>OY977959.1:9785615-11233115 GCA_963854355.1 Epinotia brunnichana
TTTGTGCGGCCACATCAATGAGAGGACGCCGGAACTGGGATCATCATGTTACTGTGACAAACGGTGACCTTGCGTGAATATAGTCGATCATGGTCCGTTATAAGAGACTTAAAGGGACCACTTTAAAACAAAAAAAGATACGATCCTGTGACATATAGACAGACAGACAGGGTAGCCGTAGTAATAATAGAGTCTCGTACAGTCGCCATCACATAAATAGGTATACTATAGGTGTTCAAGAATATCGACACATGCACCCTAATGCCTTGAAAATAGAGGTGTGTTCCGATGTTTGTGACGTGCTTGTTTGCTCCGATGTATGTGATGGCGACTGGACAGAACCTTAAAAACCGTAACAATGATAATGCGAACCTCCTAGATCAGTTTCAGGATCGAATGACTTCGCTTGACTGCGCGCGACCACGTGGAACTATGAAATCTAGTGTCGCACTATGTTGCCAGACATATCAGGCGAAGTCGCGCGATTTAGTCCGACGTCGCCGGTTAGTATGCGCAAGTTGCGGAAAGTTTTAAAAAAAACAAAACCTACGACGAATTTCAGGAAAATTTCACAAGAACTAAGGAAGGAAATTCCCATTAAACATTTTGTCAAATTGGATTTTTCCACTGGGAAAGTCTCGCAATTTTGTAAACCTTCCTTCGGGCGGGACATTGTCCCCCAGTGAATCCCTGTCTTCAGCGTCACCGCTTCCACTGGCTACATGCTGGGTGTTGGTAATTTTTATCGCTGCAATGCAACCGTGTCGTATTTTTTTCTATATCTATCGTAAAAAAATACTTACTAAAAGTTCGCTTGCCCGCTACAACTTGGTCCAAACCAAGACCCTATACTGTAGCAAGTGTGGAACGGAAGGCAATTATAGTCTTACCTATACCGTAGCCCCTCGGCTGCATGCAAGCTTTTCCTTCCACTTCCCAGGCTATTCAGGCGGTCAACGCTATAAGTATTATACGAAAATATTCGTCAAATTCTACTGAGTATCACTGAATTTCATCCTGAAAAAAATTAAATAAAAATTGGGCATTTTCAGTGAATCGTTAATTAGTCATTGTCATTGGCGAATAGTTAATCGTTAACTGGTGATCATTGGTCGTCACAGAACCGACGATTACTGTCAGACGCATATGTTTGGTCAGAAAACCGAGAGGTAACACGTGATTTAACACATTCACTGCCAAGAATTGTAGACGATCCCTTGATTTTCCCGCTAAGTCGCGGAAAGCGCCTACAGCACAGCGTCCGCTAGGCGGGATCCTGGCAGTGGCACTTAAGTTGCGCGTTGGTAGTGCAAGTTAAGGTGGTTCGATTGCCATACAAAGCGTTATTTGACATTCGCAGGCTAACGGCGTGATATTTTAAGAAACTTATGTAACAAACTTTCATCAATTGGCTTCCCATTTGCGCCAAATTCCCCCTTTCCTAGAATAAACTTGTATAAACTAGATTAATTTGAGAAAAATAGTTTTCCCAAAATATCACGTGACAAACCAATTTCTCAAATTAATCTAGTTTATGTAAGTTTATTCTAGGAAAGGGGGAATTTGGCGCAAATGGGAAGCCAATTTATGAAAGTTTGTTACATAAGTTTCTTAAAATATCACGCCGTTAGCCTACGAATGTCAAATAACGTTTTGTATGGCAATCGAACCCCCTTAAATGAAAATGTCCTACTGTGATAGAAAACTCAACTCGGCAAAGGAAAAGCATGACTCTCAGGGCATTTAATTTTAACCACTAGTGTACTACATCACACAACATGCAAGCGTTATGGGCGGACGGACCGCCCTTATCGCGTGGGCAGTGTTCTATTTCAGACTTTCAGTGTGAGGTATTTCATGCTAAGTTACTTATTATATGTGTAGCCTTGGCCTTATGGAAGACGATACTGTATTTATAGTTTGACAGTGCATGCATGTCGCTTTCAAAGGACATTCGTCTATTATTGTGGTTATTTTAAGTGTATTGTTTCACGGGCTCTTTAGATATCTATAGGGTTACTCGTTTTGTACAACTCATTTGTAAAATATAGTTAAAATTGAAGAAAGAAGCTTCGTAAATAATGCGATCAAGTACCTAAGATATATTTAGTGAAGTAGCATTTTTAAGGCGATGTCGTAAAATATTGTATTGTTTGAGTAGAAATAAAGACCCAACTTTGTTTTTTTTTCTATCGAGGAAATTTTAAGCAATCATTTATCGATACATTATTAGTCAGAAAGGCGTGTTAAAGAACGCGATAATTTACAATTCACGGCCTTAAGGCTCCGCACGTTCATGGTCTTCTCTCCCTCTCACTGACCATACGCGTGAGCGAGATGGAAGTGCGTGTTCGAAAGCGCGAATATCATGTTTTTCGGAATATTTCAGAAAACGAGAAGAAATTTAAGTAAGTAAGAAAATAAAGTTATTGTTCATTACTTTATGAAGAAGATTATAAAATTTCATCTTTTTCTGATAAAAAATGGAGCAGTAAAATGGTTACAAGTGAAATAATAGGGTTCACTTTAGATTTTTTTTCTCTTCTTTCTTTTGTAAAAATGGGATTCTACGAAAACTATGTTACTTCTTATATCTTGCAGATTATGATATATTTTTTCCGACGCTAAAATTGTTACGTCATACCAAGTCATACATAATGTATAAAATGGTTACTAAACAACTCACCCCGGTAAGTCACCCCGTGTGGTGTCGGGTTAGAATAGCGCCACCCCCTGTCTTCCCGTGGGTGTCGGTAAGAGTCGTACTAAGGGAACAGGGTGGAAGTGTGTTGCGGGCGATGGGCTATCACTGCGACATCACATTTTGTTGATCTTTTATATCCACATTTATGCTAAAAGTGGCGCAGGAACATAAGTTTCATGTGCTCTGCCTACCCCACTTGGGAATAAAGGCGTGAATTTATATATGTATGTAAACAACTCATTTTTACAAAAACTTTAAAGGCGAGTCTTAATTTACTAATTGAGACTATGATGCTTATATTACTTGAGTTCCACCTTCCACGTTCGGGCTCTATTTTCAGTTCATCAGAACAGCTCTGTGATAATATCATTATATTTATTGTGTGAGGAGTGCTTACAATTTTATATTTTTACTTGAAATAAAAATGCGTACGTAGGTATACGGTACCTACAAATTGTTATAGGAACACTGCGGCATGTCTGGCAGGACTTTTCCGACCCTGCCCTTTAGTCGTCGGCTATATAATAAGTTAAACGTCTGAGTGCTCGACGCTCTAAAGCTTGAATACAGTAAAATGTGGGCACAAGTAAATGCTTATATATTTTTATTTATATAATATGGAAACTTCTTAGTATTATAAATAAAAACTATTTGATATCATGAATAAAAACTATTATGACAGCGTTTCACTTTGATCATTGGTTTTCACGATGGCGAGCTCTGAACACAAGAAACGTGAAATTATTTTGCGCAAACATACTGAAAATCCCCATTTAAGTTATAGGGCATTAGCAAAACTTTTAAAATTACCGCAATCTTCCGTATGTTTAGTTTTGAAAAGGTTCCGAGAACGATTGACAGTAGATCGCAAGCCGGGAAGTGCAGGTAAGCAAGGCGCAAAGGATAAAAAAAAGAAGCCCATGTCTTGCGGCTTTTTACAGCGAATCCGAAGTTATCGTCTCGTGATGTCCTGATGTCGCAAAAAAGGTCAAAATGTCGCAGTCATATGTACAGAAAACTAGGTCTAGAGCTGGATTAAAGTCGTTCAAAGCACAAGCTGCACCCAATCGCGACGCTAAGCAAGATCTGTCTGCAAAACAGAGATCACGAAAGTTGTACGACAATTACTTGACAAAATTTGGATGCGTTGTATTGGATGATGAAACATACATCAAAGCAGACTTCAAGAAGATACCGGGGCAAGAATTTTATACTTCTAAGAATCGTAAGGATGCCCCAGAAGATTGCAAGATAAAAAAGAGATCGAAGTTTCCAAAAAAATCCTTTTATGGCAAGCTATTTGTAGTTGTGGTAAAAGAAGTCGTTCATTCGTAACAACGGGCACAGTAAACGGTGAAATCTACAAAAAAGAATGTTTGCAAAAGCGTCTACTGCCCTTTTTACGCAGTCATAGCTCACAGCCATTATTTTGGCCAGACCTTGCGAGCTGTCACTACTCTAAAGCAGTAGTTGAGTGGTATAAACATAACGATGTCGCAGTGGTACCTAAAGAGTGCAATCCTCCAAATTGTCCTGAACTGAGGCCGGTTGAAGAATATTGGGCAATTATGAAAGGGATTCTAAAAAAAGGAGGCGGAGAAGTTAAATCGGCAGCTGAATTGCAAAACAAATGGAAATGGGCTTGCAAAAGATATCCTGATGCAAGACTTGATGAGCCGGATTCGACGCAAAGCACGCAGCATATAGAAAGCAAATTAAATAATTGTATATATTTGTAAAAATGGTTATTAGTCTAGTAAATAAATGCAATAAAAATTTCCTTGAAATATGTTCCATAACATTTTTATTTTTGTTACTTTATGTGCCCATGTTTACTGTGTTCAAGCTTTACTAGTGTGTGGCATGGGCACTCCATTAGTTCGATTTAACCTATATTGCTCTGACATAAAGTGCCCATGCCATATACTAGTACAGCGGCGAGCACTCGGACGTTTACCTTAATACTGCGATGTGGAAGGCAAGTGGGGAAACCACCACATTAACATTCCCCAATAGGAGTAAATCTTCATTATAATATCTGCCCAAAGTCGTCCACTGCTTGACATAAGCCTCCCCCAAAGAGTGCCAATTCAGGAGTAAATCATCATTATCCTCCTAGCGTTTTTCTCGGTAGTGCTCAAAGCCCGAGCCCGGCTGCTTTGGCACCTATAATATCCGCAAAACTATCTGGCCGGTCAGGTCGTAAAATATTAGAAGCATGCTATTATTACACACAAAAAGGTTTCATTGTTACTTTTATTGCCCTACCGGCCAGATAGTTTTGCGGATGGATACTATAATCCCAAGATTTGGCGTAGGTACTAGTTTTACGAAAGCGACTGCCATCTGACCTTCCAACCCAGAGGTAAAACTAGACCTTATTGAGATTAGACCGGTTTCCTCACGATGTTTTTAAATCATATATAATCTCAAATATATTATGATGATAAGTCAAAGTTTACACTAGTCTACTTAGGTTCCTAACTTTCCTAGAATATATCGACTTAGACGTCCTTTCCGAAAATTTATTACCGTATCTAGACCCGTGTTAAGTCTTGTCGTAAATATAGGAATCCAATAACGATAAATCACACCAGGATCGCAAACATGTACATATTAAAAAAGATAACAGTCTGAGAACATGCGAAGTAGGTATAATTAAATTTCACGTTTCAACAAAAATTATAGGCGACCCCTCACATTAAAAAAAAAAAAAAAATCGTTTAATTCAGACAACCACGGGTCCATACATGTTAAAATTATTATATAGGTTTACCTACTTAATTACTAGTGTTAGTTATTTCAAAGTAAAAGAACCATTTATATCATCTCAATACTAATATCAGCTCAATATAGGATCCCGTTTGGCGTTTATATTTTATATATATGTATATATATAGATCGTCCCATACACAAGGACATGTCCTATTCTTATTTATTCATCCCATCACCTAGAAGGTCTTGGGTTCGAGTCCCGGTAAGGGCCAATATTTGTGTGATGAGCATGAACATTTGTTTATGAGTCTTGGATGTTTTCTGTATTAAAACCCCCCCGAAATGTTCAAAATATTACGTTAACCTAAATTATTAACATTCGAATACGCGGTTGTGGATGTGAATGTTTGCAACGGTAACCTATCGCAATCAATAAATTTCATTTCCAACTGTACAATTATCTCGAAAACCGAAAAGCTTTATAATTTTTTTTTTATACTTATCGCGTAGAACCCATTAGGTTAGGTTAGCTTTTTTTTTTTATACTTATCGCGTAGAACCCATTAGGTTAGGTTAGGGTTGTTTTATAATCCGGCTCGTGCAGGTTCTCTCGGGACACGGGTGTTTCGGGAGATACCTGCACAAAGTTGCCGGCAGAGAGCCGACGGAGGAGTGTCACGATTGCGGCGCGGCGGTCGACACGTCGCAGCACACGCTGGAGGAGTGTCCAGAGCGCAGCGACCTGATGGCCATAGTGGGGCCGGACCTGTCGCTCCCAGCCGTGATCAAGTCCATGGTTGACAGTGACAGGTCTTGGCAAGCAGTTAAGACCTTCTGCGAAAGTATAGTTCAGCAGAAGGAAATGGCGGAACGGGCCAGGGAGGACGACCTTTTGGCCGACCCACGGCGCGGCGCCGCAGGCGTGCTAGACGAAGGCGAGCAGCACAGAATCGCCGCCTGCCTCCGTAGAGTGACCAGGGGGTGACAGGCATGGGGACGCCTGCCATCCCTCACGCACCAGGTCACTGAGTGGGTGCCTGTAGTGGCACAAAACGAACGAGGTCAACAAGGACCTCCGGAGGCGGTGTTCCGAAAATCGGAGCGGCGCTGGTGGTGCTGAAGAAGTAAAGCGCAAGCGTTCCTTCAGCCCACCGCTAAGGCACAAAGACGGCAGACGAAGAGGTTTTTAGTGGGTAGACTCGGGGCCTCATTAGCCCACAACGAGGAGTCCCACATATCCACCCGGGTCCGTCCCCACACCCGGGAGGAATGCGTAAAGCATTTTCCCCTCCAAAAAAAAAAAAAAAGGTTTATTTTATAATCATCCTGAAAATGTCATGGCTTCAGAGAAATACGGCTTTTAGGACAAATGAAAATTCGGACAAAAGATACAGTTGGCAACCCATTTTTAGTGATTCAGATAGGTAACCGTTTGCAACATCTCTGATCATGACATGTCTGTCATATCGACTGTCCACATTAACAAATAGTAGACCAACCATCGCTACGTGTGCTACGCTTTAGGCTTTTTCCACCTTGTAGCGAATTGGTTACTGGTTTGAACGAAAGAAACTTTCGAAACGTAGGCAGGAGTAGGCGCGTCTTCTCAAGGAAGTCGTCTTCTTAAATGATCTGTGAAACCGAATGAAAATTCCGTGTGTCTCTGGCCGGCCTAATACGGTGTCCCGCAATATATATAAGCTAGTTCCCGAGTCTGCCCTTAAATTAGGGTACTGGTTGTTCTCCTAGGCGAGCGTTTAAATACGTACGTACGGCCTGCATTTAATATTTATGTAGAGAAAAGCCTCATTTTAAGAGATTATTAAATTTTATTTGTCCTATACCATTATTTCAGGTGAAACGATGTAATAAAAGGCCGAACTGCAGCGCAGTAAATTTAAATCTACTAATACTAAAATGGGAAAATAAGTTTGTTTAACTTTCATCGGACGGAGTTTTTGTTGTTGTTTTAGTTGTTTATGGTCCTACAACTTTCACTTACGAATGCATATCTGGTATAACTAAACCACATTTTTTTTTAAGTTGTAAAACTGATCACATTTACCTTTCGATTGTTCGTGCTTTTTAGGGTTCCGTACCAAAAAGGTAAAAAAGGAACCCTTATGTTGCGACTCTGTCCGTCTGTCCGTCCGTCCGTCTGTCACAACGTTAAATATCTCAGGAACTACTTATGCTATTTATTTGAAATTTGGAACAACTGTTAAGAAGGTTAAGAAAGTTAAGCGAAAATTCTGAAATTATTTATTACATATGATTAAGAGTAACATAAATAATACAGGAAAAATAAAACGATACCTCTATCTAGCGTATTTTATTTATTTATCAAAATTATTTCTTAATTATGTTTGTAATTTGATTACTTTTGTATTCTTCTTCGTGTCGAGGTTCCTCAAATAAGAGATGCCCATTGGGCAGCGGTGTGGACAGCTATCGCAGTCGCGTGTCTCAGGTCGTGTTCCGAGCAAGAGTGTGGGCATGTAGGGCACACCATCAGGTGCACCGTGGTTTGCGGTGCTGTACCGCAAACACATTGGGTTGATTGGCCACGATGCAGTCCCCATCTGGCCATGTCTTCCTTACAGCGGCCAACCTGCGATCTGAGCCTATTTAGCGCCCTCCAGATGGGCCATGGCTCCTTGTGGCCGGATGGCAGTTGGTCCGAAGCTAGCACGTATAGACGTCGGGCGGAGGGCATCGAGTTCGCCACAACAGGCAGCGAGCATCTGAGGGGTCTCTTTGCAGGGGGCTAGTGTTCCGCATGAAACTCCTGCGGCTCTTGAGACTTTTGTATTAAATTTTATGTATTCTAATTCCTATGAGATTATCGTTAACCTCCTTTCAAATACAAAAATAATAATCGAAATCGGTACGCGTAATAAAAAAATATCGCTGATAAACAAACATCTTGGTTGCAAGTTATTAGTATTACCAAAATGCGGATGGCGCTGTACAACGGTAATTTCTACTCAAGCATGAATGGGGTCGTGACGTGACGGGTATGGTGTATGAACGTTTCTACGGAATCCTCGGTCCGCGAGTCGGACTCGCACTTGACCGGTTTTTTTTTCTTTATCGTTGCCTATTTTGTGAATACATATTAAGATAGCTTCTTTGTAAATAATCTAAAGGGAATTAATTACACATAAATACAGTATATCAAAAATATTTTTGGAATGCAAAAGTTAAATTTAGGATCGGTTTAGCCTAGTCGGTAGTGACCCTGCCTGCGAAGCTGAGAGTCCTGGGTTTAAATCCCTGTAAGAGCGGAAATATTTGTACGTAGACCGTCAATATTAGTTTCGAAGTCTTGAATGTTCACTACATATTTAACAGTTCATATTTATTAATTACATTGCACGTAGAACCGATGGCCGTTGGGGCGGAAAGGTTCTCGCGTGGCGACCACGTACCTACCGGAAGGCGCGGCGTGGGTAGGCCCCCCACAAGGTGGACTGGTGACCTGGTAAAGGTCGTGGGAGTCAGCTGGATGCGGGTGGCGCAGGACCGGTCACTTTGACACTCTTTGGGGGAGGCCTATGTCCAGCAGTGGACGTCTTTCGGCTGATATGATGATGATATATTAATTACATCGTCTAGTACACATAACACAGCTTTATTGAGCTAAATTTTTTCCTCAAATATAAAAAAAAGGTAAAACAACGAGCATAACCATATGATAAAGCTAGTATGCATGTAATAGTGCTACGGCGGGTGACTGTCCCGGCTATTGCAATATTATGCGGGTATTTGCATTTAATGGTGCATAAGGGATTTTTCTTCAGCCGTCTGCTTTGAAAATGCCATTTACCTGGTTAACGTCTCGAACGAGTGAGATTGAAAATTCTTAGGCTTAGTGTTTGTATAAAAATAGATAATTTGCGATCAAAGTGAAATACTATTATTTAGAAATTTGTTTACGCTACTTAACATCCAGCTTAGCACTTTCATAGAAAATGTAGTCACAAGAACTGAAAAAAGTCTAAGGCTTTCGTTCGGGAGATGCTTTTGACCTTGTCAAACATAACACTTATGTAAGAAATAAAAAGGGATTTGCTAGTTTTAAGTGAATAGTTACCTACTAGGTATCTTAAGATTAACAAGCTATAGGCTATTTTCTACCAGGTTTATCACTTATCGCGTGATAAGGCCATCCATGCTACGGGGCCAGAAGACCTTAGTAGCTGATCCAATGAGTTTCTCGCTTGGTAACAAACAGTTTCTATAGCGAGGAAGTTGCCAGAATGTTAGACATTACTTACTACACGTGTTAACTCGGTCGTTTTGCATGAAAACTTATGGGTGAATTGCAAAAAAATTGTACATAGTTAAGAGCCTCTAATCTACGCTTTAACTTTTTTCCATTGTGTAACGGCAATAGGGAACTTGCATCTTTTTATTTTATTACGAAAATCAAAAGTATAATCCAGCATTAAAACTTTCTTATGATTTATTTTTCTGATGTTTTATGCATTTGAAATCTGCACGCGCCGGCACCCCCCTAAAAACGCTCTATATTGAACGGGCTTATGCTATGACGTCACAACATATATTCTCGGCGCGTTTACTATGGTGTAAGTCATTAATTTGCGACTATCTCCACAAAACTTGCATTTAAGTATATTCAAATTATTATTTCTAATTTAATATTCTGTGTAAATGTTGTTATATTATCGAAAAAAAAATCGTCATTTTAACTTGAGATAAAACTAATACAATCGTTTTTTTCCTTTTTTTTCTTTTGTATGATATTTTTACGTATATCCGCATCGATTTAGTATAATTTATTCAAAATTGAAGTCCCATGCAAGTTCCCCATTACACATATATTTTATATGGGTAACTTTCGTTACACAATGGAAAAAAGTTAAAGCATAGATTAAATTAAGGCCCTTAATTATGTACAATTTTTTTGCAATCCACCCATAATATACCTTTACTTACACCAAGAGTGGTGGAAAAGAAGCCAAGCATCCCATATTCAACACGATAGTTTATGTATGTATGTAAGCACTTTATTGTACAGTCGCCATCACATACATAGGTACACTTTAGGTGTTCAAAAATATCGGCACATGCACCCTAATGCCTTGAAAATAAAGGTGTGTTCCGATGTTTGTGACGTGCTTGTTTGCTCCGATGTATGTACACGACTGTACACAATAACAGGAAAAAATATATAAATGTCACGCAATAGATCAAAATACAAAGGCGAACTTATCCCTATAAGGGATCTCTTCCAGCCAACCTTAGTTTACCTTAGCTACCTTACCTTAGTTTGTTAACGAGCAAGAACCTTTTTAATTATTTGATTACCTAAAAACGCGATGTCAGTCTTGCAGACGGTATTCAATTACCGAATTTTCCTGCCAACGCCCGGTTCCGTAATTAACCAATTAGCCCTACCAATTTGACCAAGTAATTTTTAATGTAGATTTTCGCGAATGCTACGCTTTTACCTCGGTAAATTGGTTTTAGGTCAAGGCCAGAACCTGAATTATGTCTAGGCAAGCTTGGGTACAAGTGGCGGTATGGCTCACGTAAGTGGTTAGGAATTGGGTTGGACCGATCTACTCCCCTTTTTATTTCCCTGAGGCCGACTATTGGCATTTGGAGGGCGATTTTTCGTGAGAACTGAGTGTTTCTGTGAAAGCATTTTTATTTTTATTATTTCTACAATAGAATAATTTCCTCTCGGATCTAAAACCATCTATGCCGAAAATCATGTCCATTTGTTACTCGTTTTTCTGTGATGAGTGCTCAATCACAGTCTTTCTATTATTTTAGTATATGAACAAATTTATTTTAATTTATTTGTGATTTCGTATGATACTCATTCGTCTTCGAAATCTTAAGTAGGTACTACGTACGTAGTCTCAAAATGGGTTTGTTATTTTAATAGTCAAACTAATTCCAGGTACCTACTTAATATTTAATCAAGCCAACAGCAGTAGCCTCGCCCGCGGTGACCTGTAAATAATAACATTAATTTAATATGTAACTAGGTCTAATGTTTATGCGTATAAACAAATTATATGTCCACATCTGCCTTTCTCTCATAAAATTATATAGATGGCGACCTGTTTAATTTAATCTGAACGTTGGATTTCTAGTAGGATAGTTAATTACTACGTCAAAAATGTTCTTTAAAAGACCCTGCTACTGCTTCAAAAGTACCTATTTAAGTGTCGTGATTTTATCGAAAAGATGTAGGTTAGATTATGGTTAGGTGTAGACCTTTTGCCCGCGACTTCGTCCGCGCGGAACTCGTTTATATCGTACATCCATTAAAACTTCCAACCTTTTCACCCCCTTAAAGGATGGTTCCTGGAATAAAAAGTATCCTATATCCTTCCCCGGGATTAAAAGAAGTAGTGAAGTATGCATGTCCCTTTTCATTCAATGGAAATGACAATATACGAAATCACGTGACACTCTAGTGATGCTTTCGAATTTTACCAATTCAGATTCATTTAAGGAAACAATACGTTAATTAATCCGTGATTTCGTGTACTATTTGAACACGAAAATTCACTAAAGATTATATTTATATCCTAGTCATTGCATTTTCAAAATTCTTTTATTAAAAAAGTCTCTCATAACATAGATAATATTATTATATACGATGTAAGATTTAAACTGCATCAAGAAGGCGGCAAGGCAGACTGCAACCGTTTTACAAGCTATCTCCCTCTGGAGGTAGTAAAATACTATCTCGCTCTATTTTATAGCTTTCAGAACTAGTGAACGGAATATTATTGTAGTACGTACCTACTGGAAGAAGAAAAAAAGCCGTTTTAACTTTGGATGCATAGATTGACGAATACAGCAACGTAAAAACTAGTTTGATGTATTCACAAGGTACTTAAATACAAAATACAGTGTGTAGCGGCCTACTTTTTAAAATATCTGTCGTTAAATTTAAATAATCTCAATTATTTACCAGTGGCGCTAGTGAGCACGTTAACGGGCTCTTAATATCGATTAAGCATCGCATTTGTCCTTTCCTAGTAAGTATGTAAATACGATAATGCAGTAAATGATGTAAAATGCCTACTGTGATTTACATACTTTTTTATATTACGTGGCGATCAAAATAGTCAATGAACAAAATATGATAATAATATAACAGTGACAGCAGTTCTAAAATTTAAACCATGTTAACAGGTACCAGCGTTACGCCATCTAAAATAGTTTACTAACAATTAATCGCGGCACCGCTAAAAACCGTAAACGACGAACGCGACAAGTGCGAACTTTTCGAAACAGCCAATCGCAGCGCCATTACCGACCGTCCCCCAACCCGCACCTTCCTCTAACTGTGGTGACCTTAGATTCGAACAAAATCGTTCATATTAGGCTCTATCTATAGGAGGTTATCTCTGTGCAGTGGATTAAGCGGGTTACGCGTGAAAAGGTAACAGACAGACAAAAGTTATTTTCGCATTTATGATTTATAATATTAATATACTTAGATTAGTTTATCTACAATCTAAACGTATATTCGCTCATTCCGAAATGATGAACACTTTTGACAATATGTAATTTTATTTTAATGGCGCATGTTGATCCCGTGCGCGGACGAAGAAAACAACATTTCTAGTTTGGCTACCTTAATTGAGAATTTTACGGCAAATTTGTGTGAACCTATGTCTACAGTTTGTAATCCGTGTCGTCGTATTAAAATCGCCATTGTGAATGTGAACAGTAATAGGATTGTTCACACTTGATTGACCGGCTTTTACAGCGGTTCGATACCTTGTTGCCTATTCACACTATGTCACATTTTAAACGCCCGTTTATGGTAGCGTGGGACGTGTCAAAGTCAAAATGATTTATTCTTCAATTTAGGTATATTACGTGCACCTATGAATGTCAATAAACTACCACGGGTTCGGAAAGAAAACCTCTGCCTCGAGAAGAACTGGCGTAAAAAACTCGGTGAAGCGTGTATGAAAAACCGTCCTATACATAACTACCCTCATACCCTGTCATAGGTATTTGATGAACATCACTTGCCCATAAACGGATTAACAAACTTTTGACATAGCATTATTCCCGAAATACCTACATTTCGCGTAAGTTTAATTTCCCATACTTTTTTTTTCTAAATCCTTATAAAGTCCTGAAAAGTTAACGGTTTCATGATCTCATCGTTTGGACATGACAATTATGCAACATGAAAAATTGTTTGCCCATATGAATGTTACCCCATAAACGACTCCTAAGGTTTAATCACAAATATAATAAGCCGTCAAATCTACTTGCCGAGTTATTGATCCCTTTCCACGATGATGATTTGCCATCATGAACGACTACTAATCGTGAAATGCGTTATACTAAGATGGAACCGTTTCGAGACAAAACATTTACATTATGTCCTCTTAAATATGCGTTGTTTCTGTCTCGAATAATTCTTATTTTAAACTAATCAATGTAATAACTAACACAATACCTTTCTTTCCAGATAGACTCTACTTCGCTACACTCAAGACCGGCTACAAACCGAAACCCACCAGAAACAGCAAATACTTCCACATAGAGGATGACATCGTATACGAGAACTTCTATTTCGACTTTGGACCTTATCACCTGTGCCATTTGTACCAGTTTTGCAACAGGCTCACCGAGGAATTGGAGAAAAACCCGAAGAAAAAGATCGTTTTCTATACCAGCAACAATGAGACGCTCCGACTCAACGCCGCGTACCTTATTGGGAGCTATCAGGTACAGTGTGACCAGAAAACTTAGGATAATTGAATGTTTTGCACTTTTGGACCTTAACGTCATTCAAATAGAGTTGACATGTGCCAAACCTTAATTTTCCTCGACCGTACTATGTGTGTAAATGACATTATGACTGCAAAAACGCCATGTAGCCTTGCTCGTCAACTTCATACTTAGTTTAGCTAGTTTCAAACTTTTTTTTACTTAAAGTAATTTCAACGCAAGTTATAAATTAGATCTTTATATCTATACTTAAACCGCCACACTGTGAGACTAAGACCAAAGTTATTATATAGGTGTAAATTTAAGATACTATCTTAAGCACTCATTAGTTGACTGAACTTGATCAGTCAGATCTGATCGGTAACTATATAGGCCGTGACGACAACTTGACAACGGATCTGTTATTAGTTCCAATATTGAAAAGTTAACACTCAAAGTAAATTAGACTTTCAAGTGAACAGTACAGGGTATTAATTTGTTTGCCCTGCAGCCTGTAGCCATATTCAATCTAAATTGAACTTTATGTAACATAATTTAAGGCTTATGTTCGATTGGTTTGTGTGAATGTCACGTGCGTTACCTATACCGTCTCGTTTCGCTGTTTATTGGATAATGACGGTGCGTGGGAATGCATTGTTCGCAGTCAATTACGATCCTGTACAACAAATTGATGTAAAACATGCGTTTTCCCATGGATATACGACTCTTTGTATTTAAGTACTTGGATGTTCGCGAAGGTCTTGTCTATTTCGGTTCTATGTTCGAGTATAGCCAATTTAATCAATTAAAATAAAGTTTCTGCAACGGGCAGCGACGCATTTTCTAAAGTGGGTCGTTTAGTATCCTAATGTGCATGTTATCCTCTAATATGCATTTGCAAAACGCGATGTGTAATGTGATTTTAGCGGGAGCTATTATCCCAGAATCATACAATTTAGCGTGTATTTATGCAAATGAAATCTTCTCAGTGCATTTCAATCAGTTTGAAGTTGCTGGGATTGGGAACGGCAGAGAAAACAGTTTATAGATAGTTCAATTCACGAATAAGACAGAACACAAACTGGTACCCAAGTATGGATGCTCCTAAAAAAAACACCCGTTTGGTCCCACAATACCCATGAAATGTATAAAGAATTACAGTTATAAGTATAAAGAGTATTTTTGATGTAGCTTAACGATAGTAATATACGCATCATTATAGTACGAGCGAGAGGGTGTAGCTTAGTGATCTGTCAGACTGTCACCGCATCGCCCCAATGATTTTGGAGCCACAATAGTTAGATTTCGTAAAAAGAACTCGCTTTGTTCGATGCCAGCCTCAACCACAATAAACCACAACATAGTTCAGTACTTGACCTTTTATAAAACGATGTCCTTATTTCCAGATAATATACCAAAACGGGTCCCCCGGCGCGGTATACAAGCAGCTAACAGACGGGTCAGAATGGTCCCTCCTAAGCTTCCGCGACGCGTCAGGAGGCCCTCCGCTCTTCGATATATCTCTAATAGACGTGCTTCACGGCATGAAGGTCGCTCACGAAGCCGGCTTCTTCCATTTCGATCATTTTGACGCGGACCAGTATCTGTTCTATGAGGTAAGTTAATAATTTGCCAGGAACTCCAGGCAAATTCGTTTTGTTAGTTTCAATCTCAGTATGTGTCTGTTCGGCAATCTAATACCCAAGATACTTAATGTAGATTCTTATAAGATCGGGTATGCACTAATTTTTAATGGAAGCTACTGACCAACTGGGCTTCCGACTCAGAGAAACTAGACCTTATTGCGATGCAGTCTCCAACGTCTATTCGTACAAAATGCGATTTTTACGTATTTCTATCCTCCAAGTCCAGTTCCTT
Source organism: Epinotia brunnichana (assembly GCA_963854355.1). Taxonomy (NCBI): domain Eukaryota; kingdom Metazoa; phylum Arthropoda; class Insecta; order Lepidoptera; family Tortricidae; genus Epinotia; species Epinotia brunnichana. The sequence goes on from OY977959.1 coordinate 9,801,640, forward strand.
CTTATCCCAAGTAAAGTGATGATAAAGAAAGCGACTATTTTTTCACCCCCGAGTCCCAATAAGAAACGGAGGAGGTATGTGCGTTTAGGGTAAGAGGTTGATTTGTGCATTTTGATTCAAACCAGTAACCACAACAATGTTAATGTATAATTAACAAAGTATGACGTTGTATTAAATATCAGGATTTATAATGTCACATCGATACGTATATGGAATATGGCCACGATGCACCAAGACGAAAATTCAGTAAATGGGGCTTGCTCCATGAAAAATTAAAGCCTTGTAATTAACAAACAAACGTATGTATTAGTTCAGTTACATAGTGGTGCCGTGACCAGGATTCTCATTTTCTATCGGAAATTAAATGAAATGAAATAATTTATCCCCGTTTACTTACATTTTTCACTCAAATATTTTTTAGCTTCGCGTTTTCTGTTGATTGTGGACACTGTATGCATTTACGCGTGCATGCATGCCCTAGATTGCATATTTCAATGCCGATTAAATACAATATTGAGTATGTTTCAATTTAAATGGTGCCAAACACAGACTGTGTTCAAACAAAGCTCAGCTTTGTGTGAAAATGTTTAGAATAGCTTCGATAAGGCGTTCGACGTGGAGATTAGGTTCTTCGAAATATTCGAACGAGTGAGTCATTGTTTATGATGCTAATACAGCAAACTGATGAAGGATTTCAGGTGCGTTTGAGATATATCTAAGAACAAGAACTATTTTTAAGCTAAATACCGTTCTTCGATAGCCTTTACAAAGCTGGAGCTCGTTTTACTAAGGTTTGCCAGGAGTGAGGAGCGTAGTTTTTAGTTCTCATCCGGATCCGCCATATCCAGGTCGGAAACTAGTTTCAGTTGCTAGAAATTAATAAAAAACTCAAAATAATTACAAGTCAATTCAATCCTCTCAATTCTTTTTCCAGAAAGTCGAAAACGGCGACCTAAACTGGATAGTTCCGGGCAAGATGCTCGCGTTCTCCGGCCCCCACCACCGCTCCCGCCTCGACCGCGGCTACCCCCTCCACAGCCCCGAACACTACCACGATTACTTCCGTCGTCACAACGTCACGACGATCGTGCGACTGAACAAGAAGTCGTACGATGCGAGACAGTTTACGGCGCACGGGTTCGAGCATAGGGAGCTGTTCTTTGTTGACGGTTCGGTGCCGTCTGATCTGATCGTGAACCGGTTTATAAGGATATCGGAAGCTGCGAAGGGTGCTGTGGCTGTGCATTGTAAAGGTTAGTTAATGCGTTGTTTAATTATAGGCTTAGTTTTTCAAGTAGCCTCATACCAACTGGCTACTTAGGTCGTCACAACGTCACGACGATCGTGCAACTGAACAAGAAGTCGTACGATGCGAGACAGTTTACGGCGCACGGGTTCGAGCATAGTTAAACATTTTTCGTGGATGGTTCGGTGCCTTCTGATCTGATCGTGAACCGCTTTATAAGGATATCGGAAGCTGCGAAGGGTGCTGTGGCTGTGCGTTGTAAAGGTTAGTTAATGCGTTGTTTAATTATAGGCTTAGTTTTTCAAGTAGCCTCATACCAACTGGCTACTTAGGTCGTCACAACGTCACGACGATCGTGCAACTGAACAAGAAGTCGTACGATGCGAGACAGTTTACGGCGCACGGGTTCGAGCATAGGGAGCTGTTCTTTGTTGACGGTTCGGTGCCGTCTGATCTGATCGTGAACCGGTTTATAAGGATATCGGAAGCTGCGAAGGGTGCTGTGGCTGTGCATTGTAAAGGTTAGTTAATGCGTTGTTTAATTATAGGCTTAGTTTTTCAAGTAGCCTCATACCAACTGGCTACTTAGGTCGTCACAACGTCACGACGATCGTGCTACTGAACAAGAAGTCGTACGATGCGAGACAGTTTACGGCGCACGGGTACGAGCATAGGGAACAATTTTTCGTGGATGGTTCGGTGCCTTCTGATCTGATCGTGAACCGCTTTATAAGGATATCGGAAGCTGCGAAGGGGGTGCTGTTGATGTGCATTGTAAAGGTTAGTTATGTGTTTAATAGTTCATAGCATAGCCTTGGTTTTTCAACTAATCCCATAAAGTAATACCAATCTTAAAATGAACACCCCTCCACTAACCAACATGTTTCAAAGTGTTGCATTTTTAGTGATACTAATATTTTTTTTTTCGTCTTCCATTCACGTATCGATTAGTGGAGGAACGTCACTCTACCAAATGACTACTTCGGTCGCCACAACATCGCAACGAATTGTGCGACTGAACAAAAAGTCGTACGATGTGAGTCAGGTCTAGTTCATTCACATAAGTGTATCTGGATATACAGTTTCATTTTATTGCAGCTATTCTGGTTGATATTTCAGTAATTTGATGACGGAAAAAGTTTATGCCGGTGTTGTAGCAGTAATAGTATAGTTGAATGTGGCCAATTTGTTAATGGATGAACTCATTTCATCATCACAGACAATCTGCTATTATAGGAACGTAGCTTTAATTCTAATACCTTGAACTATTGGATAAAAAAACACTTAATGGCTCAACAAGGTATTGTTGCCTAAGGGTAGGATATCCAAAACACCATTATGAGCTCCAATTCCAATTCAACTCTTATGAGCTCTAATTAACTTAAATTTATTTAATCGATTAAAAACGAACATATTTTTTTACTTTTGTTTTTGTTTTTTATATTATTTTGCTCCTTTGTGACACAAATAACTATTGTTTTTTTACTATGATGTATTACCTTAATAAATATCATTCTATTCTATAACGTTACAAGTACTGTTTTTTTTACAGCGGGGCTGGGCCGAACTGGCACCCTAATCGCGTGCTACATGATGAAGCACCACGGCTTCACGGCGCGCGAGGCCATCGCTTGGCTGCGCGTGTGTCGTCCAGGCTCCGTCATCGGCCACCAGCAGTGGTTCCTCGATAAGTGAGTACCTATCCGAACTGGCACTCTGATCGCGTGTACATGATGAAGCACCACGGCTTCACGGCGCGCGAGGCCATCGCTTGGCTGCGCGTGTGTCGTCCAGGCTCCGTCATCGGCCACCAGCAGTGGTTCCTCGATAAGTGAGTACCTATCCGAACTGGCACTCTGATCGCGTGTACATGATGAAGCACCACGGCTTCACGGCGCGCGAGGCCATCGCTTGGCTGCGCGTGTGTCGTCCAGGCTCCGTCATCGGCCACCAGCAGTGGTTCCTCGATAAGTGAGTACCTATCCGAACTGGCACTCTGATCGCGTGTACATGATGAAGCACCACGGCTTCACGGCGCGCGAGGCCATCGCTTGGCTGCGCGTGTGTCGTCCAGGCTCCGTCATCGGCCACCAGCAGTGGTTCCTCGATAAGTGAGTACCTATCCGAACTGGCACTCTGATCGCGTGTACATGATGAAGCACCACGGCTTCACGGCGCGCGAGGCCATCGCTTGGCTGCGCGTGTGTCGTCCAGGCTCCGTCATCGGCCACCAGCAGTGGTTCCTCGATAAGTGAGTACCTATCCGAACTGGCACTCTGATCGCGTGTACATGATGAAGCACCACGGCTTCACGGCGCGCGAGGCCATCGCTTGGCTGCGCGTGTGTCGTCCAGGCTCCGTCATCGGCCACCAGCAGTGGTTCCTCGATAAGTGAGTACCTATCCGAACTGGCACTCTGATCGCGTGTACATGATGAAGCACCACGGCTTCACGGCGCGCGAGGCCATCGCTTGGCTGCGCGTGTGTCGTCCAGGCTCCGTCATCGGCCACCAGCAGTGGTTCCTCGATAAGTGAGTACCTATCCGAACTGGCACTCTGATCGCGTGTACATGATGAAGCACCACGGCTTCACGGCGCGCGAGGCCATCGCTTGGCTGCGCGTGTGTCGTCCAGGCTCCGTCATCGGCCACCAGCAGTGGTTCCTCGATAAGTGAGTACCTATCCGAACTGGCACTCTGATCGCGTGTACATGATGAAGCACCACGGCTTCACGGCGCGCGAGGCCATCGCTTGGCTGCGCGTGTGTCGTCCAGGCTCCGTCATCGGCCACCAGCAGTGGTTCCTCGATAAGTGAGTACCTATCCGAACTGGCACTCTGATCGCGTGTACATGATGAAGCACCACGGCTTCACGGCGCGCGAGGCCATCGCTTGGCTGCGCGTGTGTCGTCCAGGCTCCGTCATCGGCCACCAGCAGTGATCGATAAGTGAGTGCCTACCTATGACATAATTAAAAGCACGACCGACTTTAGCCTAGTTGGTGGTGACCGTGCCTACGAAGCCAGAGGTCCTGGGTTCGAATCCCGGTAAGGGCATTTATTTGTGTGATGAGCACGAATATTTGTTCCTGAGTCGTGGATGTTTTCTATGTATTTAATGACACGTGTAAAACAAAAACAGCAAAGATATTCTATAATCTGTTAAGTATTGTTCGAACACACATGTTGTTGTACATCACTTTATTCACAAGCAAAACATTGAGTGCCTGAGTGGTCACTACGTGCCGGAAGGCGCAGTGTGGGTATAACCCCCCACAAGGTGGACTGATGACCTGGTCGCGGGATTCCGCTGGATGCGAGTGGCGCAAGACCGATCGTTGTTGCACTCTTTGGGGGAGGCCTATCTCCAGCAGTGGACATCTTTAGGCTTATATAATGCTGATGAAAACATTGTAAGAATCACCCAATTTGTATACTCAATAATAATAATCGTGTTATGTTACAGTATCCAGTCTCGAATGCTGGCAGAAGGCGAGGCGTACCGGCGGAGGCACCACATCACCGCCTTCCCCGTGTTCACGCGCGGCATCTACTGCGACCTGCCGCCCGAGGACAAGCCCGTCTCGCTGCAGACTATACTGCACAACAAGAACACCAATAAGGTAAACTATTCAAGCGTTCGTCTTGCCGTATTCCTATACAAGCCTTATAAATAGCGTAGAGCCGGGAATTCGATAGATCGATATTTATCATAATTTTAGTTGAAGGACTTTTGCCTTGCCGTACATTTATCCCATTACTAACTTTGCTTCTACTGCTCTGGGACCTATCTAGGGAACCTCCTTCTTCTATGAATTCATGTCACTTAGTAAGAGAGCCATTGAGGCCTGGGGCTTGTCCATATAACGTCATCGTTTTTTGACACCCCCCCCCCATCATCATCCTTTGCCAAGGTTTAGATTAGCAATAAGACTGGCGAAAGTCGACTTGGTGCAAGCGATTTCTGAACAAAGTAGCTACATAATTTCTGTATTTCCCTGATAAGTCAACTTCCGCTGGTTTTATCGATATGCTATCGACTCCACATTCAAGTAATATTGAATAGCCTCTAAACGATATTCTTACTTAATTTCAGCTCGACAACGCAAACGCCCTCAACGCGAACGAGACAGACTCAGAGAACAACGTGACATCCGTCATCGGCAAATATAAATCCACAGCCACCGCCATGCTGCCTACTAAAGCCGTATTCACCCCCAAATTGAACTACATGCTCCCTACTAACAACATCAGAAACGCAGTTAACACTAACCTTAAAACCACACAGCCAAGGATACTAAACTCTACTCTAAAGTCGCATTATGCAGCTAAGACTTCAACGTTCCCGCCAACAAGAAGTGCCAATTCTCAAGCGAAAATCGCCGGTGCCAAAGCGCAGTTCACTGGCAAGAGCAGCTTCCACGGCCAAAGGGCCAATCTAGCCAGACCCATCGGCTATGCCCACGGCGCCAGCCCGCTAAAAACCTTTACAAGGAAAACTGTAACTAAGATAACTTCGAATGAAACCACCGTCGCCAATACACTGAGTAATGTAACTTCGACCCTATCCGCCTTGACGGAGAACTGCCATTTGAATGGCAAGAATCGCCTGCCATCCGAGCCTAACCTGAAAGCTGCCGCCAAAACGACTCCAACCAACGTGAACTCGCGGAAGAAGTTAATCGTGCGCTCGAATTCTAACTCGAGAAAGAAACTCCCTAAGAGTAACGGTAAAAGCAGTTTAGAGTCAACGCAAGACCTATCTTCCAGTGATACCAACGTCACGAACATTTCCGCTGATTCTCTGGAGACTCCCTTCAGATTCCGACGGAAACGGGACAAATCCAGCAGCCCCGAACCGATGGATTGCATTTCCAATTCTATTATAACTGCCGATGTAACTCCTGAAAACTTCGAGGAGACCAACAACTCGCAAGGGAATAAGTTATACAAAATCAAAGCGTTAAGGAAGAAATGCCCCTCTTTCGGGGTAAGTCTTCTAAAGAAGGACGGCGTGCAGACTCGCTCGAGTACTTGCACCAGTAGCTCGACCGTTAAGAAGAAATGATCTCGATGTGGTTAAGTATGTAGTTGTATTTGCACTTCAGATTCTATATAGGCATGTGCATAGCACATTTAGCGTCGATTGCATAACTTCGTTTAGTGACTGACTGTTAAGTTAACTTGGCCCATGAGCCACGGGAAAGTCAAATAAATTGTATACCTATCTATATATACTTACAGAGTTTAAATTGCAATGCACATTCCATAGTTGAAGTTTAAAAGATATAACTTGTAATCCTTGTGACCAGTTTTCCAATATCTCTACTCACATAATCCACTCATGCAGTCGCTAAACGAATCTATGTACTCGTTATGTGTATAGAGAGTATATAAATCTGTGTTGTAAAACCCCACATCAGAGCCTACACGTTTATATAGTTACAACTAAGTCGATTGATTGCCTAGATTGCTATTAGCAGCTATTTAGCATTTAAGATCTATTTCAAAATACATTACTACAGTTTCTTACACGTAAATATTGTAAAGAGCATTTTAGTTAGACAAAGAAACTTTACAGGTATTTCTGACCCCTAGAGGTTTTCCATGAAATCGATCCGAAGAAGGATATTATCAACCGATTATTTTCGCAACCTCGTAGACACGTTTGGCGCTGGTTTCAATAGTGTACCTTATGGTATATGGATTTAAGTCGCTTTTATTTATAATTATACAACTGTATAAAATGAGATTAAGCAGCGGATATGAACTGCCTTTTATAATGGCGCTAAAAAGTGCTCAAATGATTTCGAACAAATTCGATATTGTTAGTATTTAAGATTTTTATCGATTGTTTTACTACTTTAAGTTTAAAATGTTATTAGACAATCAATTGACTATAGTGCCCTAAATGAATATTTTTGTATTAAATAAAATTACTAAGTGATTTTTCAAATGCCATTTCTTTAGCTTTTATTGAGCGACTTGTTTTACTTATACATGGTATCGTTGAGTAAACACTTTGTTGAAAAATAATGTAGTTTTTAAGTGAATTTATTTGCAATACGGCGTCTTCTTTTCTAAGGATTTAAGTGCGAACTTTTTGAAGGCTTTTTAGACTTATATTATTTTAAATAAAAAAATAGAAGCAGCCTAACATTTTTTGCGAAAGTCGCCATCAAGATTCTAATAAAATGCACTTTAATACTGTACATTATTTTAGATTTCACCGATTATCGATTGTTTATTTTATATTGATGTGATTCCTAAATTGTTAAGGACTATACAATAGTACATACGTTATAAATTAGAATGAAATAATAATTAAATGTTTGCAGTGTTCTAGTTAGGCGTTCGAATGTACATGTAAATGTTATTATACAGTTATATAGTTGGCGAAAAGGTTCATTATCTCTGGCTAGTACACTAATACAATCTACTCTTTTACTAATAATAATATAATGTTTCTTATCATTCCGTTCGATACGAGCGACTTTTAAAAATATACTTAAAAACTTAATTTTACAATTTATACAGCCGAGTCAGGGGTGGGTGAACCTTTGCGAGTATAAATCCTATCGCATATTTTTATATTGTATCGAGCCTATCAAAGTTCCGTAAGTGACGAATTTACAGTGTCATATCAGATTTGTACGCGCACCGTTTACCGGCGCCTGCGCCCGCGGCCGCCATCTTTGTTGTGCAGTTTTATTTGTATGCGTTTAGTTGTATGTTTAGCTGTTTAGTTTTTTTTTAAATTTGGCACCCTGTTTTTGCAAGATCGAATGATCAATAATGATTTGAATTCATAAGAAATATGTTTAATAGTTATGTAATTACCACGGTCAAGATTTGTGACACCATGTTTATGGTCGAAACTTACTTGTCGCCTCCGCTACGGATCGGCAACCCGCCACGTGAAGTTTTCTTTTTTATCCTAGTAGTACAGTCAACATCAGATAGTTAGTAGCAGCCAAGGTAGCCAAATATATCGCAACGCGTCTTTATTACTATAGGAGTAAGGCTGTGTTACGATATATTTGGCTACTTTGGCTGCTACTAACTATATGACGCTGACTATAAGAGCCGAGTCTCGAACCCACGACCTCCAAATTATAAATTAAAAACGTATATTACAAGCTTTATATTAACTTGCACTGTTCGTATGTATGTAAATGTGTAAGTATTGTCCATCAAAATTTGTTTCCGTTATCAAATTGAGCTGAAATTTTGCATGCATATGTATATCGCATGACAATGCAATATTATGATGACTTGGAGCTGATCTGATGCTGGAGCTGGAAGGTGGTCATAGGAACTCCGCAATAAAACGACAGAACCCCATTGAGTTTGGACTCGTTAGAATCGTCTCAATGAGTAGTTGATAATGGTATGCAGAACAGTACAGTCGGCAATAAAAGCTTGTACCAAAAATGAAATTTTTGACAGAAACTTATATAATATTAAGTGACTGAATGTAAACGATCAATTTAGTAATAAATATAAGTAACAACTAACAACTAAATTGATTGTTTGCACGCATTTAGTCACTAATAGTAGGTAAGTAAAAATTTAATTAATTACTGAATAACTTAATACGTGTAAATCGAGCATTACCGCTCGGCTACAGTGGTAAGAGCCAATGCTAACAGGTATGATAGTTAACTTATATACAGGGTGTATTCAGTTCTATACAGGGTGTCTTTGTAAAATGCTAAACAGCTGAACATGAACTGAGCGCTGTGTGTTGTTGTATTGTGGACGCTTTAGCAGCTGGTAGTTGATGTTAGTGTAGCGTGTCTCGGGGTGGTGCTGTCGTTGGGACTGCAATATACTGAATGCTGGTGGTTAACGAAGTTATATAGTACCGGTTAAAAGTTTAAGTTCACTCTTTGTTTTAGGTACAAATGAGTACTTTTGGGCAATCATTTTTTGCAGTTCGGAAGCCGAAATGTGTTTCCGTATGAACCGTTATTGTTAACAGAGATGTGTTTGATTAGTCAGACACAATTTACGTAGATTTCTAAACAACGCATTCCCTGTTAGTTATTTTGTTTGAAAATAATGTATGGGATGTTACAAATTCAAGCTTTTCACACTGTTAATCCCGATTTTAGTTATTAAAAAAAATATATATTAAATATTTTTAAATTCTACATAAAATATGTAAATTTGGAAATTGTCGCAATCTCGCACGTATTTTTTTGAATTTTTTGAAAATTGATAACTCAATTTTTTTAAGAGATTTTTTTTTTTGAAAGCGACCTTAATTGTATATACAACATATCCAAATTACAAAGAAATCGGATTAGTACTTTGGCTAAAATAAAATAAAAATGTTATTTCTTTTTATGCGGTTTTTTTAAACCTGAAGGATTTGAGGCTTAATTTTTGGTGAAAGCACTACGTATGTAAAGGTTAATAACCCAGTAATAGGAATTTATTTTTTTCGCTAAGGGCAGATTCGCCATGCTTACCCGGCTATACCCTTTCGCGAGGAGTTGGTGATTTGTGAAAATCTTCATCACGAATAAATAAGTTTGCGAATCTTCTGTTCAGTATATTGCTGTCCCAATAACGTATTATGATGGTATTATTTATGTACAAGTGTATACGTTTCGATATTTTTATTAATCCACATGATTTACGTTTCGATATTTTTATAATTTCATATGATTTAATAAATTTTAATATTATATGATTACCTTTATTTGCGGGACAAAATAATAATAAAATGCAATAGATTAGATCACTTTCCGTGGTTTAAGAGGGATGAAGCTATAAGTTGAAGCTAGACGCTTCAGTTTCTCAGATTCCATGAAAAGTGATGTAGGTACAGTCAGTTTCATTATAGTGGTCAGAACATTAAAACTACTTACTATAATAATATGTTGGTTACTATACCATTACCTGGAGGATATAATATTTATTAGACATTTACACGAGATAAAACGACTTTGTCGCTTATAATGATTTTATCACGTTTGTATGGCAAACTAATTTACCACGATTTTTATAGGCCGCTTGACGTAACCAATAACTATTAGTTTCTAATAAAGTTTAATATTTTAAATCAGTATTAGTACATTATATGTTTGACCACTTAAGTTGTATCATTGTATGAAGCTGACTGTACACTTATCGACGATGAAATCAAGATAATTATCATTATTACATTTTACATGTTCATAAATTAGTATTAAGTCTAATCTCTCGCAATTCATATTCACAGTAAGCTACTTATTTTTGTTTATAAGTAAGATATTTTATTGACATTATATTTTATATTGTTTGGTGCGATGCGGTGTGATAGGTATGGGACCAGTTTTAGTCATACCAATTGTTTTGCATCTGTTGTTTAGGTATAATTTTATGTGTAGTATGGAGGTTAAGTTTGTATGTGCAATTTTAAATACGTGGGACATGTTGGACAGGGGGAAATGGCAATGATTTATATGGAAACAACCCAATCTTCAAAATATTGCCGCACTAAATTACAGAAGTATCAATCAATAGAGCGCCTGCACAGACGGCACATGTATTTTATCTCGTGATATAACCGTCCTTCATTTGACTATGATGCTATTTCTATCAGTGATCGTGTTTGAATATAAAAAATCGCCATTTTGTCCTCATCACGATGAGGTAAAATAATACTGCTACATCCGGTGAAAAAATCGAGCCGTCTTAATTTTACTAACCAGATAATGTCTTCACCTGGTCAAATGTTTCATATTAAACATAACCGGAACGATCTAGGTGAGAACACAATAAAATCTTTACAGCCCGGTTTTCTCTTTAAGATTAGCTATATATGGTGGTTCGATTGCCATACAAAACGTTATTTGACATTCGCAGGCCAACGGCGTGATATTTTAAGAAACTTATGTAACAAACTTTCATCAATTGGCTTCCCATTTGCGCCAAATTCCCCCTTTCCTAGAATAAACTTGTATAAACTAGATTAATTTGAGAAAAATAGTTTTCCCAAAGTATCACGTGACAAACCAATTTCTCAAATTAATCTAGTTAATACAAGTTTATTCTAGGAAAGGGGGAATTTGGCGCAAATGGGAAGTCAATTTATGAAAGTTTGTTACACAAGTTTCTTAAAATATCACGCCGTTAGCCTGCGAATGTCAAATAACGCTTTGTATGGAAATCGAACCACCTTAAATGTAATGTGAAGTCCCAGAAATGAAATTGTACGTGAGTGAAACCTGGAGAAAATCTAGTGTATGTTATGTTGTGATCTTCCGATCTAATCAGTTACTAATGTAGTGCACTATACATGTAAATATACAGACACTATATCAAGATGGTGTAACAAATGCTTGTGCTTAAAAAAATAAAAAGATATATTCCAATTTATTTGGTCTTTTTATTATATCCACTCTCATTCTGCTGGTAACTCAGTCTGGAATCGATCCTAAAGGATTTTTAAAAAGACGGGCAGCACTTTGACGCCCGTGGCTCGTTGCAGTAAGCTACAAGCTACAAAGTACAATTTTACCCCTTCGGCCGCCTACGAAACCAACGCAACGTAACCAACGTGTCAAGATTTATTTTTCTTGCTACGTACCTAGAAATAATTTTTCTTTCTTGTTGGAAACCTGTCAAGATCGCAAAACACTAGGTAGGGCAGATGCCCCGGTTCTGGCCACTGGGCCAGTTTTGGCCACTTTCAACTTTAAATAGAGTGTACTTAGGTACAGAAAACTGAATGACCAAACAGTCTTAAAGTGGCCACAACTGGGGCATCTGCCCTATAACCTAGTTCGTTAGGTTAGGTAGCTTCAGATGCCCGAAGGGCAAACGGCCCAGAGGGGCTACCGCGAAACGAATACGAACTTCGTTCGTGTATCGCCCTCTGTCGCTCGAACTAGCAAGTGCGATAAAGACTGAGATACACGAACGATTTCGTTTCGCGGTAGGCCCTCCGAAATAGGAGCTCGCGGTGCTCCGTCGAAACAGTCCAAAATAGTTCGAATTCGAAAAAAAAATAACTGGTTTCGTAGGAAGAAAAAAGCAGGTATAAAGGAGAGGGCAAAATGCACAAAAGATCCCACTGGGTCGAAGTGCATCCGAAAGGGCCCTCACCTAGATAAGATAAGAAGGAAGAAAAAAAAACTTTGTACGAAACTAGTTTCGTAGCAAGAAAAATAATTCTTCTCACGTATTTAACTGGTTACGTAGCTTTGGTTTCGTAGGCGGCTGAAGGGAATTTTACAAGTATTAACAGGCTACACATTTATTATTTACACAGGCCATTATTGGTGAAGAACCTTAGTGTTGCCAATTTAGATTTGTAAAATCGTAGCTTCGTGAAACGGTCCACAGGGCGGTAGTTAGTAGGTACCTTTACTGTAAACGCAAGTTGAGCCCATTTTAAGTTAACCTTTTCAACGATTTGTCAAAGCGTCAAGATGACAGCCACACGCCATGTCAAAGTGACATGCAGTGAGAAGTTGCATGAAGTGATCGGGTCGCCACCTTCCCTAACATATGGTTGAGGGAGGCGTTGGCTAAGACGGAGGTTCTGGCCGAGATCTTTAGATACCGTGCGGAACTGAGGGCCAGGGGAGAACATCCCAATCAACGGGAGGTAGAAGGGACACAGTGGAGGTATGCTCGGCGTGGGGGCCGCAGCGGCATAATTTGTCCGATGTATTGGGTGGGGACCTCTCGCTGCCAACCATTGTATCTAAGATGCTTGACAGCGAGAGGTCATGGGAAGCAATGGCCTCCTTCTGCAATTCCGTAATGGCGCAGAAGGAGGCTGCGGAAAGAGTCGGCGTTATGCGCACTTGCTCCCCCCGCCGTAGTGGACCAGGTTGCAGGGTTAGGGGACCCTAGCTAACCAAAAGTCCACGGGTCTGAAGCGCCTTGAAATTGTCCCGGGGCGCTCTCCCTGGCCAGGCCTGTAAAGCGGGCTAGTCGCGAGGGCCAAAGTTGCATGCGTAAGCGAACCTTTGACCCTCCTTGTAAGCGAAAATGGCTGGACAATCGTTGGGGGTTTAGTGGGTAGTCTGGACCTTCTGTCCAGGAGTCCCACACACCCGTCCGGTCCCCCTCCGACTGGGCGGACGGTGCATCAATGCATTCCCCCAACGTAAAAAAAAAAAAAAAAAAAAAAGGCGTTGGCTAAGATATGCGTTAAACTCGTGATCGGGTGCTGTTTGTGGAGTCCGGTCTGTTCATGCTTGCAAGGGCATAGTAACTACCAAAATACTAGTGTTATTATCATTATTTTGACGAGAGACATCATTCTGTTCTTGACACGTTTTATTGTTATTGACCCTGTACAACTCTGACAATATTACATTAATGATCCTTTTTTTCTGTTTTAACGCTTAGAGACAGTATACATCTCTATAAGAACATTAGAATAATTATTAATTGTATTTGGATGCTCAGAGACCTTATACATCTCTGGGGTACTAAATTAATATCATAAACTTATTGTTAATTCTGATACAGACCTTGTATCGAATGTAACTGATAATATTTTACAATTTTGGATTTTTTCAGTTTTCATTTAGTGACATTTAGTTTGTTAACCGTTTAGGTACTAATAGGTTAAAATCTGCAATTTTAAAATGATTATTGTGTAAGATTATTAATATTATATTGTACAATACCATTTAACATGTAAAAGTGCCCTTGTGGCCTGTTTGCAGAATAAATAATTGATTTTGATTTTTGAGTTAATCCTTATGTCAATGCATGTAGGTAGCTATCGCACTGTACTCCTTGACGGATTAATTCGTTTGCCAGACTAACAGCACGAAGTTCTATTAATGTCACTTACCCGGGACGAGCCTGAGCTATAACCACGAACTTCGAATCTCGAACTTCTTATATCTCCGTCTCCATCGCACTTATGGTTTATGGCACTCGAGCGACAGAGACGGAGATATACGAAGTTCGTGGTAGCGCCGCTAAACCGACGGCAAAAAAAACGAAGATTTAATCATCTTTTGAACGATATATTTTATGATATGAGTCATTCCGATCTTACGTCAGTTTTCTGAGAATACTTTAGGTACTTACTCCATCACGACCTCGGAATTATAAGGCAGCAGGTAGTTAGGTATATTAACGCGGACCTTGCTGCCGGTAAAACCCTCAAAAATATTTGCGCAATTGGCTTGTTGATTCATGTCATGAAGGATTCAGTGCTTGATACAAAAAAGTTAAATGAGTCAAGCAACTATTTTTTGTTACTACTCTGTCCCGTTAGCCAGGAGACTATTGTCTCTTGTATTATAACAGTTTCTTGGAAAAATGTTACAACACACACAATATGTGTCAAATTGTAATGTATAGGTATATCTACTCCGTTTGTCTTTTGTGTAGTGAATGAATGTCTTCTTTCTTTCTTTCTTTCTTTAACATGGACTTCTAACATGCTTGAAATTACAAGAAAACCCCTTCCTTTGGTGGCCATCCATTTTTTTCATTCGACCTAATTGTAAGATAAATAGTATTTTACATAGTAAATCTTGTTTATTTTTCTATCTTAGTAAAAAAGACTCGCTATTTTGAAGTGCTAAGTAAAGATTTATGTTTTGAGAAGCCGAGAAAAAGTATCTACTCGTGTGGTAGATATTTTTTCTTAGTTTCGTTCTCTGTAGAAAAATACACGTGAGGTACCTCGCGTGATTTGTGCACAAGCCCTAAGTCGGCGAGCTGTCAAGCGAGTATTGAAACACTCCTCTCCTGTTGTTTTTTGTTAGTTTCGTAGTTTTCGAAATGAAATGTAGAATGTTTAAAATCGGGTCGAACCGCCCACTTCAGCCTCGAACTATTGGCGCTCTTCACTTAGTTCGAACGCCGACATCTCGTTTGATAATTTACTTTAAAACAAAGTTTTAACCGACTTCAATTCAGTACTCCGCCAAGCCACATGACCATTTCCATATTTATTTTCCAATTTCCGAGAGTAAATACGTTGATTATTAGAGAAAATAACCAAATCGCTGTATGTGGGCCGATAATATTTGAGGACTTCCGTCAATTCCTCAAGGATCTCAGAATCACCTTTGACACTTCTTTGTTTGTTATTTCAACGGAATGATATCAGAATCGGTGACGACTTTTATAGTTTGAAGCACATCATTGACAAGTTCCACAAGCCATCTGTGGTCTTCATCATCACTTCCACTTCACCAAATTTATGATTTCCGGATGTAAATACACGGGTTATAATAGAAAACACCGAAATGACTACACGCGTGCCTTATATATATGAGGAGTTCCCTCAATTCCTCATGGTTCCCATCATTCAACTGGAGTTTTGAAAACAATGGGACCAACCTGGAAGCATATACTTTCAATAAAAAAAAAGAATGGTACGAATCGGTTCATAAATGACAGAGTTCTGAGGTAACACACATTAAAAAAATATACAACCGAATTGAGAACCTCCTCCTTTTTTAACCGACTTCAAAAAAAAGGAGGAGGTTCTCAATTCGGTTTTATGTTTTTTATTTTGAAGTAGGTTAATAAGGGTGGCTTTCAACCGTAGTGGCGTTGATACTATTTTTTAATTCTTAGAATATCATATATGAATGGACGTATTATGCTGGTCATAACGGCCTCCGTAGCCCAGTGGGTAGTGACTCTGCCTACGAAGCTGGAGGTCCCGGGTTCGAATCCCGGTCAGGGCATTTATTTGTGTGTTTATCACGAATATTTGTTCTTGAGTTATGGATGTTATATATGTATATAAGTATCTATATGTATTTATCTATTATATATATCATCGCCTAGTACCCACAACACAAGCCTTACTGAGCTTACCGTGGGCCTAGGTTGATTTGTGTAAGATTGTCCCATAATATTTATTTATTTATTTATTTATTTATATACTTATTAAGGTGGTTCGATTGCCATACAAAACGTTATTTGACATTCGCAGGCTAACGGCGTGATATTTTAAGAAACTTATGTGACAAACTTTCATAAATTGGCTTCCCATTTGCGCCAAATTCCCCCTTTCCTAGAATAAACTTGTATAAACTAGCTTAATTTGAGAAATTGGTTAGGGACGTGATATTTTGGGAAAACTATTTTTCTCAAATTAATCTAGTTTATACAAGTTTATTCTAGGAAAGGGGGAATTTGGCGCAAATGGGAAGCCAATTGAAGAAAGTTTGTTACATAAATTTCTTAAAATATCACGCCGTTAGCCTGCGAATGTCAAATAACGTTTTGTATGGCAATCGAACCACCTTAAGCATATCTTTTGCCTTATCGGCCTGAACTTGACCTAACGGCCGTTCCTAATTTCACGATTACTTCTAATTCTAAACTAATTTAAGTTAGTAGATATATTTTCCTCTCTTGCGAACCATCGAAACGGGGCGCGAATCAGACAGATAGCTATAAGGTACGTGCACCAAGGATGGCCCGGTTCCTAAGATGGCCCCCACTTTAAAACTCGCAGTTATGGTTTTCCAAATTACTTCCGTGAGCACATGCGTTTATGATCACAAAAAAACGTGCATTTCAGTTTTTACCCAATCGCGCTGCCATTTTGTAAAAAAAATATTGTTTGCTGTGTCGTGTTAAAATATTGCACATTTTATTATTTTCCAACTTTTTTAACGTAAAAGTCAATATTTTTAGTGAAATTAGGTGTTTAATCTGTTTAACATCCAATCATAGGTTATTTTTAATTTATTTACGTATTTTTACAATACTTAATTGAACTGAAGTACCTAAGAGTCCCCTACATACAAGGCCCACTGTATAATATGTATCCCTATAGGTAAATTATGTCAAAAAATAATATTAGAATAAAGAACCGATTTATAAATATCACTGAAACACTTTGATGTTGTTTAAGCACTTAGTTTAACCATATTAACTTACATACTCAATTATCGCTCTTAATGTCACCGGGCATGTGTTTTTATTTTATTATTTTTCTTTCTCTTTTTATATTTTGTTAGTATTTAACCCCCCGGATTCACAACACTTCAGGGGCTGCACCCCTGACTTACTCCGCATGATGATGTAATATAAAATAAGTAATAAGTGGTGAACGGTGTTGGCCACACATATTGTATTTATTTATAAGGCTAATAATTTAAGACTCCCTTGTAGTGGCTGTTTGTTTACCTAAATAAAAAAATAAAAAATAAAAAAAAGTCCGTGTGTTCGACGCTGTACTAGTATATGGCATGGGCACTCTGTCAAAGCAATATGAGTTAAATTCGAACTAAGAGGATTTTTCTCCATGCGAATTTAAGCCATGTCACTTTGGTATAAGAGTGCCCATGCCATATTAGTACAGCGTCAAGCACTCGGACGTTTACCTTACAGGCTGATAAAAAGAATCTCACACATGTGTTTTTTTTTTTCATTTTCATACTCCTAAGATGGCCTCACAGCTATATGTAACTTTGGGAGAGGTTCAATATTTTATTAATAATCAATTTAATAAAAAAAAAAAAAAAAATTACGACTAGACGCTAGTAATGTTTAAACATTGATTAAACGATTGTTTGAAATAATTTATAACGGGCTTTAATAGGCGACCGGGTGCATAAGATGGCCCACTAGTAACATTTTTTTAAATAGGTTTTTTTCTGTTCTTACGCAAATAACATTATTGTTTTTTTTTAATGTTTCGCTTGTTAAATAAATCATTAGCAGTCCTATTAATGGCTTTCTTTATTAATCAAACTAATTATTTTACAAGGCTTTGAAATTAAAGGCCATTTTTGGTGACGCTACCTTATTCAGACTTCACCCTTGGACTAATGTGTGTTCAATATTCTTCTTCTAATGCTCAATTTGTATGGTTTTTTTTTCAATTTTATTTGCTATTTCCTCACATTTGTCGAGAAAAGTATTACAATTACTACAGCCGGCACAGGAATTACCTGCCTCGTACTAGAAAGTTCGACCGTATAGGTGTGACTTAGAACTTTTGTAAAATAGACGTGGAGACTGGCAGAGATTGTAAAGAAGGTTTTTTAGGGTTCCGTAGCCAAATGGCAAAAAACGGAACCCTTATAGATTCGTCATGTCCGTCCGTCTGTCTGTCTGTCCGTCCGTATGTCACAGCCACTTTTTTCCGAAACTATAAGAGCTATACTGTTGAAACTTGGTAAGTAGATGTATTCTGTGAACCGCATTAAGATTTTCACACAAAAATCGAAAAAAAAAACATTAAGTTTTAGGGGTCCCCATACTCAGAACTGAAACTCAAAAAAAAATTTTTCATCAAACCCATACGTGTGGGGTATCTATGGATAGGTCTTTAAAAATGATATTGAGGTTTCTAACATATTTTTTTTCTAAACTGAATAGTTTGCGCGAGAGACACTTCCAAAGTGGTAAAATGTGTGTCCCCCCCCCCTTGTAACTTCTAAAATAACAGAATAATAAAACTAAAAAAAATATATGATGTACAGTACCATGTAAACTTCCACCGAAAATTGGTTTGAACGAGATCTAATAAGTAGTTTTTTTTTAATACGTCATAAATCGTAAACCGCAATTTATTTCACGGAACCCTTCATGTGCGAGTCCGACTCGCACTTGGCCGCTTTTTTAGATATTTTGACCACATAGTTCTTGAAATAGTATAGGCTATTTTATTTTGATATTGTGTAGGTACTTTGCGTATGATTCTACCTTTGTATACTTACGTAAGTATTAATATAGCCGAAAGGTAATTGTTTGATATGAGTATATAGGTACATTATTATACTTAACCGTTTTATAACTTGTTTACGTAGATGTATGGCCGACCTCGACCCATATTTGAGTGAATTAGGAAATAAACAACGTAAACAAACAATAATCTGTATAGTTCATCCCACCAAAAACATTACATAGTGATTGCCAGGACTCCCTAGCTGATATAGCTTTCAACGTTAAAAAAATATCAGTTCATAAGTAGCGCCAAGCTTCCTACACCGGACGGCGTAACTCTACCACTACCAGCCACGTTCTAAAAATTCTACATCTTGGCTAAAAAGTATAACTTTATTCGGCACATCCCGGTCTGTATACTCTCGCGCCGAATGAATTTATGATGATATTAATAAGCGATGGGTCTATACTTTTGTACTTGGTTTTTTTAGATTGATAATGGTACGTGTCTTCGTCTCCGACTCGCACTTGGCCGGTTTTTTATATATGTCGGCGGCCGATCGTAAAATCCGGCAGATCACGAAATTCCCAGGCATATCGTGAAACACCGCCATTTCATGATTTGGCTAATAGTTGATATCATGATGTGCCTGAAAAAAAATACGGCAAATCGATTAGAGCAGGAGTCGGCAACAGGCGGCCCGCGGGCCGCCTGCATACCTTTGCTTGCGGCCCGCGAGTCTCCCTGGCTGTTTTGTATGTTAAGGTTGTTGAATTCAGAATTTTGGAGTTCCCTGATAAAGTCACAAATAATTAAGAAGTGCGGCTCGCGAAATTTTTGTTAGCTCCTTTGTGGCCCTTGGTTGCTAAAAGGTTGCCGACCCGACCCCTGGGTTAGAGCAACGCATTCGTCGATATTCCTAGCTCTATACCGGGCACATCGTAAATATCCGGCAGATCACGAAATCCCTAGGCATATCGTGAAACGCCGCCATTTCATGATTTGGCTACAAGTTGACCAGGCATATCATGTTTAGTGGCAAGACCGACTCGGATCGCGGATAAATTAGAAGACGAAGATACTTTCGTGCAAAACACCTCGGAACACCGGGATCACTACCGGAGGCCGTCGGCAACATAAAGGGTCTGCTAGGCTTCCTGGTGGAACTGGGTTGGCACGAATAACAGTAGTGCCAAAACCCCTACGCAAAATAGGCGCATTTATGACGTCGAGTTGCGGAAACCCAGCCCGCGTACAACCTATAACCTACCTATATACTTTCGTCTTCTAGGTTATTTTTTTTATAAACTTGTTTGTTATTGTTTGCAAACCCTACTCACCTACGTATGACGGCGAGTATTGAACAATATGGCGGCGTTTCATGATATGCCTAGGAATTTCGTGATCTGCCGGATTTCACGATCGGCCGCCGACATATACAGCGTCTATTTTTAATATTACCTCAAATTGTAACCAGATGTAGGTGTTAAAAAAAAAAAAAATGTTAGGGCTACGAAATAATATTGCAAGAATTTTTTTCTCAACTACCAACTTCTATCACTACATTGTCTTACTGTTTGTCGTCTTCCATGTGTCAAATGAGTGTAAAGCATTACATTGCTGCTCGATACATTTTCAAAAATTAATTACGCTTTGGTATATATTTTAGACTAACTTACAATTTTCTTACAACATCGGTTCATAGTATTAAAAGCTAT
Source organism: Epinotia brunnichana (assembly GCA_963854355.1). NCBI lineage: Eukaryota > Metazoa > Arthropoda > Insecta > Lepidoptera > Tortricidae > Epinotia > Epinotia brunnichana. The sequence continues at coordinate 9,822,216 of OY977959.1, forward strand.
GTAGCTATGGTTACATTTGAAGTAATATTAAACATACAGGCTGTATATCTATGTTACACATTACCTGTTATTTGATAGAGGATTTGGCTGCTAGAGAATGCCTCCCTCGTTCCTTTAATCCAATTAAATAATTTTGTTCTATAATTACATTTATATACTCAATAGTTTATATATCTACTTGCAAAATATCATGTTTACATTACATGTCCACAGTTCACTATAAAATTATGCTTACTCTAATCCCAGAAAGTCATAACCGCCCTGATTTTCCCAAAAACATACGTCTTATTTATTACAACAAGGGTCAGTATAGTTCGCACCACGCATGCGCGGATCTTATCACAACACCTCAACTATGACCCGAGCCAGCGAGCCACTTCCACTGAAGACGCAAGCCAAGTCGCGCGTAATCGGAGGTTCCAAGAAAACATCCTGAAGTGTACCAAAAATGTGTTTTTAATTGATAAACTGTGATTGTTTTTTGGATTAAACATGAAGTTGCTTGTGCTATTTACTGTGTTGTGTGTGAGCTGGAATCGCGTTAGTGGACAAGACGGTGAGTTTTCGCGGGTTTATATTGCCAATTGTTTAAACATTGTTTTGTCACCGGGTTCAAACAAAAGATACTTTGTGAATATTTTGGTTGTCGTTTAATCAGGGTTTTTATCACTTTGTGTATGTAAAAGTATCTACCCATTTTACCATTTATTAATACACCACAATTTAGAAAAAAATATTTGCCATGCAATTTGGACCGCTTAAAATATATCATCATATTCAGCATCACAAATTTTAAAATTATTAATAAATATGATGTAATAAGTTAAAGAAAATGTAAATCAATATGGAATGTAACTATACGGGTTTCCTCCGTTTGTTTTTCTTCACCGGAAATGATATTCCGAACTTAAGTAATACGTAAAAGTTCGGAAAAACTCATTCGATTCGAACCCACGACCGCCGTTTGATAGGCCTGTTTGAACTACTAAGCTACTGTAGCTCTAAATATTATCAAATATAATTTCTTAGGTACTTATAACCTACCTACCTACCAAGCCAAGTGACCTGTAACTTATAGCAAGGTATAGGTAATATATAACAAGAAATGTAAGGCAAGCCGGTGGGAATCGGCTTGCATGGGCGCTCCGCCACTTCCACTAAATTAAACGTATACACAAGTTACTAAACGCGTAATAAATCATGAAGACAGTTTATCTTTGTCAGGTTATCCGGGTCGCCGGTTCAAATCCGGAAGACCTGATCGATTAGGGGCACTAACTTTGAGACCTAGACCTGATGACCTGATTCTTCATTTATTGTGTGAATATTATTAGGTACTTCGCTGCTCTCGTAGGTACCTACTCTTATTTCCAGCATTAAATTGGTATAACTTTACCTCGGTAGCATTTACTAATTTACACTAATATTTTAAAGATAAAAAAAAATAATAATAAAATATCTTTATTTCAGATCTTTAGTCGATCCATATGATGTTAGTAACAGTGGAGACTTATGAACTACGTTAGTGACAATAATGACAATAAATTAATGATACTTAAATGACAAATGACTTGACGCGCCGGCTTTGCACGGGTTTATATGCATGAATTATACATATAAACCTTCCTCTTGAATCACTCTATCCATTAAAACCCGCATCAAAATCCGTTGCGTAGTTTTAAAGATCTAAGCATACATAGGGACAGACAGACAGCGGGAAGCGACTTTGTGTTATACTATGTAGGTAGTGAGGAATAACTGGTTCAGGCTTATTTGGCCCTCCCGATAGCCACCTGAACCCAGTATCTTGAGAGTGGACAGTCGAGGCGCTCCGCCAACACCCTCAGAAGACCATTGCTGCTGCCTCTCAGCCGTCTCAGTAGCGACGATACTCGTTTTCGCCTGATGGCATAGAAATCGTCGGTGCGCGCCTCGGCGAACATACCCGAGGCGCTGCAATGCCTTGGCAGCCTCAATAACATTCTGAGTATGTTGTTATACTGCACCCGAATAGCGGAAAAGGCTCTCTGCGTAAAACTAACCCACAGACTGCACGTGTAAAAATTCTGTCTCTGTGTCTCTGACAGTAAGCTTTAAAAAGCGTCAACTTAACTTGCTTGTTACAACGTGCAAATCTGCGGGCAAGCATATTGCCCCTTACCGCCATTGCCCTCCTCTCCCTCTCAAGATCCATGTCATCCTTCATATCCTCGGTGAGCATATGCCCCAGGTATTTAAACTCACTTACCACTCTAAGGGGGACGCCGCCCAGCATGATTGTAGGTACTGATGTTGGGTTATATTTCCGTGCCTTAAAAATGATAAGTGATAAGTGCCATAAAAAGTTACCTTGTAAGTTTAATGTAGTACCTATGTAGGGTAAACTCCGGCATCACCCTATTTATGTTATGCGCGACTTAAAACTTAAAACACAGGGCCAGTGCCACGACTATAGGTACTGTAAAATCTGTAAGAATTAACTTTTGACAGTTATGAATGGACTCTTATATATATGAAGCTAAGGCTACCAGTCAAACGATAGGTCTTAGCTTCATATATACAAGGGTCAATTCATAACTGTCAAAAGTTCACTCTTACAGATTTCACACTATAACTACAGTCCCCCGCGGCTATGAAGTCAATCCTGACACATTGCGCAACTATGAAGTTTCTGAATAATGACAATGTCAACTATTAAGGAAGGACAAGGAAAAAATTACATATTCAACCCTAGAGGCATGTCTCAGGATTGACTTCATAGCCGTGGGGGACTATAAACTTGTCTTTACAGACATAGACACTATACCTACTGTCCAATAGAGTACAGTCGACGCCAAAAATATGTTTACACTTATGCACCTTATTCCATTGTAATAAGGCGAAAACTGTAAACATATCTTTGGCGTCGACTGTACAATCCTATGAGGTGACATTAGCTCACCTGTTTTATATACAGAAACAAGATGATTCACATGAAGGACACTGTACATATGCTACCTGTGTTTGCATTAAGATTCACTCTGTCAATGCGACACATGGTTAATGGCGTTTGTGTTGAGCATATGTGACCTCTGTTGTACGTCAGAACCTCAGAAGTACAGTCAGCAACGGAAATAGCTTCGCGAATGTAGTTTCTAGAGATTGTTGACAATTTGATAGAATCCATAGAGTAGGTACCCCATAGGTAAATTATTTTAGGGATGAGGATGTCGGTGTCCAGTAACCTGAAACAAGAAATAAATATAAGAATTAGGAATAGGGAAGAATAAGGAATAAGATAAGATAAGATAATTTATTTCATGACTACAAATTATTATTTATTGAGATTACAGTATACATTCGCATACATGTCAAGACTATAATAATTTGTATCATGATCGTGAAAACAAAGAGCATATAATAATAATCACATTAACACAATGTCAACAAAGTAAAATACACAATAACAATCAATTATAAAAACAAATATATATCCCGTTAGGTATCGTCATTCAATATAAAAAATGTTCATGTACACATACCAACAATTTTGAGTAATAATTATTAAAATGTCAAGTCGAGATCCCATAGTCTTTAAAAAAATGAGTATAATGGATTTTCCAATAAAAGGCGTTTCAGGCGGCGTCTAAATGCTTCGTCAGATGTTTCAAGTCTAATTTCCGCGGGCAGTCGCTCGTAGTCGTAGTAGGTAGGCCCAATGACACGTGGGTTCTTGCCTGTGTGGCAACATCCATGGTAACAATAATCTAAGACTTTGTTTATAATGTACACTGAATCACCAGTAGCCCAGGCAATGAACTGACAACTTGTATGGAAAAAATTACAAAGGAAATAATTTATAATAGCAGATTCTTTCTATGTAATGGATATATTATCAATTAAATAGTGAGGTACCTACCTACAGACAAATATCCAATAAAATTTCAGACATCAAAAAAATGGTAACTTAAAAGCTTCTGAAAAGTCAGAAAAAATATTAATAAATTGTTTTATGTTTATTTTGGTTCATTTACATTTGCTCTATAATATTAAAAATAAATAATAAAAATAAAACAATTCATGCTTTATTTAAATCTATATAATTGCTTCCGGATGGAAAGTTTGTTGGATTCTTGCATAAAGCATAATAATAACGTTTTAAAATGAAATAATCAAAAAAAACTATTATAAATTAATGTTTTTCAAAACTACGCGTATTTTGCCTGGAGTACAGAGAAACATGACCACCCTGTTCTATGCAGGGGGTATCAAGGATCACGTTTCTCTGTACAGTCAGCAGCAGAAGTTGCTAAGCGGTCCTAGTGCTCAAAATGATCTACACACGAACTCTAATGTCAAGGGAATAAGGATCTGTGTAGGTCATTTTGAGCGTGTTATTATGCTTAGCTACTTCTGATGCTGACTGTAGGTACATCTGCAAGGACTAACAGCTTTATTTCTAACAGTAAGCTGCCAGCGGTGATTGTATAGGTGTGTGTGTGATTTCTTAAGTGCAGATTCTTTACTAGAATGCAGAACTGGATGCATACCGCCCCGCTTCTGCGCATATGATACTGACAGTAAACCGACCAGTAAGCAAAATAGGGAGACATAAGGCTCTCGGTAAAGTACCGACATACAGGATGCAGACACCGCCCTGCGAAATTCACAAATCGCCTAATGCAGTTGCAGACGCATCACATAATATTGAAACACTTCTTATATCTGACTAGCTTCTGCCCGCGACTCCGTCCGCGTGGAACTCGTTTATATCCTATCTCCATACAAACTTACATCTCGGGGGGTGATTTCCGGGATTAAAACTATCCTATGTCCTTCCCCGGGACTCAAAATATCTCTATACCAAATTTCATCTAAATCGGCTCAGCGGTTTAAGCGTGAAGAGGTAACAGACAGACACACTTTCGCATTTATAACATTTAAGTAAGTATGGATAGTATGGATATGGATAGTATGGATAGTATGGATATGGAAGTATGGATATCCAACCTACTTCTTGCTGCTGACTTTACGACAAAGCTAAAAAAATGAATATATGCCATCATGACGACCGCTTTAGCCTAGTTGGTAGTGACCCTGCCTACGAAGCAAGAGGTCCTGGGTTCGAATCCCGGTAAGGGCATTTATTTGTGTGATGAGCACGAATATTTGTTCCTGACTCATGGATGTTTTCTATGTATTTAAGTATTTATTTCTCTATATAAGTATCTATATCGTCGTCTAGTACCCATAGTACAAGCTTTGCTTAGTTTGGGACTAGGTTGATTTGTGTAAGATTGTCCGCAAATATTTATTTATTTATTTATTTATATATCACGTCCCTGATTCCACCGAAATGTGTTATATATTTTTTTTGTTTATATACCTCAGGTCCGTTGCTACGTACTTACTACATATTATATTATAATCCATCAACTTTTGCGGTACTTATTTGTCGACATTAAATGGAATGCTATCCATAAAATGTAATACTTTGTAATTTTTGTTTGTAATACAAAAAAAAATGTACCAAAATAAAGAGAAATAAAATACATTATACACCGTGGGCGTTAAATAACCCGAAAGATTTTAACCACGCATTCCGGAGGTCATTAGGAGTAAAAAATGTTATATGAACCCAATTCAATTTCAGCAAAAAAAAATTTTTTTTCCGTTTATTTTTCGGTTTTTGTTTATAAAATTTGGATAAGTATCGCTTCTCTATGGAAATGATTCCTTTTAATAAAATGGTAACGATTATTTTTCCAAAAAATAATGAATTTAGTGAGTGGTAGCTGTCACTTTGATGTATGTCAATGACGACGCGAAACTTGGCAACATCGGTAGCAACGTCTCTATCAAAAGAGCTTAATGCACTTTAGTAATCACAATAAATAGTTTAAATGAAAATGATAATATCTTCCAAACTAAGCAGGATTTGACTCATCACACATCATATGAATTTTTTTGCTCCTAATGACCTAAGGAATGCGTGGTTAAAATCTTTCGGGTTATTAACGCCCACGGTGTATAATGTATAATTGTATACTTAGGTAAAAGTGGTCACCTACGTTAAATGTCCGATTGACCCGCACTTTGAACCCATAGTAACTAAGACAATCGGATCAGCGTCTAAGCTCGTAAGACGCAAACGTTCAACTTAGCTTACACTATATCGTGCTAAGAAGATCCTAAGTGAACTAATTAACCTAGTACTAAGAGCCGTTTTCAGTGAATAGTGTAAATGGGGGCGGCGCGATTATACGCATTCAATATAATGATGGATTGCTAAGAAATATAAGTCAGCAAAAAAGGTGGTCTAAACTAACGCGATCAAAAATATCTGAACACCGACTATTTACTGGAATAAGAACTCAATTTGAGGTTAACAGAAGTAGAGGTAGAGTTAGTAGAAGCATGTAGAAGTATAACTACCTACTAACAATACACATAACTTACTATTGCGACTGCTGCTACGCAAAATGCTAAGTTTAAATTGCCTTGTTTCTGTATTGTATTAAACAGTAAAAAGTTGTGTGCTTACATAAAGTGGGTTTTATTATGCTTCAATTGTAAAAACATAAACCTCGCCCCGGTTGTTAGACCACACATACGATACGAGTAAGTACATACATACATACATATATATCTAAACTCTCTCGTACGCAGCTTTTCCTAATATTAAATTGTGCCTCGAGTACGGTAAGAGATTTTTTACTTAACTTACCTTCATCATCATCATCATATCAGCCGAAAGACATCCACTGCTGGACATTGGCCTCCCCCAAAGAGTGCCACAATGGCCGGTCCTGCGCCAACCGCATCCAGCGGACTCCCGCGACCTTTACCAGGTCATCAGTCCACCTTGTGGGGGGCCTACCCACGCCGCGCCTTCCGGTACGTGGTCGCCACTCGAGAACCTTTCCGCTATGCTGGGAGTTTCTCTGCGCGATCGCATCAGAAATGGGGCTATCCGCAGCAGAACCAAGGTAACCGATATAGCCCTCCGAATTGCTAAACTTAAGTGGCAGTGGGCGGGGCACATTGCACGTAGAACCGATTGGGCCCCTAGATCTTGCGATTTAACGCCTTTAGACTTCTTTTTATGGGGTTATTTAAAGTCTATGCCAATAAGCCCACAACCACTCATGCTTTTACAGGGGAAATTCGACGCTGCATCTATGCAAAATGGTCATAGAAAATTTTGACAAAAGAGTGCGTACGTGCCAGCAAAGCCTAGGAGGACATTTGCCTGACGTATTATTCCACAAATAACCCTATTTTATGTATTTCAAGATTTTATATACAAATATATATTATAACGAAAAAAAAATGTGTTTTTCATTAATCAAATCTTGCGTCCTTTTTGGGACAACCTTTATATCAAATGATCAGATCATCAATGTGTTTATAATATTAGAAGATATTATTTAGAATATACTTCCTCAACCATTACGTGATTCCAAGAGTTATAAACTTTTTGCCCCTTACATTAATTGGTACGGAGAATCTATCTTAAGTCATCAGTGTCATCACTTACGTTTTTTGCCCTTGTCCCAATATGGGAGGAAAACTAACCATTTAAGTATACCTACTACCTTGTGTGACCTAAGCTACTTACTAATGTAGGCTCATGGGATTATAACATGTTCAAGAAATAATATATTTAGGTTGTCATATATAAATATAAATAAATATAAATATTATGGGACAATCTTACACAAATCAACCTCGGCCCACGGTAAGCTCAGTAAGGCTTGTGTTGTGGGTATTATACTAGGCGATGATATATATAATAGATAAATACATATAGATACTTATATACATATATAACATCCATAACTCAGGAACAAATATTCGTGATAAACACACAAATAAATGCCCTGACCGGGATTCGAACCCGGGACCTCCAGCTTCGTAGGCAGGGTCACTACCCACTGGGCTACGGAGGCCGTTAAATATGTTTCTTACTTAAATAAAACGGGACAGATTCGTCACTTCATGATCACTTGCTGACATCAAACAGATGAACGTTTACTGGTAGATTAGTTTTACAATAAAAACTTCACAGTCGTACATTTATCTTGCCAATATGACATTTTTACGGTGCATTACTACAACACATACAAAGGTATATACGATGGTAAGGTGGAGGCTGGTTGATTATAGGCCTCCCGGTCCTATCTCCGTTTGGTTGCGTGTTCAAGTTGCCTTTCTTGGATCGTAAAATCAAATGCCGGTTGAATTGGAGAAAACTGTATTGGTAAACTGTGTGCACTATGAAAACTAAATAATAAATCAGAATACAATGATCACAAGCTTTTTGGAACGAATCGATGTGACAAGACAGAATAAAAATCTTGACATTAATATGTTTCTATTTTTGAATCCCTGACCAGCCAGTCGTGCAACAATGTTGCCACACCACGATCACACGTTAGATTTAAAGATTTTGATTAAATTATTTTCTGATTTTATTTCTGTTTAACCAATTTCGCTTTACGCGAGGTTATGTTTCTCCGTAGCCCCCCTACGTTTATCAAAATCTTTAAATCTTTAAATGGGGCTTTTTGAGTAACGGGTGCGGGAGCTGTAGCAGGCAGTGCATAGGATAGGGTCCTGTGTAGGGAGCTTGCAAAGAACGACGCACAGTATCATCGCGAAGAAACGCGTGGGTCGCTGTTGACAGGTCCTTGAATGAAAAAAAATGCTTTTTGATGGTGATGCGATGCCGGAACTGGTCGGAAGTGAGCCATCTTGGCACGAAGCTGGTTGACGAAGTCAGAGACGTCAGTGGGACGCTCGGATGCGACAGGAGTGACGAGCAGTTCGCCTGGAAGTCGCAGAGGTTCGCCGTACAGTAGCTCGGCCGCGCAAGAGCCAATGTCCTCTTTTAAAGCGGTACAAATACCGAGGAGTACCATCGGAAGTGCTCTGATCCACGAACTGCCGTGGCACATCAGAGCAGCCTTTAATTGGCGCTGGAGACGCTCCACCATTCCATTAGCCTGCGGATGATAGCTGGTCGTTCTGTTCCTGGTGGCACCATGCACTTGCATCAGCTTTTGGAAAAGCGATGATTCAAACTGGCGGCCCTGGTCTGTGGTGACGACCGTCGGAACACCGAATCGGGCAATCCAGCCATTTGTAAAGGTTTCAGCCATTTCCTCCGCGGTCATGGTAACCATTGGCCATACCTCCGGCCAACGCGTGCTGCGATCAATGGCCGTGAGGCAGTAGTTAAAACCGTTGCAAGGAGGTAGCGGGCCAATAATGTCCAGGTGGACATGGCGCAGTCTTGCTGAAGGTGTGATGAATTCACCTAGGGGTGTAGAGGCATGCCTCGTCACCTTGCTCCGTTGACATGGCACACAGTTTTTCGACCATTTCTGGCAGTCTTTACTAATGCCAATCCATACATAGCGGTCGCTAACCAGTTTTGTAGTCGCGCGCGCACCTGGGTGACTTAGGCCGTGCAGTTTGTCAAAAATGCCACGACGGAATGCAGGCGTCACATACGGGCGGGGCTTACCGGTAGATGTATCGCACACGAGAGTAATGTCTGTGCCCGGAATGCAGACATCTTCGAGCTTGAGAGAGGAGCTGTTGGCCCGACGTAGGCTGAGAAGCTCGTCGTCAGTAGCCTGAGAGGAAGCAAGAGTGGCGTAATCCGCCTCTAATGAGATAGCTTCAACTCTCGATAGAGCGTCGGCTACAACGTTGTCCTCTCCCCGAATGTACTGGATGTCAGTAGTAAACTGGCTAATAAAAGACAGCTGATTAAACTGCGGTTGCGGTAGCTTTTCTCGACGTTGTACGAAAGCGTACAACAAAGGCTTGTGGTCGGTAAAAATAGTGGCATGCTGTGCCTCAAGAATATAGCGAAAATGTTGTATGCTTTCGTACACCGCTAAGAGCTCTCGGTAATAAGCAGGCCATTCCGACTGGCGTGGGGTCAGTTTCTTACTGAAAAACGCCAGTGTGCACCACTGATTATTTACCTCTTGTTGCAAGCAGGCGCCAACGTGCACGCTAGATGCATCCGTGAAGAGGCCTAAACGGGCGTCGTTCACAGGATGATGAAGGAGCGTAGCATCTGTAAGGATTTGCTTGCATTTCTCAAATGCTTTGTCTGGCTCGAAATGTCAATGTCAATAGTATTCCTTGATGGAGGGACGACCTTTTAACGCGCCGCGCGTCACCGCAACAACTTGAATATCAACCTAGACAAAAAGCATTTCCTGATCAGTTGTATTGCCACGTGAATGGAGTGAACTCAAGCGTTACGGAATTAGATACAGGGATACCACAGGGATCAATATTAGGTCCAGTGTTATTCCTTATCTATATAAATGATTTTACAGCGTGTTTACCAAATGACGCTATGATCACACTTTTTGCAGATGACACCCACGTAGGACTTTATTCTTTAACTAAATACATTTAGTCTTTTTCTAATTTAACAATAAATTATTAACATTAAACCAATTTACGACTTTAGAAATAGCATTGTTTACATCATTACAAGCTTGTTGCTGTCGTCTGAGTTTGAAAATAAGTGAGGAATCATCTGCAAACATTACTATATCATTGTGGGTCTTTAAGAGGTATGGCAAGTCATTTATGTAGATAAGAAACAGGAAAGTTCCCAATATTGATCCCTGCGGTACACCCATCGAGACCAATGACCCAGGTAATCGCTGTCCGTTCACTTCTACCCTTTGTATTCTACCATGTAAATAAGACTTAAGTAAATTCAGTGCTAATCCTCCGACTCCATAGTATTCAAGTTTCCTGATCAATGTTTCATGACAAACGCAGTCGAAGGCCTTGGATAAATCACAGATGATACCTAAAGCATCCCGTGATTCCTCCCAGGCATCGAAAATGTGTTTTACTAGCTCGACGCCAGCGTCTGTTGTCGAGTGACCCCGGGTAAAACCAAATTGCATATTATGCATTAAGTTTATTATGCACAAATTGCATATTATGCACAAAACTATTTTTTCAAAAATTTTGCTAAATGTTAGGAGCACAGATATTGGTCTGAAGTTAGTGGGGTCAGAATGAATACTATGTTTCATTAAATCAGGAAACTCACCACAATCGACTCTGTTGTTAAATACAACTGCCAACTCAGGCGCTATAATTTATACTAGGAATTTGAGCACATGGACAGAAACTCCCCAGAGGTCATTAGTTTTTTTGACATTATTTGATTTAAACGCCTTTAATACGCCAGAGGAACTAACATGTTCAAAATGAAGGTTTATATTACATTCTGGGGCGTTTTCTTCTAACAATGTAACGGCAGGTGATGAATTTAAATTCATAGTTGTGGAGACTGGTATATCAGTAAAAAACGTTTCAAATTCAGTAGCTACTTCCAAACTCGAGTCTACAATTCTGCCATCAATTTTTAGTTTAAGATCATTCGGTTTGTTCTTCGACCTACCAGTCTCCATATTAATTACTTTCCAGGTTGTTTTAATAATGTTAGAGCAATTTTTTATTTTCTGAGATAAATACTTACGCTTGGCTACATGACAATCTATTTTAAATTGCTTCGAATATTGCTTGACATGTTCTTTAAATTCATCACTTGTATTAAATCGCCGTTCCTCATACAAGGAAATAGCTTAGAAGATAAAAAAGACAAAATACACAAGACTGTGCTAACTCTTAAAGAAAAGTTTCAAGCAAAGCTCAATATGGGGAAAGGAACAGACATTCAAAGAGTGTTCAAATTACAAAAGCGTCAATCTGCCAAAATACATTTTAAGAAAAAACGTAATTTTGACAGCCATCTCACTACCTATACATATATTTACACCAGCTTACTAGATGTACACGCAGAGAAAAATAATTTAAAACAGAGGAAACATGTTCACAATTAAATACAATACAAGAAACAAAGAAAAGTTATGCATACCTAAGTCAAGAACGAATAAATGTGTTAAACAAGTTACCAATAAAAATTCACATGTACCTACTACCTTTGCGTGCCTACCAATGAAAGATTTTAAAAACAAAATAAAGCAATTTCTCGAAGAAAGTACCTATACGAGTTTAATGATTTAACAAATGACATAATGTTAACTTGAATGTAATTAATTGAATTAGTAAATAAATTTTAGTTATATTTAATTGTAATGTAGGTAAATTCAAATTTTATATTTGTATGATGTAACATCTTTATTCAAATAAAACAAATTATAATATTAAACCCAAACTAGTACTGAAATAGCAATATACCAACGAAATATTATATATTTTACTAGTTTATAGATGATTATATTATAACATTAAAAATTATCATATTCCGCTAAATTTTGAAATTAATTGAATGTGTTGTTGAAAATATGTATTTAATAAGACTAAAATTGATTAAGTGTTAGTTTTAAGTGAAATTGTATATTGTGAGATAAATACATCATATCATATCATATCAATATCATTGTATATGTGACTTGCTAAATGTACCTAATTTAATTTACATGGGAACTTTTGGACCACCAACGACCCGGGGCGGTCCTTTTTGTTAGTTGATAGTTTGATACTTTAATTCTAATGTAAGTGAATTGTAAATATTTTTAGATATTAAAATTTACCCCTAATATTTACATGGTCAATAAATTTTCTTATTCTTATTATATAGGTAGATTAAGGTATTGAAAGAGCTTAGAGCTACGGGTTTGTAGAGAAATACGTGTTCTTGTCTTCACAGGTATAATCACAATCTTGTACTAAGTACTCTTGTTTTGTAGCGCCACATCCAATCTGAATCGTCAGCTATAGGTACTTAGGGTGGTACACCACTTGTCAAGATCTTTGTCCGAGACTGTTGACAGAGACAGTTACCATTCCAAATTCAAACTTTAACTTTTAATTCTAAAAGAACACCTACCTCTAGCGTTTTTTCATGGTTGTGCCCTAAATGAGCCCGGGGTCCGCTTTGGCACCTAATCCCAAGATTTGACGTAGGCTTTAGTTTTACGAAAGCGACTACCATCTGGCCTTCCAACCCAGAGGGAAAGCTATATTATTGGGACTAAACCAGTTTACTCACGATGTTACCCTTGACCCAAATGCCACGGTTAAATATTAAATGATATTTCGTACGTACATAAGTTTTTTGAAAAACCGAGCCAGGATTCGAACTGACGACCTCCAGAATGACAGTCGCGTGCCTTAGACATCGGTTATACGCTAATTCTGGCGTCAGTTCAGTCCATCAGTATTATGATTATGAGAGAATGATAGTGTAACCGTTGTGAATGACAGAGACAGACAGATCATACTGATGGACTGAACTGACGCCAGAATTAGCGTGTATCTTACCGCTCGGCTACAGTGACTGAAAGAGTTCTGTATCTGTACAAAGGTGTTTATAAAACCTTTACATAGGGTACTTAGTTCAGTTTTGTTACTTCACGTTGACCCGGACATTAGTACATGCATGAATCATCAGAGATGCCATAATTAAGTGCCATGTTTATAGGTAATTTGTCATACGTCATACGCAAGGTCGCAGTGTCACTACTTCAATTAATTAATCGTTTACTATCCATATCACACATATGCGCATCATCAGACACGTGACTTGAGAATCCTAATGCATAAACAGTAGTTATTGGTCAAGCTTATAGGTAACTATGTAGATATCTACCATACATTCATTCATCATGCTGGGTCAAATAATGTAATGAGATAATCCATACAAGGTGATTAGACAATTAGACACAAACAAGAAAGTTTGTAGGACTATATTACGCAAAGGGCAGCTCACAAGAGCTGAAACCGCGTTAATAAGGAGACAAAAAGATGAACATCAAAATACATTCATTAAGATGTGCATTGTCTGTCAGAGGCCGTTATCCGGTAGAGGGATGTATAATATACTTATTTGTGTATAATTATGTTGATGATAATGCAAAATACAGCAGATATGTAAGAAACTTACACGCTTGTCCAAGGTGGGCGGACAATGGTCCATGACCTGCAGTTGTAGGTACGTATGGAATCAGTGCATCAGTTAAGATTTACCTACACTTTTTGAATATGGTGAGACACTCATATGCTTCTACATCTTACAATTATACCCATATTGTTAATCATAATAAATAATATACGGGGTGTGGCCTGTAATAGGAGCAAATATTCAAAAGGACGCTTCCTCAGAGCATTTGCAGACTGCTTGTGTGTATGTCTGTGCTGTGCCTCGTAGCTCCTAAACGAATGCACTGATCTGAATGCGGTTTTTTTAATCCGAAAGCAGGCGTGATCGAGATGGTTCTTAGTCACGTTTCAACAAAATCGGTTGAGCCGTTTTTGAGATACTGAACTTTGAAATGAAAATGTCGGGGGTTTTTCAACGTTTATTAAGTTGTAGTTATTATTACGTCGACTAGGTACTGGACTGGATACACGCCTCTTCTATTGCATGGATTTCCATAATAAGTAGTTTGGGGAGCGAAGGTCGGCCCGGCTATCGGCCAATTACGTACTAACAGCGTCATGTCTCTACGAGCGATTTCCGCTACAAAGCAGAAAAATGCTGCTACGCGCTACGACGGCTAACACGTAGCGATTATGGAACTCCTCTAACTATTGGCCAAGATGGGACTATCGGATAGTTTAGACTGTAGAATGTGTGGCGAGGAGGACGAGACTATGGAACACTTATTGTGTGCATGCCCTTGCCAGACAAAGAATGAACTACTTTGGTAACGGTTACCCGCAACCAAAGGAATTCAAGGTGCTCCCGGCGAACTGCATCATCCGCTTTGTGGAAATGATGGAGCAAGCCTGGGAGCAGGTATAAAGGAGAGGGCAAATGCACAAAAGATCCCACTGGGTCGAAGTGCATCCGAAAGGGCCCTCACCTAGATAAGATAAGATAAGATAACACGTAGCGATGCTTGGCCCCAAATGCGTTAACTAAAATTGTATGAGTATCCCCAATGTGGCGTCGGCGTTAGAATAGCACCACCCCCTTTCTTCCCTTGGGCGTTTTAGTTAAGAGTTTAGTGAGAATAATTTTGAAGTGTATTGTGAGATTGGCTACCTGTTAGGTAGGTATACAATGGTAAAATGGGCAATTGCGGTAGTACTGCAATATCAACATTTGCCATCTTTAAACCTACAACTTCTAGAGTGCCATACGCACTTAAAAAAAAACGTGCGCTCTTCTTACCCCTTTTTCAAAATAAATAGGTCTGATATGTATATAGGTGTGTACGAAAATGTGTATGTTGGACTTCGCATATTTATCAATCATCATTACAGCATCAAGCAGTTGTTGACAGGATCCGCAATGCTAAGGTTGAAATAGAGACATTATCCAATCTAAGTGCAATACGGACACGGACTTTGTCGTAAACCGAACGGAGCTCGTAGATGTTAATCTCGCAGCTCATCCATTCATACTACTCAATTATAAAAGTAACTCGTCTTTCTGTCTGTTGTCTGTCAACGTTTTCATGCCTAAACTATATGCTGAACCAATTTTGATGAAATTTGGAATGTAGAAAGAAGCTCTAAACATAGGCTACCTTCTTTTTTGAACTCCACCTCCTGGGAGGAAAAGAAGACGAATTGACACGAGCCAAATCCCATGAGAGCGCATCCGCGGGCAAAGCTAGTTTTATATAACGGTATAGCATATTGAAATTAGATTTGAATCGTAATGGTAGTTGCATTCTCTCTTCACTTAGCTACTGCACTGTGTAAGTGAGAACCTGTTGATCATAATGAGTCTTTGAACTACATTCGAATTAAATTAGCGTTTATCAAACATTGCATTACACTCTTTGGAACCACATAGCTAGTAGGTAATTCGTATTTGGGCTGAGGACCTGATGATGGATCAATCAAACTATGATCGACTTGTCCGCAGATTTTGCAGATGACGTGACGGACACATGCTGCACGCACGGCTCCGATTCGGCGCTGCCGCTGTCTTCCGCTGGCGACTGCGACAGCTTGGGGCTGCCGGACTACATCGAGCCGGAGCAGGAGGCCGCCTGCCGCGCTGCCGCGGCCGGTTGCTGTCGGGACTATTTCAAGTAAACACAATCATTATATCAGCCGACGTCCAGTGCTGAAGTTCGGATTTTGGGATACTCGGAGTATCCCTTAGCAATTCGTACCTACTTAACTGTCATTTCATTTATTTTATTGTAAAGCCATGTACTGTCGGCCAAAGTCCACCACCTTAAAGGCGCATTTTGGTTCCAGACGTATGTCATTGCAAACGATTCTGTTTTGAATTTGGTTGACTCTGCCTTTGGCCGATGGTACATGCATAAATTATAAAGGGACACGAGACATCACGGATTAAATAACAGCATGATAAGGATGAACATCGCTTGCATGCCATTTCCACTAGTTTTATGTTGTGCCAAATTACAAGAGAACAGATTAAAAGAATATTTTTTCTCCTTTCAGACAAAAGGACGATTGTGCTGCAGGCACGAAGTACGCCGCTGGCAAACGATGTAGTGTACCAAGTACAGAAATTGGAAAGGTACGCAGTGTTCTCTTCTTATTTGACCATTTTAGCTTTTATAAAATCTTGAGAACTTTACGGTCATGGCTATTTTAATGACAGCAGTGTGCAGTCCCATCCACCAACAGTCAGTTGCATTCAATATTTCACGTAGACTGACACATCCACCGACTCCAGCGTGTGGTGGAGGGCAGACTAGCTCGGAAATTATTACAAAAATTACTGTACTGCAGTGGTCACAGTATCTGTAGTTAGTGGTAACGGTAACGGTTTTTACGGGAGAAACAAACTGGTGAAGCTTTCCTCCCCAATATTTCCATACTTTCCGAAGAATCTGGCTCGTAAAAGTGCACACTTGAAAAACAACCGTTATTATTAAGAAATCTTCATCTTGCAGACATGCTGCGAAGAGTGCTCGTTCGGTGCACTAACGGGGGAGTCCCAAGGAGAGGAGGCGTGTGGGGGCCCGCCCGATACCGGCGGTAGACCCGGTTCTTTCTTGAGGAAGAGCACTTACTACAAGTGTTGTGTTGTAAGTTCTCATTGCATATTTCACATGTTAAATCTATAACGGGCCATCGCCCATTGATAAACTTAAGATACTTAGGCAAAGATGTGTTTTCATATATATATTTGACACCTCGCATGCTACAGCTATAGGCACATACTAATTTATGAAATACAGGTTCACTCATATCTCTGGTAATATTCACCCTTAAGATTCTACAATCACTCAATCAGTTTGTTGCTGTTACGCCCGCTTCCAATGTCTTTCGGTTTGCCAACTGACGATAAAAAAAGTCTTAGAATAACTACATTTTGACGTTCCCTTTTTAGACACGTAAAATAAAAGTAGCTCAATGCTTCTATTTTCTTGCTAGTAGAGTCTTGTGCTCTTGTGCTGTCGAGAACTCTATTTCTTTAACTTCTGAGATATGTTGCACAGTATTCATTAGTAATCATCGGAAAATTACTTTCTGTCAGGAAGCAGCAATAAAGCCGACGACAACGGAAGCTCCTACGACGCCCAAGGTCCAACGGTGTGCGCCCGGATCCTGCCGGTCCGACCAGGAGTGTAACGATAGCGAAGGCGTGGTCCGGTGTTTGTGCCGTGTCGGATACCGCAGGCAACAGGACGGCTCTTGCAAAGGTGGGCTCTTGCATCATCTTCTACTTATAACAGTCCACTGCTAAGGTACCAAACGTAGGCTTTTAACAAGGTGCCAATCAACTGACATACTGAGCCTTTCTCATCCAATTACTGTCGGCAAACCTTATATCGTCCATCCATGGCAGGTTGCCTGGTCACACCATTTTTCGGGCCTGGTTTCATTTTTAAACGAATTTGGCCAATCGATCATCAGTTGGTTCAGAGGCTAAGCGACCTGGATCCTGCTGGTCCGACCAGCAGTGCGACGACAGCGAGAATAGTTTCTGATACAGCCCAGAATGGAGCACCCTATCCTTCGCCATCCTTGTCCAACCGTTACCTTTCTGTTTCAGATATTAACGAATGTGCGGAATCCACGGACGACCTGTGCACACAAGAAAACCACGTGTGTCACAACCTCCCAGGCTCGTACAAGTGCGTGCCGCTCAAGAAACGAGAGGCGCCCGGCTGCCCGCCGGGGTTCAAAAAGAACGTAATTAACCAGGTGTGCGATGGTGAGTGTACAAACGACTGCAGTAACCTACCTACTCGTAATACCTATGGTAGAATCAGGAAATACCCAGCTGCCAACTTCTTATTTAACTGTAATTCATACATTGATTGGGCTGCTTCGACCCTATTACTTACGCAATGAACGTGCTACCCTAAGAAATGGCATTTGATGTCCAAGCTCCACACCAAAAATAAACCAATAATTCGATTTATGACCTACTGGACCGATGCTCTACCGAATCTTATTTTCAGCAGTCAACTAATTACTCCGAATCTTATATGATTCGGAGTAATTAGTTGACTGCAGAAAATAGGCCAACCAAAGACTTCTGCAGCGAATGTTCTTCTAGCCTTTTGTTTCCACGGACTTTCAGTTAAATTAACTCGTTCTTCTATTTTTCTACGATGTTATATTTTATTATGGTATATCAACCCGACCGATCAAAGCGACCATTTGTAACTGACATACATACTTGGTATTCGTATCTTTTTAATGCATCTTTCACACATTAACGAATGCCAGACATGGCATACATGGTATGGATCTCTTATACTTAACGCAATCTTTCAGACATCAACGAATGCCAGCTCCCCCGTCCTCCCTGCGCCAAGTACCTCTGCGAGAACACGATAGGCAGCTACAAGTGCGCCGGCAAGCCGGGGACTCCCGCTGTCGAGGGGGCTACGGAGGCTGCTGCTCCGGCTCCGGGGTCCTCTCCTGAGAGGAACGACATATGCCCTAAGGGCTTCAGAGCTGGGGCTAACGATGAGTGTGTTGGTAAGTTGAAATTGTTTTTAATCGACAATTGCGGTCTAAATGTGTTCCGGACAAGGTGGACTGATGAAGGGTCGCGGGAGTCCGTTGGATGCGGGTGGCGCAGAACCGTTAACATTATATCAATCCGATAATGGTGTTCAGTGGATGGCCAGTCGCTTAGTCAAGTCTGTAAGAACATGATATGACAAGTGCGCCAGCAAGCCTGGGACGCCTGCGGTGGGGGGCGCCGCGGACGCTGTCCGGCGAGGAACGACATATGGGCTTCACGATGAGTGTGTTGGTAAGTTGAAAGGGTTTGATTCAATCTGATAAATGTGTGGTGGAATTGTTCTTTTAGGTTTAGGACATATGAGACTATTAGAAGTCATCCAATTACACCTGCAGGTCGATCACGTAACGCATTGTACGCGCGACAGGTAGATCTAAATGTCACTTTTTTCTATAGAAAAATTACAGTTAAATTGTCCTAACGCGCGTTCGGAACGTTACGTGATTACCCCTCTGTTTACCTGCTGACTTATCGCCATGTAGTCACTTTGCACTGTTGTGTTTCGATATAGACGTTTTGCCTATTCCAAAACATAAAAAAGAGGACCCTAAAAGTTGATATTTTTTCAGATATTGACGAGTGTGACGAACACTTGGACGACTGCCAGCGACTGTCCCAGCACTGCATCAACACACATGGCGACTTCTTCTGCCAGGACCACGTGTCAAAGCGGTGCGCCCCAGGGTTCAAGGTTAACAGTGCCACTGGGATTTGTGAAGGTAACTTATACTTAAACAGTTTAAAACTAGAACATTGTTTCTGCGAAGAAACGAGTAAGTAGGTAGGTAGGTATGAATTAATAAATTCGATTGCGACATTTTAAAAAGAAAATCCCTTTAATTTGGAATGTAGGATTACCTATACATGAGCTCTGATTTATTGGTCTTAAGATTGAGGCTTAGAGGAGGTTGATAACCCTAAAAACCTCGTGGTTCCCTGTGGCCCCTGTGGCCAACTACTACGTAGGTCTGTACAGATTTATCTAATAGTGATTTGAATTGGATGGATTGGACCATTGTAATGATATGTTCCAACTCCAACTTTATTATAAAACCACCGTTCCCCATCGGTTTTTGCATACTTAATTTAAATACGAAACTACAGGTTTTGAGTTTAACCCCATCCGACAAATTAATGGTAAATTCACTACTTACTTTACGTTTTTTGCAGATATCGACGAGTGCGAAGAAAGTTCAGAAGTTTGTAAGAGGAATCAGATTTGTATCAACCTGCCGGGGGCATACGACTGCAAGTCAAAAATCAGCACATTGCCTAAGTACCTAAATGCATTATTAACATTGCAATTATCATCTATATTTATCTATACATATAATAAAGCTGAAGAGGGTCGAAAGTCTGTACATGAAAGATATTCGAAAAAAGTTGGCTGGGGATACTTAGAATCGATAATAGAACACGTTCCAACAGTTTTTAGAATTTTTGTCTGTTTGTCTGTTTATCTGTTTGTCTGTTCGGCGCATCACGTGAAAACGGCTGAATGGATTTTGATGCAAACTTTACTAATCTGTCGAGATATAAAATTTTGTGACTTTGCAATCACACTTACATAGTTTAAGATATGCAAAAATTTGTAAATGCAGTAAAGTTGTGTGATTCCCAAGTTGCAGAATTTTATTTAGCAAGCAAATAAAGATTAATAAGAATGCCTGACTTGGTTCTACGAAATATCTCACCACTTTTTACTGTGGAAGAGTTGCGAGACTTGGCCTATTTTTTACATCGAATGTTTTTATGGGATTTCTATTTCGTATAAAATTTTATGAGTGTTACAATTTTTAAATATTTTATCTAACCGTCCTGTATATGGGTGCGAGTATGGTATACCTACGCGTTATCTTTCGCTTAGCTTGCTATTGTTACGATACATTGTTGCTCTTAACATTATGTATTATATTACTGTAATACTAAGAATTGCGAGGATTGCGATGTGTGTTCCTTTGCACGTCACTGGTGTTTTTATCATAGGTGGTCTAAGATTTATGATGCAATCATGTATATAAAGTTCTTCTGATTTATTTAGTCACTTCCTAACTTTCTTCGCGTACTGTGTGCTGTTGATATTATGTCGGGTTTTGACGTTATTTTTTTGAAGCTGTAATTGATGTGTGTGTATCGTTTAAAGTGCGGAATGACGTAAACTTGTTCTTTTGCGCAATAAGGGTTGTGGAGGGCCGTGCCAAAATCGTGGCTGCGTTTCGTGCCTGGTGGTCACTGGCTCATGTGCCCCGTGAATCCGGCGGAGGATTTATTTTCGATTATTTGCATCTGCTGTGCTAGCACACTAGGTTTTATGTCGCGTTTTACGTGACGTTTCAGTACATTTTCGCCGACATAAAACCTAGTGTACTAGGGCCTCTGGCTGAGTTTCGCTCTGCCAGATGGTGAGTTGTTATATGTGGACTATAGCTTGTCGCTATACATGCTGTTCTGGCAGGTGACTTGGTGGCGGGTAGACTGCGAGGTTCTTGCTAATTTTGAGTAACTTTAATTGTGGGGAAGTGGGGTGGTTTTTATTTTTATAATGCCTTTTCTTAGTGTTAAGTGAGTTTTAATGGTGTTTATTTGTGTTGCTGCTACGGTTAATGGTAAGTTTTTTTTGTTTGTTTTTTTATATATTTTTTTTATTTTTATTTAGTTTTTAATATTAGTATAATGTTTTATATGTAATAGAGTTTTGTTCTGTTTTTGTGAACAATGGTCTCTTTCCCTGCCACTAGTATTTTTACCTTTTTATTTAGGTCTTGAATTACAGTACTTGTACTCACCACATGCGTAGTTCCTGTCTACTTTACATCAAAGACTCTTTCCAAAAGTAAATGCTTGGGTTTTTACAGAAAATACACAACTGAATTTATAGGGTCGGAATGGCACTGTTAAGTTCAGGAAAATTTTATATTCATGCGTAGGTATCAGATAGTCAAATTAATTAAGTATCCCACCAAATATTATTTGTTTTGACTTAAGGTTGACTGACAGATAATGCTTTGTGGCATTAAGTCCAGCTTTTTGTACTATATGTAGATAGGTACTTCGTTTGCAATATAGATTAAATAACTAAACTTGACGATGACGACGTTTGTTAGGGTGTTTTGATTAAAAGAGAATGAACCGATATCTACACGCATAAACTATGGAGTTGCAAGCGTCCATAGGCTACGGTAACTACTTACCGTAAGGTGCTTGCCACCGACGTGGTGTAAAAAAATTATATATCGTTATTTACAACATTTTCCAGTTGTATGGCTTTATACGTAAAAATAACATGTAAGCTATAATTTATACGCGTACGAAGTCGCGGGCAGAAGCTAGCATTTAAAAAATATGTCTGAGTATGTGTTTCTTAGCAGTTCATAAAATACCTTGTACAGTCAGCAATGTCAGCATCAAAAGTAGCTACGCAAACGAAGACGTCAAAAGTCTTTATTAAAAGGGAATTAAAGCTTTTGATGTCCTCGATTGCGTAGGTACTTTTGATGCTGACTGTACCTACACACTGTAACTCTACCAACGAGAAAACTCTTATACCTTGTACAATTGCAGGCTGACCACGAAGACGTGTCAGGAAGGAACCAGGATGCGAGTAGGGGGCAACAAATGTGAAGGTAATAAAAAAAACAATTATTTATTTATTGGAAAACCAACAGCTCACAAAACAGCCTTATATATATTACAGCTTATTTAGCCTTTATGCCTATTATACAGGGTGTGTCCTGTAACAGGAGCAATAAATTAAAATATAGACCCCTCAAGTAATCAGTTATTAAGTCCAAGTGGTTTTAATTAATTAAAATGAAGAAAAAAAATGCTTTTATTTTCTTACACAATTAATCGAACCGGCAATGTACACCCGCTACGCTGGGCAACCATTAATTCACTATCGATTGTTTTAAGATTATTTCTGAAGTTGAGCGATCAAATTGCGATAGTCGGCATCCATAGATTGTTAAATTTAACTTTAATTGTTATTTTCTCTAAATTTAAGAACTTTGGAAAATTAAGTTATTGTTATTATGAGTACTAATTACCTAAGGAATCTTCGTTTTAATTTATTGCTCCTGTTACAGGAAACACCCTGTAAATTTCAATTCTATTAGATATTGTAATGTTTGTTTGTTGAATTTATATGAGATGTGATGTGTGTGTATTATTATTTTAGAAGCTCTACTTTCCCGCCGACTGTGGTGACACCTAGGAATATTGTTATTATTTTCTATTCGATGTGAAATATGACATAACACACCACAACATTAAACTGTTAAAGTACGGCTAAAGAGAACATATAGCAAACATCGACCATTGAAATTTGAATTTCGGTCCAGAAGGAAAAAAAATCATCACTTTGCATCGCATTCTCATTTCAATCATCATCACGTACTCACTTTCACGCGCGCTAACCTAACGTGTCAACATGAGATGAACTAAAACTAAAACTCCTGTTCTTGACCCATCTGATCTTGTTTACGTTTCAGACATCGACGAGTGCCGCGAGGGCACTCACCTGTGCGACCGGTTCCAGAACTGCATCAACACATTCGGCAGCCACGACTGCCGCTGCAAGAACGGCTTTGACTTCGACTCCACCTCAGGCTCCTGCGAGGGTACGTTATTACTAACCACCAGCTCCAGCAGTTGTTGAAATCTTGACCTGTGTTGAGCACTGTACGTTTCCGGGTCAATACCGGGTGATACGGAGCAGTAAGCCAACCTTCTCCTCCTAAGGTCTCTCGCTGCTGAAGATTTGTGACCCAGTTGCCTATTTTGTTTAAACATCGGCTCTCCACTTCTGCCATGTTAGTTGGCCTGTGGAGAGCGATACTCAGAGGAATATCCAGTTAGTTGGATATCTGATCGCACCATCGTATTGGGCTTCTTTCCTTTGGTCTGCGTTTTCTGCCTGCTAATCGACTGTCATCAGTTTTACAATACAGTACAATTGATATATCGGTGACCGGGAGTGATAGCAAGTAAAACAACCGTATGCTTTGCCTACTGATTTATTACTCACTTCTGCGGACACACATGTTATTGTTCACAGGCGGTCTTATCGCTAAACAGCGACCTCTTCCAGACAACCTTTTAGCTGGTTGAGACACTTGTAATAAACAGTTACCAACATATTGTTTTTTTTTTAATTCAGACATCGACGAATGCGCTATGAAGATGGACAACTGCGCCCTCTCCGGACTCTACTGCCTCAACGTGCTGGGGTCGTTCTCCTGCACGCGACGCGCGCCCACTAGTTCCACTACAAGCACAACCTCCTCCCCTACTTATGACTACGAGTACTATGACACTGAGTAAGTTTTTTTTACCGTGTTATTTCTTTAGAAAATTCTAGAAACAGCTTCTTGGTGACTACTTGCTGGAGTCACTCTCATACATAATCATCACAATCATTGGACTCCACAGCCTGAACGTGCTGGTCATTCACCTGCGCAAGTTCCACCACGACAACTTACCCGTCTCTTACGACTACGAGTACTATGACTCTAAATAATGATCCTATTTATCCAAATATGAAACTCGATCTTAAACCTGATTCTATGTTTTTCTTTGAGAGTGCTAAATAAATAACTTCGTGTTCTTCTTAACTGACGTGAAATGGCTGATCATGGCTTCAAAATGTTTCTTACAGTGAAGAAGATCCAGCTAACGACACACGAAACCCAGAGCAACCGGAGCAACCTGCAAGCCCGCCAACTCCTAAACCTAACCCCCCTCCTCCCCGTCCTCCACCAACGAAACCTACTAGTACTTCCACCACTACCACCTCTACCACTACAACTACCACAACAACTCCTAAACCTACTACTAGCACTACGCAAAAACCACCCACCAGACCACCTTACAGACCCGGCCCTAACCAATACAATCCCTTCGGCAGACCAACTACTAGACCACACACCAATCGACCGAGACCCAATCCAACGAACACAAGTCCCAACCCATCTGAAGTCACCAGACCTGAAGACTCTAGAAGACCTGAGAACAGACTTCCTAATGCCAACATACCTCTGCCTAATGATCCAGAAGTAATAGAAAGACCGAAGAATCCGGATGGAGGATACGACTTTAATACAGCGGATCTGCCGAAAGATAAGTGGACGAATGTTATCGGCAAGGATAAGGAAAACCCAGATGTATTTGATCCGAATGAAGTTCATTGTTTGAGCGGGTATGTGAAGAATGAAGAGGGTGAATGTGTCGGTGAGTAAACTAATTTTAAAACAGTTTTTTAGATTTTTTTGCAGAAGCCAATTTTGTGTGGTATTTTGACATAAGTAGTAGGTGCCTGCGAGATATATTGCACTACTTTAAAAAATTGGTGGAGCTGTGCGAACGCCAATTCGTGACCACTTTTTACGAGTATAAAACTATGATTGTTTCATAATTGATAGCCTGTAAGGTGCGCCGAAGATTTAAAAGCAAGTCAGTTTGTATTGAGATTTCAGTTTGAATTCGTGGCCAGTTTTTACGAGCATTAAAACTATGATTGTTTGGTAATTGATAGCCCTTAAAGTACCTACGCCGAAGATTCAAAAGCAAGTCAGTTTGTATAGAGAAACGTACGTAGTGAACGTTTTCATTGCTCTTGGCTGAGGTTGAAGTGTTCCGATTGAAATTAATTTATCGCAAATGACTAATCTTTCCTACAGATATAGACGAATGCGCCGGCCGACACATCTGTAGCGCCCTCGAAATATGCAAAAACGAGCCTGGGCGGTACCGTTGCGAGTGTATCGCGGGCTTCAGACGGGACCCTTCGGGCTACTGTGGCGTCATACCCACTGCCACCACGCCTGCCACAACCACTTCCACCACCACATCCACTACTACAGGTAATTGATAGCTGGCTAGCGCTGCGAGTGCAACCAAGTCTGGTTAAAATGCTTTGATAAATAGCACCATATCACGGACAATATTTGAAAATAAAAAGTAATAGAAAGTACTTACCTAATCTGCAACATTTATCGAAAAAATTTAATAAACACGTAACACGTAATCTTCTCGTAATCTACTTGTGTTAGCTATTTTACCAATCTCTTTTCGGTAAAAGAAAATATCGAGAGGAAACTTGCGAATATTGTGTCGAAGAAATTTAAAGGAGTATGTGATGACCCCAATTTGCAATGTGAGGGAGGCCTGTGCAGTACCCAACATTGTGCCGTATAACCTACCTAACCTACGTACCTATGCAGCTATGTACTTACGATAATGACGATTTCCTCATTTTTTAATCTGATTGATTCGGTGTTCCAGAGGCCCCATCGCGCTCTGCGTGGACGTACCCCTCTCCACCATCCCGACCGACTCAGCCAACGCGGCAGCCGCAACCCAACCGGCCCACTTCACCCTACTGCGAGATGGGATATGCCTTCGATTCTAGGCAGGGACAATGTGTCGGTAAGGATTTGAACACTAGAGACTCTCCGACAATCAGTGTATGCGAACAAAAACTGTGTAGGTAACTAGGTACTCGTAGTCAGCACAATCTCCAAAAAACAATAAGGCCGCCAACATTTTCGTTTTCGCGTTTGCGTGAGACATCAGTGACATGGGTGGCACTGGGTGTCACGTAGCTGAGGGGAAGGTCCCCTGTCGATGGAGCTTTGAGCTAGGCGTTGATGGCACCCGGGAGTAACATGAAGCTAAGTGACCAAGTAACATGTCCAAGAGAGGTGCGGGATTAAAAAACATTTAAATTATGTTGCCCATAATTCTTCTTTACCTCTTGTATGCTTAGGTACGGATCCGTCCTAAAGATTTGAAAAGATTTGATTGAAATTTTACATCTACGAGTAAAAGTCATAATTTTACTACTTATTTTTTTTTAATCTGCATTATGAGAGGTTTAACTACCCAAGCAATAATGTTTGTATTTTCAGACATAGACGAGTGCGCGGCCAACAGGCACACTTGCGTGGCGAACGAACGCTGTGTCAACGTCGAAGGAGGCTTCCAGTGCGAGAAGGCGCCTACTTACGGTAATCATCTCTGTTCTTGATCTATCTTGCTTATCTTTTGGCCAAGATAGCCAACGCGCTTAGCGCGTTTATAGAGGAAATTTTAAACTATAATCATGTTTCGATTACATCAGATAGACAATCGTATAGTCGAAAATGAGAGGTATACCTACTTACCTAAAATCGGTATTCATTTAGCGTTTAGCGGAAGAAGCATCCCCGTTTTTTCTGAGCCAATGCGTTTATAGAAATTTTTAAAATTAAATTAGAATCTGAACACACAAATAACTACGAGCGGCGCGCGTAGGTACCTACTGAATCGTGTGTTTTACCTATAGCATCCTTCACAGTTCCACAACGGGCGTCCACGATACGCGGCGTGTTCTGCGCTTAAGGCCCAGCCCCGCTATTCTATAACTTGTTTAAGCTCACCATAACGCTCACCCACAAATATATCTTGACGCCGCGATTCGTAGAAACTGAGCATAGGTAGTGGTCTTATTAGTTTCGTTAGGCGTGACGGGTGAAGTGAGGGACATCAGCGCTTGACGAATAACAATCCTGTTCTCCTATCCTGTGATATACCTACATTACCTACGCGACGTCTGACATCAGCGTCAACATTCTGATCGAGGTCTAAATGCAACGCACAGCGTCGGCGTTCAATACGTCCGCAGTGGACGACGACGTTTCAGTCGTTGCTCGCGAGTGGGAATGTGGTCATTCATCTTTTTCTGAATATATATGACCTGACGCTGCAATGGTTCGAAATAACTACTTAACTAGAGACGCAAAGCAAAGCGTTTGAATGCCGCGTACGACGTCCAATACCTACATCTCTATAATAAGCATTGCAACGCAGAGTACTGCGTGACGCTGTAAGCGGCCGATGGCTTTTATCGGAGACCAAAGCGTAATAGCTTCATTTTTGTATTTCTACAACCTACTTACTCTCATCACCTCGTTTTGCACGCAGCTCCGCCCGCACCCAGCCCGCGGCCGCGGCCCGGCGGTGGCGGCCCGAAGGTGATCACGGTGGGCGCCCAGTACGGCGCGCGCGGCCCGCGCTACCGCCGCCCCACCTACTCCAGGATACCCGACGTCGGCGGCGTCATGACCTCCTGCCTGAAGGGGTACAGGTTGACGCCCGACAAGATGTGCTTGGGTGAGTGACCTTTAACATCAGGTGGACGAGGTCTTAGTGCCGAGCCTCTCAGGGCCGCCATGGCGATCCTTGCCCTATCCCAAACAAAACAAGTTTCTGTCAACATTTTTTTTACAAGCTTTTACTGCCGACTGTACTTTTGTGATACTGTGTGTGTGTGTGTGTGTGAGTACTTGATGATGGTATCATCATCAAGTACTCATTGAGACGATTCTAACAAGCCCAAACTCGATGGGGTTGTGTCGTTTTATTGCGGAGTTCCTATGGCCACCTTCCAGCTCCAGCACCAGATCAGCTCCAAGTCATCATAATATTGCATTGTCATGCGATATACATATGCTTGCAAAATTTCAGCTCAATTGGATAACGGGAAGTGACTGAAAAATGATTGGAAATTTTGACGGACAACTTACATATTTACATACATACGAACAGTGCAAGTTAATATAAAGCTTGTAAAAAGTGGTAGCAAGTGGAGTTAACCTCCATACATTTCTATATGATTTCTGGGGATACGGCAGCGGGCGACATCGCCATGGGGTCCCGGTGAGGCACTTATTTGCTACGGCCGTTGCCAGCCAGTTTACGGCGTAAAATAAACTGCACATGGATATTAGACAATCGCAAGCATCTGAAATCCACACAAAAAATGTATCTTGGTCCACTTGCCGCTGGATTTAACGATGCAAGAGTAAGGGATAATTCCAGTCAGCTAGTGAACGTTTATTGATTGGAAAGTGAATTGTATGGCGTTACAAAGTTCGTAGTAAGTACCCAGGAGCCCATTTCACGAAGCTACAACTTACAACTCTAAATTGGCAACACTAGTCAAAAAGCCAGTAGGCGACGCCAGAGGAGCGAACTCGGCGAATGGTCGAGGAAGGTCAAAGAAAATCTAGTATGGAGTAATCTTGGTTTTGCCGGACGCCGTGATTCCGGCTATCCACAGGGGCCGTAATCACGCGAACACGAATCGCCATTTCAGTCATCTGGCGGCGGCTAGTCCATATATAGACTTGTACAATTATAACTGTTAGCTTTATGACACGGGCCAACGGTGAACCATATTCAGAATGATTACAATTGCGCAATGGTTTTAGACATTGACGAGTGCGCCGTAAACATCTCGGAGTGCGGTCCTCAGCAGCGCTGCGAGAACTTCTTCGGGGGCCACTCGTGCCAGTGCCCCGCGGGACACCAGCTGAAGGGCTCCACCGAGTGCGAGGACATCGACGAGTGCTTATACGGGAACGTACGTACACACACAAGTGCCAATTATTTATTAATATGTTAGGGCGAGTATCCACCACAGAACCAAGCGCGATTTCCATCGGGCCCGGTGTCGGCACCTCGTCCCCTCCACGTCGCCTACAATTACACGGCGATCGGGTGACGTTGGTAGGAAAGCTTGAGCCCATGCTCAAATTCTAGTGGCGCGCGTGCCACGCCCACTCGCCCACATCACCATTCTATAGTATTAAGTATTCTGTGGTATCCACCCATTAGCTGTGCGAGGTAGCGGAACGGTGTACGAGGAAAAAATCCGCCAATAGCATTCCTAATCTCGGTTTTTTCGATTATTTCCTCACACAACGCTCTTATGCAACAGCCTATCTCATTTTTATTTATTTTTGTTTCAGCCTTGTTCGTACACGTCGCAATGCATCAACGCCGTCGGCTCATATAGTTGTCAGTGCAACGAAGGCTTCCGGAATGCACGCTCCAATGACAAAGTAACTTCTTCTAACTTTTCCACTAATCCAATCCGTAAAAGCCTGTGAGATCCTTTATCTTCATTAACATGTATCCGGACTGGTTGTACGTAAAATAGAACAATAGCCATAGTTGACTGGCTAGTATTTAACGAAGAATAACTTAATCAAGTCAAGGACGTCCACAGTCGCTTGCTTTCAGCCGCGTACAGGTAGACGCCCGAATGAACAGCATGCCGAAGAAGGTCAAAGGGAATCTACTTAGTACCAACGAAGTGACCTTGGTTTTGCCGGACGCCGTGTATCCTGCCGCACTCATCCAGACAAGTCGAAATCACACGGCGAACTGTATGCGAGAGTGCCATCTGCAAGCGCCTTATTTTATGTAAAGAATGGCTTTTAAAAATCAAGTCGCTTCGTTTTAAGCGTACGTTTTTTTCCATTGGCCTACTAATTGAACTACTTCCTTTGCTGTGTGATGCAAAGGCACTAGAAATACTCTTAAGATTTACTTGGCTAAGTTAAGGACTGTGTTTGCCACCAGGTCTGCATGGACATAGACGAGTGCACGGAGACGCCGGGCGTTTGCCAGCAGGGCTGTGCCAACGCGTGGGGCTCCTACCGCTGCTACTGCCAACAGGGCTACAGGATGCAGGAGGATGGCAAGTGAGTACCAACAAAGTACCAACCCTGACCGACCGAGAGATATGACAGGCGGTCTTGCATGGCGGGCTGCACGCTACAAGAGAGAGCGAGACAGAGATGTGATTCCGAGGTCATTCATATCAGCTTACAGTCCGCCATGACTCAGAGGCGTCTTAGGAAGCGCGCGATGTCATCTTATTTACAATTGTTTGATATAGATAACAGAGAATTAGAACGTTAGTGACGAATATTGACACTATCGAAGGGAAATCTACACAAACAGTTTCGCATACAATAACATAAACTCATGCCTATATCGCCAACGCATCTAGAAAAGTGGAAGTTAAAGTATGTGCACTGGTCTTCTGACGCCTTGGCGCTAAGTAGAAACCGCCTACGCATGCTGGTCAGGGTGCTTACTGGGCACTGCTGCCTAAATAAGCACATGCAGACGATAGGACTGTGTGACACAAGGCAGTGCAAATTCTGCTTTGAAGCAGAGAAGACGCCTACACACATCCTGACCGATTGCCCTTGGCTCATGCACAGTCGTAACTCCTTCTTGGGCAAACACATCATGTGCCCGGAGGAGATCAAATTTCTTGAGATCAACAAAATCCTGCAATTCTTTGAGTTTGCAGGACTTGACCAAGAATTGTAGTAAGTGGCGATCACAATAGATCAGCGATGGTCGCAGTTCGCAGTGATACAAGGGCTTTGACAGCCCGGAAGCCACTACCAGAATAATAAATAATAATAATGTGAACTGGTTCTAGAAAAATAAAGACGTGGCTTAAAGTTCTTAGCAAGCAAAGCATAAAAAAAGGATCCCTTAGGGTCATAGTCATAACTGCTGCTCAATCTACTTATAAAATATATCTATATCCCGTTCCCAGGACATGCGTGGACGTTGACGAGTGCGCAGAGTTCGCGGCGTCGGCCATGAGCCGCAGTCGCGCGCGGCTGTGCGGCGGCGAGTGCGTCAACGAGCCGGGCAGCTACCGCTGCTCCTGCCCTAAGGGCTACCGGCTCTCGGAAGATCAGCGCAGCTGCATCGGTAATCTCTCTCTCTAACTAGACAACTGTCTGATAAAACATTTTCAAAAGTTACTAGTACTCTTTTTCCATCTCGCTAAAGAACCTAGTCTACTTAATATATGGTCTATTATTTTTCGCAAAGTAACGCCTGATTCAATCAATTACTTACCATTCCCAAAGACGCCGAATTTCAACCAATGAAAGTAACCATGCTGTGGTCCAGATTACCTGGCATAACTCTGCACGAGTTGAAATTTTGACAATTGATATAACACATCTAAATCATTCGTTTTGGGTCTGTTTTTAGTATGAGTACTACCATCTCTTCTATCATCATGCACGGATAGATAGTATAAATGATCGAATTCAAACAAGCAACAACAAACCAAACATCTTCCAATCCGGTTGGAAATGCTTACGGAAATCGTTCACTTAAGTAGTAGTGCCATTTTTAGCCTCATCTATAATATTGACCATCATAGTCTCTCTGAGACATACCTGCTTCTGC
This sequence comes from Epinotia brunnichana, assembly GCA_963854355.1. NCBI lineage: Eukaryota > Metazoa > Arthropoda > Insecta > Lepidoptera > Tortricidae > Epinotia > Epinotia brunnichana. The sequence continues at coordinate 9,854,248 of OY977959.1, forward strand.
AGACACGATATTCTATTGAAAACATCGCTAACGATTCCTTTCAATCCTGTCCAGATATTGACGAGTGTGAAACTGGCGAAGCGACTTGCGCGGGGTCTTCGGATCCCAGTCAAGTGTGCCAGAACACGCGGGGAGGCTACCACTGCCACACCATCAGCTGCCCAGGAGGATACCAGCTAGAAGCTAAACAGTATGTATTGTATTCATTCATTTACCCCTACCACCTGACCTGCCCATTCGTCTTGCTTCCGAATCTCAAGAACTGCACACAGTGTTTGTTGGAGAATTTTGCACTTAGACAGCACTGCTGTGTTTCTAGATCCGTGTCATGCCCGCTATATTCAATTCAATTCAATTTCAATTCAATTCATTTTTATTTCAGACAATACACATTTGTTAGTAAAAAATAATTAAGTTATGACTAAATGAGTGTTAGTTAATAATAATACATAGGGTCTAGAATTCTCGTGCGGGCATCCTTACCTGCACATGCATGGACGTCCAGCGGCAGCTATACCCTTACATCTACGACAAAGCAGTTTGCGACACCTAGGACAACCAAGTATTAAAATACTTGGTTGTCCTAGGCGTCTCGAGGATGGGTTCAACAGGCATGATAAGAAACCAAAATATTCTCTCGGAAGACGAGGACAGTGCAGTTTTGTTTCTGGTTAAGGAAAATATTGTCATAAACAAATTACACAGTTACTTAGTATTGACCTGTGCCAAAATTTATCTGAACTGGCCCCGTAGCATGTGACATGATAGAGCATCCGTCCCTGGCTGACACCGTTCGATAGAACGAGACGACGATGTTATCTTGTCACTTATCGCGTGATAAAGGCCATCCATGCTACGGGCTCAACTATTGGGAGGAAGCATTTATTGAGAGAACAAAAGAAAAAAAGAAATCGCGCGTAGATCTATGGATGATAATATGATTTGCCTTTACAATGTTTCAGTAAGTGTACGCGCATCCAGCGGTCCTGCGCTATGTCAGACTGGGATTGTGTGCATCAGCCCAGCAGCTACAGCTATAACTTCATCACGTTTGTCGCCAACATCTACTTGCCGCTTGGCCGGGTGAGTCATATATATGCTATGTCCTTACCAGCCAGTCAGTTGTACCTATCCTCTCAATCTTAACTACAAGCTGGAGCTGCATTATCTAAAAGTTCCCCGGGCATCGCATTGGTTTTTATTAGTCCACAACAACCCTATACAATAATATCAAGTGACTGATACCAAACAGTGACTCGTCACATCTTGCGTTCAACTTAAATTGCCTTTGCAGTATTTTTACCGAATAGTTCGCTCGATGTCGGACACTGGTGATTGTCATAACCAACACGAAACGGCAAATAACCAGCCGCCTATTTCACTAATATGACAATTCACTGGATATTCTGGAACTTCTATAAATAACGAGCGCCTAGGGTAGAAATGTAGTAAGGGAGAGATGTACGGCTAATTGTCATAGTCAAGCGATAATTGTTAAGATGATGAAATTAGGTGCCAAGACAAAACCACAAACGACCACTATCAGAGGGTCGACGAACTTTCGACGAAAAGAATACCCTTGCTATGCTGTGCCATCAAAATCATGATTCTCAGTTTTAATGGAAAGTATTAGGAGCTAAGTAAGTAAGTAGTGTTTTATATGTAAACATAACAGTTTAGTTACAGTGGTTGTGTGTTTCGTGTTGTGGGGTTGGAAGAAAGGCTATTGTGTATAGGTAACTAATACACGGTACTGAACATAATATGTATGTCCAGGTGGACTTATTCACGATGCACGGGCCGGCGTGGAGCGACTCATACATGAGCTTCGAGATGCGGCTTGTCGGCGCACAGGCGGCGCCGGGCGTGCAGCCAGCCAATCTGGGCTGCTTCGAGTGAGTACCCGTCAGTGGCATGACCACACGATGAGCCCATCCTAGCCCACTGCATACGTCAAAATTTGTTGATAAATAGTTTCTAGGTGTTTAGTTTCACTGGCATAGCTATATTATGTGACTATAACCTACTGTAGTCGTGTGGTTAAGGCAGGTGACTTTCAATCAGGATGTCGTGGGTAGAGGGTATGACCCTCGGCTCGTACCACAGCGTTCTTCATTACCGTTTTCGGCGAAGGTGTGGCGTCACTCATGTCAAATCTGACACAGAGTTCTGCATCGCGCTATCGAAGTTTCATAAATCAGTTGCATAAATATAACATCCAAACAACTCTCATTGGACTGCGGTCCCCGAGAGATCTCTCTATTGCCGTATCTTCTACAAAGGAAAACATCGTACCGACAAGACCGGTATCGCGATATTGGAAGATCAGATGGCAGTCGCTCTCGTAAAAACGAGTGCATATTCCAAATCTTGAGAGTAGGTGTGGACCCCGGGGTTCTTTAGGGTACAACCGGGAAAACGCTGGGTTGATTCTTGATATGACGCATAACCATAACCTCTTGTCCCCAGCACGCGGCCGACCGGTAGCATGTGCTTAGTGTCACTGCTGTGCGCGCTGGAAGGCCCGCAGGTGGTTGAACTGGAGCTGACCATGTCGTTGTACCAGCGCCGACAGTTTGCAGGCAGCGCCGTCGCCAGGCTCATCGTCATCGTATCGCAGTACGAGTTCTAATAGACAACAGAAGTGCTAGTGAAGATAACTGTATCCAGAGAATCATCTTGTAAAATACGTCTCACCTAAACACTTCTTCATCATCATACATTTAAGAGAATCTTCTCGGTGTAGCTCTCTTATCAGCTACAAGATTGGGAGGAGTTTGCTGTAGGTATGGGAACTTACTTTCTGGAACAAACTCTTTAACAAACCAACACACAAAACACTCACACGTAAACACTTTTTAGACTCCTCAAAACACCGCAATGAAAAGTCCCAGTAATGAGACAACCATAAGCAATAAGCAACACCTTGTTAAAAAAATGGGGAAGACTTTTTTCACAGAGAATGTACTTATTCGCTCGTCTTTGGAAAAATGTACAACGAACCTTCGTATGCCAAGTTGGTGTTGGCTATTCCATGGAATAAGAGGGATAGTTCCTAACTGATATGATATTAAGGTTACATACCTACAGATCGATTCACGAAAGCTGGCACGAATGAATTGAACGAGTGAATGGTAATGTCTATGTGTGCATCACATACATATTAAATACAGGTTGATGCAAAAAGTGATTATGATAATGGTGTTTCAGAGATTTTGCATTTTACAAATAAATCAATATATAATTATTAATTTATTATTAACACTCATTGTACCTTTTTATTTATTGTCTAACTGTGTAATTGACTTTGAAATAAAATAAATATTATTAGTTAAGGTTAAAAAAATATAGTACAACGTTAAATTTTATGTAATTTGCGGTATCCTCAATTTGTAAATAATAAAAAAAATATATATATAATTATAACCATGTTTCATGCACAATGACGATGCCGTGAAACGCGAAAATAACAGTTAAATTTCGTAAGATTTTCGAATCTTTTCGCCGTCATTTTGTAGATTGCGGTGTCATCATCATCAGTGTAAAAACAGGATATAAATAAATTAAAAACTCTGCTGACGACGGACTCCTTGGTCTGCTCTTTTTTTAGTTTTTTTTTTTTTAATTCGAACAAGCCATCTGCTTTCGATTCTTGACATTAAGGGGACGTAGGTTCGTGGTCTTCTCTCCCTCTCACTGAGCATAAGCGTGAGCGAGATGGAAGTGCGTGTTTGGAAGCGCGGATATCATTTTAGACCTATGTTCGTGATTTTTTTCTATCGAGCGAAAGTCAAAAACTCAGGATTCGAATAGCTGATTTCCCTCGAGAAAGGCCTCAAGATTGCTAATAAAATTTAGGGCAGCCGTATTACAATCCAAACAAGAGCTACGATTTTTTAAAAATCCGTTTTTGGAGCTCACGTCGCCTTAAGTTAATTTGTAAATAATTTCCTGTATGAGTCCTGTGTTACTTGAAATAAATGTTTTCATTCATACATTCATTAAAAATAAGTCAGAAAAATAAATATACGTTTTATTTACAAAGGACTTTAATAATAATTACTAAAAGGATTAACATGATACTTGGTGCAGATTATAATAATATAATTATTTTTTCTTGAATAACGAAAACGTATAAAGTAAGTACATGTTTACAAAATATTAGGAGGCGCCTGTATAAGAACGTCACTCACACTGCCACTCACAGTGACAAGTGACATTACTTTCTTTCAATCCATTCATGCCAGCTTTCGTGAATCGACCTGTACTTAGATGAACCACTCGTAAGACGACTTCTGAAATAACTAATCAAATGATGGCTGCCAATCAAAATCTACGTAAACGTTGCTATTAAGTAGATAGGTAGTTGATAATCAAAATTTACGCCGAAGTAGGCGACAGGCGTAAACCATTAGTCTTTAAGAAAAGTATGTTTTGTTATATTTATTTTTGCAGTTGATTGTTACATTTTGTAAATAAAATAAAACTAACAACCTGTCTGGAATGTGCACTTTCTTTTATTAACGGTTAGGCACAATCCTACCTTAAGCTGGGTACTGAGTGTACTGACCAACGTTACGAGGTGTAATGAACATGTTACACAGCGAGCATTCATGCAGTCAGTACGTAGTGTTACGGGGAAAACTAGGTATCATGTTACATTACACCTCGTAACGTTGGTCAGTACCCAGCTTAACACTTTGATATAGGCCGCGCCTGAAGTCACACAAACAACAGTCGTTATTAATGTTCGAGCGCCTCAGTGTTGCCAGTTTTGACTTGTAAAATTGTATCGTGTAGCTTCGTGAAACGGGCCATATCAATAATATATGTCAAATCGATGTCTTCAGAAAGGTCATAGGGTAATAGCGTGAAAGCCAAAGAGATAGGTTTATTATAGAGATAAATCTAAGAAAAAAACACATTCTATGGATCGAAATTCTGTATAAAAAGGGTAAACCACATATGTCCTCGTTAGCACCCCTCTTCACTTCCTAACGCTTCTGTTAACTTTGCCGTATATCTCCGGGAACGCCTGCGTGCAGTACGGGAGCGACTCCCGCACCTTGTCGTACAGGGTGTGGTCGAACATGCGCCGGAACTCCTCCTCCGTCGTGTAGGTGTCAGCGTAGAGCATCTGGAAACCTTTCTCCTGGGTGACAAAACTCTCGACACTGCGGGTTGCTGATACCTGCGGAAGAACGATGTTTAAACACAGAGCAGCAAATTTTTAGGAGCTTATGTGCGCTTGGTTGGATGGAAAATGAGGGTACACTTTATTGATTTTAGGATTCATTGTGTGAACAACTAGAGACAAATGCATGGTACCCACCCTTGCAGCGCAGCCTTTTGAGCGAGACCACACCTCAATAACCTACAAGGGCTACAAGGTACAAATACTTTATAGCAACCAAAGCAGTCAAATAGTTCGGTACACCATATATATAGTATAGTGTACCGAACTATTTGGCCACTGTCACTGCTACAGAGTATTTGACGCTGACTGTACACAACGCCACTTACCTGCACAGCAAGTAGTGGTGTTATTTTGGCTGCGGTCTTCTGCAAAGTGGGGGTAATTCCCCAGTAAGGCTGCTCCAAATATGAGCGAGATGACATTCCGCTGTGCCTTGCCTCTTTTAGGTTCGGCACATGTTGGCCAGGAGTCGTAAGCGTTTAATGCTACAATTGGTGGTAAAGCATGAGTCGCGCATAGCTTCACGTTGTTCAATTACAATACGATTAAAATCAGTTAACGATTCTGATGTTAGCTACTAGTAGCGCCGCAAAGGTGTCAGAGGGGTTGGGCGGGTATGCGGAAGGCAACTCGAGGCTAACTTCAGAATCGTTCTGATTTTAATCGTATTGTACCAACATATGCTCTTCATACTTCGCACACAAAAATCGGTTCTTACCGTCTCGTATCCAGGAGCAGTAGGCACGCCGTAGACTCCTATGTCGACGAACATCTGCCAATCGCCGGTGACTTTCAGTTGCCCAGGGTTGTTGGGTACTTTGAACGGGCACAGCCACATGGGATAGACCTGCAATAATAAGTGGTGAACGGTGTTGGCCACACATATTGTATTTATTTTTAAGGCTAATAATTTAAGACTCACTTGTAGTGGCTGTTTGTTTACCTAAATAAAAAAAAAAAAATAATAATAATAAATGAGATATTAGCTGAGATGAAATTCCGGTGAAGCATCAGGGTACACGTTGTAATAATAGCAATTTCCTATAAATCCTTTACACATCATTAAGATCATTAACCCTGCAAGGCTAGCGCAAGGACGTGTGCGAACTACTTAACTCATTAACTCTCGCGTAATTGAGATTATCTGTCTGTTTCTGATTAGAAGAAGCCAGGTAGATATCTCCCGCTGGAGAGAGATTTGTTTCCAAACATGTCGTATTGTTTTCTTAGTAAAGCCTCGTCTCACCCTAAACTTATCATGGAACAGCTGAACAGCCCTCTCCAAGCTGTCCACCGGCACCAGCATGTCTTGGATGACGTGTGCCTTCTCGTACAGCCTGCCCACCGCCTCGGGCTGCGTCAGCTTCAGCAGAGACACCTCCGGGGGCATCAGCCAGCCGAACAGGAGCCGGAAGAGGGGGTGATTACCGAATGAGATTATGTCCTGGAATCAGAAAACAGATTGTCCTCTTTACCTATCTTTAAGGCCCAAGGTATTTTAACGCTGCCTTCACTCCTGATATTAAAGCTGGCCGTGACCACACGAGATGAGGTGGAAGAAACTCCTGACAGGGACGAAACTGCACGTAGGCTCACGTCATGGGTCGCAAGGTGTACAATCATCTGCCAGCAGAAATAGTTGCTGCCCGAACCCCGTCGTTGCTTAGGACGAAACTTAAAAAATGGCTTATTGAGCAGGCGTTCTACAATTATAAGGAGTTATTCTGCAATATATTAAAATAATTTATTAGATACTTTTGTCTGTGTATGAATCCATAATATGTGTACCCATATTGTAAAATTGTTGACATGTAATTTATGACGTTACCAATAAATATGATTATGATTATGATTACCAGAAATCTGATTGTATTTATATCAGCTAAGACGGGATAGCAAGGGCTGCAAGCGCATCGCCACTTAAAAATCTAACAAGACACACATTTTTGGTCACCTTATGTTTTCAATTTTATAAGATTAGAGTGGGTTCAAGTAACCACATTTGTTTAATATAACTATGTCGCCCTGTAACATTTCTTTACACTTACTTTTAACTCCCAGAAGAGACTCCTAGTATGCCTATGGTAGTAGTGCCTCAACGGAATGTATTCTACGACTGGCTGCTTGTTCCCTGCTTCGTAATTTACTAAATGTCGCTCCACTTGTTTGTAGAACCACTCCGCGTACCATCTACCGAAAGGATTATACTGGAAGGAGAAAATAAAGTTTTAGGAGTAAGTAAGCAATCTAAGTAATCACGTAATGCCAGACGAATGTCTGAAACTGGTTAGTTATACTTGCGTATAACTAACCGTATATTCTTCAAGCGCTCTAAATAAATGTGCTTACCGAGCCATCATGTCCGATTTCATCCACCATATCCCCCGTCATCACCACCCCCTGGTCTTTGCTGAACAACAGAGTTTCAATAAACTCATGAGGCTTCTGCTTCAGAGATTCCTCTCGGAAGCGCTCGGAGAGTTCAGGCAAACTGGTGTACGGGTTGTATTCAAGGCGGACGTATCTGTAATCAGATTTTTAATGTCATTAATGATTTTTAAGTTAAAGTCCACCTTGGCCGCGCCTTCCGGTACGTGGTCGCCACTCGAGAACCTTTCCGCCCCAACGGCCATCGGTTCTACGTGCAATGTGCCCGCCCACTGCCACTTAAGTTTAGCGATTCGGAGGGCTATATCGGTTAACAAGGTAACCACACCATCCAAGGTTCTGCTGGGGATAGCCTCATTTCTGATGCGATCATGCAGAGAAACTCCCAACATAGCCCTCTCCATTGCCCTTTGGGTGACTTTGAGCCTTCTTATGAGGCCCATTGTAAGCGACCACGTTTCAGTGCCATATGTCATCACAGAACACATACAATTCAGCAATTGTTTAAAGATGGAGGAAATGTAATATTGCAGTGAAAGGTTGTTAGCTCAGCGCCCACAGCACACTTATTAATAATTTGGATGGTTTACTATCCATTTAGCAACACTACGTTATCAATTTTAACAAATCCCAACGTATTGCTGCTTCCTCCCCGTAAGCGCTTCCCCCGTCAGTAACAGACCCGTTGATCTTTCGTCCATCTAGCCACTCTAAACTCCCAGCGTCAAGATAAATGCATTCATCTATTTCTAACATGGTTAGGTACAAGAACTACAAGAGGGACCAATGCTTTAGCTACGGCACCGGCATCGGTTCTAGTTTTAGCGATTCAGAGGGCTATATCGGTTACCTTGGTTCTGCTGCGGATAGCAGTGGCGGCACGTGAAAATTTTCGATGGACAACCCGGAACAAAAAAAGTTATGAAAGAGTTTAAAGAATATTGCTAGGCTTGTCTAAAAATAAATTTTAGGCAAGCCGGTGGGAATCGGCTTGTATGGGCGCTCCGTCACTGGCAGATAGCCTCATTTCTGATGCGATCGCGCAGAAGGACTCCCAGCATAGCCCTCTCCATTGCCCTTTGAGTGACTTTGAGCCTTCTTATGAGGCCCATAGTAAGCGATCACGTTTCCGTTCCAAATGTCATCACTGGCAACAAACACACACTGCTCAAAAACTCTCGTCTTGAGACAATGCGGAATATTGGACGAAAATATGTGCCGTAGCTTCCCGAATGCTGCCCAGCCGAGTCGGATTCGACGATTGACCTCTTCGGTCTCGGATTCGATGAAAGGTCGCGGGAGTCCGCTGGATGCGGGTGGCAGGACTGGCCATTGTGGCACTCTTTGGGGGAGGCCTATGTCCAGCAGTGGCCGTCTTTCGGCTGATATGATGATGATGATGATGAAGTTAAAGTCCTTTAAAATAGGTTTCATATAAAGCCCTACACTGTAATGTTAATGTATTTGTTCCCAGTCTTTAGTTATTTCATTAACTTGACAGGAATGTTAAAATCACATCTAGGTATGTATCCTGATTATTTTTATTACTTTCGGTTTTTAATTTTCCCATTAAAGGATCTGGCGATTCTCCGATTCCAACTTTTCACCAAATGGAGGAATTTGATGAGAATCACTTTTTTTCTGCACTGCTGTGATCACATTTGAGGGTGCCAATGCCAATGCAAAACAGCTTACTTTTTAGCAGGAATGACTTTGATGACAGCTGAAGCCAGGAACCCAAGAGTGCCGTATGACCAGGGAACCGCATAGAACAGATCTGCATTCTCGTCCTGAAAAAAAATGACAGAATATAACTTTTTCTGAGGTGCAATCAGCCAAGCATCTACATCTTTTCGATTCGATTGTCAATTCAATGCCATTCATGAGGTATTTCTTACCTTACTACAAGTAACCACCGACCCATCCGCCAACACCAGCTCATACTGCAAGCACATATGCTGGAAAAGTCCGTGGACGTGCGAGGATTTCTCCACGCATGTCCCCATGACGAGACCGCCGACCGCCAGCTAGTCTAGTTACCACGGGGCCCTCACAGACCCAGGGCGTCGAGGGAGCGGGAGAGCTGACCCATTATCAGCATGGGCTTTCAAGTATAATGATTAATGACATTGATGAGTATGCTTACCTTACTAGTCTTCTAGTTGTCTTCTAAAACGTATACTAGTGGAGATCGTTTTTCAGTTATACGGCATTTTATAAATTTGGGCGCTAACTTTTTACAAAAATATTTGTCTTTATCGCTTAGCATGTAAGTGCGTTTAAAGACTAAATCGCCCACATTAAATTCTGCGTGTTTGCGGCGTAGGTTATACTGAGCAGTGTTTTTTACATGTGCCTGCCACAATGAAGCTTGCACATCGTCAAACACAGAAGACAGACACCCTCGGTTTTCTGCGTAAACATCGCGTGGTAGGAACAACACCTTGCCATCTAGGTCAGAATCCGTATAATGCGATCCACACAAAACAAGCTCACGGCCAAACACAAGAAAGGACGGTGAGTAACCTGTGGCTTCATTAATGGAATTGTTCATAGCAAACTTAATTTTGGGGATAAAAGTGTCCCAAGTGCGGTGGTCGTTTTGGACAAATGTTGACAAACAAGAGACAAGGGTCTTGTTGTATCTTTCTACGCTGTTTATCTGAGGTGTATATCTAGGCGTGAAGAACACGTTCGGGATCTTATACTTCTTGAAAAGAGCCTCCGTTGTCGAACTAATGAACTGGCTTCCATTGTCAAGAAATATAGTTTGAGGAATGCCGTGTACTAAAAATATATTGTCCTCTAAAATCTTGACAACAGCGTCTGAAGTCGCGCGACGTAATGGAAAGAAATCACAATACTTAGAGAAACAGCAGGATATGACCAAGATGTAGGCATTCTGTTTGCGAGTAACAGGTAAGGGACCGATGAAATCGATGGAGATCATCTGAAATGGACGTGAACACTGTTTAGGACGTCCCATTTCTCCTAATGTGGCGTGATTTTGCGCTTTATATGACAAACAGACAGAACAAGAGCCCACAAACTTCACAACATCTTGGTGCATACCAGGCCAATAATAGTTTAAAGCTAAGCGCCTATATGTTTTAAAAATACCAAGATGTCCCGCTGTTGGTTCGGAATGATTTTGTGCAATTATTTCATCATGAAAGTCAGAAGGCACTACTTCCTTCCAATCAAATTCAGAAGTAAGTTGTGAATGTTTTGATTTTGAAAGTCGATACAGAGAACTATTTTTGATAATGAAGTTAGGAAAATTACTTGGAGCATTAAGACATCCATTATACATTTTCTTATACCAAGCATCGTTTGTATTTACCACTGCGTTAGAAAGAGAGATGGCATTTACTGGAACAGCACGGGAGAGAGCGTCTGGTATAACATTATCGACTCCACGGCGATGCTTCATTTCAAAATTAAAGGATGACAGACGAACTCCCCATCGTGCTAATCGTCCTGATGGATTGTCCAATGATAGGAACCATTTTAACGCAGAATGGTCAGTGTACACTGTAAATGATTGCCCATTCTCCAGATAACAGCGCCAGTGTTCGACAGCAGTCAAAACAGCAAGGGTTTCCCGTTCTGTGATGCTGTAGTTTCTCTCGGCACCGGTAAGAGATCTACTCATGTAGGCGATAGGGTGTTCTTTACCATTCAGAGTCTGCGTCAACATGGCACCAACGCCATAATTGCTTGCATCAGTATGCACTTCAAATGGCAACGAGTAGTCAGGACAGGAAAGGACTGGCGCGGAAACCAAGGACTCCTTTAAAGCATTAAAAGCCGCGTCAGCTTCCTGTGACCATACAAAAGGTGGTGACTTCTTGCCATTTGAAGTGAGCTTGTTCAAGGGACCAGCTACAGTACTGAAATTTGGTACGAAACGTCGGTACCAAGTGGCAGTACCAAGGAAACGCTTAAGTTCCTTTCTGTTGGTAGGCGTGGGAAAGTTAATAATGGCCTCGACTTTTTCGGGGTCTGTGCGTAAGCCGCGAGCATCAACCACGTATCCTAAATATCTAAGCTCACTCCTGAAGAACTTGCACTTTTCGAAGTTAACAGTGAGGTTAGCAAGTTTTAATTTGTCCAAAACGCGCAACAGACGTGAGACATGTTCTTCAAACGTTGAGCTGATAATTATAATATCGTCAAGATATGCGAACGTTTTAAACTCCATATCCCCAAATAACTGGTCTACTAGGCGTTGCTGTGTGGCAGGCGCATTGGTCAAACCAAAAGCGGTGGTTTTAAAACGCAGGGAACCTCTATTTGGCACGTAAAAAGCCGTTTTATCGCGATCCTCAGGCACAATAGGGATCTGCCAGAAAGCCTTAGATAAGTCTATGCTCGAAAGGTACTTAGCATCACGGAGACTATCTAAGATTTCTGACACATATGGCAAATTATATGCGTCGCGTTTGGTGATAGCATTCAGTTTTCGGCTATCGAGGCAAAACCGAGGTTGTCCGTTCTTCTTATTAACAATGAGTACTGGAGAAGACCAAGCACTCTCACAATACTCGACCACATCCAGGGCTAGCATTTCATCGACTTGCTCGGTTAAGATTCGCTGCTTTTCGGGGGACATGCGATAATATCGCTGCCTGATTGGTTGGGCGTCTCCAGTATCTATACGATGCGCTATAATATTTGTACGTCCTAAGCCTTTTTCCTCAGTCGATATTGACTTAAACTGGGCAATTATGGTGTCTCCTATTACTTTTTGGGGCGCCGTCAAATTATCATACGAGTGAATATAAGTGTCACTGGAGTTTACTTTAATCTCTGATAAAGAGTTTTCTGATAATTTGACGCTACCTATAAATTTGGGGCAAATTTGGAACGCTCGCCAAAAATCCACGCCAAGAATAATAGAAGTATCTACTTCAGGGACAACATGAGCTTTAATTAAGTGATATTGCCCTTCAAATGTAATGGGTAAGTTAATGTATCCAATACTCTTTAAATATTGACCGCCAGCTGCTACCATGCTAATGCTGTGATCCTGGTGCAAAGTGCAGTCAATTAGATGCTTATGGCAATTATTTCCTAAAATTGTCACTGCAGCTCCAGAATCCAACAAGGCACACGCGTCAATATCATTAATCTTTATGTTAATGTAAGGTCTAGCATCATGTTCTGGTTTAGTTTGCAGAATTGTAGAAACTTTGTAAGAAGAGGTAAATGTTTTAACGAAATTCAACCAAGTTTCCCAATCTTCTTTGTCAAAATTACTACAACTCTGCTGCACTAGTTTTTTGAATGACTGTTAACTTTAGAGCAAACAGGACAGTCTGGTGTTTTCACATCCTTCCTTCCGCACTTAAAGCAAAAAATATCACGTTTAGCTTGACACTGACGGATGTGATGTGTATTGTTACGACACCTTGGGCAGTATGGTTGATTGTTAACTGCTTCTACTGAGTGTATATAATTTTGTTGCTGATTTTTACCTTGTGTGTGTTGATTATAACTTGGGTGTTTGTAGTTGTAATTTTTGTTGTAGTTGCTTGTGTTTGGAAAATTGTGTTTGTTACCATTGTTGTTATATTTATTATTACTTTTATTTGAATCCATAGTATAAGCAAATTCAGGTGCAACAGTATCTGAACTTACTTTAGGTGGTTCTTGGAATTGAGAAAGGCGAGCCTGAATGGTCTCATAGTTACGACACAATGTACGCAAAGAATCTATGTCCGATATGGAAGCTGCCGAAGCCAGGGTGCTTGCATAGCAGGGCCTAATATTGTGAAGAAGGATCTCCAGTTGATCCGTCTCTGAAAGGGACTTGGACAAACGCGAGAACATCCCATCCATGATAGAGAGATAAATGGTGATGTTTTCGCGTTCACCCTGAGTACGAGAACGAATCTCTGAGATGAGCCGGTAGTCATAATCCGACTGGTCAAAGTCCTTCTTCAGTAAGGCTGCTAATTCAGACCAAGAACCAACCTTGTCCTTTACAGATCGATACCAATGCAAGGCATCTTCTTGAAATATTTCTGTCGAAAAGCTTAATACTTTACTCGACGGTATATTACGAGCTTCTATAAACTCATCCACACGCTGTATAAAGGAGCGCACGCAAGTCTTGCCATTAAACTTCAATTTTCCTAAATCAGCTGAGCCACGATCGCACGTCACCGAAATCACGTTCTGGAGCTCAGGCAATGAAGATCCAGATTCAGTACTGTAAATTAAACTCGAAGTGCTTGCAACAGGTTTAGCTGCCTGAAGAGCCTTGAATTTCTTTGATACGCTGTTATACTCCTTCACAATATCATCATATTCTTTCCTGGTGTCCTCGCTACGCGTTATCCTCGAAATACGATTATATAAATGGTTCAGCATGTTTTGAATTCTGAGGATTACTGGGGCTGAAGAGTCAGAAACGTCTAGGCTAGACTGAATTTTAGTGAGTACCTCACAACAGCCCTGAAGATCCTGTCTAGCTTCAAGTGGAGATTCTAAAATGTGGTCTGAGGGATAGTCTTTGGCTAACTTGACAATTTGCTTGCGTAATTCCTCAACGGATGACGCAGGCGTAGCACCTCTAATCCGAACTTCATACTCCAACTCTGACTTTTGAAGTGACAAGTACTTCACGGACAGCATGGTGAACCAAATATATGTTTTGGGTAAGTGGTGGAAAGCAAAAGCAACTACTTAAAACTATAATCAACTTCCGTTCTCCGATCTGTTACAATTCAGATTGATGATGTTGAACGTTTGGTTTTTTTTTTATTGAATTGAGCAAAATTGAAAATAAAGTTGTTAGCAGCAACAAAAATAAAAAATGGCTACTAATGTGTACTTCGTTTTTTTTTTTACATTAATATCTATAAAAAACCTTTTTTAATGTTAAGTGAGTGTAACAATGACAGTTAACAGCGAACTTCAGATGTACTTTACAGTAAAGGTTTATGAAAAAAATACAAATGTTTACGAAAGTTTACTCAGTACACGTTAGCAGCAGGAAAAAACCAAAAAATAAAACAAAGCACAAGAAAAGAAAAAAAACGTTTCACAAAAAGAGGCCACAAACAAACACTAACTACTACTACAAAGAAAACAACAGAATCCGATGTGTATTACAACCACGTGTAAGGGCGCCAATGACCCGCCTTGCTCAGTTCTGACTCCTTTAAGTTTATACTATATTAAAAGGTTTAAAATGAGAAGTCAGAAAAAACGGTCAAAAATATAATATAAAAACTCAGCAGGCTAGTTCAGAAATTTGTGTGGTATAAATACGTAGGTTCGTGCGAATACACGTAAAATCGGATTCCGCTGATTCCCTGTAGCCGAAGTACTCCCCTGTGGTGCGCCGGGTAGGTTGGCGGAGGAATTTCTTGTCGGCGCTGAGTTCAGCGCCAGCCGGAAAACTGCTCCACTGTCTTGCACAAATGGCCAGAAGCAAGCGCAGGCAGGCGGCAAACATTCAGCCGAAAAAAATGTCACTCTGGACCTTGGACCCCAATTTGGGGTACACTATTAACACTTTAAAAAAAACACCACAGTGATTACTGTTTAGTCGAGGAACGTGTAGGGACGACACCAGAACACCGATTACGGTTCCGTGCAGCGGACCGTAGCAGAGATCGAGTCTAGGTGACGTGCGTTCTACTCAATATATTTTGGCTAATCGAAAAAATGAGCGGCCTCGCGCGATGACGAGTGCCCGCGCAGATCACGTGCGTCTCACATGCATTCGTTCATGTGCGAATGAAGCTATGAGTGATCGAACGTCAAATCAATGCCGCGACATATTTAAACAGTTTAGCGTGTTGATGAGTTTATAACTTATATTTAGGATAGTTTAAACATGTGTTTTGGTGTGTAGTGTTGTAATGAGTTGTATATGTTATTTTTAATTAAGTAAGTAGCTAGAATTAAGGTTTATTTATGTAAATATGTACGTGTAACGTTACAACTACAAGTAACCACAGACCCATCAGCCAACACCAGCTCATACTGCAAGCACATATGCTGGAACAGCCCGTGAATATGCGAGGATGTCTCTACGCCTGTCCCCATGACAAGACCGCCGACCGTCAGCTGGTCTAGTTCAGGGACCACGGGGCCCTCACAAACCCAGGGCGTCAAGGGAGCGGGAGAGCTGACCCATTATCAGCATGGGCTTTCAAGTATAATGACATTGATGAGTATTCTTACCTTACTAGTCTTACTACAAGTAAACACAGACCCATCAGCCAACACCAGCTCATACTGCAAGCACATATGCTGGAACAGCCCGTGGACGTGCGAGGTTGTCTCCACCCTGTCCCCATGCATGACGAGACCGCCGACCGTCAGTTGGTCGAGTTCAGGGACCACGGGGAGGGACAAACCCAGGGTGCGGGAGAGCTGACCCATTATCAGCATGGGCTTTCAAGTATAATGACATTGATGAGTATTCTTACCTTACTACAAGTAACCACAGACCCATCAGCCAACACCAGCTCATACTGCAAGCATATATGCTGGAACAGCCCGTGAATATGTGCGAGGATGTCTCTACGCCTGTCCCCATGACGAGACCGCCGACCGTTAGCTGGTCTAGTTCAGGGACCACGGGGCCCTCACAGACCCAGGGCGTCAAGGGAGCGGGAGAGCTGACCCATTATCAGCATGGGCTTTCAAGTATAATGACATTGATGAGTATTCTTACCTTACTAGCCTTACTACAAGTAACCACAGACCCATCAGCCAACACTAGCTCATACTGCAAGCACATATGCTGGAACAGCCCGTGGACGTGCGAGGTTGTCTCCACCCTGTCCCCATGCATGACGAGACCGCCGACCGTCAGCTGGTCGAGTTCAGGGACCACGGGGAGGGACAAACCCAGGGTGCGGGAGAGCTGACCCATTATCAGCATGGGCTTTCAAGTATAATGACATTGATGAGTATTCTTACCTTACTACAAGTAACCACAGACCCATCAGCCAACACCAGCTCATACTGCAAGCATATATGCTGGAACAGCCCGTGAATGTGCGAGGATGTCTCTACGCCTGTCCCCATGACGAGACCGCCGACCGTTAGCTGGTCTAGTTCAGGGACCACGGGGAGAGACAAACCCAGGGTGTCTAGGGTGCGGGAGAGCTGACCCATTGTCACCATGGGCTCGCAGCGGACTGTCTGTAACATTTTTTCGCTAGTTGTTACAGATTTAACAAGAGACATACTTTCGTAATTTTACATCCAGATCTAAAACGATAAAGTCAAGTAAGTTACAAAGAGGCTCAAGCCGGGGTTATATTAGAGCCACGCCACGTGTCGCAACGCGTACTTTGTATTGAACGTGGCGACACGCGGGACTGAGCTAATGTAACCACGTTAATACAAAATGTATGTAGCTACCTAACCGATTGCGTTGCGACACGCGGCGTGGCTCTAAAAATTATTCTTCAAACATGCAAATCCTGTCCGATTCAAGAAGCTACCAGTGACCATTTTACAAGTCTAAACAGGCAACATAGCTGAAATGACCAGTCGTTATTGGTCAAGCGAATCATGTGTTTGGTTTATTTTGGAGTCCACCCCGTAAAATACTTGATGCTGTTCAGAGAGGTTATCTTAATAAGTTTATTATTTAACTTGTGTTCTTTCTTACCATGTTCTTCTCGTCTACTTCAAGCACGTCCACAAGGTTTACATTGATGTTGGTGAAGCACTTCTTGTAGAGTCCCTGGCGGAAGGACATGGTCTGCCACGTGGGTCGCGCCGTGCACAGTCGCGTGCTGCGATCTCCGGCCAGCCATGCTTTAATCTGAAACCGCATTCCTAGTATTATCGAACGAGGGAGCGAAGCGAATGCATGCTTGAGCTTGGGCCGAACATCGTTCGTATGTCCAGCTGTCACGCTGTCCGGCTGTTCTCTACAGGTCGTATTTCTCAATTAAAATAAAATATTCAAAGGGGAAGCGAATGAGGGGAGTGGTATTCCCTTGAAGCTCTTTGTGGATCGGTCAATTCAATTCAAATCATTTATTTGTGAAACAGATTTAGGTATACAAAGATATGGTAGGGTATCGAAAAAACATCAATGCCTCTATGACTGCCAGACTTGGAAAAATACAAAACTATGACTTCCCAACTGTTAATATTTTCTATCTCTTGAATTTGCTTCCAGCGAGCTCCAAAACAATGCAATACTCGACGAAGTCACGCAAACAATAGGAATTTTAATATAGGATTTGCCTTCTAAATTTGATGTTTGAATAAACCATAGAAGATCGTTCGAGACGGCTTGAAAATTCAGTAAAGACCATAAAATAATATGTGGTAAGTAGGACCTACCTTTTCTTACGCCTCCGTTTTTTACCGGTAATATAATTTGATGAGCTATCGGAAGGCGTCCGTGCCATACTGTAGGTCCATACCAATAATCATAATCATCATAATCATAATCGTTTATTCGTCCATACCAATAGTAGGTAGTGTAGGTAGTGTAGGATGGAAGTATCTTCCATCCATATGGACGATACTTCAATCCGAGTCAGAGACGATACCATAACTAGTTAGTCCAATCCGACTATCGAAAATCGGACGTACCTCTTATTCCCTGCGTGTAAGTTCTGTAAGTCTAAAGGCTGAAACGCACTGAAAGCGGTGGCGGTGCGGCGCGGCGCGGTGCGGAAGCGGTACCGGTTGCAATGTTCGAACTAACTCGAATTCGAAAGGGTCCGCACAGAATACCGCGGCGGGACGCGGCGCGACGCGGTATTCTGTGCGGACCTTTTCATAACTATAAAGGTCGAAACGCACAGACAGCGGTGGCGGCGCGGTGCGGTGCGGCGCGGAGGCGGTACCGGTTGTAATGTTTGAGCTAATATGAAAAGGTCCGCACAGAATACCGCGCCGCGCCGCGTCCCGCCGCGGTATTCTGTGCGGACCCTTTCATATTAGCTCGAACATTACAACCAGTACCGCCTCCGCACCGCGCCGTGCCGCTACCGCTTTCAATGCGTTTCCATCAGCTTAAACTCCTGTAAAATTAGTTATAGGTACCTGTCTCTGAACATCCTTGACCTTCCGATCGTGCATTTTCGGGGCGCTGTTCATCCTGAACACAACATAGCTCCGGACGGCCGACCACAACTTCCATGCGAAGGACATAGGCATGAGCACGAACAACGCCAGGAGCCATCGATACTCCACTAGGATATACTCGAACAGCGTTTCTGTCTCTATGGCTGTCATGGCGGCTCTACAACTTAAATAGAGGCTATTGTAAGTAAGTTACGATTTTACAAGTATAAACTTAATAGGTACTTAATGAAGTATTTTTTTATTAATTACGTATTCAAATTATATATTTTAAACCATACGAAGTGATGTGCTGTTGCCGGGAAGATTAAAAAATCTTCAGCAGCAGTCGTCAACGTTGTCGGCGACAAAGGGAATGTTGCTGGCAATATTTCCGATGGGTCCGATGGCCGTATAGGAATACTCCCAGGACATGCCCAGGAGAGAATGAGAATACCTACTTATTTGCACACACTACACTTAACTAAGTATTTACACGGATTGATTTGAAAGCTTAATCTATATATAACAAATGTAAATCTAAAAACATTTTACAACATTCCTACTAATAAAATGATGTTACAAATTGTTTTCGCGGCAATAAGTTATGGTACAATGAGCACAGTCCAAAACCTGTTTTACCTAAATACATAAAATGCAGATGTTGCCTTTGTTTACTCACTCGTGCAGAGAAGCAAAAAATTTCAACTACTTAGTTAAACGAATGTAAAATGTAATAAATGAATGTATATGGTTTTAAATGTAAGGACTTCTTCTTCGTGTGAAGGGATCAAATAATTTAAACTATGTTTTATTATTAAATTTAAGTAGACTTACCTACTCGTATTTCCGCTCCAGAAGCTTCAAAGTCTTCAAATCAGGACACCTGCGTGCCTATCACTTCATAGCTACCGGATCACTGATTGCCAATTCAACGATATCAGAACAATGCTTTCAATCTACGGCATAAGCCGTTCCATTTTCAACCTTATTGCCATTAGGTTACATTACATGTTTAAAGTTTTTCGTGGCAGACGTTCGTGTTAATTTAGCCAATTTGATGTTAGGTACCTAAAAATGCTCTTATATCCTTTCCATAGAGGTTATTTTGAGATAATCGTTTGTAAAATCATTTATGTATGTAATTGTTATCTTATCATAATCATGATTTATTTATCTGATGTCTGATGTCCGTGTCTCATGTATTGATGTCGTCGACTTTGAACAATTTCTTGTGAATAAGTAAAGTTGATTATAGTAGTTTATGTGACTGTACATAATGAGGGGCATCAAAGGCGAGTGTGGGTTTATGAAACGAGCCGAAGGCGAGTTTCATAATAACATCACACGAGTGTCTTAATGCCTAATTATGTACAGTTACATAAAATAAATCCTCAATGATGTGTTCGGGAACCATTAGAATAACCGCCATTGCACCGCCATGGCCGACTATAGATTTCAAATCATGACCATGACCAACTACATCATGCTGCACGACCCCAACATCGGACCTGATTTCCATAATAACATCGATTGTCGATGCTATTATGATTTTTCATACATTATAATAACACTGGCACAGATGAAACGCTGATGTTACGTTACTAGTTGCAATTACGGTGGTCGTTATATATGGTTTCCGAACACATTCTAGAGGATTTATGATATGGGTAGTAGATAAAATAATTTTATCTATCCAAATATCATAAGCACTCCATGATGCGTTCAAGAACCGCACATTATGGCCACCATAAAAATAGACTGTTTTGTTAGAACAAATTTCTTATCTGTGAAAATTGCTAAATAATAACATCGATTTCGATAATATTATTTCTTTCAAATTTCGAACATCTCTGAAAAACAAAGAAATTTGATTTAACCTTTATTCTAATATCAGTCTAGATGACGTATAGATCGAAATATATTGTCAATTTGAATACAAATTTGACAAATGTCGCACATAAGTAAGATATCGAACGATATGATAGTTGGATCCGACTCTAGTTTGTGTCTGAATAAAAAAAAAACTATGACAGCTGCTAGAAAACAAGGCCGCGATGCCGGTCATATTATGTGGCTTCTGAATGCATCATGGAGGCTTATGATATGTGGATAGATAAAGTAGTGTATCTAACTATACATAATTAGGCATTAAAACACTCGTGTGATGTTATTATGAAACTCGCCTCCGGCTCGTTGGTCGTATATGGTCCTTCGAACCGGGTTTTATTAGGAAAATGATTGTTACCTTTTTTTTTTTTTTTTCTTTTTTTTTTTTCGTGGGGAAATGCAATTACACATTACAACCAGGACGGGTATGACGGACTCCCGGGAACCGCCCGGACTACCGTCTAAAACCCCACGGTGCTCTGCGCACTGCTTTATGGCGGAGCCACGGGAACGCTCACGCACACTTCCGCGACTCCGCCAGCAGCTGTCCCCATGTGAGACCCGTCGCGGGAGGGGAGGAGATAACCATGGCTGTCTGGAACATAACTCAGAGTATTCTTCATTAAAACCTATCATACCTATAACACCAAGGCTATGGCAACTGGTAAACAATTCGTTCCTAGGATAAATACTTAATTACTATGGGGACAGAACTCTCAAAAAGCGTATCTCCCATACCTACTCAATAGTTTGCCCGAAGCAATTAGACGTGAAAAAAATAAGAATAAATTTAAGAGACTGTTAAAAAAGCATTACCTAGATGTAGGTACTTATATAATACTCAGTTATACTACTACTACTACTGTTACTAATGAATAACTAAATATTTTTGTTAATAAATGCCTTACCTAGAGACTGTCGCTCCCACAGTCAAACTGTCACTACAGTTTTGTGGGGCAATGTTTAATTTTAAGTATGTAAAACACTGTACTTAAGGGTCCACGGAAAGAACATGTCTAGTCACTTTTTTTTTCAAAATGAGGTTTTAATCTCAAAATGTTTAGCTCGTTAAGAAAAGAAAAGTGACTATATAGACATGTATTTATTGCACTATATTTATCGCACTATTACGAACTATTATATAATCTGTGCTATTACGTTAAATAAGTGTGTGAATCCTAACCCTAACCAATTTGGTTTTCGACCAGGGTTATCAACCGAGAGTGCAATACTGTGCCTTAAGCAGACTGTCAAATATTATTTAAATAGAAAGACGCCTATTTATGCGTACTTCCTAGACCTGAGTAAGGCTTTTGATTTGGTTTCCTACAACACCCTATGGGAAAAAACTAGGAGCTATTAAACTACCTAAGGAGACCATACAAATTCTGAGGTATTGATATGGAAATCAGATCAATAGTGTTCGATGGGCTCATACATACAGGTTGGAGTGTGGGTGGGGTGAGACAGGGGGGTTTGACCTCGCCCTCACTTTTTATATAACCTTTACCTAAATGAGCTTCTCGAGGCGCTCAGCAAAACGCATATCGGCTCATCGGCTGCCATATTGACATAGTTTGTTTGAATAATCTGAGTTACGCAGAAGATATGGTTTTGTTGAGCACAATCGGCTTGTGGTTTGCTAAAACTTTTAGGTATTTGTCCTACGCCATCCTGCAACAGGGGCTGAGATAAAATGTAGGTAAAACTAAGTACCTACATGGTGTTTGAACCTACTGGTTATCGCATACACAGGGGATACCCCCCATCAATTTGAATGGTAGTCCACTGAAAAGGGTGGGGACTTTTAAATATTTAGGCCATGTTGTCACTTCAGACCTAAAAGTCAACATGGATGTCGAACGCGAACGTAGGGCCCTGTCGGTGGGGGCAAACATGATTACACGTAAAGAGCGCTGTACTAGGCAGGTGAAAATAACTAAAAATTACATAACCTGCTAGAGTCGCTGGCGCTATGTCCAGGCAATGAACTGACAACTTGTATGGAAAAAATGTCAAATTTGGAAATAATTTATAATAGCAGATTTTTTCTTTGTAATGGGTATATTATCAATTAAATAGTTACCTAGCGACAAAATCCAACAAAATTTCAGACATCAAAAAAAATATAACTTAACTAGCTATTGAAAAGTCAGAATAGTACATTACTTACCTAGGGCGGTTAAACAAAGAATGTCTCAGATCGCAGGTATTTGACGCCCGAGCCGAAGGCAAGGGCGATAAATATGCGCTCTGAGGCTTTCTTTATTACCGCCCGTGGTGAGTACACAATTTTACGTCTCTATCTGGCTTGCTCGCGCGCCCCGAAGCGCGCACCGACCTGCTCGCTAATGCGTCCATTGTCCGGGCCATAACCATACTTAACCAGCTTTCAACTAAAATAGACTTATTTAATTGCACTCTGACTGAGTTTACAAGAGCCGCAAGCAGACAATTATGTTTTTCTTAAATATTTGTATATTGTGACTTTGTAGCTTTATTGATGTTTTATTTTTTTGTGTTAATGTTAATCTCTTATTGTTGTACATATCACGTGTTGGACTAGTCTGTAAGCGATATGTATATTTTTGCTAATAAATAAAATAAAATACTATTTTTAGAGCATATTGCACTTCCCTGAGGGCCTACCGCCAACGGCATTCGAAGATTTCTCTCTATGTCGCACTTACGTACGGACTCGTAAGTCTGACGGAGAGGGACAACTTCGAATGCCTGTCGCGGTAGGCCCTGGGTATACGTGCAGCTTATGGGTAAACTACACGCAGCGGGCCTATGCGGCCCTACGGGTATAACAATGCGTTCCGAGTGATGGTGGGGCTGCCCCGCTTCTGTAGCGCATCAGAGATGTTTGCTGAAGCGCGCATATAGATTGCTTTTATACGACTATGCGCAAGCGATGCACATCCCCTGTTGCGTCGGGTGCGGGCCAGCCCCAACCCGATCCTGCGTTTGCTGGCTGAGGGGTTTGACTGCCCATATTTGAGGCATTTGGGCGGGGCACATTGATGGCCGTTGGGGCGGAAAGGTTCTCGAGTGGCGACCACGTACCGGAAAGCGCGGCGTTGGTAGGCCCCCCACAAGGTGGACTGATGACCTGGTAAAGGTCGCGGGAGTCCGCTGGATGCGGGTGGCGCAGGACCGGTCACTTTGGAACTGTTTGGGGGAGGCCTATGTCCAGCAGTGGACGTCTTTCGGCTGATATGATGATGATGATGAACCATATATGAGTCTAAGTTACTTGAAATAAATGATAAATAGAAAAATAAAATAGAGATTTTACAAGTAGGGCAAATTACATTTAATACTTTGCCTGTTTTTAAGCTTGTTATCCTATGTATAAACTAAATATTAATTGAGTGAATGCAGTGGCAGTTAAACCCTGCTGGGTTTTGTCCGCTGCCTGGCCATGTATTGTAAATTATATATATAAATAAATAAAAAAAATAAAAAAATATTGTGCAGAATCAGTAACTAGATGGCGCTTTTTTAGTGCTAACGTCACGACATCTCTTATGATTTATCTGAAACTTAAGTACCTACTATTGACCTACTTACTACTATACTGTAAACAAGTGGTTATTACTATTGATCTTGATTCTTGACAGTAGGTAAACATATTAACTCGTGTTTAGTAGTTAAATAAGTGCTATCGAGCCGGTTAAGAACACTGCTATCTAATCAATGTTTTTTATTTCATAACAAGTTCAAGTGTGAAGCGATATCTTTCTGATTGGACGCCGTAGTGCAAAGAAAACATAAGTTAGGTTATGTTTGTGTTGTTACTCAATTATTTATTTCGAATTTAACTATAGCTGATATGTCGAATAAAGTTGCGATAGTGACTGGTGCAAATAAAGGCCTCGGGTTCGCTTTAGTGAAAGAATTATGTGAAAAATTTGACGGTATCGTGTATTTGACTTCAAGGAATCAGATAAGAGGACAGGAAGCGTGTAAACAATTAGAAAATCTCGGCCTAAAACCTGCTTATCACCAGTTGGATGTAACCAACAATAACAGCATTACCCGATTCTCGGACTACATTCAGAAGAAACACGGGAAAATATACCTTCTTATAAACAATGCAGGAATACTTTTCCTAAAAGACTCTGCAGAGCCAAAGATCAACCAAGCCGAACAGACAATATTCGTGAATTTCTTGTCTTTAGTTTATTTTACTGAAGCAATACTGCCGTTATTATGCGACGGAGGAGTGATCGTTAACATTTCAAGTTCCTCAGGGCATTTGAGTAGGATACCCTCAGAGGAAATGAGGAGGAGGATCAAAAGGGATGACTTGAGTTTTGAGGAATTGAAAGGGTTGATGAAGGAGTATGTGGATGCAGTCAAGGAAGGGAGGGATGTGGCAGATGGATGGGGCAACTCGCCCTACGTGGTGTCCAAAGTTGGCGTAAATGCTTATACGTTCATGTTACATCGTCGATTAGCCGATAGAGGTAAGACATTCGTACGTCCTACATACAGGTTGTTTGGTCCATCGTTTGCCAAATTAAAACGTCAGGTAGTTTGGGACATTTGCTATCACTTCCAGCATTCAAAAAAAATTTATGGCCACAAGTTTTTTTTAATATTTAACCCCTTTTTTTTGAATGCTGGAAGTGATAGAAAATGACCTACCTGACGTTTTAATTTGGCAAACGATGGACCAAACAACCTGTATATTTATTGTTAATATTTAACTATCTATGGCGCACTTTGACCATTAACAACTGGCCTTTTGACCAGTGTGGCCAGTTTCTTCTTCTTCTTTAAGAGCTAGGCTCTCGTCGGTGGAGTAATTTCCAACTTGTTCTACATTCTGCCTTTCAAGTTGGGAGTTTGAAGCCAGTTTAAAGTTGTAAAATTGTAACGTGTAATGGGTTCCTGGCACTAAAGTGGAACGGGCTACATCAGCCTATAGGAGACGCTACACGAGCGAAATCGGCAGCACTATCAATAAGCAAGGTCACAGAAAATCTAGTATGGAGTGACCTTGATTTGGTGTGAAGCCGTGCTTCCGACACGTATCCACGTGCCGAATCACGCTGCAGGACTGTATGCAAGCCTGCCGATTTCGCTCGTGTAGCGTCTCCTTATTTCATAATGCTACAAGTTATAATTTTACGAATCCAAACTGCACTTGCACACTTGACCAATAACACATATTTTTTTTTTATTTAAATTAAAAAGTAAGTCACTCTGAATTACAAATTAGATATATACATTTTGATATATGACAGAAGAATTAATCTATCCATCACCTCACAGTACCTTAAGAATTTACGATACACCATTCCCCAACTACTTCCAAAGACGTCCACATCCGGTGCTGGTGCAAGAAGCGCATTGAGGCAGTGTAGAGCTCTGACAAACGGAGAGTTTTTGCGCGCTACGGTGCGCGCCTCTGGAGCAGCTAGCATTAGTCGGTTACGCGGGCGAAAATTGAACTTCGGTAGTGGACTTGCAGACGCACCACCTGACCCACCAGTCTGAACATCCTCACAAGATTTTGCAAGTGCTCGTTAGTAACAAACACACACAACAGGCCCCGTACCGACAAGATAGAGCATCTGTCCCCGTTCGATAGAACGGGACGATGCGCTTATCCTGTCACTTATCGCGTGGTAACGCCATCTATGCTACGGGGCCTGGTCTTTTGACCAGTGTAGCCAGTTTAAATATTTAAAGTTGTAAACTGTAGTACCGTGAAACGGGCCACATTAACCCATTTCATTAAGGTACAAGTAAAGTATTTCTTACAAGTTTAGCCCTTTACAACCGAGAAATCGTGATTTTCTAAGACAAAAATTAACTTAATTGACAATGGGTGAAAATCTTTTTTGCTGCGTAAATTTTTTTGAAAAATATAAACAGTTTCCTCACTTACATTTTGGGTGACGCAATTTGGGTTTGACGGGGTTTGACGCAGCTGAAAAGTCTGCAACCTTTTTCAGGTGCTAAGGAAGGTTCCAATCACCAAAAAAAAAAACAGGCACTTCTAAAATTTTCATCCATTCCCCATTGACAAAAAAAATACATTTCAATGTAAAAACTTGCACGATCATATCGAGTCGGTTGTAAAGGGCTAGATGGGCAAATCTGATGTGCATTAACAAATGACGAGTGTGACCGGTTTGATGGTAGTTTATTGTATTTACAGTAGGTATTTCTCAATTTCTTCCAGGGATATCAGTAAACTGCGTACACCCAGGCTACGTCCAATCCGATATGACCCACGGAGCCGGCAACATTTCCCCCGCTAACGCGGCCAAAGTGCCCTTAACCCTGGCGCTGCGGCCGCCCGGTAGCGGCCTCTTCGTGTGGCGTGACGGCAGCGCCGTGGCGTGGGAGGGCACGGACCCTAGGGAGACTATCGATGGAATGATCGCCTCTTAAGCTAATGTTTAAAAAACCTCCCAGGGTTATCGCTTAGCCACTGGGCGAAGCTAACAAAACAAAATCCTTCGAACAGTCGAGCACCCATGTTTCAACTCTTATCAATCTGTCGAAATTCATTAAATTGATTGAGCAGCGCTAACACGAAAATCGAAGTTTGCAATATCTCCCTCTCTGTCGCTTGAATACGCAAAATTATCAGTTATGATGATACTAATGCTGAAATAACTCTTGATTCTGTAAATAATGTATGAGGAGCTTAAACCTATAGTTAATTTTAAAATTTAAACGCAGAAGTTAAAAACCACTATCTTGAAATAACTTACAAAGTTGAGGAAAGCCTCGTTTTCGACCATGGTTTTCTACTATGTCGCTGAACCGAGTTATTATGTATTAGTACTCATTAGACGCATAATTTCATGTTCTTTAATTTCTTAGTGAGTAACTTTTTGCTAGGATGCACCGTAGCTACGAGTGAGAACCCAAAAAAGGTCCCAAAATTTCGAGGCATTGTGGCTGCCAAAAGTTGTCCCAAGGTATCTCGTGTAACCATTTTTGATATTTGCTCGGTTGTATCGATGAACTTCTACACCACCTTTTGCAACGTACCCAGCCGTGCTTTGAACCCTAATTTGTCACCGTTAGGTTGTGAACACCGTCAGTTTATAATCTAACTCGCGATATTATAGGTTGTACGCGAGCTGGGTTTCCGCAACTCGACGTCATAAATGCGCCTATTTTATTTTTTCTCGCGATATTATAAACTGATGAAAACTTGTGAACTGTCAAAACCGTTCACAATTTAAAGCATTATTTTTCGTTTGTTTATAAACTATCAATCTCGAATCGTCAAATTGTCAACTGAGATCAGATCGGCATGCTACGGACCGCATACACAAAGACTGGGTAGGTTAACACATACTTACTATACTATTTGGACCAGCCCGTCATGTCCTGTGGTCATGACCCACGGAGCCGGCAACATTTCCCCCGCTGACGCGGCCAAAATGCCCTTAACCCTGGCGCTGCAGCCGCTTGGGAGTGGCGTCTTCATGTGGCGTGACGGCAGCACAGTGGCGTGGGAGGACAGGGACCTATAGATGGAATGCTTCCCTCTCCATGCTCCACACGTTCATGGTCTTCTCTCCCTCTCACTGCATAGCATGAGCATAAGCGTGAGCGAGATGGGAGTGCGTGTTCGAAAGCGCGGATATCATGTTTTTCGGAATATTTCAGGAAACGAGACGAAATATAAGATTATAAGAACTCTCAAAAGTTCGCGGTTTCTGAAAAAAAAAAAGGTTTTCTACGAAATGACAAATTCGTCGGTAAAACAAGCTACGACCGTAATAATGGGATTAAGCGCCACACCGTTTGGCGAGTTATTATTCGGCCTAGGCCAGCGCCTTAAAAGGAGATGGTTGTGTATTAAATTTACTGTGATTATCACTTTGATAAAATCAATATTTCTATAAATGTAATGTATTGTGAAAGGTGTCATTAAAAGAAGCTATGAATTCATGTCGTTTTAATGGTCTCATGGATAACGGCTCAAGGTACAAATGGAACAGCGAGTAATTGGCATCTGATTTTAATATAGAAAATATAATTTGCCGTAACAGGTATATGATGTCGGTAAATATATAATATGTAACGGATACACGTACACCGGAAAAAGAAATATGATAAAATGGGGGCGCGATGAAGAAAAAAAATTATAATCAAATAAAACAAATATGTTAATTTATTTTACAAATTCCTTCGTTATCATATTTCTCTCGTTAAAATATCCTCTCTTAAGACAAAGATTTATCGTTCACGTCACCGAAAAGGAATAAAGGTATTGCGTCGTTCTACTTGGCGTCGATGCACTCGGCGGGGTGCTGCGGCGGCTTGGCCGGGGAGAAGCCCGGCGGCAGCGGGATGTTGCCCAGCGACGGTTGCAACCCGCCCCAGCCCAACTTGCCCCAGCCCGCGCCCGTCAGCTTGGCCGGCTGCGGCTGCACGGCCAGACTGTTGAAGCGCGCCCACAGCTCGTGCTGCTGCGCGCGCGCGTGCGCGGCCTGCGCGTGCGCGGCCTGCGCCTGCGCGTGCGCCACGGCCACGTGCGGCGGCGGCTTGCCGAAGTTGACGGACGTGGACATGATCGCGGGGTCCAATTGTGTCCAGTCGGTGTATGATGGCGTGGTGTTGTTGAATCCTGTAACCATACTCATGTTATTGATGCTAAGCACCGTTCATGTGGACAGTACATTTAAAAAAATCTACAACACCTTTGTGCAGGGACCGGAAGCGGTACCCATCAAAACTGTTTCCATAACAATAAGTTAACCATATCCTTTGACTTTTCTATGGACATATTGATTCCTTGGACATTTTGACTCCTTGGATATTTTGACCCTTGGAGAACTAAGTATGGTGTATAGAAGAGAATTTTAAAAACAAAACCTTTTCACAGATGATGTATTTCTGTTGCCGTTATAAAAACAAATACTAAAAACCAGAATAAAATAAATATTGAAGGGGGCTCCCATACAACAAACGTGTTTTTTTTGTTCGTTTTTGCTCGATATTGATAACAGCAACAGGTAGATGCTTGAAATATTCACAGAATATTTAGTTGTTATTCACTTTAAAAATAAATAATTAATTTAAAATAAAACAAATATTTAAGGGGGCTCCCATACAACATACATGATTTTTTTTGCCGTTTTTACTATAGTGGTACGGAACCCTTCGTGCGCGAGTCACACTCACACTTGGCCGGAACAAAATCGGACCGTATTTAGAATTTCAAGATGGTGGCAACTTATTTACAATCCAAGCTTGGATTCATATTAAGAGGCCCCTCGGCCCCTCAGATATCATAACGATTTTGAAACAGAAAAAAAAATGGCCGCCTTTTCTAAACTTATGCTTGAAAATGAATCAAGTAATTATAATTGCCAACATGCCCATAATAATTAGGCACGTTCGTAAATGCCGCTAACACTATGTATACCGGCCGTCGGGGTTCGTGTTATGCAACATACCTGTGTGCATGGGGTGCGGCGGCGCGTGCGCAGGATGCGCGAAGCCGGGCGGCGGCAGGCGCGAGCGCCGCACGCGCTCCATGGTGTCGCTGCAACACACATCACAGTCAATACACATTACTACTTAAACGATGGGTGGCTGTTGTGATTCTTCTGGAGTCACAAGTGTCCATAGGCGACGGTACATGCTTAACATCAGGCAGGCCGTAAACTAGTTTGCCACTGATGATGACAGTCATGTGACCAAAAGAGTGTTAGGTATGAACGTGGAGGGATGGAAGAGACGAGGCAGGCAAAGGTGGATGGACTGTGTGTGGAAGGAAGTAAGTGACCAGGTGACGAGTGACAGAGAGGTATGAAAGACAAGGACATGCTGTGCGGATCCCAATTAAATGTTATAAGTGTCCAAAGTTTTGAGGGGGGGTATACTCTCCCTTTTCCGCAAAACACACATTCACATAAAACGATTGTCATTTACTACAAGTCTCAACCGTTTTCTCTCTCTATGAAGCAATATTAAAACGGTTGTATCTTAGTAATTATTTGAGATATTTGAATGGGATTTTCGTCATGTGGTTTCCCCCGTGTGGTGTCGGGTTAGAATAGCACCACCCCCTGTCTTCCCGTGGGTGTCGTAAGAGTCGACTATGGGCACAGGGTTGAAGTGTGTTGTGGGCGATGGGCTAGCAACCTATCACTGCAACATCACATTTTGTCGATCTTTTATACCCACATTTATGCTAAAAGTGGCACTGGAACACAAGTTTCATGTGCTCTGCCTACCCCTTTTAGGGATGAGGCGTGATGGTATGTATGTATGTATTTTCGTCATTATGCATATTTTTTTGCGTTCTCTCTTTTGGAGTAAAAATAAAATGAGAGTCCCCTGTGCTCACCCGCTCGTGTTCTGCATCATCTCCGTCTCCATCATCTCCGCGAGGGCCTTCTGCGTCTCCTTGAAGGGGTCGAAGTCCAGGTCGTCGTCTCCGTCGCCGGAGGCCCGCGGGGCTTCGGCGCCCATCCGTATGTTCATCCTGTTTACAATAGAATATCATTTGTTTCAGTATAACTTATACAATTACACAGTTACAACTTTTTATAAAAAAATTGGCCCACCACATTTGGAATTCCATATCGAATGGTAATTTCGAAGATCAGCCAACATTATTGTATGTATGCTGAATCGAACAGATTTTATATCCATAAACTATAGATCCGAACATAAAGCAAAAACCCACATTAGGTTAATATAAATAAATAAATATTTGGGGACAATCTTACACAAATCAACCTAGTCCCAAACTAAGCAAAGCTTGTACTCTGGGTACTAGACGACGATATACATAAATAAATACTTAAATACATAGAAAACATCCATGACTCAGGAACACATATTCATGATCATCCCACAAATAAACACCCTTACCCGGATTCGAATCTGGGACCCCCGGCTTCGTAAGCAGGGTCACTACCAACTAGGCTACAGAGGTAGTCATATGAATCCATAAAATCACAGATTTAAAAATGGCCCAAGAGACAT
The DNA here is from genome assembly GCA_963854355.1 of Epinotia brunnichana. Lineage (NCBI taxonomy): Eukaryota > Metazoa > Arthropoda > Insecta > Lepidoptera > Tortricidae > Epinotia > Epinotia brunnichana. The sequence continues at coordinate 9,885,770 of OY977959.1, forward strand.
ACAGCTAATAACAACAGAAAAAAAGTGATTGGCCTTATGTGTCAATTTGCTACGGCTATGGGGCGCTGTGCTCATAGACGCTTTCCTCTACATACGGGGTTTTAGATGTTATCGTTTACGAGCGTATCGCTGCCAAATCGTTAGCACTGAATGTGTCAATAACTGTAACTTAAGCGGCAGTGGGCAGGGCAACATGTACGAAAACGCGATGGCCGCTGGGGCGGAAAGTTTCTAGTGGTGCCCAGTGACCACGTACTGGAAGGCAGCGTGAGTAAACCCTCCATAAAGTGGACTGATGACCTGGTAAAGGTCGCGAAAGTTATCTGGACTAAATGCGGGTGGCGCTGGACCGATCATCGTTGCACTCTATAGCTAAGTCTACTTCCGTTCAACAAGGGCATAGAGCTGTCACACTCAGTCTAAGTAAGACTAAATGTGACAGCGATATGACGCATGCCTTGTTGAACATGAATGCGCACTGGTGTGAACTTAGCTTTTGGGGGAGGCCTATGTCCAGCAGTGGACGTCTTTCGGCCGATATAATGGTGAAATGTATGAACAAGTGTTACCTCTGTTTGTGTTCGCACTCTAGACACATCTGGCGCTGGTCGGGCCGCGCCAGCAGCAGCCGCATCTGCTGCGCCTTGTGAAAGTCCGTGAAGAACTTGTCCATGTTCTCCGCGAGGTAGCGCCTGTATGAACAAGTGTTACCTCTGTTTGTGTTCGCGCTCTAGACACATCTGGCGCTGGTCGGGCCGCGCCAGCAGCAGCCGCATCTGCTGCGCCTTGTGAAAGTCCGTGAAGAACTTGTCCATGTTCTCCGCGAGGTAGCGCCTGTATGAACAAGTGTTACCTCTGTTTGTGTTCGCACTCTAGACACATCTGGCGCTGGTCGGGCCGCGCCAGCAGCAGCCGCATCTGCTGCGCCTTGTGAAAGTCCGTGAAGAACTTGTCCATGTTCTCCGCGAGGTAGCGCCTGTATGAACAAGTGTTACCTCTGTTTGTGTTCGCGCTCTAGACACATCTGGCGCTGGTCGGGCCGCGCCAGCAGCAGCCGCATCTGCTGCGCCTTGTGAAAGTCCGTGAAGAACTTGTCCATGTTCTCCGCGAGGTAGCGCCTGTATGAACAAGTGTTACCTCTGTTTGTGTTCGCGCTCTAGACACATCTGGCGCTGGTCGGGCCGCGCCAGCAGCAGCCGCATCTGCTGCGCCTTGTGAAAGTCCGTGAAGAACTTGTCCATGTTCTCCGCGAGGTAGCGCCTGTATGAACAAGTGTTACCTCTGTTTGTGTTCGCACTCTAGACACATCTGGCGCTGGTCGGGCCGCGCCAGCAGCAGCCGCATCTGCTGCGCCTTGTGAAAGTCCGTGAAGAACTTGTCCATGTTCTCCGCGAGGTAGCGCCTGTATGAACAAGTGTTACCTCTGTTTGTGTTCGCGCTCTAGACACATCTGGCGCTGGTCGGGCCGCGCCAGCAGCAGCCGCATCTGCTGCGCCTTGTGAAAGTCCGTGAAGAACTTGTCCATGTTCTCCGCGAGGTAGCGCCTGTATGAACAAGTGTTACCTCTGTTTGTGTTCGCACTCTAGACACATCTGGCGCTGGTCGGGCCGCGCCAGCAGCAGCCGCATCTGCTGCGCCTTGTGAAAGTCCGTGAAGAACTTGTCCATGTTCTCCGCGAGGTAGCGCCTGTATGAACAAGTGTTACCTCTGTTTGTGTTCGCGCTCTAGACACATCTGGCGCTGGTCGGGCCGCGCCAGCAGCAGCCGCATCTGCTGCGCCTTGTGAAAGTCCGTGAAGAACTTGTCCATGTTCTCCGCGAGGTAGCGCCTGTATGAACAAGTGTTACCTCTGTTTGTGTTCGCACTCTAGACACATCTGGCGCTGGTCGGGCCGCGCCAGCAGCAGCCGCATCTGCTGCGCCTTGTGAAAGTCCGTGAAGAACTTGTCCATGTTCTCCGCGAGGTAGCGCCTGTATGAACAAGTGTTACCTCTGTTTGTGTTCGCACTCTAGACACATCTGGCGCTGGTCGGGCCGCGCCAGCAGCAGCCGCATCTGCTGCGCCTTGTGAAAGTCCGTGAAGAACTTGTCCATGTTCTCCGCGAGGTAGCGCCTGTATGAACAAGTGTTACCTCTGTTTGTGTTCGCACTCTAGACACATCTGGCGCTGGTCGGGCCGCGCCAGCAGCAGCCGCATCTGCTGCGCCTTGTGAAAGTCCGTGAAGAACTTGTCCATGTTTTCCGCGAGGTAGCGCCTGTATGAACAAGTGTTACCTCTGTTTGTGTTCGCGCTCTAGACACATCTGGCGCTGGTCGGGCCGCGCCAGCAGCAGCCGCATCTGCTGCGCCTTGTGAAAGTCCGTGAAGAACTTGTCCATGTTCTCCGCGAGGTAGCGTCCTTCGCTCTGCTGACAAATAACTTGGTACAGTCGACGCACAACTAGTTAGGTACGTTAGGCAAGTAAATAATAAAACAATATTAGGGGACAATCTTATTGAACTAGGCTAGCGTTATGGGTCCTCGAGACGACATATGTGATAGATTTTAACCCGAACCATCAGCTTCTTAGGCAGGATCACTACCAACTCCCACTAGGATAAACCAGTCATCGAGAGACTTCTGCACAATCATCAATGACTCATTGAGTGTTCCAATAAACGACCTACCGAAAGTGACAACGTGCCCGATGTCCCTGTTCGCTGACGATATAGCGGTAATCATTCCTGCTGACAATGACTCGGCGGTCCCTTATGAAGATAAATTAAACTCGACAATAAAAATAGTGGACTCTTGGCTAAACATGAACAACTTGCAAACAAATACATCAAAAACAAGTTACATACAATTTAGAAATATAAAAACACAACCATTGCCCTTAAAATTATATTGCCAGAATCAAGTTATAGACCAAGTAAGCGATATTAAATTTTTGGGCTTAACCCTGGATCAACACTGTTCCTGGAAAAACCATGTAAAGCTGGTCTGCGACAAACTCGACAGATTTGTGTACGCGTTAAAACAGCTGAGGATTGTTGCAGGAGAGAAAACAGCAATACTGGCATATCATGGGTATGTAACTTCTGCACTAAAATACGGAATATCACTATGGGGTAACTGCACAGATGTAAGCAAAGCTTTTATCATCCAAAAAAAATGTGTCAGAGCGGTCTGTGGTGCTGGACCAAGAGATTCTTGTCGGCCTCTGTTTAAAAGACTTGGGCTGCTCACTTTGGTTGGTTTGTATGTATTGGAGTTAGCGTGTCTAGTTAGAAAATTTCCTCATTACTTTAAAAAACCCCAGAATAACACTAAACTACGACCAAGGGACATGTCCAAGCTGCTGATGCCACCATGTAGGACAGCATTATTCAGGAAAAAAAATTATATTATGAGTATTCAAGTATACAATACGATACCATTTGAAATAAGATTATTACCTGACAAAATGTTCGAAATAAAATTAAAGAAATGGTTAAGAGACAAATGTTTTTACACTCTGTGTGAATTCGTAAATTATAAAGAATAGACATATATACCTATTGTAGACTTTAGTTTAGTTAATTTTATTAGATATTATATTAAACATTGACATTTTATTACAAAATATACTAGCTAGACATTACTTATTGATATTAACTACAATGTAATAACTTTTGCATGCCATATTGGCTAAACATGTGATACCTACTTAATAAATTAATTATAAAAACCAACTGTAACAACCATGTTTATGCAAATAAATCATTTCATTTCATTTCATTTAATTTCAATGAACCCTAACTCGACGGGTTTATCTTGTGTAGTTAAGGAGCTATGGCCACCTTCTGATCACCGTCAGATCAGCTCGCTGGCATCACAATATTGCGTTGTCACCAAACTTACATAAGTAATTAGGGTGATTCTTAAAACGCTCATGTTTTTAAGATTATTCATTTCCCATCATCAAATGTAGCCCATGATATTAAAAAGGTAAAAAAAAATACTATGGAGAAATGCAAACATAAAGAATTTCGAAATTCAGTAGCAACCCCAAATCTTATCTTCTATCTATATAAAAGGCAAAGTCCTGACTGACTGACTCACTTAAATCAACGCCCAGCCCAAACCATTGAACCTAGAAAGCTGATTTTTTCACAATATGTAGTTTATATAACGTAAGTACCCGCTAAGAAGCGATTTTTCAAAATTTCACCCCTTAAGGGTGTAAAAAGTGGGTTGAAAGTTTGTATGGGGATGGAGTATAATTTTAAGTGAGAGACTTGAAACCTTGCGTATAGACTCCTTATTACAATACAAGGAAAGCAATTTTTGGGTTTTGGAAAATTCCACCCCTAAGGGTGTAAAATAGGGGTGCAAAATTTGTATTTGGGAAACATTTTTTTTTAGCTAGAGACCTAAAACTTTGTAGAAAGATTAGTCATTAGAATACAAAGAAAGCACTTACAGCGTTTTGGAAAATATCACTCCGAAGGGGGTAAAATAGGGTGCAAAGTTTGTATGGGAAAAACTACTTTTTTTGAAATAGAGACTTAAAACTTTGTAGAAAGATTACTTATTAGAACATGAAAAAAACTACATTCAACGTTTTACAAAAAGCATTCCCTAAGAGGGTTAAAAAGGGGTGCAAGGTTTGTATGGTGAACACTTTTTCTGAGCTAGAACACTTGAAACTTTGTAGAAAGATCACTTATAAAAATACAAAAAAAGTACTTTTAGCGTTTTGGAAAAAAACATCCCTAAGGGGGATAAAAAGGGGTGCAAAGTTTTTATGAAGGAAAGTTTATGTTTTTGAGTTAGAGACTTGAAACTTTGTAGAAAGATTACTTATTTTATTAAAATACAAAAAAAGAACATAAAGCGTTTTAGAAAATTCCACCCCTAATAACCCCCTTAGGGGTGGAATTTTCTAAAACGCTTTATGTTCTTTTTTTTGTATTTTGAAGGGGGTAAAATAGGGTGCAAAGTTTGTATGGGAAAAACTACTTTTTTTGAAATAGAGACTTAAAACTTTGTAGAAAGATTACTTATTAGAACATGAAAAAAACTACATTCAACGTTTTACAAGAATCATTCCCTAAGAGGGTTAAAAAGGGGTGCAAGGTTTGTATGGTGAACACTTTTTCTGAGCTAGACCCTTGAAACTTTGTAGAAAGATCACTTAGCGTTTTAGAAAATTGCACCCCTAAGGGGGTTAAAAAGGGGAGCAAGCTTTGCATGGGCAATACTTTTTTTGAGTAAGAGACTTAATACTTTGCAAAAAGATTACTTATTAGAATACTAAAAAAGAACATTTAGCGTTTTAGAAAACTCCACGAAGAATTAAGAAGGGGAGCCAGTGTTGTGTGGGAAACACTTTTTTTTAACTAGACTTAAAACTGTTAAAAAGATTACTTATTAAAAGTAAAAATACAAGTACTTTCAGAGTTTTAAAAAATTCCACCCCTAAGGAGGGAAGGGGGCATGCTTTGTATGGGCAACACTTTTTTTGAGCTATAAACTTAAAAGTTAGTAGTAAGATTACTTACTACAATACGAAAAAAGTTCAAGGGGGTTTAAAAGGGGGTTCAAATGTTAAATGGAGAGCAAGATTTTTTTTAAGTGTGAGTAAGAGATTTGTAACTTCGGTCTTATTCTGTACGTTAAAAGACTACAAAACTGATTTCAGAGTTTTTCCAAATTCATCCCCTAAGAGTGTTAAAAGGGGGTTCAAAGTTTGTGTATTTCACGACATTTTTAAAGAATGAGATTTTTAACTTTGGTTTTAGACTGTTGTTCACAAACTAGAAAATAAATATTAACCTTTTTTTTTAATTTATACTCTAAAAGAGCGTTGAAAATTTGTATTGAGAGAAATAATTTTCTAAGGCGATAACAAGTTCTACGCGGACGAAGTCGCGGGCAACAGCTAGTCCAAAAATAAAAATAAAAAACAGACGTAATTTTTTTATGTATGTATAAGAGGGTGCCTCATCGAAATTTTTAAGTTTTCAGTTTTTAAGAATCAACCTATTAAGTATATACATTTTATGTCATTCGGGTACTGGCAGGTGGCAGAAATATAGTTTGCAAAATTATGAAGGAGAGGTTATATTTACGCACTACGTACAGTGAAAGTTAAAAGCTTGTAAAAAATGCTCGTAAACCTTACAGAACCAATACTCACCGAAGTTTGCGCCGCTTCAAAACCGTTGGGCACTGGGCCCGCGTGCAGATTCTGCATTACATAGTGCATGTTATTCTGCATGCTATTATGCATACTGTTCTGCATACTGTTTTGCATACTGTTCTGCATACTGTTCTGCATACTGTTCTGCATGGAATTCTGCATACTGTTTTGCATCGAATTCTGCATACTGTTCTGAATGGAATTCTGCATGTTGTTCTGCATATTGTTTTGCATATTATTCTGCATGTTGTTTTGCATGGCCGGCGACGCGTGTTCAACGCGCATGCCGAATGGAAGCATATTGGGATTTTGATGATAATTAGCACCTGAAATACAGAACAATGTATTATTTTAAGCTGTACAATAAGGCAAACAGGACTAAGTAGTAAGGATGGAAAAAGAAAGACTGCCGGCAAAAAATAACATGCCATTTACACGTTCTGACGAATCAATAGATATCTAGAGGCAACAACTTTATTGCGGGTCGCGTCCCTGATGAGGCGCCTGCGCGGCAGCCCGAACAGCCTCCTGCAGACGGTGGCGGCGCGCTTGGATGGTCCCTTCCTGTTCCATTGGGATAGGTTGCATAGGCCATCCAACTGCTAATTATAAGTGTGAAAAAAATACCTACTAACATAGTTTTAAGATCACTGTTACTAACAAATTATGGAAATAATATTTCTGATGTAAATTATTAAATAAAAAAAAAATTATTGCGTCTAGATATCTATCGGTTCGTAGACGTGTGGCATACTTTGCTTCATAGATTGATATACGTATTTTTACATTCACGACCGTTCCATGGCGCGTTGGCGCTTCGCGATCGCTTTTATCAGTTTGGATATCGAACGGGTCGCGCCGTCTTTAAATGCTACAGTTATGACATTCTTGGACTTTAGACTCCTAAAAAAAAAACCAACAAACTTTTTTTTTTTGCAGTCGCGCTAGCTATTTATTCAGCTTGCTAAATGGTGTGACTGACCGACTAGCTATAGATCACCTGTATCGAAATCGTATCGCGCTTGTTTGTTGAGCTGCAAAAAGTCGCCGCGTGTAACTACTAAGAGTTTCTAACAAAAAGCCATAATGTTACCTAATAATTCAGTATTGGAGTCGAGTATACTGCCCTGCGGCATGTAATGCTTGGGCTCCATGTGTTGCCGCGCCAGCATGTCGTTCTGCCGCATCAGCATCTCGCTGCGACTGCGTTCCCTCAACAGCAATTCCTTCTCCAACATCCCTTGGCTAATTTGATTATGTCTATCATTACCTATATAACTCAATGTATCTCTGTCTATAAGCCCGTATCCGTTCACAAGGGGACTCTTCTGGAAGTGGTTATCTACTAAGCCAGCCAGCATTTCTCTCTGTTTATGCAGCATTATTTCGTTATTGACGTCATTTAGAAGGTTGTGTGTGTCGTCTTCTAGAAGGCTGTGATCGCTGTTGTGTAGTAAGTCGTGGTTTTCTAGCAAATTGTGTCTGTCTGATTCTAGTTCGTCTAGTTCGTTTGTTAGATAGTTGTGTGTGTCGTTCTCGAAGACGGAGCTGTGTGTGGGCTGGGGTTCTGTATGGGGTTCGTGGGCTTGGTGTTTTTTATTTTTGGCGTCCGTTTTGCTTTTCTTGGCCGCTTGGCCGTTTGTGCTGTCTTTGTGGTGTCTGCTCGTTTTGGAGTCGCTGTGGTCTTTGCTTCTCGTTTGAGCGGGCTGTTGCAACTGTTGTGTGGGACTGGAAGATTCTGATGTGCCGTTTTCTTGTGACTTAACTGAAATTTAAGAATTATTATTAGTAATGGGCGGCCGATGGATGCAATATAGTGACAAAAGCATAAGATGGATAAGACTTTTATTAAACTTCGAGTAATATTTATGCTTATAATTTTATAAGAAATTTGAGTGATAGTGATGAAGTTCCAAATAATGTGCCGCAGCAAACGCCGAGTTCACTGCTATTGTCGCACTGATGTACTAGATTTCGTTTTTATTTATCTGTTTAATGTGTTTTCATGCTCTGTTACTGTACTGTACGTTGTGTGGCAATAAATGACTATTCTATTCTATTCTAAATGGAAGGTGTACTCACCCTGTGCTTGTGGTCTGGGACTGGACTGTTTCCCTCGGGGACTTTCAGAGGGCGGCGACGAGCCGAGACTGGGCCACGCTTCCTTCCCGTTTCCATTTATACCGTTACTATTGCTCTCTATACCATTGCTAATCGAATCTTTCCTTGATCTGAAAATAAAACTTATGTATTCAATACGGGTGTAGCAGACTTAAAAATATTGTCAAATTGGAGAAAAAAGTAAAGCTGGGGATTAAATAATCACAAAGTTAAAAGTGTCCAAAGTTTTAAGAGGGGGTATATTCCGTTCCTTTTCCGCAAACGCACCTTCATATGAAACGATTGTCATTTACTAACGCTCGGGGATCGTGACGTCACAATCCACGAGCGTTGTCTCTCTCTAACATGCAATATTAGAAACGGTTGTAGCTTCGTAGTTTTTTGAGATATCTGAATGGGATTTTCGTCACTAGGCATATTTTTTTGCCTTCTTTCTTTCGAAGTAATAATAAATTTCGAGTCTACACCCCTATTGGATGTAATCTAGAAACGTAAAAACACACATGTGTAGGAAATAATTATGTTTCTGGCAAAAATTTAATTTTTGGTACAGGCTTTTATTGCTTACTGTACTTGTTCGCACAGTCAACAACTCCTTATTGGGAGGGTTCTAATGACCCACGGCTGATTAATCTTGTGTAATTGAGGTGTTCCTTTGGCCACCTCACCTTCCGTGTTCCACCGTCAGACCAGCTTTATGCTACAGTCGCCATCACACACATCGAAGCAAACAAGCAACTCACAAACATCTGAACACAACTCTATTTTCAAGGCATTAAGGTGTATGTTTAGATATTTTTGAACACCCTGTAGTGTACAGATATATGTGATGGCAACTGTACCATACAATTTAACTGCTTAAAAATTCAGTTGCAAGATTTGACCCAAACGTTTGTTTGGGTCAAATCTTTGCAATACACACATTGCAAGTCAAATAAAACATGTAAAATCACGAAAGCTGGCGCGATTGGAAGGAACAAAAGAATTAATTGTGTTAATGATATCTATAGATATTTTCAAACTTTTCATCCATCCTAGTCGACACGTTTGCGTTCGTGAGTTTTCCTGTGTCGATGTTGATAATTATTCCAGCAGATAATTATTTAAAAATACAAAAGAATATGTAAAAAAAATCTCACGTTAGTAAATAAAAGGAGTTTGAAACAGTACTCACTTGGGCAAACTGACTACGTTTATATGAGACGATGTGACCACTGTTGTTGGAATAAAGTTCGATGGATTACCTGCGGAAAATAAATGGCCTTTAAAATAATATCCACCTGGAAATGGATGGCAACAAGATCATAAAGTTTGTACTAATTATGTAGTCTGTGAGGTCTTAGAATATTCGGGTTCGAAGGAAATAGTTTGATGTAAGAGAGAAATATCGACCCGAATCCTATTCTAAATCCTCATGAACTGTATTAATTACAAGTGAAGTCAATTAACTTAAATCATGTTTGCTCAATAAACATATAACAAGGAAATGATTAACAAAATCAAATGGATCAAGGAAACAACAGAGAAAAGATATGGTCAGCAGGTCGATCACATAACGCATTGTACGCGCGTCAGGTAGATCTAAATGTCACTTTTTATATGGTAAAATTACAGTTAAATTGTCCTAACGCGCGTTCAAAAGGTTACGTTACTACCCCTTTGGAAACATTAAGCATCAAAGACTTTAATTTCCATAAATTAGTGGTCATTGAGTTACAGACTGGACACTTACCTTCTTTCGAACTATTCTTTTCTGAATTCGTACTAGAGTTACCTATAAAAACAATGAAGTCAGTTATAGATAACAATTTGCAATAGCTCTTATTAATCGTACATTGTGCAACGAGGTCGATAAAATTTTCACACAAAATGTTTCACCACATTTTCGGGGACACAAATATATACTCGAACTAAGGAAAGTAATACTCATGGCAGTAAAAATTACCTAATGTCAATTATCCATTTTGAATTTGACATGAGGCGCGTAAGATAAAGATCCGTCGGCATACAACCAAGGTTTAAATAAGTTTCTGGTTTTTGGTACATTTTGAATTTGACATGAGGCGCGTAAGATAAAGATCCGTCGGCATACAACCAAGGTTTAAATAAGTTTCTGGTTTTTGGTACATTTTGAATTTGACATGAGGCGCGTAAGATAAAGATCCGTCGGCATACAACCAAGGTTTAAATAAGTTTCTGGTTTTTGGTACAAGCTTTTATTGCTGACTGTACTTTTCTGTATACCATCATCAACTACCTACTTATTAAGACGATTCTAAGGTGCCCAAACTCAACGGGGTTACGTCGGTTAAATACTAAGACGACTACAAAGACGAACTTATCCCTGTAAGGGATCTCTTCCAGTTTCCCTTTTAGCAATTGAGACGAGATCAGGAACTAAAAGATAGACACACTAACACGTATGCAGAGACGTATTTACCTCTATACTAAAGCAAATGAATACTACAAGCACAGTATAAAGAACTACAACCAGTAGGCAAGCTTCATTCACCTACGAATTTACGCACGCGCTTAGCGTAACCGCTCAAGAGTCAGGGTTGTCAAAAATATGTTTGGAGAGATATTCATTTTCAATCATTTCAAAAGTAGGTACCTATTCACTCAGATCTTTAAATAGAAATATATAAGTTTAGAAAAGGCTGCCATTTTTTTTAGTTTCATAATCGTTATTGGTTCCGAGAGGCTTTTTAATAAGAATCCAATATTGGATTTTCAAAAAGTGGCCGCCATCTTGAAGTTCATGAAAAACAGTCCGATTTGGTTCAAAATCGATATCTGAGGGTCATAAGATAAAAAATGAGACAGTTTATTAGGCAGGCGTCCGATGTTTCACCCAATAGCCCAGCCACTAGTCCATCATTTTCACCCAATAACCCGTTTTCTTTAGATTCCATCGACCAGCAATAGTCCCTATACACCCCAGCGGGTGCTGTCTCTGTGTGCATCCCATGACACGGGCAGGGACAGCATCCGCTCGGTGTACTCCTTGCATTTCATTTAATTGTCCAAAGGGCCTCTACGTGTTGGCTAAGTTAGTACTTTGTAGGTACCTAGCCCCACGCACGCCTCCCAAAGGTCCGGGACATCATTGTCCCGTGAGCGGGAAAGACATACATAATAATTATATATATATAAATAGGTCGCGGGGTCCGCTGGATGCGGGTGGCGCAGGAACAGTCATTGTTGCACTCTTTGGGGGAGGCCTATGTCCAGCAGTGGACGTCTTTCGGCTGATATAATGATGATGGTATGTACATATACTCATATGTAATCGCGTTCTCGAAAACGGGTGTAACGATTTTTATGAGACTTGGTACATAGAGGCTTACGAGGGCGATAAATCGATCTAGGTCTACTATAGGGGAAAAATCAAATTTAAAATTTCAAGTTTAATCGCACTCAGGCCCGTCGGACCCTCAGATATCGATTTTGAACCAAATCGGACTGTTTTTCAAGAATTTCAAGATGGTGGCCACTTTTTTACAATCCAAGCTCGGATTCATATTAAGAGGCCCCGCGGACCCTCAGATATCGATTTTGAACCAAATCGGACTGTTTTTCAAGAATTTCAAGATGGCGGCCACTTTTTTACAATCCAAGCTCGGATTCATATTAAGAGGCCCCGCGGACCCTCAGATATCGATTTTGAACCAAATCGGACTGTTTTTCAAGAATTTCAAGATGGCGGCAATTCAATTTGAACGAAATGAGACTGTATTTAAAGAACTTCGACTTATATTAAAAGACCTCGGGCCCTCAGATATCTATTTGGATCACAATTTAAGTGACATCATAAAAAAAACACCTAAACCTTACCGATATTTAAAGTCGGTTTTATAAAAAGTCAAACTTGACACACATTCAAAATAGTTAGCGCAAACTCAATGAGTTTGCGCTAAACTTCCTCGTCTCCCGCTTCCCCGCGTTCCTCCCCTCTCGTAAACCCGCGTGGCCCTAAGCTTGCAGACTGTATGTAGTTAGACTGTGCTACAAGCTAGGTGCATAGGTCATATGTAGGTGCATGTTTTTAATGTGTAGGCGTATGTGGAATTGTGGAGCAGCCCAACTGGGGAAGTACCTCCACCTTACAGAAGACCGCAGCCATAATAGCACCTCTGCTTTGTAGCGTTGGTATATTATTGCATGCTATGAAGTATGTGGTGTTGTGTTCCTGGTGGTGAGTAAGGTCGCCAGAGCTCCCTAGGATGCGCTGTGTTGGGAGTGAGGGACCTGCATGTCTCTATCTGCCAACACAGCGAATCCTCAAGTAATAAAGGGTCGGCAACGCGCTTGTGATTCTTTTGGAGTCAAAAGTGTCCATAAGCGACGGTACTTGCTTAACGTCAGGCAGGCCGTAAGCTTGTTTGCCACCGTCGTTGTATAAAAAAAAATGTATATACGTGTTATTTAGTATGACTACGGTCTGCGACTTGCCTGCGCTATGCTTGTCTTCGGGCTTATCTCTCTGTGCTTGAAGAAGTTGGGTGTGGAGCTTCCGTTCGTACACCTGATGCAGGCCGGCATGCATCTCTTCCTTGGTAAACGACGCCTTCGGATCACCTGCAAACATACAAACATTTATATATAGTACTCATCGATTTTGATGGCGGCGACCCTAGCAATAGGCACAGTGTAAAGAGTAACAGTGGTGATCACAATAGATCAGCGAGGGTCGCAGTGATACAAGGGCTCTGGCAGCCCGGAATCCACTACCAGAAAGAGTAACAGTGGATCGACGCCTTTGACGTTTGCGGGTTTGACAACGTCATGTCCCAAGCTACATGTATGCAGCTTGAGCTCGCCCTATACGCCCCTCGCCCCTCACACCCCGCACGATTGCCCTGTCTAGACGGCAATAATGATACATTTTCTCGAAAAATGATTAAATATTGCCAAATGGAGAAAAAGAAAACAGGGGATTCGATTTAGATTTATTTATTACTAGATAAAAATTACAATGTTAGTAGATTAAATAATCACAAATCTATGTGTCCCAAGTTTTGAGTTAGAGAAAACGCTAGGGGATCGTGTCGTCACGATCCACGAGCAACATAGTAAATGACAATCGTTACATATGAAGGTGCGTTTAGCGGAAAAGGGACAGAATATACCCCATATTCTGTCCCTTTTCCGCTAAACGCACCTTCATATGTAACGATTGTCATTTACTATGTTGCTCGTGGATCGTGACGACACGATCCCCTAGCGTTTTCTCTAACTCAACAAGCAATATTAAAACGGTTGTAGCTTCGTAATTTTTTGAGATATCTGAATGGGATTTTCGCCACTAGGCACATTTTGGTGCCTTCTTTCTTTTGGAGTAATAATAAATTTAGGGTTTTCACCCCTATTTAGGGTGGTTTGCTTGAACCATTTACAGTCTGGTAAAGAGTGGTTATATTCGAACGATGGAGCGAAACGAACGAAGTTCTATGCTTCAGCTTGGACCGTAAAACCTTTGTATGTCCGGATGTCCCGCTTTCTCGCTATTCTCCTACTACCGGTCGCATTTCCCAACCGATTCTCGTTACATTTTGTGAGCAGGTTCGTTAATTATATAAATTCCTTAATTGAATAATAATATAGAAATTATTAGCCGAGTCACTATTTCGAATTAATAAAATATTTTTTTTAAAAAAAAGGCTGGGTCGCGAATTCTGTTGTTCACAGAGCTACTAGTTTTAAGAACTTCCATGGTTGCAAGCAATTATTTAATTACGATGATGACTAAACGTTAAATATGGCGCCGGCCATTGTGGCTCTCTTTGGCCGAGGCCTATGTACAGCAGTGGACGTCTTTCGGCTGATATGATGATGATGATGGCGCCAGCAGCTGTCACTCCATAAAAAACTTCTCATGCAATCAGATTTTAACGGTCGTAACTTACTTACAATTACCGAAGGTTTGAAACCACCGGCCCAATCTGAAGGCTTATTAATTATGTCCGGATTTATCATTCTTAAAGACCATATCATTAAGACCGGTCCGAAAAATACATGTTTACCCTGAGAAAATTACGGTTTTTTTGGAAATAATTCAATATCAGGCTAATTATTTGTATACGGCTTTTATATGTTATTTTAAAAACTTTTACTATTGAAATCAATAATTCTATGGACCGGAAGTTAGGAAAAAAAATTAACCCGCAAGCAAAAATGCTATCAGTATTTTTATAATGAAAACATGTTTGGGTACACAAATTTGGAGACTTACTACCTGAATCCAAAAATATATGCATCAGGAAATAACAGCATTTTAATTAAATATTTACGACCTTGAGATAATATTGAATTTCATCTGGCCTATAGAAAGGTTTATTCATTAACAAATTTAAGTGGATTATGCGCGTATCCCAAAGAACGTATATATACGTAGTCAATTATAAAGTAAAGAAAGTTTATACCATTTTCGCCTGATTTTTACGGAATTTATAAAGATTACTTTTCATTATTTTTTACCGTTGCGGTATTAAATTTAGGTGGATTATTAATGAATATTTAGTCAAATTACCCAACCTATTTAATGATGTAAAAATATGGCTGATATCGATATATTGTTGTGTTTTCATAGAGAGAAACCGTAAAGTTCTCAGGGTAGTTTGCGTTTTGTGTATTGCCAACTGTACTTGTACTTATCAACAACTCATTAAAACGATTCTAACGAACCCAAACTCAACGGGGTTACGTCGGTTAAGCACTAAATTCCCATGGCCACCCTCTGTGTCCATCATCAGAACAGCTCGATGGTATCATAATATTGAATTGTCATCCAAACTATACCTTTACCCAAAATTTCAGCTCAATCGGTTGAAGATATATTATATATGTTTCAAAATAGAGTTGCCAGATTCCACCCGAACAAACACAGTTACAAACATACCACATACTTACATAGTACGGTACAGTCGCCATCACATACATAGGTACACTATAGGTGTTCAAAAATATCGGCACATGCACCCTAACACCTTGAAAATAGAGGTGTGTTCCGATGTTTGTGACGTGCTTGTTTGCTCCGATGTATGTGATGGCGACTGTACATGCATTGCAAGTTGCTTGTAAAAACCTGTGTCAATAATACTTTATCCCATTTTTGTCATTAGAAGTACCCGTTCGTCATCATAAATCATAATGCGTGTGAACAACCTTTCTGTCATTTTATTAGTATGTATGTACGGATAGACTATACACAAGTTGGTTTTGAAGTGATTTCCACTTGGAATATCATTACACTTGGCCCTCGTATAATAATTACGCGTAACAGGTTTGACTTTCTCTCAAGCCCGACTAGTTTTATAACTAGGGAGACAGGCAATGGACAGTTGGACACGTTTTGTACACACATACATTTTACGCTAGTGATACCGAAGTAGTTTTAACACTTTCAGCGCTCTGCTCGTATGCGCTTTTTACCCAACTGCGCGACGCAAAGGAGGGTGATGTGTTTACCAGTCTATGTATGTATGTATGTTTGTTCCTTTGTGGCAATCTAAAGATCAAACGCGCGGGTTTAATGAATCATACGTCGTTCGATTCGTTTTATTCTTGCGAGTGTCATTGAAGACAAGACAGTAATCAAAATTAAAAAGCGGCCAAGTGCGAGTCGGACTCGCACATGAAGGGTTCCGTTAAATAAATTGCTTTCTACGATTTATGACGTATTAAAAAAAACTACTTACTAGATCTCGTTCAAACCAATTTTCGTTGAAAGTTTGCATGGTAATGTACATCATATATTTTTTTTTAGATTTATCATTCTCTAATTTTAGAAGTTACAGGGGGGGGGGGGGACACATTTTACCACTTTGGAAGTGTCTGTCGCGCATACTATTCAGTTTAGAAAAAAATGATGTTAGAAACCTCAATATCATTTTTAAAGACCTATCCATAGATACCCCACACGTATGGGTTTGAGGAAAAAAAAAATTGAGTTTCAGTTCTTGTTTTTTTTTACCCCAAAATTTATTGTTTTTTTTTATATTTTTGTGTGAAAACCTTAATGCAGTTTACAGAATACATCTACTTACCAAGTTTCAACAGTATAGCTTTTATAGTTTCGGAAAAAAGTGGCTGTGACATACGGACGGACAGACAGACAGACATGACGAATCTATAAGGGTTCCGTTTTTTCCCATTTGGCTACGGAACCCTAAAAATGGCGGCCACCAGACGCCACACACTGTCGCTGCAGCGCGGGCCGACCACGCCACGCCAAGCCAAGCCAGACAACTCACGACAAGCCTCCGACGAGCCACCAACCAAGGTCGCGCCGTCGGAGGCTTGTTGGCAACCGTCTAGTACAGGCTATATTGTATAAAAGAAAAAAATAAAGTAGACGAACTATGTCATGTGGGATACCCTGTGGCGGTGCCACCTATATGTATATACTAATAAATACATAATATTTACTTATATACATAACTATGATAAACTTAATTATATAAAACTCAACCTTACAACTATCTATACTTAACATGTAAAAATAAACTTATATATATTATACACACATACATAAGCATAAATAAATACATACGGATAAACAAACAGTAAATATATAAATATTAAAAAGCTAATTATCGACACAAAGTACTCACCATTACCGGCCGTGTCGATTCCAATGCCAACGCACACCAACGGGTCTTCGTGACGTCACGCACGCTGCAATGATGCGCCGGCGCCCGGCGGCTTTGAGCCGCCGCCTCCGGCAGTCTGCTACCGCATTCAACGCTAGACGCACGCCGCCTTGCGCTCTAAACATTTCGCTTGCCTTTCGCTTTTCTTGTGCTTTCTTTTACTGTGTGCCTACCTATATGCTTGTGTGTGCTTATAGAACTATTATACCGCTTAAGACAACAACTAGTGTGTGTTATTTGGACCTGCAACTCCCCGAACCCTGCACGTAAGTTTGTAGAACATAATACAAAGATTGTTTACAATCACATCTACACTGGTGACCCCTTTGGTTGAACTTTAAACGTAACCTTACTGAAGAGTGCAAATGGTTGACGGGGTAGGAAATAATGTTGCTCAAGGCGCACAAATATTAACGCAAGCACTGGTAGCGCCACCCGCTATGGAACTTCCCGCGGCACAGCCGCCGCCGCCCGCCGCGCAGTTGTCCAATGGTGCCGACACATTCCGAGTCGGAGTACGAATGCCACCATTTTGGCCACAAGAACCAGCTGTTTGGTTTGCACAAGTAGAAGGTCAGTTTGTGTTATCCAACATCACTACCGACGCGACGAAATTTTATTATGTACTGTCACAGCTAGATCATCAGTACGCAGCGGAAATTAAAGACATTATTGTCAACCCGCCTGCTACTAACAAGTATGAAAAGCTAAAAACCGAGCTCATATCCAGGTTATCAGCGTCCCGAGAGAAGGAACTGAAGAGATTGTTGATCCACGAAGAGTTAGGAGACCGTAAACCATCACAGTTCCTGCGACATCTCCAACATCTTGCTGGTCCACAGGTACATGAAGATCTATTAAGAACAATATGGATTAATCGCTTACCCATGAATATCCAGGCAGCTATAGCTTCACAGCCGACGCCGCAGACACTCGAGGCCCTGGCAGGTACCGCGGACCGCGTTTGGGACCTCACTCCTCCTAGCCCGCAGATAGCAAGTACGTCCACCAGCGCTATGACACATAATTCTACCATTGACTTCATGGCTAATCAAATAGCCGAATTAACTAGGCAGATGCATGATATGCGAGCGGAGCTGAACTCGAGATCTCGGCCCAGGAGTAGGCATAATGGACCACAGAGGGACAACCGCAGCCGCAGTCGTGGGGCTAATCAAAATCGGTCCCAATCAAGCTACCGCAGATGGCCCGTATGCTGGTATCATTCCAAATTTCAGTCACAAGCAACGAAATGCGTCAAGCCTTGTGATTTCACTTCGGGAAACGGTCAGAGCAGTCGATAATGGCGGCCAACGATTGCTCAAGCTCCGGTCGCCTGTTTGTAACAGACCGTTGTACCAAAATGCAGTTTCTCGTTGACACAGGCAGCGATCTCTGCGTTTTTCCACGGACAGCCCTTCGTGAACACCGACCTAAAACCAAATACCAACTTTATGCCGCCAACGGATCTGTCATCAACACCTACGGCCACGCACAACTACATTTGGATCTCGGCCTCCGTCGGGAGTTCAGTTGGCAATTTGTGGTGGCTGACGTCACAAAAGCAATAATAGGAGTCGACTTCCTATCTTTTTACAATTTAGTCGTCGACTGCCGACATAAGCGCTTGGTGGACAACACGACATCCCTCTCTACGATGGCAGTATCATCCGCATCGGCAGACATCATATCATCCATCAAGACATCTTTTGGTGAGTCGAAGTATAATGACTTAATGCGAGACTTTCCAGAGATCACACGTCCACCAGGAGTACACCGGGAAGTCAAACATAGCACGGTCCACTATATTAAAACCACCGATGGCCCACCAATCCACTGCACACCCAGAAGGTTAGCACCGGATAAGCTCAAGATAGCTAAGCAGGAATTTGAGTCCATGCTCAAATGTGGAACATCAAGACCGTCGTTGAGCCCTTGGTCTTCACCACTACATCTAGCACCCAAAAAAGATAATGGTTGGAGACCATGTGGTGACTATAGGCAATTGAATGCACGAACAATACCTGATCGTTACCCAATACGCCACATTCACGACTTCGCTCATCAGCTCGCCGGATGCAAGGTCTTCTCGACAATCGACTTAGTAAAGGCATACAACCAGATTCCGGTCAACGATGAGGACATACCGAAGACTGCCATTTCGACCCCGTTTGGCCTGTACGAGTTCCCATTCATGACGTTTGGACTCAGGAATGCAGGTCAAACGTTCCAGCGCTTCGTAGACGAAGTCACACGAGGTATGGATTTTATTTACGCCTACTTAGACGACTTTCTCATCTTCTCGCCTGATGATGAAACACATGAAGATCATCTGCGGCAGCTCTTCACGAGGTTAAAGGAATACGGGATCGTGATCAATCCATCCAAATGCGTCTTCGGAGTTCCTGAAGTCAAGTTCCTGGGGTATCACATCTCATCTGACGGCACGAAACCCCTTGAAACTAAAGTTGAAGCCATCCAATCATTCCCTACGCCGAAAACTGTCAAAGAGCTAAGAAGGTTCCTTGGGATGATAAACTTCTATCGTAGGTTCATCCCTCAAGCTGCTCAACTTCAGGCTCCACTACATAAGCTGCTCACCGGCTCCGTAAAAGGATCACACCCAGTCGACCTGAAAGACGAAAAACTGAAGGCTTTCCTCGACTGCAAAACTAGCCTTTGCCACGCAGCGCTCTTAGCCCACCCAGACTGCAATGCTCCCCTCGCCTTGGTAACAGATGCTTCTGACACAGCTGTGGGTGCGGTGATCCAACAGAAGATAGAAGACTCTTGGCAGCCACTTGCATTTTATTCCAAGAAGCTAAGTACAGCACAGCAGAAATACTCGCCGTATGATCGAGAACTGCTGGCTATATACAATGCGATCAAGTATTTTAAGCACATGTTGGAAGCGCAAGTATTCACAGTTTTCACCGATCACAAACCCTTATGCTTCGCGTTTACAACAAACAAGTCAAATTGTTCACCGAGGCAATTCCGACATCTTGATTACATTTCCCAATTCACAACTGACATAAAACATATCTCAGGAAAAAACAATGTTGTCGCGGACACGTTATCAAGAATTGAGGAACTCGAGGTGCCAGTCGATTTGTCACAACTCGCCGAAGCACAAGACTTTGATCAAGAGCTCAAGAAGATCTTAAATGGGGACAGAAATTACAACATCAGCTTAAAGAAACTGACGATACCAGGGACAACCACAACACTATACTGCGATGACAGCACTTCGACTCTCAGGCCATACGTACCACCCGAGCACAGACAACAAGTTTTTAATAGCCTGCACTCACTCAGCCACCCAGGGATTAAGGCATCCGCAAGACTCGTGGCTGAACGATTTGTGTGGCCGAGCGTAAACAAAGATTGTCGCGACTGGGCTCGCGCCTGTGTACCCTGCCAGAAGTCGAAGATTAGCAGACATGTCCAAGCACCTTTGGGTACTTACCAGTTACCTAAAACTAGATTTACCCATGTGCACATCGACATCATAGGACCAATGCCTCCATCTCAAGGTTTTAAATACTGCCTCACAGCCATAGACCGCTTCACGCGCTGGCCCGAAGCTATACCAATGATGGACATAACAGCAGAGACTGTAGCAAAATCTCTTCTACTTTCTTGGATCTCCAGATTTGGATGCCCTATTGACATCGTAACGGATCGAGGAGCACAATTTGAGTCTGCTCTTTTCAAGTATCTGGCGAAGATATCTGGTTTCAAGCATCGACGCACCACCGCATATCATCCGGCCTCTAACGGATTGATTGAGCGTCTACACAGGCAGCTGAAGGCAGCAATCACCTGTCATGCACAAGAAAGCTGGACAGAAGCCTTACCTTTAGTCCTGATGGGCGTAAGGAGCGCCTACAAAGAAGAGCTGCAAACTTCATCCGCAGAATTGGTATATGGCGAACCACTCAGACTGCCTGGGGAATTCTTCCATCCTAGCACCGACACAACATCCGATCTTACCGACTTCACTGCCCGCCTAAAGAATATAATGCAGAAGCTTCAACCTGTGCCTACCTCAAGGCATGGTTCGAAGAAGACATTTATATTCAAAGACTTAGCATCTTCCACCCACGTTTTCCTAAGAGAAGACGCTGTGCGTGGTGCGCTAAAGGCATCATACACGGGACCACATGCAGTGCTAGAAAGAGGAGAGAAGTTCTTCAAGTTACAAGTAAAAGGAAAGACTAACACCGTATCTATTGACCGCTTGAAGCCGGCATACTTACTTACCGAGACGATGCCACGGCCTGCGACGAAGCAAGTATACCCTGAAAAAGAGAAGGAGAGAGAACCTGAAAAAGAGAAGGAGAGAAAACCAGAAAAAGAGAAGAAAATACCTCTAAAAGAGAAATTAAGAGAAACAGAAAAAGATAAAAAGGTAATAAGGCAAACCAGATCAGGCCGAAAAGTTACCTTTCCAGATTATTATCGCCCGTGAGACGGTCTCTGGAGGGGACTGATGTGGCGGTGCCACCTATATGTATATACTAATAAATACATAATATTTACTTATATACATAACTATGATAAACTTAATTATATAAAACTCAACCTTACAACTATCTATACTTAACATGTAAAAATAAACTTATATATATTATACACACATACATAAGCATAAATAAATACATACGGATAAACAAACAGTAAATATATAAATATTAAAAAGCTAATTATCGACACAAAGTACTCACCATTACCGGCCGTGTCGATTCCAATGCCAACGCACACCAACGGGTCTTCGTGACGTCACGCACGCTGCAATGATGCGCCGGCGCCCGGCGGCTTTGAGCCGCCGCCTCCGGCAGTCTGCTACCGCATTCAACGCTAGACGCACGCCGCCTTGCGCTCTAAACATTTCGCTTGCCTTTCGCTTTTCTTGTGCTTTCTTTTACTGTGTGCCTACCTATATGCTTGTGTGTGCTTATAGAACTATTATACCGCTTAAGACAACAACTAGTGTGTGTTATTTGGACCTGCAACTCCCCGAACCCTGCACGTAAGTTTGTAGAACATAATACAAAGATTGTTTACAATCACATCTACAACCCCACGACAAATAAATATTTCATAATCATTATTAAGGTTTCTTGAATAATGTTTAGTTAAAATAACCGTTTAGGACTTATAACGATTTAAAGTAGACTTAACAACTATTCTATTCGCAGTTGGATTTTTTGATATATATACACGGAATACATCGTGATATTGTGCTACACAATCTTTGGCGAATGTGTCAAATGTCAGGTAACTATGGTTAACGGCATTTTTAGTTGTTGCCCTGTATATGACATACCTAGCTCGTGCAGGTACACGCAGTCGGGCTTGGGACAGAGCTGGTTCTTCATGAAGTTGGCGCAGTACTTGGTGGTGCCGAGCGAGCTCTTGAGCACCCTCCCGTCGAGCGCCACGTTGTTGACGCCCTGTATGTGACATACCTAGCTCGTGCAGGTACATGCAGTCGGGCTTGGGACAGGGCTGGTTCTTCATGAAGTTGGCGCAGTACTTGGTGGTGCCGAGCGAGCTCTTGAGCACCCTCCCGTCGAGCGCCACGTTGTTGACGCCCTGTATGTGACATACCTAGCTCGTGCAGGTACATGCAGTCGGGCTTGGGACAGGGCTGGTTCTTCATGAAGTTGGCGCAGTACTTGGTGGTGCCGAGCGAGCTCTTGAGCACCCTCCCGTCGAGCGCCACGTTGTTGACGCCCTGTATGTGACATACCTAGCTCGTGCAGGTACATGCAGTCGGGCTTGGGACAGGGCTGGTTCTTCATGAAGTTGGCGCAGTACTTGGTGGTGCCGAGCGAGCTCTTGAGCACCCTCCCGTCGAGCGCCACGTTGTTGACGCCCTGTATGTGACATACCTAGCTCGTGCAGGTACATGCAGTCGGGCTTGGGACAGGGCTGGTTCTTCATGAAGTTGGCGCAGTACTTGGTGGTGCCGAGCGAGCTCTTGAGCACCCTCCCGTCGAGCGCCACGTTGTTGACGCCCTGTATGTGACATACCTAGCTCGTGCAGGTACATGCAGTCGGGCTTGGGACAGGGCTGGTTCTTCATGAAGTTGGCGCAGTACTTGGTGGTGCCGAGCGAGCTCTTGAGCACCCTCCCGTCGAGCGCCACGTTGTTGACGCCCTGTATGTGACATACCTAGCTCGTGCAGGTACATGCAGTCGGGCTTGGGACAGGGCTGGTTCTTCATGAAGTTGGCGCAGTACTTGGTGGTGCCGAGCGAGCTCTTGAGCACCCTCCCGTCGAGCGCCACGTTGTTGACGCCCTGTATGTGACATACCTAGCTCGTGCAGGTACATGCAGTCGGGCTTGGGACAGGGCTGGTTCTTCATGAAGTTGGCGCAGTACTTGGTGGTGCCGAGCGAGCTCTTGAGCACCCTCCCGTCGAGCGCCACGTTGTTGACGCCCTGTATGTGACATACCTAGCTCGTGCAGGTACATGCAGTCGGGCTTGGGACAGGGCTGGTTCTTCATGAAGTTGGCGCAGTACTTGGTGGTGCCGAGCGAGCTCTTGAGCACCCTCCCGTCGAGCGCCACGTTGTTGACGCCCTGTATGTGACATACCTAGCTCGTGCAGGTACATGCAGTCGGGCTTGGGACAGGGCTGGTTCTTCATGAAGTTGGCGCAGTACTTGGTGGTGCCGAGCGAGCTCTTGAGCACCCTCCCGTCGAGCGCCACGTTGTTGACGCCCTGTATGTGACATACCTAGCTCGTGCAGGTACATGCAGTCGGGCTTGGGACAGGGCTGGTTCTTCATGAAGTTGGCGCAGTACTTGGTGGTGCCGAGCGAGCTCTTGAGCACCCTCCCGTCGAGCGCCACGTTGTTGACGCCCTGTATGTGACATACCTAGCTCGTGCAGGTACATGCAGTCGGGCTTGGGACAGGGCTGGTTCTTCATGAAGTTGGCGCAGTACTTGGTGGTGCCGAGCGAGCTCTTGAGCACCCTCCCGTCGAGCGCCACGTTGTTGACGCCCTGTATGTGACATACCTAGCTCGTGCAGGTACATGCAGTCGGGCTTGGGACAGGGCTGGTTCTTCATGAAGTTGGCGCAGTACTTGGTGGTGCCGAGCGAGCTCTTGAGCACCCTCCCGTCGAGCGCCACGTTGTTGACGCCCTGTATGTGACATACCTAGCTCGTGCAGGTACATGCAGTCGGGCTTGGGACAGGGCTGGTTCTTCATGAAGTTGGCGCAGTACTTGGTGGTGCCGAGCGAGCTCTTGAGCACCCTCCCGTCGAGCGCCACGTTGTTGACGCCCTGTATGTGACATACCTAGCTCGTGCAGGTACATGCAGTCGGGCTTGGGACAGGGCTGGTTCTTCATGAAGTTGGCGCAGTACTTGGTGGTGCCGAGCGAGCTCTTGAGCACCCTCCCGTCGAGCGCCACGTTGTTGACGCCCTGTATGTGACATACCTAGCTCGTGCAGGTACATGCAGTCGGGCTTGGGACAGGGCTGGTTCTTCATGAAGTTGGCGCAGTACTTGGTGGTGCCGAGCGAGCTCTTGAGCACCCTCCCGTCGAGCGCCACGTTGTTGACGCCCTGTATGTGACATACCTAGCTCGTGCAGGTACATGCAGTCGGGCTTGGGACAGGGCTGGTTCTTCATGAAGTTGGCGCAGTACTTGGTGGTGCCGAGCGAGCTCTTGAGCACCCTCCCGTCGAGCGCCACGTTGTTGACGCCCTGTATGTGACATACCTAGCTCGTGCAGGTACATGCAGTCGGGCTTGGGACAGGGCTGGTTCTTCATGAAGTTGGCGCAGTACTTGGTGGTGCCGAGCGAGCTCTTGAGCACCCTCCCGTCGAGCGCCACGTTGTTGACGCCCTGTATGTGACATACCTAGCTCGTGCAGGTACATGCAGTCGGGCTTGGGACAGGGCTGGTTCTTCATGAAGTTGGCGCAGTACTTGGTGGTGCCGAGCGAGCTCTTGAGCACCCTCCCGTCGAGCGCCACGTTGTTGACGCCCTGTATGTGACATACCTAGCTCGTGCAGGTACATGCAGTCGGGCTTGGGACAGGGCTGGTTCTTCATGAAGTTGGCGCAGTACTTGGTGGTGCCGAGCGAGCTCTTGAGCACCCTCCCGTCGAGCGCCACGTTGTTGACGCCCTGTATGTGACATACCTAGCTCGTGCAGGTACATGCAGTCGGGCTTGGGACAGGGCTGGTTCTTCATGAAGTTGGCGCAGTACTTGGTGGTGCCGAGCGAGCTCTTGAGCACCCTCCCGTCGAGCGCCACGTTGTTGACGCCCTGTATGTGACATACCTAGCTCGTGCAGGTACATGCAGTCGGGCTTGGGACAGGGCTGGTTCTTCATGAAGTTGGCGCAGTACTTGGTGGTGCCGAGCGAGCTCTTGAGCACCCTCCCGTCGAGCGCCACGTTGTTGACGCCCTGTATGTGACATACCTAGCTCGTGCAGGTACATGCAGTCGGGCTTGGGACAGGGCTGGTTCTTCATGAAGTTGGCGCAGTACTTGGTGGTGCCGAGCGAGCTCTTGAGCACCCTCCCGTCGAGCGCCACGTTGTTGACGCCCTGTATGTGACATACCTAGCTCGTGCAGGTACATGCAGTCGGGCTTGGGACAGGGCTGGTTCTTCATGAAGTTGGCGCAGTACTTGGTGGTGCCGAGCGAGCTCTTGAGCACCCTCCCGTCGAGCGCCACGTTGTTGACGCCCTGTATGTGACATACCTAGCTCGTGCAGGTACATGCAGTCGGGCTTGGGACAGGGCTGGTTCTTCATGAAGTTGGCGCAGTACTTGGTGGTGCCGAGCGAGCTCTTGAGCACCCTCCCGTCGAGCGCCACGTTGTTGACGCCCTGTATGTGACATACCTAGCTCGTGCAGGTACATGCAGTCGGGCTTGGGACAGGGCTGGTTCTTCATGAAGTTGGCGCAGTACTTGGTGGTGCCGAGCGAGCTCTTGAGCACCCTCCCGTCGAGCGCCACGTTGTTGACGCCCTGTATGTGACATACCTAGCTCGTGCAGGTACATGCAGTCGGGCTTGGGACAGGGCTGGTTCTTCATGAAGTTGGCGCAGTACTTGGTGGTGCCGAGCGAGCTCTTGAGCACCCTCCCGTCGAGCGCCACGTTGTTGACGCCCTGTATGGCGCGCAGCGCGTCCGCCGATGACAAGTAAGTCACGTACGCGGACGCGGACGGACCCTGGGGATCAAGTGAGGCAAATTCATAAAAAATTTTAAGTGGATCCCTTAGGCTCATTCTTGATATGATCAGGTAGCTTATTATAGATCTTTATTAACATGGGATAAGGTCCTTTTTGGTGTAACGCTAGCTTTGATGTTGTTTGTAATAATGAGTTATTTTTTGAACGGGATTCATAACGGCGGGGCACGTTTCCAATTTTAGTATAGAAATCTGGGTGTGCTTTAACAAATTTACACGATTCTAGGATATATATGCCAGGTAAGGTTTTATTATCGTATTTTAAGGTCTCTAAAATACGGCTTCCAGCTATCGGTCTGTTTTATGTTTGTTATTATGCGGATACATTTTTTCTGTAAGATGAGTAGGTCTTGCACCGAAGTACTATTTCCCCATAATATTACGCCATAATTAAGCCACGCGTGTGCAAAGGCATAATACGCCGTTAAAGCGGTTTGTAAATTAGTGGTCTTTTTCAGCTGCCTTAATGCATAAATAAATTGGCTAAGTTTAGTTTTTATTTTGCTGATGTGATCTTTCCAATTTAAATGGGAGTCGATTGTGATACCAAGAAGCGGAAACTAGGGTACGCATTCTAATTTATATCTGTCAAACGTAAAATTTATGTCTAATTCCGTTTTTTGAAAGGGCCTGAACTGCATGATTTTTGTCTTGGTAAAATTTTTCTCTAAATTGTGGTTAGACTAAGGTCAAAAGCAATCCCATTAATAATAATAAATAAATAATGTTGGATAACTTACCTGTGAACCTGCATACGTTGTACTTTGGTTTATAACCACTTTGTGAATTTTGCCATATTTGCCAAAGTACTCCTGTCTTTTTAGGATCTGAAATCAAACAAATAAATTTGAACCTTTTAGCTGATTTGTAGTATCCGTTCTTACACACTAATACACATAAAAATGATTCTGATAATTTAATATTTCCATGCTGCAGGTTTCGTCCGATAGAGAAGTACCCTGGTCTGTAACTATGCCGTGTTATAATACTTTTAGTTAGTGCATAGGGTTCCACAAACATATACAAGTGTATAAATCTGGCACCTCATGTTCCACATTTAGGTGGTACCCCTGTATTGCGGTCTAAATTGTGGTACGGTGCCTTCATATTGTGGTCTACACTTTACTCTATTGAGGCAGTGTCTCCCGAATTGCGGCAAAGCATGCAATATCGAGGCGGCACCTGGATATTGCGTTTTAAAGCGTGCTGTAATAATGTGGTACCACCATATTACGGTCAAATTGCGCCGAAAAAGGTGGTACCTCAGTACTCTCTAAGATGTTATGGTGGTGGTACCTCGGGGTCCGCGAGCCGCACAGGCAGCCCCACGACGAACACGAGGTTGTTCTGCACGACGCGCACGTTGGCTAGCGCCCGCCGCGACTCCAGCGTCTTGTTCCGCCGCTTCTGTCTCTAACGTGTTATGGTGGTGGTACCTCGGGGTCCGCGAGCCGCACAGGCAGCCCCACGACGAACACGAGGTTGTTCTGCACGACGCGCACGTTGGCTAGCGCCCGCCGCGACTCCAGCGTCTTGTTCCGCCGCTTCTGTCTCTAACGTGTTATGGTGGTGGTACCTCGGGGTCCGCGAGCCGCACAGGCAGCCCCACGACGAACACGAGGTTGTTCTGCACGACGCGCACGTTGGCTAGCGCCCGCCGCGACTCCAGCGTCTTGTTCCGCCGCTTCTGTCTCTAACGTGTTATGGTGGTGGTACCTCGGGGTCCGCGAGCCGCACAGGCAGCCCCACGACGAACACGAGGTTGTTCTGCACGACGCGCACGTTGGCTAGCGCCCGCCGCGACTCCAGCGTCTTGTTCCGCCGCTTCTGTCTCTAACGTGTTATGGTGGTGGTACCTCGGGGTCCGCGAGCCGCACAGGCAGCCCCACGACGAACACGAGGTTGTTCTGCACGACGCGCACGTTGGCTAGCGCCCGCCGCGACTCCAGCGTCTTGTTCCGCCGCTTCTGTCTCTAACGTGTTATGGTGGTGGTACCTCGGGGTCCGCGAGCCGCACAGGCAGCCCCACGACGAACACGAGGTTGTTCTGCACGACGCGCACGTTGGCTAGCGCCCGCCGCGACTCCAGCGTCTTGTTCCGCCGCTTCTGTCTCTAACGTGTTATGGTGGTGGTACCTCGGGGTCCGCGAGCCGCACAGGCAGCCCCACGACGAACACGAGGTTGTTCTGCACGACGCGCACGTTGGCTAGCGCCCGCCGCGACTCCAGCGTCTTGTTCCGCCGCTTCTGCTCCCGCGCCTTCTTCTCCGTCTTTATTGCTGCTACCTGTATCACAAACACATTTATGTATACTAATATAATAAAGAGGTAAAGCTTGTAAGTGGAACTGGGCCGGCTATGTTTGCCGTACGCATCCACAGGGATGGGCTCATGTAGCCAGTTGGTGTTTGAGACAGGACTGTCACAGGCGGCGAGGCAGGTCCAAGCGGGGATGACCTGACAACCTGGACGCGTTCGCAAGTGACCGACCAGTGTCCAAGTCTAAGAGAGTGGAAATCTAAGAGGCAGGGCTTTTCCCAGCAGTGCAACACACAGGCTGATAAAATAAAGCTAGCCTTGCATGTAAAGGAAAATCTCCAGCACTACTCATCTGCTTTCAAAAATCTTTCTTTGACATATCATGAGCCTTCGGGATGGCCCTAGGCTAATTCACCCCCCAGCTTCGTTTACATTCTGTGTTATTCGAGCAGAGCCGCGAGGGCGGCTAGTGAAGATAAAGCTAGAGGCATAACTGAACTAACTTAACACTGACTGGGTCTGAGCTCATCATATCCATAAGCAAGGCAGAGTGAAGTTAACAGACTTTTCTTTAGAGGTTGCCTCTTTAGATATGGCAAAGAGCTACAAGGAAAGGTCGATTGACCGTATATTACCTGCTCTTGACTGAGCGGAGTGAAGTCTGCCGGGTTCTCCGGGTAGGACTTCCGGCAGGCCGGGCAGAGCCCGTTCTCCGTTTCCCGGATTCGATTCCAGCAAAACCGGCATATCTGTAAACATACTCTATTAGACACGGATACTCATTGTTTTCTTGTAGCACTGACATCCCCGCAACTACAGATATGCAGGTTGCCTCAAATTTCAGGAAACCTTTACAAGATCTTAAGAAAGTTTTCTGTTCAGGAAATTCCTCATAGGAAAATTTGAGAAATGATTAAGATGGGACAAAAAGGGGCTTTCCGTCGGCACATTTGTACCCGCAGCCGCGGGTTGCTTGTTCGTGAGCAGTTTTTGCTACAAAGATACCCCCCCTGTAGTTGCAAGCGTCTGGTGACCGCATACCATCAGGCCGGCCGTACACTGGCTTATTAAAAAAGTGTAAAACTAAATAGTATCGGCAACGCGCATAGCGCTAAGGCAAGGTTGGTAGTGAACATGTTGGGCCGCCTAAAGCAAAGGGGGCGCAATATAAGGTTGCTTAGAAAATTTTCATTCGAGACGCTCTAAAATCATATATTTGACCCAAAAGTTGGGAAGATTCTAGGACTTAGTCAAAATTTCGATGGATGTCGTGTCATAATGACACCTATTTTAAATGATTGTTACGTTTAAAACACGTCAAAATAAGCATCTTTTACTTGAAAAACTTTTCTCTAAAGAAGTTTTTTCCGCTCTTTTATGAAAAAAGTAACCACGAAGACGGCGGCGGTAGCAGAGCTCCGTAGAGTCAGAGTCTTCTAACCTATCCGCCATCCGAGTCGGTTTTGCCACGATAAGTTTTTCAAGTAAAATATGCTTATTTTTACTTGTTTTATACGTAACAATCATTTAAAATGTGTGTTATCATGACACAACATCCATCGATCCTAGAATTTAATCTTCCCAATTTTCGGGTCAAATATCTCGGCAATTTCTGATTTTAGAAAAAAGTTTTTTCTACTAAACATGCTTATGGGTCAATCAACTTTTTCTTGTTGTTATTCTGTCCCGTTAAGCCAAGAGACAACAGTGACAGACATTCTTAGAAAAAAAACTGTACATAGGACTCCTATCATGCTAAGCAGATGCCCCACCATGGAATGGGTTCACCAATATAACAAAAACACGTGTTTATTGGATTTAAATCCCATACAATCATAGTTTTACAGAGTGACCCAGGAGACGTAACCATGGCAACGAGCAACAAGAAATAATTGATTTACCCTTATTTTAGCGTCCTGTATTTAGCATCATAAAAAATAGGTGTTATAATGACACCAACCCCATCAAAAAAAATTGAAGTCCTGCGCCCCCTTTGCTTTAGTTCAACCAACATGTTTACTTCCTTATAAAAGCGCCGTGCAAAACTAGGTAAATCGCATATTACTGTCCATCCCCCAAATAGTAAACTATTATTTTATGGGATTTAAATCCACTAAACACGTGTTTTTGTCATATTGGTAAACCCATTCCGTGGTGGCGCATCTCCTTAGCATGATAGGAGTCCAGTTTATAGTATTTTTTCTAAGAAATTCTGTAACTGTTGTCTCTTGGCTTACCGGGACAGAAGAACAACAAGAAATAGTTGATTGACCCTAAAGGACACTTATTGCAATTCAATCAAAATAACTACATGCAGACATGACTGATTGCTAGAGCATCTTCTACTATTTTATTATTGGTATCTGCACACATAATTTAATGACGAGGTGGCCACTGGTTGACAATTTATTTTAACAGAGCAATTAATAATTTTAATTATAAACAAAGATATGTGGTAAATCGTATAGCCTTAAGCAACAAACTCTTTTAAAATGATACATCTACTTAGGACACGCCAAAACACATTAAATCAAGTAGTCTCACAATGACGCATCGGGGTCATTCCTTTTATGTCTGTACAAATATTACAGGTATGTACGCGCAACGTCACCCGCGGAGTGATAAGAAACGTTCTTTCTTTTGTATTTAGTGTAGGTAAAAGTATTATCTAGGAAGTGGTCAAACATTCATATAAATAATAGTACTCATAAGATTGTAACTCTGTTCGCTTGTTTGTTACCTTTGAACTGAAATGTGGTATGAATATAGTTTGGGTCACGGAGAAGGTAGGATATTTTTTGTCTTGGAAATCATTCCCTGATTGGGTTAAATAGTAGATCAAAGTTATTTGAACTTGAAATTTTCTCCTCTTTCATTTGATACCCAACACGCTATGATGGCAAAATATTTTTTTCAAAGTCAGACACATATTTGTATGTGACAGCCACCATGTCTTTCTTTTTCATACAAAAGGTAGCCCAAGTCACCCAGCGCATAATTTCGAATCGATTGAAACCCCATTTATCAAAATCGGTTTAGTATTTTAAACGCTACAGTGGAACATACACAAATACAAACATAGACTGCTAAAAACATATATATCCTTTCGGCTTTGGCGTAGTCGGGTAAAAACAGGTTGGTTGGACGTTTATGAATACGGCCGTTAAAGTATTCAAATAAATAATGTCTCCTGCCGCTGGCATTTGTTGCCCGATCCGAAAGCAAGGGTGATGAGATGATTATGCTATCTGAGCCATCATTATTACCGCCCATAGTTTGTAAAACAAAATATTTTTTTCCCTTTACCAGTAAATTGAATTTTCTGACGACGGCTTACGGTCCATATTTAAATATTGTACCGATATCCTCTATCAGCCCAAGGACCTATTAAAAGGCATTCGCCTGTTCAATAGTATATCCTAATGTTAAAATTGATTATGTAGTGTTGCTAAATTAATAGTAACCATCAAATTATTGCAATAAAGTATAAATTACAAAATATAATTAAAATTATAAAAAGGTACGTAGAAAGTTTAGAAAAAAATGTATTTTTTATTGTCCGAGAGTAAATTTAAATGTACCAATAGAATCGTTACGCTTTTATAGGAACAAGACCTAAACGCATTATTTCACGCCTGAAACAGCAATTTACTTGATTTTCCATATATAACGATTAGTACCAATATTACACTGTGACGTCACAATTCAACATCAATTAGTATGAAGCGTTTCGCCTGCCGGCAGCGAGGGTCCGTCTTTGACTCAAATTTTTGGGTATTTATGTTTTTTAATTGTAGTTGCTCCCATACAAACATGTGTGCCTCTCCAAAAACTGGTTCGAATGGCATCGTAAAAAAAATAGTAAACAAGCCTATTAAATTAGAACAGAGTTACATTTACTCTGTTTCGTACGATTTCAAAACAAAACACGCTACCCTATTTCATATTAGATTAATATTTTTATTTCTTGTATGGTATGTCACAAATTCTTACTTGGTATCCACATGTGCACGGATAGAAGTGAAGATCGTCTACTTCCAGTGGCTCCATGCATAGTGGACATTCCACCTGAAACGAAAAAAAAATTGGTAAATCATTCCCTTGTATGGTTTCGTACTCAAAGAGTAAAACGGGACCCTATTACTAAGACTCCGCTGTCCGTCCGTCCGTCCGTACGTTCGTCTGTCTGTCACGAGGCTGTATCTCACTGATACCGTGATAGTTCCAGCTGAAATTTTCACAGATGATGTATTTCTGTTGCCCCTATGACAACAAATACGAAAAACACAGAATAAAATAGTTTTTTATAGATATGGTACGGAACCCTTCGTGCGCGAGTCCGACTCGCACTTGGCCGGTATCCGATTTCCCTTTCACTTTTTCTTCCTATTGCATATTTTCTCACTTAATATTCTAACTCTTTTTCCTACTAAGCTATTATTCGTCGTATTCGTTGACTGATTCAAAAATGTTGAATCTCAGTCTAATAAATGCAATTTTATAAAGTATAAACAGGCTAAAGTAGGTAGATAGGTTTAGGATGTGAGACCAAAGGAACCAAGGACGCAGAAGTGGCGGAACTCCGTCGAAACTGTTTAGATTCATGCTGAGGAATACAATTAGGGGAATAACGCGGCAGTGTAACTAAAGCACTGATAATAAAGGTGAATAACACAGGTCGCGGCTCGCGACACGAGTGGGGAAAAACTCGGATGGAAACTTTGCTACAAGGAAGTGAAACTGTTTAAGTTTGGAGGATCCGATCTAGCTACTTTTCTATTTAGATGCAAATGTAAGTTTTCAGGAAATTCAATGTATTATTTAGGTAACATCACCTAATTACCGTGAAAATTACACAATACACAAAATTGGGTCGGATAGTATTGCGTTTATGAAGCCAAAACGAATAATGCAAAAACATTTAAGATATTTAAAACCAAACTCAATATATTCCTTTAATTTGCAGAAATAAAAAAACAAATATGACAATGTTTTGTACACACGTAATATTTGCACACGTAAAAAACGTTTGTACCAATAGGGAATTAAACGTTTACCCAAGCAAAAAATTTAATAATATTATGCCTACAACGTTTGTTTACAATGAACCGAACAAAATATAATATTTTGTTGTTGTATAAAGATACATAATTATAGTACGATTTATAGATAAGCGAATATTATCAATTTTATTACGTTTCTTTCGTCTTATCTCGACATAGAAGTATTATCAGTATCACTGCAACGATATCACAAGATGGCCCGCGAGCTCTCTCGATTTTTCTCGCTCTATACCTCACTTTCTAAGTGTTCTCTAATAAGAATGAGACGGAACGTGCGAGAAAAGTCGAGAGAGCTCGCGCGCCATTTTGTGATGGCCGTGCTGACATTGAATATGGACGATCTCCAACCCCTAAGGCGTGAATTATACAGAGACGGCATAATACGAAGACGCGGCGCAGGCATGATGCCGCTTCAACCTATTGTAGACCTTTAATACAATGAAATAAGGTCCATTGGTGAATTGAACGCGGTGCCTGCGCCGCGCCGCTTGAGTGTAATTCAAAATACGTCTCCTTAAGTACATTTTGAAGCGGCATTGTGCCTGCGCTGCGCCTGTGCAAATGCAGGCAGCATGGCTATCACAGGACGACCAATGAGGTGTGTCGCGGCGAGATAGACTATCTGTGTCTTTCTAATTAGAACGCTTAGAAAGAGACGGACAGTCTGTCGCCGCGACACAACTCGCGGGCCGTCGTGGTGATTTTGACAGCGACTATGGCTAGTGTCGCGCGACAGACGCACGTTCGTGAAACGCGCATTTGAATCGGTGCAAAATGTCGCCGTGTCTAACCGCTCTAAGACGCAGCTTCATATCTTGTTTAGGGGTTGGAAGTTTTGATCATGTTATGCTGACCTATTGCTGTTAAACACCACTTATTGTAATACACTCGCAGACCAAGATACGGGTCGGTAAAATACCGTCATATTTCATAAAATTGTGCAAGGTTGTACAGTTTTTGAATCCTGTCCATAATGTTTATTTAATTTTACATCTAAAATACAAAAATAAGCCTAAAAAATAACGTTACCAGGTTTAAATCGGACTAGTAAAATCCCATGAAAAAACAACGTTCACGGAGCGAGATATTTTGGATATTGATATTTTTATAATAGAATCCCGGAAATTGCTAATAACAGTTGGGTATTATTATGTAAATAAAACCAGTGTTAAATATAAGTTATAAACCTATTGCGGTTATTTAAATTAGAGGGACCCGAAATTGTTGATCGCGAGTGTGTAATAAAGTGGTTTTTTTATTGCTTTAATGAATTTTCAAAGTTACTTTTACTAAGTAACTGTGTGGGACCGCCTTGTCGGCTTGATGCACCTCGCTATGAACACAATACAATTGTTGCATTGTCTTTTATAGATGCAGCATTAAGTTATGTTTTGTTAAACAATGAGAAAAATAACGCACATACAGGATGACACTAAATGTAACCAGGCGGTCCAATTGTAATACGTGATACGTGTAAGAGAAATCAGAATACGGTATTTATTATATTACTGATTACTGATAGCCGTTTTCCTCAGACATTGTCTGGTTGCCTTTGGCATAGGCCTCCCACAGAGTCCTCCATCTGACTCTATCCAGAGCTTCTCTTCTCCACATGGCTCCGGCGATATCTTCGAGTTCATCTTCCCATCTTTTCTTCTATCTCCCTTTTTTCCTTTTTCCATCTCTTGGATACCATTTATTATATACCAGAGGTCCAAATACATATTCCCACTGAATTCTGAACCCTCCGTCATGTTTCAAGAGTTCAAAATCCCTTGTACGTACGTTCTAAATATAGTTCAAGTTACACGGCTAAGTTACCTGTTCTTCTCCGCTCTGATTCAACACTGACATCCTAGACCCGCTAGCCGAAGATTTGTGTCTCCTTGCGCTGAAAAGAACGTCAGAATGCGCCGCCTGGAATTAAAAAAAAGTAATTAATTAAAGGTAAGTCTTATTCATAAAACCTAAAATGCCTCTGCTAAATAAAATGTGCTTTGTCCCTTACTTACGAACACAAATGTCAAAGTGACAGATAAGGACAAACTAATTTTAACGCCACTTTAAGCTGCGTCCGCTGCGGCAATGTTTTCGGTGTTTTTAAACATCTAACATGTTATCCGTCAGTTTCGGCAAACAAATAGGGTATTGTTTTGATTGGCAAAACGTTTTTGACATTAAAAACCCACGAAAACATGGCGCAGCGGACGCAGCTATAGTTAAAACAGGCTTGTAGAACGTTTATGAATACGGCCGTTAAAATCTATTATAATTAATATAAAGCTACATATTGGAATTATTAGATTATATGATGTATTGTCTGTTGGCGATCCTAAATTAATAAATAAATTCATGCCACTCTTATTGAGACACCCGTTAGAATATATTTATACATAGGTTATATTGGGCCAAGTGGGGAGTACCTTCAGCGGGCCACACTCGTGGCCGTGGTGGGGCATGACCTCTCCCTGCCCGCCGTGGTGGAAGCCATGGTGGGGAGCGACAGGTCGTGGAAGGCGGCGGCTTCCTTCTGCGAGGACGTGATGACGCAGAAGGAGGCAGCGGAGCGTATGAGGGAGGACAATCCGGCCTCCCAACCGATGCGCCGCAAACGCGTGGGGCGACGGCGGTTGGCCTACGACCGCCGATTTCCCCCATAAGGGTACCTGTGGGCGACGGGCACGGGGATGTCTGTCGCCTACACAAAGGTCCCTGAGTGGTGGGCGTGCCGTCTCTCGGTGCGCCCCTTTGCAGAGGTAGGGGGAAATTGCTTCCCCGGAGTTGAGTCCGCAGTGCGGACAGCCGCTGGCAAGGTTGCGGAAGTGTGCCCAGGGCGTTCCCGTGGCCTCGCTTTCTAGCGTAGAGGCGGCAAATAGAGGGGTTTTTAGTGGGTAAACCATAGGCCTCATCAGCCGTCATGGGAGTCCCACATAACCACCAGGGTCCATCCCCACACCCTGGTGGTATGCGAAAAGCATTTTCCCCGCTTAAAAAAAAAAAAAAAAAAAAAAAAAGTGGGGAGTACCTTGCCATACGTAAAATATATACGCTGGTGCTGATGATGACGAAGACAAGGTTTAACCAGACTGGTCGCAAGTGAACACCTTAGTAGCCTAAGGCCGCTACTGGCCGGTGATTGGCGATTGCGATTTCAGTACAACTTGGGCGACTTGATGCAAGAAGTTCTTTGTTGCGTCGCGAAATAAATGCTTTTTTTAATGCACTCCAGTGGCCCGTTTCACAAAGATACTAGTTACAATTATAAAAGTCACAA
Source organism: Epinotia brunnichana (assembly GCA_963854355.1). Taxonomy (NCBI): domain Eukaryota; kingdom Metazoa; phylum Arthropoda; class Insecta; order Lepidoptera; family Tortricidae; genus Epinotia; species Epinotia brunnichana. The sequence continues at coordinate 9,922,542 of OY977959.1, forward strand.
CACGCTACACAGAGGTGCAATAACGACATAACATTGTGCGTGTTCTCGACCTTAAAGGTGGTTCGATTTCTATAAAAAACGTATAAAATAGTTTGCCCAAAGTATCACGTTCCAAACTAATTTCTCAAATTATTCTAGTACTGTACAAGTTTATTCTAGGAAAGGGGGAATTTCGCGCAAATAGAAAGCCAATTTGTGAAAGTTTGTTACATTAGTTTCTTAAAATATCACGCCGTTAGCCTGCGAATGTCAAAAGACGTTTTGTATGGAAATCGAAACACCTTATTAAGTATTCTGTCAAATATTAAATTTTTGGTACAAGCTTTTATTGCCGACTGTACTTTTGATTGAGACGATTCTAACGAGCCCAAACTCAACGGGTTACGTCGGTTACGTACTGAACTCCCATGGCCACCTTCTGTCTCCATCATCAGATCAGCTCGGTGGTACCATAATATTGAATTGTCATCCAAACTGTACCTTGACCCAAAATTTCAGCTCAATCGGTTGAAGATATCTGCTTCAAAATTGAGTTGCAAGATTCCACCCGAACAAACATAGTTATATAGTTAGGTACCTACATACAGGGTGGAAAGATAAGTCGGGCCCTGGAGGGAAACTACCTTAAATCCTTAAGCTGGCTCATTTTACTTAAAGGAGACATTCCTTTATTTTTAAAAAGAAACAAAACTGCATTCAACGATTTTCAAAAAAGCCTCACACACGGCCGGGAATCGAACCCGTCGAATCTGTCTAAAAATCTGAGTTCGTTTTTTGCGTAAATAAATAGTTCTGGATGTATAGAACACTTGTTGCTAAGGATCCCTGTACCTACAATCACAGGAAAATGCCGAATTTCACAGTCAACTTATATGGGTACCTAATTATGGGAATGATATTTTATTACAGTTTTGCAAAGATTGATGTAAATGATGAAAATAAATAAATAATACTACGAATTTCCTATTTCGTCTAGTTTCAGATGTCACATCTCCCCATACTTACATACAGACATACCTACTAAGCGGGTTAGTATGGGAAGGTCCATTTCCGTACATTAAACTATGAAATTCAACATTTTCCTGTGATTACAGATACAGAGTTCCTTAGCAACAATAGTTCCTTACACCTAGAACTATTAATTAACGCAAAAAAACGAACTCAGATTTTTACACAGATTCGACCGGGATCGATTCCCGGCCGTGTGTGAGGCTTTTTTGAAAGTCTTTGAATGCAGTTTTGTTTCTTTTTAAAAATAAAAGAATGTCTCTTTTAAGTAAAATGAGCCAGCTTCAGGATTTAAGGTAGTTTCCCTCCAGGGCCCGACTTATCTTTCCACCCTGTATATTGCAAGTTATTAATGAGGATTCGCTGTACATATAGCTTAAATGACAAATACTCTGGTGACCTTTCTCAAGACCAGGAACACACCACATAACGTAATAAATTAATGGATTTATTATCTGTCAACGTTAAACCGACGGGTTTTCCTGTACTTATCCTATAAATATATGAATAGTATGCATGATAAGAAAAAAAACTAGACACAACACAACTTGAAATGATAATCTTGGAATAATTGCGGAATACATAGATTAGTAACTCCACTCACATTATTATCACAGTTTTTGTAATTCTATCCATTTCTAATTATTCCGATATGCCGGCTACGTCATATAGCGTTCATATGTGAAGCTCACTAGTGTAGAAAGTAAAACATTGATATCTATGTACGTATAAAGTGATTGAGCTAATGCGTTATGTAAGTATTAGAAAGGCAATAAGTGTTACAAAGGTCAGTAATGTTGTATTTACATCAAAGGGGTTTCTTATACAACTGCCATAAATTAGGCATACGGTAATGTTTACTTTGTAGGTGTTTCAACTTTGATTTACTACTAGCTGCCCGCGTGGCTTCGCCCTCGTATTGCAAAGAACGCAGGCAAACCCGCGGGATAAAATATAACCTATGTGCATTCAAAAAGTCCAAACTCAAGTTAAAACTACTAAAAAAAGGTAAGGTTGACTGGTAGAGAATGTTTACGGCATTGAGTCCGCTTTTTGTATGATAAGTTCTTCGTTTCTATAGTATAAACAGGCGCGGCTCACTCGCGATTTGTGTTTATCGCTACAAGTACATGCCGGTCGCCCCTTCGAAGGGCTGTATTCAGTAGCTGCCACGTGTTGGTACAGGACGCTCGCACGGGTCGCAGCGCGTTGCATGCGATAGAAAGGGATGGCCACATTTAGGCACGTTTGGCGTACCTAAACAGGGAATTTGTTAACAGAGAACCTTCTGTACGTAGTACTATTACTTATTCTGTGGTATAAATACTAATAATTTAATCGTACTTTTTTTCTTTGCACCTTTTATAAATCTCTGTTTAGGCCAATGGTTAGCTGGTAGGGAATGCCATTTGGCATTTTTTTTAACTCGCCATTGTTTGGTGTATTTTGTGCAATAAAGTTTAAATAAATAAAAGGCACGTACAGTCAGCATCAAAAGGAGCTACGCAAACGAAGACGTTAAAAGTCTTTATTAAAAGGGAATAAGAACTTTTGACGTCTTCGATTGCGTAGCTACTTTTGATGCTGACTGTACCACGTAGACCATTTAAAATCATAAAGATATTTACGATGAATATGTATTCTACCATTTGACCACCTCAATTTCTTTTGTATATATTTACATAGACACCATGGCTCGCTCACCGCGCTTACTTCACATACCAAAGACAGTTACTTTGTGCTACTTTTTTCTAAACATAGTGCTATGTGGAAACCCCGTTTTGAATTACTATCGACAAAGTTATGCACTGAGATATAAATTGATAAGAGATACAACACTGAATTAAGTGATAATGTTTCTATAGCTGTGATAAAATGTTTGTGTTTACCTAGTTCAATAGCACCTTGAGGTTCTGTATTTTGGAATAATGATAAAGTAATCTAGATCAATATATTATGGACTATTTTCGAATGAGAAGCAAAAGAAACGAAATAGGCTAGACTTTTATCCTACTAACATTATAAATGTGAAAGTTTAGATGTTTGTTACTCAATCACGCAAAAACAGCTGAATAGATTGAGATGAAATTTAGCATGGAGATAGTTTATAACCTGGATTAAAACATAGGATACTTTTATCCCCATAATCATCCTCTAAAAGGATACATTTGGGGATGGCAGTTGATACGGGAGTTTACGCGGACGAAGTCGCTGGCAAATGCAATTATAAATACATTTTGAAATTCGAGATATTATTAGGTTTGATTTTAGGTGAATATTTTATTAGATTAATTGATAAAGTGTGTATGCAAGGAATGCCCGTACACAATGCAATAATTCAGTAATAACATTGTAGGGTGTTCTATACTACTAAATGTTATTTACATAGTGATTGTAGTATTATGCTGTTATAATATTGATCAGTTATGGGTTTAACTTACTATAAATAAATAAATGTTTGCGGAAAATCTTATACAAATCGACCTAGTCCGAAACTAAGCAAAGCTTGTACTTTGTATGGGTACTAGATGAGGATAAACATACTTATATATAGATAAATACATAGAAAACATCCATGACTCAGGGACAAATATTCGTGCCGTAAACACAAATAAGTGCCCTTACCTGGATTCGAACCCAGAACCTCTTGCTTCATAGGCACGGTCACTACCAACTAGGCTAAAGCGATATGTCAATCAATCAATAATTTATTTGTAGAACATATTATTATGTGTGTGCTTAAATTGTGTCAAGCTCTTCTTATAATGAGTTGTATTTCTGCCAATTTATTATTTAAATATTTTTTTAAACTTAAGTTATAAATTTTATACTTTGTCAAAAATTATTGAATTAAAAAATATGTACACAGTGAGTCAAAATTTCATACATATTCTGTTATTTAATTCACTGGAATTATACGAGAAAAATTTTGGCATAGATGTATCCTTTATAAAAAAAAAACTACATTGATGAAATAGACTACCTCCATTTTAGAAAAAATAAACAACTGCTTACCTGTTAGATTATATTATTATAGAAACAGATGTTATATCAATGAACTCAAACATGTGTATGGTTTATTTACTGTTATAAACATAACAAGAAACATTAACGGGGAAGTTTCAGTGACACTAAAGTTTAACAGAAAACTGCAACAGTATCTACAATATATGCAACATAATGTGGTGAAATGTAATGACTAACACATTTATAAGGTGCGGTGGTCATATTAATGAAACTATGACATACATTTCCAACAATTACAAAGGTTTCTGAAAAATTGTTGAAATATACTTTCAAAATTATTGTCCTTGTTGATCAGTTAATTCTTACCATATTTTCTTATTTTACCAGGTAGGTAGTTTGGGTACATAATTTAACAATTACAAATGATAAAAACATGGCAAGGACACTTCTATTGCTGTAAAACTATTTACAGCAATAAGTGTCCTTGCCATATTTTAAATATTGCTATAAATGAACCCCTAGGTATGACCATGCCTTCTTTCAAACCGATAGGATTTTATGCTTTTATTATCATTAGTTTGTGGGCCTTTCAACCAGAAATTGATATATTGTGGCAGCCCTTTATATTACATAGCTATAGCCGCTGCTAAAATGTCTAGACTCTTAGACCACAATTAGTTGTGGCCCAAAGAGTCTAGAAATGTTTAGTCTGGTGTCTCCTCTGGTCGCATTATGACTAGAAAATCACTCGACTACCCGGCTAAGGAACTTTTCCAAAAATACAAAATACTTACTCTACCTAGTGTGTATATAATAGAAGCATGCAAATACGTGAGACAAAATCTTTATCAGATACCCACTTATAGTCAACTCCTGGGTAGGATGACGCGTAGGCGTAATCAGCTGGTCGTGCCCGCGCACCGCCTGGCCAAAACTAGTAAGTCTGTGCATGTAATGGGGATCAGACTGTACAATACACTGGACGACGAAATAAAGCAAGCTTCTAGCGATGCAATATTTGTCCGCAAACTAAAAGCCATTCTACTGGAAATGGCTTGCTAAACCATCGATGAGTTTTTTGATGGCCACAAGACATTGGCTCAGTCGCGCACCTAATTTAATGCAGCCCCTTATTAAAATGTTAGTACTTTACCTATGTAGGTATATAAATTATTAATGCATAAATTAATTGGATAGTTATTCACTTATTAAATAATTATATTTATATAGAATTGACATGTAATGTGATACTTTTTTGAATGGAAATGACTTGTAAATGACAATATTTACCAATAAATAATACAATACAATACAATACAATGCATGATGTGCCTCGCTAGGTAGATATTTCTATTGCACATTAGAGGATGTATGCTCTTCAACATGCTAGATGTAAGTTGTGAACATTCTTCATGAATATAAATAACAGACTCAAGTGGCAGCTAGTCTAGGGAGTGAATTGATAAACAAAACGAAAATCCTTATGTGCCACTCCTCAAACGTCAACAGAATCCATGTAATGTAATATAAACATGATCAGTTTTAATCTCAATAACTATTTTGTCAAGAATAAATCTAAGCAGCATTTAATTTGTTTCAATTCTGTCAGATCCCTTAGTGGTCAACTCTTTGCTATTATTATACTTGAAATTATGGGTTATTTGTTTTACACTTTTTTCAATATGTTTATTTTGAGAGAGAGGCCTGCTTTTGCCCAGCAAAGGGACAGCACAGGCTAGAAATAAAATTGATTTTATAACATGACAACGTTAAACTTTCCATTTCATATCCATATACTGAAATATATTTATATAGTTTAATTTTAAAGTATCGGTTTCTTTCAGTGACCACAAGAATATTGAATAGTAATATCAGACACATTATGAAATGAATTTTGGGAGTATGTTGTTACTTACAATCAAACCAATATACTGATTGGTAATGCTACAGTAAATGGCATATAATCCTTGTAGGTATAAAGGCAGGTTCCATTCAGTCACTAACATGTTTATCACATTTAGTTTGACATACTACTTTTTTAAGGTGAGGAGAATAACACATCTATAAAAACTTAATACCTACCTACACTTGAGGAAATTTTTAAGATGCATGCAATACCCACAGGGAAATGAGTGTACCTGTGTCATAAATGAAGACTAACTAAAAATATTTACTACACTGATTATCCGATCTAATCAAATTTGCATAATGCTAGTTTTTTTATTTAAAACAAAAGATCACCATATTAAATATGAATTGTATGTCAATGATTCCTCATACTCCCACCACAGCCTAATATTCGAGGTTTTATTTAAAACTATGAAAAGAAACACTTCACTAGTTAACTGTAAAATGTGTCTCTAGGCAGGTTTTGAGATAGTCATGCTCATGGGCATCAAGAATTAATTACAGGCAATAAGGCCAGATATTACCATTCACAAGTAAACTATTGTGTTATCCGTGCCACAAACAATAGGATATTGGAACAATGAACTAATCTGCCACATAACAAAATAAAAACAATGCATAATCACTGAAAATAAGTGAAAGGGGCTTTATAATAACACTAATTGTATATGTTATCAGATGCTTGTCACATGGAGTTGTGGACATGTAAACAGACCTGGGACTCCCAAGATTAATAGGAACTGTAGTGGGAATTGCAACAATGACTCAACCCAGCTTTGACAACTACACTGACATTTTGGCAAGGAAAAAACAATTCAAGCTACAGCTTTTGAAGGCATCTGTAAACCATCTTTTGCAGTTATAAAACCGTAAAATATGCAATATATAACCGTAAAACTACAGGAATACAGTTCCTAAGCCGCTGAATCTACCCTCGTAACTAGATGATACGTCCGTCAGCTGCCATTCAAAAGAATATGTGGCAAAAGTCAAACTTTCATTTCGTACAAGGATGCACTAAAAATACATTATAAACACTTTAAATACTACCGATTGCACATGAGAAGCTCTATGTCTGTAATTCTGACAATCATTCCCGATTTTAGAGAAAAAATCAAAATCGATGTTTACCTTACGTCTTCTCTCAATGCAAATCTATTCTTTAGCAGAATTAGACTGCTAACCCTTCCGCAACAGTCGAAGATGAATCCTTTCCAATGGACTTACAAAGCTGTTCACGATTCGATTTAACATAAAATGCAAAGCTGAAATAAATACAACTGTCCCAAAGATGTTTTCTGCGAGTTACTATACATTTGTTTTATGAAATGGCCTAATCTTTTACAAGATTCCGTTCTGTGTTTCCATAGACAATTTCATATTACTTTTTAATTTAGAAGTATGAGTATTTTTCCACTTTCTTTAAGGACTTTCTCCGGTTTATAACATGCTGAAATGTGTATTAAAAACATAAATAAAATACACTGAAATTTATTATGTGACAAAATGTCTTAAAAAGTTTAAACAACACGTGTTTACGATGTTTTTGTAACTACGAATAGTGAACATTAGCCCTTATATCTGTAATGTTGCCCCTTCAAAATTACCGTCTATGGCTAAGGCTATGTTTTCACGTATCTGATACATGACGCAATACATTATGATGCGTGTACCACAAGCTTTATTTCACATCAGCGCTTGAACGTACTCATGTTGGTTTTACTGATTTTTTATATGATTTCTACGTTAGAACAGAACGATGTTTCGGTAAATTGGTACGGTTGGGGGGCATATATTTAGTGAAAGTATCCCTATCCCACTACTACTAAACTTGTTTGGGAGCCAGTAATGTACAGCCAAATAATGTACAGCCCGATAATACGCGTCCACTTTTAGTGGACGCGTATTATCAGCCCGGACATTGGTGGCTTCCAATTATTGCCCGGTACCGAATTTGTTCAGGGTGATAATGCACGGCCCAATGATGTACTGCCCAATAATACGAAGCCACAAAAAGTGGACGCGTATTATCGGGCCGTACATTATCAGCTCGAACAAAGGTGGCTTCTAATTATTGCCCCGGACCAAGTTTGCTGCTGGCTGTCAAAAGCGAACTCTGCCTTAAGTCGGTTAGGTTAGGGTTCACTTGTGTCCCTCATACCGGAAATAGCCACCCCGCGAAGCGGGGTGGCGTCGACCCACAGCTTTTTAATGGACGCCAATTATTGGGCTGTACATTATCAGGTCGTACAAGATTGGCCGTGAAAATGCACGGCCTGATAATACGCGTCCAATGGACGCGTATTATTGGGCTGTACATTATCATGGTCGAACATTAACCGGCACCAACTTGTTTCACTGACCGAACGAATCACAACAAACGTCTATTTGATTCCAATAAGAACGATCGAATTAAAATATAAAATACAGTTAATAATTGAAAGTGATTGCCTCGTGTAACGAAAATTAATAATACAATGTATATGAGCAGCTTCCGGTAACTTATCTTTATTTTTTAACCGCCGAACGCGAACGTCAAAAAGTTACTTGCAATCACCGAGTACTTTTCTATGTCTCGCAATTCTAATTTCTGTCATTAATCCATTATAATTCAAGGTGTCATTAACACTCACTACTTATGTCTGATTTGTCAGACGATGGCGGTTAAAGGGTTAAGCATGATTTTTTTTCCGTCCATAAATAAGGAATGATTGGGATTGTGGCCGTTTCCAATCTCACAGGATACTACATCGTGTTGAATTTGGCATGAATAAAACATGTGTATACAAGCATATCATATATTTTTTTATAATAATTAAGAATAAATTCTTACATCATGAGTTATAAAATAAATACATTTATTGCCTTAAATTAAGTCCAAAAGTACTCTGTACAATTATTGTTAGCGATGTACAAACGAGAATGATAAGTAAAAATATCTAAAAAAACAAAATTAAATAAAAGAGTCCTATCATGAAGTCAGTAAGGTTCCACAAATCTGCGACGAATCTACGAACAACTTAACAAATTGTGTCTGAATCACAACCAATAGTTTGCATCTTAATTTCATCTCTTATCACTAATACACAAACTATGTTATATCATTGCTCTTCGCTTATCCTAAAACAAGAACCATTGTACCTTATATTATAATTACAATTAAATTAACACTATCTAATTACTAGCGGGTGTTTATTACTGGACTGTTGTGCAGTTTTTCATAAAATTGCCACGCCTCATTAACGTGTGAAGACTGTCCCACTAGCATGCATGCGCGACGAACACCTAGCCTATTTTAGGCAAGACATATATTATAATCGTGCATTACCTACAATACGCGCCACATAATATTGCGTATCTGAACTTAGCCTCAATAGGGGTCCATCATCAATATTAATTGCTGTCGTTGCAGCATTCTCCATTCCAATCCATATTGGGTTCTTGTCTTTACTTCTTGGTATGTGTGGCTACAGCACCATTCCTTCATCTGTGCCATGTATGGCATATATCTATCTATCTATCAATAGAGGTGTACTGTAGACTCAAAATGTAATATTACTCCAAAAGAAAGAAGGCAAAAAAATATGCCTGGTGACGAAAATCCCATTCCGATATCTCAAAAAAATACGAGGCTACAACTGCTTTAATATTGTTTGTTAGAAAGACAACGCTCGTCGATCGTGACGTCACGATCCCCGAGCGTCATAGTCAATGACAATCGTTTCATATGAAGGTGCGTTTTGCGGAAAAGGGACAGAATATCCCCCTCTTAAAACTTTGGACACTTATTACTTTGTGATTATTTAATGTGCTCTCCATTTGACGATATTTTAAAAGGTTTTTCGAGAAGTTTTATTTGATGTCTACACCCCTATTCGCCTCCCGCACACCCGTCGAACCACTCTGTCATCATTACCAGGCGCGGCTCACTCGCGATTTGTGTTTATTGCTACAAGTACATGCCGGTCGCCCCTTCGAAGGGCTCTATTCAGTGGCTGCCACGTGTTGGTACAGGTCGCAGCGCGTTGCATGCGATAGAACGGGATGGCCACATTTAGGCACGTTTGGCGTACCTAAACAGGGAATTTGTTAACAGAGAACCTTCTGTACGTAGTACTATTACTTATTGTGCCTTTGCGACGCTACACTACTAGCTAACATCAGATACGCTATATAATTATGTTGCGCGTACTGTACTCACCTAGAGCGGTAAAAAAAAATACTGTCTCAGATCGCTGGTATTTGACGCACGAGCCGAAGGCAAGGGCGTTATATACAGCGTGTCCCTGGATAAAGTGCACAAACGAATAGGGCTGAAACTAGACACATTTTTTTTGACAAAAAAAATATTAAGAAAATTTACCACGAATATTTATTTTTTTATGTTTTTTTTTTAAATATCATTGTATGCAGAAGACCTCACACTAAAAAATCAAGATATCTTGCCTCCTACGGGCTCTATTGATTCAAAATAAACGGAATTATAATCGCAAAGACTACTTGTAATAATAAAATCAGAAATAATGCGAAAAAATACCTTAAACACACAAAAACAATTTTTTCCTTAAGAAATTTGTGTTTTTTGCTCTAATTCTTGATAGTTACTATCAAGAATTAGATCACAAAACACAAATTATTAGGATATTTTATTATTACAAGTAGCCCTTTGCGATTATAATTCCGTTTATTTTGAATCAATAGAGCCCGTAGGAGGCAAGATATCTTGAATTTTTCGTGTGAGGTTTTCTACATTTAAAAAAAAACAAAAAAAAATATTGGTGGTAATTTTTTTTAATATTTTTTTTTGTCGAAAAAAATGTATCTAGTTTCAACCCTATTCGTTTGTGCACTTTATCCAGGGACACACTGTAGCTTTCTTCTGAGGCTTTCTTTATTAACGTGTGGAGTTAAAAAATATTTAAAACGTGAATACGAACGCAAAAGCATCAGTAATCTTCAAATCGGGCTACAAAATTGTAAACCAAATACCTATGTAAATAATACTATCTAACGTATAAGGATGGATTAAAAAAACTTAGTAAAGGACTTAATTCCATTGTGTAACGAAAATTAGTCGGATAAATAAATTTATTTTATATGGGAATAATTCGTTACACAGTGGAACCAATTAAATTGTTGACAATCTGAAATTAAGATACACACATACATTTGTCTCTCTCTCTTCACATTATAAGTGTGCGAAAGAGATGTAATAGTCTTACATTCATGTGACCGTGATGAGCGAAGTGACTGATACAGTTGCACCTATGCAGAAATTAAAAGTCCTGTCACTTACGTGTCAACTTATTGCACCAACGGCGGAAAACCGTCGCCCGGCACTGTTAGGAAAAAAAACCATTTATTTGCAAAAAAAAACGAGAACACATTATACTATAGGTTGTACGCGGGCTGGGTTTCCGCAACTCGATGTCATGAATGCGCCTATTTTGCGTAGAACACATTACTATTATGTATGACATATAAGGCTCCAGTTACGGAATGAGCTCCCTGTTGAGATCGCGAGGGACTATATGGGATTCTTTAAGGAGTGTATATATTTTTTCAACACACCTGCTCGTAAAGTAGGTCTTATTACAGCGTATTTACACTGATAATGCAGAATATTACCCATGCCGTGCCTTTTACATTACATTATCGCACTAGTGCCTTTTCATTACATATATTTTTAAATATTAGCAAAATAATGCAGAATATTACCCATGCCGTGACTTTTACATTACATTATCGCACTAGTGCCTTTTCATTACATATCTTTTAACATTTTCATTTTTTTTTTTCTCGCAAATGTGTTGAAAAACGTCGTATGAAACACGTGAGCAATGGTCATTACACTTCTCGTCTCCATTAAGCCTTCGCCTTCGGCTCAGGCTTAAAAACCGACTCGAGTGTACTGACCAACATAGCACACTTGCATCATAATGTACTATTAAAGGGTCAGCTACGCGTATATGACACACCCCCATAGTTGTAAGCGTCCTTACGGTTAGGCGAGCGTTTTTTTAATTCGTGTTTCTTCAAGGTTGTAAAAAAAATATTTATTACACTGAAATGACAACTGTCAACCATACCATGATATAATGAAGCGACGAATAACTTTTGACATTGTCAGTAGAATTGTAGGTACAAAAAATTACCATTTAAAAATAATATTTAATTAACTCGCAGTAATACTAAGTATGAATCACAAATCTCCACTACACGTATAAGATAGCACGAAAACACTGACATCAGCAAACATCTACACGGACGAAGTTCTCAAAAATATGTACACAGTTTCATACTCTTAACAATAGTCATATGTGTATAAACATATGAGCCCTTCGTTCGATTATATATCTGCTGGGGAATGCTAGTAGGGTAAACCGTCCCTTTTGCCAGCACCTTTTCAATTATTGACTTATTTTATATAACCTTATTTCGAGAAAATTATTCCCTTCAAATATAAGGTTAAATACGTGGTGCCTCACCACCATGGACTGAGTGCCAAAATGTGGTGTTTTCGTTTGGTAATAAATTGTATTACCAAAACAACGATAAAATAAATAACGATCTCTGTTTAGCCCAGTTGTTAGCTGGTAGAGAATTCCATTGTACAATTGTACATATCTGTATTTTGTGCAATACAGTTTAAATAAGTAAATAAATATAATAACCCGGAAACAGACATTGAGTAAGATGTTTCAAAAATGTTTCCTTGAGCCTAAGTATTTAATTTATTTGACAAGTAAACGTCATAAAATTGATGTGTCACGTGACGAAAGGATTTAAACACTCGGAAACAAATTAAACTAGTGCTGACATAAAATTGTTTGTCGCGCGACATGGAATTTTTATCACGTTCACATGTCAATTTATAAACCTCTTACTCAATGGCGCCTTTGGGTCCCATACTGGGTGTCCCAAAACTTTGCCACACGGAGGGAAAGTACCTTAAATATTGAAGATCAAATTTTACTGAAAGACAGTAATTTTGATTAAAAAAATAATTGGAACTGCATTAAAAGATTTTTGAAAAATCACCTGTCTCACCAGGAATCATCAGGAATCACCAGGAATCAAACCCACCAAATATAAAAAAAAAACTTTTTATTATTTTTACGATAACGATCGAGAGGGTTACTTTAGTTGCTTATTAGGATATTTTTTTCTTAAATAACACAGCGTCTTAAACAAAAAGACCAATTTTTAATTTCCATTATTGCGTATTGTATGCGATCAAACAAATTTGAATGCTGTTCCAATTATTTTGATAAATAAAATGAAATCTTCTTTTAGTAAAATTTCTTATCTTCAATATTTAAGTTACTTTCCCTCCGTGTGGCAAAGTTTTGGGACACCCGGTATATGTCCATAATAACATGGTGAACATAAGTAGCCGTAATATGAATTGCTGAAAGTATAATGTACTCTTTCACTCTCGCATGGTTTCAGCCAGTGTTAAAGAGACGTCCGTGAAATGCGCATGCGTGCTAGTGGGACAGATAGTAGATTGCTCATCTTCAAGGCATTATGATCGAAGGCCACTGTGACGACACAATGTGCAACTACTCTAGCATACCATTATGCCTTAACACTAACGAACAAACTGTACCTCGAAAAATACTCGCACGGATTTAGAAATAAATTAAGGAAAAAATATCACGAAAATTAAATTCATGTGGCAAATAATATGGCATCAGATTTTAAGTACTTTTAAAATAAAAGTAAAACGTAAGACTACGCTTGCATCGCAAGATTAGATATAAGTGGAGTAAAAAAGTACTCCTTATTGCATTAAAGAGTCTATAAAGGTATTGGAAGACAGAAAAACATCGCTCGGATTAAAGGAAACGAATAGGTCATTTAATCGGTCGGAAAACGTCCAGCGCGTTTGTCACTTGTTTACACTAGATCGTCAAGCGAATTCATCGATCGACAGCGTCTTAAGAGAAGCATGCCGAAATAAAGACCTAGTGTAAACAAGCCTTTAGCTTTGCATCCCCTTTTGTGATATAGGAGAAAGTAGGATAGCATGCTCGCTCGGACGCCTCCTATCGGCAATGATACTCGCCCAATTGCAAAGTACGGTGATACTCATACAAAAGCAATGCGACTCTTATATAAAGAATGAGGAAAACCATTTGAAACAATACATAGTTGAGCTGTTGCCTAAAGGCGTGAACATTTTCGAGTCAAAGAAAACAAACCTTATAATTTAGAAAAATTGAGTTGAGGATCAGTGAAAAAATTTTAACATCCGAAAATCTCCCATTAATTATTTAAAGTTACTGGCCGATATAGCCAAAATAAAATAATAAAAATCTAATTACACTAGTCTAGAACTAAAATGGACAAAAACATATCGTTACTAGTGTACTTCTGTAATTATTAAAAGTAACCAAAATGTGAAATCGATCCGTAGCCCGATCAACGAGGGAGCCTGGCGCGGTACCATTAAAATCCAAGTTCGTTTACCTCCATCTCTCTCGCACTTGTATTGGAGCGATAGAGATGAAGCTATACGAACTTTTTTTGTAGTAACGCCTATGGACCCAACAATAATACCATCCACGAAATTACGCAGAATGATCAAGTATAGCAAGCACGTAGATTGAAACGGCAAAAAATCCAATAATATCTTTGGATAATTTGTCATTCTACGAGTGTATACTCTACATTATCATACTGTAGGACGGATGATCATTCTGTCGGGGTCTCCGTAGAAAAATCGTAGCCGACGAGACATAAAGTCGCATCCACACGGTCGGCCCGGGCTCATATAATTTCAAAATTGACTAGATATCTGTGTGCATAGGAATCGTATATAAAAATAGCTAAGTAAAGGAACCGATGCGCTGAAAAACCCGGCACGTTACCTACCGCTAAGTTATTGCCACCAGCGAACCGATTCTAAAAACTGTACTTTCAAATTATTCAGTTAAAGAGTACACGATAACACGCCTAAACTTTTGTACAATTTGTACAATCGCCACCTTAACCATCAGTCGAGAAACCTAAACGACTCTAACTAATAAAACGCCGATCTCATAACGAATCTCACATGCATACAACGAAAATCACTAACAAAATATTTTGATCTCTCTTCACTGGTATAATTATGTGGGCGTTTTTCAAAAAAAGTGTACAAACTTGTTTTTTTTTTGTTTTTCTTACTCACAACCTTTGATACTATCGGTCGTCATACAAGAAAAAAAAGTATCCTAAATATTCCATTTCAGATCGTCACATTCTTGTATGTAGTCTTTTTTATTTACCAAAGATTCTGAGTAAGAAAAACAAAACAAAAAACGAATTCTGAAAAAAAAAGTTTAGTACACTTTTGAGAAACGGCCATAAATAGGTTTTAAGTACGGGACATCGACCGGGCGGTCACGACACCGTCACCGGGGCTCCGGGTCACACGCGGGCTCCCGCCGGCCATCACTTGTTCGGCGCGTACGGATACCCCGCGTGCGGCGCCGCCGCGCGGGACCCCGTCGCGTACAGCTGCTGCTGGAAGTTGTGGAACTGCGCCGCGTAGTTGGGATCCGCTGTCGACGGAACCGCGAACGACTGGCCCTTGAAGCCCGGCCCGGGGCCTCCCATTGAGGGGGGTAGGGGCTGCGCGCTGCCCATCCTCACGTTTCCGGGCATGCCGCCCTTGACGCCTCTGTAGTTGGGTCCGCACATGGGGTTGGGGCCGGGGTTGCCGAAGGGGTCGCCGGCCATCTTGGGCGGAGAGTTGTACCCGGCGGGGTAGTGCGGCATCCGCAGCATGCCGCCGGGCGCCCGCATGACCCCCCGCATGCCGTCCATGTCCATGCCGCGCGGGAAGTACTGCACGCCTTTACTGCTGTCCATCTGCATCGGGTTGGTGACTCGCTGGAGGAAATCTAAACTGGGGGGTCCCCGGGGGCCGGAATTGCAAGGCATCTGAGGCCTGGTCGGTAAATACTGTATCGTGTTCGGCGCGCTCGCTTTGACCTGTACGTTGGCGCCGTTGAACGGGGGCATCTTTCCTTGCCCCATCCTCGGGCCCATCATGGAGGCGTCGGGGCCCATGGGCCCCATAGGCCCGCCCATGGGGCCGCCGCCCATCTTCGGGCTGAGGTTCATGTCCGGGGGGAAGTCGCCGCCCATCATGCTCTCCATGGGTCCGCCCATACCGGGGCCACCCATGTTGTCCATGTGGCAACCTAGAAAGACATTCGTCTATGGTTAGATAACCTGTATTCAAATAACATATCACATACATTATAAAAATGAGTTGCTAAAAAGTAAAAATGTGGAAAAATATTGATCGTTCAAATTTTCACAGTGGATTCCTTAGCGAAAAATAAAAGCCACGTGTTTCTTCTTTCAGTACTAAAATATTGAGACACAGCAGCTGAAAGATATCCTAAAAAACCACGCGTTCGTGGATACCGCGGCAGCGCGCTGTGCGGGAGTCGGCAAGCGCGCCCCTCCACCCTTTAGGCGACGCAGGTCGGTTTCTTATTTTGTTGGATTTGTAGTAGGCCAGTTTCTGATTTTGTCATATTCTTAGAAGGTCAGTTTCTTTTTTGGCGGTTTCGTAATATGTTTTTTCCTTATTTTACCAGCTTCGAAGCAGTACAGTTTCTAATTTCGTTAAATTCTAAGTAGGTTATTTTCTAATATTTGTCTTTTTCTGACTAGGTCAGATTCTTAGTTTGTCGGATTCGTAGTAAGTGGATCATTACTGTTTGTAGTTATTATATAATATATGTAAGTATATTCTCTTCTACATATTGTATTTCTACATTTTGATACGTAAAATGCAGGAATGAACATAAAATTCATTAACACCGAGGTTAAATGATGATGCTGATGATGATCTATCTACTGCGAATCCGACAAACTAAGAATCTGACCTAGTCTGAAAAAGACAAATATAAGAAAATAACCTACTTGGGATTTAACGAAATAAGAACCTGTACTACTTCGAAGCTGGCAAAATAAGGAAATGACATATTACGAAACCGCCAAAAAAGAAACTGACCTTCTAAGAATTTGACAAAATCAGAAACTGGCCTACTACGAATCCAACAAAATAAGAAACCGACCTGCGTCGCCTAAAGGCCCCGCACCGCCAACCCCGAGCGTCACTCAGCTCCCTATTAGCCACACGTTACTAATTATTTACTCGGACAGCACATTTTATCGTGCAAATTTTACCTATGTTTTTTTCAGAAAAGGCATCTTTTATTGATAACGGGCCTGGGAAAAAAATTAACGGTCAATAATATTTACCCCTGTATAGAATATATATTTATTTTTATGTAATCATTCTTGTTTGTTGAATAAATAACTTTCAGCTACAATTTACAAGACAAAGAAATATCTGAACAAACATGTTATTCATTAAATCAAGAAAAGTAATGTTTTTAAAAGCGGTTACACACGGCCACTTTATGCAGCGATACAAATTTCACAAACACCTGACTCACCACACATAGTTCACCTGCATCGATACTGTGCCGTCAGCAGCAGAAGTTGCTAAGCAGCAGAAGTACTCAGAATGATCTACATGGACTCTAATGTCAACAGAATTAGGATCTGTGTACGTCATTTTGAGCGTGTTATTTTGCTTAGCTACTTCTGATGCTGACTGTTCCGCGATAGTATCTTTGCAAAGATTCAGTGAGTAACCGCTTAAAACGTTTCACATGACAACACTTTAAAAGCTCACCTAAATCATTCATCATCATATGCGGATGCCCGTGCGGATGCATCGAGTGATGGTGCTGCATATGATGCGGTGCGCTCCCGAAGCCCATGCTGCCGCCATTGGGCCCCATCGGCCCCGGAGGGCCCCCCACGGTGTTCGTGAGCTGCTGCGACATCTGCGCGAGCGAGGAGATGGGGTCGAAGGAGGCCGCGGACGCGCAGGGGCCGTTGGGACCCTGGTTGGGGTTGATGGGGATGTTGTCGGGGCGAGACAGGCACGCGCCCGGGAAGGGGCCCGCCATGCTCGTGTTGGGGCCGGGTAACGACTGTGGGAGACACATTGAGGGTTAATACATTGTTTAACGAGGGGCGTAAGTGGAATATTGCAAACAAGAGTCTATCAGAAGCCCAACGCCGAAGGCGGAGGGCTTTTGATGACTCGAGTTTGCAATATTCTTATGCTCGTGTTATAACACAATGTTTTTCATCACAATTTGCGAGGAAATAAATAAATACAAACCAATCAAAAATTGACGTTGATAATAAGATCTTACGTCATTGTTCCCCGTCATGGAGTCATCGACGCCAGAAGGCGCGCTGTTGACGACGCTGCAGCTGCTCTTGGCACAGGAGCCGGACGAGGCCGGTGCGTACGGGCCCTGGCTGAGGCTGTCGCGCTGTGGCGTCTTCGAGGGGTCCTGCGTCCGGTTTGATGACGGACTCGGCCTGGATTTCTCGTCTGGTGAAGAGGGAACATTATTAAACAATGCTAAGTAATTGAAACACGAGCTGGACTGATGACCTGGTAAATGTCGCGGGAGTCTGCTGGATGTTGGTGGCGAAGGGCCGGGGATTGTAGCACTCTTTGAGGGAGGCCAGTTTCGGCTGATGTGATGAAGTAATCGAAAACCAAACCAGCAGGTTTTCTTCGCGCGACTAAAGTCGCGGGCGCAAAGTTTCATTTTAAAACGAGTGTTGCGAATTTCCTCGCTTCTTGCATTAGTCACAAAGGTCTTGTACTATCCATGCACTTAAACCTATAACCAAATGATTTAGTATGGACAAAATTCGTATTCCGTGGCCCAAGTAAAGGATCTTAACCCTTTAAAAGGCAAAACTAAAAGTTATCCATAATTCAAATCTCTTCATCATCATCATATCAGCCGAAAGACGTCCACTGCTGGACATAGGCCTCCCCCAAAGAGTGCCAAAATGACCGGTCCTGCGCCATCCGCATCCAGCGGACTCCCGCGACCTTTACCAGGTCATCAGTCCACCTATACCCGGATATGTGACCCGTAACATAAAAGTTATGAAAGAGTTTAGAGTATATGTCGCAGGGAAATGGCCAAAACAGAGATTTGAATAATTTTGAACGCCGCGCCTTCCGGTAAGTGGATTCCGGTAAGTGGATTCCGGCAAGTCTCTTGATATTGCATAAAACTAAAAGTTCTGCACCATAAAATATACAAAAAGATGACCTTAACAGGTCGTCATTTTTGCCTT
Organism: Epinotia brunnichana; assembly: GCA_963854355.1. Taxonomy (NCBI): domain Eukaryota; kingdom Metazoa; phylum Arthropoda; class Insecta; order Lepidoptera; family Tortricidae; genus Epinotia; species Epinotia brunnichana. Next base: position 9,941,619 of record OY977959.1, read on the forward strand.
AATTTTTTTTAGTTGCCCTATAAAGGGTTCAAGGTTTGGAGCTTGTAATTCCTTTCAACACGAGGATTAAGCCGCGTGGAGAAGCTAGTTATTAATATCACGGGATATCCGCGATCATTGCATTACCTTGTCCACATTTGTTCCCTTGCGAGGTTGGAGTCTGAGGGTTGTTGAAACCTGGACTCTGTTCTAGTGAGTACCTCCCCGCCCGCTGTTCTGATAGCGACGAGTGCGGTTCTGGCGTGCCGGGCATCATCCTGTACAAAAAAAATATTTAGTTCGTATCGTAGGGCACCCTAGAGGTGCATGGGGCTTTCACAAGCTCGCACCACGCCTTCCTGCTCTCGGCGATGTCTTGGGCCTCTCATATATTGTTAAGCATGTGATTTGGACGGTAACTGTCAATGAATTCGGAGCAATTTAGTAGGTGCGATGAAATTCTTCAATATCCCTTTTCTGGTTCTGGTTTGACTTTACAAAACGACTTGTAGCGGTCATGGTCTTCATAGATAATAGAATAGAAGGAAAACAATTTTGTTCCTAAACTGCTGTAACGGTCGCCACTTTTAACCGATTTTTTCTTGTTATTCAGGTTTACATGATTTAAGTAGGTTAAGTTATGCATAAACTATAATACACATAAACAATCAAATATATCCATGCATACACTTTACCATACTCAATGATACATATAGATGTAGAAACTTGAAGGGAAATATTAGATTTTTATCCCGTGGTAAAAATGTTATCTTATGTTAAGTTTTTGCATATACTACTTGTTTACGCCTAAGCCGGCCGAGCGCCTGAGTATTCTTTTGTTTGGCTTAATGCTTGTATTTTATTCGTTTATTTTCTACCCACTTAGTTTAGTTATAAAACGATACTTACTGAACGAATGTAATAGGATAGCATAATTACTTATTTAACTAAGTGACACTTATAAGGACGGTGAATCCTGACCCACCGTGACACAGTGCAAACTAGTACGGGGGTCAGTTGACACTTACTTTTGGTTTTCACCATACAAATTTGTATATTAAAATGTAAGTAGCAATTTGTACTTTTACTTATGAAATAAATTTATGATTTATTGTAATAATTGTTTTTTCTTGAGAGTGATCTCCGGTAGTTTTCTATTTGTGAGGTAGGCACTACTGTCTGCAATAAACATTTTTTTTATATATATATATCGGAGTGTGGGCGTATCCTGGGATCTCGGGCATTATGTCCTCGTTACCTGACATTTCAAAGATGACGTTTGTAGAATTGAGTCGCTTAATTTCAAACCCGGGTAAATCCATCTGTCAAATCATGCGATTTTGCTATTAAGCAAAGGTGATAAGGTAGATATTTGCTGATAGGGTCGAATGGATTTACCCGAGTTTGAAGTTAAGCGACTCAATTATAGTAAAAGCACATTACAACTGAAGTCACGTTGAAAGTAATAGAGGGCGCTCAAGGCAATATTCTTATCTCCGACATATATTTTTTTAAGATGACAGGCGCCAACGCAGTCGATTCTCAAATTCATCCCACAGCTCAATTTGAAAACATGAATCACAGTAAAAAAATCGGCTCGGCGTATAATCAATTCAACCTACCCAGCAGGTGATTTCTGATTCGAACTAGACTGCGGCGTCTGTCCACCGCTATTCGAGGGCGGGCCGTTGTCTTTTAACGACGTATTCGGCTGCTTCTGTATCGTCAGCTCTTGACCTGCCAGAGAAACACAAAATCAGCACACTCCCCATACAACAACACGGATGATGGACGAGAATGATAGACAATTAGCCATAGAGTAATGAAGGACACATGTTAGCACATTTTCACCAACCACCACCATATGAAAACAAGGTGATTTAACGAAAAACAACACAAAAGAACACTTATAACTAGTTTATGCTATACATTGGCTAACATTCTAGCCAAGTTATAGCTGGAGTAGTGCTGAAGAAAACATTTAAAGCGAAACAGAAATGTTTAAATAGCCGCATTCAGAAATAACTAAACAAACAAGCCACTTGCTAATATTATAATTATAACTTGAGCCTATACTTGAACATGACATTTCAAAAAATAATGATTTACTATATACTTGGAGATCACAGAACATCCATTTACAGTTTATTAATATCATCGCAAAACAACTATTTCTGTGTTAGATATAATATTTTCATAGATAATTTCTTGTCTTCGGTTTCCGCTAATATTACTCATTAAACATAATTTACTTTAAAAACAAAGTTTTAACCGACTTAAAATCAGTAGCCAAATTGCTTCAAGTTCGCCTATAAAATTTGAAGAGTTCCCTCGATTTCTCCAGGATCCCATCGATCAGAACTGGATTTTGGTGACAACGGGACCCAATCAGGAAGAATATGCTTTAACCAAAAAAAATATTCGAATCGGTTCACAAAAAAAAATACAAACGAATTGAGAACCTCCTCCTTTTTTGAAGTCAGTTAAAAACGATTTGCATAGGTTTAAATTTGGCGGAAAAATAGGGGATTACCGCGGATGGAAATGCAAGTTTTTCTATGTACCGCGCGCCGACCCGTATTTCCTCTTGATACGGTGCTTACAGCTTATTCGATTTGTGCAAGATTGTGCAATATATATGTCATAGTCATAGTCATTTATTGCAACCATAGTTTTGTACAGATCTTTATAACTAGGTACATTGAGTCTCATATGGGCCCCGGTAGGGCATGGCAATGGCATGTGGTTGCAACACACATCCTTAGCGGTAAACGATAACAACGCGACGATCATCAGAGCCCTTCTGCAATTATTTCTGTATGCGGCAAAGCTAAACTGTTACCTTCAAACTGGTTGAGATATGATATTTGCTGCGGCGAAGGCACGGGCATCAGACTCGGTTCCTTCCCGTGATTCCCAGCTTGCTGGTTCTTCTGTTGCTGAGCGGCCAAACATTGTAGCGTTCGCACAAACACGCCATCATCCAACTTCTCTAGTATCTCTTTGTGGCCAACGTTTGTTCCAACATTTGCCGGGGTTAATATTCGTTCACACGTTGGGATTTCAAGCGTCAAGCGTTTTGCGGGGGGGAGGGGGGGGAAAACAAAAAAATACGCATTACAACTACAGAAAACAGAAATGCAAAAAAATATTGGAATAAAATCGTCGTGGTTGGGAAAATGTCTAACAAAGATAAATGCATGCTCTATGTCTATGGCTTCTCGGTAAAAACATGCTTTGCGACTGCTTAACTTACCTATACACTCGCGAGCAAAAAAATCGACTCACGCCACATTTATTTGGTTTAGGGCAAATTTTTCGCAACTGGGAAATGTTACAGGAAAAATGAGTATACCACGTTGTTATAAATTTATTCAGCTTTAAAAAACGCAACAATCATGAAAATCAGACGCATAACTTTCAGGATATGCTCGTTTGAACGGGAATTGAAATTTAACCGCCTTGAATTACCCACGAGTTGAGCGCCTTCAGGATGCATAAAAACAGGTGTAAACCTGTTTTTCTTATAAGTCGCTTATCACAAGTTGACCTGTGCACATTTCTCGCAATTGGACCACTGAAACCACCTGGAAAAAATGGACACCACCGAAAATGAAGCCGCCCAAGTCGTCGCCTTGCTGAATCAAGGACTTTCTCAGCGTTCAGTTGCCGAACAGCTGAATTTAAGTCAGTCTGCTGTCTCCAGGGTTTATCGTCGATTTGCTGAGACCGGAACCCTTACTTGGAGACCGGGATCCGGCCGTCGAAGATGCACATCCGAGAGAGAGGACCATTTCATCGTGACGACCAGTCTTCGGAATCGCCACCTGACCGGCGTTGACGTCCAGCAGCAGCTGATGCGGACCCGTGAGGAGCCCGTGAGCTTTTGGACAGTTCGCCGATGACTTAAGCAAGCAAACCTCACCCCAAGAAGGCCAGCTACGGGGCCCAAATTGACGCAGAGACATCGGGACCTACGCAAGGATTTCGTAGCACGCTACGAAAATTGGAGCTACGAGCAATGGAGCCGGGTACTCTTCACTGATGAGTGCAGAGTTTGTCTCCATGGCAGCGACAGAAAAGGACGGGTGTATCGAAGACCTGAAGAGTGGTTTGCACAATGCTGCTTCTCAGAAACAGTCGCCTACGGCGGCGGCTCCGTCATGATGTGGGCGGGCATTTCAATGGAGGCGAGGACTGAGCTGGTTTTCATCCCTGGTGGCGGCCGAGGAGGTGGATTGACCGCGGATAGGTACATCACTGACATCCTGCAGGACCATGTTGTCCCATACGCAGGTTTTTTTGACGAGGGGTTTCATTTGATGCAAGATAACGCCCCTTGTTACACCGCTGGAGTGACCAAAGCGTACCTGGCGGCGGTCGGCATCCCCACCCTTACCTGGCCACCGCTGAGTCCGGACTTGAATCCCATCGAGCACATGTGGGATTACCTGAAGAGGAAGGTTCAAGGGTGGGATCCAGCCCCGGAGACGATTTTGGCCCTTCAAGCTGCTTTGGTCGAGGAATGGGACGTTTGCCCGCAGGACACCATCAGAAAGCTGATAAGGTCCATGAGGAACCGTATCGAGTGTGTAAGAAACGCCTATGGTGGCAAAACGCGGTATTAAAATGAAAAATAAACGGTTTTTCCTCCATAAAATTTGTTTTCTTTCAATGTTGTGGTTATGAAATTAACCAGTTTTTCCCCACTTTGTGAAAAATCACGTTTTTTTTCAGAACCTGAAAAAAATATGACTTGAATTTGATATTTTCTGTAAGCTTACATTTTCAGCTTTCAGAAAATGCTACTTTGCTACGAATACCTATATTAGTTTTAGAGATATTGCACATTGAAATCCAAAAAAATGTTGAGTCGATTTTTTTGCTCGCGAGTGTAGTCATAGCAGCGTTTATAAGAGAACGATTCAAATGGTCAAACTTATAAAAATCGAAATAAAAGAAGACTCATTCAACATAGTGTCATGTCCATATGTTGCTGCATTTGTAATAATTTGTACACTCGACGTCAAAGAGATGTATACACTACCGGTCAAAAGTTTAAGTTCACTCTTTGTTTTAGGTACAAATGAGTACTTTTGGACAATAACTTTTTGCAGTTCGGAAGCCGAAATTTGTTTCCAACTGATCCGTTATTGTTTCCAGAGATTTGTTTGATTAGTCAGACACAATTCACGTACATTTCTAAACAACGCATTCCCCAAAATCTTATAGGAATGACGGCAAAGGCTGGGCTATATATGGCCTTGACACTTAAAACGTACAATGGATCAGATACAATGTTGGTTTTTAGGGAATTAGTTGTTTAGAAATCTACGTAAATTGTGTCTGACTAATCAAACACATCTCTGTAAACAATAACAAATCAGTTGGAAACAATTTTCGACATCTGAACTGCAAAACATTATCGCACAAAAGTACAAATTTGTACCAAAAACAAAGGGTGAACTTAAACTTTTACCGGTACTGTACATTTTTCGCCTTATTACAATGGAATAAGGTGCAAAAGTGTACGACACATCTTTGACGTCGAGTGTACATACCAACTCGCCTTTCGGACGCGGTACGGTGTAGTTTGAGTCATCTTTAAACCTGTGTGTCCTAATACCTACTTTAGCATTTGAGTTTACCCATATTGATTAGTTTATCTTGTATAGCAAGAATCCATTTTTGAATTAGAGATTTGGATTTTGGTGCTAATATAAAGAGAATTGACTCCTATAGCCTCATTAACGTGTCCACTAAGTTTGCGACAAAAAGATGTCCTACTTGTTTTGTTTCCGTCATTTCTGGAGTAGGTACGATATTATTTACTTTGAAATTCAAGTTCTCGTCATTACCAGCGAGGGACTCGAATGTTCGAAATTTCTACTCCATTGTGAATTATAAGCCTTAAAACTTATATTAAACTAAAGACCTGACCGCTGGTGTTTGCCATCTTATATTAACCCCAATTGGCTACTTTCCTACAAAAATATTGAACAGAATCTTTTATTATGTCAATCAAAGAAAAAAATAGATATAGCCCTTCATTGTTTGTCTCCGGGATGGTCGGGCTAGACACGCTTCGGATGAGGCGGAAGTTGTTATTGTTAGTCCACTATCTGTCTGTTGTCCATCACAGAGTGGACAGCCCGGCTGTGCTCGAGAGGATTGGGTTGGTGGTACCGAGGATCCTCCAGAATTTGGATGGCGTGGCGGTAGCGCCTCGCCGCCGGCCGCGCCTGCTGCAGCATGTGTCCGCTCGCACGTGCTACGCTCGACACGCTCCTACCGCGCGCGCAATTTGGATGGAGGGCGGTAGCGCCTCGCCGCCGGCCGCGCCTGCTGCAGCATGTGTCCGCTCGCACGTGCTACGCTCGACACGCTCCTACCGCGCGCGCAATTTGGATGGAGGGCGGTAGCGCCTCGCCGCCGGCCGCGCCTGCTGCAGCATGTGTCCGCTCGCACGTGCTACGCTCGACACGCTCCTACCGCGCGCGCAATTTGGATGGAGGGCGGTAGCGCCTCGCCGCCGGCCGCGCCTGCTGCAGCATGTGTCCGCTCGCACGTGCTACGCTCGACACGCTCCTACCGCGCGCGCAATTTGGATGGCGTGGCGGTAGCGCCTCGCCGCCGGCCGCGCCTGCTGCAGCATGTGTCCGCTCGCACGTGCTACGCTCGACACGCTCCTACCGCGCGCGCAATTTGGATGGCGTGGCGGTAGCGCCTCGCCGCCGGCCGCGCCTGCTGCAGCATGTGTCCGCTCGCACGTGCTACGCTCGACACGCTCCTACCGCGCGCGCAATTTGGATGGCGTGGCGGTAGCGCCTCGCCGCCGGCCGCGCCTGCTGCAGCATGTGTCCGCTCGCACGTGCTACGCTCGACACGCTCCTACCGCGCGCGCAATTTGGATGGCGTGGCGGTAGCGCCTCGCCGCCGGCCGCGCCTGCTGCAGCATGTGTCCGCTCGCACGTGCTACGCTCGACACGCTCCTACCGCGCGCGCAATTTGGATGGCGTGGCGGTAGCGCCTCGCCGCCGGCCGCGCCTGCTGCAGCATGTGTCCGCTCGCACGTGCTACGCTCGACACGCTCCTACCGCGCGCGCAATTTGGATGGCGTGGCGGTAGCGCCTCGCCGCCGGCCGCGCCTGCTGCAGCATGTGTCCGCTCGCACGTGCTACGCTCGACACGCTCCTACCGCGCGCGCAATTTCCTTGTTGCACCAAATGCTCACTCAGCACGAGGAGGCTGACATGTTTGCTGATCGCTTTTCTAGATTATGCCGTATTGCTAAGCAGTTTCTTGACAATTTAAATTTTAATGAATAATTATTTATTATTTGAATGTATATCTATCATTTTTAATGTACCTATTTCATCATTTCGAATGTTCTACTTATATAATTGACGACTTTTCTTTTTGACATTGTGTATTGTATTCTGTTATATGTAATAATTTATCGTGTAAGTGTTTTGGTGTTAATATGCTGTAAACTTACAATGTATTTAAATGAATAAAATAAATAAAGTTCCGCGTGACGTCACATTATGATACTCTTTTTAGCATAAGGTGACGTCACGCCACCATTTTTTGTTTGATTGACATAATAAAAAAAATACTTGTCCAATATTTTATGATAATCGAACTGATGGTACCAAAATAATTATATATTTTTACCCAGGAAAGTACCCTATTATTACTAACACCACAGGGTTGAGAACGAAACATTAGCAACTAGCAATAAGAAGCATTCGTTCCTCTCGCGCTTATTAGCAAGCAGAAGGGCGAATGCGAACGCGATAGTCCTAGCACTCCCTAGTCTGGTGGTCTGCTACGCTATTCTAAGCCTTAAACTTAGGCACACAAGGTGGAGACTGACCTGGCGCGTCCTGTTTGTTGGCGCCGGGCTTGCAGTGCGCGGGGCTGTTGAGGCCGGAGCTGGCGCGCGAGGCCTCGGCCGACATCGGCATTTGCACCGAGCCGTGTCCCGGCGACTGTGTGGCTGTGGAGATGATCTCATATAAACCAACGGTTCCTGGACAAGTATACTACCCCTTCCTAATTAGAACACAATCCTACAGAACGGTCGACAATTTTTTTTTATTCTAGACCAAATATTACACGATTCATAGTAAATTTTACACATACAACATGTTCATGACAATTTCCGTTAATTGCAAGGGGGCATAGTTTAGATCAAATAAAGTTAATTTCTCCAAGAGAGTAGTAACAAGTGCAAATGGCTCTTAACTGTGACGTCATAACAGCTTTTTAAATTTTGTAAGGTTCCTATACACTACAAGAAAATTTACAAAGTGAGTTCGTTCGATATTACATATTTTTTACATTGGGACGGGGACTTTACTTGCGTACCTTAAGTAATTAAATATGTAGGATAGCCACTTACCTATAGGCACGGAGGCGGAGCGGTGGAGGGGGGAGGCGCCATACGGCGGCGGAGGCAGGCAGCCGCCGCGCTCTGAACACGGGGACTTTACTTGCGTACCTGAAGTAATTAAATATGTAGGATAGCCACTTACCTATAGGCACGGAGGCGGAGCGGTGGAGGGGGGAGGCGCCATACGGCGGCGGAGGCAGGCAGCCGCCGCGCTCTGAACACGGGGACTTTACTTGCGTACCTTAAGTAATTAAATATGTAGGATAGCCACTTACCTATAGGCACGGAGGAGGAACGGTGGAGGGGGGAGGCGCCATACGGCGGCGGAGGCAGGCAGCCGCCGCGCTCTGAACACGGGGACTTTACTTGCGTACCTTAAGTAATTAAATATGTAGGATAGCCACTTACCTATAGGCACGGAGGCGGAACGGTGGAGGGGGGAGGCGCCATACGGCGGCGGAGGCAGGCAGCCGCCGCGCTCTGAACACGGGGACTTTACTTGCGTACCTTAAGTAATTAAATATGTAGGATAGCCACTTACCTATAGGCACGGAGGCGGAACGGTGGAGGGGGGAGGCGCCATACGGCGGCGGAGGCAGGCAGCCGCCGCGCTCTGAACACGGGGACTTTACTTGCGTACCTTAAGTAATTAAATATGTAGGATAGCCACTTACCTATAGGCACGGAGGCGGAGCGGTGGAGGGGGGAGGCGCCATACGGCGGCGGAGGCAGGCAGCCGCCGCGCTCTGAACACGGGGACTTTACTTGCGTACCTTAAGTAATTAAATATGTAGGATAGCCACTTACCTATAGGCACGGAGGCGGAACGGTGGAGGGGGGAGGCGCCATACGGCGGCGGAGGCAGGCAGCCGCCGCGCTCTAAACACGGGGACTTTACTTGCGTACCTTAAGTAATTAAATATGTAGGATAGCCACTTACCTATAGGCACGGAGGCGGAACGGTGGAGGGGGGAGGCGCCATACGGCGGCGGAGGCAGGCAGCCGCCGCGCTCTGAACACGGGGACTTTACTTGCGTACCTTAAGTAATTAAATATGTAGGATAGCCACTTACCTATAGGCACGGAGGCGGAACGGTGGAGGGGGGAGGCGCCATACGGCGGCGGAGGCAGGCAGCCGCCGCGCTCTGAACACGGGGACTTTACTTGCGTACCTTAAGTAATTAAATATGTAGGATAGCCACTTACCTATAGGCACGGAGGCGGAGCGGTGGAGGGGGGAGGCGCCATACGGCGGCGGAGGCAGGCAGCCGCCGCGCTCTGAACACGGGGACTTTACTTGCGTACCTTAAGTAATTAAATATGTAGGATAGCCACTTACCTATAGGCACGGAGGCGGAGCGGTGGAGGGGGGAGGCGCCATACGGCGGCGGAGGCAGGCAGCCGCCGCGCTCTGAACACGGGGACTTTACTTGCGTACCTTAAGTAATTAAATATGTAGGATAGCCACTTACCTATAGGCACGGAGGCGGAACGGTGGAGGGGGGAGGCGCCATACGGCGGCGGAGGCAGGCAGCCGCCGCGCTCTGAACACGGGGACTTTACTTGCGTACCTTAAGTAATTAAATATGTAGGATAGCCACTTACCTATAGGCACGGAGGCGGAACGGTGGAGGGGGGAGGCGCCATACGGCGGCGGAGGCAGGCAGCCGCCGCGCTCTGAACACGGGGACTTTACTTGCGTACCTTAAGTAATTAAATATGTAGGATAGCCACTTACCTATAGGCACGGAGGCGGAACGGTGGAGGGGGGAGGCGCCATACGGCGGCGGAGGCAGGCAGCCGCCGCGCTCTGAACACGGGGACTTTACTTGCGTACCTTAAGTAATTAAATATGTAGGATAGCCACTTACCTATAGGCACGGAGGCGGAGCGGTGGAGGGGGGAGGCGCCATACGGCGGCGGAGGCAGGCAGCCGCCGCGCTCTGAACACGGGGACTTTACTTGCGTACCTTAAGTAATTAAATATGTAGGATAGCCACTTACCTATAGGCACGGAGGCGGAACGGTGGAGGGGGGAGGCGCCATACGGCGGCGGAGGCAGGCAGCCGCCGCGCTCTGAACACGGGGACTTTACTTGCGTACCTTAAGTAATTAAATATGTAGGATAGCCACTTACCTATAGGCACGGAGGCGGAACGGTGGAGGGGGGAGGCGCCATACGGCGGCGGAGGCAGGCAGCCGCCGCGCTCTGAACACGGGGACTTTACTTGCGTACCTTAAGTAATTAAATATGTAGGATAGCCACTTACCTATAGGCACGGAGGCGGAGCGGTGGAGGGGGGAGGCGCCATACGGCGGCGGAGGCAGGCAGCCGCCGCGCTCTGAACACGGGGACTTTACTTGCGTACCTTAAGTAATTAAATATGTAGGATAGCCACTTACCTATAGGCACGGAGGCGGAGCGGTGGAGGGGGGAGGCGCCATACGGCGGCGGAGGCAGGCAGCCGCCGCGCTCTGAACACGGGGACTTTACTTGCGTACCTTAAGTAATTAAATATGTAGGATAGCCACTTGCCTATAGGCACGGAGGCGGAGCGGTGGAGGGGGGAGGCGCCATACGGCGGCGGAGGCAGGCAGCCGCCGCGCTCTGAACACGGGGACTTTACTTGCGTACCTTAAGTAATTAAATATGTAGGATAGCCACTTACCTATAGGCACGGAGGCGGAGCGGTGGAGGGGGGAGGCGCCATACGGCGGCGGAGGCAGGCAGCCGCCGCGCTCTGAACACGGGGACTTTACTTGCGTACCTTAAGTAATTAAATATGTAGGATAGCCACTTACCTATAGGCACGGAGGCGGAGCGGTGGAGGGGGGAGGCGCCATACGGCGGCGGAGGCAGGCAGCCGCCGCGCTCTGAACACGGGGACTTTACTTGCGTACCTTAAGTAATTAAATATGTAGGATAGCCACTTACCTATAGGCACGGAGGCGGAGCGGTGGAGGGGGGAGGCGCCATACGGCGGCGGAGGCAGGCAGCCGCCGCGCTCTGAACACGGGGACTTTACTTGCGTACCTGAAGTAATTAAATATGTAGGATAGCCACTTACCTATAGGCACGGAGGCGGAGCGGTGGAGCGGTGGAGGGGGGAGGCGCCATACGGCGGCGGAGGCAGGCAGCCGCCGCGCTCTGAACACGGGGACTTTACTTGCGTACCTTAAGTAATTAAATATGTAGGATAGCCACTTACCTATAGGCACGGAGGCGGAGCGGTGGAGGGGGGAGGCGCCATACGGCGGCGGAGGCACGCAGCCGCCGCGCTCTGAACACGGGGACTTTACTTGCGTACCTTAAGTAATTAAATATGTAGGATAGCCACTTACCTATAGGCACGGAGGCGGAGCGGTGGAGGGGGGAGGCGCCATACGGCGGCGGAGGCAGGCAGCCGCCGCGCTCTGAACACGGGGACTTTACTTGCGTACCTTAAGTAATTAAATATGTAGGATAGCCACTTACCTATAGGCACGGAGGCGGAGCGGTGGAGGGGGGAGGCGCCATACGGCGGCGGAGGCAGGCAGCCGCCGCGCTCTGAACACGGGGACTTTACTTGCGTACCTTAAGTAATTAAATATGTAGGATAGCCACTTACCTATAGGCACGGAGGCGGAGCGGTGGAGGGGGGAGGCGCCATACGGCGGCGGAGGCAGGCAGCCGCCGCGCTCTGAACACGGGGACTTTACTTGCGTACCTTAAGTAATTAAATATGTAGGATAGCCACTTACCTATAGGCACGGAGGCGGAGCGGTGGAGGGGGGAGGCGCCATACGGCGGCGGAGGCAGGCAGCCGCCGCGCTCTGAACACGGGGACTTTACTTGCGTACCTTAAGTAATTAAATATGTAGGATAGCCACTTACCTATAGGCACGGAGGCGGAGCGGTGGAGGGGGGAGGCGCCATACGGCGGCGGAGGCAGGCAGCCGCCGCGCTCTGAACACGGGGACTTTACTTGCGTACCTTAAGTAATTAAATATGTAGGATAGCCACTTACCTATAGGCACGGAGGCGGAGCGGTGGAGGGGGGAGGCGCCATACGGCGGCGGAGGCAGGCAGCCGCCGCGCTCTGAACACGGGGACTTTACTTGCGTACCTTAAGTAATTAAATATGTAGGATAGCCACTTACCTATAGGCACGGAGGCGGAGCGGTGGAGGGGGGAGGCGCCATACGGCGGCGGAGGCAGGCAGCCGCCGCGCTCTGAACACGGGGACTTTACTTGCGTACCTTAAGTAATTAAATATGTAGGATAGCCACTTACCTATAGGCACGGAGGCGGAGCGGTGGAGGGGGGAGGCGCCATACGGCGGCGGAGGCAGGCAGCCGCCGCGCTCTGAACACGGGGACTTTACTTGCGTACCTTAAGTAATTAAATATGTAGGATAGCCACTTACCTATAGGCACGGAGGCGGAGCGGTGGAGGGGGGAGGCGCCATACGGCGGCGGAGGCAGGCAGCCGCCGCGCTCTGAACACGGGGACTTTACTTGCGTACCTTAAGTAATTAAATATGTAGGATAGCCACTTACCTATAGGCACGGAGGCGGAGCGGTGGAGGGGGGAGGCGCCATACGGCGGCGGAGGCAGGCAGCCGCCGCGCTCTGAACACGGGGACTTTACTTGCGTACCTTAAGTAATTAAATATGTAGGATAGCCACTTACCTATAGGCACGGAGGCGGAGCGGTGGAGGGGGGAGGCGCCATACGGCGGCGGAGGCAGGCAGCCGCCGCGCTCTGAACACGGGGACTTTACTTGCGTACCTTAAGTAATTAAATATGTAGGATAGCCACTTACCTATAGGCACGGAGGCGGAGCGGTGGAGGGGGGAGGCGCCATACGGCGGCGGAGGCAGGCAGCCGCCGCGCTCTGAACACGGGGACTTTACTTGCGTACCTTAAGTAATTAAATATGTAGGATAGCCACTTGCCTATAGGCACGGAGGCGGAGCGGTGGAGGGGGGAGGCGCCATACGGCGGCGGAGGCAGGCAGCCGCCGCGCTCTGAACACGGGGACTTTACTTGCGTACCTTAAGTAATTAAATATGTAGGATAGCCACTTACCTATAGGCACGGAGGCGGAGCGGTGGAGGGGGGAGGCGCCATACGGCGGCGGAGGCAGGCAGCCGCCGCGCTCTGAACACGGGGACTTTACTTGCGTACCTTAAGTAATTAAATATGTAGGATAGCCACTTACCTATAGGCACGGAGGCGGAGCGGTGGAGGGGGGAGGCGCCATACGGCGGCGGAGGCAGGCAGCCGCCGCGCTCTGAACACGGGGACTTTACTTGCGTACCTTAAGTAATTAAATATGTAGGATAGCCACTTACCTATAGGCACGGAGGCGGAGCGGTGGAGGGGGGAGGCGCCATACGGCGGCGGAGGCAGGCAGCCGCCGCGCTCTGAACACGGGGACTTTACTTGCGTACCTTAAGTAATTAAATATGTAGGATAGCCACTTACCTATAGGCACGGAGGCGGAGCGGTGGAGGGGGGAGGCGCCATACGGCGGCGGAGGCAGGCAGCCGCCGCGCTCTGAACACGGGGACTTTACTTGCGTACCTTAAGTAATTAAATATGTAGGATAGCCACTTACCTATAGGCACGGAGGCGGAGCGGTGGAGGGGGGAGGCGCCATACGGCGGCGGAGGCAGGCAGCCGCCGCGCTCTGAACACGGGGACTTTACTTGCGTACCTTAAGTAATTAAATATGTAGGATAGCCACTTACCTATAGGCACGGAGGCGGAACGGTGGAGGGGGGAGGCGCCATACGGCGGCGGAGGCAGGCAGCCGCCGCGCTCTGAACACGGGGACTTTACTTGCGTACCTTAAGTAATTAAATATGTAGGATAGCCACTTACCTATAGGCACGGAGGCGGAACGGTGGAGGGGGGAGGCGCCATACGGCGGCGGAGGCAGGCAGCCGCCGCGCTCTGAACACGGGGACTTTACTTGCGTACCTTAAGTAATTAAATATGTAGGATAGCCACTTACCTATAGGCACGGAGGCGGAGCGGTGGAGGGGGGAGGCGCCATACGGCGGCGGAGGCAGGCAGCCGCCGCGCTCTGAACACGGGGACTTTACTTGCGTACCTTAAGTAATTAAATATGTAGGATAGCCACTTACCTATAGGCACGGAGGCGGAGCGGTGGAGGGGGGAGGCGCCATACGGCGGCGGAGGCAGGCAGCCGCCGCGCTCTGAACACGGGGACTTTACTTGCGTACCTTAAGTAATTAAATATGTAGGATAGCCACTTACCTATAGGCACGGAGGCGGAGCGGTGGAGGGGGGAGGCGCCATACGGCGGCGGAGGCAGGCAGCCGCCGCGCTCTGAACACGGGGACTTTACTTGCGTACCTTAAGTAATTAAATATGTAGGATAGCCACTTACCTATAGGCACGGAGGCGGAGCGGTGGAGGGGGGAGGCGCCATACGGCGGCGGAGGCAGGCAGCCGCCGCGCTCTGAACACGGGGACTTTACTTGCGTACCTTAAGTAATTAAATATGTAGGATAGCCACTTACCTATAGGCACGGAGGCGGAGCGGTGGAGGGGGGAGGCGCCATACGGCGGCGGAGGCAGGCAGCCGCCGCGCTCTGAACACGGGGACTTTACTTGCGTACCTTAAGTAATTAAATATGTAGGATAGCCACTTACCTATAGGCACGGAGGCGGAGCGGTGGAGGGGGGAGGCGCCATACGGCGGCGGAGGCAGGCAGCCGCCGCGCTCTGAACACGGGGACTTTACTTGCGTACCTTAAGTAATTAAATATGTAGGATAGCCACTTACCTATAGGCACGGAGGCGGAGCGGTGGAGGGGGGAGGCGCCATACGGCGGCGGAGGCAGGCAGCCGCCGCGCTCTGAACACGGGGACTTTACTTGCGTACCTTAAGTAATTAAATATGTAGGATAGCCACTTACCTATAGGCACGGAGGCGGAGCGGTGGAGGGGGGAGGCGCCATACGGCGGCGGAGGCAGGCAGCCGCCGCGCTCTGAACACGGGGACTTTACTTGCGTACCTTAAGTAATTAAATATGTAGGATAGCCACTTGCCTATAGGCACGGAGGCGGAGCGGTGGAGGGGGGAGGCGCCATACGGCGGCGGAGGCAGGCAGCCGCCGCGCTCTGAACACGGGGACTTTACTTGCGTACCTTAAGTAATTAAATATGTAGGATAGCCACTTACCTATAGGCACGGAGGCGGAGCGGTGGAGGGGGGAGGCGCCATACGGCGGCGGAGGCAGGCAGCCGCCGCGCTCTGAACACGGGGACTTTACTTGCGTACCTTAAGTAATTAAATATGTAGGATAGCCACTTACCTATAGGCACGGAGGCGGAGCGGTGGAGGGGGGAGGCGCCATACGGCGGCGGAGGCAGGCAGCCGCCGCGCTCTGAACACGGGGACTTTACTTGCGTACCTTAAGTAATTAAATATGTAGGATAGCCACTTACCTATAGGCACGGAGGCGGAGCGGTGGAGGGGGGAGGCGCCATACGGCGGCGGAGGCAGGCAGCCGCCGCGCTCTGAACACGGGGACTTTACTTGCGTACCTGAAGTAACAAACAATCAGTATTGTATAGGCGCCGTAGGGTTATGGTCTTCTCTTCCTCTCACTGACCATAAGCGTGAGCGAGATGGAAGTGCGTGTTCGGAAGCGCGGATATCATGTTTAGTAATTTTAATTTCTTGTGCGTTTAGATAAATAAAAAAGTAATCACTGCTCGCGTGAAAATAGAGATAATACGGAGAAAACTAATTTTCCCGGAAATGATACCTAGCTAGATCGATTTCTCGCCCCCGTAAACCCCTGTATTCCAAGTTTCATCGAAATCGTTAGAGCCGTTTCCGAGAACGTGATTGCAAATATATATATAAACATTGCTCGTTTTACAAGTAATTTAATTAAGTACTTTATCTGAAATAAATAGATAAAAAAAACGAATACAAGCGGAAGTCTCTGCTAACACTAGTTGAAAAGAGGTTTTTTTTTTTATATATTTGCGGACAATCTTACACAAATCTACCTAGTCCCACACTAAGCAAAGCTTGTACTATGGGTACTAGACGACGATAAACATACTTATATAAAGAAATAGATACTTAAATACATAGAAAACATCCATGACTCAGGAACAAATATTCATGCTCATCACACAAATAAATGCCCTTATTTGAACCCAGGACCTCTTGCTTCGTAGGCAGGGTCACTACCAACTAGGCTAAAGCGGTCGTCGTTTCAGCTTATAATACCTACAAATTATGCAATGAGTCCCAGTCACAATAAAAGATACAGATTTTTTTTCCCCGTTTGGCCTGCATTGCGGCCAGCTACGGATTTAATTCGGTATGACTTTCTGGGGGCAAAAGATACTGAAGATCGAGCGAATATGTGAAAATGTCGAAAAGCGGACCCCGGGCTCAGAAGCTCAGCGAGTAGAAATGAAGATGGGAAACTCACTTAAATCGTTGTCCATGGATTTGGGGTCGTCGAAGAACTGGTGGTGTATCTTCTGCCAGTCGATGTCCGTGGCGTTGGCGGGGCTCTTGGGGCTGCGCAGCCCGCCGGCCTTGTGCAGCCCCGCGCCCGGCCCGCCCGGCCCGCCGCCGTCGCCGGGACCCATCTGAGGATAACGAGGTACCTTTTTTAAATATGAGAGAAGATTATCATAGCGCAAACGCGCTAAGCAGCTAGGCAGACATGCGCCAGGTGTTTTTTAGTGTTCCGGCCCCGTAGCATGGATGGCTTTATCACGCGATAAGTGATAGGATTGAGCTGCCGTCCCTGGCTGACACCGTTCGATAGAATGAGACAACGCGCTTATCCTATCACTTATCGCGTGATAACGCCATCCATGCTACGGGGCCCGTACTCAAAGAGTAAAACGGGACCCTATTACTAAGACTCCGCTGTCTGTCTGTCTGTCACCAGACTGTATCTCACTGATACCGTGATAGTTCCAGTTGAAATTTTCACAGATGATGTATTTCTGTTGCCGCTATAGATAGATAGATTCATTTATTTCATAGTAAGATTACATTGACTAACAATTAACAACAAATACTAAAAACAGAATAAAAAAATTTTTTTTTATAGATAATGGGTACGGAATCCTTCGTGCGCGAGACCGACTCGCACTTGGCCGGTTTTTTTATCAAACATGCTCGGAAATGTAGAACTTATGATCGCGAAAATAGACTGCGAAACACAGCGTTACGGGTGTCACGAATGTGTAGGTCGGTAACGGGAGTTGACCATTTTCTCGCACCCTGTATGTTTTTTCCAAAATCTGTACACGCCAATCTTCATTAATATGAAATCGAAGGAAGGTCTCCTAAGACCATTTTCGCCTAGCAACACGGGATCTGGTAGCTGCCCTCACTGACCCAAAATCTATTACCATCCTGTATAATGAAACTTGCATACAATTTCTTGCATGTGTAAATTGCGCTTTAAATTAGGAACGAACACATTCGCTCGTCTGTTACTCCTATTAGATTCAAATATGGAACAGGTAATTTGTACTGAAAACTCACATTTCTCCTTCCATACTCGTCGCAGTGTGGTCCATTGGGCATCCCATGATGCTCTGGTCCGCAATCGCCGTGTCCCATCATCATACTGTCCATCATTATACCACCTGAAACAATAATCACCCGTGAGCCCTGTGCTGCTATCTGTAAAAGTATGGGCTATCGGCTGAATAAGTCACACAGATTCTTATAAGACTTACAACTCTTACAAGCTTGAAAAGATAGTAAAGGAAGTTTAATATCATAGTAAATAAATAAATTTGCTTTATAGCAAATACTTCGTCTAATCATCGACCCGCGCGCGCGAAACGGACACCCGCCCGCTATTTGAACTCCGCGGACTAGTCGACATGGAGTCGAAATTCGCGCGGCCGGCCGGAGCCGCGCGCCCAAAATCTTGCGCAGTTGCATATCGGTCAGTCAGTCTTCAATCAGGCCACCACCGCGACACCGGCGCGCAAGCTAATTATTATATTTACCGTAAACGTGATTTCTTACTTTAGTAGAGATAGAGCCTGTGGCTTACTACTAAGTATAAGTGAACTTTTATCTTTATCTGTTGTGTGTAGGTATGTGAGACTGTTCGTGGTGTGTGCGAGACTCGTAAATAAACCAAATTTGTGAAATATTTCCGCCGGTGTTTCATTCGCTGCCTACACCACAATAGTGACTGTACATAATGAAGGGCATTAAACAGGAGTGTGGGATCACACGAGTGTTTTAATGCATAATTATGTACAGTTGGATACGCTACTTTATATACCCACATGTTATAAATCCTCAATGATGTGTTCGGGAACCATTAGAATAACCGCCATTGCACCGCCATGGCAGACTATATTTCAAATCATGACCAACTAGATTTCCATAATAACATCGATATCGATGTTATTATGATTTTTTCAACACACCTGCTCGTAAAGTAGGTCTTATTACAGCGTATTTACACTGATAATGCAGAATATTACCCATGCCGTGCCTTTTACATTACATTATCGCACTAGTGCCTTTTCATTACATATCTTTTTAAATATTAGCAAAATAATGCAGAAATTACCCATGCCGTGACTTTTACATTACATTATCGCACTAGTGCCTTTTCATTACATATCTTTTAACATTTTCATTTTTTATTTATTTATTTTTTTCCTCGCAAATGTGTTGAAAAACGTCGTATGAAACACGTGAGCATTGGTCATTACACTTCTCGTCTCCATTAAGCCTTCGCCTTCGGCTCAGGCTTAAAAACCGACTCGAGTGTAATGCCCAACTTAGCACACTTGTATCATAATGTACTATTCATACATTATAATAACACTGGCACAGGTACAACGCTGGTGTTACGTTACTGGTTGCAATTATGGTGGTGTACAGGGTGTCCCAGAAATTCCGGGCCCGACAATGTGCTCGACGAGCGCACGCGCCCACGAAGGCGAGACTCGCGGCCGCTTTCGGGCTCCGATGCCATCCATCCTCCGCATGATCGCGAAGCGCGTTCATTCTCCTTCGACGTGGAGCGACTCTCGTTGTTCATAATGCGATTCCAAAACACTCGTGAACAACGAAGTAAAAAAATTACAAAAGAGGGTAGTCCGATAGAAAAGATATCACTCGCGATTCGCTTTCCTTAACTTTTATACTATTTAGGACTCCCTCTAGGCAAAATAATACTATCTGATGTTAAAAATCGAGATTTAAGATTCCTTGTTGCAAAAATAGCTACGGTACGTACGATCTGTACGGCAGACGACGCAACCACGGCCTGCAATCTTTGAACAAAATATCCGGGCGTTAGTATTGTGGTCACGTGATAGCACGTGATTGGCTAATGCAATTGACTAAATATTTACCGCGCTTCCCTCACCCCCGCACCTACTGCCATCTTTAAGCTGTCCGAGCTGTCACTCTTGCCGCTTGTTTTTGAATTTGTTTGAGCGTTTTAACCAATATTATGTTATGACATAAAAAATAAATTAAAAATATGCAAATGTCAAGTTGAAATTTGAATTCAAATGTTTGAAGTTTGATTGAAAAGTCAGAAAAAATACGGATTTATCTTG
Source organism: Epinotia brunnichana (assembly GCA_963854355.1). Classification (NCBI taxonomy): domain Eukaryota; kingdom Metazoa; phylum Arthropoda; class Insecta; order Lepidoptera; family Tortricidae; genus Epinotia; species Epinotia brunnichana. The sequence continues at coordinate 9,961,601 of OY977959.1, forward strand.
CTATTTCGATATGTTTCGCAGCTTTTTCGTTATAATTAATGTATTTGATCTCTTCGTGTACCTACTCGTGAACGTGTTGAGTTAGAATATTCCAGAGATAGAGACTCATTATGGGTGGAAATAGTAGGATAAAATTTGTGGTGTAAGAGAAAGACACAGACCAGGATTCTTTGGCCAACTCGTGATACTAGAGTGCAATAGAGTATTTAAAAGCAACTTTGGCCTTATCAAGCAAGTATAGCCTGCCATATCAGATCTCATAATAGGGATAATTCATATATTATATGTATTTGTCCCCATGCAGGAAGTTGACGCCTTAGGTACCTACCTACCTAAGGTATGTACTTATGTGAACGAGTTAGGATAGTGTGAACGAAAAAATCCTAAGCTTTTATACTTAGTTAAACTAAAGTGCTGTTTGGAGTGGAAACCCTGGGGCCGTGGGGACCGGGCGTGAAGGCCCTGTATAAGGAACTTTCGGAGCGGCTCATCCAAACATCCGGAGAGGGCTGGCAGCTATTTTGGCCAAAGGATTAGCCTGGCAATCCAAAGAGGTAACGCTGCCAGCCTTCTGGGCACCATAGCCAACGACGGCGACCTGGGGGTCATTTACTTTTTATAGTTTTAGTTTATAATATAGGTTTAGTTTAATTATAATTCTTTATAAATTTTATTATGTTACCATTATACTTAAATGTCTTAGATAATATTAGATTAATTAAAGTGCTTGAGCGATATACCTACATATTGTAAACATAATTTATTGTCACGGGACTTGCGGGCAAGCTTGCCAAGTCTTTGAGTGAATTCGTATCCTTATTGCATAATTTTAAAATAAAAATACATACCTTTTAATTGAAGTTTTTTTTTAGAATTGTTCTGTAACTTAGAAAATGTATATGTCTATTAAGAAAACTGGTGCACCCTGCAGGATATCTACTTGCCCCGAATAGGTAGGTACAGGTCGGCAAAAAAAAACTACGGCTGGTCCGTAGTTTTTTCGGCCGAGCTGTGCCTACTGTACATAAATGGGGCATTGCTGATCATAAATATATACACATCGTAATAGTTCCAAACCTTCCTGCAGGAGGGCGACACTGCTTCCTACCCATTTGGGCCGCCGACATAGATCTCTATTACAATACATTAAAAATAGGTACTCTGTGCCACTGTGCCATACACTGGCTGTTCGTTTCAGTTCTCATGACAAAACATGCATCAAAATAAAAAAAAATAAAAAAAATCTCATCAATTTCAGTGGAACCCTATTGGCTAAAATGGTTGTATGACAGTTGTGCGTCTGATACGTTAGTATCTCTTAGTAGTCTGTGGACGCAACAATGAGGAAGCCAAGCAAGATGGCGGCGGGCGCGCGGGCGCTGGCTGGCTGGTTTGACAGGAGCGGAGGCGGATGTGACGTCACAGCGATGACGTGGAGTGACAGTTTAACGCAAACGGCTACGTTCGAACGTGCGCAGTGGCACCCTCTCAAGTTCAAGGAATACTGGACGTCGAACGGAACACATAATACAAAAAAAATGTACTACGCTTTTTTTTTTGTATTTTTATGATAACTGTTATGACTTGGTCTATCATTCGTTTACGGCTTGACGCCGATTTCTGGGACACCCTGTATTTGGTTTCCGAACACATTCTAGAGGATTTATGATGTGGGTGTACATAAAAGACATTTTCTCCAACTTACTCGGAAATGTTTCCATTAATGGAGTAAAAACACACCTCGAAGTTTATCGTTATATGCATTGATGAGATAATAAATTAAAAAAAATGGAAATACTTCCCGGACATGCCCGGGAAGTAAATATTATTGTGCAGGTTACTTACTTTTAATTTCATGCAAGACTACAAATTCACCATACAGCCAATTGTCCAATAGTCACGTACAAAAACCGACATAGATAGAATAATAATTGTGTCCAAATCATAAGACAGTTTTTTTAGACTTAATTATTTTCTCGGACTGATAAATATTTTGTAACAAATGTATAGTTTTTTTAAATGTCTAATGCGTTTAGGGATTGTCGATTTAACTAAATGTAATAATGCCTATATTTATATTTACTAATACTATAAGTTTTCTTTTATTTATTTTCATTGCTATGTTTTATGTGGAATCAAATATACAATTCGGACCCAATACTTTAAACTTTAATATCCTTAAAAAAAAATTAGGCGGGAAACTGGAATTCATTTTGTCAAAGATTTTCTGCCGTGTTATTTTTACGAAAATAAAATGAGTTCTACAAATAGTGACGAAGATATCCCAATGGGTACACCACCAGAATTAGCAGCAGAGGCAAAGTTGGCGAGAGCTAACTTGCTTCCGCCTAAATCCGAAGAAAAATATTTAAGAACGTTCGCAAATTTCAATTCCTGGCGAAAGAAGAAAAATACCAGTTCGTTGTCGGAAAATGTTATTTTGGCGTATTTTAACGAACTTGCAAAAGATAAAAAACCTTCTACTCTGTGGGCAATGTACTCAATGCTGAAAAGTACTATACAACTAAAATATAATATAAACATTAAGAACTACGCGAACTTATTGTCATTTTTGAAACGGAAATCATCCGGTTTCAAAAGCAAGAAATCGAAGATTCTTACCAATGAGGATATCACAATATTCTTAAATGAAGCTCCAGATGAGATTTTCCTAGCAATAAAGGTAAACATAATATTGTATAACTGACTTAAATATTATTTTCCATATTTGGACTCTATCCGTCGTATGTTAACATTATTATTTATTTGTTTCAGGTTGCTCTCATTTTAGGCGTCAACGGTGCATGCCGAATGATCGAGTTGACTAATTTAACAGTAAACGACATAACGTGCCATGATGATATACTTCTGGTAAAACTACGGGACACAAAAACTAAAATCGACCGCATGTTCGTTATTCCAAATGAGTTTGTGCCAGTTGTAAAAAAATACCAATTACTTCGTCCCAAAAGTACCAATTCGGACAGATTTTTTATAAATTATAAAAATGGGAAGTGTGTCAATCAAGTAATTGGACGGCATGCAATGGCGAAAATGCCAACACAAATCGCAAGCTACTTAAATTTAGCTGACAGCGATTGCTACACAGGCCATTGCTTTCGGCGGTCATCGGCCACCTTGCTAGCTGACTCCGGGGCAAATTTAACAACCATAAAGAGGCACGGTGGTTGGAAATCTGACGCAGTAACCGAGAGCTATATTGAAGAATCGGTGCAAAACAAAAAGAACATATCCGAAAAAATTAATCAAACTATCACCCTTCAAACAGAATCTCAGCCATCTACATCGAATCATCAATGTAATAAAATATCAAGTCCGAAACCATCCACCTCCCGCATAGATTCTGCTCCCTTATCACCTAATCCGCAGCATTCTAACACACAATCAACAACAACTTCTAATCAAGAAAATATTCAAACCAACATAAGCGTTCCGGGGAAAAATATAACTCTGTCTTTCACGAACTGCCCTAATATGAATAATGTATCTATAACATTCAATTAAAACTCCTGACATAAGGTTTATTTTTATTACTATTAAAGTGTTGAATTTGTTTAGATTGTAGGTAGATTGTTATATAAACATGTGCGAAATAAATATAACCTTTTAAGATTTTGTTTTATTTCCTCGCATATTTGGAGAAAAGCAGTATACAGGCCTCGGCAGGAATGTCATTTCGTGGATTCGTATCTATTGAAGGACTCGGCTATGCCTCGTCCTTCAAAACCATACTCATCCACGAAATGACTTTTCCCGGCCTCTGCAGTAATATACTATTATCTACCCACATGTTATAAATCCTCTAGAATGTGTTCGGAAACCATATATAACGACCACCACAATTGCAACCAGTATCGTAATATCAGCGTTTTATCTGTGCCAGTGTTATTATAATGTATAAAAAATCATAATAGCATCGACAATTGATGTTATTATGGAAATCAGGTCCGGTGTTGGGGTCGTGCAGCATGATGTAGTTGGTCATGATTTGAAATCTAGTCGGCCATGGCGGTGCAATGGCGGTTATTCTAATGGTTCCCGAACACATCATTGAGGATTTATAACATGTGGGTTGATACACATAGTCTATGTAACTGTACATAATTAGATTAATTAGGCATGCCCCTCATTATGTACAGTCACATAAACTACAGTTATTCGAAGGTGAGTGGACGCTTTCCTATTATTATGACGTTAACGTCTAATTTCGTTATATCCACTCGCTTTCGTGAAATGCAAGTATGCCTTTCGTGAAATGCAGGCAGTAAATGTTACATGTGAATTCACATTCAGGTTAAGAGTCTACTCACCGTTCATGGCGTTCATGTTGGGTCCGGGCATCATCCTGGGCCCCATGTGTGGTCCCCCCATCATGCAGGGCTTGGGGCCGCCCATCCCACCCATGGGGTTGGGCATGCGCTGGAAATATTAATTATATATGTTAGGTATTTTCGGAAATAATTCATGGATTGATGTAAAATATACGACAGTCTAACTTCGGATCAGTAGAACCGTATTAGGTAACTTTTTGCACCAATACGGAAGCAAGTTACGCGTACGCGCTATTTTCATCACTACGACGACTTTATCGGACTTATGCTGCAAAAGTTCGCTTTGTAGGATCTCCCTTAATCTCGAACGAAAAGTAGTACGATTATACATTTGAAGAGATAGATAGAGAGACGAACGAAACGCTCAATTTGCAAAAACAAACATTACAAAATCACTAACTTCGAAATAGTGGATATAGAATATCGTTATGGTCTAATGAAGCTACGATTCTACTTCTGTTTGGTTGTCCTAAATAATTTATAAAGAATAAGAATAATTTTATTTAAAACCATACAGACCTTATTTTATTTTATTTATAGCCTCTTTTCAGAAAGTTACAATAACATACTTAAAACTACAGTAACCGCAAAATATTACATTTTTAATACAGTTGCTCAAAAAGTGGTACTTTTTGTGGCTGCGTAGCGTGCGAGAAGCTCAATTTCTCGCACTAGTGCTTTTTACTTTTTAGTTCCAAACTATACTTTCGAAACGCAGTAATTTTATATTAGATTTTTTACTTGGAAATTATGAAATTAAAAACGCTTACGAATACTAGGAGTATTTATCTTTGATCGCGTTAGTATGAAAGTCATTTTTGAAGCTGAAAATGTACGCATCTGTAGGTAGACCGCTTAACTCATTCCTCGCTTGCGCAGCGCGCGGGTGCAGGGGTATGACGATAACGGGGTGCGGGCGCCGGGGTTTGCCTTCCGCACGTCGCCCGCAGCCCGTTATAGTCATACCCCTGCACCCGCGCGCCGCGCAGGCGAGGACCGAGTTAAACGGTCCACCTATAGGTACCAGGAGCGCATACGCAAGCAGAAGTTTCGATGCAGCCACTAACAGTTGAGATCGAGGTACAATAATATAAATTTATTTAAAGAATTCATTAATATATAAATGACGAATATTAATTTATTATTTTTTCGCAATTGTATTAAAAAACGTCGTTTACAACACGTGTGAAATGTCTTTTACCACTCGTACCGAGTCTTGCCACTCGCTTTCAGCTCGTGGCAAGATACCTCGGTACTAGTGGTAAAAAGACATTCTTTTCACACTAGTTGTAAAATGTACTATTCTGTGTGCCTACTGGCAAAGGCCTCCCCCAGTCTTCTCCATTCCTCCCTGTCTGTGACCACTCTGGTCCACGTCTTGCCGGCCATTTCTATAATTTCGTCCTCCCATCTTTTAAATTGTCTGCCTCTATTCCGTTTGCATCCTCTTGGGTACCATGTTGTTAGTATTTTGCTCCATTTCTCCGGTCCTCTTATTGTATGTCCAGCCCACTTCCATTTAAGATTTTTCACTTTATACGCTACATCCTCGAGTTTTGTCTTGTCTCTCAGTTCCGAATTCTTTATCTTGTCTATTCTTCTCTTCTTGAGTATGCTTCTTTCCATGGCTCTCTGACTTACTTTTTTGTTGCTCGCATTGGACATAGCTTTTGTTTTTTGTACATTCATCGAGAGTCCCACCTCTCTGCTAGCTCTGTCCAGGTCTTCTAGCATTTCTTGTAAGTCTTCTGCACTTGTCGCAAATACTACTATGTCATCCGCAAATCTCAGATGGGTAAGTTTAACACCGTTTATGCGCATGCCATAGTTCATCCACTCCATCTTCTTGAAGACTTCTTCCAAGACCGCTGTGAATAGCTTAGGCGATAGGGGGTCGCCCTGTCTCACCCCTCGTTGTACTTTTATGTCTTCTCCTTCTCTTTCTAATTTTATCCTTGCTGTGGTATTTGTATAGATGTTTCTAATTAGCCTTATATATTTGTGTTCTACACCTTGCCTTTCGAGTGCTTCCCAGATCTTTGTGTGGAATAACGAGTCAAATGCTTTGCAGTAGTCCACAAAGCAGCCGTAGAAGGTGATGTTGTATTCTTTACATTTTTCGAATATTTGTCTGACTGCATGTATGTGGTCCACTGCAGAGTATCTGCTTCTGAATCCCGCCTGTTCTACCGGTTGGTTCTCGTCCAATGTTTTTGTGATACGGTTTAGGATGATTTTTGAAAAAGTCTTGTATAATAATATGTTCGACATTAAACTTATTGCTGATGTCGTTTTTGTCTCCTTTTATATGAAGTAGTTTAATGGTAGATGCTATCCACTGCTTTGGTATCATTTCTTTTTCCAAAATCATGTTAAAGACTTGAGTCAGGGTCGGTACTATATGTTCTTTAGTCTCAATTAGAGTTTCGTTGGAAATATTATCGGGCCCCGAAGCTTTGTTTATTTTCTGTGTGCTGATTGATTTTTCCACTTCTCGTTGCAATATTGGGGGTACTTCGCTTGTGTCTGGTAGGTCGATATATTCACTTGCATCTGGATTGGAATAGAGATCTTTATAAAACTCGGTGGCGGTGCTGATGATATCTATTCTTTCAGTTCTATCTTTGCCGGTGCGGTCTTTTAGTTTAGGGATCCAATCTTCTTTCTCTTGCAATATTTTTATCGCTTTTTAGTCCCTCCAGTAGTAGATACAGACCTTATACAAATACACAAATATATCCGGCAGGCTCCAAGATACAGGCTCAGCCTAGTTTGGAGCCCCACGGATAATGTCTGTATAATCTGTAATCATGTGCTTGTCTAATAATAAATTATTCTTATTCTATTCTATTCTTAAAAATTCTTAAAGGCCCCGAACTCTGCTGAGCCTGTATCTCGGGACCAGCAGTATGCTATACAAATGAAGTATCACACAGATATGACGGCAATTCAGTATATACTCAAATTTTAATATTATATATCTAAAACTATGTGTATGTGCATGTGTGAGAGTGTGCGTGCGTGTGTGTGCGGTATGTGCATGGGCATGATCGTCACTATCAGGGATGAAGAACAGCTTCCGTGTTGTCCATTTTTTTTTTCTGTTCCCTACCTGCTGTGTGCTGTTGGACATAATGCAATTTACAATTTATATTCACAAAGAAAATGAATTGTACTCACCCCCATAGGTCCTCCACAACCCCTGCCCATATGCATGTCGCTACACATGCCGCCCTTCATATCCGGCCCGCCGCACGGACCCCTGATGCCCTTCATCCCGCACATCGGCCCCATAGGTCCATTTGGCCCCATTGGCATCATCGGCCCGTTCGGTCCCATGGGCCCGTTCGGCCCCATCGGTCCATTTGGTCCCATCATGCCGTTCGGCCCCATGTTCCCATGCATCATCCCCGGCCCCATGCCCATAGGCCCCATAGGTCCGTTCGGGCCCATAGGTCCGTTCGGTCCCATCGGGCCATTAGGTCCCATGGACATACCCCCCATCCCGGACATAGTGCAAGAAGGGCCGGAGTTCATGCTATTCGACATAGACACCATGGGCCCATTGGGACCGGTGTTCATTCCGGACATGGGTGGGTACGGTATGTTCATGTTGGCCGAGGAGTTGGGAGGGTCCCCGGAAGGCTGGTCCCCAGGCTGGTTGGGGTTGCCATTCTCCGGAAACAGGATCTGATGCATCTTCCGGATGGTGGCCAGCTGTTCCTCGCGGTGGGCGCGCTGCTGCGGTGTTAGGTTCTCGTCTGGAATTTTAACACCTGTAATAGATAGATAGCATTTTTGATTTTGTTTCATATTGAGAAAAGTTAAAGTGTGACCATATGGGTCGGAATATGACGTTCACGAAAAAAGTTGCCACTGTTCAAATGTGCCACCATCGTTCTTAAATTCTTAACCCTTCGTCTGTGTTTGGTCAGGATCCTGATCACAATTTACTGTCAACTTTTTGCATTTTTTTTGCGAACAATTTTATTTGGTCTCTACGGGTGCAACCGAGGCTTGAACTCACGTTTTTTTTTACCTACCACATACGAAGGGTTAAGTATTATACAATATCTAGACCATTGACCATTTAAGTAGTAAAACGTTTTGGAAATCTACATATTGTCATAGTGCTAGTTGATGAAATAGTTGAAATGATGTCTGTGTAGGGTCATTTCGCCGGTTGGCGACCACCTAATTTCATGTGCCGGTTAGCGACCACTTAGCTGACTTGGTGAACTGAAAGCATATTTTCTCGTTTTTTTTGTAAATTCCTATTCCATAAGTACAAACAATAAGACATACGACTGACTGTTTCAATAGGCTCTGTAGAATTGATGTTATCTTCAATTGAAAAAACCATGTTCTTCAAGTGGTCGCCAACCGAAGGTGGTCGCGTAACCGGCGAAATGACCCTATCTTCATTCGATAATTAGCTGCATTCGGTCTAACTAAGTAAACTATATTTATTGTAAATCTGTCATTTTCAGGCTCATTTATTACTTCCCTGCAGGATAAGATAACTTCTGGAGAGTCATGCATTTCAAACTATGTAAGATTAAGTAAGATGACCTCACTGACGTTTCCCATTACAGTAGGTGCGTAAGTAGGTACTTGTTGCACAACTAATAGGCGAGGACGGCAAAGGAACCGAGGACATCTTTAATCATGTAATTTCATTTTTTTCTTTATCAGGTAATGTTTTATGGAATGGAATAATGTTCTGAAATATAGATTTTATATTTTTATCTTTTACACTGAGGAAGCATATGAAGAATAAATACATACCCTTAGGCCCAGCACAATCAGCCTGGCTGGAGGGAGGGTCGTTCTGTCCGGAGGGCGGGTCGGGCGGCTCCGAGCACGCGCCGGGGCCGTTCGACATGCCGTTCGACATTACGGAGGGGTTTTTCTGGAATAATAACAACGTGGTCAAACGCTCGCCGATTTACAGGAGATATCGTAAATAATGAATCTCATTAAATGGACTGATCACGAGAAGTAGCAATGAAATAATAGTAGATTGTACAACAAGCGCATAAAACGAGCCATTTAACCCGAGACCTTTATATCCACCCGAGCCACCGGTGAGGGTGGATAGTTAAGTCGAGAGGTAAAATGGCTCATTTATACACACTGCTTTTCACTTCGATTGCGAGAAAATAACAAGTAATTGCAAAATTAAATTAAATAATAAGTAGCTCATTGCCGTCACTTAACTTTTTAAAGTTTTTATGTTTAATTTCGACTTGTGATATTAGACTTAGGTACTTCATACTGCCAATGCCACAGAATAAGTAATAGTACAAGTACAGAAGTTGCACTCCCTAGCAAAAACGGCGTTTAGGCATAAGAAACATGCCTACTCTCTCCTTCTCTGTCTATCGTATAACTTGTATTCATTCACGCACGGCACGTGTAGCGCTAGGGCTGTCACGCCAAGAAAACAGCAATGAGGGCCAAAATTTGTGATTGAGAAAGAAGTTTATTAACATTTGGTTTGTACCTACACATTACAAGCCCCTTAGTAGGTACATATATATACGAGCGTTTTTCGACGACGTAAGCATTTTTCCCTGTCACACTTGCCTGCTGGCAAAAAAGTGATGAAGCCCTGCACCGACTTACCTATATGTATATGTATGTATTGTTGTATTTTGTTATAAGCACATTCTCATTTAATTAAAATAGGACAGGACAACCATTATACCTAGCTAAGTAAAATACATTTTCAAACCCGTGCTTCATTTTGAAGAAAATTACTGTAGGTATCCCGTTAAAAGTAATACGTAAGTAAGTACCTAACCAGCCGGTTCGTATTGTAACATGTATTTACGTATTGTTGTTGTTTATTTTGTTTTTAGTATTTGTTGTTATAGCGGCAACAGAAATACATAATCTGTGAAAATTTCAACTCTCTAGCTATCACGGTTCTTGAGATACAGCCTGGTGACAGACAGACAGACGGACGGACGGACGAACAGCGAAGTCTTAGTAATAGGGTCCCGTTTTACTCTTTGGGTACGGAACCCTAAAAAGAAACTTACCGTTCACAATTTAACGGCAGGTAAAAAAAAGATTAACCATTGTTCCTTTGGGTATTTTAACATCCATATACAGAACACCAGCGGATGTTATTAGTTTTCATCGTGGCCATCGAACTCCGTAAAAACTAACAGAACAATTAATAATAAGTACGCGCGGTTCGTCGCGTTCAAGTCGGCGGCGGCGGCGGATCACGGCACGACGCACATGTGCTCGCTCGAGCGGCGCCGGCCTACAACTGACTGGCTCCTCAAGGTTTCGCGAGCGCTAGGTATTTAACGGGACGCGCTCCACCCACTGCAAGCCCCTTGCCAATGCCAAGTAATTTAATGGTTCGATACGTCTTGCACGTAGAACCGATTGCCGTTGGGGCGGAAGGGTTCTCGAGTGAAAGGCGAACACTGCGAGTATGAGAAGTCAAAAATAAGTTTACCGGGTAGGGTCATTTCGCCGGTTACGCGACCACCTTCGGTTAGCGACCACTTGAAGAACATGGTTTTTTCAATTGAAGATAACATCAATTCTACAGAGCCTATTGAAACAGTCAGCTGGATGCCTTATTGTTTGTAGTTTTGGAATAGGAATTTACAAAAAAAAAAAGAACAAATGCTTTCAGTTCACCAAGTCAGCTAAGTGGTCGCTAACTGGCACATGAAATTAGGTGGTCGCCAACCGGCGAAATGACCCTATTGGTGTATTCAAACTTCGTCATAGGCATGGTAGGCTACAATAGATTGGAAACACGTAGAGGTTTGTCACTAACATGCTACCTTGTCCGAGTTCTACGGGGTATTAACTGCAACCCGGGTATATTGCAGCAGTTAATAAGCTTTTTTTTTTGGCAAAAGATGAGTGTTGAGTTTGATTTGGCGTTTCTTCTTGACAGTGGTATTCTTTTTCAGAAACGATGGTAGAATTTTGACTTGTGAAAGTGCCATTGCGGCCTACTTGCAGAATTTCAATTTCAATTTTCAATTTCAATTTATTCAACATCATCAGTCATGCGCATTACAAGGGATGTTAGTTAATACAGGTGGTAGGTACATGACACCCTGAGAGGGCACATAATGTTTTACGTCATACCTGGCCATAAAGTAGGAATTACCGCACGCTATGCGTGCGGAAAACCCCACTTCCTGGCCAGATAGAGATGTAAAATTTTGTACTCACCACGGGCGGTAATAAAGAAAGCCTCAGAGCGCATATTTATCGCCCTTGCCTTCGGCTCGGGCGTCAAATACCTGCGATCTGAGGCATTCTTTGTTTAACCGCCCTAGGTAAGTAATGTACTATTCTAGCGCGTAGATACATATTGCACTAGTACAATTGTATTTTCTTTTATATATGTAATAAATAAAAAAAATAACAATAAAAATAACACAATATTTAATAACGATAATTATTCATGCACACGGAAATTGATAAAATTCTAAAACATTATGCTGTCAAAGTTTGTTCATAATAAATAATACATTTCAATTAAAGCTATTTCAGGTAGGTATATACAGATGTCAAGGTTAAGAAAATGATAATTAAAATAATAATGTAGATAGAAGTTAAAAGGTAATTAAATTTATGTCATAATTAAAGTCATACAGATTGTCGTTACACAATGTATTGTCATTTAAATAATCATCAATGGAATAATAACTCTTCTCAATAAGTAGTTTATGTAATCTGCTTTTAAATAATTTGTCGCTGGTTATTTGAATAATTTGTTCACTCCGTAACTTGTTCGCTATGGTGATGCATCTGTAGTAAGGACCATTTCTGTACATGGTCAATTTTGAAAATGGTAGCTCAAGTTTATATTTATTCCTTCTCTTCGAAGTAGTTTTTTCATTTGTTTCATTAGTTTATCACCGGCGTATAATCTTTTCTAGGAGCTGTCGACTGTAGAAATCAACCATAAACGAACATTTATTTCTTTATTACATTACACGGGACTACATACATACATACACGTAGTACATGACTGAGAGGCTGGAAAAATCGGGATTGGCGGCCTAGTGGATATAGACGAATAGGGATTTGAGTCTGGATATCCCTTTTGAAGCCGAATGCCGAAACATGCAATGAAGTAAAACAAAACCAAAATTTAAAAATGGCCGAATGCTATGATTTCGTGGCACAAATTGATATTGAAACAAAAGAAGGTCACTTTGCAGCTAGACTTTCATTTTTGTATGAAATTCCATTAAGGATCTCTAGTCCCGCCGCACCGGAAACGTGCTAATTCGCACCCTATTATAAGGAGCATAACGTCAATATTTTATTGCACGTTTGAGAATAAAAAAAACTTATCAAAGCACTCACGGTGTCCCAGGGAATTTCACCATCAGCACCGAGGCCGTCCATGACACCGCAGGACGGGGTGCCCCCTGGAAACCCATCCATCATCTGCATCTGGCCCATGTTGCCCTTCATCATCATCATGTTCCCGGGGCCGGCCATGCGCGGCATCATGCTGGGGCCCATGTGCATCCCCATGGGGCCGCCGGGCCCGGGCCCCAGCATGTGCCCCATCTGGTTGGGCATCATGTTGGGTGCGCCGCGCATGCCGCCCCTGGTCTTCGCCATCGCGAGGTTGTTCAGCCATTGGGCGGGACTCTGTTTGTTGAACTGGCCCATCTTTAGGGGGTGTTTCTGGAAATAGAAAAGGTTGGATTAGGAAAAAGGTTTTATTCAATTCAATTCAAATAATTTATTTCGGAACATTGTCCATAGTTGTTAGTAAAAGCAAAAACATATGAAAAACTTAATTCTAGTGTTAGTGGGTACATGAAATATAAACATTAGGTATTAAACTAAACAATGAATATCGTTCCAGTGTTTCTGGATATGGCCTTCAAATCTGTCAACAGTGGTACTCAGTAGAGTGTTTGGGCTGCCCCGAATTCTGCGCACCACGGATGCTACCCTTTTGCGCATAATAGCGGCAAACCCGTCAACATGCGCATCAGCGAACATCCCCGACGCGCTACAGAAACGAGGCAGCCCCAACAGTATCCTGAAACCATTGTTGTACTGTACTCTTAGAGCACTGATAGCCTTCTGCGTGTAGTTAACCCACAGGCTGCAGGTGTAGAAAGTCTGGCAAAAAGCTTTAAAAAGCGTTAACTTAACTTGCTCTGAACACCTTGCAAACCTGCGGGCCACCATGTTGCACCGGACTGCCAGCGCTCTCCTCTCCCGTTCTATGTCCAAGTCATCACAGAGGGACTCGGAGACCCAATGGCCAAGGTACTTAAATTTTGAAACCTGTTTTAGCGGGGTGCCATTTAATTTGACAGGTGGTATTGTGTACGTTTTCTTTCCAGACTTAAAAAGGAGCAACTCGCTTTTCGCGACGTTGTACCTTAAGCCATGGGTCTCCACGTACCTTTCACAGATACGCAGCAGTGTGTCCAACGCACTGACGGATGGGGTCAGCAATGCCATGTCGTCTGCATAGCTTATATTATTGACCATTTTTCCGTCTATTGAGCATCCGACCATGGCATTGCTGAGCTCATCCATCAAGCTGTTCATATACAAGTTGAAAGAGCTTAACCCGCCCTGTCTCACGCCGCATTCCAACTTGTACATGTTTGAGTGTGACCCGGCCCACCTAACACTATTATTTTGGTGATCGTACCAGAACCTAAATATGCTAATCAGCTCCCTGGGAAAACTTGTTTCACACTCCAGCTTATCCCATAGCCTATCGTAAGAAACAAGGTCGAAAGCTTTCGACAAATCCAGGAAACAGCCATACACGGGCGTATTCCTGGTGGTATAATACTGGACAGTATGCTTGAGACACAATATTGCAGTTTCGGTAGATAGACCTGCCCTGAAACCAAATTGCGCCTCATGCAATTTAAGGTGGCTATTCAATTGTTTATCCAGCATACTGTCCAATACCTTACCAATTACAGTTCCCAGGGAGATGGGTCTATAGTTGCCGATACTAGAGGCGTCACCGCCCCTGTTCTTTATGATAGGTACCACAATCGTTTTCATTAAATCACTAGGTAAGTATGAAGATACATAGTACATAGAAGATTAGAATATATATTTTAAGTTAAGTTATTATTATTATTATTATTATGTATCTCCTGTTTAAATTCACGGGACAAAGCCCGGTCCTTTGGAAGGCGTGCGTGGGGATATAGATCCAACACGTAGAGGCCCTTTGGAGACGAAGTTTAATGTAATGTAATACACCTGCTAGAACCCATTCACTGGTACATCGGTAGATACCCGTGAACCGGTTCCAACAGGCGTTGGGACTATTGTGGGTTATATGGATAGAGAACGGGTTCTATGCTGATGAGATTTGGGTGGATTATGAAACTGGGCTATTGCAAAAAGGTCCGGACATTATTATTATTATTATTCTTTATTTATTTAATTTCTTTCTTAGGTTAGGTTTTTACAATAACTATATAAAAAGTAAAATATAAAACTATACATACAAAACATAAAATCATTATAAAAACCTAACCTAGGGAGCCGCCGGCAGCGAGGCGGGGCCTAAGCTACCGGTGGTCAGGGCGACAGAGACAGGAACCTCCTGACTATCCTCGCAGTATCCAGGAGTACCGCCTTCTGTATCTGGCCCTTGATCCAGCCATCTAGCGAGAGTCTCTTGAGGTGATGGTCGAGACTCTTCGCTATTAAACCGTTCGCCGAAACGACTATCGGGACGATGATCGTCGAATCAACATCCCACATAGCAGTTACCTCGTGTGCCAGGTCTAGGTACTTGCTGGCTTTGTCCTTCTCGGCTTTCACGAGGTTCCCGTCATGGGGGATGGTGATGTCGACGAGCACTGCCTGGCGTTTCGATCGATCTGTCAGCACGATATCAGGCCTATTGGCAAGAATAGTCCTGTCCGTGATGACAGATCGATCCCAATAGAGCGTGGCACGATCATTTTCGAGAACTGGCGCAGGTGTGTACTTATAGTAAGGCACCTCAGAGACCACAAGACCGTATAGCAGAGCAAGTTGCTGGTGAATAATTCTGGCTACAAGGTTATGTCTGTGCAAATACTCGCCGTTAGCAAGATGACCACAACCGGAGATAATATGCCTGAGTGACTCCCCGGGACGGCGGCATGCCCGACAAATGTCGACCGTACCGTCCTTCAGGATATACCTCCGGTAATTGTTCGTCATGATAACTTCGTCCGCAATTGCACAGACAAAACCTTCGGTTTCCCCGAAGAGATCCCCGAAACGTAGCCAATTCACCGACGCGAGCAGATCTACATCGGGCCCTGTGAGGGCCTTGTAGAACCGCCCGTGAAGCTCCTTGCTCCTCCACACCGCCCTGCGGTCATCGGCGCTCATTACTTTAAGTCTGCGCCAGTTCTCGTTTGCCAAGGAGAGCGGGGTGAAGTTTCCGTCTACTGCTACTACGTCGCGATGCATCCCACACTCGTTGCTTAGGAAATAATCCCTGAGACTGCACACCTCGCGGTTGTGGAGGTCTTTGGCATTTAAAAACCCGCGACCTCCACACTTCCGCGAGATGTACAGTCTCATAACAGACGAGCGTGGGTGTAGCATGCGATGCGCAGTAAGCAGTACACGAACTCTTCGGTCCAGGGCATCCAGCTCAGTCTGAGTCCATCTTAGTACGCCAAAGGAGTAAGTAAGCAAGGGCATCACCCAGGCGTTGAAGGCGCGCACCTTGTTGCCGCCCGACAAAAGACTATTAAGTACTTTTGTCAGGCGACAAAAGAAGCGCTCCTTCACCGCCCGCTTTACGGCCTCACCCTCAATACCCAATGACTGTGACATACCAAGATACTTATAGGTTTCTGTTTCGGAGATAGACTTGAGGGACATTGTCTCAGAAAGTTGTAAATTTGTTGAATTTACAACTCTACCCCGCTGTACATGCATAACAGCACACTTATCGACACCAAATTCCATTTTATTATTATTATTATTAAGCCTTTATATTCCATATTACATTTGTAGTTGAAGTTATAGTTTTATATCTGTTGAATATGGATCCCTCTTTGGGTGAAGGCCTCCTCCAAACTCTTCCACTCCTCTCTTTGTCTTCCTATCTCTGTCCAATGTTTGCCAGCTGTCTGGATGATATCATCAACCCATCGCTTGTAAGGTCTGCCAACATTTCGTTTACCAGATGGCCCTTGCCATGTGGTGGTTTCTTGAGTCCATCTTCCATCTGTCATTCGTGTGATGTGGCCGGCCCACTGCCACTTTTGTTTGAGGGCATAAGTGAGAGCGTCGGTTATTTTCGTTTTTTCCCTGATTTTTATATGCCTTATTTTATTTATTTTCCGCAGTCTCATCATGCTTCTCTCCATAGCTCTTTGTGTGCATTTTATTTTTTCTCTTACTTTGTTTGTGTAGACCCATGTTTGTGAGCCGTAAGTTAAGCATGGTAGAAGACAGGTGTCACACACTACTTTTTTTAATGAAAGGTTGTAGTCTCCCTTAACAATATCTTTCATGGACCAGTACTTTTTCCAAGTTATATTTGATCGCCTTGTGACCTCTTCTTCATTGTTAGTTTTTGAGAATGACACCTGTTTCCCTAGGTATATATAGTTATCCACATAGTCTATTGTTGTGCCATTAACGTTTATGGGTTTTTTGTAGCTATTAGTCATCACTTTGGTCTTGCTTATGTTCATCTCCAGTCCTATCTTAGAGCTATGTTCGTTCAGTGTACTTATCATGCCTTCTAGGTTGCTTTGGTTCTCAGCAAAGAGCACAATGTCATCAGCGAATCGTAAGTGGCTCAAATAACGATTATTTACTTTTATTCCTGTTTTTACCCAGTTAAGGTTCCGGAATACTCCCTCCAGCACGGCTATAAAGAGTTTGGGAGAGAGGGGATCCCCCTGTCTCACGCCTCTCTCTATTTTGATCTCTTCTCCTCTTTGCTCGAGTCTCACTCTGCTGGTGCTGTTTTTATAGATATTTTTCAGGACCTCGGTGTATTTATGGTGAACTTTAAAGGATTCCAGTGCTTCCCAGATTGAGTTGTGGCTAATGGTGTCGAAGGCTTTGCTGTAGTCAATGAACGCTAGGTATAGTGTCTTGTTGAACTCTTTATATTTTTCCAGTACTTGTTCAAGCGTGTGTATATGGTCTATAGTGCTAAAGCTTGTTCGGAAGCCTGCTTGTTCTGTAGTTTGGTTGTTGTCAATTATCTGTGTTATTTTATTTAGTATAATTGATGTGAAGAGCTTGTAGGCACTCGCTAAGAGGCTAATTGGTCTATAATTGCCTATGTCCATAGGGTCTCCTTTTTTGTATATGAGTGTAATGTCGGAGTTTCCCCACTGAATTGGTATGTCACCAGTAGTCAGTATAGTATTAAACAGTTTTGTGAGGGGGCTAAGAAGTGCGGGAGTTCCTAGTTTAAGAGCTTCGTTAGTAATTCCGTCAGGGCCTGGGCTTTTATCGTTTTTCAGTCGTTTTAATTGGTTATATACTTCCCTTTCTTCTATATAGACTTCACCTGCAGTAGTAGTAGTGTTGTTATAGTTAGATGGTTCTTCTTCCTTGTCTCTATTTTGTTTTTTGTAGAGGTTTTTGTAAAAATTCGTGGCTGCATCTATGACGTCTTTCCTTGATTTGGTTTCTGCTGAGTTATTGTTTAATTTTTGTATCCATGTTTTATGTATTGTTAAGGCTTTTAGTCCTCTTTTGGTGCTTCTATACTTTTTCAGGTTATAGCTTATTACACTTTTCCTGTGGTTGTTGTAGTCTTTCATTATCGACTTGCTAACTTCTTTAAATAGTTTGCCTATTTCAATTTTTGTTTGTCTATTCTTATGTTTTGTGAGAATTAGTTCTTTTCGTTTTCTTATTAGTTCTTGGGTATGGACGCTAAATATCTTGATCTTTTTTGTTGTGTTTGTAGTTTCGGTTTTGAGGCTTGTTGTGAGAGCTGTTTCCAGCATGTTGTAGTAGCTTTGAACATCATTGGGTTCCATTTCGTAGTCTATATTTGTATCCAAGTTGCTAAGGTAGTGTTTTATTTCATCATCAGTTTCAGGGATTTTTGGTGTGCACTTGAAGTTTTTTCTGCTTTTTTTCTTGGTTGGAAGCTTGAATTTTGCTCGTACTAATCTGTGGTCACTAGGAAATTCAGTGTTGCTTAGCACATGTACATCGCTTATTAGGTCTGGCTTGTTAGACAAGATGAAATCAATTTCGTTTTTGGTTCTGGAGTCCGGCGATGCCCATGTCCATTTACAGCTATCTTTTTTCTTGAAGAAGGTGTTCATTACTGAAAGTTTATATTCCAAAGCATGTTCGATCAGCCGTTCCCCTCGTTTGTTCCGTTTCCCATAGCCATATCGTCCCATGACAAGGTGTTCTTCATCTGTGGGTATCCCGATCTTCGCGTTGAAGTCTCCTATGACTAAAACTGTATCATCTGCTAGTGTGTGTGCCTTTCTTAAGTCTCTGTAGAACAGTTCTAGTTCATCTTCACTTGAGTTCTCTGTAGGTGCGTAGGCTTGGATTATTGATACCTTTATGTTATCAAATTTGAGTTGTAAAAGAGCAATTCTTTCGGAGATACCTGTAAAGTTTTCTATGTTGGCTTTTAGTTCCTTTTTTATTAGGAAGCCTACTCCATGCAGACCTCTTGTTTGTCCTATAAAGCAGAATATGTGGTCCTGGTACTCGTTCATTTGACATCCCAGCCTTCTTGTTTCTGCCAATCCCAGTATGTCGAATTTAATGTTTTTTAGAGCTTCACATAGTTCGAGCAGTTTTTCTTCCGATGATATCATCGGAAGTTAAGTTATTACCTATCATTAACCCTATTTTTAAGTATCTACTAACACACATGATCCCAGTTGGTTTTTAAATAAATGAAATTGAAAAAAAAAAAAAATAGTCAACGAGCCAGCACTGTTAAATAATATAATTGATTTTCAAAACAAAGTTTTAACCGACTTCAAATCAGTAGCCAAATAGCTTCAAGTTTGCCTATTAAATTTGAAGAGTTCCCTCAGTTTCTCCAGGATCCCATCATCAGAACTAGATTTTGTTGACAACGGGACCAATCTGGAAGTATATGCTTTCAAACAAAGAAACAATTTTTCAAATCGGTTCATAAATTACGGAGTTATTGCGTAACATAGACACATAAAAAAAAAACGTACAGACGAATTGGGACCTACGAAAGACTCCCTCCGAAGTCGGTTAAAAATAAATATTTGCGGACAATCTTACACAAATCGACCGAGTCCCAAACCAAGCAAAGCTTGTACTATGGGTACTAGACGAAGATAAACATACTCATATAGATTAATAAATATCGGCTTATCGGGATTCGAACCCAGGACCTCTTGCTTCGTAGGCAGCGTCACTACCAACTAGGCTAAAGCGGTCGTAAATGTAAGTTTTTAGCTTTGTAAGTTTGTATGTAGTAGATAATCTCCGAAACTACTCATTCGATTTAACAGAAACTTTCATATGGGTTTAAAATGGTCACTCTAAATAGACATAGGCTACATTTTAAACCGCAGGTTTTTCTGCGTTCTTTGAAATACGCTACCAAAGCGACTAGTAATATTATAAAGAGGTAAAGTTTATGAGTTTCTAGCTTTGTATGTATCCTAAAATACTAATACGATTTCAAAATTTCTGATACTTCTGATTTCAAAATTCTTTCACCGATATATAAAATGAAACTTCAGAATGGACATAGTTCATCCCCCGATTCCTATCGCATTCTATAAAATTGCGATTTCCGATGATAAATGCACGAGTAATATAGAATACCGAAATCACTACACGGGTGCCTATCAAATTTGAGGGTTGCCCTAAATTTCCCTGGGATCCCATCATCAGATCCTGACCTGGTGACAATGGGATCACCTCAGGAGTATACTCTTTCAAATAAAAAAAGTATTTTGGAAATCGGTCCGCAATTGACAGAGAAATCGGTGAACATACATGAAATAACTACTACTTAGAAGAGTTGAAAAACCCCAGAAATTTTCATTCCAAAGTTCAATATTTCAAAAACGGCTGAACCGATTTTGTTGAACCGTAGCTAAGAACCATCTTGATCACGTCAGCTTTCGGTTAAAAAAAACCGCATTCAAATCGGTCCATTCGTTTAGGAGCTACGGTGCCACAGACAGATACACACACACACAGACATACTTACACACAGACAGACTTACACACAGACAGACTTACACAACAGACACGTCAAACTCATAGCACCCCTTTTTTTCCGTCGGGGGTTAAAAACAAATATACATACAGTGGGAACATATAACCTTCTCCTTTTTTGAAGACGGTTAAAAAAGGCAGTCGCGGGTATATCTAGTTATTGCTATATTCGGACTCAGACCGTAATCTACGTAATTGCAATCGAAGTGGGTTAGCGACAACAGCCTTGGCCGGTGACGGCACAAATAATGAATTTGCGACGCCCATTCGAGATATTTGCTCAAGTGTGCCGAAGATGCACTTATGTAATGCATGTATGTATGCGATGTATCGTTGAAACCATTACAAAAAACACATTTTAAGTTTATCATATTCCTTTCACATAACAGTAATTGACAACATAAAATAAAATAAATAATAATAAATATTTGGGGACAATCTTACACAAATCGACCTAGTCCCAAACTAAGCAAAGCTTGTACCAAAGAGAATATAAATAAGAGACGGGACTTCGAACAAGGTTTTGGATGACAGTGACATTGTCATTTGATTTTGACATGACAACTCATTCGAACTTTAGCTAGTTTGAAATACCACAATACCAATAAAAATAAACGCTAGTACGAAAGTAGACTTACCAACCTAACGAACGAGGACGATAGTAGGGTTGTAGTACTTAACGTTATCGATATCGATAATATTAGAACCCAACGTTATCGATATCGATAAATCATGATTAGGGACGTCGTTGGGCCCACTGCATGAACAGAAAATTACTTTACAAAATCTAAAACGAATCCGATTTAGGTATGAAATAATAAAAGGAGAACAAATATTTCATACAGTTTATTTCACACTTATTTGCAAATCACAGTATGTTTACAAAAATTCACCAATCTGTACACATATCTTTGCGGGTCGCAATGAATTCTTCTCGAACTAAGAAACCTCGCGCTTGTAGGTTTTATCCAAGTACCAACCGTTGTTTATCATAAGTAAATCAATGTTTTATTTTAAGATAATTATTAATTTTATTTCGTCAAAAGCATTGTTTGTTTGACACACACATGTTTTCTCGTGAAGTTATAATATCCATGGTAACCGGTCAAAGTCACCATGACAAAATGACAGACAGAGAAAGAACGGAAGTAGGAGATAGCATGAGTCCGCCATAGCAATAGCACAGATAGAAAACTTGTCACTTGTCAGAGCTTGTCAGATTTGATCTGAATTTGAGCAGTTGGACGTCATTCATATTTTAGTTCCTAGTTGCGCTACACTGGCTTGTACTATGGGTACTAGACGATGATATACATACTTGTATAGATAAATAAATACCTACTTAAATACATAGAAACATCCATGACTCAGGAACAAATATTCGTGCTCATCACACAAATATATATCCTTACCGGGATTCGAACCCGGGACCTCCGGCTTCGTAGGCAGGGTCACTACCAATTTTCTTACATTTACTAATTAAAATACTTAATTTTAATGTATCTATAAATTACTTCAGTAGTTAAGAACTCCCGATTGGCACACAAACCTCTTCAAGATTTTGCCTAGATGTGTATTGTAACTATTATAATGTATTTCTTTCTTTTGTCTTAATCAATAAATTTAAAAAAATACAAATTTCGGAAAACATTACGGTTCAATTTATTTTCGCTATTCCGAGGATTTTGTTATATCTATATAATGATAATGATCAAAATATGGACGCTGTTTGACCATAGGAAATCTTGACGTCACTTGTTCCTATTTCACTACAAACTTCATACTAACATGCATACACGCATACTTACATTCACGCGTCTATTCCCAAAAGGGGATTTAAATCCCTATTTTGAAAACTATGCCTGTAGATGGAGAGGACGCAAGAAAGTTATTTTTTTTGTCCATATAAAAAAATAAAATTGGTAAAGACGAAGACAAAAATTTATACGACCGTATTACAAAGAAATGAGTTTTCCGTGCGATGACATATGGCACTGAAACGTGGTCGCTTACAATGGGCCTCATAAGAAGGCTCAAAGTCACCCAAAAGGCAATGGAGAGGGCTATGTTGGGAGTTTCTCTGCGTGATCGCATCAGAACCAAGGTAACCGATATAGCCCTCCGAATCGCTAAACTTAAGGTGGTTCGATAGCCATACAAAACGTTATTTAACATTCGTAGGCTAACGGCGTGATATTTTAAGAAACTTATGTAGTAAACTTTCATCAATTGGCTTCCCATTTGCGCCAAATTCCCCCTTTCCTAGAATAAACTTGTATAAACTAGATTAATTTGAGAAATTGGTTTGTCACGTGATATTTTGGAAAAACTATTTTTCTCAAATTAATCTAGTTTATACAAGTTTATTCTAGGAAAGGGGGAATTTGGCGCAAATGGGAAGCCAATTGATGAAAGTTTACTACATAAGTTTCTTAAAATATCACGCCGTTAGCCTGCGAATGTCAAATAACGCTTTGTATGGCAATCGAACCACCTTAAGTGGCAGTGGGCGGGACACATTGCACGTAGAACTGATGGCCGTTGGGGCGGAAAGGTTCTCGAGTGGCGACTACGTACCGGAAGGCGCGGCGTTGGTAGGCCTCCCACAAGGTGGACTGATGACCTGGTAAAGGTCGCGGCAGTCCGCTGGATGCGGGTGGCGCAGGACCGATCACTTTGGAACTCTTTGGGGGACGCCTATGTCCAGCAGTAGACGTCTTTCGGCTGATATGATGATGATGATGAGTTTTCCGTACTCCAACCCCACCAACCGTCAATGAGGGATTTTCAGAATGCGCAACCACCTATGTCAAGTTTGTGAAATAAGGGCATTATCAACAATACGAAGATCTCACCCGGCGTGAATGTGATCCTTTTAGAAAAATAACGAAGTAACGCACAAGCCGAGTCGCGATTGCATCATGACTTTTCATTGTTGCAAAAGTCCTTATTCAGACAATCGCGGTTGGCAAGGTCGCCATCTAAGTATAGAGAAACAACCGTATTGCTTGGCGATAGATTTATTACTAAGTCGCTTACTCTCTAACTCTAACGTATTCCTACATATACTTAGCTATATCACCATACCACAAAGTAGTAAGAACAAGGAGTAGTCTACATTTGTACTTGCGGGCTGGACGCAGTGGTACGGTCGACATCAAGGAGATGTATATACATACATACATTACCTCGAGATACTTCTTAGTGCCAGGCTGCGCGCAGTGGTACGAGATGATGGAGTGGTGTTGCCCCGAGATCACCGACTCGGCGCCCTTGTTCGCCATTATTGTCGACAAAGCGAATATTTAGGTCTAATGTGACACTTGTTCCAATGACATAAGGTCTACATTCACTCACCTCGACATACTTCTTAGTGCTGAGCTGCGCGCAGTGGTACGCGATGTAGTGATATTGTGCCGAAATCATCTCTGCGCCCTATTTGTCTTTTATCACCAAAAACACTTGGCTCTAATGTGACACTTATTGTCACAACAGAAGGTCTATATTCGCACTCTCTTCGAGATACTTCTTAGTGCCGGGCTGCGCTCAGTGGTACGAGATGATGGAGTGGTGTTGCCCCGAGATCACCGACTCGGCGCCCTTGTTCGCCATTATTGTCGAGAAAGCGAATATTTAGCTCTAATGTGACACTTGTTCGAATGACATAAGGTCTACATTCACTCACCTCGAGATACTTCTTAGTGCCGGGCTGCGCGCAGTGGTACGCGATGATGGAGTAGTGTTGCCCTGATATCACCGACTCGGCGCCCTTGTTCGCCATTATTGTCGAGAAAGCGAATATTTAGCTCTAATGTGACACTTGTTCGAATGACATAAGGTCTACATTCACTCACCTCGAGATACTTCTTAGTGCCGGGCTGCGCGCAGTGGTACGCGATGATGGAGTAGTGTTGCCCTGATATCACCGACTCGGCGCCCTTGTTCGCCATTATTGTCGAGAAAGCGAATATTTAGCTTTAATGTGACACTTGTTCCAATGACATAAGGTCTACATTCACTCACCTCGAGACACTTCTTAGTGCCGGGCTGCGCTCAGTGGTACGCGATGATGGAGTGGTGTTGCCCCGAGATCACCGACTCGGCGCCCTTGTTCGCCATTATTGTCGAGAAAGCGAATATTTAGGTCTAATGTGACACTTGTTCCAATGACATAAGGTCTACATTCACTCACCTCGACATACTTCTTAGTGCTGAGCTGCGCGCAGTGGTACGCGATGTAGTGATATTGTGCCGAAATCATCTCTGCGCCCTATTTGTCTTTTATCACCAAAAACACTTGGCTCTAATGTGACACTTATTGTCACAACAGAAGGTCTATATTCGCACTCACTTCGAGATACTTCTTAGTGCCGGGCTGCGCTCAGTGGTACGAGATGATGGAGTGGTGTTGCCCCGAGATCACCGACTCGGCGCCCTTGTTCGCCATTATTGTCGAGAAAGCGAATATTTAGCTCTAATGTGACACTTGTTCGAATGACATAAGGTCTACATTCACTCACCTCGAGATACTTCTTAGTGCCGGGCTGCGCGCAGTGGTACGCGATGATGGAGTAGTGTTGCCCTGATATCACCGACTCGGCGCCCTTGTTCGCCATTATTGTCGAGAAAGCGAATATTTAGCTTTAATGTGACACTTGTTCCAATGACATAAGGTCTACATTCACTCACCTCGAGACACTTCTTAGTGCCGGGCTGCGCTCAGTGGTACGCGATGACGGAGTGGTGTTGCCCCGAGATCACCGACTCGGCGCCCTTGTTCGCCATTATTGTCGAGAAAGCGAATATTTAGGTCTAATGTGACACTTGTTCCAATGACATAAGGTCTACATTCACTCACCTCGACATACTTCTTAGTGCTGAGCTGCGCGCAGTGGTACGCGATGTAGTGATATTGTGCCGAAATCATCTCTGCGCCCTATTTGTCTTTTATCACCAAGAATACTTGGCTCTAATGTGACACTTATTGTCACAACAGAAGGTCTATATTCGCACTCACCTCGAGATACTTCTTAGTGCCGGGCTGCGCGCAGTGGTACGAGATGATGGAGTGGTGTTGCCCTGAGATCACCGACTCGGCGCCCTTGTTCGCCATTATCGTTGAGAACACGAAGATTTGGCTCTGCTGCTGGCGTTAATACATGTTGCATTAGAAAGGAAGTAGCTTGAGGGTTTCTTATAATATTGTAATTTATGCGTTTAGAAATAAGGTAGATTGGTTTCAGTTTAGCCGTTATTTGTTTTTAAAACAAAACTATCGCAAGGGATGGAAAAAATGGCTGACTCTCTATTTCATATCTCGCAACAGTTCTGGTTTTACCTTTTGAGCGAATATTGGAACCAATCTACACATTCCTTCTTAAAGAGTAGGAATTTAATGTATTTACTTTAAGGGGGTAAATACTGGTGAGGAACTGCATGTCATGATCAACACTGTCGGTAAGCAAATTTTTACGTTAAAACAGTGAGTTATGGAGACTTTTCTTACGGCGCTCTCAACAGACTAACATTGACCCGATGTAAATCTATCTAATATTAGAAAGAGGAAAATTCTACGAAATTGTTAGCTTTGTAAGTTTGAATGGGGATAATCTCAGAACATAAATAATGTTTGAAATCAGATGAGTAACCGATTTCAAAAATGATATCAATTTTTATAGTCGATTCTACCGATTACTCACGGGGAAAAAAGGCCACAAGTGCCACAACCCACTTCAACCCTATCCCCATAGTCAACTCTATAATGATGGGCACATCATCGTAAACCATAACGCCGCAGTTTATAATAGTACTATACCTCCATACTCCCAGCCTGTTTGCTGATGACGTTCGACGGCAGCGTCTGCGCTTCACTGGACATGCCCATGGACACTCCCGGGCCCATGGGCCCGCCGCCGCCCATGCGGCAGGAGGCCATCTCTGGGCCGTTTGGGTTGCGGCAGTTTGGGTTGCTGTCCTGAGGGGAAATAACCGTCAGTTGATACAACGGAATGTGAGTCTTATGAATGGTGTCATAATAGTACATTACTTACCTAGGGCGGTTATACAAAGAATGTCTCAGATCGCAGGTATTTGACGCCCGAGCCGAAGGCAAGGGCGATAAATATGCGCTCTGAGGCTTTCTTTATTACCGCCCGTGGTAAGTACACAAAGGCCAGGAAGTGGGGTTTTCCGCACGCATAGCGTGCGGTAATTCCTACTTTGTGGCCAGGTATGACGTAAAGATTTTTATGGTGAAGTTCGTTATATGCTTTATTATTTCGAGCTCATGATGGTCATTTATTTTCCACCAAAAGGAAGAGTTACGTGAGCTTAGAATGTTGAAAACGGACGATCCGCTGCGACTTGAGCCTCGACCAAGTCTCTCGACTTGTCCGTTCACTTGCGGATACTGGGCCTGGTAAAATAGCTGCATGTTGCCAGACGACCCTTGCTGCCTAGTCTGTGAGTGTCCGATGTCGAAAACGGAAAACAGCCATCTACTCCGACTTAAGCGAGCCTCGACCAAGTCTTTCAACTTGTCCTTTCGCCTGCAGATACTGGGTTTGGTAACGTATTTGCATCTTGCCTGATGATCCTCGCAGCCCTGCGTGTGTGTCTAGAATGTCCAAACGGACGACAGCCCTCAGCCGCTCTGACATGAGCGAGCCTCGACGAATTCTCTCGACTTGTCCGTTGTCCGCTGGTATAGATTACGTACCTGCATATTGCCGGACGATCCTCGCAGCCCGGTCTGCGGGTCGAGGATGTCGTTGGAGTCTGACGACAGCCGCTCTGACTTGAGCGAGCCTGGGCCTGCCATGTCGCATGACGGAGACTTTGTCGGGTCACCTGTGGACATGATGATCTGTTAGCCATCTTGTTTAATGCAATTGTGGCGTGTGTGTTCGTCTTAATAAGAGAGAAGCAGGGAATTTTTTGCATTATACGAATGTTCACAAAGAATTAGAGTTAGGCATGGAAGTGGAGGTCCTTCACAGTATTAACTTGGGACTTTACATAATAATCATAAACACCCGGCGAGGCACGCTTCTACGACCTCTGTGAGGTAAAAGGTTTTGTTTTGATCATCATCATCATCATATCAGCCGAAAGACGTCCACTGCTAGACATAGGCCTCCCCCAAAGAGTGCCACAATGGCCGGTCCTGCGCCACCCGCATCCAGCGGACTCCCGCGACCTTTACCAGGTCATCAGTCCTACCCACGCCGCGCCTTCCGGTACGTGGTCGCCACTCGAGAACCTTTCCGCCCCAACGGCCATCGGTTCTACGTGCAATGTGCCCCGCCCACTGCCACTTAAGTTTAGCAATTCGGTGGTGGGTTTCGGTTCGGTTTTGAAGCTCGAAGACTATCTCTTCACAAGTTACTAAGTTCTCACCATCGGCGCGAATGAGGCTGTCGATCTGTCTTGATGCCATCCATGCCAAGGTCCACATATTCCTCTTGGGAGTGGGCCTCTTGTGACCCAGTAGTTACCAGCCTCTCCATGGGTAAGTATGTCGTTACACTTCTTACCGTCGCCGTCCATGAGGCCGTCGATCTCAGTCTTGATGCCATCGACTCCTAAGTCCCCTGCCTCCTCTTGCGAGTGGGGCTCCATTTTGACCCTGTGTGCCGGTTCGTCGGGCTCCTTTTTCAGCGCCGCCGGGGTCGGCAGCGACGCTGATGGCGGGCGGGAGCCGTGGCCTGTTAAAAAAATGATTTGGTTATGATTTTGATCCAGATTCCGAATCAGAAATATAATTTAATAGGCCTGCTAAAGTCATTCGGGTTGAAATACCTTTTCTGTGAGCCCACAAGAATATACGGTACTTTCTGCACCTGTATTGATAATATCTTCACAAATTGTGAAAGTAAGAGTTTGTCAATAACAGGTGGAGTTAGGGCCGATCACAAGGGTCTTTCGCTTGAATTTGAATTAAAGAAAATGAAAGAGAAATATATAATTGAACATAGACCTCTGACAAAGCACAGACTAGTAAAGCTTAAATATAGTGTAGAACCTAAACTTATGGATCTTGACCTTACTGAAGATGACCCTAATACTAACTATGAAACCATTTTTTCTGTAGTTAGTAAGGAGTTCAGTGTAATTTGTCCCAAAAATAAATTATATGTAAATGGGAAACTAGCATTCAGTGACTGGGCAACCAAAGGAATAAGGAAAAGTAGAGATAATATGTATCAACTGTATAATGATAAATCCCACACTGACTCAAAAGCGTTTCATGAACATGTTAGGTCATATTCGAAAATATATAAAGTAGTCTGCATCCAAGCAAAAGCTATAACTATCAGGGAAAAGATACGCAAAGCTAACAATAAAATTAAAGCCGTTTGGAAAGCAATTAATAAATTACTTATAAATGATCAATACATTTCAAACACTGAAGAAATTGCTAATATTTTTATAGATTTCTTCACTAATATACCGTTGAATGCAACAAAGTCATTGGACTCAACCTACCTCAAAGAAATTTTCCAACAAACTTTACCAAAATTTTCTTTTGAGCACATCTCAATCAGTGACGTCAAAAAATCATAGAAGAGTTTAAATATTAAAACTACCGAAGATCTTTGGGGCCTGTCCGTAAAAGTTCTAGGGTCTCTAATTAATACCATTGCTCCTTACTTATCGTATTTATTCAACTTATGTATAGATAAGGGCACTTTCCCAGAGCTAATGAAAAGCAAAATCACTCCAATTTTTAAATCAGGACATAAACAGACCCCTCCAACTACAGACCAATCTCTGTTCTTCCTGTATTAAGTAAAATCTTTGAGAAATTGATGTTAAGCCAACTGCTGTCTCATTTTAATAAAAACAAAATACTGCATCAAAAGTATGGTTTCACTAAAAGTAGATCGACAGCTGATGCGGGCTGTCACCTGATGACTATTATCCTCGAGGCTTGGGAGGGCTCACATGATGCTATTGGAGTGTTTTGTGATCTCTCCAAAGCTTTTGACTGTGTGGATCATCGCACGCTACTGCGCAAGCTGGAGTTCTACGGAGTTCAATGAAATGCCCTGAACTTGGTAGAATCATACTTGATTGATAGGCAACAGAAGGTATATATAAATGGTATTTCATCTCTTAGTGCTCTGGTAAAAATGGGAGTTCCTCAGGGATCGATCCTGGGTCCCTTTTTATTTTTGGTATACATCAACGCATTTGCTTTACATGGTCAAAGACCTAGCAGACATCGTTCTATTCGCCGATGATACGTTTCTGATATTTAAAATCGATAGAAAAGATAGCGCTCTTGTACATGTAAATAATGCACTAACCATCATCTCCAAATGGTTTGCAGTCAACAATCTGTTATTAAACGCGAAAAAGACCAAATGTTTAAAATTTTCATTACCCAATGTTAGATACGATGTAGACCCAAACATAATTCTTGACGGTGAAAGACTTAAAATTGACAATGCAACCTTATTCCTCGGCATCAATATAGATTCAAAGTTACAATGGGGTACTCACATTAAGAGGGCGCTCGTTTTTTGGTCAGGAATAAGCGAGAATGACGGATTTTTGACGTTGTAATTCTAAGAAACGGAGAGCTTTTTCTAGATCCTGATTACTTATTTGCATAGGTAAACTCCTCATATTGGTCCTAGCCGCCTCCAATTTACGAATTACTGAATACTTTAACCGAAAATACCCGATTACCGACAGTAGTTTTCTGAAGAGAGCGCAGAGTCATAAGTTTGAGCCCCTAATACTCCATGATGTTATATGAGAACCTACTTGTTTTATTCTATTTTCACTAGCGTAATATGTTGCCATTGCGCCTAGCCGCCTCGAATTTTCCTTATTCTGCACGTATATATATGTAAACTGTTCTCAATTACACCATATTTGTCAACAAAATCTTACTGAAAACTCAAGGATTTTCTCATTATTGTTGAATTATTTGTGTATTGAATCTTACACAACATTAAAGTTCATGCTTGTACCAACAAGATCTAGTCCAAAAAATATAACTTTAGTCAAAATTTATATTTATAAATAATTATTCAAAACTAGTATAAATGTACCGTCGCGCGGGAATATATCTCAGTACCGGCTGAATAGCCCTCCGAGACAGACGTGTACTGTGTTTATTTGTGGCTATTCACGAAGCTAACCGGCCACTCTTCAGATAAAATAATATTATTTTGATCTCCGACTAGGCATAGTTGTTACCAACCTCGGGGTCAAACTATACTGGGGATACATTCGTGAGGCTAATCGAGACAAGTTATGAATTGCATAGCTGCCAGATAAGACGTAGTGTAGCGAAAAGGCTCAAACCCACAGTATACGTAACATTTAAAATTGAACCTTCTACCTAAAACAAAAGTCATATATTTCAATGGTGATGTCTTGTGGGTTGGATCCTTTTGTCTAAACTACGCGTTCTATAGTCAATTATTATTGTACGAGTGATCGTGATACTTGATAGATTTAATTTATTTACTTGTTACTATCAGTCCACCTTGTGGAGGGTCCGCTGCAGTTTCCGGTACGTAGTCGCCTCTCGAGAACCTCCCCGCCCCAACGGCCATTATGATTAGTTAGTATGTATGTATGTATGTATGTTAGTTTGGGCGAAATCTTCAAATTAGGTACAATTATCTTCTTATATTAAGTATCTTCGGTGAAAATGCCATAATATCATAGAGCTGGTCTGATGATGGAGTCGGAAGGTGGCCATAGCAACTCCTAAACTCAACAAGATAAAGCCATCGAATTTTGGATCATTTATTTGGTCATGGCACGGCAAGACTTGGATGCTGGATGATTTCCAGAGTCTGATGATGGAGCTGGAAGGTGGTCATGGAACTCCTAAACTAAACTAGATAAACCCATCTAGTTTGGGCTCATCTGTTTTGTCTTGGTAAACACTTTGGTGATGGATGATTTCCAGGATCTGATGATGGAAGGTGGTCATGGGAACTCCTAAACTAAAATAGATAGACCTATCTTGTTTGGGTTTGTGTGATTTGTCTGTACAAGTACCCACGAACCAGCGACATAATATGCAGGGTTATTGAAAATAACAAGATGAATAAAAAACTTTTTAAAAAACAAGCTTATATGGCGTTTGTTAAGTACAGCACGATCCTACCTTGCATTTAGTTATTATTTTCGTTTATATATAATAATAACACACACCGGGGGTTTACACTGGAAAGGGAGATTTTTACGTGGTTTTATTACATTTCCGAGTCATCATCATCATCATCATCATATCAGCCGAAAGACGTCCACTGCTGGACATAGGCCTCCCCCAAAGAGTGCCACAATGGCCGTTCCTGCGCCACCCGCATCCAGCGGACTCCCGCGACCTTTATTACCAGGTCATCAGTCCACCTTGCGGGGGGCCTACCCACGCTGCGCCTTCCGGTACGTGGTTGCCCTCAAGAACCTTTCCACCCCAACGGCCATCGGTTCTACGTGCAATGTGCCCCGCCCACTGCCACTTAAGTTTAGCAATTCGGAGGGATATATCGGTTACCTTGGTTCTGCTGCGGATAGCCTCATTTCTGATGCGATCGCGCAGATAAACTCCCAGCATAGCCCTCTCCATTGCCCTTTGAGTGACTTTGAGCCTTCTTATGAGGCCTATAGTAAGCGACCACGTTTCCATGCCATATGTCATCACTGGCAACACACACTGGTCAAAGACTCTCGTCTTGAGACACTGCGGAATATTGGACGAAAAGATGTGCCGTAGCTTCCCGAATGCTGCCCAGCCGAGTCGGATTCGACGATTGACCTTCCCTTCGACATTTTCGAGTATCACTCTTTATTTCGAAATAAATGTTAAAAAAACCGGCCAAGTGCGAGTCGGACTCGCGCACGAAGGGTTCCGTACCATTATCTATATCTAAAAACGGCAAAATATCTATATCTAAAATCACGTTTGTTGTATAGGAGCCCCCTGTAGCCTAGTTAGTAACTTGGAAGTGACTCTGCCTACGAAGCTGGAGGTCCCGGGTTCGAATCCCGGTAAGGGCATTTATTTGTGTGATGACCACAAATATTTGTTCCTGAGTCATTGATGTTTTCTATGTATTTAAGTATTTATTTATCTATATAAGTATGTTTATCGTCGTCTAGTACCCATAGTACAAGCTTTGCTTAGTTTGGGGCAAGGTCGATTTGTGTAAGATTGTAAAAGAAAAAGAAACAAATAAAAACTAAAATAAAAATAAAAAGATGTATTCTGTTTTTTAGTATTTTTTGTTATAAATAGCGACAACAGAAATACATCATCTATGAAAATCTCTATCTATCACGGTTCATGAGATACAGCCTGGTGACAGAAGGACAGACAGACATTCAGACAGACAGACGGACAGCGGAGTCTTAGTAATAGGGTCCCGTTTTACTCTTTGAGTACGGAATCCTAATAAGTGACATAGGTTTTAGGCTCAGAACATAAAAAAGGGAGAAGTGCCGTACTGCTTAATTTCAACCAAAACCGATGTCCCCAGTTTTCTCCCACCGCAGCGCCCACAGGCACACACATTGAACCGTGTAAAAACAAAGACTCGGGCGTTGCCAGTGAGTCTACGGCAACATGCAAACAAGGGCTGTGATTGGTTTAAACGCACTACACTAGGGGGGCGACAAACGTTAAAATTATGTTATATCGACATTGATATTAAAATTAATATTATGTTATGATATTGATGGGTAACAACTTCAACAACATGGTAAGTTTATGTGGTGGTATTTAAACTTCTAGCTACAAGTTTAAATAACACGTGTTGTTAACTTACCATAAATCGCAAAAGTAAATGTATGTCTGTGAATCAGGCTGAAGATGGAGACGCCAAAACAAGTTTTAAGATCTTTTATGTACACCCATTTTCTACAAATAAAAATATTCTTATTCTTATTATTATTAAAAAATATTGACGAATACCTACAGAGTAACATAAACGGCTTTTTATAAGTTCGTGTTCACATACATTAAAAACTCTGGTCACATCGATATTTTTGACCTGTAGGTACCAGGCCGATCCGACTCGCATTTTGGCGCGAAATAATATGTCCATTACTCATATTACGAGATTTAAGGCTAAGGGCGAGTATCCACCAAAGATGTGCGAAGATGTGTTACCATACATTTTACACCTAGGTTTCAAGCAAGCGAGGTGTCAAATATTCGAAAAGTGTACGGCTCTTATTAAGTGGTTGGAAACATTTTTCTTGAAAATGTTACGAACACATTAACTCTTCTCTGTACAGGAAACCAGTTAGGACCTCTGCCAGTAGCATCTATCCATTTTTTTAGAACCTAATCGGATTCTTTGGAAAACTGTAATAAGAAACCGAGATTTCTTCTTCAATTATCACATTTGAAATGAAAGTAAAAAATACTCATTTAAAAAAAAATATTGGTAATAATATCACATTTTAAGTTGTTCTGAAGCCATTTGCAACTAAATTATATACTTGTATATACAATTTTAATATGTCTATTTACCGTTCATACTGCAACTTAGTGAAAATCTTATTAGTAGGTACCGTAAACATTTTGTGCCTTTTAATCTTATTAGTTACCTTTAAGATAGGCACCCAACCAAAACAAGTAATCAAATAAAATAAAACAGCGAAAGTAGTCGAAATAAAATAACTATACTAGTATGATATCGTACTTCTATTTTATCGATTACGCGTTAATTGTAACTGCACTTTGGCACCGCTCTAGTTTGCGACGCCAAGCAGCGGCCGTACCACTAAAAAATTCAAGCATCGTCCATATCCATAGTGGTTGCGCCGTGGTTTACTGTATTGAACGATCAATGTACAACGCATAGAACAAAAATATGCTTTTTCGTTCGATATGTTAGTTCGATCCCGAGAAATGATGCGGCGTTGCGTTTATTTATTAAAATATTAGTTTTTACTGACTTAAGTGAAAATACTAATACTCACATGTGGTGCGTGACTCCACCATTCATGTAGGTTTTAGTTTCATTCCTATTTTTGCATGTAACCACGCTACAATTCGGCATTTTGAGTAAACGTGGAATAACATTTCAGATTCACGGCAAATTGCAACTAACATGCGGTGGGCAGTGACATGCCCATTTGGCCATGTCGCACCGACACGCGCCAAGCCCCCGTTTCATATCTATTCCTTTTTATCATCTGAGGTTTTAGGCTTTTGAATAAAATCACGCATTAATTAATTGTATTCTAGATAAAAAGCTGTGTTTGTATAATTTATAATGTTCAGTTCCTTTGGTAAGAAACGGACATAGCAATTTCTATGAAGGGCAGTTTTTTTTTACTGTGCAAAACAAAAAAAAATTTCTTCAAGAAATGAATACGTAAGTACCCAGTAATTTCCTAGTAGTGGGTCTACTGGTATAATTTAATTACATTACTATATATAAATAAGACTCAGATAACATGCAAACTATTAATATCCGTAAAACAAATTATTATTCTTATTACTGACAACTTTAAAACTCGTTAGTTTATTTTATACTAAAAAAACGAAACTAAATATACTTTGTCATATCATAGTATTTTAATACAAATAGAAAACTTGTGCTCAAAAATCAAATACTTACTTTATTCAAGTTATCTAACTTCGCTAACATGATGTTCTAGCTAGAACATCATGTTAGCGAAGTAATACTTACCACTTTTTAGTGCAAGTATCAATATCGGTCACGGAGTGAATTCCAACGGTGCGCTATACAGCTATTTGCATCGGCAAGCTCCGCGGTTAGTTCTATCCCGATCGCACTTACAAATAGCTAGAAAGGGACGGCACCCGCGGCTGGTGCGATCTCGCTGTGCATGTGGGGGTTAGGTACGTTTGTGTGGGTGGTAGTAGTATTTACACACACAAACGCACTACGCGTGTCAAAATATCGAATTCTGAGCGAGCGCTTTTTTGAAGAGCACTCTTAACGTCCTGTCGGGGAAACTAAGCTCTGTAGCTTATGCAGTTTATAGAATAAGACGACTTACAGATGTAGCTACAGCGAGATTAGTCTACTTCGCATATTTTTACAGTCTGATGTCGTATGGAATCATGTTGTGGGGTGCGGCTGCGGACATCGAGACTATATTTATATTGCAAAAGCGTGCGATTCGTGCCATATAAGTATGAGATGCGCCCTCGCGACTCCTTAAGAGAACTCTTCAAAGAGATAAACATACTTACCCTACCTTCCTTGTACATTTATGAAAACATTATGCACGTGCGTAAAAATTTGTATAAATTTAAATTAAATAGTGATTATCATAATTTCAATACTAGGAACAAAGATAAAATAGCTGTACCTAAGTTCAGGCTATCTAAAACGAGTAAAAAACCTTTTCTAGGAAACTCTATACGGTTTTATAATAAAATCCCTAATGAAATCACTGGGCTCACAGAAGGTAAATTCAAGAGTCATGTAAAATCTACTCTATAAATATTTACAATAATAATGTGCTTAAAATCTATTCGATTCAAGGATCGATGCATTCAAAATGTGCTGCTGGCGAATAACATGGACTGCCAAACGCACTAATTTATCGATCCTTCCTTACGCAACTCCATGGACCGACCCAATTAAGAAGTCCACTACATGTAATCGGTAGGAAATAGCATTTACATTACATTTCAACACTTCATGCGTTCAATTCCTGTTGATTGTTCATGTCGATAATTAATTCAATCTCATAACTATTTATAAGTTTTCAACAGAAAAAATTATTAGTTATAAGTTATAATAAATGAATTTTTTTATGGGACTAGACACATGTATAGTAAACGTAAATGTTTTAAATGCCGTTTTGCTGCGTGAAAGTTTGTAATGATACAGAATAAATAATAATAGTCTGGCAAACGCAACCAACTTCATTAAATTACGCGGCAACACTGTTGGTAAAAATGTATTGTATTGTATTGTATTTTTATTGGTAAATATACGAGTCACTAACAGTCAAAAAAAAGTTTCAGTTACATGTCAATTTCATATCATTATTTTGAGTAACCATTTAATTGATTCATGTATCATTTATATACACAATAAAAATTTTAGGTTCGCGACAGCCAATGTCACGTGGCCATTGCCAAATATTGCATCGCTAAAAGCTTGCTTTATTTCGTCGTTGAGTGTATTGTATGCGTATGACGTTTAGCGTTGCCGCGTAATTGAATCTTTTTCACTCACGTAAACAAATAGTACAAAACCGGCCAAGTGCGAGTTGGACTCGCGCACGAAGGGTTTCGTACCATTATCTATAAAAACGGCAAAAAAATCACGTTTGTTGTATGGGAAAAATATTTACCCTTAAAAAAATATTTTATTTTGTTTATAGTATTTGTTGTTATAGCGGCAACAGAAATACATAATCTGTGAAAATTTCAACTCTCTAGCTATCACGGTTCTTGAGATACAGCCTGGTGACAGACAGACGGACGGACGGACGGACGGACGGACGGACGGACGGACGGACGGACGGACGGACGGACAGCGAAGTCTTAGTAATAGGGTCCCGTTTTACTCTTTGAGTACGGAACCCAAAAAAGCTACCTCATAGTCAGATCACAAAGTTGTTTCAATAAATAAATAAAATGGAATACATTATTTTTATTCTGCAAATAGGCCGCAATAGCACTATTACAAGTCAAAAATCTACTAGCGTTTCTGATAACTGCAAAGTAGAAAAGTTGAAATCCCCCCGACATTTTCATCTCAAAGTTCATTATCTCAAAAACGGCTGAACCGATTTTTTTTGAAACGTAGCTAATAACCATCTCGATCACGTCAGCTTTCGGATAAAAAAAAACCGCATTCAAATCGGTCCATTCGTTTAGGAGCTACGGTGCCACAGACACACAGACACACACACACACACAGACACATAAACAGACAGACAGACACACAGACACGTCAAACTTATAACACCCCTCTTTTTCCGTCGGGGGTTAAAAAATATCACTGTTAAGAAGAAACGCCCAAACAAACTCAACAGTCAGTCATTTTTTGCCAAAAAGAAGCTTATTACTTAACCTAGTTAAAATAAGTACCTAAACCTGAATATGAACCCAAGAAAAAAAAACATAATGCGACTATTAACTAAATCGTTGGGAATGCTTACTTGTAGGAACTATGTCATCTAGTTCCCTAGGCGTGATACAATGACAATTAAATTATGAATGAATAAGCTATTTTGGGCTATGGTTTGGGCCATACATTTCTGTCAGTTAAATAGTCCTCAACCCTGTAATAAGCCATTGACATCAATGATGATGTTTTTCGATTGCGTTCGTTTGGCAGAATTTACTCTTAAGCCCCTGCTAGACGGTCGCCAACACGCCCCTCCGACCGGGCGACCTTGGTCCGCACCGACCGTGTAGACAGTTGTTTGCAGCAAAATTTCATACTACAGCGGTCGGTGCCGACCAAGGTCGCTCGGTCGGAGTGGCGTTGAATTCGATTGTGGTATCTTATCTTATCTAGGTGAGGGCCCTTTCGGATGCACTTCGACCCAGTGGGATCTTTTGTGCATTTGCCCTCTAGAAAGAAATAAAGAAAGAAAGAAGACATTTATTTACTACACAAAAGACACACAGAGACAAAGGGAGTAGGCATACATTACAATTTAACACATATTGTCTTCGCGGCAGTGAATAGGTCGCTGTCTCAGCATTATGCCGAGGTGTCAGACAGACACCTACAGCGCTGATTTTCAGACAGCACCGTACGTGACCCACGGAACGCAACACAACATAAGACCATTGATAAACACAATTATTGTATACATTATGATAAATAATAAATGTAATAAATTTGTAAAATATGTACCAGTAGCCAAATGGGATAGAAAGAAAAACACAAAGCAAAAAACGCGGCACGGTAGGGATAGGAAAGTGCTGGATGGGTTAGGATTGGGTTTGGGAATTCTGGAGCGTCAACAAATAGCCCTTAAGCTGACGCTTAAAGGTATACTTGCTAGACGCTCCTTGAATAGGTGGAGGGAGATCATTCCAACACTTGGACGCCGCGAACCTAAAACTACCTCGAAACGCCGTGCCGCCCTCTCCTTTATACCTGCTCCCAGGCTTGCTCCATCATTTCCACAAAGCGGATGATGCCGTTCGCCGGGAGCACCTTGAATTCCTTTGGTTGCGGGTAACCGTTACCAAAGTAGTTCATTCTTTGACTGGCAAGGGCATGACATTCACACAATAAGTGTTCCATAGTCTCGTCCTCCTCGCCACACATTCTACAGTCTAAACTATCCGATAGTCCCATCTTGGCCAAGAGATCCTTGACCCCGAAGTGACCTGTGAACACCCCAGATATAATTCTGAGTTGCTTCCTACTGGATTTCCAGAGTTTTCTGGTCCAGCCCGAGTCCACTCCTTCTATGAAGAGCTTAGAGTGCCTTAAGCCAGCCTCATTCCTCCACTCGTGTTGGTGTTTGGTTTTGGCGTAGGCTTTAAAGGCCGATATTATGGTCCCCTGCGAGAGTCCCACAAATGGTTCTGGACCTACAAAGTGATTTGTAGAGCCCCCTCTTGCAAGCTCATCTGCTCTTTCGTTGCCGATGAAGCCCTTGTGCCCTGGTATCCAAACTAGTTGCACCTAATTGTGCCTTCCAAGTCTGTTTAGTGCTTGGACGCCATTATAAATTGACTATTGTAGAGTCCACTTTCGGCGCCGTAAGCGCTTTAAGGGCCGCTTGACTGTCACTGAGTATATAGATAGTCTGCCCTTTGGTTTGCCTGTCTATATTCTCCTGTACACAGGCAATTATGGCGTATGTCTCCGCCTGGAAGACAGTTGCCAAACTACCCATGCTTACACTACTACTCCGGGATCCCATTTTTGATCCGTCCGTGTACCATATACTGTCTTCGATACCAGACTTTGGTGGTTCTAGACCTTCGGCCCACTCAGCCCTGGTTGGAACTTTTGTTGTGTAGTTCCTATGGAATACATACTTGGGTAGCATTTTGTTGCTTCCCATGTTTGTTATTCTGTCTAAGAAACCATCAGTCTCCATGTTTGTGTGCTTAGTCTTCGGCTTGATATCGCTCCACAGTCCAAGAGTTCTTAATCTGTAGAGCGATTTGCGCGCCTCTGACTTAATCACCATGTGAAGTGGCGGTAGGTCCAGTAAGACTTCTAGCGCCGCTGTAGGTCGATTGTGGTAACTTCCACGTAAAATTTACACGGAACAAAAATATTTAATAATATAATTTGTTTCGTTAGGAGGTGTTATACTTTATAGTTTGTTAGAAGTAAGAATCCTAGTTCCGAATTGCCTTTACAGTAGACTTCTAAAATATTTGCACAGACAAAATGATCAAAAATATGTAAATAGCCGACTTTATTGTTACAAGCATAAGGTTGCTCAGATATTTTTAAACCTTTGGGAAAGTACAAATATTCATGAACTGTACTCTACCTATAAACAAATATTGCTATTGCAATCTTCATATTCCTAAATACAATCGAGACGAATTGATTACACGCACAGGCGATAACTCATGCTTTCACCATCGAGCATTTCTATTGTTCTTTTTCAATACGATGGCACTGATACAATTTCGAATGTCAATACATATGTCGATCAATCCACGTGAAAGCGTCAAATTCCTTACATGTTTATGTATTGTTTATATCCATACTAATAATAAAAATGCAAATGTAATCCCTGCCTGTCTGTATGTTAGCTTTTCACGCTTAAACCGCTGAATCGATTTAGATGAATGATAGTTTGAATACCGGGGAACGACATAGGATAGTTTTTATCCCGGAAATCATCCCCTAAGGGGGTGAAAGTTTGTATGGAGCTACGATATAAACAAGTTCCACGCGGACGGAGTCGCAGGCAGAAGGTAGTAATATTATAAATGCGAAAGTAACTCTGTCTGTCTGTTACCTTTTCAGGCTTAAACCGCTGAACCGATTTAGATGAAATTCGGTATGGTGATAGTTTAAGATCCTCGAAAGGGCATAGGGTAGTTTTGCCCGGAAATCATCCCTTAAAGAAGAGAAAGGGGAGTGGAAGTCTCTATGGGAGTGCGATAATTGATGCTGCATGTGGGAAGTCTAGTAGCGTATTTTGTACAGGCGTAGTAGTGCTCCCTTAAGGCGATTAACGAGAATACGCGGACGTAGTCCCGGGCAAAACCTAGTTGTCCATATGTATAAGTATATGAAGGGTCCACGGAAAGAACATGTCTAGTCACATTTTTTTTCGAAATGAGATTTTAATGTTACGTAATTTGTTCATAACGAGCTCAACATTTTATATGTAGATAATTATATATGTCGTAGGTGGGGCGCGTGGTATGCGTTTTTTGGGGTTCCGTACTCAAAGAGTAAAACGGGAACCTATTACTAAGACTCCGCTGTCCGTCCGTCCGTCCGTCCGTCTGTCTGTCACCAGGCTGTATCTCACTGATACCGTGATAGTTCCAGCTGAAATTTTCATAGATGATGTATTTCTGTGGCCGCTATAACAACAAAAACTAAAAACACAGAATAAAATAGTTTTTTATACACAATGGTACGGAACCCTTCGTGCGCGAGTCCGACTCGCACTTGGCCGGTTTTTTGTACGTTTTGTTTGAGCAATAATGTTTAAACAAATAAATGATCTATTGCAGTTATATATACTTGTCAACCGGGCATTTGTCACTGTCGAATAAACAGGTTCCTGAATTATTATTACGATGGACCACGACTCAATGCCATTGTTATCGCGCGCGTGCGTCGCAGTTAACAAACCGATCTCGGCTGTCGGCGTATACCATTAAAGTTCATTTTAATGGTTTAAATAAACTAGTCAGTGATAGTTTTTTTAAGCTTATAATTCTAATGATATTGAAATTGTAGACAGTAGAGTGCTATTTTTAAGTTATTAATGGGCAGGTGCATCGAAGATTCCATCAATCGGGCTCGCCTACAGGTCGAAACGCACTGAAAAGGTCCGCACAGAATACCGCGGCGGGACGCGACGCGGCGCGGTATTCTGTGCAGACCTTTTCATATTAGCTCGAACATTACAACCGGTACCGCCTCCGCGCCGCACCGCACCGCACCGCCACCGATGTCTGTGCGTTTCGACCTTATACCCTTTGCGATAGAGCCGTGTTCACATATTTTTCATCACTATGTCCGTGCACATTATTTCAAACTAATATGAAAAGGTCCGCACAGAATACCGCGCCGCCCCGCGTCACGCCGCGGTATTCTGTGCGGACCCTTTCATATTAGCTCGAACATTACAACCGGCACCGCCTCCGCGCCGCACCGCACCGCACCGCCACCGATGTCTGTGCGTTTCGACCTTATACCCTTTGCGATAGAGCCGTGTTCACATATTTTTCATCACTATGTCCGTGCACATTATTTCAAACTAATATGAAAAGGTCCGCACAGAATACCGCGCCGCCCCGCGTCCCGC
Source organism: Epinotia brunnichana (assembly GCA_963854355.1). Lineage (NCBI taxonomy): Eukaryota > Metazoa > Arthropoda > Insecta > Lepidoptera > Tortricidae > Epinotia > Epinotia brunnichana. Next base: position 10,003,630 of record OY977959.1, read on the forward strand.
CGCGGTATTCTGTGCGGACCCTTTCATATTAGCTCGAACATTACAACCGGCACCGCCTCCGCGCCGCACCGCACCGCACCGCCACCGATGTCTGTGCGTTTCGACCTTATACCCTTTGCGATAGAGCCGTGTTCACATATTTTTCATCACTATGTCCGTGCACATTATTTCAAACTAATATGAAAAGGTCCGCACAGAATACCGCGCCGCCCCGCGTCCCGCCGCGGTATTCTGTGCGGACCCTTTCATATTAGCTCGAACATTACAACCGGCACCGCCTCCGCGCCGCACCGCACCGCACCGCCACCGATGTCTGTGCGTTTCGACCTTATACCCTTTGCGATAGAGCCGTGTTCACATATTTTTCATCACTATGTCCGTGCACATTATTTCAAACTAATATGAAAAGGTCCGCACAGAATACCGCGCCGCCCCGCGTCCCGCCGCGGTATTCTGTGCGGACCTTTTCATATTAGCTCGAACATTACAACCGGTACCGCCTCCGCGCCGCACCGCACCGCACCGCCACCGATGTCTGTGCGTTTCGACCTTATACCCTTTGCGATAGAGCCGTGTTCACATATTTTTCATCACTATGTCCGTGCACATTATTTCAAACTAATATGAAAAGGTCCGCACAGAATACCGCGCCGCCCCGCGTCCCGCCGCGGTATTCTGCGCGGACCCTTTCATATTAGCTCGAACATTACAACCGGCACCGCCTCCGCGCCGCACCGCCACCGCTTTCAGTGCGTTTCGGCCTATAATGTTGCGCATTTATTTATGAACCTTTGGGAACGATTACATATACTTAAGTACTAGTAGACAGTAGTATCTTGTTAACACATTCACTGCCAGGAACCCGCCTTGCGGGCGCTCTGTTCATAGGCACTTCACTGAGCGGGAAAACCACGGCATCGGCCAGGAGCGTAGCGCTACGAACTTGTTGGAAGTGAATGTGTTAACCCATTCACCGCCACGCTACGCTCGTAGCGCTACGCCGTAGTCCGTAGCAGCTTAAACTCCGTATGTAGCGAAAAGCGCTCGTAGCGCTCTGACGCATGTGTGTCGTCATTGGTGCTAAATGGGTTAATGAACTCGACTGTACTCATACAGTCAAATTAATCAAAATGTTCTTACCAGGCTCAGCAGAGTCGCTGGGCTCGTCCTTGAGGCGGGCGCCGCCGCCCTTCTCCTTCTCCTTTATCATACCCCTGCGTGCCTTCGCCAACTTGACTGTATACAGAAACAATATGTTACATAGGTACAAATATATAACGCAGAAGTAGCTATGCAACAATGTGCTTTATATGCGGCGGCCAAAATACAAAATAATGAGACGTTTAAGGCGAAGCCGGCTCACGATCTGACGAAATAGTATTTTATGCAACTGTTCTATAAGAAGGGTCTTAAAACGCGAGTGGCGTGGGTTGCGATGCGAGCCTTGGCGAGCATCGCAATTAAAGACGCCACGAGCGTTTTTAGACAAGTTATACACAGTTGCATACAATACTTATTCTACGACAAATTTAAAATAAATAGCAGACTACAGAATAGTTAAATTTTTCAGGCGGCAAGTTTTCTATTCGTACTTTTGCTAACTACTCGCGCAATTACTTCAGTAGGTGGAGTTATTAATTTCTTCGACCATTTTAAAAGGAACGTACACTTTTGTCTTCACAAACACGAATAAAATCTTAATAGTTTAGGACTAATAGTTTATCATCTTTCGTCCTTTCATTTTGAACTATATTTTGGTAAGAAATTGGAAATGTGAAACCTCTTGCTTATGGTTTGTTTTGTTTTTAATTTTTTTGCACTTGCCATCCGAACCAAACAGTATCCAGACCCGGACCGAATTCGAACTGTTTATTTTCATAAATAATACCAAGAATTTATGAAACATGTAATTTAACACACAATAGATGATGATTTATTATTATTGTAGTAAATAATTTATAATATACAAATGTTTAATCGTAAATAAATACATTTATTTCGAAATATTTGTTTATGAAGTTGGCACCACAGCGGCCGATTTAAAAAAAAGTTAAACAGTGCTTTTATGAAAAATGTATAAACCAAGAAAGTACGCTAAACTGTGCGTTTTTGGGCCATAGAGCATAGAGTTTTTCGACGACTTATTAGTGGTGTCATTGTATTTAAATAAATTCAAATAAATTCAAATATTTATTCGTGACACACAATTTACACATACAAAAGAAATAATATAATACATATTTTGTCACGAAATGGACCCTGCTCAGCATATTGCTAGCTTTGCAGCCAGCGCTGGTCTTCCGCAGGGAGGTATTTGAGCTACAGCCTATATAAATGACAGATAACGGTTCAGGAGTAGAAAAAGATAGATTTTTGAGCTTCCAGTGTGAAGAAATAATTAAGAATTCTACTACAGAAAAAATCCTGTAGACTGAAAAAGAAACAAAGAAGTGTTATAGTTATAACCGAACATGATATTAAAAAATGGCTTGGAAAAAAATCTTAAATATCACCATAAAAATAAACTTAAATGTTCGTTATCTCGTAATTTTCAACGACAATCTATCTTTTTTTATATAAAAAGGATAGCTTTTTAGGGTTCCGTACTCAAAGAGTAAAACGGGACCCTATTACTAAGACTTCGCTGTCCGTCCGTCCGTCCGTCTGTCTGTCACCAGGCTGTATCTCAAGAACCGTGATAGCTAGAGAGTTGAATTTTTTACAGATTATGTATTTCTGTTGCCGCTATAACAACAAATACTAAAAACAAAATAAAATATTTTTTTAAGGGGGGCTCCCATACAACAAACCTGATTTTTTGCCGTTTTTATAGATAATGTTACGGAACCCTTCGTGCGCGAGTTCAACTCGCACTTGGCCGGTTTTTTATTATTCTAGTACCTAGTAATAACCGGACAGATTTTTAATAAATTATCCAGTATTCCAAAAATCAATTAATATATACTAAAAAGTGATGTTACACACTTCCGAACACACACTTCCATCTCGCTCACGCTTATGCTCAGTGAGAGGGAGAGAAGAAAATGAACCTGCCTCGCCTTAACCGCTCCGCGCGATGCTTTTTATAAAGTGCCTAGTGCTACGTCTCATGTAGACATGCTCGAGTTTGAGCTCGATATCGAGCATGTACGCGCGTGTAGACCATCACAAAGCTTAAGGATACATGCTCGAATTCGAGCAGAAACGTCGATGCCTCTGTTTATAGCATTACGAGTAGGTTGCTTTTCGACCAGCGCTAAGCTATGTTTCTATACAAGTGACACATAGCTTCGTAGCTTAGCTGTTAGTATGAAAACACAGTTCTGCTTTGATCTGGTGGAACTGCAGCCCACTGCTCCAAGGCCCCGTTAGATCGGCCGCGGAAGCGGAACGGATCAGTTTGAGCACGGGCCCGCGCGTAACTGAATACACGTAACACTTAGAATAATAACGCATAAAAACGCACAACGCGCGCAACGGTGAGGCCACTAAAACTCGGCCATAAATGGCCCAGTACGCCGATCGGTGGAACAAAATTGGTGCGTTTGTGTGCGTATTGGCGCGTGTGAATACGAGTTGATCACAACTACATGAATCCATCACGCTTGGCGCGTCGGCCGTATGAAACTATCCTTCTATGCGTTATTATTCTAAGACGTAACAATAACTACTACTTAGAACAGTTGAAAAACTCCCGACATTTTCATTTCAAAGTTCAATATCTCAAAAACGGCTGACCCGATTTTGTTAAAACGTAGCTAAGAACCATCTCAATCACGTCAGCTTTCGGATAAAAAAACCGCATTCAAATCGGACCATTCGTTTAGGAGCTACGATGCCACAGACACACAGGAGGCAGACAGACACACAAACACGTCAAACTTATAAACACCCCTCTTTTTCCGTTGGGGGTTAAAAAGAGCTATGTCAGACTGAGCTGTGCCGCGGCGGGCCCGCACTTAAGCCTTGTTCGGACTAGTATTTTAGTGCGAGTCCATACAAAAGCTACTCGCACTTGCAACAAATGTATGAACTCGCACTAAAATACTAGCCTAGTCCGAACAAGGCTTTAATCTACACGCACTCGATGTGACATATTAGCTCATTTAGTTCCGTGGATTCAGGTTCTCGCGGGCCCGCGCGAAAACTGCTTCTTTCCGCTTCCGATCTGACGTGGCCTTTAATATGATCATTGAGTTATATTATAATTATGAGCACTTAGTCTACGTCGCTAATTCTGCTGCTAACTGTAAAATGGACGACACACGATATTGGACAATGCTTCTCACTCTTTTTCATGAAAAAAAAAATATTTTGTAACCCAGCACAGTGTTCCCTTGGACCTAATTTTGAGACAGTCTAACTTTATTGGATGATCGAATAGAGAATGAAGGACAAAAACTCCCACGTGGCTCACTATCATAGTTTTGAAACGAATGCAATCTAAACTTTAAGTCCCGGAATCTTAAGATAATCTTAATCTTTTTTTTTTAAAGAAACCAACTTAGATAAATCTAAATTTTGCACTGTGATGAAAAGGCTTAATGTAAGGCTAAATTATAAACCATTTGTGGCCAGGCTAGGGCTTCTCGGTTTCAAGATAATCACGAAAATGTCAAAATCTTATTTATTTTTTTGTGATTAATGTCTTTAGTATTCGCAATTTATTTTGGCTTTAAAACGTAGCCACAATAATGGACTACTACCACAAAAAAATCCGATTGCATATCTCACGGACTTCCGGAGATAACATTTTTTTTTGAAATCTCGGTTTCCGGGATTTTGATAAAATTTAAGTGTTAATTATTGGCGATATTATTAAGAACCTCGTATATAGCTGGCATGTGGCATTATTTAGTATACATCTAGAAATCATGAAGTACTTACGTATTTCTTATGTCATGTCATGTACAGTCAGCCAAAAATGTGGTCTACCCTACGGTTGAGGTTCATTTGAACGTCATGAAAAAACAAGGTCGATTTCCACTTGCAATATTATTATGACAGTAATCTTAGCGACAATCAGATCTCACAGATTTTTTTGTCAAAACTGGTAGGACACTTTCTTGGCCGTATATCTTGTTATGTCTCATGTCATGTTCTTCGGTCAAAATTCACTTGTACGACTTTATTTGATATTTAACACCTTAATTATAAGACGCACACCTCAGCCCTACCATACCCTATTACGGCTCTGAAGGTCAGTAGAGCTCATGCGATACCCTCGTTGTGTGGACTGGACGATCTACTGACTCTTCCGATGATAGGTAATATGTAATGCGGGAAGGAGTCCACCCTCTTTAGGCATGCTAAAACCCCGTATTAGTAACCGTGTTATTACAAACGAATGTAAAACGAATGACCGAATATACTAGAAGACGAAAAGTAAATAATTAGAAAATAACACTGCAATTTTATCAAAATCCTGGAAACCATGAAACCATGATTGAAAAAGAAAATTGTTATCTTTATGCAATCGTTTTTTTTTAATGTTCATAATTGTGGCTACGTTTTAAAGCCAAAATAAACTGTGAATAGTAAATACATTAATCGCAAAAAAAAATACGATTTAGACATTTTCGGGATTATCTTGAAACTGAGAAGTTATATACGAGGTACTTAATAATATCGCCAATAAATAACACTTAAATTTTATCAAAATCCCGGAAACCGGGATTTCAAAAAAAATTGTTATCTCCGGAAGTCCGTGCAAAATCTAGATTTATCTTAGTTGGTTTCTTTAAAAAAAAAGATTAAGATTATCTTAAGATTCCGGGACTTAAAGTTTAGATTGCATTCGTTTCAAAACTATGACGCCACGCGGGAGTTTTTGTCCTTCATTCGTGACATCTTTCTCTATTCGATCATCCAATAAAGTTAGACTGTCTCAAAATGAGGTCCAAGGGAACACTGTGCCCAGTGTTATATTTCGTAACTTGTAATGCCTACCCTACTTAGCTGTGATAGCATTCCTATTATCTTCATTATACATATATAATATTGTCTTCCGTTTCCGCGATTATTACTCATTAAATAAAACGATTTAAACCGATTTTATCGCGTAAATTATATATAGGCTTGGGAATTTTGGTCGTCGTCATGTTAAAATATGTTTTTTTTTTCGAAGTATAAATCAAAGTAGGTAAGTACTGTCAACCAATTTCATTCGGCCACCGCAGAACCCTGTCATTTTAACTGCTACATGGGGATGCAATAATCCTAGTAACCCGTATTGACATAGCATTTAAAACTGCAAGGTTCTATGATGGCCTAGGATTCAAATTGTACATATTAACTTGTAAGTATATAATTATACTAAAACACTCTACTATTAATTATAATAACAAAATTAATTAAAACAAATACTTAAAGTAACAATAACACAAATGTCTTCTTCAATCTAATATTATTCGGCACTTCTAAATCGCTGATGAGGCTTTTGGAATCAGTGTACTAATCATCATCTATTACTATTCTATTCCATGTTCATCATTAAAATGGTAGTAAGAGTGGACAGTGGAGAAGTTAGCCCCATTGAGTTTGGACTCGTTAGTATCATCTCAATAGTAGTAGTAGGTATACATAAAAGTAGTCGGCAATAAAAGCTTGTACCAAAATTGACATTTATGACAAACTTATTCAGAATTAAAATAATTACACCAGCTTGGGACTTTATATTGAAATCTGAGTGTCTGGAAAATTCGACTGCTCTCTATGAGAGGACAGTGATAACCAGGTTCGTCAAATACCAGCTGATGCCACCCAATTTTGTGCCGTATTACAAAGCTATAAGATGCACAATCTAAACATATCTATGACATGGACCGTACACTTCCGTTTGGGCCTACAAATTTCGGATTAAATGTTACATTCTATGTAATATAAATTCGTATTTTCATTTGTAAAAAAATATATGAAATGAATGAGGCATGAAAGGTAAACGAATGTAACAAAATATTTTCAATTGTAAAATAATGTGGTGAAGTTATAAAGAAAGTCTCTGTCTATACCTACTTATTTTTTATTCAGAAATATTACGAGAAAACCGAGAACGTTTTTGATAAAGGTGAATGACTTTATTAAAAAAAATACTTTTTTCTGTGAATCCGAATTATTATTTTTCTTTTATAAGTTATTATGAAACAGTGAAGTAGTTTTTGACACTAAAATTCTGTATTTTTTTTATAAACTTTGTTGTTGTCTTTAAGCACCTCAGAGGCGCAAATTCTGTATACAATTTAAAAAAAGCGGCCAAGTGCGAGTCGGACTCGCACATGAAGGGTTCCATTAAATAAATTGCTTTTTACTATCTATGACGTATTAAAAAAAAACTACTAGATCTAGTTCAAACCAATTTTCGTTGGAAGTTTGCGTACATCATATATTTTTTTTAGATTTATCATTCTCTTATTTTAGAAGTTACAGGGGGGGGGGATACCTTTTACCACTTTGGAAGGGTCTCTCGCGCAAACTATTCAGTTTAGAAAAAAATGATGTTAGAAACCTCAATATCATTTTTGAAGACCTATCCATAGATACCCCACACGTATGGGGTTGATGAAAAACAAAAATTTGTTTCAGATCTTAGTATGGGGAACCCCAAAATTTATTGTTTTTTTTTTCTATTTTTGTGTGAAAATCTTAATCCGGTTTCCAGAATACATCTACTTACCAAGTTTCAACAGTATAGCTCTTATAGTTTCGGAAAAAAGTGGCTGTGACATACGGACGGACGGACAGACAGACAGACAGACATGACGAATCTATAAGGGTTCCGTTTTTTGCCATTTGGCTATGGAACCTTAAAAATAACAGTAACTGAAACTGACAAATTTGAGCAATTGTTTGGAATACTTGATGGATTATATTTATTTTGTGCCAACTTTGGGTGTACACAATGTTCATTGAACAAAAATTCCAGAATTAAAAATAATAATAATTTTTGCTTATCACCAGGGATCGAATAATTTGATAGATAAATACCTACACTTTGGGGATGGCCTTGATGTTGAGTTGTATGGAGGCGGAATCAATTCAATTTTATTAATCAAATTCCAGGGATTTATAAATTAACTAGGTACCTCCTTAATTAGTAAAAAAAGAAATTAAATAAATAAGTACTTGTAATTAGCTATTTGAAGTTATTATCCATGTATAGATACTAAATGTTATTTAATTTACCTGCAATTTATTCATGTAACAAAGTATCAGTAGCAAGTGACTACAAAATAAATGGCAATAGACAAGTTTTAGATACAGGTAATAATTTGAGAATCTCTTTATTTAGGTAAACAAATTACAACCAAGCTTGTTTAGAACATTTAAATAAGATACAAATAACATGAAAAGGCTTTCTCCCAACCCAAGTATGTACTATTTATCTTATTGTTAAAGTTTAAGCCATAAGTGATGCATGATTTCTTCACCAATACATGAATTGACAAATTGACTTGAGTTTTTCAGAAAGTGAACTGTTTCTTATTTCAAAGTGACTCCACTCATTGCTTTTTGCATTATTGAAAAAATTATAATCATAAGTGTGCATAAGTTATTTGCGGAAATCGCGAAATGTCTGCTTGATGTAACTGGTGATTGAAGAGCTGTCGGCTTTCTCGCGCAACGCATCAGCATTGCAGTTCATTGAGGAAATGCCGCCAGCATCGTTGGTACAATGCTTTGAGGGCCTTTGTAGATTTAAATTCGTTTTAGTTAAATTTATACCTATACTAATATTATAAAGAGGAAGTCTGCTAGATTGTACCTTTGTATATTTTGGGTGATCTCTAGAACCGCTTATCCAATTTTATAATTTCTTTCACTACAATTTAAAATGGACTTACTGGATGATTATAGGCTATATTTTATCCTGCGGGTTTGCCTGCCTTCTTTGCCATACGTGGGCGATGCCGCGCCGGCAGCCAGTATTTATATAAATCGACTTGGTCGAACATTCTCCTTGACTTTTCATCTGTCTCGATTTAAGATCTATTTTCATCAATTAGAATTAACGAGTGACATTTTAAAGGTTTGCAAATGTTACTATTGAATGTATTTGGTACGATATTTAGTTTTTAATTTGAAATTTTGTTATTTTTTAGTACACTTGCAAACTTTTTTGAGATAGGATTCTGAATGTGATAGAGATATTTATGATTTATGATGATTGTATTTCTTTATTGCTTGCTGCAGTATCATTTAATGGACTCTGTTTGAACAGTATTTCAAGTCATAAGTTTCAAAGCTAAATGTTAAAACATTTTAAACCAAGAAAGTAAAATTTATTTTAGTACACTAAACTAGAAAACCTGTCACTGCAAATCAAAAACACCAACATAATTTAGTACTAAATTTGTGATTTTTACATAAATGTTGTTTGTTTTGAAATTTATCTGTGAATGTGCCAACAAATCACTATTATGGCAACAATAGCAGATTTAAAGCTTTTAAGGGTTATGTTGTCGGCAACATATGAATGAAAATGTTTACCGAATAATTCTAAACAATATTTTGTTTATAGAATCAACATTATTTAGTATTATCTACCGCTATGGTATTGAAAACTCACATGAATATGCTTTTTGAGTGCCGGGATGAGCACTATCTTAACAAACTAGAGGCAGCATACTCATTCATGGCACAAACAGCCATCACTGACATGTAAAGGTAATTTCATGATACAAGGTTGTATATTTACACTTGCACAAATTGAAAATTGCCTTAATTGGCTAAGGATCCACTTCCAGGGGTGATTCAAGGTGGAAGCTTGCACATATGATAGTGGTTTGATGAGTAAACAGCCAACAAACGCGTTTGTGTACATACGTTACGAGGACGCCTTTCGTCACGGCGCCGATGTTGGCACATGGCCCGATAATCCACAGCACGGCACTTCATTACGAGAATTTCATTATGCACCAAACGATCCAGAAATTATTATAAATAGAGATATGTAAAAACCTTGACGGACGCAGCGACGCTGACGGCCGTGCCACGACCCCGCGCCGTACGAACACAACACGTCTGATCGTATCCAGATATTCAATTAAAACGGGAATACACCGCAATATCCCATAAAAATTCCTCGTTTAAACTCCATACATAAACAATGAGATCGGGTGTAGACTGTCGCAAGCACACCAAACGCACGTTTATTATGGCCGATTTATTGCCTCAGGTACGCCGTCTCCACGAATCGACACCTCCGGAGAAAGCGTCTAACATTATTTTATATCATTCGTGTGATCTAATTAAGGTATAACGATGGGTATGCAGTGAGAAACAAAAAATCGGGATCGCTGACATTTTTGTTTATGGTACATCGAGTCGACGAGATCCAGAATCCACAAATAGCGAATAAACGTACACGATTACCGCCTCCCGACGGATTCACTAGCACTTGATAACACCAAACACTGCGTTTCTTCTCATTTATGAAAGTTTCATTGTTAAAATATACCTGATTTTTAATTTCTTTCTATCAGCATTTAACACAAATCACCACGCACACACAACATAACACATATAGGTGCACACATGGATACTTGAGACAATTTTCCTTCACAAAACAACAAAAAATGTTCAAGATTGCTCAGCGATTCACAAATGTTTGGCGCTAGTGTGGTGTAGGCCAAGAAAAAGATTGTAAAGCTAGGTGCTCACTAGACTAAAATAACGGAATGTGATAGTCGAGCTGCTTTTTTATTTTTTTCTTCAAGTTTCAAGAGGTGACGCTTAAATTTTATATCAATAAGGCTTGTGATATTGATTATGGAGTTAAAAGTTGTGATAATTTACTATTAAAAGCAGAACAAATAATTTTTTTAAACATTTAAACTATTTATTGCACGTTGCACGTACGTACCTAGGGCGTTTTCAAGAAAAGTTGTTCAATTTCGTATGATGTTATATCTGGATAATAGTACATTTCGATGCTAGTGCGGAAAGTATGTCATTACTACACGAGTGCCGAGATATCTTGCCACGAGCCGTAGGCGAGTGGTAAGACTCGGGACGAGTGAAGAATGACATTTCCGCACGTGTATCGAACGACGTTTTTTAAAACAGTTGCGAAAAAAAAAACAACAAGAAAGAACTGTATTAAAAAAAAATATTTTTTGAACAATTTCTTTATTTTTCAACTGTATTACAATGATGTTACAGAATGAATAAAATAAAAGTTTCAAATTCCTTACCTGTTGTTTTTCTTATTTTTTCGCAACTGTATTAAAAAACGTCGTTCGATACACGTGGAAAAGTAAAAAGCACTAGTGCGCAAAATACAACTTTGCGCACGATTTGCAGCTACAAAAAGTACCACTTTTTGAGCAACTGTATTAAAATAGTACATTACTTACCTAGGGCGGTAAAACAAAGAATGTCTCAGATCGCAGGTATTTGACGCCCGAGCCGAAGGCAAGGGCGATAAATATGCGATCTGAGGCTTTCTTTATTACCGCCCGTGGTGAGTACAAAATTTTACGTCTCTCCCTGGCCAGGAAGTGGGATTTTCCGCACGCGTAGTGTGCGGTAATTGCTACTTTATGGCCAGGTGTGACGTAAAAATATTTTTATTCTACTCAGAATTTGAAGCCCTTTCAATGTTAGTAGAAGAAAGAAAGTGACCTAAGTATTTTCGTTCCGTTACGTTACCGTCTTCATAGAAGTTTGTAGGACGGTAGCGTAATGGAAACAAAAAATTGTATGAATAACGCGGGACACATTTTTTTTTCTCATATTAAAATCGAAACTTCAAATTCTGGGTAGAATAAAACGATTTTTATCCAGTTATAAAATGATACGAAATTGAACAAGTTTTTGTGAAAACGCCCACTAAGGTGCAGCCATTTTTGGAGATTTCATACCCTTTTAGACAAAATTGGCCAAATAATTCAAAACCTCTTAGTAACAATAATACATATCCATTTGGGAGACCGCTCATGGACCCAGGCTTCCCTTCCAATAAGGCCTGGGTATCTGATAAATTTTCAGTGTTTCACTTGCAAATTGGTACGCTGATGGACAACTCCACATTCCGCCTCTCCGTCGCTCTTCGCTCTGCAGCCCAATCGGCCGAGCTCCTCAAGCGGCGCAAGTATGCAAACATTAACAGTGGTTAGGTTAGTGGACTCTAGGACCCTGGGGGGAAAGTACCCACAGGGTCTTTAAAGAGTGCTCGAAGCGACTCGCCGAAATTACGCGTGACCGGAGGGCTGGCTCATACCTCGCACAGAGGATTTTGCCGTCCAACGTGGCACGTTGCCCAGCGACGGCGAGCTGGGGCAAATATTGAAGCGTTCATAGCCCTGCGGCGCCTGCGAATCGGAAACGATAACGCAGGTAAAGCAAAGATGGCAGCGGTCAGTCAATGGATGGGTGACAGCCTGTTTGAGTGGTTACTATAAATGAGCGCTTCCGTGCTTTGGAAGGCACGCTAAGCAGTTGATCCCGGATGCTGTCTATGACAGTAGTCGTTAAGCCGAGTTAGAGGCCTTTGGGCGGCTTAAGAACCTCTAACAGTCGAGTTGCCCACTCACTTGACAAAGGGGGGACAACTGTCACTTGCGTCCGCAGGAGCTACCTACCACAACCCTGCACGTGTCCCCTGGGTGGTACTAAAAAGTGACAAACTTAAAGGCCAAATAATGTATGCCATACTTACGATTAAATAAGTAACAGCCCGTATATTGGTATACTTATTATAATATATACTCATTTATTGCACACTGTTTAAAATATACATATATTTATAATTATTTAAGTTATGCTTCAAGTTATCAAGTGAACGGGAAGTATCAATCTATTTGGTTTTTTAGATTTTTATTTTGCATTAGTTAAAACTGCCTATAATATACCGGTTTTACTCGCTGCGCCTGTGAAAAAAAATTAGTAAGGCTAGGTGTTCATTCCCTATATTAAGAAAATCCCAATTCAAAGTAATATTTATTAAATTCTTAGATTTAGACATGGGAACACTTTCCGCTGTCATTAATTGTGTATCCTTCTCTAACAAGTCTTAGTCATGAGAGCATGACTGAGAAAGCGATATTAAACCGAGTTACTTTTAAAACAATTTTTGCATGCACTTGTCGTTCCATGTAGTATTTTGATTTTGTTATGTTATACAACCAATCACTTGCAAATTTAACACAACCTGCAATGCGCTTCTTATCTATAATAAGTTTTATTTCAGAAATTGCCATATAAAAATTGAGCATCTTCATTTCTACGTAATCTATGATCGACGTAGCAGCAGACTAGCAAATTGTCTATGATGTACGGTGAAGGGAGGAGGGACGGACGGATATCGCTTCGTTGACGCCTAAAATAATTATTTCATGGTGTTTTGTGATAAAATCCATATATACGGAATACAGTTAGTGAATTTATAAAATAATTTGATTGTGTTCGTGTGTAACTGTGTAATTAGGTGGCTTATTCGTTAATCTCCACTGATTACATTCCGACCGCTCCCTCGCGCAAAGTACGTCAGACGTTAAGTATTTTTCGTACTGTTTGTACTACTTGCGATAGTAGGCCGTAATAGTAAAAGCTGTTGGAAAGTGCATTTATACGGGAAATCGTTGGTGTAAAAAACTATCTCACGTTCCATTTAACTGAAAACGCTATGAGTTGATCGTTAAAGTTTGTGAGATACTGTCGTTTGTGGCCATTTTTCGGTGAGTATTCCTGCATTTGTATTTACTATTTGATACCCTGTAGTAGCGTGTAGAGCGCTAGAACATGCTGTGGTGACTGTTTTAAGCTTAGAGCAACATTTTCCTCCCTAAATCGTACTACAATACATCACAATGAACCACTATAAGTGACTATAGATCCACTTACTATGTGCTGCTCGAGTCACGTTTTCTGAATAAGCGGATAGATTTTCTATAGCATTAGGTTTTCGCGCATTTTTCCTCGATATGCTCATTTAGCACTGCAATTCGGTAATATAGTCATTCAATATTTTGTTCATATCATTCTGTGTATCATGTGTTAGTACTTTCAAGAGTTTAACATTGAAATTTGATTTCATGTTTTCATTGAACATTTTTTAGTTTTTATATAAATAAAATTGCATATAATGATCGTTTAAGTGTTGTATGGTTTCAAACATATCTTTCTAGTCCAGTTCAAACTGCCAGAAAAAAACCTGACTAAAAACAAATCTTCAGTCAGCTAATTTAAATATATATGTAGATATTATAATACACCTGGATCTAATAATTATTATGTAACATTCTTCTATTTACTACATATTAATGCAGATGTGTTTACATTTTCCCACACACACACACAAACAGTCCCCAAGTTGAACTGTTGATGAGATAATCAATAAGTAATTATTTATCAAATCAACTTGTTCAATCTGTCGGTAAGTGAAGCTTTTAAATGAGACCCTAAGGCCATGGGGCACCAGCGCTTTAAAAATCTACAAAACACTTTCGCAGCGCCTTGTCGACGCTTCTGGTGACCAGAAGGCTGGCGCATACCTAGCCCAGCGTATTAGTATTGCCATACAATGTGGCAATGCCGCCAGCCTTCTGGGCACCCTGCCGCCTGGCGCCGATCTGGGCCAAGTTTTCTATTTGTGATGTTATCTTTATTTGTTTTATTTTATTTTACTTTTGTGTAGGTATTATGTTTGTAGTTAATTTTTTACTCACTACTATTTTAGGCTAGCTTAAGGCGCTGTATGCAGCTGCGCATCGAAAAAGTGCCTTTTCCAAACCGATTATTAGTATACTTGTACTATTGCTAGAGATCCAAATTTTTGATATGTATATCTTCAGTTCATTGGCTATGTTCGTACTTCGTAAAATCACGATTGCTTACAAAAACCTCGATAGATTTTGCCTTTCAAAACAGTGCTTTTTTACCACCAAACTCGAAATATCTCAAAAGTTATTTGGAATATTACAATGAAATTTGTTGTGATAGGTAGCTTTTTGGTAGATCTATCTACCAGCTTCTTAGAATTTCAATATGTTTGATAATTCAATACATTTGGTCATTTGTCTCAAAAACCGGGTGTCCGCGTCATGCATGCGCGGTGGCGAGTACAATTTAGTACGCCCGTGGCCACTGCCGACGACGGACCTGTGAATGTTTACCTGGCACGCAAATACGCCTTTTTGCAGCAATTATTTCGAGTTATCAAGGTAAATAAAAATATATAAAGGAATAGGAAACGCTAATACATGCTGGAGAACACATTCGAAATGATAGAATAACAAATATAAGGTATGCGATATTTACTACATTAAAGCGTTTCTACATCCGCACCTAAAACGTATTAATAGGTAGCTGGAGCAAATTGACAAGATGTCAATAAAAATCTTCAGTTATCCTGAATACGTATTTAGAACTGTTAGGTAGTAAGTAGTCGGGTGTAAATCGGATTCGGACACGAGCACATGGTTGGGGGGGGTAATGGTACCAATTATGGACTGTACGAATAATAGATTTATTTATTCATACAGAAATATATCAAAAGCATTTAGGGCTATTGCGCCGGATAGCGACTACCTAGACTAAAGTCCTAAACGAGTTGGTGAACTGAAGTATATTTACTTGCTGTTTAGTAGATTCTATTAAAAACGAGTGCGGAAAAAGACCCTGCCACTCCACCAGCAGCAGGCCACGGCCCTTCCTCATCTTCGTCATAGACATACATGCATACATACGCTACGGCACATCTTTTCGTCCAATATTCCGCAGTGTCTCAAGACGAGAGTCTTTGACCAGTGTGTGTTGCCAGTGATGACATATGGAACGGAAACGTGGTCGCTTACTATAGGCCTCATAAGAAGGCTCAAAGTCACTCAAAGGGCGATGGAGAGGGCTATGCTGGGAGTGTCTCTGCGCGATCGCATCAGAAATGAGGCTATCCGCAGCAGAACCACGGTAACCGATATAGCCCTCCAAATCGCTAAACTAAAGTATCAGAGGGCGGGGTACATTGCACGTAAAACCGATGGCCGTTGGGGCGGAAAGGTTCTCGAGTGGCAACCACGTACCGGAAGGCGCGGCGTGGTTAGGCCCCCCACAAGGTGGACTAATGACCTGGTAAAGGTCGCGGGAGTCCGCTGGATGCGGGTGGCGCAGGACCGGCTATTGTGGTACTCTTTGCACTTGGGGGAGGCCTATGTCCAGCAGTGGACGTCTTTCGGCTGATATGATGATACATACGCTCGAAAAACATAAACTTCCTTCTGAGGCAGTCGGGTACAAAGTACTACAGGGTGTTCCCCTATACAGCTGCAAAACTTTGCCAGCTGTTTGTGCACATGATACCCATCACAAAACACTAAAGTATGCCGTTTCACATCTCGCACTCACTCTGCCACCGCTGTTTCTCCAAATAACTACCAAGAAAGCCTCCCCCGCCACGCCCCTTTAAAAATAAGCCCACTAAAGCAAATAAATGTGACGTTATCTAAGTGAACATACCTTTTGTCGGTACTCATCAACGCACAGCCGAAACTACTAAGACTAGAGAGTTGAAATTTTCACCAGAACTACCTTTTACAACGTAGGCAACGCTAAGAAGGATTTTTGGAAATTCCCCCCCTAAAGGGGGTAAATAGGGGTGCAAAGTTTGTATGGGGGAAACTTTATTTTTAGAGCTAGAGACTTAAATTTTTGCATAAAGATTACTTATTAGAATACAAATTAAGTACTTTCAATTCAATTAAATTTATTTTGTTAAACATAGGTTACAACTTTTACAAGTATTGTTGGTATACAAAATATAAGACTTCTGTGCATTACCCACAATGTAGGTTTACAAAATATTTCAGCCAGCTAATATATTTATAAAAATTAAAAAAAATGTCAATACAGTGATTGGTGTTAAATACTACAAATACATGTCAAAAACTCTCAAAAAATACTATAACTAAAGAATATTATAACTAAGGAATGTCTGGAATGGAATCATGTTATGTCGTAGGGTCGTTTAAGTAATCTTTAATGGTATAATAACACTTTTCAATCAAATATTGATCTATTGATTGAAATGATTGATCCAATAATGTCATGTAAAGATCACATAGATACATTATACAGTAAGTTAGCAAGAGGGATCTATGCTCTAAGACAGTTAAGACCACTTGTGTCAGAAAGTTGCTTAAAAGAGCTGTATTATGCGTACATATACTCTCAACTTTCATACGGGATAATGCTTTGGGGCAACAGTACGGATTATGAGCGCATCCTAAAGATCCAGAAACGTGCAATTAGAGTTCTTCTCTATGCAAAGGACAGATACACGTGTCGCGAACATTTAAGAAAACTTAGTATCTTAACATCAGTTTCAACTTATATATTGGAAGTTTTGATGTATGTTAAACGTTATCCAAATGAATTTCAAAGGAGAGGTGAAAATAGTTCGAGATCAATGAGAAATGCGAATAACTTAAAAAGAAGCGGGTTGTGTCCGAGATACAACCGTTAATTAAGTTTAAGTGGATACTTATTTGTTGGTTGTCCCCGTAAAATATATATCTGCATTAATTCACTAAAATCTGTATAAGCACAGATAAATTGGTATATATAGCAACATTGACTGACGTAGCTCGTTTGACTCGCGAGGCATTGAAAATGGCGGTCATTTCAGCATAGTTTTCATGCCCGTCACATAAACTAAATAACATTTTGTGATTAACAACTAATAGCAAATAAAGAAGGATTAAAACATGTAACAAACAATTATTTGAAATCAGATTAGGCTTCTCTACAAAAAGTTAATCCGGAAGTTACGTGATACATTTTGAACTGTACCCCTATACAAGAACGCGAGCAAAGAAGTATCCACTTCAAAACAACCTCGCCCAGACTTAGAATAGGCACAAAACTTCCGAAGTTAATAGGACAAATACTTTTTAACCGGCTACCTTCAAACCTTAAAACCATAACGAACGACAACTCTTTTCGCTTCCATGTAAAACAACTATTGCTTGAAAAAACACTGTATAGTTTACAAGAATTTCTTTCAAATGACTAAATAACAAGATCTTAAAAGCTTGACGTTAATATTTGTATTATGTTTTCTTTCTCTATTTTATGTAATAGCATTATGCTATGAGTATGAGTATTATTAAACTATTTACAAATAATAACAATTCTGTACACAACTGTACACATCTATTGTATTTTATTGTAACTGACAAGTTATAATTTTAACACATTTTTATCTGTATATTCATTGTACTATGATTTTAATTGTAAAATTATGATAATAAACAAATCTGAATCTGAATCTGAAGTCAATTGTCTTTTAAATTTATTAATATCCAGTGTTTAATTCGGTCTGGAATTTTATTGAAAATGTTTGGTGCCATTCCCAAGATTCCGCCTCTGATTAGCGCTGTGTTGTTGCTACCCTGCAAAGTTTTCAATTTTTGTTTGTATTGTTTACGTGTCGGAAATCTGCGGCCTTCTGAAACGTTACTGAACATGCTTGGATTGGTCTTGACAAAAATACCTACTTCTAGGATATACAGTTCTTCTAGTTTGTATGGAGAGCAAGGCATTTTTAAAGTAAGGGATTTGTAACTACGGTTTTTTAATTATTAATCACTTAAGAAGGTTAAAAGGGGGTTCGAATTATATATAGAGAGCAAGACATTTTTAAAGTTAGAAATTTGTAACTTCGGTTTCAGACTATTTACTATGAGAGTTCAAAGAGGGTTCTAAGTTTGTATAGAGAGCAAGACATTTTGAAATAAAGAGAGATTTGTTTCTTCGGTTTTAGACTGTTTACTTAAAGACTAGGTACAGTCAGCGTCATATAGTTAGTAGCAGCCAAAGTAGCCAAATATATCGTAACACATCCTTACACATGTATCGCAACACGTCTTTGTTACTATAGAGTAACATAGACGTGTTGCGATATATTTGGTTACCTAGGCTGCTACTAACTATCTGATGCTGACTGTACAAAACTAATTTCAATGTTTTTTTTTACTAAACAAACATTTAAATTTCTTAAACAAACATTAAGACGATAACATGTTATACGTGGACGAAGTCGCGGGCAACAGCTAGTTTATATATATATATATTTATTTAAGCTTTATTTATACCATATTGTTTGTGTTAGTACATATTTACTAAATCTAAAAGATTTATGCAATTTTTTCTTTCTTATATGGACCCCATTCGGGTAAAAGCCATATATCGCCAGATATTAGGAGAAAAGAAGGGCACTGGAAGCAACAAACTGGTCAGGGCAAGGCAAAAGAAGGAAAGGTAGACGACGAAGACGTTGGACCAATGACATAACTAAGGTCGCCGGACCTAGCTGGATGCAGTTGGCTAAAGACCGAAAAAAATGGCATGAGATCGAGGAGGCTTTTACCTAAATTTACATTTGCTTTAAAAATTCAATATAAATCAAACAAAAAAAGACAATTAAAGCTTAATTTATATTTATATAATTACTTCCGGTTGGGAAATTTGTTGGATTCTTGTGTAAAGCATCTAAGAATAACGATTAAAAATGAAATATACAAAAAAACGCTATTATAAATTAATGATTTTCGAAACCGTATTTTGCCTGGAGTATAAAGCCAAGTATAAGTCCAATTTTGTTGGCTTGTTGAGAGTATCAAGGTCCATCGCGGTGTGGCCGCTGGTCGAGGTAGCATGGTAGGCAGCACGCGCCGCGCGAGCGCAGTGACATAACACTTTTAGGTATTTAAGAGACAAATTGAATTTGTTATTTTTATATGATGTTTGGTCAAATTACATTTTTTAATAGACATAGTCATGTACTGAAGAACTTGCTGGTCTTAAAATAACCACCCTGTATAATAAAATGCTCTTCTGACTAACAGTGGTCTAATTATCCAGTTTTTGATCAGTCAGTCATACTTATGTAACAAAGGTAATAATTATGGTAATAATACTCCTTGCATTTCATTAAATTGCCAAAAGGGCCTCTACGTGTTGGCTCCGTTGGTACTTTGTAGGTACCTAGCCCCACGCATGCCTCCCAAAGGTCCGGGACATCATTGTCCCGTGAGCGGGAAAGACATACATGGTAATAATATAATTTGCCAGGAGATAAATAGATGAACATAGCTATTTGTTTATTATTTTTGATGGTTTCTTAAGCGGGTGTTAACCGGCGCTATAACTTTACCTAGAAGTAATCGATTTTATTTCGGTTTAAAAAACCTGTAATATATTAGTACAATCCATAATTGGTGACGTTCACCCTTAGGAAGTGAAGATGTACTATTATTTTATCAGTTCTACGTATTTGGAAAACGGAAGCACCCACATAGGAACTGGGAAAACGATAGGTGGATTGATGATGAAGAAATCTGTACTAACATATCTTTGGAAAGTAAGTGTCCATAATTGATGTCATCATACCACGATGAACTTAAGAACTGTAACTACCTATTATTCCTTATTTAAAAAAAAATAGATTTAAATAAATAAATAAACAATAAATATTTGGGGACAATCTTACACAAATCAACCAAGATTTGAAAAATAAAACAATTACCTATTCAAGAAGACAAACATTTGATCGTATGTTCCGCAAAAACGAGCCGAATACGGATGCCAACAGAATAAGGCCGTTAGCGGGGTGCGCGGGACGCGCGTCTCCCGCTCCGTCTGCCTCACCTCCGCAAATACCTAAATATCGTCTAATAAGAGCGCCTTAATTTTATTTATTTAGATTTAGTTTTCAATGTTTACTTGTACATTGGAATTAATTATGAATATTTTAATAGAAGGCACATTAGTAGATGTATATGTTGGTATAAATAAATGACATATTTAAATGAGTATTTCAGTAAATTTACATCATATTCTAAATGGAAGAATCATTAAGAGTTTGGAGAAGTCTGAAGTATTCCGTAACCCTATACTCTCCTCCTGTATTCCTTATACATTACATGTCACTGCACCTGTTTCCCAGAAAGCTAGGCAAGGGATCAGAACTGGTTTTTTCAAAAATCTATGAAGGAGTCTAATATTTTGAATAATTTTATTTTAGTCATCATCAGTTTAATTGTAGCGGCCAGGGTGTTCACAAATATCCAAACATTGTGTATCATAAACCAAAGAAAGAAATAGAACATATTAAGAGGATTGTGAAGTGTCGATACGCGGCGCGAGTAGGTATTTAAAAAATCTATCTGTCTCACACCACTCTGCCTCCCAACCCGTATCGTGGGATAGAGAGAGCTGCAAGTGCTGGAGGTAATTGCCTGCATTTTCTTGTTGAAATATGGTTTTGGTTGATAACGTTTTTACCCTCCTAAACCTTAATGAAATTAAATAATTTTGGTATGATTGGATTAGGTACACTTTGATCTATGTCTGTACGTTCCTTTTTTAGTAAATCAGTTTAGATTAATTAAAAAAAAATAAAAAGATAGACAAAGTTTTTAGTCAAAAATATAGATTATTAGATGCTAATAACTTTTAACGTAAGCAATATTTCTTAAAAATCAAAACGTACAGACCTAGTATTTCACCATATCTACAACATGTCCAAAAAATATAAAAATCGAATGATGTTTACCGGGTGAAAAACGTTATCGCTTTTTGTATGAAAATGTACAGGTTCACAATCATCTTAATACCGGTATTTTTGTATGGTGAAAATACCAATATTCAACCAGTAGTTTCCATGCTATGATATTGACAATACCTCTTACTAAATTTGCTTTCATGACATTCGTCTGCCATGCTCATTGATTCAAATGGTTGGTAATCTAAAGTAATTTCTGTTAAATCCTGAGTATCGGATGACAGCTACCAACACTATATTTAATGTCTACCAACCTAAGTGCGGTTGATGGAAACTACCCTTAGGGTACTATTAGTATTTTTCTAGTATTTCTTGTTTAACATGTTCATTGAGGCATGGGGCGGAAGCAGCCAAATTCACATACATGTATGGTTAATTACAAATCCTCTTTGCAGTGAAGGTGTTACCAATGTTAAACTAGATATCTAAAAATGTGTTTGATTGTTGCACTTTTTATTAGCCATTTACCAGTTAAACATTTTACAGTTATCAATCTGAAAGGTCCAATTAATGTACACATCCCACATCTAATACCTGTCTCAAAGTTAAAAGTTCTACCTATGAACGTAAAACTACCACCTGTTCAGATAAAAACCTTGCCACAATTTCTCTACCTCTCTCTCTTTTATTATGCATGTACAGTATCATTGTTGTGTATGTACCCCAATCTGAACTAATATGTTGTTGTAGGGTTCTGTACCCAAAGGGTAAAACGGGACCCAATTACTAAGATGCTGCTGTCCTTCTGTCTGTTTGTCTGTCACCAGGATGTATCTCATGAACCGTGATAGTTAGACAGTTAATATTTTCACAAATGATGTATTTCTGTTGCCGCTATAACAATAGTAAAAACAGAATAAAATCAATATTTAAGGGGGCTTCCATACAAAAAACGTGATTTTTTTGCAGTTTTTATAGATAATGGTATGGAGCCCTTCGTGCGCGAGTCCGTCTCGAACTTGGTCGGTTTTTTGGTGCATAGAATATTCTGTAAATATAAATGCAACTGACATTTCACATTATCCCTTACGACCCGGCGACAATAGGGAACTTGCATCTTAATATTTTATTACGAAAAACAAAAGTATAATCCAGCATTAAAACAACTGTAGCATTAAAACTTTGTTATGATTTATTTTTCTGATGTTATATGCATTTGAAATCTGCGCGCGCCGGCATCCCCCGAAAACGCTCTATACTAAACGGGCTTATGCTATGACGTTACAGCATAGCCTTTACTATGGAGTAAGTCATTAATTTGCGATTATCTCCAAAAAATTACGTTTAAGTCTATACTTGTCATACAAAATATCATTTCTAATTGAATATTCTATGTAACTGTTACGTTATTTTATCGAAAAAAAAATTTTTTTTCGTCATTTTAACGTTAGATAAAACTAATAAAATAGTTTTTTTTTAATTTTTTTTTGTATGATATCTTTACGTATCCGCATCGATTGAGTGCAATTTATTCGAAATTGAAGTCCCATGCAAGTTCCCCATTGTGTCGCTATACTTCGTTTTACATCATCATCATCACACATCTGTTTTTCAGCTCTGAAAGGGTTATAGTCATAAACTAAGTACTGATTGACATGTTAGGAAACTAAACATATTACCCAACCTACACTTCACAAAACCCTGTGAATTCCATACACAATATGTGATTGATTTGCATGCTGCCTCTAGGGCCTCTATTCATAAATGCCAACAATTGATAATTTAACTAGTATATGCTAAACAACAATGTAGGTGACTAAGTAGGTCCCTATTATAGTTCAAGTACTTACCTGTTTGGAATTGTGTGATGTTCGATTTTACAAATCAAATGGGCACATCTATGCTTGAGAACTGGCATTTGGCATTGGACATTTACAGAATAATACTGACAGTGAATGTGATAGACACTGAATGGGAGCATGAGTGTTCAGTTGGAGCAATTTTGGTACAGAAACTAAACTATGTTTACTAAAAACTAACATACTTGTAAGATAAATGAATAAGAAATATTTAAATGGCAAGTTAATATCCCCTTACTTCTCTAGAATCACTCATATTTTATTTCAATATCATGCACTCTCTTGGTTTGAGAATAGAAATACCTTGATCTTTTATGTATTAAACTACTAAGACACTAATCATAAATCTATTTACTTGAAATGGTAGACTAAAAGACATCAACGATTTTTAGGGTTCCGTAGCCAAATGGCAAAAAACGGAACCCTTATAGATTCGTCATGTCCGTCCGTCTGTCTGTCTGTCCGTCCGTATGTCACAGCCACTTTTTTCCGAAACTATAAGAGCTATACTGTTGAAACTTGGTAAGTAGATGTATTCTGTGAACCGCATTAAGATTTTCACACAAAAATCGAAAAAAAAACATTAAGTTTTAGGGGTCCCCATACTCAGAACTGAAACTCAAAAAAATTTTTTTCATCAAACCCATACGTGTGGGGGTATCTATGGATAGGTCTTCAAAAATGATGATGAGGTTTCTAACATTATTTTTTTCTAAACTGAATAGTTTGCGCGAGAGACACTTCCAAAGTGGTAAGATGTGTCCCCCCCCCCCCCCCCCCCCCCCTGTAACTTCTAAAATAAGAGAATGATAAAACTAAAAAAAATATATGATGTACATTACTATGTAAACTTCCACCGAAAATTGGTTTGAACGAGATCTAATAAGTAGTTTTTTTTAATACGTCATAAATCGTAAACCGCAATTTATTTCACGGAACCCTTCATGTGCGAGTCCGACTCGCATTTGGCCGCTTTTTTTTAGATTACGATATTTTCGAGTAGTAGAATTCCCAAAAATATTTATTCAAGACTTTCAAGATTAAAGTCAAAATATTTGTGAAACATCGCCCGCATCGTTATTTTAACTTAAACTGCGCCAAACAAACCGTCTACAATCAACTTAACTTATCAGTTAACAAACAGAACAATTTTTTAACAACGCGTCCGTTTTTCCGACAATTATGCAGCATCCATATTTCTCCAGCTAATTGCTATTGCAATTAACCTGGTTATCATCATGAGATTCACTACTCGTTTTGACCCGCCTGACTCGCCTCACCACTCGTCTAGTTTAACTTGGCCCTAAGGTTCGTAACAACTATAGGCGCAGCCTAGCTGGTCTTATGTGGCGGACTGACAGAACGAGATAGTATAGTTTAACTCTTGAGCTTGGTAACAACTGGGCATGGGAGTTTATTGTTTTATACTGGCTAGCTAACACGATCATTTATATAGGACGTATAATTTTCATCCTGGCCCCTATTTCACCAACTTGACAATTGTTGACACTGACAATTCGCCATACATTGCTTGTTCTAGAAGTTAAGGTGATCGCTAGGTTACTTGTATGTGGAACCAGCAATGTACGGAGAATTGCCGTTGCAACTTGCATGGGATTTCAATTTCGAATATAAGAAAGTTTTAATGCTCCAGTTGTTTTAATGCTGGATTATACTTTTGATTTTCGTATTAAATTAAAAAGATGCAAGTTCCCTATTGTTGACACTGACAATTCGCCATACATTGCTTGTTCTAGAAGTTAAGGTGATCGCTAGGTTACTTGTGGAACCAGCAATGTACGGAGAATTGCCGTTGTCAGGTGACAATTGTCAAGTTGGTGTAATAGGGGCCTGCTAGCCTAGCAAGTATGTAAGTTGCAAGGGGGACGAATGTTTATGTCGTGCCTTCGTATGATATGCAAAAATAGTAGACCGTAGTGGAGTGTTTTTTTCCTTCTTCCTCGTTTGGCCTGTTGGCAGGCCAGTAACGAATTTGCTACGGGACAACCCCCCTGGGTAGCCCTAGGGGCCGACCCAGGGGGAACCTGGACGCTAAGCGGCATAACCACAAACCGCAGCCGAAGCTCTCCTACACCTAAACGTCCTAAACCTATCTGCTTACGATTTAGATGGACACTATGGACAGCGCCATAGCGCCCCGTGAGTACCGCTTGAAGATGGTTATCTTCAATGCGTTCCATAATCCCTCCCCTCAAATCACACTGCTGCAGCCATGTATTTTCTGTCTAGAAGCCCCATTACTCCGAGATTCGTAACAACTGTGACCAATGGGAGGTCAGTGTATTCTGGCTGGTGTCGAGTTGTATAAACGCGTTATGGCTTATGAACACCGGTGGGAACCAACCGAACATTGTTTTTATTAGACGAACAATACGTACTTTTCTTTTATTTAATGTAAGAGCTACAATTTCTTAAGCAATAAAGACGCTTTTACTTTTTTGTGCTTGTTAGATTTCGTTTATCAGATCATGGGTCACGCTTATGGCGTGCCGTAGCTAAAGCATTGGTCCCTCTTGTAGTTCTTGTACCTAACCATGTTAGAAATAGATGAATGCATTTATCTCGACGCTGGGAGTTTAGAGTGGCTAGATGGACGAAAGATCAACGGGTCTGTTACTGACGGGGGAAGCGCTTATACGGGGAGGAAGCAGCAATACGTTGGAATTTGTTAAAATTGATAACGTAATAGTGTTGCTAAATGGATAGTAAACCATCAACTTGTTAATAAGTGTGCTGTGGGCGCTGAGCTAACAACCTTTCACTGCAATATTACATTTCCTCCATCTTTAAACAATTGCTGAATTGTATGTGTTCTGTGATGACATATGGCACTGAAACGTGGTCGCTAACAATGGGCCTCATAAGAAGGCTCAAAGTCACCCAAAGGGCAATGAAGAGGGCTATGTTGGGAGTTTCTCTGCGTGATCGCATCAGAAATCAGCCCTCCGAATCGCTAAACTTAAGTGGCAGTGGGCGGGGCACATTGCACGTAGAACCGATGGCCGTTGGGGCGGAAAGGTTCTCGAGTGGCGACCACGTACCGGAAGGCGCGGCGTGGGTAGGCCCCCCACAAGGTGGACTGATGACCTGGTAAAGGTCGCGGGAGTCCGCTGGATGCGGGTGGCGCAGAACCGGTCATTTTGACACTCTTTGGGGGAGGCCAGGAGTGGACTACACGTCTTTCGGCTTATATCATTTCTCCCCTCCCCACGCTGGCCCACAGCACACCTTCACCTTTTGGGAATACAGGTTTGAATATGTTAATGCTCAGGTTGTAGCTTTCATTGCAGACCAATGATTTGTAAACCATACTTAAAATTGAATGTTGAAAAACCACAAGCACTACAAGTTCATTATCCTGTTTCAGGTACAATTATAGCTCATTCTTCGACCTGACGATGACGCTCAGTCGAGAGAGACACTAGGGAGCAGAACAGAAATGATAGCAGCGCCACAAACATGGACGGCGTAAAGAAAATACACTCGGCCACTTTGTACCGGTAAGTACTTTGATGAAACATTAAAACATTCACTGCCAACGACCGATCCGTAGCCGATCACATCAGCCTATTGCAGACATTGCAGTACACTAGTGCAGGCCTCCCCGAGGGTACGTCACAAGACCCGCTCTGCCATTTTCGCCATCCAGTCACTACCAGCTACTCTCCTCAAGTGATCGGTCCATCTGACAGGAGGCGTCCAACACTACGTACGCTAAGCTGTTTCCTCCATTCCGTAGCCGAAAACATGGAAAAACTGTTTGTAGCGGAAAGCGCCTACTACCAGATCGCCTACTTCCTTAGCTTAGGGTTCCTGGTACTGAAAGTTAAAAAACACAAATTCCATGAAAATGTCGTATAAATAAATATGTCAGTCGACTTCTGATTAGCGTTCTTGGCACCAACATCCACGATGTCCAGTATTGGTGTCTATATATGAATATTCGCATAATCATTAGCCGAAAGACGTCCAATGCTGGACAAATCTCTCTGAAGGATCACCACAATAATTGATCTTCGTGTACACTTGCAGCGACAATAATTGCCTTAACGTATTACAGAATTTGATCGGTTGACGAAAATAACCTATTAAGGAAATTAACGAGTGGACCTTGGAATACTTAAAATGAAAGGAGATCTATTTCATGAATTAGGGGTTCTGAAACAAATCTCCTTTAAGCTGGAAACGCACTGACAGCGGTGGCGGAATTCTGTGCGGAACATTTCGTATTAGTTCGAACATTACAACCGGTACCGCCTATTTGCCGCGCCCCGCCGCGCCGCACCGCCACCGCTGTGAAGGCCGAAACGAAACGCACTGACAGCGGTGGCGGAGCGGCGCGGCGCGGTGTTGATGCGGTACCGATTGTAATGTTCGAGCTAATATGAAAGGATCCGCACAGAGCAGCGCGGTGCGGCGCGGTATTCAGTGCGTTTCGGCCTTAACGTATGCGATACAATCGTATACACTTCCAGCGGCATTGAGATCCCTATAATGTAAAGCCAAATAATCGGCCAGCCAATATATCTCTGTTTCTCTTTAACCCGTGCATAAAGAGATAAATATGCATTGACGGGGATCATAGGGCAGTACGATATAGCTCACGAATGTGGGACCTGCATATGTTTCCAGCTGTCAAACACAACGAATCTTCACATCAATAAAGGGTCGGCAGCGCGCGTGTGATTCTTTTGGTGCCGCAAGGTGGCGGTGTCTGTTTAATATCAGGCAAGCCGCGTGCTGTTGCGTTGCCACCTTAAAAGTATAAAAAAATTCGTTGTCTATAAAGTCGGTTTACGGGTGATAATTTTACGTGATAACGTCATAAAGCCGAACGCTCGGCTCAGGCGGAACGGGACAATGAGTCATATTTTTTCGTGCGTGCTGCCTGTGTTAATCGATTTATAAGACGTTATCACGTCAAAAACAGTACTATAGGGATACAGCAAAAAAAAACAGCATATGCTACGAGCACGTAGGTACCACGTACTCAATGAGTTCAAATAGTGACACAACATAAGGTTACTCGATTCGACACGCCTTACCCATCAATGTGTTGGAGATCAAAAGTGATCCATCTTCGTTTTGCGTGTTCTGTGCCATCCGTTTGAATGACAGCCATACAGGGCCACAAAATAGATATACCTGCCTCTTTCCACCTGTAACATGCGAGTTAGGGTTGTCAACTCGACTTATTTATATTCGATTGGAATTAAAAATTCATTCAATTCTCTCTGTCATCACAATGAAACCTCTAAATTGACGCTTGTGACTTTCCTGGAGTCAAAAATATCCATAGGTTACAGTGTTTAGTACCTATTTTAAGTGTCCGTCTTATAACGTATAAAAAATTTGATATAATCCGAACGAAAGATAACGTAACGTTAGATAGGTATAATATAATGCAATTTATTCAGTAACTGTAGACATTTTGTGTCTGTATTTTTTCTGAAGCCTACATAAGGTTACCTAAGTTTGTTTTAATAATAGGTATACGGTTAGGTTAGGTTTGTTTTATAACAATCGTAAAAAGTCAGTAGTTTCCGTAAAAAATGCATGCATTTATATCAAATGTTACGTTATATCAAAAGCTGTAGGTATGTATGTCACTTTATTGTACACAATATAATAGGTTCAAAAATACCAATCATTACAATCTAGTAATAATCATTTTTAATATCAAAGCCAGAATACCTAGTCGCTGTGGCCGAAATCGGTCAGAACGACATAATTTTTTTTTACTAGTTCCTTAACCCATTCGAGCTACGTGTGCTACGTCGTAGCGCGTATCAGCATTTTCCCGCTATGTAGCGCAACTCGCTTGTCAATGCATGACTTTGTATTCAAAACTGGTAACCCTAACGTGTAAATTTCATATAGACATCTAGACTGAATAGCTCTATGCTCCTCCAAGATAAGCCGGTGTAAACCGCGTAAAGATTCATAGCGCCCTCAGTGTAGCAACGTCCTATCTCACTGCAACGTCTTAACAAGTTGGAACTCTTTCACACTGAGTGCGTTATATCCAAAAGCCTCCGAGATTTGCTGAGACATTTGCGGGCATGACGGGAATTTTAAAACAAAACACGGATAGCTTCAGAAACATATGACCATTGTTTAAGACTAGCAAGGCCTTTAAAAATGAAAGTCGGATTTTGCGAAGCTGTGCTTTTGACAACCATAGTTTTCCCGTGAAGTACCTACAGGTATCTATATCTATATAAGTACATATTATAAAACAAAGTCGCCGGCCGCGTACGTCTGTGGGTATGTTATTGATAAACTCGAAAACTGCGAGACCGATTTTTATGCCGTTTGCACCAGTACGTAGAGAATTTTACGGTGGTGGTTTTAGTATATAATTTATTGATGTTTCGTATGTAATTAATTAGTTACAACGATTTATTTCAACCAATTCAGATGATTTCGGTGTTTTTTCGATGTGACAAATGGCTTCCTAGATAGACAAATGACAACGTCATACACTGATATAGAATACTAATTTCGTTACCACTGTCAATGTCTACGGTGGCCCATCGGATACGACGCTGGTATAATGTTAGTAAAAGTCCCGTATTCGAGTCTCGGTAGACGAGGCAACTTTTTGCTTTTTTAAATATTTCTTCTGAAATATACATATTTTATTTTTATTCCTCTTTTAAACTTTATTGCACAAAAAAAAATACTAAGGATGGACTTTTATGTCACGATATTTTGTACGTTTATGATCCATATTTTTTGACCAATTTACTTAATTATACATATCACAGTCTCCGTAGCAGAGCAGTTTAAGATTTAAGTCATTATACACTCAAACTTTTCTTTGGTGTTATAGTGCTATAAATAACAAAGAAATAAACTTATGGATTCATTTATAAAAACTCATCATTACCTATGTTAGCTATAATACCGTTTTTCTTTATGTGTCACTTAAACATTGGTGCATGTTTGTGAGCATTGGCCAAAACGTTTTAGTCAGGGTTTGATGATAAAGGGGGTCGTACGTACTCGGCTCGGATAGTTAGTTAAACTACGAATAATTTTGTTCCGGAAAAGAAAAATGGACTTCACAGTATTGCCATATTTAGGAGGCACGGGAAACATTTTTAACAATAAGTAATTTTGTTCAATTCAGTACTTTGCCAAGCGACATAGGTATTTACATGAAAATTTCCACTTTACTTTTCCAATTTACCACATGAACTGCTCTCCGAGAGCAAATGTGTTGATTATTATAGAAAAAACCCAAGTCACTATCTGTCTTTGAGGAGCTCCATAAGTCACCTGTGGTCTTTATCACCAGTTCCACTTGATCAAAATTGCGATTTGCGAGGGTAAATATACGAGTTATAATTAGAAAATACCGAAATTACTACACGTGTGCCTATAATTTTTGAGGATCGTATGGCGAGACACCAAGCTCAAGGCCCTCAGGATGAATCCGGTCTTCACGCGCACATACTCCACTATTTCCTCTGCCTTCGTAGAGTAGTGCAGCCGGGAGACGTAAAGCGGGACATATAATCACACGAGCTCACGAAGTCAACGCGACTTTAAAAAGCATACTACAAAACTAAACATTCGAGTCAAGATCAAAAACATGGCAAATCTGGTGGCTGGGAAAATCTGTTTAGATAATGGTAGTCTATTTATATGACCTAATATACTCCTTGCGCCTACAATGCTCGATGGCCTCAGAAAACCCACCGAGCAAGATGGCCTAAAGATGCACATTGGATAAGGCGAAGATCATGTCATATGACGACGACATACTACAAACTCATTTGGACTCTTTATGCCCGAAGTTGTAAACGATTATATATATATACCCAGGACAAACTATCCAGTTAGATAGGTCGAACTTCGAAAAAAAGGTCAATCGTCCAATCCGACTCGGCTGGCCAACGTTCGGAAAGCTACGGCACATCTTTTTGTCCAATATTCCACACTGACTCAAGACGAGAATCTTTGATCAGTGTGTGTTCCCAGTGATGACTTATGTCACTGAACCGTGGTCGCATACTATTCGCCTCATAAGAAGGCTCTGTCACTCAAAGGGCAATGGGAAGGAAGGTGGGAGTTTCTCTGCGTGATCGCATCAGAAATTATGCATGGTAACCGATATAGCTCTCTGAATCGCTAAACTTAAAAGTGGCAGTGGACGTAATAGGTAAACAACTTAAGTAAGCCCCTCTTCCATGTAGGGGTGACGTGTTCGAATAGGTATTAGTTATATTTGTTAGACCCGCCGAGGAAAAACTTATTGCGCAAAAAGTGTTTTAGGTATTGAATGAAAAAAACAGACTCTATTACATAGTAGGTCTAGGTAAATATAACTACTACTTAGAAACGTTGAAAAACCCCCGACATACTTATTCATTTCAAAGTTCAATATATCAAAAACGGCTGAACCGATTTTCTTGAAAAGTAGCTAAGAAAGAACCATCTCGATGACGTCAGCTTTCGAATACAGACACACAGACAGACAGACACACAGACACGTCAAACTTATAAAACCTTATTACACCCGTGCGAAGCCGGGGCGGGCAGCTAGTAGAGAATAAATTGCTGTTTTTGACTGTTATGACATGTAAAAGATGAAAATACGTAGATAGCGCTCAACGATAAAACTTATTGTCATAGCCTAACCCACTAACTTTGCCTCTAGAGGCGAGGCCTTTGCCCAGCAGTGGGGCAAAATTAGTGAGTGCTATCACAATAAGGTCTAGACCTGGACTATGCAATTTCAAATATTCTTACACAAGCAAATACAGATAATAAGAATGCCTGATTTGGCTCTACGTAATCTCACAATTTTATACGGTGAAAGAGTTTCGTTTTTTTTACATGGTATGTTTAGTTTGTAGCCTGTAGAGAGAGGCCTGAGATCTGGACAAACGGACATACGAAACAATTTTGTGTGTGTGTGTGTGTGTGTGTGTGTGTGCGCGTGTGCGCGCGTGTGTGTGTGTTAGATTTCGCATGTTAAAATCAAATACGAAAGATATTATGAAAAATTAACTTTATTATATATAGCACGACCGAGAACCGACAAAATGTAACGGGAAAAAAGCATAGACAATATTAATTAGGTTTTAAATCTAAACAATTATTATCAGCAAGCAACAAATATTATCTATGATTTATATAAACATAAAGCTATGTTCATACTTGTCTTGAACATAGTTGGGCCGGAAGAGATGGATGCATTTTACTTAAAGAGGAAACTAAAGCATTTATGCTAAACATACAGTAAAGGACACAGTTTGGTTACCACATTCCAAATTTTCCTTAATCGAGTTACAGGGACATGAGTTACCATTTCTAAAGGTCTGTGAGGGTGTAAGTTTGTATGTAGGGGGTTAGTCTCCGGAACTAATCGTCCGATTTGCACGGTGCTGGCTGAAAATCAACGCTGTAGGTGTCTGACTGACGCCTCAGCATAATGCTGAGCCAGGGGCCGGTTCACTGCTGCAGAGACACACTTGTTCCATGTTTTATGTGTTTTTTCTGTTTTTTTTTATTGTTTAATATGTGTGTCCTGTGTGTTAGTGAATAAATGTATCTTTCTTTCTTTCGATTTCAACAATTCTTTCACCAGTAGTTGAATGAACCTTCGGTTGGACGTAAGCCATATTTTATCCCTCGCTTACTGGCCTATATAAAATGCGGGCAGAGCCGCGCGGCCAGCTAATCTAACAGCTATTTATCTACACTAATATTATAAAGAGGAAAAGAATGTGAGATTGTATTTAGCTTTATAAGTTTGTATGTAATGGGTAATGTCCGGAACTACTTAAGGCGCTGTATGCAGCTGCGCATCGAAAAAGTGCCTTTTCCAAACCGATTATTAGTATACTTGTACTATTGCTAGAGATCCAAATTTTTGATATGTATATCTTCAGTTCATTGGCTATGTTCGTACTTCGTAAAATCACGATTGCTTACAAAAACCTCGATAGATTTTGCCTTTCAAAACAGTGCTTTTTTACCACCAAACTCGAAATATCTCAAAAGTTATTTGGAATATTACAATGAAATTTGTTGTGATAGGTAGCTTTTTGGTAGATCTATCTACCGGCTTCTTAGAATTTCAATATGTTTGATAATTCAATACATTTGGTCATTTGTCTGAAAAACCGGGTGTCCGCGTCATGCATGCGCGGTGGCGAGTACAATTTAGTACGCCCGTGGCCACTGCCGACGACGGACCTGTGAATGTTTACCTGGCACGCAAATACGCCTTTTTGCAGCAATTATTTCGAGTTATCAAGGTAAATACAAATATATAAAGGAATAGGAGACGCTAATACATGCTGGAGAACACATTCGAAATGATAGAATAACAAATATAAGGTATGCGATATTTACTACATTAAAGCGTTTCTACATCCGCACCTAAAACGTATTAATAGGTAGCTGGAGCATATTGACAAGATGTCAATAAAAATCTTCAGTTATCCTGAATACGTATTTAGAACTGTTCGGTAGTAAGTAGTCGGGTGTAAATCGGATTCGGACACGAGCACATGGTTGGGGGGGTAATGTTACCAATTATGGACTGTACGAATAATAGAGTTATTTATTCATACAGAAATATATCAAAAGCATTTAGGGCTATTGCGCCGGATAGCGACTACCTAGACTAAAGTCCTAAACGAGTTGGTGAACTGAAGTATATTTACTTGCTGTTTAGTAGATTCTATTAAAAACGAGTGCGGAAAAAGACCCTGCCACTCCACCAGCAGCAGGCCACGGCCCTTCCTCATCTTCGTTATAGACATACATGCATACATACGCTACGGCACATCTTTTCGTCCAATATTCCGCAGTGTCTCAAGACGAGAGTCTTTGACCAGTGTGTGTTGCCAGTGATGACATATAGAACGGAAACGTAGTCGCTTACTATAGGCCTCATAAGAAGGCTCAAAGTCACTCAAAGGGCGATGGAGATGGCTATGCTGGGAGTTTCTCTGTGCGATCGCATCAGAAATGAGGCTATCCGCAGCAGAACCACGGTAACCGATATAGCCCTCCGAATCGCTAAACTTAAGTATCAGTGGGCGGGGTACATTGCACGTAGAACCGATGGCCGTTGGGGCGGAAAGGTTCTCGAGTGGCAACCACGTACCGGAAGGCGCGGCGTGGTTAGGCCCCCCACAAGGTGGACTAATGACCTGGTAAAAGTCGCGGGAGTCCGCTGGATGCTACGGCTATTGTGGCACTCTTTGGGGGAGGCCTATGTCCAGCAGTGGACGTCTTTCGGCTGATATGATGATACATACGCTCGAAAAACATAAACTTCCTTCTGAGGCAGTCGGGTACAAAGTACTACAGGGTGTTCCCCTATACAGCTGCAAAACTTTGCCAGCTGTTTGTGCACATGATACCCATCACAAAACACTAAAGTATGCCGTTTCACATCTCGCACTCACTCTGCCACCGCTGTTTCTCCAAATAACAACCAAGAAAGCCTCCCCCGCCACGCCCCTTTAAAAATAAGCCCACTAAAGCAAATAAATGTGACGTTATCTAAGTGAACATACCTTTTGTCGGTATGGAGTTATTGACATGACTCACTCACTCACTCACTCATCAACGCACAGCCTAATCCTAAGACTAGAGAGTTGAAATTTACACCAGAACTACCTTTTACAACGTAGGCAACGCTAAGAAGGATTTTTGGAAATTCCACCCCTAAAGGGGGTAAATAGGGGTGCAAAGTTTGTATGGGGGAAACTTTATTTTTAGAGCTAGAGACTTAAATTTTTGCATAAAGATTACTTATTAGAATACAAATTAAGTACTTTCAATTCAATTAAATTTATTTTGTTAAACATAGGTAACAACTTTTACAAGTATTGTTGGTATACAAAATATAAGACCTCTGTGCATTACCCACAATGTAGGTTTACAAAATATTTCAGCCAGCTAATATATTTATAAAAATTAAAAAAAAAATGTCAATACAGTGATTGGTGTTAAATACTTCAAATACATGTCAAAAACTCTCAAAAAATACTATAACTAAAGAATATTATAACTAAGGAATGTCTTGAATGGAATCATGTTATGTCGTAGGGTCGTTTAAGTAATATTTAATGGTATAATAACACTTTTCAATCAAATATTGATCTATTGATTGAAATGATTGATCCAATAATGTCATGGAAAGATCACATAGATACATTATACAGTAAGTTAGCAAGAGGGATCTATGCTCTAAGACAGTTAAGACCACTTGTGTCAGAAAGTTGCTTAAAAGAGCTGTATTATGCGTACATATACTCTCAACTTTCATACGGGATAATGCTTTGGGGCAACAGTACGGATTATGAGCGCATCCTAAAGATCCAGAAACTTGCAATTAGAGTACTTCCCTATGCAAAGGACAGATACACGTGTCGCGAACATTTAAGAAAACTTAGTATCTTAACATCAGTTTCAACTTATATATTGGAAGTTTTGATGTATGTTAAACGTTATCCAAATAAATTTCAAAGGAGAGGTGAAAATAGTTCGAGATCAATGAGAAATGCGAATAACTTAAAAAGAAGCGGGTTGTGTCCGAGATACAACCGTTAATTAAGTTTAAGTGGATACTTATTTGTTGGTTGTCCCCGTAAAATATATATCTGCATTAATTCACTAAAATCTGTATAAGCACAGATAAATCGGTATATATAGCAACATTGACTGACGTAGCTCGTTTGACTCGCGAGGCATTGAAAATGGCGGTCATTTCAGCATAGTTTTCATGCCCGTCACATAAACTAAATAACATTTTGTGATTAACAACTAATAGCAAATAAAGAAGGATTAAATATGTAACAAACAATTATTTGAAATCAGATTAGGCTTCTCTACAAAAAGTTAATCCGGAAGTTACGTGATACATTTTGAACTGTACCCCTATACAAGAACGCGAGCAAAGAAGTATCCACTTCAAAACAACCTCGCCCAGACTTAGAATAGGCACAAAACTTCCGAAGTTAATAGGACAAATACTTTTTAACCGGCTACCTTCAAACCTTAAAACCATAACGAACGACAACTCTTTTCGCTTCCATGTAAAACAACTATTGCTTGAAAAAACACTGTATAGTTTACAAGAATTTCTTTCAAATGACTAAATAACAAGATCTTAAAAGCTTGACGTTAATATTTGTATTATGTTTTCTTTCTCTATTTTATGTAATAGCATTATGCTATGAGTATAAGTATTATTAAACTATTTACAAATAATAACAATTCTGTACACAACTGTACACATCTATTGTATTTTATTGTAACTGAGAAGTTATAATTTTTACACATTTTTATCTGTATATTCATTGTACTATGATTTCAATTGTAAAATTATGATAATAAACAAATCTGAATCTGAAGTCAATTGTCTTTTAAATTTATTAATATCCAGTGTTTAATTCGGTCTGGAATTTTATTGAAAATGTTTGGTGCCATTCCCAAGATTCCGCCTCTGATTAGCGCTGTGTTGTTGCTACCCTGCAAAGTTTTCAATTTTTGTTTGTATTGTTTACGTGTCGGAAATCTGCGGCCTTCTGAAACGTTACTGAACATGCTTGGATTGGTCTTGACAAAAATACCTACTTCTAGGATATACAGTTCTTCTAGTTTGTATGGAGAGCAAGACATTTTTAAAGTAAGGGGTTTGTAACTTCGGTTTTTTTAATTATTAATCACTTAAGAAGGTTAAAAGGGGGTTCGAATTATGTATAGAGAGCAAGACATTTTTAAAGTTAGAAATTTGTAACTTCGGTTTCAGACTATTTACTATGAGAGTTCAAAGAGGGTTCTAAGTTTGTATAGAGAGCAAGACATTTTGAAATAAAGAGAGATTTGTTTCTTCGGTTTTAGACTGTTTACTTAAAGACTAGGTACAGTCAGCGTCATATAGTTAGTAGCAGCCAAAGTAGCCAAATATATCGTAACACATCCTTACACCTATAGTAACAAAGACGTGTTGCGATATATTTGGTTACCTAGGCTGCTACTAACTATCTGATGCTGACTGTACAAAACTAATTTCAATGTTTTTTTTTATTAAACAAACATTTAAATTTCTTAAACAAACATTTAGACGATAACATGTTATACGTGGACGAAGTCGCGGGCAACAGCTAGTTTATATATATATATATATTTATTTAAGCTTTATTTATTCCATATTGTTTGTGTTAGTACATATTTACTAAATCTAAAAGATGTATGCCATTTTTTCTTTCTTATATGGACCCTATTCGGGTAAAAGCCATATATCGCCAGATATTAGGAGAAAAGAAGGGCACTGGAAGCAACAAACTGGTCAGGGCCGAAAGGCAAAAGAAGGAAAGGTATTCGACGAAGACGTTGGACCAATGATATAACTGAGGTCGCCGGACCTAGCTGGATGCAGTTGGCTAAAGACCGAAAAAAATGGCATGAGATCGAGGAGGCTTTTACCTAAATTTACATATGCTTTAAAAAATTCAATATAAATCAAACAAACAAAGACAATTAAAGCTTAATTTATATTTATATAATTACTTCCGGTTGGAAAATTTGTTGGATTCTTGTGTAAAGCATCTTAGAATAACGATTAAAAATGAAATATACAAAAAACGCTATTATAAATTAATGATTTTCGAAACCGTATTTTGCCTGGAGTATAGAGCCAAGTATAAGTCCAATCTTGTTGGCTTGTTGAGAGTATCATGGTCCATCGCGGTGTGGCCGCTGGTCGAGGTAGCATGGTAGGCAGCACGCGCCGCGCGAGCGCAGTGACATAACACTTTTAGGTATTTAAGAGACAAATTGAATTTGTTATTTTTATATGATGTTTGGTCAAATTACATTTTTTAATAGACATAGTCATGTACTGAAGAACTTGCTGGTCTTAAAATAACCACCCTGTATAATAAAATGTTCTTCTGACTAACAGTGGTCTAATTATCCAGTTTTTGATCAGTCAGTCATACTTATGTAACAAAGGTAATAATTATGGTAATAATACTCCTTGCATTTCATTAAATTGTCAAAAGGGCCTCTACGTGTTACCAACGGATGGTACTTTGTAGGTACCTAGCCCCACGCATGCCTCCCAAAGGTCCGGGACATCATTGTCCCGTGAGCGGGAAAGATATACATGGTAATAATATAATTTGCCAGGAGATAAATAGATGAACATAGCTATTTGTTTATTATTTTTGATGGTTTCTTAACCGGCGCTATAACTTTACCTAGAAGTAATCGATTTTATTTCGGTTTAAAAAACCTGTAATATATTAGTACAATCCATAATTGGTGACGTTCACCCTTAGGAAGTGAAGATGTACTATTATTTTATCAGTTCTACGTATTTGGAAAACGGAAGCACCCACATAGGAACTGGGAAAACGATAGGTGGATTGATGATGAAGAAATCTGTACTAACATATCTTTGGAAAGTAAGTGTCCATAATTGATGTCATCATACTACGATGTACTTAAGAACTGTAACTACCTATTATTCCTTATTTTCTTTAAAAAAATAGGTTTAAATAAATAAATAAACAATAAATATTTGGGGACAATCTTACACAAATCAACCAAGATTTGAAAAATAAAACAATTATTCAAGAAGACAAACATTTGATCGTATGATCCGCAAAAACGAGCCGAATACGGATGCCAACAGAATAAGGCCGTTAGCGGGGTGCGCGGGACGCGCGTCTCCCGCTCCGTCTGCCTCACCTCCGCAAATACCTAAATATCGTCTAATAAGAGCGCCTTAACTGATTAAAAAAAATCTTACACCTGCGTGTAGAATAAATTTTATGGATGGTTATAGGCTATATTTTACCCCGCGAGTTTGCCTGCGTTCTATAAAATACGCGGGCGAAGCCGCAGATAATCTTACAATAAATGTTTTTTTTCTTGACAATCCACTCATCTAATTAATGCTTTTGCAAATATATATACTCTACCCAACACAGGGAATTGGATGTTACTAACCCGGAATTCAGATACGTTTGTATAGGAAAAGTTAAAACCGCCAGTGGACAGGACACTGTTCATTAAAAAGTGATATTAGGATTTCGGGAGTTTCCTAGCACGAAAAGTTGTTAATTAAGCTATACTGTTGTACCATACTAATTGCTGTACAGCCAGCGTCATATAATTTGTAGCAGCTGGATAGCTGCGTGGATACGCTGAACATAATTACCTGTATCTGTATAAAAAAACAAAAATGAACCACCTCTTTTTAACCCCCGACGCAAAAAGAGGGGTGTTATTAGTTTTACGTTTGTTATCTATGTGTCTGTCTGTGGCATCGTAGCTCGTAAACGAATGGACCGGTTTTAATGCGGTTTTTTAGGGTTCCGTAGCCAAATGGCAAAAAACGGAACCCTTATAGATTCGTCATGTCCGTCCGTCTGTCTGTCTGTCTGTCCGTCCGTATGTCCGTATGTCACAGCCACTTTTTTCCGAAAGAAAAAAAATATGTTAGAAACCTCAATATCATTTTTGAAGACCTATCCATATTCTAACATCATTTTTTTTCTAAACTGAATAGTTTGCGCGAGAGACACTTCCAAAGTGGTAAAATGTGTGTCCCCCTCCCTGTAACTTCTAAAATAAGAGAATGATAAAACGAAAAAAAATATATGATGTACATTAATTACCATGTAAACTTCCACCGAAAATTGGTTTGAACGAGATCTAATAAGTAATTTTTTTTAATACGTCATAAATCGTAAACCGCAATCTATTTCACGGAACCCTTCATGTGCCAATCCGACTCGCACTTGGCCGCTTTTTTTTGTTTCTGACAGTTGAAGCTGAAGCTGAGATTGTTCTTAGCTACGTTTCAACAAAATCGGCTTAGCCATTTTTGAGATATTGAACTTTGAAATGAAAATGTCGGGGGGGTTTTCAACTTTTCTAAGTTATTAATTATGTCGAAGCTGCGCTATCAAAATGTGCCAAATATAAGTAAACATAAGTCAATAAACGGCAAATTCTAACACCAACCTCATTTAGAGATTTCGTACTGAAGCTTATATACCTCCAATACAGAATGTCCTAAAAGCCTACAGTTGTGTTAAGATTGGGCATTACGTAATTTGATTCACAAAGTCTCGACTCGCCTCACTTATCTCCAGTTTAAGTAGACGCCGCGCCGAGACGTAACGACTATGCCTAATCGGAGCTCAGACTTAATTGGTTTGGTAGAGAAGTCGGCGAGCGTTATGAATACCAGCCACAGACATGTATTGGGTGCCAAAGAAGTTAAAATTGGAGATCATGTACCGAATTTGATTCGATCACAAAAAAATCCTTATTTTTCAAGTTTAAATGAATATTTAGAACGGTCTCCAGAAACCTTGTGTATATTTTCACATTTGTTTGTCTAGATTCGTGTGTCATTCATTGATATCAGAACTTGACAGGCTGTATGATGTCGATGCCTCTGCCTGGAGAAAAGTTAACACCTCCATTACTAAAATACCCTAGTTAAGTTTAACTTTTCACTCGGAACTGACCACGCTTTGGTCTTCGTACGGTCGTCGTCAAAGATAGAATGAGAGTTTTTAGCTTTATTATAAAGAAATGAGGCTCATAAGTGCAGCGGCGCTACCACGAACTTCGAATCTCGAACTTCGTATATCTCCGTCTCTATCGCACTTATGGTTTATGGTACTCGAGCGACAGAGACGGAGATATACGAAGTTCGAGATTCGAAGTTCGTGGTAGCGCCGCAGTGTCTGTGGAGTCGTCGACTGTTACAGTCAGTCATAAAGTTGTCTTCGTTGTTTTTGTAGTTTTCGTCTCTTGTTTGTGTGTCTATATTCAAAAGTGATAGACCAGTTGGCTTACTTTATATGCCACGTCTACTCAAATATAATACTATAGTCCAGGCAATGAACTGACAACTTGTATGGAAAAAATGTCAAATTTGGAAATAATTTATAATAGTTGATTTTTTCTATGTAATGGATACATTATCAATTAAATAGTTACCTAGTGACAAAATCCAACAAAATTTCAGACATCAAATTAATCAATCTTAACTAGCTTCTGAAAAGTCAGAAAAAATATTAATAAATGGTTTTATCTTTATTTTGGTCCATTTACATTTGCTCTATAATATTCAAGATAAATAATAAAAAAAAAACAATTCACGCTTTATTTAAATCTATATAAATACTTCCGGATGGAAAGTTTGTTGGATTCTTGAATAAAGCACCTTAGAATAATGTTTGAAAATGAAATCAAGAAAAAAAACGCTATTATAAATTAATGTTTTTCAAAACCGTATTTTGCCTCGAGTACTATGACACCAGCCCGTAGAACCACCCGGCATTTCAATAGACGCCAAAACATTCAGCGCGCTCGCTCGTCAAAAGTTGCTCGTAGCGAACTATCTCGGCAGTGCTTTATAGTTAGTTAGCTATAATGGTGGTTTAGTTATCCAAGGTAGTTAGTTTTAATTAAGCACCGAGTTCTATGGCTGGTTTTGATTTGCAAGTTTGCAGACGGTTATATTATAACATAACCTAAATTGGTACCTATTTGCCGCGGCAGTTTGTTGCTTTAACAGGATCTGAATAGGACTAGGTTAGATGTTTCTTTTGTTTATCCATACAAATTTCCAAATGTGATAAGAAAGACTCAATATATGTATAGGTAACTATATCAAGTATCATGATATCATGAATCATGGAATCGATTGTGCGAGACAATCGGTTGTAAGAGATTCGGTCCGTGTCAAATCCCATTCTTTCCCTAGGGGGTGAATTCGGAAAAAAAGTAGCCTAGGCTGTGCCAGTGGCATGAAATTTATTTTCGTAGTTAAGTCGAGAAAAGATAACAGAGAGAAAGTTACTTTCGCATATTATAATTGAACGAGCGAGCGAAGCGAACGAAGTTCACCGTTTCAGCTTGCGCAAAAATGCTTTCCTATGTCTGTCCGGATGTCCGGCTGTTCTCCTCTAAAGTTTGCATTTCTCAACCGATTCTCGTGAAATTTTGTGTGCGGGTTCAACAGTTGTATAGAATTCTTTAGTCGATTCAGTTTTAGAAAATAAAACGAAATATAGACAGGCTTCCGGTTTCTATAGCTCACAGAACCACTATAGTTAAGTATTGGTATGGATAAGAAACGAATGTTCTGTTTGTAGATAACGACATACATGTAGATATAACAGCCCACTCAACTGAATGAGTGCGCCGAATAATAGGAACAGCAATTGCCGAACTTTAGAAACTCTGCTACCTAACCTAGCTCGTACATAGGCTAGCCACTATGTAGACAAATACAATAACCGCCAGGCACTGTCCTATTTCCAGGCTACGTTAGAACACTGGCACGAGCCAATCAACGAGGCAATCGACTAGGCTATTCTAGGCATTCTAGCTTTCATATTTGTTTTTATTGAAGAAATTATTTTCCCGATCGGCGTAGGGAAACAATTGAAAATATTGTAAAACAAGACAAGCTATAGAGCATTCATGAAAAAGGGGAAATACAAAATTTAAGTAACATGCCGAAAAGTCAGTGTTGCCAGCGAGCATGCTAGGTTTTATTGTGGTATTTCTTAAGTATTAACCGAGGAAGACAATTAGCCGAGCCAGTAGACAACAGGCACCTAGACGAGAAACTCTACCACCTCTTTTTAATATGCACAGCGTGAGTGAGACAGGACAGGAGTAGCTGATTCAACAAGTCGGGCTAGCCATCTGACGGTCGTCGAGATTTTCTTCCGAGCCAGATGTCTACTTCGCTTGGCGACTAAAAGTCTATGGTTAGGTTTATGAAATAATTATGTAGCTAGTGGACTCCGGGCTGCGTTAGAACAAAACTTAATTACATTTAACAAGGCGTAATTACTTGGAATTGATTGTCATCCATGTGCTAATCTGCTAAACTAAGGCCTTGGTACAAAGACAAGTACCTACGCTTAGTCAAAATGTTTGACAGACATCTCAAGCACTAACCTAACCCCCTGGCCACGACTTTGGTCTTAAGCGACCTGCGACCAGCGTTTTATCTGTTCATTGCGCGTGATCCCAACTAACCACAGTGCGTTGCGCGTCTCGACCGCGCAATGAACAGACAAAACGCTGGTCGCAGGTCGCTTAAGACCAAAGTCGTGGCCAAGGCGTATAAGGTCGGATTGAATCATAATAAAATAATAAACAATAAATTAAATCTTTATTCATTCACAATAAGAAATACTGAAGGGTCTCGCACTCGCACGTACAAAAGGAACGAGAGATACGTAATTAAATACTCAGGTATCGCCAATAACATCGACGATTTGTCTTCGTAAGTGCCACTCTCGGACGCGGCTAGTGTGACACACGGATGGTACGGCTTGGCAGCAACAGCTATCAAACATACTCGGAAAGGGATGTAGCCGTCAATAATGGGGAATGGACGAAAATTTTAGAAGTGGCTGATTATTATTTTGGTAATTTCCTTAGCACCAGAAAAGAGTTGCAGACTTTTCAGCTGCATCAATTATTTTTGAAAAATATCTATGTAAAATGCCACGTGCATCAGCTCAATTAGCACAAGACGGCACGCGAGCTGTCTCGCAGCGACAAAGACTATCCTTCTCTTTCTAATTAGAACACTTAGAAAGAGAGATATATCCTTCGTCTGTTTTCTTTTGAACCTTATTTGCATTTCGACTCGAAAATTAACGAGATTAATTACCATTATGGTACGTATTAAAAGTGTTTTTTTAAGTGGTTCAGTTCTCTATGGGAAACATTTTTCGCGTATGTTATGTAAATTTTAAGACAGTGTGTGACTCCTTCAAGTTTCGTTGTCCCGAAACCCAAGGGTTCCATTTTTATTCAAAAGGTCATTCTCGCGAGATCCTATTGGCTAAACAGAAATATTCGTTGTTGGGAAGCTCATTCGGAGTCTGTAACGTAAAAAAAAACCCCACTTTGCGAAATTTTAGTGCATAATTTACGGTTTTCATTGTCGCGAGTTTACAATGCTTTATTATGACACTTAGGCCCGGTTGTTCGGGTTGTTACAAAAATTTAGTAATCGTAACTTACGTTTTTAAAAATCTAATTGGATGGGAGGTTTGACAGTTCTCTATGGTGTGACAGATGCGGGCGCCATATTTCACGATTACCAGTCTGTAAAAGGTCGATGGAAATAAATATTTTTTATTTTTATCAATATTAATGTTAATAGCACTGTAATATTGTATGTGGGACTTAT
Source organism: Epinotia brunnichana (assembly GCA_963854355.1). Taxonomy (NCBI): domain Eukaryota; kingdom Metazoa; phylum Arthropoda; class Insecta; order Lepidoptera; family Tortricidae; genus Epinotia; species Epinotia brunnichana. Next base: position 10,048,238 of record OY977959.1, read on the forward strand.
CCCCGGAACGACACATACGAATTAAAACATCTTTTCGCTTTCATCAGTAGGTACGGTCAACCAATTTGATTCCTAGGCCACCGTAGAACCCTGTTATTTTAACTGCTACATAGCGACGCAATAATCCTATTAACCCGTATTTACATAGCATTTACAACGGCAAGGTTCTATGATGGCATAGTATATCAAATTCGTTGACTGTACATTAATGGACCTTTGGGGTGGATAAGCTATATTGTATGTACAGTCAGCATCAGAAGCAGCTAAGCGGGCCGGGTGTTCAAAATGATCTGCACACGACTTTATTCGTAAGAAGTTAAGAGCGTGTGTAGGTCATTTTGAACACCCATCCCGCTTAGCTGCTTCTGATGCTGACTGTATGTATGTAAGCACTTTATTCTTCTTTCTACGTGGACTGAGCCAAACATAACCGAAGAAACGTGCAGTTCAAATTTGATGTATAAAATTTAATTCTAACAAAACGAAGTATTTCAGTCTTTTGCTTATAGCGTTTCATGAACTATTGTGAAATTGCGTAATATTACTGATGATCACATTTTATCGCTAATAATGTGCCGCTATTCAATTTATCATTAGGGCTGCAGATAAGCCGAAAACGTTTGCTTAACATAGTATGTCGAACACTCAAATTAAACATGTAGTCGGTATCATAAAATGAACAAGTGAACAAATAAATAACTGATAGTGATAGACATACGATGACATACGTTAACTGTAAGGAATTATTAATTATAAAATAAAAACGAGTTTGAAAAACGAATCTGACCGCTCCCTCTATTATATCGATAAAAAAAAACGATAATAATAACTGCCCAACACAAATATAACGTTCGTTCTAAGGAACGTTCACGTACAGGCTCAGCGTTTCTATGGTCGCTTGACAAACGCGTGGCGGCCTATCCTTAAAAAAACCTTTGACTCGGAAACCCTCATCGGTATTTAAATAAGTCACTACGTAGTTAAATAAGTAATTCAGTAGTCATTGGCAGACATAATGCTCCGTTGCATCGGTTTACGTAACCGCAATTAAACGAATCAAGTGCGCGTGCGATGCAAATTGATGCATAAGCGTTCCAAGAATCCGATTAGTTACAGTTGTGCCGTATACCTATAATCTGCACTAGCAGTCCCCGCAGCTCCGCCAGCGTTCGACTAAAAAGTCTGCTAGACGGTCGCCGACACTCCCCTCCGACCGAGCTACCTTGGTCGGCACCGACCGCCGTAGTAGAGTCTGTCAAGCGAGTCGTGACACTGGAAAATGGCGGCCAATTATTAAAAAACGCATGCTGGTAACACGCAATGTATGGAGGCGTCATAGCTGATAGTTTATTTCGTAGGTAAAATTGTTGCCATATAAAGAGTTTTTGATAAAAATGCTGGTGTCACGACTCGCTTGACAGACTCTACATATGAAATATTTTGCTACTAAACAACTGTCTACACGGTCGGTGCGGACCAAGGTCGCTCGGTCGGAGGGGCGTGTTGGCTACCATCTAGCAGACACTTAAAAACCGCGGGAAGTAATGTAGCCTATGTTACTCCTGAAAGACTATGCCTACTGAAAAAAAAGGAATAGGGTGAGAAGTTAAGAGAGATTAGCTCCTACATTACTAGCTGCCCGCGCGACTTCTTCCGCGTATTGCAATATAGTACGTAAATCAACTAATCCCCGTATAATTATTTTCGACCTAATGTGCATTGCATTAAGGCATAAAATGTAATCGAACCCAATTTTATAAGTGAACTGTTTTCTGACTGTATTCAACTAATCCCTCCCTACCCTCAGTGTGCGAATTATTCGCGCAATTTTGTATTATTTGTAATTACACTTTCTTACTTCTAGGAACAAAATTTGTTCAACAAATACCTTTGTTAATATTTTGTATTAGATACTATTACAGGCTTAGACCTATTATAATTTAAACTGGATAGCGTATTTCGATTTAGTGAATATTTTAATAGATTTTATAAATTTTGTTACATAACTTCCTACCTATTGTGTGTACTACTGTAATTTATAATCTATTTTGTGTAATATGCTTAGAGTGTTAAGCACCTTGTGGTGCTTACCTACCGATATAAACGTTTTGTAAAATTAGTTAAGTTTCTCATAAGTGAAATGTATAATTTCTTAGAGAAAATAAAGTTCTTTAAACCTAAATATAGCGTATAACCATCCAGAAAGTCCACTCTACACGCTGGTAAAGAAATTTTTGAAATCGGATAAGTGGTTTTGGAGATTACACTATATATAAAAACTGACTTCTTACAAAGCTACAACCTCACAGACGTTTCCTCTTTATAAGATTGGTATAGATTATTTTACCTTTTTTAGGGTTCCGTACTCAAAGAGTAAAACGGGACCCTATTACTAAGACTTCGCTGTCCGTCCGTCCGTCTGTCTGTCACCAGACTGTATCTCAAGAACCGTGATAGCTAGAGAGTTGGAATTTTCACAGATTATGTATTTCTGTTGGCGCTATAACAACAAATACTAAAAACAAAATAAAATATTTTTTTTTTTTTGATAATGGTCCGTACCGACTCGCACTTGGCCGGTTTTTTTAGCCTACTGACTCGTTAATCGCACTGTCATACAAACTTTCACCCCCATAAATCCCATAATACAGTATGTACGAGTAGTTTCGGAGATAACCTCTTGTGAAACTTACAAACTAAACAAACATTACATCTCTAAATCTTTACAATATTAGTGTATACTTAGGCTTATAGCGGCTCAAACTGTTCAATACCACAAGGTGTGCTAGATTATCCAGGCCAAGCGGTTAAGATAAACATGGTAGTACTTGTGGTACAAGTGAGCGGTGTTTACAGGATGTGCAAGAAACAAACATGTGTTAGACAGAGATAGTGTGTCAAATGAAATGTCTGAGAAAATATTGGGTCAAGTGAAATGAAAAGATTTTTCAAAAACCCAACTGCTTTTTTTTGCATAAATATCTCCGTATGAAGGAAAGAAACATTTATTTCAGACTCCAGATCTATAATTTTGTTAGTACGTAAAATAATTTTAAAGCTTAATAAACTGACTTTCGATCATTGGAGAAATTTTAGCGCTCATTCGTATAAATTCACAAACGAGGTCGCTCCTCCATTCTTCGGCTGGCTCAATGGCCGATACGATACCACAGAATAAGTAATAGTAATAAATATAAATAATAAATAAATATTACGGGACAATCTTACACAAATCAACCTAGGCTCACGGTAAGCTCAGTAAGGCTTGTGTTGTGGGTATTAGGCGATGATATATATAATAGATACATACATATAGATACTTATATACATATATAACATCCATAACTCAGGAACAAATATTCGTCATAAATACACAAATAAATGCCCTGACCGGGATTCGAACCCGGGACCTCCAGCTTCGTAGGCAGAGTCACTACCCACTGGGCTACGGAAGCCGTTAATTTAAGTAAGGTCTGTCCACGATAAAAAGTGGTCAGCATTTAATAAAAAAAAATAAAAGACAACTGACATCTGTCACTTTGATTGTTAAATAGCGGGAAGAATAAACTATCGTTTAGGGTTATATGGAGTTTATAAATTCGTAACATTTATAAAATGTCGTCTAGCCAGCAGCTTACAGCCAAAATATCGGTATATCGCAAGGAAAGTTAGCCAAATTATTAAAAGTTCTGAAGTCAACCGTGCAAAAGGTATTGGCTAATTATCAGTCCAGATTGTCTGTTTCAAGAAAAGGTGGTTCGGGTAGAAACCGCGGTCCTGCTGATAAAACTAAAGCAAAAAAAGTAATCGAGCATTTTAAGAAGAATCCAACTCTCTCTGTCCGTGACGTTGCCAGAAAATGTAATGTATCGAAATCGTATGTCCAAAAAATCAAGGTTTACGATCGTACAAGGCAACTACAGTTCCTAATCGCGATGCTACAAAGGATAAATTATGTAAAACCCGGGCTCGAAAGTTGTATACAAAATATTTGACGAAATTTAGTTGTATTTTGATGGACGACGAAACATATGTGAAAGCAGATTTTAAGCAATTACCAGGTTTGCAGTTCTATGTGGCAAATCAAAGAGGGAATGCCGATAAAAAATCTCTGTACATGTGGTCAAAAAAACTACTACGGGTACGATTAACCAATCCATTTACACGAAAGAGTGTTTGAAAAAACGCTTATTGCCGTTTATAAGAAACCACACAGCCTGTCTTATTCTGGCCTGATTTAGCGTCCTCACATTATGCCAAATCTGTTTTAGAATGGTACACTGAAAATAATATCTCCTTTGTACCGAAATTAGCAAATCCACCAAACTGCCCAGAACTCCGGCCGGTAGAGCGTTAATGGGCAATAATGAAAAGAAAATTGAAAAATAGTGGTAAAATTGCTACAAATGAGCAACAGTTCAAAAGAATGTGGGATACGACATGTAAAAAGGTGACCGAAAGTGATGTACAGAGATTGATGGAAGGAGTCCGAAGCAAAGTCAGGGTATTTTACCAGTGTTAATTTGTTAAACAGGAGGTTTATTAATTTTAAAGAACACTAATAAAACTTTAATTTAAATAGCCCATGAAATTGTTTTTCTTAGTTTTTTTTTCTAATTTGTCGTTATAACACCGACCACTTTTTTTCGTGGACAGCCTTTAGTATACCTACTATCAGGGATTGTAACCCGGTTAATTTTGCCGTAGCGGTTAGAGCCAGATTTTGAGAGCCTAACCCATAATAAAGGTTACGCTCGCAAGAACACCGCTCTCCCCGGAGCGTATGTCGGAGCGCAAACAGGGAACGAAGTACCATTTACCGGTTAGAGAGCGCTCTCTCCGTGTACGGGTGAACGACCGCTCGCTGGCTCGCTAGAGTCGCAAGCTTATACAGGATTAGTTGGCTATATATATAGACGCTTGAGTATTATTACTATTTATTTATACTTTATTGCCCAATATAAAAAAGTAAATGGCGGACTTAATGCCATAAGGCATTCTCTACCATTCAACCATTGGGCTAATATAAACATTTGGTGCAGGCATTTAAATCATTAGTATTAGATTCGATTTTACTAAGTAAGTACCCAAATTTACCTAAGTATTTATACTGTTCATATATTGACATTGTACTGTAGTAAGTAATAGTGGCGGAGCGCCCGTCCAAGCCGATTCCCACCGGCCTTCCTAAAATTTATTTTTAGGCAAGCCTATAGTTAAAAACTCTTAACTCATTCATAACTTATTTTGTTCCGGGTTGCCCATCGGAAATTTTCAAGCGCCGCCACTGGTAGGTAAGGACTTACCTACATAAAACATCAAGTATGATTTGCGAAACATTGTATAAGTACTTAAGCCCCTGCTAGACGGTCGCCAACACGCCACTCCGACCGAGCGACCTTGGTCGGCACCGACCGCTGTAGTATGAAATTTAGCTCCAAACAACTGTCTACACGGTTGGTGCGGAACAAGGTCGCCCGGTCGGAGGGGCGTGTTGGCGACCGTCTATCAGGGGCTTAAGAAATTTAGCTCCAAACAACTGTCTACACGGTCGGTGCGGACCAAGGTCGCCCGGTCGGAGGGGCATGTTGGCGACCATCTATCAGGGGCTTAAGAAATTTAGCTTCAAACAACTGTCTACACGGTCGGTGCGGACCAAGGTCGCCCGGTCGGAGGGGCATGTTGGCGACCATCTATCAGGGGCTTAAGAAATTTAGCTCCAAACAACTGTCTACACGGTCGGTGCGGACCAAGGTCGCCCGGTCGGAGGGGCGTGTAGGCGACCGTCTATCAGGGGCTTAAGAAATTTAGCTCCAAACAACTGTCTACACGGTCGGTGCGGACCAAGGTCACCCGGTCGGAGGGGCGTGTTGGCGACCGTCTAGCAGGGGCTTTACACCAATTTGTTCGACAAAATGGTAAAATGCCCTATCGCAAACCTAACGTGCATAGGTAGTAGGTAGGTAGGTACTTATCCAAATAATTAGTGAGCCATTAGCTACCTGTGACGTAAGTAGGGACCAAAAAAATATAATGAGTTATATATTTTTTCACACCTCTCATTCAGAAAAGTAAGTTTTGGTCCCCGACGAGAGGGAGCAAAATGCTACTTTTCTGTTCAAGCTACTTTTCTAATTTATTCATTGGCTTGTAGCATTTACGCAATGTGCCAATAGAATCTTGATAAAATAATCGATTGTAATTTCATCGTAATCGACAAACGTATATATATATATCATCATCATCATATCAGCCGAAAGACGTCCACTGCTGGACATAGGCCTCCCCCAAAGAGTGCCAAAATGACCGGTCCTGCGCCACCCGCATCCAGCGGACTCCCTACCCACGCCGCGCCTTCCGGTACGTGGTCGCCACTCGAGAACCTTTCCGCCCAACGGCCATCGATTCTACGTGCAATGTACGTACCTATATATATATATAAAGGATATTTTTTTTGTTTCTTTCTTTTTTGGTTCTTTTTTTTTGTTTTTTTCTTGTTTTTGTTTTTATTTGTTTTTTTTGTTTTAGTTTTTGTTGTTTTTTTGTTTTTCTTTTAGTTTTTTGTTTTGTTCGTTTTTTTTTGTTTTTGTTTTTTCTTGTTGCTTGATTTTGTTTAAATTTTTTGCCTTTTTTTTGTATTTTTGTTTTTTTTTTTCGTTTTTTGTATTTTAGTTTCGTTTGTTTTTGTTTCGCTTTTTAGTTTTTTTTTGTTATTTTTTGTTTTTGTTGTTTTTTATTTTTGTTGTTTTTGTTTTGGTTTTTTTGCTGTTTTTTTTACTTTTTTGTATTTTTGTTCGTTTTTGTTTTTCTGTTTTTTTTTGTATGCGTTGTATTTTTTTATTTTTTTGTTTTTTTTTTGTTTTTTTTTCTTTTTTGTTTCGTTTTTTTTGTTCTTTTTTTGATTTTTTGTTGTTTTTTTTTTTCTGTTTTTTTTTTCTTTTTTTTTGGTTTTGTTCCTGTTAGTTTGTTTTTTTTGTTTTTTTGTTTTTGTTATTTTTTCTTTTATTTTGTTCTTTTTTTTGTTATTTTTTGTTGTTTTTTTTTTGTATTTTTTGCAAATGTTTCCTCATAGTCTTTGTGAAAAGTTACGTGTTACTCAGGAGCAAAATTATTTTCGTCTTGGGCGTTAACACTTGAATCCCTCACTACGCTCAGGATTCAATACACCGTCCTCGCCGTAAATATACTATTTAGCTCACTTGTGTACAAATAACTATAATATAGTCACTTACTATTACTAATCAAAATCATATACCTACATAACGCACATTACATGTAGGTAATGTATGGAAAAATATTCAAATATCGAATACCGATGGTTGCGAACAGTCTCAACTAGGTTATACTTAGATACATACATTACATACAACATACAAAAGGGGCATTTCGTTTGTTTTTATCTATAGGCACCTACCTAAACCTTTGAAGTCACTTTGTAAAAAAGTATAAGTTAGTTACCTGCCTACCTTTATTTTGGTTCAACAACCTTCAACTAGGCATTTTGATGTGTGCTAATTTCTATCATAATCATAAAATTGGTAGATGTAGTTCCTCTTTGTTCTGCCCATTTTAAGTAGGTGTTTACGCTGTACACTGTACAATAGTAATTTGTGTCACAAGGGAGCAAAATTGTATATTTACTGCGAGGGCGGTGTATTGAATCTTGAGCGTGTTGAGGGATTCAAGCGTTAACGCCCAAGACGAAAATAATTTTGCTCCTGAGTGACACATGTAACTTTTCACACCGACTATGAGGAAATACTTTGCAAAAAAAAACAAAAAAAAAACATAAACAAAACAAAAACAGCAAAAAAATAACAAACAAAACAAAAACAAAAGAAAAGCAAAACAAAAACAAAACAAAAAAAACAAAAACAGCAAAAATCTAACAAACAAAACAAAAACAAAAGAAAAGCAAAACAAAAAAGAACAAAAAAACAACAAACACAAAAAAATATCACAACAAGGAACGAAAAAAAAACAAAAAAACGAACAACAAAAAAAAAATAACCAAAAAAATAGAACAAAAATAAAACAATAAAAACACCAAAAAACAAAAAAAAACAACAGTAAATAAAAAAAAAACTAACAAAAAACAAACTAAACTAAATAACGAACAAAACAAAAAAAAACAAAAAAACATCAAAAAACAAAAAAAAACTAAATAAAAAACAAAAAGAAAACAAAAACAAAGCAAAAACAGAACAATACAACAAAAACTAAAAAATACAAAAAAAAAACTAACAAAAAATCCATCGAAACAAAAAAACTTAAAATGAACCATACCAAACTAAAAAAAACAAAAAAAACGAAAAAAAAAAAACAGCCTAAAAAAAGCGAACAAAAGCAACAAACGAAACAAAAAAAAAACAAAAAAATACAAAAAAAAACGAACTAAAAAACGAACAAACAAACGAAATAAAAAAACAAACAAAAAAAAACTAAAAATGAACCATAACTAAAAAAAAAACTAAAAAAAACGAACAAAAATAAAAAAAAAACAACAAAAAAACACCAAAAAACAAAAATCCTAAAAACAGCGAACAAACGAAACAAAAAAAACAACAAAAATACAAAAAATAACAAAAAAACAAGAAAAACGAAACAAAAAAACAAACGAAACAAAAAAAACAAACAAAACTAAAAAAAGAACAAAACAAAACAAGAAAAAACAAACAAAAAGAACAAAAAAAAACAAACAAAAAATTACTTATTAAGTCGATTATTTTATTAAAATTCTATTGGCACATCGCGTACGAGTAAATGCTACAAGCCAATGAATAAATTAAAAAAGTAGCTTGAACAGAAAAGTAGCATTTTGCTTCGGGGACCAAAACTTACTTTTCTGAATGAGAGGTGTGAAAATTTTATTTCAATATTTTTATCGTCGAAAGTAGGAGCGGCGAGCAGAAAACTAGGGCGTCAGCATCGGCGGAACACGAACGAATTCATCGAATAAACAGAGTAGGTAGCTACAATGTAGCTAGGTATACGCAGCGCCCCGCAACGAAGCGGCGGTCATTGATCCCGTTTCGCAGCACGGAGTGAACGGTTAGAGAGCGCTCCGAAATAAGGCTCCCAAATCAAATAGTTCGAACGGAACCTAATCAATTAACCGGTTCTGTAACCGGTAAATTTGTAACCGGTTACAATCCCTGCCTACTATCCTCAAACCAAATAAACGACTGGGATCGTATTGGCTCGTATTGGCTCAGTCGTCCGTTTGGTTTGAGGATACTATAGCGATACTACAACAATGGTCCGTGTTTTAGTTGTGTTCATGTATGTTAAATATTAGAGCTATGCTGGGAGTTTCTCTGCGCGATCGCATCAGAAATGAGGCTATCCGCAGCAGAACCAACTCAGCAATAAACTTTTTCTTATTCGTATTATACATGATTAAATTATATACTTATTTTATACGAATCAAATTGCAATACGATACATTTTGATCAATTTTCGCAATAATGACAAAAAAACATTGTAACTTGAGACAATCGTGAACCCAAAACACGCCGCATCTAACAGAAATACCACTTCCACAAATTTAATAAAAAACAGTGTTCCAGATGACCAACAAGGTCAATTTTAGACCATGCTTAGCAACTAGCATTTGGTTTTCTGTTAGCTTTCATTTCCAACTGCTCCCATCGAGAACTTTACGTACTTTTTACGTTTTCAGAAAAACCCGTATATTTGATCTTGTGGGCAACAAGTACACTACGTAAAATGTGAATATGAAAATTAGTTTTACCCAAACTTACTTATCTTTTGCTTCAAAATGGAGGAGGGAGGGTTCAGGGAGGGGTTCTGACTAAAATCTCACGTAAGTTTGTAAGGTTTTAAGAATCATGGAAAAAAGATACAGTGAATCACGTCCGTGTTTTTGATTGGCTAAAAAAGTGCAAAATCTTTGAAGAAACTAGCATTTGTGTAATATGGCTTTAAGCATTCTGATTTACCAGTATTTAATGAGCTATCAAACTATATATAGCATTAAATAAAACATTATTGGTATTATTTACTATGCGGCAAAACATTCACTACGTAAAATGTGAATATGAAAATTAGTTTTACCCAAACTTACTTATCTTATGCTTCAAAATGGAGGAAAGAGGGTTCAGGGAGGGGTTCTGACTAAAATCTCACGTAAGTTTGTAAGGTTTTAAGAATCATGGAAAAAAGATACAGTGAATCACGTCCGTGTTTTTGATTGGCTAAAAAAGTGCAAAATCTTTGAAGAAACTAGCATTTGTGTAATATGGCTTTTAGCATTCTAATTTATCAGTATTTAATGAGCTATCAAACTATATATAGCATTAAATAAAACATTATTGGTATTATTTACTATGCGGCAATACATTTGTGACAGAACTTAAGGACCGACTAAGCTGTGGAAGTTCACCAAAGGACAAAAACAAGCTAAAACCCTGATCGAAGGGTTCAATAGTAAGCTGTCTAAAGAGTTATTACAATTCAAAAGGCACAACACCTGCACAGTGGCAAGAATCCTGACAGGACATTGCAAATTGAACAAACACCTGTTTCAAATGGGTATGAAGCAGGACACAACCTGCAGGTTCTGCCAGGAGACAGGGGAGACTGCAATGCACATTCTCTGCTCCTGCGGACCTCTCATGCATAAAAGAAGTACCTACCTAGGGCGGCACATAGTGCACCCACAAGAAGTACAACATATCTCCGCCCAAAGAATCTGGAATTTCCTGGAGGCAACGGGACTTAACGGTGAACTCTAAAGCAAGGGCTGCCACAATAGATCACTTGCTGGTCGAAGCGGCACATTAAGGCCCACAAACAAAATAATAATAATAAGGACCGACTAAGTATCAATTTCTACGTGCAATGTGCCCCGCCCACTGCCACTTACGCTTAGCGATTCGGAGGGCTATATCGGTAACCTTGGTTCTGCTGCGGATAGCCTCATTTCTGATGCGATCACGCAGATAAACTCCCAACATAGCCCTCTCCATTGCCCTTTGGGTGACTTTGAGCCTTCTTACGAGGCCCATTGTAAGCGACCACGTTTCAGTGCCATATGTCATCACTGGCAACACACACTGGTCAAAGACTCTCGTCTTGAGTCATTGCACGTAGAACTGATGGCCGTTGGGGCGGAAAGGCTCTCGAGTGGCGACCACGTACCGGAAGGCGCGGCGTTGGTAGGCCTCCCACAAGGTGGACTGATGACCTGGTAAAGGTCGCGGGAGTCCGCTGGATGCGGGTGGCGCAGGACCGGTCACTTTGGAACTCTTTGAGGGAGGCCTATGTCTAGCAGTGGACGTCTTTCGGCTGATATGATGAAGTATCAATTTATCACTAATCAATAAGTTAACTATCTTCGTGCAAAATTTCATCCAAATCGGTTGAGCCGTTTAAGCTTGAATGAGTAACAAACATCTGAACATCTAAACTTTCGCATATTAGTAGGATATATCTAAGCAAAACCAACGATCCCCTCGTCCGTCTTACCTTCTTTTGATTTGCCTTTGGTTACAGAAGTTTAGGCGCTTATAATATGGATATTCAAATCAAGAAATATCCTCAGGGAATATCCTGGTTTACGCAATTCCTTATGGTGTTGCCTGAGAGTGTTATAATCAGGGTTCGGAAATTCGGGTGCTTTTATACCTATTCTTGGGCCACAGTACATACACTGCGTTGTTGTTGAGTAGCATGGATAAGGACTCAATATAATTTTACTAATAAACTTCTCGGAATTTCCCGGAATGCCAAAAAATAGAAAAATACATATGTAATGTAAACACATACGTATTAAAGTATTTAAATAAACTATTTTAGTTGTTCCTATTCACAAAATTTTATTTAATTCATGTGTATTGTATTGTTACCTTTATTTAATCGTTGGCACGAGGATCACATTTAAATTAACCGAAATACATTTATCAGATATGTCACCTATGCATGAATATCCAAGGATCTTAACCATTCAGCCGCGTCAGTTGCGAAGGAGATCAGGTCTTTCCGGGCTTCCATGGTAGCTAGGCGAGTCAGTCCAGCTACAAAGATGTGATGCTTTAGGTATTCAATCACGGAATCCCGGAACTTAAATAATTAAAATATTATTTTTAAGAAGCCGACTCCATACTTGTATCGCGATAGGTATGAAAGCCCCCGAATTTCCGAACCCTGGTTATAATGTAAAGAGTTGACGGCGAAGGACCTGCTACAAACTACGACTACGTTATCTGTTAAGTTTACCATTAAGTAAAATGTGATGGTTTACGTCTTACGGGATTTCGTATAAATTATGGCATGAACACTGGGCCAACCCAAGTCCCACTTCATTCTAGTATTAACACCAACGTGTGCTGTCTATAATGATTATTCCGCACGTGCAATATTTTAATTGTGACCACACTAATTCAGAGATAATTGACTCATCCCATTGTTAAACAACAATGCGTGTATACGTCTAAAGGTCACCTCAAACCTCAAAGCCTTATGTGCATTATCTAACGTTTGCTTTAACACGGGATGTGTGGTACAAACTTTGCAACATTTTAGGTCACATTAACATTCAAACGGTTGCTTAGAACTCAAATCTAGAAAAAATAATATGAATCGCTTTCATATACTCGTATCTGTAATAATGTTCTACCACTTGTTTATAACTACGCTTATAACTATATCATGGCTATGACCATGTCACTGCGACATATAGAGATACCTACTCGAGTTTTGCTCGGTTTCAAGCTGTGTCTGAACTTGCCTGTCTACCTTGCATAATTTATGATTTTTATGACAGATGGTGGGTTTTAAACATTATCATTATCATAACATAACGTGGCTATCACATCGACTACTTAATTAACCAGCTAATGTGTACTGTCGATATGACACGCCACATTCACTGCTAGGAACCCGCCTAGGGTGTGCCTACGCCGTAGGTGCTTTCCGCTACACAAGCGATTTTTCGCCGTGAAGGTGTAAATCAGTCTTTATTCTCCCAGTGTTTTAAACTCACAACTGTAAATTGTACAGGTGTCAGGTATACGTCCAGTAATATCATCATTGTTATTTAAGTGCTAGGCTCTTGTGGGTGGAGTAGTCGCCACTGATTTTTGTCCTCTGCCAGCCTCTTGACGTCTTCGTACGACTCGATGTCTGGGGCCCTTCCTCTCTCTGCCTCTCTTTCCTTAGATCTTGCCCTCCAAGATATTTTAAAAGAAGCTGTCGTGCCGTATTAAGTGTCCGATCATTTTATCGGCTCTCTCCTACTATCCTCAAAACCTCCTCGTTTGTCTTCCTTTCTGTCCAGCTTATTCTTTCCATCCTCCAGTAATATAGAGAATGGAAATGTATTTCGTACCCATAACTAAGATATCAATCTATCTCAAAAGTCCCTGTTTAATGATAATCTAGAATAATCCAGATAAAGCGGGGAGGAACGACCTTAAGTCTGACTGCTCATAGACGTCTGGACGATTTAGTCCACTCAAAGTCAAACATTATTGAAATCATAACGGCATAACTTATCTTTATGTGTTGAGTGATAAGTTTATTTAAAATATGTGACACTCAGTACTAGACTAGCCAAATACACGATGAAATACCCGTGCTGTATGGCCACTTAGAATTAAGTCATTCATCTGCCATTTGGGAAAAACGGCCAGTCCTTTATTCTTTTTAAGCGATTTTTTTATTTATTTGATACAAATTTTATTTACATGGTTTACTTAAAATGCTATGAGTGAGATTTAAGTCTGTCATCTGCCATTTGGGAAAAAAACTGGAGGTTCTCAATTCCTCGGAATATATTTTTTACGTATCTATGTTCCCCCATTTCCCGAAGGCGCCTGGATCGATTTGGAATATTCTTTTTTGTTTGAAAGGGTATCCTTCCAAGGTGCTCCCACTATCATTAGGTCAGCATCTGATGATGGGATCCTGGAGAAATCGAGGGAACTCGAGTAAAGCGAAGTACTGAATTGAATTGCCTCGTGGGCCTCGTCATCGACAAAAGTTTCAACTGGAAGCCTCATGTTGATAATATATGTAACAAGTTGAGATCATTACGTGCTAAAATGAACATACTAAAATATAAAATACCGTATAATATATTAAGACTGCTATATTTATCGCTAGCCGATTCAATAATAAGCTATGGCTTAAGTAGTTATGGGCGTACATATAAAACCAACATAGGCTGCATCTACAAGCTACAATTGAGCATACTCAAAACTATTGTACCTACATACATGAAAAATAAACTTAAGGACGAGTCCAGTGTATTTAAATACTGCAAAGTAATGTAAATTTTTAACAGGATTGATATGTCAATAGTTCTAGAAAACTATGATAAAATAAAATTGTTAAAAACCCGATGTAGGCATAAACAATTACGTAAATTAGACTACCAAACTAGATATATTATGCCTAACTACATAAATGTATATGGTAAGAGGACGTGGGAGTACATGCTACCTAACTTTTTAAATAATATGCCAGAAGATATACACACAAGTGTCCTTGCAGACAAAAAGTCGTGCAAGATCGCATTAAAAATATTCTATCTAACGAGAACAGACAGCGAGTGTAGTTGCTGGAGTTTAAATACAATACCTACATAATAATAATATATTGTAATTACTTATATTAGGATCATGATATTACTGTTGTGAGCGTTGCGATACATTCGCGTCACGCATAAACCTTAAACAGGTTTCTGTACGCGTCTATTAATTTTGTACTGTATCTTTTTTCTTTTAATATGAATAAAAAAAAAAATAAAAAAAAAAAAGTCGGTTAAAACTTTGTTTTGAAAGTAAATTATCCTAGATGTTTTTGTCCCTGTCACGTTTTCATACTCGTTGGTGAAAGATGAATCAGCGTTAACAGCTGTAGTAAGTGGTCAGGAATACCTTGAACCACATGACATTTATCTCATGATGGACGTAATATAGCAAAAGAGAGAAGAGCTTGCAAAAGTTTAATGGGTCATACACAGTCAGAAAAACAAAAGTCGTCTTTCCTGTGGTATATAGTAAAGGGCTTACATGCATAATTAATATGTTTTTATTGCCAAGAATTATCAGAGGAGACGCTGTATATGCGGATTAAGAATACAACCAAAATTTAGGCTTTATATACCTTAACTTTTGCACTGTCCACGTGAACCTAAATCTGGCTTACCATTTTATTGAAGTACTTCCGCGGGTAAACAAAGCTACCTACCAGTCAACGAAGAAGATAGCAATATTCTTTATTTATGGTTGAGATAAAAGTTTATTTACACTGCGGATGTTTTGTAACATGTGACTTGAAAGGTATTGACAGTGCATTTACGATCGCTGCAAGGTAAACATTGTCTATGTTTTGACTTTACTATTGATGCTTGACGCGTCCCTGGCTGACGGCCCAGGTTCGGATCTCGGTAAGGGCATTTAAGTACCTACTTATTATTATCTACATATTATTATTATGTTTATCGTCTGGGAGTACCCATATAAGCGTTACTTAGATTAGGACTAGGTCGATTTATGTCACATTTTTTCCATATATTTATTTTTGAAAATGAGAACGAATTTCATTTGAATAACTCGTAGACGAAATAGACATTGCTTCGTGATTTAGAAAGCTATCATCCATTATACATAAGTCTTTACAATAATGGTCTGTTGAAGAGTCAATAACTTCACAGTTCAAATTTATGTGCCAACTAAAACGATGTTATTATCACAACACCAATTGAGTTTGTCAATCGCAATGGAAGCGGGGTCTAGACTAGCGCGAACAGCAATAATGAAGACTGACGTATCTAAATAAAGTAAATCATTTACGAGGGGCGTTCAATAAGTTCTCGGTAAAGTAAAGTAAAGTAAAGTAAAGTAAATTTTATTTGTAAAGCATAGGTAACAAAGATGGTGGTACAATGGTAATAATGCGTATCACTATGTTTGGCCATTTAGGCATACAAATTTGCAAGCAGCATGCATTACATACTTATATATAGATAGTCTTAATTATAAATTATATTTCGCTAATTACAGTTTAAGTATTCATTGACTGAATAAAAAGCTTTACCTGTAATAATAATTTTGATTTAAATTGTGGCATGTCAGTTTCTCTTATAAATTCCGGTAACTTATTCGGTATCGGCATTAAAAACAGAAATTATTCGTATCGTATAATTTTTAATTATTAAATATACTCTTTCTTGTTTTACGTGCATATTGTATAATATACTTAAATCAATTTAATTTTGCACCATTAAAATAATTAAACTTTTGTTCGACGAAATAAGGCACATTTTTTAAATAAACGTAACTGCACAGATTTAATTGGGGAATATTTTTAATAACAAAGAATAAGGAGTAAAAGTAAAAGAGTTGGTCTAGGTGACAGGGTAGATACTTAATTGTATAGAATTTACGTCCCTGAATTGCACCCCTGGTAATCTGCAATCTCTTCCAAACAGAAAAGTCATAAAATTGGCATTTAATTTTCTTTATTTTTTTCTTAGTCTACCTCCTTTAATTGCTATACGATTATCTTGTAACACTCTTCCGTGGTATTTACATACATATATTTTTCATTTATATTGACCCGATTTCTAGAAATTAAAAAATATATACTGATGGCCAATAAAACCCACCTTTAACTTTGTTAAGGGAGCTGTGGTTTAAAAATATGATTAATGAGTTTTTTTTTTAATTTCCAGGCTTCTAAATAGACAAATATCTCACTTTAAAATCAATATTCTGGATTACCGCACCAGAATCTTACCAAATCCAACCTAAAAATCCAAAATAAAATCCTCCAATATTACTGACGTCAGAATATTTGCTGCCCCATCTTCTTTGTTTAACAATTAAATAAAACAAATTAATATTTTTTTTTCTTATTTAGTGTATTCATGAATAGTGATACAGTATGAAAAATAATCAGAAATTATTATCATGAGACGTGATCATGTCGATACCGAGAACTTATTGAATGCCCCTCGTAAGTGAGACTGAAAGGGATGACACAGTCTATGGGTTAATCCGGTCCCGTGGTGGTTGTTATATCCGGATTCTACTGTATTATCAAAGTGATTTATATAGATTTAGATTTATTTATTTCGAGATAAAAATGACAATATAGATTTGCATACAATGTCAAAAATATAAGAATCCTTGCTTATCCTTGAAGTGCTGAATAATATTTGTTTTGAGGGTGATATTAAACTATGTATCGTGTCTTTTATCTTTAACACGTGTTTCCGACTCTTTAAAGGGTGAGAGGATTCGCTGTCACAGTTTAAATGACACTTAAGACCATGCCATCACACAGGCATTAGGCATATCTTCTGTACGCCTGGTGCCCTCAGGATCCATTAGAGCTATGCGAGGCGGTGAGCTAGGACAAAATCCCCCAATAGCATTGCTAGGCTCAATCGCTCGCGCATCGCTTCATATTGATGCATTTTTAGGGTTCCGTACCTCAAAAGGAAAAAAACTGAACCCTTATAGGATCACATTGTTGTCCGTCTGTCTGTCTGTCAAGACCCTTTATCTAGGGAACGCGTGGGAGCTATCGAGTTGAAATTACCATATAGGTACACACGTCTACCGTCCCTTGAAGCGGTGAAAAAAATTTAACTTCTAAGCCAACGTCAAAAAAGATACGGCCATTTCGACACTCTCAAGGGAATCAAAGTTTATAGGGTACTTTCCGTTGACCTAGAACTATGAAATTTGACAAGCAATATCGTATATATATGGGAAAAAATATGAGAACTATACATTTGTCATTGAATCTTAAAATATATAGTCTTAATTTAAAGTACTTACGTAATCAATCATAGACGTAGGAGAAAAATTTGTACGGGACCCTCGGTGGGCGAGTCCAACTCGCACTTGTCCGGTATTTTTTCCTTACTCACCGCCTCGCAACCTCACCGTTACTCGCCAACAAGAACACTGCTTCTGTTAGGTGGTACTTTATATACCCATTCATATTTCTCCAAATTTAGCGAAATCATATTCCGCTGTAGGTACTGCCGGTACGTTCAGCAGCAGATGTTGCTAAGCGGTCCTAGTGCTCAAAATTATCTACACATGGACTCTAATGTCAAGGGAATAAGGATCTGTGTAGGTCATTTTGGGCGTGTTATTTTACTTAGCTACTTCTGATGCTGACTGTAGCTACTCTACCTCCTATTATATTTAAATGATGTGCATCTAGCTGAAAGATGGCGACATATTACAGACCTCCCTTCCTGGTTTTCGACGCGGCGGAACAAAAATATACGTCCAAACTTTTCTTTCTGCGAAATCACTTAAATACACTGTTCGCGTTTGTATGAATTCAAAAGGCTTTATAAATTAGACTGCCTCCGACATTTAAAGTTTAAAGTGTTAAGTTTTGTGGGATTTCTGACAGAATTTAAATGGCGCGGTTTGGTACATTATAAATATTATAATATCATTCTATTCCACCAATTGTGCTTTTAGAATTCTCAGACAAACTAATGTATATTCATATCTCATTTCTACCTTTATAGATTGTATTTCTAATGAAAAGCCTGAATAATATAGTACAAAAGTGCTTTTCTTTAATAGAAAAGAGTTTAGAGACAGTTAAGCAGCTTTGCCCTTGCTGGTTCCGTGATAGTAGAACTGCAAACTTTGATTTTGTACCTATATATGTTTTTGGGATAAAAGTTTCCTAAGATATCCTGTTTTGGGACTGTAACGGTATATGTACTTAATCATTTTCATTTAAATCAGTTTAGTACCTATTGTATCCCTGAAAATGTCCACATAACTTTATACACCGTGGCCGTGAATAACCCGAAAGATTTAAACCACGTATTTTTGACGACAGTACGAGTAAATTATGTTGTATCAACATGGGTCTAATTATGTGTCTTAATTAAATTACTATTTCAGTACAAATTAAATCTTATTAATTGCCCGCTTCTTTGTGAACAACTCTTTAGTTGAGAAACTCAAGTTGAAGAACAGAGAGCGAGCATAACACTTCACGAATCGCTCCGAAATCATACGACGAACGGCGAATGCCGTGACTTGTGTTCCATGACAAGAAGTGTCAAGTTATGCTCAAGCCTTTAGGGTGTGTTAGACTGGAGATTTTTTAACTTTTGATTTGTTTCAAATAATTAATATCTCCTTAATTATGAGTTTTTGGACTATATGTTACATAACTTTATATACTCTAATTAGGCTCTAGTATCGTTAGCTTAAATCTTTCGGGTTATTCACGGCCACGGTGTATATAGCGAATACACTTCTTAAGAGAAGTCGATTTTTATCGGTAATATCTGCCTCATATTATTTTGAACTCTTTACTTCCAGGTAATTTATTCATATCTATTCTAAATTAGAGTGAAACATAATCTTCATATAATCCGCCATCCGGTTGTATATCGTTACAAACAAATGATTCACAGATCCCACAGTAGCCTTTTTAAAAATAGACAAAAAATAAGCATTGCCAAGATTTCAGCCTGATAACCAGTTTTAATAATATACCTGGGCACGTTTTAGACACAGTTTATTTATGGACTAACTATTTTGGATCGTATGCAGTCTCTAATCCATTAATGATTAATGGAGCGATCCTAGAACAATGAGAGAAAAAACCTGATTGTATTTTAACGGGTCATACAGAGATTTTTAAGTGATAATAATGTATTTTCTGTGTCCAATAATTAGGGACATGAAAGCATCAGGTTAAAAAAAATTACACAGACCGATAGTAAGTCGTGGGCAGCTTATGCTAATATTAATCCATAACCAGAAATTCAGCTCAAAGGCAGATTTTTTAACTGGAAAGAGAAAATACCTTTATTTCTGTTTCTCTATGACGGTCTGTGCCCAAATATAGGTAGGTAAATCGACTCTGTAATTAAGGAATGATATACGAATAAATAAATAGGTAGGTAAATGTTTGTCAATAGTCAATAGTTGACATATACTATATTCAAGATGTAAACCATCCTAATATTCCTAATTATAACTTAAACTAAAACATGAGACAATTAAGTGGTTTTGGAAAGCATCACTGATTCATTTTCCACTTATAGCTTTGTGTCAAGAGGTCTCTTTTGAGGACCTAGACGCCGGTTTTCCATCAACACTTTAGAAAGCATCAACGCCATTTCAGAGTACATCGATATCCTCCTAGCATTTATCACGGCATAAGACAAGGTCCTCTTTTTAGTAGGATGGTTACCATTTTTAACCCCCCACGCAATAATATATAATATGTTATAAGTTTGACGTGTCTGTCTGTCTGTGGCACCGTAGCCCCTAAACGAATGAACTGATTTGAATGCGGTTTTTTTTATCCGAAAGCTGACGTAATCGAGATGGTTCTTAGCTACGTCTCATCAAAATCGGTTCAGCCGTTTTTGAGATATTGAACTTTGAAATGAAAATGTCGGGGGTTTTCAACTTTTTTAAGTTATTAGTTAATTATATCACTTATCGTTGTGGATAAGACATCCGTCACCCTCGCACTCGCATACTAGTCAGAACGTGACGGATGTCTAATCGACAGCGATAAGTGATAAAATGTCAACCATGCTACGCCCGCTGGTTTTCAGGCCCCGTAGCATGGTTGGCCTTATCACGCGATAAGTGACAAGATAAGAGCGTCGTCTCGTTATATCGAACGGTGTCAGCCAGTGACGAATGCTCTATCTTGTCACTTATCGCGTGATACCATGCTACGGGGCCTGCGTTAACATCGCTATCCTGGACATCGTCTCCATCCCACCCTTGTTCAAAAGTAATGTAATTATTATTAAGGACACGTATAAAACTCGTTTAAATATAATCTAAAAATTTAATACCGTCTGAAGTCCCTCTCATAATGATAGACAATGGTCTACCCACTAAAGCTAGCCTAGTTTTCTACAAGACAAGCCTCCTTCAGACTTCGCGAAAATTATTTGCACTCACTCCAACAAAACGAATTCCCGGCCACATTACCTCTGAGCGTATTAGTTTAGGCGATCCCGGTATATTCTACCATTAATCGAGTTTGTTCAAGCCCGCTTTTGATTCTAGACTGGCGAAGTTAACTGTGTTTTTAAAACATTAATGAGATGTTTTAAGTGAGTTTCGTCGGTGTGCGGCCGAAAACTTGAAGCGGATGCTTTGGTAACTTCGCGAGAACAAATGCTACTAATTATTCTTATTTTATTGCGTGCCATGCTAGCTGTCCGCGTATTGCTTTTGTGATTTTGTGTTTTTTTTTGCGACAGTAAATCTTTTTTTCTTTATTGCAAATTACACAAGCAAACCCTCGGGATAAAAGGTATGTCCATCTAGAAAGTCCAATTTATACACTAGTGAAAGATTTCTTTAAATCTGACAAGTTGTTCCGGAGATTACCCCTACATACAACGGTACAATCTCACAGACTCTCTTTATAGTATTAGTAGACTACGTGAAAAAGCGACAGACTTGCTTTCTGAACCCTAGCTTTAGCGTATGTCACATGAAGACTTGTTAAAATTATAATTTGTACTTAGATAAAGTACTCTATCTATCTATCTATATTATTAATACGCGAGGCCGATTTTTGTACATGCCATCAGATGAGAGTTATGGTCCGGTCCGAGTTTGATAAATGATATGTCATTCGATTCGTCTCATGCTGCAGATTTGTAATAAGGTCTTCGTTTTTAGGGTTCCGTAGCCAAATGGCAAAAAACGGAACCCTTATAGATTCGTCATGTCTGTCTGTCTGTCTGTCCGTCCGTATGTCACTGCCACTTTTTTCCGAAACTATCAGAGCTATACTGATGAAACTTGGTAAGTAGGTTTATTCTGTAAACCGCATTAAGATTTTCACACAAAAATAGAAAAAAAAAACAATAAATTTTGGGGTTCCCCATACTAAGCTGATATTCAAAAAAAAAATTTTTATCAAACCCATACGTGTGGGGTATGTATGGATAGGTCTTCAAAAATGATATTGAGGTTTCTAACATCACTTTTTTCTAAACTGAATAGTTTGCGCGAGAGACACTTCCAAAGTGGTAAAATGTGTGTCCCCCCCCCTGTAACTTCTAAAATAAGAGAATGATAAAACTAAAAAAAATATATGAAGTACATTACCATGCAAACTACCAACGAAAATTGGTTTGAACGAGATCTAGTAAGTAGTTTTTTTTTTATACGTCATAAATCGTAAAAAGCAATTTATTTATCGGAACCCTTCATGTGCGAGTCCAACTCGCACTTGGCCGTTTTTTAATTTTCATTTTAAAAAAACTACTGTGCGCCGACCACGTGACTTTGGCTGCGTGACATCACGTGACGTAAAATAATTTTCAGGGCAAATATTCGGCGCTTTTAGGGCGTTTTTTTTTCGTCATTGTCGTCTCCAAGAAATACTATTAAAATTGACGAATATCAGAGTCCACTTTTGATGAAGACGTTAGCCAATACCGGCGCTGAGTCATTTTTGATTTAAATTTCCGCGGTATGTTTACCTCTGCTGAAATAATCTTGAGCCGACAATGACGTTAGAACCGAGCGGTTCAAACGCCCGGAGATTGGCCCTTCAACACATTTGCTCGTAACGTGCCTCTTATTGTGCCGCGTTTAGGCTCATAATCCTGGGTATTAAACACGCGAGTTTTATAACATTACGACACTCGTGTAGTTATGTTTATATCCCGATTAAGACACGTTGGCACCTTGCAGCATGGTGTATGTATGGACGTGGCGCATTCTTAAATTGACCGGGTTATACAGGTTTGTTTTTAATTCTCGACTAAACAAATTAAATCCTTCTTGTGAATTAATTGATTATTTCTTCTTGGATATGATATAGATACGTTTCATTTAGTAAAACTAAATAGTTTAGTAATTTAGTAAAAGTAAATAACATTTTACATGAATTTATATTGAATAAGAAAATATTATTTTATTTTGTATTGGCTGTTTAGAGATTTCATGTAAGCCTCGCTGCTTAACTTCACGAAAAAAAATAGTTGCGCGCCATTATAAGTAATTTCGAAATATTTGTAAACATTGATGATGCGTAGTGTTTGGTTATTATTAAAAATGTTGACTCGTGGTGAATAGAAAAGTGATAAATAGAATTGACGCCAGCGCCACTGTACAATCTTGGAGATGTACAAATGTATGTGAGTAAAAACCTGTTGTCATCAATAACTAAAGGAAATAACTTGGGAGCCTGTAACATATTAATTTTATGAAAAGGTTTTTTTCCTCGCAAATGTGTTGAAAAACGTCGTATGACACGCGTGAGCTTTGATAATTACATCCTCGGCTCTATTATCACGCTCACCTGCGGTTCGCGTGACAATTCCGCCTATAATGTAATGATCAACATAGCTCACTTGTATCACAATGTACTATTAACTCAAACCTGCAGTAAGTACTTCAGCTCAGCATGAGAAATGATAAATGTTGAGTCGGCCACATATGGATACAACACTAAGAAAATTAAGAAAATAGAAAATATACGACCGAAAATATTTACAAAAACTGACAGACGTATTGTGTCAACAGTGGATTAAATTTTTTATTGACATAGAGACGTCAGTATTATTTGCCATGTATTTTTTACTTGAAAACAGTTTGTATACAAAATGATTTTCTCATATTCTTGATGTTGGGAGAAGACTGAGATTTAATTTAATCAATGGATTCTATGCGGGCCATGACAATTAATGAATTGTCATGGCCCGCATAGACGGCTGTGGTAACCTCACTTAACACAATGCCGTAGGCACCGATAGGCTCGCCTAATTTCCAGTACCTATAAAGATGTCGAAAAACGAAACTCGATTACAAAATTTTCTTTTTTGATGAAGGGGACTCCCATTAGCAACTTTGTTGACCTGACTAGAATACCATCCAAATTATTTCAGGTTCAGATAATTATATTTTGATTACAAGTAGGTTATATAAATTGTAATTTGTCAAACCGACTATATGACTTAAATACTGGGAAACATAAATTAGTAGGTACCTATTAAATTATTTAGCGGTAGGTATAAATAGTCAAATTCAACTACCTATATAACCGGTAAAATATTATTTTAAACCATTAACGGTCTCCGATTCAGTATTCTTTGATCTGTGCCGATACTAATAATAAACAGGTGTAATGTCTGAGAAATGTAAGATTGTATGTTGGGAGTAATCTCAGAAACTATACCCATCCCTTTCTTCAGTAGGTTATATGTAGAATGTACTACAGGATTAAGTAAATATATATTTTTCTATACCGTCGCTCCGCCTAGATTCTTTGTATACGCGGCGGAGCCGCGCGGGTAGCTAGTTACAATTATTTTATAGTTTACTATCCATTTAGCAGGTGGATGGACTGTGTGAGAGACGATATGAAGAGAAAAGAAGTGAGTGATGATATGACGGCTGACAGAGAAGTATGGAAGAAAAAGACATGCTGCGCCGACCCCAAGTAAATGGGATAAGGGCAAGGAAATGATGACTATCCATTTAGCAGCTCATGCTCAGCTTCATGAGGCATCATGCCTATTGAAAGCAATGGTACATTTGGATAAACTTCAGGCAAATACAAATAATAGATACCAGCAACGTTACTCAACGACAAGCTCTGGAAATAAACCGCAGTTATCAATTCTTATACTATTTCGACGAGTTCGTCGATCGCATTGTGTATAAGTTTGTTTTTGTCTAAATAAGTCTGCTTAACTCTTGGCCGTGGCCCTTTTTAATACCTAAATCCCAGGTTGAATTATCAGAGCCACAATACGTCAATCTTAAATGTATGCCTGTGACCTAACCCATCTCAAAATCCAAAAACCGATTTATATTCTGGATAGCTTTTCAATCTCTGATGGCTGACGTAATCTTTTTTTCGAACACTTTCTGACCTGCCCCATCTATTTAAGTCCAGAATAATAAGTTTCTGTCAAAAATGTCATTTTTGGTACAAGCTTTTTTTGCCGACTGTACTGTTCTGTATATCGGCATCACTCATGAGATGATTCTAACGAACCCAAGCTCAACGGGGTTACGTCGGTTAAGTACTGAATTCCCATGGCTACCTTATGTCTCCGTCATCAGATCAGATCGATGATACCATATAATATAATGTTGAATTGTCATCCAAACTATACTTTTACCCAAAATTTCAGCTCAATCGGATAACGGCAGTCAGCAAGTAACTGAAAAATTTATTGCAAAAAACAGTGCAAGTTAAAAATAAAAGCTTGTAAAAATAACCGACTAAAATATATTTATAATAGCCTGGATAGAATATTTTGGTACGCCGGTAGCGGGTGGAATGTCCGGATGCCGGATTTAGACTATTTCAGGGAACAGTTGAAACAATGGGGACAGGATATTGGAGGTGGAAGTTTTTTTTTTCATAAATGTCGGCTCGTATGTAATTTGTATCCACAAAACACATTTTATTTCAACCCGTACAGGGTTCGCCATCAATTTCAAATTAATTAGCTGGGTTAGAAATTCCGAATAATTTTACTGTCATACGTTGATTACAAAAAGATGTGTATTTTTGATCTTATTGCGTTGGAAAAAGGGTGGAACACCTATGGTTAGATACCTACATCTTTTAAGGGCGGGTTGCACCATTGCGATTTCAGACCGATCAGCGTAAAATATGGCGCCGACACCTGTCATACCATAGACATTGGTCAAAGTTTCCATACATTAACATTTTAACGAACCCCGCTCTATTACGGACGGTTTGGTGCAGCCCAACCTTAGTCTTCTCTACCTAGATATGACCGTATGATGCTCCATGGTATCTTGTTTATATATTATGCATATGCTCGTTGAAATACGGTTCGGGTAGTCTGCTACGGTAGCCTAGTGGTTCAGGCATGCGGCTGTCAAGCGGCGGTCGTGGGTTCGAATCCCGGCTCGTACCAATGAGTTTTTCGGAACTTGTGTACGGTATATTTGGGTGGATTGCAAAAAAATATTGTACATATTTAAGGACCTTAATCTAATCTATGCTTTAACTTTTTTCCATTGTGTAACGAAAGTTACCCATATAAAATGTATGGGTAATTGCCGTTACACAATGGAAAAAGTTAAAGCGTAGATTAAATTAAGGCTCTTCACTATGTACAAATTTTTCGCAATTCACCCATTTACCGTTAGCTTTTCGGTGAAGGAAAACATCGTGAGGAATCCGGTCTAATCCCAGGTCTAGTTTTACCTCTGGGTTGGAAGGTCAGATGGCAGTCGCTTTCGTAAAACTAGTGCCTGTGCCAAATGTTGGGATTAGGTGCCAAAGCGGACCCCGGGCTCCTTTAGGGAATAGCTAGGAGGATGATTATGTTCGTTGAAATTAACTTACCATGTCGAGTACGGAAATTCATACGACATTACATCAACACCAAGACAAAATTGATAACCTTCTACAGAATTAATCATAATAGTCGATTGAAATTGCAAAAGCCTTATTCAAAAGATTTCACAAGGAAATGCACCGATAAGATAACGCCGCCGTCGATACGAAATCGATTTGTCATCCGATACTTCCATTGTCCCATTCACCTCCCAGTTAATTCAGCTTTTATGATACCTGATTTTATACATTCTTTGCGTATAATAAATGGAGGTTTTGTATTCTTGTATTATGCTCTTTATTTATTCGTCTTGCTACGCAGATTTTATAATATTAATATGAAAAGTAGTAGTCACAACAAACCTATGGAGGTAGGGTTCAAGGTAGCAGAAGAAGGCACAATAAAAATGTATGGCTGGCACTGGCAGATAGTTAGGCGCCGTAGGTTCATGGTCTTCTCTCCCTCTCACTGAGCATACGCGTGAGCGAGATGGAAGTGCGTGTTCGGAAGCGCGGATATCATGTTTTTCAATTTTAATTTTTTTTGTGTTTAAATAAAAAAAAAGTAATTACTAAGTTCCCTCAAACATGATATTGCCGAATTTTAGAACCAATTTTAATATGTTTAGCTTTTGTGCATAATTAGTTACGAATGTTTTATGGTAGTTTATGTGACTGTACTGTAGTGTGGGTTTATATATCATAATAACATCACACGAG
This sequence comes from Epinotia brunnichana, assembly GCA_963854355.1. Classification (NCBI taxonomy): domain Eukaryota; kingdom Metazoa; phylum Arthropoda; class Insecta; order Lepidoptera; family Tortricidae; genus Epinotia; species Epinotia brunnichana. The sequence goes on from OY977959.1 coordinate 10,075,301, forward strand.
TCACATGCCTAATTATGTACAGTTACATACACTGCTTTATCTATCCACATATTATAAGCCTACATGATGCATTCAGGAGCCGCATATTAAGACCGGCATGGCGGCGTTGTTTTCTGGCAGCTGTCATAGTTTTTTTTTAATTCAGAGACAAACTAGAGTCAGCTCTAACTATCATATCGTTCGATATCTTACTTACGTGCGATATTTGTGTGCAACTTGACAATTCATTTCTAACTAAACGTCATGTCGACTGATATTAGAATAGAGGTCAAGTCAAATTTCTTTGTTTTTCAGAGATGTTCGAAATTTAAATGAAATAATATTATCGAAATCGGTGTTATTATTTAGCAATAATAACATTTTCACAGATAAGAAATTTGTTCTAACAAAACAGTCTGTTTTTATGGTGGTCATAATGTGCGGTTCTTGAACGCATCATGGAGGATTTATGACATTTGGATACTTAAAGTGTATTTTCGACCTATGTTCTTGATTTTTTTTCTATCGAGCGAAAATTGCTTAGTCATGTTTTGAATCACTGAGCAGAAAAGCTTCAATATTACTATTCGTATTTTTTTGAAACCATTATATTATAAACAGACTCACATTATATTGTTTCAAAAACTCTGTTCGCTTAACTTCGCTGAGCCTACGGCGCCTTAAGGCGACGTAGGTTCGTGGTCTTCTCTCCCTCTCACTGAGCATAAGCGTGAGCGAGATGGAAGTGCGTGTTTGGAAGCGCGGATATCATGTTTTTTAATTTCATTTCTTTGCGCGTTTTAATAAATAAAAAAGTAATAGCTGATTTCCCTCAAACATGACTTTGCCGATTTTCAGAATCAATTGTTTTGTGTTTAGCTGTTGTGCATAATTTGTTACGATTTTTTTAAGTGTATTTTAGACCTATGTATGTTCATGTTTTTTTTTCTATCGAGCGAAAGTCAAAAACTCAGGATTCGAATAGCTGATTTCCCTCGAGAAAGGCCTCAAGATTGCTAATTAAATTTAAGGCAGCCGTATTATAAACCAAACAAGAGCTACGATTTTTTAAAAATCCGTTTTTGGAGCTCACGTCGCCTTAAAGCAATGACGCGTAATAGTTGCAGTATCCAAGAGGCAACCTGATGGCTCGCGGTGTTCGACCTCCCGAAGTCTTGTAGAACCGCCCTGTGCAACCCGAACTGCGGCGCTACCACGAACTTCGTATATCTCCTTCTCTATCGCACTTATGGTTTATTGTACTCGAGCGACAGAGACGGAGATATACGAAGTTCGAGATTCGAAATTCGTGGTAGCGCCGCTGAGCCAACTTGGGGCGGAAATAGGTGGTCTAGACACTCTAGCTAGACTATCGGGACAATGTCAGTTCAATCGTTTTATATTACTATAGTTAGGTGCTCGTGCGGCTTCGCCCGCGTATTGCAAAGAACGCAGGCAAACACGCTGGACAAACCATAGCCTATGTCCAATCATATGTTTAGTTCTGGAGATTCACCCTTACATACAAACAAGTACAAAGACAATCTCACAGACTTTTCCTCTTTATAATACTATACTTCGTTTTATTTAAGATTAGAATTATCTGTCAAACGGGTAAACAAAGAAGCAGTGGTCGTAAACCTTCCTTCTTCACACGGTCCGATTTAGTGGGATACTCCTTTCTATGTCACATCTGACACTAGTTTGTAAATATTCACCACCATCCGCTTTTCACTGGCAGTCAGAGGATTCTGCTTTTGCCTTTTCTTCTTTGGAGATGAAAAAACATTAGCCGGAACCGGCTGCGACTTCTGTAGCCCACTCGGGCCAGCCTCGGCTTCATCCATTGTAAATGTGCACCAACAAACAAAATACCTATATAAATAGATCATCAACTAATAACAACATTCAACAAAAACGATAACAACAATCTTTAAGTAAGCTTACAGCACTATTGCTCACAACCGACTCAACCGACAACAATATGAACTCAAATGAAAAACCCACATGAGTGATAGTTGACAGATAGTGACAGTGACGTTTAAAATAGACCATTGTGTGAGAACTCTGCCTCGTTAGGTTTTTTAATGTACAACCTTTCCATGAAAAATTGCATAAAATTCTTATCTTTTCATCTTAGAATATAAATTAACTAATATTATGTTTCTTATCTGTTCACAACACTGAGTAATGTATGTATTAATAAAGTATGATAATAATTACGTGATATTTATTAACTCGTATTCACAGTTCGATCCGCAGAATGTGCCCGATAAAAAACCTTATATCTCGTTCTGCAAAGGTCTCTCTAATGCTAAAAAAAACATAGTATAGTATAGACGAGGAACCTGCCGCACTACTGACTGAGCGAATGCATCTCTACTTATGTAGCCTTTATATTACCTGTAGGTATAGCTATATTATTTTTCGCCAGAGCTCCTTAGGGTGCGCTGTGTTGGGAGTGAGGGACTTGCATGTATCTATCTGTCAACACAGCAAATCGTCAAGTGAATAAAGGGTCGGCAACGCGCTTGTGATTCTTCTGGAGTCACAAGTGTCCATAGGCGACGGTACCAGCTTAACATCAGGCAGGCCGTAAGCTTGTTTGCCACCGTCGTAGTATAAAAAAAACTGAAGTACGTAGGAAGAGTAATACTCTTGTAAGAGAAATACGAAAGTTACTCTTGAATGGATTTTCAGGTAATACGAAGGCTTTTAATGGGTTCAGTCACAAGCAGATATCTACACTAACGAAGCGCTGAAAATGGTTCACGTGCGTTCATTGTGAAGACAGTTGTGAATTTCAGCTCTTTGTTAGAACTTTATGAAAATACGAATTTTCCGCGAGCGACCATTTTTATGTAATAATATAATACAAATCTTTATTTCGGAATACAAAAGACTCCCGACGCAAAAAGAAAGGGGGTTCATTGTGACAAATATCTAATTCTCTTGAAATAATGATTAGTTTTGTTCAGATTTTCCCGCCTTATGGCATTAAGTTCGCCTTTTGTGTTTGTAACTTGTTACTGTGCAATAGTTTAAATAAATAAATACATTTTCGCATGTTCCCGGGCGCGGGTGAAGAGTACAGCATATACCTAGAGTTTATTTATTTATTCATTTTATTTAAATAGCATTACCTACAGATTTACTTAAATCTAATACACTGTCAAACGAAATATAAAATTAAAGGAACTAAACAATACAATAAAAATAATCAACTGCGAATTAGAGGGCCTACCATCCTTCATCTCGCAAAACTTTAGGCACTGCCTACACACTCCATCGCCACGCAAGCATATCACACTCAGCAGCGTCAGCGCACGGAGGTGCGGCGAGGTCCCGTGCGACACAGTGCGAGCCGGAGGCACTGCCAAAAGCGGGCGCGTCCGAGGTCTAAGAGCCATTCGTGGGACTTCTGGAACGTGCAACCTCACAAATTGCTCCACTAGTGCTAGGCAATCTGACTCTCCCCGTAAAACACGACAAACAAAATTGAGTAGGCTGAAATTGCGGCTCACTTCCAAAGACTGGTAAGTCTGAGTTAACAATAGCGAGCGAGTGAGACACCATTTTGGCACGGGTTGAGCCACTAGTGGCCGCGCGTTGCAGACGAGTTCTTTCGTAGGTACATTTTGTATCACATCTCGGCGCACACCGAGCGAGCGCTTGAGTGGCTGCGACAGAGCCACAAACGGCGGGAGTGACCCCCGCTCGCTATTAGTGGCCGCGTGTAGTGGCGGCCAGGCCACTAGTGGCCGCTCTAAACACACAGCATTTTAAACCCGTTTCTAACAGAACTGACCTATGCTACGAGGGCGACACTGAAAGTCTTTAGAACTGGCCACTTGTAATAAATATAATAAAAAAATAAGTTCAAAATTTGAAAATGGAACTCTTTCTTAATATTTTTGTGTACGAATTCCACTCGATTGTCATTTGTTTTACGATTTGGCGGCAAATTGAAAATTGTGTGTACTACGTGAGCATGAATTTAACGCGAGAAAATTTTCGAGCAATGATTTTTTACGACTTTCGATGTAATTTAAGTCAACAAGAAAGTTATGATAGACTTCGATTGGCCTTTCACGATGAAGCCCCATCTCGTGCTACTATTTACAACTGGTTTAATGAATTTAAACGTGGCCGCACTGATCTCACTGATGATCTGCGTGAGGGCCGGCCTTCTACGGCGACTACTGAAGATAACATCAGTGTTGTGCGGCGTATGATAGAGACTGACAAAAGAGTAACCTATCAGCAGATTCGTACAAGCTTAGCCATTGGTATGAGTCAAGTCCACAAAATCCTCCATGAACATTTAGCGGTGAGGAAGCTTTGTGCCCGGTGGATACCTCATAATTTGACAGAAGCCCAAAAAGTCCGTCGTGTTGATTGGTGCCGTGAAATGGGTCAAAGATTCAACGGAGGTGACTCAAATGCTGTGTTCGTCGTAGTTACGGGTGACGAAAGCTGGATTTACTGTTATGATCCTGAAACTAAAAGACAGTCTGCTGAGTGGGTGTTTCCTTCCGAGGAGTTGCCTACTAAAGTGAAGAGAGGTCGAAGTGTGGGAAAAAAGATGGTGGCCTCGTTCTTCGGAAGGACTGGTCATTACGCAACAATTATTTTAGAGGATCAAAATACAGTTACTGCGAAGTGGTACACTAACAATTGTTTACCACTTGTCTTGGAAAAAGTTCGAGAAAAACGGCCTCGCAGTAGGATCCTGCTTCACCACGACAACGCCTCATTGCACACCGCCAAGCAAACGATCGACTATTTGGCGACGGCAAACGTGGAATTACTGGGTCACCCACCTTATAGCCCCGACCTTGCACCTTGTGATTTTTATTTATTCCCAAAAATTAAAGAAAAACTTCGAGGAAAACGTTTTATGGACGCCGACGAAGCAGTGGCTGCGTTTCAAAAGGCCGTCGAAGAGACCCCTAAGGACGAGTGGGCAAAGTGCTTTTCTCAGTGGTTCTATCGAATGCAGCGATGTATTGATGTGAAGGGGCTTAATTTTGAAAAGATATAATAAAAGTAATAAGTTGCTTGATTGCTCAGTTTTTGATTTTCTAAGAACTTTCAGTTTGACCCTCGTAAGTGGAGATCATACATATAATTAGCAACGCAACTTAGTTAAGCAGCTTAACGGTGAGGTTAATCTGGCCTGGCCTGGTTGGCTGTGAAGCCATCTGACTACTTTTTCCACGGCTTACCGACCCATTCATGATTCTGTACCCGGTTTAAAACGGTCGGCTGATCCCGTAGGCTCTTATCATATTATTACGGCAGCTCATTACATATGTACAAGTGGACAATTAACGGGGCTCCGACGATGCGTTTAATGCTTCGGGTATACACAATTTAAAATCACAGCCATACGAAAATACCCTTTAAACACTTGTGTTAAAGCCCATAAAAGGATGTTTAGAGTTTGTACGGCACTCCTTACTACCGCCATTTGGTCCTATTTTACATGATTTTTATTTAGTTGCTTTTCGCTTACTATTTTACCAAGTAAAATATGTGTAACTATAACTAGCTGCCCGCGCGGCTTCGCCCGCTTATAGCAATGGACGCAGGCAGTCCTGCGGGATAAAATATAGCCTATGGCCACCCGGAAAGTCCATTCTACACACAGGAGAAAGAAATTTTGAAATTGGTCCATTGGTTCCGGAGATTACCCATACATACAAAGTTACAATCTCTCAGTGTTTTCCGCTTTATAATATTAGTATAATATTTAGATTTAGCACAACTGTTCAGTGTTCACACACAGATGTTGAGTTTGCAAAAGGTTGAATTTGGCTCCTATTAAAATTAAATCTCTAAACAGTTTACTCAAAGACTACTACTTTGAAGAAGTTGTTTTATCTAGAATCTAGTTCACCAAGACTAGTTTATCAGCTTCTAGCGAATTGTAGATATGTAAATCATTGTATTTTTAACCGTTAACTGTCATAATATTCAATCGACTATAGACTATTCAGATGAGAAAACAACGGTATGCTACATATTCTCTCGAGATAGACATTATATGGTAGGATATAATAAACTTTAACCGCAATATCTGGGGCACGGCAGTGCCCCCGCCAAGTCGAGCAAAACAAAGAGGCACGGCCGTACCATCCTTTTCTCGAAGCCATTCAGGCCATTTTCAATATTCTGTAATTTTGTGCTGGCTAAAGCTAGAACCCTGAATTTTCAGTAACATGTAGGGCATAATATGGCTTAGATATATTCTCAATAGCATTCAATTTGAACTATTATCAAACCCCCCCCAATTAACGTCCAATCAAAAACAAACCTTGTACATACATAGGTTATTATGTTATTAACTTGACTATACGCTCCATAGAAAACTCAATCATGGGAACGATTGTCGTCAGAGGTACGTTATGTCGTTTAGCTAGTAACTTTACTTAACTGTTACCCGGCTAAGTTTAACTTGCTCTGACATTCTGTGCCCGCGAACTTCATAAATTCATAACATAATACTGCTAAAGGACGTATTTCAGTTATAAAGCGCGTTAGTTAAGTCAATGTACTGTTAGGGTGGAGTGAATTCGCTGTTAGTTGTACTTAGTTCATAATTATTTAGATGATATTGTAAACGTTTTATATGGTCATTACTCTTACTAATTTCGCGTAGAACGTATATTAGTTGTACCCCCATCCATATACACGTTCTACTTTACCTCCGTTTAGAACTATTTCTGGGATAAAAACTATCCTACTAACTAAATACCTACCTACCTACTAACTAGACGACCGCTTTAGCCTAGTTGGTAGTGACCCTGCCTACGAAGCAAAAGGTCCTGGGTTCGAATCCCGGTAAGGGCATTTATTTATGTTATGAGCACGAATATTTGTTCCTGAGTCATGGATGTTTTCTATCTATTTAAGTATTTATTTATCTTCGTCTAGTACCCATAGTACAAGCTTTGCTTAGTTTGGTACTAGGTTGATATGTGTAAGATTGTCCGCAAATATTTATTTATTATTATTTGGGTCAATCAACTTTTTCTTGTTGTTATTCTGTCCCGGTAAGCCAAGAGACAACAGTAACAGACTTTCTTAGAAAAAATACTATAAACTGGACTCCTATCATGCTAAGGATATGCGCCACCATGGAATGGGTTTACCAATATGACAAAAACACGTGTTTAGTGGATTTAAACCCGATAAAATCATAGTTTTAAAGGGTGACCCAGGAGACGTAACCATGGCAACGAGCAACAAGAAATAGTTGATTGACCCATTTATTATCCTATACCCTTCCCTGGGAATCCTCAAAATATATTTATCAACAGACTTCAAAAAAGTAGGAGGTTCTCTATTCGTCGGAATCTTTTATTTTTTACGTAGCTTCGGCCTGGACCGATTTGTTTTTTTTTTCTTTAAAGGGTATTCGGAGGTGGTCTCATCGTCTTCAGGTCAGGATCTGATGGTGGAATCCTGGAGAAATCGAGAAAACTCTTAAAATTTTATAGGCACACTTGAAGCGATTTGGGTACCGATTTGATTCTGTTAAAATCCGTGACAAATTTAATTATTATATGATCTTGATCTACGGTTATCTCATATCTGATTGAGCTGAAGTTTAAAATGAATTTTAAAAGATTTGACCTGAAAACGAGTACTATTAATAAACTGAAGTAGATATATAGTTAAAAAACATAAATGAAATTATCGCCTGCTCTCTTAAAATCCATTAGCACGTTTATAAAGAGCTATATTTAGTGATGCGCACACTTCGGTAATGACTGCTCGCAAATTGCTCTTAATAAAGGCATTTGGAGCAGAATACCGGAGTTCTACTTTTAGGCCGCACATCTTTTTAGTAGTACTGTAATTTATAATCTTAGTTATACATACCTACATGCTTGTTATTGGCGCATTTATTAATTTATTCCCCGAATTAAAGAAGGCCTACTCGAAATATGTTCACTATAACGTGTACAATTTGTAATGGGGCACATTAACTGGATAATTAACTAGTCAATGTGACAACCAAGTTATGACAAGGTTATATCTTTGTTAGCGCCTACGCTAGCTGACGCGGGTGCATGGAGCGATGAAGCGGGTACCCGCTCCATGCAAACCCGCTGGAGCTGCTCATACTATTTTTCAATAGGCGTCCACCCGCTCCGTGCAAACTGCGTCAGCTAGCGTAGGCCCTTAAATGTCCCAGTGTTCCAAATCTACGACCTATCATAATTTGTACAAGGGACATGGAAGATGATGTCTACAAAGTCTATAACAGCCATACCATATTAGTTTTATAAATGCGAAAGAATGGTTCTGACCTGAATTATCTATTAATTTCGTATGGAACATAAGAGAGAGTATGAGTCCCGGGAAATTATATAGGATAATCTTTATCCCGGAAATCATCCCCTAGAGGTGAAAGTGGGGTAGGAAGTTTGTATGGGACAGGAATGCAAATAAGTTAACTGAATTATTGTGACAATCTTGTATTGAGAAATACCAGTCGATTCGACCTCGATCGACGATCTATCTGGTGTGGATGGAATATATCATTTTTTCAATAACTTTTGCCATTCACTTAACTAGGTAGCCGTCAGAAGTTTCTAATATTATTAGTATAGGAAGAAAAATCGCGGAATATGCTAGATTTAAATAAAGTTTGCGGTTAGTAGTAATGTTAAACTTCCGCTCAAACTGACCCACATTTCACCGAGTATAGTTGAATTTAAAGTGCAAAGGCCTAGTTTTTACTGTCTGTCTTACTTCAAGTCATCACAATGTTTCTCTGGCCAGACATTTAAAAAAATGGAACGATAAATAATTTGAAAAACATTCAAACTAGATTAATTGAACATCGCATTTAGTACTGTTCCACGAATTTGGAATTATTACTGATAGTAAGTATATGTATTAACTATAAAATTAATTGTTTAATTAATTGTTTAGTACCTAATTATAATCATTATAGAGACTATTTATTCAGACGTATGTATTAACTTGCCTGTTAACTTTTTATGGTATTAAGATAAATTTGATTCCCGGAGAATTACAGTAATAGGGTGCGATTTGCACGATCACCGCGGACGTTGTCTCAGTGTGGTGACTTGGTACAATAGCACCATCCCCTCTCTTCCCGTGGGTGTCGGAATAGGGTTGAAATGTGTTGCGGGCGATTGGATAGCAGGTTGCACATGACTGCAATCTGCAATATCACATTTACTCCGTATTAATAGCTACAATTCTGCCTCTAATAAATGTAATGTTCTATGTACATACCCCTTTTGGGAATATAGGCGTGCGTTTGTTTATGTATAACTTTTGCCCGCGACTTCATTACCGTACAATTCGTTTTCGCCTTAGATGAATAATAGCTATGAAATTATATTAGGCGCTGTCCCATACAAACTTCCACCCCCTTTTCACTTCTTCACGGGATTATTTCCGAGATCACAACTATGCTATGTCCTTCCCTGGGTCTCAAACTATCTTCACACCAAATTTCATCTAATCGGTTCAGCGGTTTAAGCGTGAAAAGGTAACAGACAGACGGACAGAGTTACTTTCGCATTTATAACATTAGTATAGAAGTATAGATAGTATGAATTGTACTTTCCTTAATTCTTACCCGTAAACGTTTCTACACCCGATTAATCGAAGCGAATAAAGATTGAGATTTGCAAGTTGTATCGCAATAAACGAGTTCTTTTGACATTCGCAATGCATAACTTTGTTTCCATTTTCCCGCCCCGAAACTTTGTTATACCTCTGCTTAATCGGTTTAGTGGCGTTCGTGTAAAAATGGCACAGTAAAAACAAAGTTTTCCCCCAAGTATTATATTTCAGGATAAGCTCTCTTGCGAGCGAGTTAGGTATGCTGCGGGTTTTTGGGAAACGTGGTCGAAATTTCTAGAACCTATCGGGCGAATTTGGCGCGTGTAGAAATGGTTGCGATTAAATTAACTTGTCTTCCCTTCAGATTCTGCAGAGGTGTTTAAGAGTGTATCTATAACTAGTGTGTTATCTTCAGTCTATGTCTTAAAACTGGCTACAGATCTCCCATGAACGGTAAATTTGCTATATAGGCTGGCTGGCAGCAACAGAAGTGGTCTCCTACAGATCACAAATGTTAGTTGACGATGCAGCTGAATCGAGGCACAATTATAAGTTAAAAATAAAATTGCCCGGAGAGATAAATCCAAATATTTGACATTACTAATTAGATCCGGCAATGCTTTCCAGAAAAGTTGAAGTTTGATTTTAATTCCCGTCGTCCAAATAGATTACGGCGTGCTTCCCCATCTTTTTCTACCCATGCGAGTATGTCAATGCTCTCAAACAAATTAAATCTCGACTCGGAATGGATTTCAAGTGAATTTCCCCAAACTTCTGCTAAGTCCCAAGTTATATTTGAATTGTATAAAACATTGAGCGGACCTACCTGGCAGCGAACCCGCTATATTTTTGCCAATAAATTATACAGGGAATTCAATTACTGAAACCCCGTCGGTCCCCGCAAACCGTAAATATTTAACTTTTGCTGCTTTTAATTGTCGCATTGTTATTATACTGAAAAGAACAAAAAATCTTTGACATTACAGCCTCTTTTATACTAACATGCCATGTAAACAAAAGCGCTATGTAAGGCTTCTTGCTTCCCAAGGGAATTTTCCAAGAACAACTCCATGCGTAGCGGACTTGAAAACAAAACGCTGTATTTACATTATGAAACTCATTTACTTGAGTTTCTCAGCTCGAGAGTAAAGTTTGTGAGCAACATTACTGACACATAAACGGTGAGTTGGAGATGCAATCATGCCAAGTTTCGTGAATAGAAACTGAAACTATGGCAAGAATCTCGCAGGAAGGTTGGTGGAACTTCCAGAATATGATAGACAAAAAGAATTATATTAGAACAAGCGTCTCAAAATGGTCAGTTCCTAAATTTGATCAGAAGAGAAAGAGTCGGTATATGATTTCATGTTTATATAAAGGTTCCCAAGGAGCTGGACTTATAAGCGCCCAAGGGGCAGGTCATCGAAACTTATCGAACGGTATTTTTCTACATCAGCTCCTCTGTAAGCCTTCTAAAGCGACTACTACCGACTGAAACTCAACGGCAACATAAAGGAATGCTTTTTCTTACCGCGATTCCTCTTACTGAAGCCGCTATTGGAAACCTATTCACGTTTCTCGGCAAGCCGTCCTGGCAAATCAATACGGCTCACAGTCCTTCCATAAAAAGAATCCAATCGATCTAGCGTCACATTTTGTATTTTTAGCTGAAATACCCTAATGGAGATCTCGGATTGCTACAAATCGGTTTTGTCCGGTACGAATGGCGCAAAAACCGGAAATGCCACGTGAAATATAGGTGACCCCCGGCGTGTATTGCAATTTCATTTAAATTAGGTTAGGTCTCGGTTTGGGGTCACGTGTACTCCATTGTTATTAGTGTTTTGTTCCCCCGAATGTCGAGCGGTATAGCTCTTGGAAACTCCTATCATGTAACCCGCTTGACCTAAATTGAATCCTCATTCCCTTGGAACAGGGATGAGTTTTGTAGAAACTAGGCGGTTGATATGCGAGCTTGCGATGTTGTTGTCCGTTTGCGTGTTACAGTTTTCGATTAATTTACCGGTTTTTTTGGTCGATCCCGTTACGGGATTGTTAACAGAGTTGACGTTTTTATATTGGCTATTAGTCAAAAACGTGGCTAACATAATTTACTTTAAAAACAAAGTTTTAACCGGCGAAAAATCAATCATCCCCTATTTTCCTACCCTTAAGGTTGGTTTTTTTTTTCAAATTTATATGGGACCAACTTTGGGGTATACCCTTTCCAATAAAAAAAGAATTATCAAAATCGAACTACATAAAAAAATAAATATATGTACTCCTCCGTTTTTTTCGTCGGTTGAAAATATATAACTAACTCTTAATACAGGTGCAGTCTATGGCCCGACAAAATTACACTGTCAATATTTTTCCATTTTGTACTTTCGACTAACTGAAAGAGTAGCTTATTCTTAAGCAGTTCAGCAAAAAGGACTCACTCTAAGAAACCTAAGTAAAAGAAAATTGTCCCGCTTAATGTCTGGTTGTGGTTCTGCCCTTTATTTACATTATCCATTCTTTTCTTTAAAATATCTATCTCAAACAAGCTTTCTACTCTTGGCCAAGCCAAGTAATCTATTTTCTTCCAGCGTCGTCATTGTTCAATCGCAATATAAGTTGAATTCAATACGTATAGCCGCTCTTTCCTTGAATATTACGAACTTACGGATACTAATTTCCATAATCACCACTTACTGTCAATTGTCATGTTGTGAGCTATCTATAACCGGTAGCCATAAAATCAGTGGTTATTGATCGATATTATTTTTAAATTGAAAGCCCGTTAGTCGACTCGACAGCGCGTTTATAAGTGCCCTGCCAACTTCGTTAAACGATTCAATTTAGCCATTATATTACGTTCATAATTGATATTAATTGAACGTATGTTAATTTGGGGACTACTCAAATTGCTATTTTGGGGTAATAAAAGGTAATGCTTAATTATATTCCACTTGTAGGCAGTGCTGTTGAATTTGCCATTCTTTCTGTATTAAACACATTATAATAGTACGTAAGCCCGTTCCCAATATAAAACGTCCGTCTTGTGTGTTATCATTTCATTACGCATTACTAACTTTCCGTCACTTTCCCGTCAATCTGCCACCCAGGCCTTTAGGGGGGATTTCAGTGTGTAACTTAGCGTGACCATTATACTTGTAACGCACATTGTGTTGTGTATAAGCGAGCCGATTCTTAAATAAAATAAATAATATCTCATGGGGTGTCCCTTCGGGTTTCGCTCCAGAACTAAGAATAAAAGAAGTAATGCATATCCGCACTATTATGACAGTGGAAGTGAGTTTGTTCATCATACGATCATAATGCAAAGTGCACAGATAGTTTACGACCCGGCGAAAGCATTGGGGCATACGTGAAATTCACTCGTCTCGCAGGCGATGTGTGGTCGGAAGTTAGTAATGTTATAATACTGTTTAGATGTTAAATATGATTTAATAATATGGCTATAAAATAAGACAGAAATGTATCAAAACATGAAATGAGTCGATCGTATCCGCTTGAGGCCGATCAGGAAAACGCGACTGCGACGCATAATATCTTTAAATACCAAAGGTGTGTAGAGTCCTCCATCAGCATAGGGCCTGCGTGCAGTCCTTCTCGAGTTTCTCGACAATGTATCTGTGCTCAGCAGTAGTATCTATCTCTATAAATACATATTAACCTCTGCTGATGATGACTTGCAACCACCACGTAGAGTTAGGTGTTTTCTTACGTAGGTAGTCTAACAAACAGTAATATTTAACTAACTAACTTCACTGGCTCACGCCCCAAAGCGTGTCTTGGCCTCCGACACGAGTTGTCTCCACTGGTCCCGATCTTGCGACATTTCCCGTCAGTTCATGGCTTGAGGGTGTGATCCTCGTCGAGGTCTGATGCGACGACGTAGCTCCAACGTTACCTGGGACGTTCAACGGGTGGCCGTACTATTGGATTCCCCAGATATGCCCATTTAGCACCTCGATCTTCGGCCATCCCTTTGCTGTGACCGATATTTACCAGTTATTTTGTATTGCAGGAACGGGCCGGTGGAGGGCGCGTACGGCCCGCAGCACAGCCCCGTGTCGCGCTCGGACGCGTCCACGGAGGACGCGGAGCTGTCCGCCGCGCTTGCTCACCAGCATCATCTCGCCATGCAGGTTAGAACGTGTTTCCTTTATCCTGCTGGCGTAGCATGGTTGCCATTTTATCGCTTATCGTTGTCAATAACTCTCGCATCGATAACGGATGTCTCATCTACGGCGATAAGTGATATCATGGCACCCATGCTACTCCCGCTGGCCTGTTCCTCTTGCCACTTCGGCAAATCTCGGCTCTCACACATCGAGGGTTGTCAATTCATGGGTGTAGTGTATACGCACTACAAATAAAGCTGGGAGCGCTTGCCACTTGTTATCGAGCTGCCGTGGAGTGAGGTCACGACTGCGCACCTAAGCTAACAGCCTAAATGGTGGTTTCATTCACTTACCCTGATACCCAAAGGTCTTCCATCACATGTGACAACACCAGATAGTGACATAATCGTTCAGTGACACATAGTAAACACGTTACTTAGATGACGGCGTTCGCTGGTCGTCACTGTGTTCCTTATCATCACGTTTCTGTATAAATAATCTGACCAGACACGTGACAGATCACCAATGCGATAGACAGATCAGAACAAGGCATACTATCTGGTACACTGATGTAGCGAAAACCTCCTTCATCCATGTATAGAAAATACGTACATAGGTACCTACTCATTTCTTCCATCATCCATTTCACACATCCATCAACCATTGTAATTTATGGCGTTGTTTATGCAGAATTCATAAAAATCACATGTCAGTCTGAGGATTGCACAAAAACAATAAGAAATGTGGCATTGCGGAGAAATGGCGCTGCATGACGACCCCTATCACAAATCGTGTATCTAATTCACAACTTGACAAGAGTGAATACTGGGAAAAACATAATATTAGGCAAAAAAAAGTGTTGTATTCTATTTGGAAGTGTACAGCGTGCAGCGTAACAAAAACGGATACCCTGGCTTCATTCAGCTCTATATCCTGAAACCAGCGCATGGTTCAAGGCAAAATAGTAGGTTTTAAATCTCACGGAATATATTAAAAGCAGTGACCCAAAGAGACTGCCAAAAATAAACGTCTACATAAAAAGTTGGATTAGCTAATATCATTCTAATTTCACTTTACATCGAATCCTTTTATTTGTTTAGAAAACCAAGCTAATTAATCACTTTTATGTAACCCAACGTTCCACAAGACTGCAGACGGTGCAATCCAATCTCGTAAGCAGAGATGTCCACGTCATTCCGCCAAGTGACTTTCCCTGGGCCGTAACTATTTTATTTCCTTCTTTTTATAGCCTTAAGATGTCACGTCTCCTCCGGGAATTAAGTATACCATAGACTTTTGATTATTTATGTGCCTTTTGAAAATTAGAAACATATGTTTTCATTGTGTAGGTCACTTTTTAAAACTGCGATTTGTCGGTTTAAATTCACCAAATGTGGGGTTTTCTTGTCACGTTCAAGTCGTTCAACCCCTTTTTGTATGGACAATATTCTTGGGATGTTAGAAGTCCGGGTTGTAACATTTTTTCAAAGAAACTCTGTAATTTTGTCTCTTGGCTAACGGGATAGAATAACAACCAGAAATAGTGGATTGACCCATTTAACATCATCATATCATAGGGATAATTTCTGGGATACAAAATATCAGATATCCTTCTGCAGGACTTGAGCTATCTTCAGACCAAAGTATGTAAGTATGCAGTTTGCGTGAAAAGATAACAAGTATAGACAAATACAGTATAGTATACATACATATTATGGTAAATTATCTGTTCCAATAAAATAGTACATTTCGATGCTAGTGCGGAAAGTATGTCATTAATTCACGAGTGCCGAGATATCTTGCCACGAGCCGTAGGCGAGTGGTAAGACTCGGGACGAGTGAAGGATGACATTTCCGCACGTGTATCGAACGACGTTTTTTAATACAGTTGCGAAAAAATTAAAAAAACAATAAGTAAGGACAGTATTAAAAAACAACTTTTTTTTAACAACTTTATTATTTTTCGTCTGTATTACAATGATGTTACTTACAGAATTAATAATATAAAAGTTTCAAATTCCTTACTTGTTGTTTTTCTTATTTTTTCGCAACTGTATTAAAAAACGTCGTTCGATACACGTGGAAAAGTAAAAAGCACTAGTGCGCAAAATGCAACTTTGCGCAAGATTTGCAGCTACAAAAGTACCACTTTTTGAGCAACTGTATTAAAAAAACATGTTTAGCTAGGTTAGACTGTATATTTTATTAAATACCTGAATTTATGGTAACTGTTTTTTCGTTGTTTAATTAGAAAACGACACTCAAATCTGATGAATTTTATTACGGAACAATAGAAGCTGTAAGTGTCTCAAAAGTTATTTCTTCGAAATTCGTTTATTCATTTTCATACGAAAGGTATCTAGTAACATGATATTTGTAAAAACATTGCCATATTGTTTGTTATATTCGCTCATAATTGTAATTTGATAGGGCGTAGATGTATCTTAATACAGCCCATCTAACTTAAACTCTGCAGCTATATACGTACTGTATAAACACCGTGTATATGTGTATATGTCAACCAAAGTATTGGTTTAGCCAGCACATCTGTTTAAAAAAATTACCTTATGCATCCATCATATAATGTTACAGCTTTTCATTAATTCAATTAATCGTAAGAGAGAGAGCTTTCCTCAAATGCTTAGTCGTAAGTAGCCTTAACAATGGACAACTTAATCTTCACTACTTCCGCAAATCATTATCCAACATCTACAACCAAAATACGCTCCTGTCATAATTTGACGGTCATCATTAAAATTTCGCAATATAGTTGCATACACACTCTTTCTGAGGAATTACATCCACTCATGTTTATAAATACAAGCTTTCTTTTCGCAATACTACTTCAATTTGCAATCTCGACATTCTCGACGCAAAGGAACCAGCAGTAAATAAGTATGACACTCATACGTAGTTAATACGTTTTTACCAAGACGACTACTTGACTTGACTCTTGATTGCTCTCACGACTTTCTCTTCATCTAATGAGTGAAATGACTTCACACTAAGTGTCATTTAAGTTTATTTTAGATGAGCATATGTTACGTAACTAGCCTAGTGGAAATACAGTTGTGGTAATTCGATGTTTTATGTAATTTTGAAGAGGATTTAATGACTCAGGTCAACCTTGAATTCGCAATGTTTTGGGTAGTAGGTATGGTTTGGTTATCGTTAAATGTATGTCGTATGCTGTCCGTTCATGGTGCCTTGCTGGTAGTATTGGTTCACCTGATTACACGACTATCGAATTCGATCTTCCCTCTAGCCCTCTAACCCGTATTAAAGTCTTATAAAAAGTCTATATGTACCAAGAAATTCTAATTAACCCGCACTAGGCCAGCGTGGGGACTACAGCCCATTCCCAATCATCCATTTAGACTATTTTGAGTATATTGGCTGACAATGTCGATTCGTCAAACTATAGGCCTACTGTTTATATCAATATTGACGTTGCACCTTGACATCTAGTTTAAATAGTATATACGACTACAATAGTTTTATTTTTATGTCAACTATAACATTACCGGTATTTGCAGGCCGGCGAATACCCGGGCGTCGGCGCGGGCGTCGACCCAGACTACGGGCAGTACGTCTCTTCCCCGGGCGCGCACTACAACCACATGGGCCACCTCACCATGGCGCCGTCGCAGAAGTATCCACACGTGAGTAGCTACATTAATACCGCACGCTTCGCTGTCAACCAATGGTCGGTGGCACACGCTTGGCTATCGGTCGCTGGGCGGGTGACATTCATCTCACAGAGAGTGCACTTATCATGGATCGCCTTCGGCACCCCAGAATCCCATATCGGCCGCTAGCCGGTGACATTCATTCACATATCGAAGATCGCTTTCGACACCCAACGCTCTGCTGTCAGCCGCTGGCCGTCAACCTTCATATTCCAATGCGCGTGGACTTATCTCAAGACACCTTCGACCGCCATTTTGAGAATTTTAGTTTGTGGTCGGCTTTCGAAAAGATACTCTCACCATCATATTATTATTATTTAATTTGTTTATATTAAGAAAAGAATGAGAATATGACGACGACAAACCTTCGGCACGGTCAAGTCAATATTTTAGATTTTTTAAACATTTTTTACAGGTGATGGATTCAGTGTCAGTATCCGGCGGCGGTACGTACGGCGCGACGGGTGGCCATTATGGCACATACGGGCACTACGGAGCCACCGCCTACCCCGCGCAGCCAGCCTACATGGTGGAACAACCGCCCCAGGTCCCGCAGTACATAGGACAGGCGAGTGTGGACCTTACTCTCATAGTAATAGAGGAGATTATTAGATTACGTATGGCGCGACCGGTGGTCACTAGGGCACGTACGACACTACGGAGCCACCGCGACCTTAGTGCTATAGTAATAGAGTAGGTTTCGCTCTGGCATGGCTTTGCTGACAAACCATAGATTGATTGATATACTCGTATTTCATTCGAGTAAACACCGACTTCATACCATGCGTAAGCGTATACGTTAATCCAGTACGGAATCGTGATGTGGGGAAATATGAAGTGTAATTGAATTTAAAACTTACACTATTATAACATTAGAGCCTATTTTTATCTGGCAGTTTGTTTGCTTACAGGAATATGTGGAAGGCGGTGGCAGTGCCTCCCCCCGAAGTGCCTCGCCCGGCGCTTTGCCCCCTCAACACAATTTGCACTTACAACAAAGGTATGTAAAGTCTATTTTGAAAAATAAATACTTAGTAAAAATTTTATACAATGAATCGCTGAATACGACACAAATATTTAGAAAATAAAGATTATACAAGGAAAATGATGATGATGATGTTATTATATTATATCTGTTTCCAGGTACGACTCAGCGTCGCTAGAACAAATCGGTCGCCATTACTGCGTGACGTCACCACGCGGCGAGTACGCGGCCGACGCGTACGGCTACCAGCACTACCCCACCGCTTACGATCCTACGCACCAGCCGCCGCAGTTCAAAGTGAGCCTTATGTCCAAGTTTTTAGAGTTGATATTAAGCTGAGTTCGTTGCGCGGCCAGTTTGTGGCCGACGAGTGAACAGGAACAATTTAATGTGAGCTCTATTTTCATAGTGATAGAGTTGCGTTTTCATTGATATGATTAGGTAACCTGACCACGCCGCTGCAGTTTTAAGCGAGCTTTATGATCCACGTGTTGGAGTTGGTATTGTGTTTATTTAACCGGACGTCTAGTTCGTAGCTGGCAAATAACGTATTACTCACCGCAATCTAAAATGAACCGTATGTTCTTAGTGCTGGAGTTACTTTATGTTCAACACGTTATGGTTGATTTTCCGTTGACTTCACCGCAAGTGTATGTATACACGGGTTGTTTTAAATGGAGTTATGTTTCTTTTACAGGATTCGCAGAACGGATTAAGTTTAGGCAGCGCTGGTGGTCAATCAATGTATGGAGACGAAGAAGAATTACAAAAACAAATGGCCAGCATGGCATTAGGTAAGGTACAATGCGTTATGGCGGCCGCACATTGAGATTTCTCCAATTATTGTAATGCATATGTAATGTGTGTTGTTAAAGTATTTGCGTCTCACATTTTGCTTAACAAAATGTGAGACGCAATGCACAATGGACAAAGAATTGGACAAGCGGAATATCACCCTTAAGTATGACATATTTTATCCATTAAAAAGCACCTCAACCCTACCTGCGCTATGGACAACTGAAATCACAAACTAGTTTGCAATTTTTTCGTATGGCATACAACAGTCTTTTTAAGGTAAATAAAAAGTTTAAAAAACTATATCCCGACTACGGAAATGTAACTATGAATAATATTTTTGTATATTTGAACTCGAAATGTTCTCTTCTTACATTTGATACCCACCACGCTACGATAACATTTTTTTTTTTAAGTCAGTCACTTATTGGTATTAGACATGACAGCCACCATGTTTTTATTTTTCATACAAAAGGTCACCCGGAACATAATTTCGAATTGATTGACACCCCATTTATCAAAATCGGTTCAGTATTTTAAACGCTACAGTGGAACATACACTAATCCAAACATAGACCGCTAAAACATACAGGGTGTTTGGTCCATCGTTTGCCAAATTAAAACGTCAGGTAGTTTGGGTCATTTGCTATCACTTCCAGCATTCAAAAAAAAATTATGGCCACTGGTTTTTAATATAAAAAAAAACCCGTGGCTACAATTTTTTTTTGAATGCTGGAAGTGATAGCAAATGACCCAAACTACCTGACGTTTTAATTTGGCAAACGATGGACCAAACACCCTGTATACCTTCCTTTCGGCTCTGCCGTAATCGGGCAAAAATTACTTAAATTATATTGTTACTACAAACAAATATCCTATGTCTTCACCAGGGACTGATTTCGGTTACGGTTATACCGGTATGAAACCGGTATTCCATTACGGTACCGTTATGTCGTAAACGTTATGCGCGCCGCGCGAACATAACGGTACCGTAACCGTTTTGAAATAACGGTTAGCGGTACCAGTTTTAAACGATACCGTAACCTTTATAATACCGGTATTATAAAGGTTATCGAGAAAAGTAAGCGAGCTGGCACTCTACAGAGGAAGCATTGGCTACTAAACATTTAAAGATAAAAAGACAAAGCAGCAGAGCCTTTGCCGGCGGTTTGGCAACAACTCCAGGCCAAAGTCGATATATCGGTACCTTAAAATAGCGGTTACGGTACCGGAAAAAATAAAGGTACCTTTATATTTCGGTAGCGAAATATAAAGGTTCCGCTACCGTAACCGCTATTTGACAACCGATATGACGTCATACCGTTAAAATAGAATACCGGTATTTTTCGGTTATGCAGTCCCTGGTCTTCACTCATTGGGCTGCGTACTCTCAAGTATGCAATGAGAAGCAGTGGGGCGTAACTAACTTCAATAGCAATGGCTCAGTGACCCAAAGCAAGTCTTAGCCGCTGACGCGAGTTGTCGCCAGTTCATGGCTTGCCAAGTTTGGTTCCACCAATACCTGGGAAGACTGATAAGTCACATCTGGATGGCCTTGTTGTACAATATGCCATTCTTAAAAAAAAGATTTATTGTCGCAAAAAAAAGCACAAAATCGAACACTGACTGATGTTCTTTATCATACTTTCAGTAAGTATGCCGCCGGAATGGCACAAGATTCTACATATTCACTGAATAACGTTGAAGCAATCCATTTGTTTTGTTTTCTATTTATATGGACAGACATTCACAATGTATAAACTTTCTTTCAGTACACGGTGGCGTGGGTCGCGAAGATGGCGGCGGTTTACAATGGCGGGATCCCAACCTACCAGAAGTCATCGGATTTTTAAACTCGCCCTCCGATGTAGTCAAAGCTAACGCGGCAGCTTACCTCCAGCATCTCACGTATATGGACGACCCTAATAAACAGAAGACTAGGAGTTTAGGTAATGCTTAGTATATTCAATATCATTCAAATTCAAACTCTAAAGGTAATGTCTCACCTATATATATATTGCCCTAAGTTTAACACTCTGAGTTTGAATTTGCTTGCTACTGGCCAGAAGTTAGCGGCTTCCGCAAGTCGTTCTCTTTCGGTGTCACACATAAACCAGAACAAGCAAAAACAAAAAGTTGCGCATTAGAGTGATTGCTAGCTCATAAGTAGACAGTGGTCTCTAAAACCTGTTTGAATTGTGGTACCTCACTTAAAATGAACAATTAATTAACATGGTTCTTCGTGGGTAATAGTATCTTTGGAAAATTATATATTTTAACTACATGCATCCGGTATCCCTGCCTCTCTGACCCCGCTGGGCCAGATTCCGGACATGTTGCATTCGAGTCTATGATCGTTAATAGTTGGTAACATTCCTAATATATCAGATTCTCATATTTCTATCGATCTTCCTGCGTTATTCTAATGGAATGTGTAATTTTCAGGCGGAATCCCACCATTAGTACGGCTAGTCTCCCACGAAAACCCTGAAGTGTGTCGTAACGCGTGCGGCGCGCTACGGAATCTGTCGTACGGGCGACAAAACGATGAGAACAAGCGGGCCATACGAGACGCGGGAGGCATACCCGCGCTCATGGCTTTATTATGTCGCGCTACGGATATGGAGGTAAGATCCCAGATTAGCTTTTGCTACTAGTTCCACAAACCGACGCAAAGTGTACACCACGATGCGTGGTTTTTTAGGGTTCCGTAGCCAAATAGCAAAAAACGGAACCCTTATAGATTTGTCATGTCTGTTTGTCTGTCTGTCTGTCTGTCCGTCCGTATGTCACAGCCACTTTTTTCCGAAACTATAAGAGCTGTACTGTTGAAACTTGGTAAGTAGATGTATTCTGTAAACCGCATTAAGATTTTCACACAAAAATCGAAAAAAAACAGAAAATTTTGGGGGTCCCCATACTCAGAAGTGAAACTCAAAAAATTTTTTTTATCAAACCCATACGTGTTGGATATGTATGCATAGGTCTTTAAAAATTATATTTAGGTTCCTAATATATTTTTTTTCTAAACTGAATAGTTTGCGCGAGAGGCACTTCCAAAGTGGTAAAATGTGTGTCCCCCCCCCCCCCCCCTGTAATAAAACTAAAAAAAATATATGATGTACATTACTATGCAAACTTCCACCGAAAATTGGTTTGATCGAGATCTAGTAAGTAGTTTTTTTTTTAATACGTCATAAATCGTAAACCGCAATTTATTTTACGGAACCCTTCATGTGCGAGTCCGACTCGCACTTGGCCGCTTTTTTTGTCACTTATTTACCACAAAGGATTTTCCGCGTAAAAGATTTGTCAGCGTAATTTATGGCCTTATTTTGCTAATATACCCTAGCCCTCCCATCCCTCGTAACTAAAATACTGCTTATATGTAGATGGCGTTACTAGTCTATGCTGATATTTTTACAACTATGCTGCAAGTGCATATAAGTTATAATTCACCAAGTATCACCCGCCAACACTACTCAAAACTGCTCGTCATCGCTGGATGAAACGCCTCAATTTTTGATTTGATTTGATTTACACACTGTCGTAAAATTGGGAATGGATGAAAATTTCAGAAGTGCCTGGTAATTTTTTTGGTGATAGGAATAACCTTCCTTAGCACCAGAAAAAAATTGCAGACTTTTCAGCTGCGTCAATTATTTTTGAAAAAAATAAACAGTTTTCTCACTTACGTTTTGGGTTTCTTCTTCTCTTACTTAAGAGCTAGGCTCTTGTCGGTGTATCTCAAATTAGGCCCTGCGCCGTTTTGGGTTTAGGACGGCGAATAAATTCCAAATTCTCGACTCTTTTCCCTCCCAAAATTTCATCAAGCTATGCATATGGAGCATTGAAATAGAAATATTATTCTTACGCTGAAATGTTTTCTCCCACAGGTGAAAGAGCTAGTAACCGGTGTAATATGGAACATGTCATCATGCGAAGACCTAAAACAGTCGATCATCGATGACGCGGCGCAGGTCATCGTCAACAAAGTCATCATCCAGCACTCCGGCTGGCATCCGACCAATCCTGGTGACACCTACTGGTCTACGGGTGAGTTAACCCAATCATGACTTGATATCTAATGTAATGTGTGTTTGAAATCCAGTAGGAAGCAACTCAGAACTATATCTGGGGTGTTCACAGGTCACTTTGGGGTCAAGGATCTCTTGGCCAAGATGGGACTAGCGGATAATTTAGACTGTAGAATGTGTGGCTAGGAGGATGAGACTATGGAACACATATTGTGTGAATGACTGTATCATCCGTTTTGTAGAAATGATGGAGCAAGCCTGGGAGCAGGCATAAAGGAAAGGGCAAATGCACAAAAGATCCCAGTGGGTCGAAGTGCATCCGAAAGGGCCCTCATAATGATAAGATAATGTGTGTTTGTGTCAACAGTCGAAATCCAGAAGCCTTTACGCGAGTCTGTCATCACATGAACACGAAGCAGAGTATAGTCGCGGAATGAAACATCTATTATAACTAGTGTATTTGTCACTGCGTCGCCAGGCCTGAGTTTATTTTTCCAAATGGGAATGGAATTGCAGTTTTTATTAGTAAGAAAGTGTGGAGATTGAAATATTGGAAAGCGCAAGGGAGATTTGTAAGTCGGGCGCTGCACTCTATCGTCTTGATTGGGAAGGCGTGTAATGTGTGATTTTCCGCGTGGGCTCGCCCTTCGGACCTTAGGACTCGCATAGAGAGCGCGCACTGAGGGGACGCTTCTGTCCTTTAGCTTTCAGTTTCGCTTGTAGTACACGAGTAGTGAGTGTCTGCGTGAGCTCGCCCTTTGGCCTCGCGTAGAGAGCGTGCACTGAGAGGACGCTTCTGGCCTTTGGCTTTCAGTTTCGCTTGTAGTACACGAGTAGTGAGTGTCTGCGTGAGCTCGCCCTTTGGCCTCGCGTAGAGAGCGTGCACTGAGAGGACGCTTCTGGCCTTTGGCTTTCAGTTTCGCTTGTAGTACACGAGTAGTGAGTGTCTGCGTGAGCTCGCCCTTTGGCCTCGCGTAGAGAGCGTGCACTGAGAGGACGCTTCTGGCCTTTGGCTTTCAGTTTCGCTTGTAGTACACGAGTAGTGAGTGTCTGCGTGAGCTCGCCCTTTGGCCTCGCGTAGAGAGCGTGCACTGAGAGGACGCTTCTGGCCTTTGGCTTTCAGTTTCGCTTGTAGTACACGAGTAGTGAGTGTCTGCGTGAGCTCGCCCTTTGGCCTCGCGTAGAGAGCGTGCACTGAGAGGACGCTTCTGGCCTTTGGCTTTCAGTTTCGCTTGTAGTACACGAGTAGTGAGTGTCTGCGTGAGCTCGCCCTTTGGCCTCGCGTAGAGAGCGTGCACTGAGAGGACGCTTCTGGCCTTTGGCTTTCAGTTTCGCTTGTAGTACACGAGTAGTGAGTGTCTGCGTGAGCTCGCCCTTTGGCCTCGCGTAGAGAGCGTGCACTGAGAGGACGCTTCTGGCCTTTGGCTTTCAGTTTCGCTTGTAGTACACGAGTAGTGAGTGTCTGCGTGAGCTCGCCCTTTGGCCTCGCGTAGAGAGCGTGCACTGAGAGGACGCTTCTGGCCTTTGGCTTTCAGTTTCGCTTGTAGTACACGAGTAGTGAGTGTCTGCGTGAGCTCGCCCTTTGGCCTCGCGTAGAGAGCGTGCACTGAGAGGACGCTTCTGGCCTTTGGCTTTCAGTTTCGCTTGTAGTACACGAGTAGTGAGTGTCTGCGTGAGCTCGCCCTTTGGCCTCGCGTAGAGAGCGTGCACTGAGAGGACGCTTCTGGCCTTTGGCTTTCAGTTTCGCTTGTAGTACACGAGTAGTGAGTGTCTGCGTGAGCTCGCCCTTTGGACTCGCGTAGAGAGCGTGCACTGAGAGGACGCTTCTGGCCTTTGGCTTTCAGTTTCGCTTGTAGTACACGAGTAGTGAGTGTCTGCGTGAGCTCGCCCTTTGGCCTCGCGTAGAGAGCGTGCACTGAGAGGACGCTTCTGGCCTTTGGCTTTCAGTTTCGCTTGTAGTACACGAGTAGTGAGTGTCTGCGTGAGCTCGCCCTTTGGCCTCGCGTAGAGAGCGTGCACTGAGAGGACGCTTCTGGCCTTTGGCTTTCAGTTTCGCTTGTAGTACACGAGTAGTGAGTGTCTGCGTGAGCTCGCCCTTTGGCCTCGCGTAGAGAGCGTGCACTGAGAGGACGCTTCTGGCCTTTGGCTTTCAGTTTCGCTTGTAGTACACGAGTAGTGAGTGTCTGCGTGAGCTCGCCCTTTGGCCTCGCGTAGAGAGCGTGCACTGAGAGGACGCTTCTGGCCTTTGGCTTTCAGTTTCGCTTGTAGTACACGAGTAGTGAGTGTCTGCGTGAGCTCGCCCTTTGGACTCGCGTAGAGAGCGTGCACTGAGAGGACGCTTCTGGCCTTTGGCTTTCAGTTTCGCTTGTAGTACACGAGTAGTGAGTGTCTGCGTGAGCTCGCCCTTTGGCCTCGCGTAGAGAGCGTGCACTGAGAGGACGCTTCTGGCCTTTGGCTTTCAGTTTCGCTTGTAGTACACGAGTAGTGAGTGTCTGCGTGAGCTCGCCCTTTGGCCTCGCGTAGAGAGCGTGCACTGAGAGGACGCTTCTGGCCTTTGGCTTTCAGTTTCGCTTGTAGTACACGAGTAGTGAGTGTCTGCGTGAGCTCGCCCTTTGGCCTCGCGTAGAGAGCGTGCACTGAGAGGACGCTTCTGGCCTTTGGCTTTCAGTTTCGCTTGTAGTACACGAGTAGTGAGTGTCTGCGTGAGCTCGCCCTTTGGCCTCGCGTAGAGAGCGTGCACTGAGAGGACGCTTCTGGCCTTTGGCTTTCAGTTTCGCTTGTAGTACACGAGTAGTGAGTGTCTGCGTGAGCTCGCCCTTTGGCCTCGCGTAGAGAGCGTGCACTGAGAGGACGCTTCTGGCCTTTGGCTTTCAGTTTCGCTTGTAGTACACGAGTAGTGAGTGTCTGCGTGAGCTCGCCCTTTGGCCTCGCGTAGAGAGCGTGCACTGAGAGGACGCTTCTGGCCTTTGGCTTTCAGTTTCGCTTGTAGTACACGAGTAGTGAGTGTCTGCGTGAGCTCGCCCTTTGGCCTCGCGTAGAGAGCGTGCACTGAGAGGACGCTTCTGTCCTTTAGCTTTCAGTTTCGCTTGTAGTACACGAGTAGTGAGTGTCTGCGTGAGCTCGCCCTTTGGCCTCGCGTAGAGAGCGTGCACTGAGAGGACGCTTCTGTCCTTTAGCTTTCAGTTTCGCTTGTAGTACACGAGTAGTGAGTGTCTGCGTGAGCTCGCCCTTTGGCCTCGCGTAGAGAGCGTGCACTGAGAGGACGCTTCTGTCCTTTAGCTTTCAGTTTCGCTTGTAGTACACGAGTAGTGAGTGTCTGCGTGAGCTCGCCCTTTGGCCTCGCGTAGAGAGCGTGCACTGAGAGGACGCTTCTGTCCTTTAGCTTTCAGTTTCGCTTGTAGTACACGAGTAGTGAGTGTCTGCGTGAGCTCGCCCTTTGGCCTCGCGTAGAGAGCGTGCACTGAGAGGACGCTTCTGGCCTTTGGCTTTCAGTTTCGCTTGTAGTACACGAGTAGTGAGTGTCTGCATGAGCTCGCCCTTTGGCCTCGCGTAGAGAGCACGCTCTGATTTTCGATGACATTTGGTCGAGTACCCCCGACCTTAGTTGCCGTTTTGGCAGACTCTTGGTTAACCTTATGACATCAAATATCAAATTTTCTAGGGATCACATCGGCTCCCTTCATACTTTACCCAAACATTGTCTTATTCCAGTGGACCTCCTTCTGGGAGAACAATCATATGAATGAGAAAAGTGTTAATGCAGCGTTATACGAGTATTATTTATAAAGAAGTAATTGAGTAGAGTAACCCGTTTGTGCAGTATTCCGGAACGCATCGGGCGTGCTCCGCAACGCCAGTAGTGCTGGCGAGTACGCGCGGCGCCGCCTGCGCTGCCTGAACGGGCTGGCGGAAGCGTTACTCCACGCCGTACGCGCCGCTATACAGTGCAACGCCATCGGCACCAAGATCGTCGAGAACTGCGTCTGCGTGCTCCGGAACCTGTCCTACAGGTAATGTACCTATTGTGGAGACAAGGCGGCGGCCATAACATTTTCCCGAGGGACGGTATGGGGTTCTTCAAGAAAGAAGTGTGCATTTTTTAAGAGTCGGCAACGCGCTACCCTAAACCCTTGCTGCCTACGTGGTATAAAAAAAGTAAAGGTCCCAAATTTCGTAAGTACGAGATTTCGGACCCGAACAGACCCGAAAAGTTAAATTAAAGCTTGTAAAAAGCTGTCATCCATTTCGTGTTACCAGCTTCAGACTTCACATTTGCCGTTTCTTATTGTGACACGTGTAGCATCATTCGTAAAGATTACTATCGATCGCTGAAACATGGAAGGCAAAAAGTTATCTAAAACCATTTCAAATTTAAGGTAACCGTTCGAGTGCTCGACGCTGTACCTACTCAAATTCACATGGCTTAAATTCTAATGAAGAAAAATCCTCTTAGTTCGAATTTAAGCCAAATTGCTTTGACATAAAGTCCCCATGCCATATCTATGCACACTACACACACTAGCACACTATCTATGCGGTTCTCAAAACTGGTTCATTTGATTCGCCATTTGGCATCAAAATTAAAGTAGCCAATTGCCGATTCTTTTGAGGTTACTGAACTTATTTCAAAATGCGAATTCGATTTGTACAAAATGACGAATTTGTTTAAACCACACTATGTCTCGACATACCTAACAGTGGCGGAGCGCCCATACAAGCCGATTCCCACCGGCTTCCCTAAAATTTCATGCTATATATTACCAAACTCGTAAATCATCAAAAAACAGCCCTTTTATTTGGCTCCGGGTTGTCCAGTGAAAATACTTACGCGCCGCCACTGATACCTAGTATACCTACTGTTCCGTTGCAAACAACAATGAATAGCCGTTGTGAATCCAAGGTTATAAATATTAGTTGCATCGCTTATCTAACGGAGTCAAGCGGATAATTCGCACGTGAGGACAATACAAAAGAGAACATAAATGGAATATAATTTGTTAAATAATTACTTAGTAGTATGTGTGGGGGCGTGGGTAGGTCCCCCACAAGGCGGACTGATGACCTGGTAAAGGTCGCGGGAGTCCGCTCGATGCGGCTGGCGCAGCACGGCTTATTGTGGCACTCTTTGGGGGATCTATGTCCAGCAGTGGACGTCATTCGGCTGATATGATGATGATGATGTGTGGTTTGATTTAAAATAAACAGAAACATGGAAAAACTGTTAAAAACTTTGTACAGTGGAAATCACTATTGTCATGTGATGGTGACAAGATGCAAAAGAGTCCATGTATATGTCCTTAACTATACAGACATACTCGTATTATGTGTAGTTATCGGCGACTTAGAAACGACAACATTTAAACGAATTGTTATGCAAATAAATAATTTTCATTTATGTCACAAATATTAATCATGCGAAGTATCAACCATACTAAGAATAACCATAGATTGAATGAATCAGCTGTGAATGATTTTTAGCTAGAAAAGTTTATGTGTAAAAAGTACGTCTACAGTATTCAAATGCTTGTTAAACATGATCGGTGTAGGCTCGCAGAATATGTTCATAACTCTTCTTTTTATTTACAGATGTCAAGAAATAGAAGATCCTCTATACGATACTAGAGCACCACCCACCCAATCCTCTGGACAGGCGAGGATACAAGCTAGTGCTTCCAAAGGTAATTCTTTAACAAATACTCAACTTTTTCGTTTAATTATTATGTTTTCGAAGGTTTTCAAGGTTTACAACAAGGAGTACATTAATATGAAGGACGGGAAATAAGGGATTGCCTGTATAGAGTGTTATACTAGGCTAGATGGTCGGCCTGGGCGATAACATTCTTTTTACAGCAATTTAAACTGTTCATAAAAAAGTAACATTTTGCTCTGCCAGCCTTATGGGGGACGATATGTTTTGATGAAAATAAGAATGTATTTATTTGTAAAACACAGGTGTAAAATAAGATCTTATTCTAATACCAAAGTACCCCGTTTTTTGTCTATTGGGCGTACAAATTTTTAGTTTAGAAATAAACATTTTTTTACGAAATAAAAAACCACAGAAAAATGAATCTACTGTAAAATTAGATGAATTTGAATGTTGAGTTTTAGCGTTTTTATTATTTTGATATCGAGGCTCACAGACCATTCTTGGCATTCCGTTACAAACTAGCAAGAAATAAAGGTTTTTAGGGTTCCGTACTCAAAGAGTAAAACGGGACC
The DNA here is from genome assembly GCA_963854355.1 of Epinotia brunnichana. Classification (NCBI taxonomy): domain Eukaryota; kingdom Metazoa; phylum Arthropoda; class Insecta; order Lepidoptera; family Tortricidae; genus Epinotia; species Epinotia brunnichana. The sequence goes on from OY977959.1 coordinate 10,104,756, forward strand.
CTATTACTAAGACTTCGCTGTCCGTCCGTCCGTCCGTCCGTCCGTCCGTCCGTCCGTCTGTCTGTCACCAGGCTGTTCTCGTCTGTATCTCAAGAACCGTAATAGCTAGAGAGTTGAAATTTATATTATAACAACAAATACGAGGGCGACACTGAAAGTCTTTAGAACTGGCCACTTGTAATAAATATAATAAAAAAATAAGTTCAAAATTTGAAAATGGAACTCTTTCTTAATATTTTTGTGTACGAATTCCACTCGATTGTCATTTGTTTTACGATTTGGCGGCAAATTGAAAATTGTGTGTACTACGTGAGCATGAATTTAACGCGAGAAAATTTTCGAGCAATGATTTTTTACGACTTTCGATGTAATTTAAGTCAACAAGAAAGTTATGATAGACTTCGATTGGCCTTTCACGATGAAGCCCCATCTCGTGCTACTATTTACAACTGGTTTAATGAATTTAAACGTGGCCGCACTGATCTCACTGATGATCTGCGTGAGGGCCGGCCTTCTACGGCGACTACTGAAGATAACATCAGTGTTGTGCGGCGTATGATAGAGACTGACAAAAGAGTAACCTATCAGCAGATTCGTACAAGCTTAGCCATTGGTATGAGTCAAGTCCACAAAATCCTCCATGAACATTTAGCGGTGAGGAAGCTTTGTGCCCGGTGGATACCTCATAATTTGACAGAAGCCCAAAAAGTCCGTCGTGTTGATTGGTGCCGTGAAATGGGTCAAAGATTCAACGGAGGTGACTCAAATGCTGTGTTCGACGTAGTTACGGGTGACGAAAGCTGGATTTACTGTTATGATCCTGAAACTAAAAGACAGTCTGCTGAGTGGGTGTTTCCTTCCGAGGAGTTGCCTACTAAAGTGAAGAGAGGTCGAAGTGTGGGAAAAAAGATGGTGGCCTCGTTCTTCGGAAGGACTGGTCATTACGCAACAATTATTTTAGAGGATCAAAAAACAGTTACTGCGAAGTGGTACACTAACAATTGTTTACCACTTGTCTTGGAAAAAGTTCGAGAAAAACGGCCTCGCAGTAGGATCCTGCTTCACCACGACAACGCCTCATCGCACACCGCCAAGCAAACGATCGACTATTTGGCGACGGCAAACGTGGAATTACTGGGTCCACCCACCTTATAGCCCCGACCTTGCACAAGGTGATTTTTATTTATTCCCAAAAATTAAAGAAAAACTTCGAGGAAAACGTTTTTCTCCAACTTACTCGGAAATGTTTCCATTAATGGAGTAAAAACACACCTCGAAGTTTATCGTTATATGCATTGATGAGATAATAAATTAAAAAAAATGGAAATACTTCCCGGACATGCCCGGGAAGTAAATATTATTGTGCAGGTTACTTACTTTTAATTTCATGCAAGACTACAAATTCACCATACAGCCAATTGTCCAATAGTCACGTACAAAAACCGACATAGATAGAATAATAATTGTGTCCAAATCATAAGACAGTTTTTTTAGACTTAATTATTTTCTCGGACTGATAAATATTTTGTAACAAATGTATAGTTTTTTTAAATGTCTAATGCGTTTAGGGATTGTCGATTTAACTAAATGTAATAATGCCTATATTTATATTTACTAATACTATAAGTTTTCTTTTATTTATTTTCATTGCTATGTTTTATGTGGAATCAAATATACAATTCGGACCCAATACTTTAAACTTTAATATCCTTAAAAAAAAATTAGGCGGGAAACTGGAATTCATTTTGTCAAAGATTTTCTGCCGTGTTATTTTTACGAAAATAAAATGAGTTCTACAAATAGTGACGAAGATATCCCAATGGGTACACCACCAGAATTAGCAGCAGAGGCAAAGTTGGCGAGAGCTAACTTGCTTCCGCCTAAATCCGAAGAAAAATATTTAAGAACGTTCGCAAATTTCAATTCCTGGCGAAAGAAGAAAAATACCAGTTCGTTGTCGGAAAATGTTATTTTGGCGTATTTTAACGAACTTGCAAAAGATAAAAAACCTTCTACTCTGTGGGCAATGTACTCAATGCTGAAAAGTACTATACAACTAAAATATAATATAAACATTAAGAACTACGCGAACTTATTGTCATTTTTGAAACGGAAATCATCCGGTTTCAAAAGCAAGAAATCGAAGATTCTTACCAATGAGGATATCACAATATTCTTAAATGAAGCTCCAGATGAGATTTTCCTAGCAATAAAGGTAAACATAATATTGTATAACTGACTTAAATATTATTTTCCATATTTGGACTCTATCCGTCGTATGTTAACATTATTATTTATTTGTTTCAGGTTGCTCTCATTTTAGGCGTCAACGGTGCATGCCGAATGATCGAGTTGACTAATTTAACAGTAAACGACATAACGTGCCATGATGATATACTTCTGGTAAAACTACGGGACACAAAAACTAAAATCGACCGCATGTTCGTTATTCCAAATGAGTTTGTGCCAGTTGTAAAAAAATACCAATTACTTCGTCCCAAAAGTACCAATTCGGACAGATTTTTTATAAATTATAAAAATGGGAAGTGTGTCAATCAAGTAATTGGACGGCATGCAATGGCGAAAATGCCAACACAAATCGCAAGCTACTTAAATTTAGCTGACAGCGATTGCTACACAGGCCATTGCTTTCGGCGGTCATCGGCCACCTTGCTAGCTGACTCCGGGGCAAATTTAACAACCATAAAGAGGCACGGTGGTTGGAAATCTGACGCAGTAGCCGAGAGCTATATTGAAGAATCGGTGCAAAACAAAAAGAACATATCCGAAAAAATTAATCAAACTATCACCCTTCAAACAGAATCTCAGCCATCTACATCGAATCATCAATGTAATAAAATATCAAGTCCGAAACCATCCACCTCCCGCATAGATTCTGCTCCCTTATCACCTAATCCGCAGCATTCTAACACACAATCAACAACAACTTCTAATCAAGAAAATATTCAAACCAACATAAGCGTTCCGGGGAAAAATATAACTCTGTCTTTCACGAACTGCCCTAATATGAATAATGTATCTATAACATTCAATTAAAACTCCTGACATAAGGTTTATTTTTATTACTATTAAAGTGTTGAATTTGTTTAGATTGTAGGTAGATTGTTATATAAACATGTGCGAAATAAATATAACCTTTTAAGATTTTGTTTTATTTCCTCGCATATTTGGAGAAAAGCAGTATACAGGCCTCGGCAGGAATGTCATTTCGTGGATGAGTATGGTTTTGAAGGACGAGGCATAGCCGAGTCCTTCAATAGATACGAATTTAAAAAACTTTTCCCGGCCTCTGCAGTAATATACTATTATGGACGCCGACGAAGCAGTGGCTGCGTTTCAAAAGGCCGTCGAAGAGACCCCTAAGGACGAGTGGGCAAAGTGCTTTTCTCAGTGGTTCTATCGAATGCAGCGATGTATTGATGTGAAGGGAGGCTATTTTGAAAAGATATAATAAAAGTAATAAGTTGCTTGAATGCTCAGTTTTTGATTTTCTAAGAACTTTCAGTTTGACCCTCGTACTAAAAACAAAATAAAATATTTTTTTAAGGGGGGTTCCCATACAACAAACGTGATTTTTTTTGCCGTTTTTATAGATAATGGTACGGAACCCTTCGTGCGCGAGTCCAACTCGCACTTCGCCGCTTTTTTTTATTTAATCGTATGGCATACATTATTGTTTGGCATTTGAGTTTGTCACTCTTTAGTACCACCTATAGGACACGTGCAGGGTTATGGTAGGTAGCTCCTGCGGACGCAAGTGACAGGTGTCCCCCAGTACTATAAAACTAGATGAATTCGAATGTTGAGTTTTAGCGTTTAATAATTTGACATCGAGGCTCACAGACCATTATTTGCATTCTGTTACAAACTAGCAAGAAATAAATGTTTATTTATTTATTTTATATTAATACGAGACATAACTGTTAGTGCTCCCGTGCGCTCACAAAATGTACGTATCATCGCCAACCACCATCCCCTCACCATCCGTGCACTCTATATGCATTATAATAAGGTTCAATATAAATACAGGATGGTCAGTGAACTGTTTTGGCGTTTGTACACGTGTCAACACACGCACCAAAACATTAAACTTTTCCCTCTGTAACATAGCCAAAAATGCACTCGATTTGCGATTGGTTTTCACTTCTTCCTGCTCTTAAGCTACATTAAGTTAAAATGTCTAAGTAATTTTAGGATATGGCACTCCAGGTATTTTATTTAACATTATGTAGGTACCTAAAACTTTCTGTATTTGACTGTGAGTTGCCTAAATAAATAAATAAAAAAACTCATTCTTCCAGGAGAGAACTTAGGCTGCTTCGGCGGCAGTAAAAAGAAGAAGGAAGGTTCCTCGTCGTCCAACTCCACCAGTCCGCTCGGGAAAAGCGATCCCGACTCGCAACCCCTGGACACCTCCACCACGCAGCTCGGGTACAGCGTACCCAAAGGCACCGAGATGCTCTGGTCGCCTGAGGTAATTCTTACTCAATTTGATAATTATTTTATACTAGCTTCTGCCCGCGAATCCGTCCGCGTGGAGCTCGTTTATATCGTAGCAGCACCATACAAACTTTCTGGATGATTTCCGGGATGAAACTATCCCATGTCCTTCCCCGGGATTCAAACTATCCGGGGTTCAGCGGTTTAAGCGTGAAGAGGTAACAGACATACAGACAGACAGACAGACACACTTTCGCATTTATAATATTAAGTATAGTATGGAAGTATATGGATATGGATAATACGGTATTTGACAACTATTTTTAGATTATCAATAAACAAATGGTGTCGAAAATATTCTGAAAACACCAAGCTTCAACTCATTTCTGATATTAAGGAGCTAGGTTAAGGCTTTTAATTAGTTTTAGTTTAGTTCCCCCCAAACCTCAATGTAACACAGCCATACTCAACTTTTTTTCTAAGAGGGCCGCAAAGACATTTTGTGTAAGGAGCCCCGGGTCACATCTAAGGAGCCACGGGTTCGTATACTAGGACCATGGTGGACCGCGGGCCACCCGCGAAAGCTCGGGGCTTTTAATTAGTTTTAGTTTAGTTCCCCCCAAACCTCAATGTAACACAGCCATACTCAACTTTTTTTCTAAGAGGGCCGCAAAGACATTTTATGTAAGGAGCCCCGGGTCACATCTAAGGAGCCACGGGTTCGTATACTAGGACCATGGTGGACGGCGGGCCACCCGCGAAAGCTCGGGGCTTTTCATTCGTTTTAGTTTAGTTCCCCCCAAACCTCAATGTAACACAGCCATACTCAACTTTTTTTCTAAGAGGGCCGCAAAGACATTTTATGTAAGGAGCCCCGGGTCACATCTAAGGAGCCACGGGTTCGTATACTAGGACCATGGTGGACGGCGGGCCACCCGCGAAAGCTCGGGGCTTTTAATTAGTTTTAGTTTAGTTCCCCCCAAACCTCAATGTAACACAGCCATACTCAACTTTTTTTCTAAGAGGGCCGCAAAGACATTTTATGTAAGGAGCCCCGGGTCACATCTAAGGAGCCACGGGTTCGTATACTAGGACCATGGTGGACGGCGGGCCACCCGCGAAAGCTCGGGGCTTTTAATTAGTTTTAGTTTAGTTCCCCCCAAACCTCAATGTAACACAGCCATACTAAACTTTTTTTCTAAGAGGGCCGCAAAGACATTTTATGTAAGGAGACATTTTATGTGAGGAGTGACTAGCACGACGTCTGATAGTTGTAAGGTAGATTCCGTCGTGACTAGCACGACGTGTGATAGTTGTAAGGCGGACCCCGTGTTACGTTTTAGTAGCGTGGGATCTAGAAGGGAGCCGGAGCCGGCCGGTAATTTAAACTGACCACTCCGACAACGCGTGCTTCTGCTTCCACCGGCTCCCAACCCCTTGATAGCTGTAACACTAGTATTCATATAGATAGTAATGTCATTAATATGGTACACCAAAATATACAGGGATTCACTAGTAAGGAACTAGAAATTGACTTGTTTATACAATGCTCAAATATCCATATTCTTTGTATAACGGAGCACTGGCTTAAGGGTCATGAATTTATGTTTAATTTTAGCAATCATGGCATAGTAAGTTCATTTTCTAGGAAGGAATGTAGGCGTGGAGGGTCTTTAATAATGGTAACACACAATTTGAAAAGTAAGGAACGTAAAGATATTGTTGACAAATCCATCGAACGCCAAATAGAGCTCTCTTGTGTTGAGTTGGATCAATTCATAATTGTATGCGTATACAGACCTCCATCGGCGGATTATAGTCTATTCGAGTCAGTTATGGATGACGTGCTCAGTAGTGTTTTTATAAGTGCAAAATGTGTTATTGTGTGTGGTGATTTTAATGTTAACTTACTTGAGAAATCGCCCATGTGTGTGAGTCTAGTGAATACTTTTAAATCGTTTAACTTAGTGAACCTGTTTTGTGAACCAACCCGAATTACAGCAACCAGTGCAACATGTATAGATAACGTTTTCAGTAATGAGGATGCAATTAATAAATCTATTATTAACAACTTAAGTTCTGACCACTGTGGACAACAAGTCTCCTTCAGCGGGAAAACTGACGAAAATCCACGAGATACTATGTGCAGACCTATTTCCGAAAAGAGATTAGATTTATTCAATCGTAATATTGCGAAACGATTACTTTATCTTCCATTTACTGAGGAAAGCCCAGACAGTTTGTATGCTCATTTGTTTAACTGTATCAAAATGGAATTTGATGCCTGTTTTAATTTAAGGAAACTTCAAAGCAAGATCAGGACTAAATTTAGCGACTGGGCTACCCCGGATATTCACGAGAAAAGACGCCGACTCTATGACTTGTACGATTCGAGAACTATTGATAAAAGGCCGGAATTTCTGGAGTATGTTAAGAACTACTCGAAATCTTTTAAGTTATTGTGTGTCGCCGCTAAAGCCGATTACTTGTCAAAAAAGATCCAGAACTCCAACGACAAGGTTAAAACTGTATGGCAAGTTATAAACAATGAAACTGGGAAACGCAAGATAAGAGACCCACACTACAGTCTACGAATTGATGATACTTTGGTAAGTTCTGACCATGAAGTAGCAGATCATTTTGAGCGGTTCTTTTCTAACGCACCTTTTGAGACCACGAAGTCTTTAAACTCATCACCAGATGTCGCTGAATCATTATTGAAAGCAAATGTAGCGGAATGTACAGAAAACTTTAGCTTCACTCACGTGACCCCTCATATTCTTGTAAAAACGTTTAAATTGTTGAACTTAAAGAAGACTGAAGATCTTTGGGGCATTTCAGTCAAAGTATTACATTCCATTGTAGAATCAATCGCACCTTTTTTAGCTGATATTTTTAATAAATGTATTGATACTGGAGTATTTCCTGATCTCATGAAACACAGTAAAATTATTCCGCTGTTTAAATCAGGAACGAAAACTGACCCTACCAACTTCAGGCCAATATCAATACTACCGGCACTAAGCAAAGTCTTTGAAAAGATTATTCTTAATCAGCTTATGTCTCACTTTAATTGTAATAAACTGTTCAATAACAATCAGTTCGGTTTTACTAGGGGTCGCTCTACCACTGATGCCGGTGTGGTACTAATTAAACATATTTTTGAAGCCTGGGAAGAGGCTCAAGATGGTATTGGAGTGTTCTGTAATTTATCAAAGGCATGATTGCGTTGATCACGAGAATTTAATCAGAAAGTTAAGACATTATGGGATTAAAAACGGTGCTCTTGATCTTGTATCATCGTATCTTTCTGAGAGAACACAACGAGTAGTCGTCAACGGGATGCACTCAGCGGGGACAACTGTTGCTCTTGGTGTTCCTCAAGGCTCGATTCTGGGTCCATTTTTGTTTCTGATTTACATCAATGACCTACCAAATGTGGTGCAAGATAAGCATGATATAGTGTTATTCGCAGACGACACGTCGCTTATTTTCAAGGTAGACAGGAAAGAGACAAGCTTCGATAATATTAATGATGCGCTCAACACTGTTGTGGAATGGTTTACAGCAAATAATTTACTGTTAAATTCCAAGAAAACAAAGTGTATCAGATTCACTTTACCTAATGTCAAGCACGTAAACAATACCAGGATCAAATTAAAGGGCGATGAACTGGAATTTGAAGATAGAACAGTGTTTTTAGGCATCACCTTGGACTCAAAACTACAATGGCATGCGCATATCGACACCCTAGCCGGCAAACTTGGTTCTGCAGCCTATGCAGTAAGACGTATAAGACAGTTAACAAACGTTGAGACGGCCAGGCTGGTGTACTACAGTTACTTCCACAGTGTTATGTCCTACGGAATCCTGTTGTGGGGAAAAGCGGCTGATATCCAGACCATCTTCGTGCTACAGAAACGAGCTGTACGCTCCATCTACGAACTAAAAGCCCGAAATTCTCTCAGGGACAAATTTAAGGAGGCAAATATTCTTACTGTAGCATGCCAATACATTCTTGAGAATATTATGTATGTGCGGAAAAACCTTCAGGACTTCAATCTCAACAGTGATATCCACGACTACAACACCAGAAGTAAACACAAGATCGCAGTGCAGTACAGTCGTCTTCGCAAGGTTAGCACGTCGTTCGTGGGGAACTGTATACGTTTTTACAATAAAATACCTACCGAAATTGTTAATTTGCCGTTAAGTAAATTTAAGTCTCATATAAAAAAATATTTGCTAAGCAAGGCGTATTATAATGTCAACGATTTCATAAACGACAAAAATGCCTTTAAGCCAGTAGTAGTCAAATTGTATTAGAATTAATATACCTTCGAGTATGATTGTCTTGGCGTATTACCTTTGTAATTATTATAAGTACCGGAAATAGCTGTTCCGTTTTATGTAACATGAGAGCACGTAATGCTTTTTCTCGCCGAACAAGTAGCTTTAATCTTTGCTATTATCAATGTCCAGTGTGGCTTGAATATGTCATGCTCGCTTAAAGGGCTTTGCTTACGGTGGCGTCGTTGATCGGGTCGCCACCTTCCCTAACATATGGTTGAGGGAGGCGATGGCTGAGATATGCGTCATACTCGTGATCGGGTGCTGTTTGTGGAGTCCGGTCTGTTCATGCTTGCAAGGGCATAGTAACTACCTAAATACTAGTGTTATTATCATTATTTTGACGAGAGACATCATTCTGTTCTTGACACGTTTTATTGTTATTGACCCTGTACATCTCTGACAATATTACATTAATGATCCTTTTTTTTCTGTTTTAACGCTTAGGGACAGTATACATCTCTATAAGAACATTAGAATAATTATTAATTGTATTTGGATGCTCAGAGACATTATACATCTCTGGGGTACTAAATTATATCATAAACTTATTGTTAATTCTGATACAGACCTTATATCGAATGTATTTGATAATATTTTACAATTTTGGATTGTTCTAGTTTTCATTCAGTGACATTTAGTTTGTAACCATTTAGGTACTAATTAGTTAAAATCTGCAATTTTAAAATGATTATTGTGTAAGATTATTAATATTATATTGTAGAACACCATTTGACATGTAAAAGTGCCCTTGTGGCCTATTTGCAGAATAAATAATTGATTTTGATTTTTTTGATTTTGCCCCGGGTCACATCTAAGGAGCCACGGGTTCGTATACTAGGACCATGGTGGACGGCGGGCCACCCGCGAAAGCTCGGGGCTTTTAATTAGTTTTAGTTTAGTTCCCCCCAAACCTCAATGTAACACAGCCATACTCAACTTTTTTTCTAAGAGGGCCGCAAAGACATTTTATGTAAGGAGCCCCGGGTCACATCTAAGGAGCCACGGGTTTGTATACTAGGACCATGGTGGACGGCGGGCCACCCGCGAAAGCTCGGCGGGCCGCAGGTTGAGTATACATGTATGTAACAGAACAGAACGTTGACGTTTCCTTAAATAAATGATCTCTTATCTCTCTCTAGCAGTCAAACAGCATAAATTCTTGCAAATAGCAACACTGAATTTCAGTTCACTGACAGAGTAAGCGGCGGGAAATTGGCGGGAAACTATAGGTCACCACATGTACCATATTCTGCTACATTCGATGAAATAATGTTTCTCATCGAAGCGAGTTCGCTCTGTGGAGATTTCATCTTGAAAGCAAACGGTCCAGTAACTAAAAAGTTAAAAATGGCGGCCACTTCCATGCCTTTTTTGACCGCCCGAGGCAATTCACAATCATGTCATCCCGTAACGTTCATTTAAAGCTACTCTTGCGCACATCTCTGACAGCACTCGGTACCGTGCCTAAAAAGTTAAAAAATGGTGGATATTTCGATCTCTTATTCCCTTTAGAAACCTCCGCTTCGGTTCTGCGTTACTTACAAGTTTAATTTGACAACACTGAGGCGCTTGACCAATGACGAATGACCCTATTGCCTGTGTTAACTTGTAAAATTGTAACTATAGCTTCGTGTAACGCACGCGCACCACTGAAACAATACAGAAGTCTGGAACTATCGTAACGTAAGCTTACGCTGTATGTTGTTGTCAGGTGGTGCCCCTATACATGGCGCTGCTGCAGACGTGTTCGAACCCTGAGACGCTAGAGGCGGCCGCTGGAGCCCTACAGAACCTCGCCGCCTGCTACTGGCAGCCTTCCATCGATATTCGGGCCGCCGTCAGGAAGGAGAAGGGTGAGTTCACGATATACAACCTTAAGATTAGAATGTGAAGGTTCACTTTCTTTTGCGTTGACGTTTTTGAAATTTGCCGTGCAGTTCCAGACTCAGGGCTGGTTGCATCAACTTACGATTACAGACCGATCAACGGTAAATATGGCGGCAGCTGTCATCCCATACTTGTTAAACTTTCCATACATTCAGATTTTAACGAACACCGCGTACAGACGGTTTGGTGCAACCCACCATGAGCACCTTTGAACCTTTGTAAGCGAAGTTACTTAAGGCCGAAACGCACAGACAGCGGCAGCGGCGCGGTGCGGTGCGGCGCGGAGGCGGTACCGGTTGTAATGTTCGAGATAATATGGAAGGATCCGTATAGAGCGGCGCGGTATTCTGTGCGGACCCTTTTATAGCTCAAACATTACAACCTGTACCGCCTCCGCGCCACACCGCACCGCGCCGCCACCGCTGTCAGTGCGTTTCCAGCTTTAGAAATGAAAGTTATAGAGTTCATAGAGAAAGTGCTGTAATGTTTCTTTTGGCAATTCCTTTACCTCCTTGGCTATGACCGTTTTCTCTCTCTTTCACCAGGTCTACCAATACTAGTGGAACTGCTCCGGATGGAGGTAGACCGCGTCGTGTGCGCGGTGGCCACGGCGCTTCGCAACCTGGCCATAGACCAGCGCAACAAGGAGCTCATCGGGAAGTACGCCATGCGGGACCTGGTGCAGAAGCTGCCCAGTGGGAACCAGCAACATGACCAGGCAAGCATCAGATATGTCTATACCAATACTAGTGGAATTGGCCACGCCGCTCCGCAACCTGGCCATAGACCAGCGCTGTAATTGCAGTACAAAACAGCTCAAAACTAATTGATTAGGCTGGTCTACCTGACACTTGCGGCATATTTTGGCGAGAGGCCTCGCTTCGGTCTGTGACCTCTCAGCTCGAGTCGACTGAGACTTGGTCACACGAATACCAGTCAATGGTTTCGGCCACTACTTCGAGCGGCAGCGCCGTGGGTGCGTACGTGGACGAGAGGCCTGGCTTCGATCTTGAGACCGCTCGGTGTCGTGACTGAGCCGTGAATGTTCTTCTGCGATTTTAACCAAATGTAATTCCACAGCAGGGCACGTCAGACGACACAATCGCCGCGGTCCTGGCGACGCTCAACGAGGTGATCAAGAAGAGTGGAGAGTTCAGCCGCTCGCTGCTCGAGGCGGGCGGCGTGGAGCGGCTGCTCAACCTCACCAAGCAGCGGCATCGCCATACGCCGCGCGTACTCAAGTTCGCAGGTGAGACCTTTTTGTTTTTACTGGAAGGAAAAACCGGTATGTGATACCTCCACGGGGATAGTGCGGGGGTTATGTCGGACTCGGACCGACTAAATACCCCCCTCGTGATCCTCCTTGACGTATTTTTGCAGCGATTAAGCCGTAATACATATAAATAAATAAATAAATATTTGCGGACAATCTTCTACAAATCAACCTAGTCCCAAACTAAGCAAAGCTTGTACTATGGGTACTAGACGACGATATAGATACTTATATAGAGAAATACATAGAAAACATCCATGACTCAGGAACAAATATTCGTGCTCATCACACAAATAAATGCCCTTACCGGGATTCAAACCCAGGACCTGTTGCTTCGTAGGCAGGGTCACTACCAACTAGGCTAAAGCGGTCGTCAAAATATAATAAGTGTGAGGGGAATACCGGCAACACATGAGCTGGAAGCACTCATCAGGCATGAGAGCATTGTTAGTTTTTGTAAATCATAGCTGCTGACATGGGCAGGTCACCTTGAACGAATACCGGATAACAGGGCTGATATGAAGCGTTGGAGCGACTGTATGGAAGATAGTAAAGTATACCAATTGGAAGAAAGTTTATGCTCATTCTCATTACCTACTTACCTATCCCAATAGTCTAGGTTTCCCTCTGGGTTGGAAGATCAGATGGCAGTAGCTTTTGTTAAAGTAGTGCCTATGCCAAATCTTGGGATTAAGTGCTAAAGCGGAACCTCGGCTTGTTTAGGGCACAACCGCTTGGAGAATGATGATGACCAGGGAACGAAACTATGGTGCCGGTGACGTCATTATGACGCAAAGTCGCACATAAGTTTTTTTACGTCATACCTGGCCATAAAGTAGGAATTACCGCACGCTATGCGTGCGGAAAACCCCACTTCCTGGCCAGATAGAGACGTAAAATTTTGTACTCACCACGGGCGGTAATAAAGAAAGCTTCAGAGCGCATATTTATCGCCCTTGCCTTCGGCTCGGGCGTCAAATACCTGCGATCTGAGACATTCTTTGTTTAACCGCCCTAGGTAAGTAATGTACTATTAAAATAACATTGCAACACCTCAACGATTCTTAATAATACAATAATGGTAATAGAAATATTATTGCTTATTTATAAAAATGTATCATCATCAGAAAGACGTCCACTGCTGGACATAGGCCTCCCCCAAAGAGTGTATATATATATATATATATATCAATGTATATATACACAAAAAATACTGAAAATTATAAAAAACTATACTTATATTTTTATTTGTAGTGAATTTCTAAAAAAAAAAATTCCATAAGTAAATGAAACAACACAACAAATTTTTCGTTGGATGACGAAGTATGCAGAACGCTTAAGGTTTACACATCAGTAAAAGAGCCTAGTAAGTTGTTATTTGATGAGGTATCTATAATCTAGATAAAAACACTCTGTATGTAGCTTGACGTCATACGTCTGTCATCGGCACCATAACGTTTTTGAATTGTTATTATGACATTTTATTATACAATTGATAATTTTAAATTCATTAAATATTTATTGCTCATCCGGTTATAGTTTTAGGTATGTCTGTAGGTAGTATGCTGTGTTTGTGATCTCCGTTTTTTACTAACAATAGTTTTGTAAGTTATGTCTAACTATTATAAATAAATAAATATTACGGGACAATCTTACACAAATCAACCTAGGCCCACGGTAAGCTCAGTATGGCTTGTGTTGTGGGTACAAGGCGATGATATATATAATAGATAACATACATACATATAGATACTTATATACATGTATAACATCCATAACTCAGGAACAAATATTTGCGTGATAAATACACAAATAAATGCCCTACTATTATACTACTAACACTTCATGGTCTCTGCCTGAAATAAATGTTTTCAATTGAATAGTTTCGCTCCCTGATGATGAGCTATAGTATAGAGCTATCCCATTGTCCATAGGCCAAGTGCTGATGACGATGTGGTCGCACGCGGAGCTGCGCGAGGTGTACCGCAAGCACGGCTGGCGCGAGGCCGACTTCCTCACGCCCGCGCGCGCGCAGCCGCAGAGGCAGCCCTCCAACACATCAGGTAACTTACGAGTACCTACCACTACCACTTAACATCCGGTGCAGAGCGCTATAGGGAACATTACTGCAATGTTCTGCCGCCAGAGGCAGCACTACCACTAATACTAAACCACTATACAAATATTGGGATTCACACACACTTGCACAATTGATTGTCAAATGAGTGACAAGGATGCTTGCATCGACAATACCGCAACTGGGAACGAGATACAATGTCAACGCTGCTGGTGTCGCCACCTACGAAGAGTTTTGCGTAATGTTCCCTATTGGCTACTTTCCTAAAAATATATATTAAGTTGAATGAATTGGGCTGTTAAGCCTGAAATTCTTTGTCCTAAAATTAGGCCAATGGGCCTTACGAGGTTATGTCCGTCAGTTAGATTAACAAAAAATATTGGACACATATTTTTTTTTGTAAATGAAACAAAACATGATGAATATAGAGCCCGTTAAAGTTCCACGTAGTGCACTTTTTAGCATAATGTGACGTCACACGGAACTTTAACGGGCTATATCTTGACCAATCTTAGTCTGATTGACAAAATAAAAAATACGTGTCCAATATTTTTTGATAATATAACTGACGGACTAAGTATTTTTTAAACCAGGAAAGTACCCAATTTACACAAGCTATGGTAGCCTAGTGGTTCAGGCATACAACTACTTACTGATCCAAACAAAATCTTGAAAACCTGTTTCTGTCAGAATTTTGCTTTGGTCTTCGCACTCAGATTCGCGAGCGTTTACGATATTATTGTTTTAACGCCATGAGACCGGATATAAAAAAAATGTTTCTGTCAAAAATTAAATTTTTTGTACTAGCTTTTATTGCCAACTGTACTTTTCTGTACCATCATCATCAACTACTCATTGAGACGATTCTAACGAGCCTTCTTCGGTTAAAAGATTTGTGTAAAATTTCAACTTTGTGAACAAATCTGGCATTTTTCTACAAATCGTGATCGATTTTGTAGGGTTTTTTATTTCATTGTCTGGAACGTAATGAAATATACCACATGTTTCCTTAAGGGCACATTTCTTAAAATACCAGGATCGTTAATGCTCGCGATTCTGAGTACGACGAGTCCAAAAAAGTTAAGTTTTGGGAGAAACAGGATTTCGGAATTTGTTGGTGTAAACGCCCATTTTAAAAAGACTATATCCTAGAGTCTGACCAGCGAGTCGTGACAGTAGCATTTTTATCAAATTCTTTATATGGCAACAATTTTACCTATGAAATAAACTGTCAGTTATAAGTACCTGTGACGCCTCCATACATTACGTGTTACCACAATGCGTTTTTTTTAAATTGGCTGCCATTTTCCAGTGTCACGACTCGCTGGTCAGACTCTATCACTGTAATTTTTTCATTTCATACTTACAAATCATCTGCTAATAAATAAGAAGGACTGTGTCTTGTCTGCCGATACGTGTATCTATAATTTGTACAGTGTATATTTGTGTACGTCTTGAACTGCTTTGTGTATATTCTCTGTACATATCATTACATAAGTGACGACGTATATCAAAATTGCCGAGGTCCTCAACACTCGCTACGTAGCTCGTAGGGTAAATATTTAGTAGCCGGCCACCATTCAATAACTGATCACGTTATACTAAAAATGAACTCTATTCACCTATAATAGAATTCATTTTAGAATAAGGTTTCAATTACTGGCCACGTCATACTAAATTGAATTCTGTTTGTAGGGGAAAATAATTAATTTTTAGTATAAGGGGGCCATCTATTGAAGGGTGGCTAGCTACTGGCGATTTACCCTGCTAAGGTTATTACGTTATGACATAATTCAAATTCCGTTAACGTTTTACGTGGATAAGCGATTTTGCTATATGTCGACACATATAAGGTAACCCATAACTATCACACTAAATATTTTAAAGAATGTTTGGCGGAAAGACACTGATATATGTCAGTGTTATGCATCCTTTGAAATTCGTTAAAACAGTGTAAAAGTGACTACAGCACATCTCTTCTTTTCTGGGACCTTTCAGTGGCGTGGCGATTAAAGTATCTGTAGGTTTCTCGGATCTATTCTACATATTAGGGTATTTTCATCTATCAAAATTAAATTATCAAAGTATTTTTTAAATGTAGTTTTTACCTTAAAAAACACGAATATAACAGATTTATTTTTAATTTGAAAATTATAATCGTAGTTTCTGTATGTTACTTCTGTGAGTGACGTCAGAATAGCAAATCCTAAAACAAGTTTTCGTTAATTGACGTTTCTATGTTTCTGCCCATAGTATCTTCTTAGTAGTATGTGGTTTGGTGTTGCAGTTATGACGTCACGATAATGGCGGCTGCCTTTTTGACGGGAATATATAACGTTCAAATTTCAACCATTATTTATTTGCATAAAGCAATATTATTTTTAGGAAATAAAAATACCAGTTGACTATCGAATCATAAATATAACATTTGTGACTGTAAGTTTGTATGTAGGGAACTACCATGTGATTTAATTAATTCGTTCACCTATATATATAATCAACCTGC
Organism: Epinotia brunnichana; assembly: GCA_963854355.1. Classification (NCBI taxonomy): domain Eukaryota; kingdom Metazoa; phylum Arthropoda; class Insecta; order Lepidoptera; family Tortricidae; genus Epinotia; species Epinotia brunnichana. Next base: position 10,121,313 of record OY977959.1, read on the forward strand.
CGGATGGACATAACCTACATTTAAACGCGGCTTTGTCCAAAATAGTCAAAATGGTCATGATGGGAATCCAGTTAATCCTTTTCGTCGCAGTGGTAACCTACAATGACCACCAGATTGATACAAAAACGGACCTTATCTATAGCAAATTACTGTTCTAATTTGGTTGTGACCATGCCATGAAACAAAGGGTTAATTCGTCACGCCACTGACATGTCTACTTCACACTACCCTACACCACGTAACTCGCTAACTAAAGGTGCCGGCACACCGGCGGGCGGCGCGCCGCACTCGCCGAGCAACGCTAACAGCACCCTCAGCCGGCCCATGGCCAGTACTGGCGGCACGCGGTACGAGGACCGGACCATACGGAGGCATAGAGAGGTAATGTATTGGGGACTAACAGGGGTAACATACGGGGACATGCCGCCAAGGGGCAGTACTCGAGTACATTCTATAGAGGAGTCACAAATGAGTACATTTCACAGACATCTAGAGGGGTGACACATGAGGAAGCTACAGATATACATGGGTTAGTAAACGCTCAACTAGGGTAATACACTGGGTCATCGCCCAGCGTGATCCCTCCCAGGGTACAAGGGGATACTCCACAAAGAGGTAACATATGGGGATACCTACACTACACTTAGGGGTAACACACGGGGATACTTCAACACATGAGGACATCATGCAAATGGGACACTTGGGGACATCTCAGACAGGGGTATCGACAAATACATTTTTATGTCAGTGTCACTTGGTTACCATGTTTTCAAAAGTATTGATTATTTTCTTCAATAATAACGACTATTAAAATTATCACTTTTTAATTAATTGCCTACAACTAGTAAATGATGGCTTGGTTCGTGAAACGATGGTTATTGGAAAACATGGTAACCAATGAGGAAAATAAGCATAGGGCAGGACTAGCATATGTATTTTTTTATATATAATATATAATGGATAACATAAATTTTCCTGAGCACGCTATGTTCTATATGCAAAATGGGTTGTGGACGTTGACAATAATAGTATAGACGAGTGAATGTCACCTGGTAGTGGAAACGGTATTTTCACTAGTTGTATGCACTTGCATTTTATTTATGTAAAACTGGCTAATCATACAGTACCGGTCAAAAGTTCAAGTTCACTCTTTGTTTTAGGTACAAATGAGTACTTTTGGGCAATATTTTTTTGCAGTTCGGAAGCCGAAATTTGTTTCCAAATGATCCTTTATTGTTTACAGAGATTTGTTTAATTAGTCAGACACAATTCACGTACATTTCTAAACAACGCATTCCCTAAAATCTTATAGGAATGACGGCAAAGGCTGGGCCATATGGCCTTGCCACTTAAAACGTACAATGCTCAGATACAATGTTGGTTTTTAGGGAATGAGTTGTTTAGAAATCTACGTAAATTGTGTCCGACTAATCAAACACATCACTGTAAACATACAATAACATCCTTAGGATGCTGTTGAGGCTGCCAAGGCACTGCAGTGCATCCGGTATGTTCGCACAGGCGAGTACTGATGACTTTTTTGCCATCAGGCGCAAAAGAATCGGATCACTGCTAAGGCGTGTGCGCGGCAGCAGCAATGGCCTCCTAAGGGTGTTGGCCGAGCGCCTCAACTGTCCCCTCACCAAATATTGGATGGAGGTGACTATTGGCAGGGCCAAGTAGAGATAATGTTCGCTCTGTTTGGTACTGCCAATAGCTTGCCAAAACCATGTCTGTAATTGCCCCCGATTCTTAGTTTGTAATTCTAACATAGTTTTTAAGTCTCGCTAATCTAATCACATATGGATCAATGGTCTGAAATAAAATATTTTTATTTATTTATTATTATTTATAAACAATAACGGATCATTTGGAAACAAATTTCGGCTTCCGAACTGCAAAAAATTATTGCCCAAAAGTACTCATTTGTACCTAAAACAAAGAGTGAACTTAAACTTTTGACCGGTACTGTAAATCATACATTTAATCGTGTACAGAATATATTTTTAATGAAGTCGTGCATTTTGAAGCCAACTTCGACATTATTAATAGATACATAACTATACTAAACCATCGAACTTAAAATTCAACTCATTTACGTCATTTAAAATAATCGAGGAGGTCTATTTAATGCATTGCAAAGAGAGGTAGGGCACAGCGGAATGTCATCTCGCTCGTATGTGGAGCAGCCCAACTGGGGAAGTGCCTCCACCTTACAGAAGACCGCAGCCATAATAGCACCACTGCTTTGTAGTGTCGCTATATTATTGCATGCTATGAAGCATGTGGTGTTGTGTTCCTGGTGGTGAGTAAGGTCGCCAGAGCTCCCTAGGATGCGCTGTGTTGGGAGCGAGGGACCTGCATGTCTCTATCTGCCAACACAGCGAATCCTCGAAGAAATGACGTCGACGACTACACTGTCCAGAAGCTGCAATGCATACATCCCGACATTCCCGACTCGAACAGCCTTAAAATAAACCGGTGAAAGCATTCGGTCCATTTAATAAGTGTTGTGCGCGGTTGTTATCGATGTACAAATTTACTAAGATAACTATGTAATCGGTACGTATGTATACTACTCTGTGATTCGTATGTTGTTACTGTCATCATCATCATCATATCAGCCGAAAGACGTCCACTGCTTAGGTCTCCCCCAAAGAGTGCCAAAGTTACGCCACCCGCATCCAGCGGACTCCGCGATCTTTACCAGGTCATCAGTCCACCTTGTGGGGGGCCTACCCACGCCTTGTCTTCCGGTACGGTATGTTGTTGCTGTGCCTAAAAAGAATGCAATTTTCCAGAACGATGAGGCGTCAACGCTGGACGTGAACAGCTACCAGGACGGGCTCGGCATGGGCAACCCCAACGGCCGGCCCATGAACCTGCAGGGCGTGCAGGCCGCCATGCCCATGCCGCCCAGCAGTCGCTAGCGTGCCCGGGGGACTTGCAGAAGTTTGCCGAGGGGGGGGGGGAGTCGAACATTTGGGTAAAACGGGCTTCATCGGGATCATATACTTCCGGTTGTCTTCAGTTGATAAACGACGGGATAAAGCACCCGTCCCTATCGAACAATTGGTAAGGTAAACGTACGAGTTCTCGACGCTGTACTAGTATATGGCATGGGCACTATGTCTTATGTTTACCTTACCAGGGAGTGACGGTCACGTTTACCTCGTCGTTTAGCACGCTGTTAACCACTGCCTTGCTTCTGGCAACCAGAGCGGCCATCTTCGCTCACCCCAAATCGATTGTGGCAACTGTAGTTGCAAAGCGGAGTATAGGCGGTTTAAATTTTTTGTTAAACAGTCTAAGCTACCATTTCTAAAATCCGAAATCAAGTGAGCGGTTATTATGCCCGTTGTACGAACTATAACTTTTTATTTACGTTCTATGCAGGAATTAACCTTACGATAAATGAATTTGTTTTAGAAAACCTCCAACACAAAAAGTATTGTAAAGCCTATATAACCGGTTCAGTTCTTAAAAGCGTCCGGAACGAATACAGGTGTATCATGCATTTAATGGTGAAATTCGATTTTTCTACTTAGGTATTGTTCAAAACAGGATCGAAAGTAAATCGAGTATATATAGCACCTGTGAAGGATTTGGGGTAATTATTTATTGTTTTTATATGAAACAGAGCCATATGCCAACACAACGTTCGAGTTTCTTCACATACGAATCAAAATAGCAGGCACTATGTATGGTCGAAAGAAAAAAAGGTTGCCAACGTTTAAGTATTACTAATATGAGCGGTAAAATTGTTTGAGGAACTAAAATTACCTAATTGTGCGTTCAATTGTACCTCAATGATCGACTCCCCATTGTGAATTTAGAAATTCTGTTTTGCCAATGTCTAACAGTATTCACATGTAAGCGATAAGTATAAATTTAGTGCCATTTAAGAAGAACATATAACAAACTTTTTTGCAATTTTATGTTCAAGTTATTCTCACGATCTTCACCGAGTTAGAAATTTATATTACATTCGATGGTATATTGCACAAGCATTTATTATGGATGCATTATTTCTTACAGTTTTGATTTTTCTAGTATTTTTTAACACTGCGCAATCATGTTAAAACTGTTTTTTACGATCGATTAATAAAATGACATTTGACTGACGTGTCAACCTATTATTACAATCCCAACTTTCCCGTCACCAAAGTAGAACCAAATGACGGCGCAGGTTCATTAGTGCACATGCTCAGATAGCATGCGCGTGCGCCACTTCAGATTACACCCGAAAATAGACTACTGCGCTGGTTCTACTTTGGTGCCCTGGAATTGAAGTTTGCGATGTTAATTTTCATTTTATTGATCAACGAAAAATTTACTAATCAGGAAATTATTCATTGAAGTCATGTCACTTGAGGTTTGAAACAGGTAGTATTAGGCACCTTTGTTTAATTGCGATTTCGGCACTTTTTTAAAGGCCTAAGTAACATAGCGCCGTTTTTATGAGATCATGTCAATTCCCCATGTATATAGTCGTGCCATTGTATGTTGTATGTAACCTCGGGGTTTTCATGTAGTTGTTGTCTATTGGTTTTTTTTCTATGGGGCAGTTTGGACTAGTTGTAAGTCCGTTTCGAACCGTTAGGTAAATAAATTTTCATTTGAAGGCGGATATTAAAACTATGAAGCTATGAGTTTAATATTGGAATACGAATTAAACCACGTGATTCGAGTTTAAGTTTTAAAATGATGATGTTAGAATAAAACGTAAAGAAAAACAGAATACCTCTTTTATGCAGCTTCTATGACAGTGGTAAAGTATTGTTCTATTTGAATATTAATCGCATACCTAACTCCTTATATAAATATACCTTAACTCAATTATACTACAAACATTTGATTAAAATATTAGACTATATAGGTTTCTACCGTTTAACTGAGTGGTGAAACCGCCGAATCGAGCACTGAATTGGGCTCTAGTTACACACAAAGACATCCCTCCTGCACTGCGTAGCTAAACGGTAGGTATATAATCGATATTGGTCAAAATCGATCAAGTCCGTAGTAATTCTAACAAGCGAAGTATTGACTAATAAATAGGTTTTTATAATATTTTGTATCCATTCCACAACCTAAGAATAATTGTAATATAGGTGTCTATTGTCCTATGATATACATAAGAAATATCCGTCTTAACGTAGCTATATAGGCGTATGGATCGTGTAAGCTTCATTGAAGTAGCCTGGTTTTAACATTTTAAGCTTTCATTGTTATAGAAAGACTTGTGTCTATTAATATCCCTAAGGCTTCGTGTTGAGCCTTCAGTTTTTCTATAACATTGTTACGGGCTGTTTTAGTTGATTATCAAAATCGACGTAGTACATTCTGGTTTTCTTACTGATAACCTAAGATTTGTGTTAAACTGGCAACACCTATATATCTGCCGCGATTGTGAAAACCACATCGCCCTAATGGTCATATTTGATGTTTTAATTTGAGCCCGTTGCCAAATAACAAAAAATACGTCTGTTAAAATCTGTTTGTATGGGATTTTGTCAGTTCTCCATAGAATGACAGCTTCGGGCGCCATATTTAACGTTTACCTTTCCGTCAAATGTTGTCGCTGAAAGTCTTACTGTTTTGATTCCCTATAGGTAAAGAATCAGAATGTTACCGCGAACGACAGGATCTTGCTCTCGATTCTTAAAGCAATTAGCAAAGTAACATCTAATTAATTTAACATGGATAATGTGGGATATAATTTTAATCCATTCATATGTGACTTGTATAAGAAATAAAGAAAAAATACGTTTATTTATAAGAGAGCTTCTCTGACATTATTCGAAAGTGGCAATGCTTTAAAAACTGTTTCGGTTGACTTCCCTCCGTCTATGGTCTTAGTTTAATCTATAGCGTTTAACTATTTATTTTCAATTAAAAATAAAAGTAGGATTATTTTAATTAAAGGTTAAATTTAAGGGATTTTTGTGAAAACTTTTTCTTTTTCTATAATATTAACATATTTGCACAATAATGCATTTTTGCGTCTCAGGGGAGCCACACGACTGACTGGTACAAAACTACCCTCATCCAGTGCATTATATGTTTTAAGTACCCATGTTTGTAAGTGTTTTTGTATATTTTTATTATAAATGTAAGTGAATGTACAACATTTATTTTCCACCACTACAATACACTTGCCAGGGCAACGTCGCTTCTATGAAGCTAGAATTATGATAATTTCCTCAGAACTCTCTTTTATACTTTCTTTGTAACTAGATGTAAGGATAAATATTTAATCGACAAATCTTCTTTTTAATTTTGATGGACTTTAGTTTAAAAGGGTATGTCCAATTTTATATAATTTAAAAGTGCCCTAACTTTTTATAACTTGTATCAAAATGTAACTTAGAAAAAACGTCACTAATCTATATTTGACATAATGACGTCATGGTCTGACGAATCGTAATGTAACATTAGGTTATTTCAGACAGCTTCCATTGTAGATATCATTGAAGATGATTTATAATTTTAATGGAATAAAAATGTATACTTGAGATAAACCACCCTCAGTAGGGCTTGTTGTATAGAACACTTATTTTTTTAAATTAGGTTTCGCAGCTGTAGAGAATTAGTTCTTGTTATCACTTTCACTTTGCAGACGATCTCTATAAGTTTATAGTATTTTTAGGTCATTGTAGTTTCACCTCTAGGAATATGCAAGCGGATTTTATTTTATCATAGAATCAAACAACAAATGTTGTAATATAAATTGATTTACACTGTCTCTTCGAGTTATCCGCGAGCATAGGTCCTAACGGAGTTCTATGTAGTGTTACACCATGAAGAAAAATATATTAAAATGTCTATGGTCAACCATAGATATAGAGTTGTTGGAACAGTAATACTCGATTATTTATATTTTATTTAAAATTTTATATTGAAAATTATTTAAAAGAGTGCAGTCTTCGTTTGTCGTTGCGACGTAGCTGATAGTGAATGATAGTTTCTCTTATGTCATGTTGTACGTAGATTTTAATAGGAAATATTTGTCTTATATAAAGATACATTATGATTGAAGATAATTATTATATTATACACAATTCACAGAGAATTAAATGAATGATTTTTTAATTTTGTTTTTTTGTTACCTTATTTTTTCCTTTTTTTACTCGTATGATATCGATCGAATAAGCCAGTTTATAAAAGGCCGATAGTGTTAGTACCACGAAGTAATGGTGGGTGTTTGTACGAATACAATTTCAATTAACTTTCATAAATACATTGTATATTTGTTAATAATCAGATAAATGGATTTGCGAACCACTGAACAAGACTCAAATAAGGAATTAAGCTTTGGAAATCTTTACCATACATTTAGTTTTCACACATATTTTTTTACTTTTTTTTTGGTTTGGTAACGTTATTTAAACATTTCGACTGTGTATCGGTAATTGGGTACTAGTAAAATGTTGTAGCTATTATTAATTAGTATTATTAGTAAAGCGTTTTGTATCTGTTAAAGCGAGTTGTCAAAAATTGAATTTTTGGAACAAACCGACACGTTTCGGTGTATTATAAGTAAAAAAATCCTAACTGTATGAATGCTCACATTTTCTAATTATCTGTAGTCTTGATTACTCAGTTATTGAATTTATAGGTGTAATAGTTTTAAAGAGTTGTATGGGTACGGTCAACGTAGGGGCGGCACGTTTTTTATTGGTGATATAATTCTTTTTTACTAATGATATTTAATGAACACTGTAATTGTTGAGGCGGGTGTTCTAACATGTTACTTACTCCACGACAGTATTATCCAGTAATCCCATGTACCAACGTTGCTAATACACTTAACTACATTTAAATTACTTGTTTCATTTCTGTAAAGATATGCCCTCGCCCTCGTAAAGATATGCATCATCTATTCTGGAATTTTTGTTCCACGTAGATAGTGTGTAAATCAGCAGAGGTATAGTCAAGTGTAAAAATATGTACTTATCGATTTAATCCTCTCATAAATCATTTCATTTTCATTACTTACATCTACTTATCCTTTTTATTTGTTTTTTTTTGGCAACTGCCTTCACCTATAGGTGCTTTTCTGTTTAGCCCTGCAGTTGACTGGCAGAGAATGCCTTAAGGCACCCTGCCTGGCTGCCTTTTGTGAGTACTTTTTGTAGTTTGAAATAATAAATATGTACCGAAACCTCAGAGCATAGAATACTAGAGAGAGGACAAGCCGCCGGCGGCCGTGTCGCAGATGTATGCTCAATGGGCATTGGGCATACACTGCCATACTGTGCACGCGTGCTGATCGCAGAGAATATTACGTTTTTTCCCAAAATGCCTGATATAATGCGCGTTTATTGTCAAATAAGCGTGTAGGTATACAAGAGTGTGTGTTTTAGATGTGTGCGTGCTTTGTCTTGTGAATTACTTGGGCGTTGTGTGGGTAAATGTACTTGCGACAGGCTCACTCTATACAAATCGGCCGCCATGTCCGATCTCCTTATATTCATACATCTGTGACCGAAACCTTCCGCTGACATAAGAGCGGTGGGACACATTTTATGAGTAGGTACAGTCGACTACAAAGATAAGTATGTTTTTTAATGTTACAAAATGATGTATGTATATCTTATTATATATACCTATATACCTACGCACACTTAGACGAGTACAAAAAGCGCTCAGATTCATCCCGGATGCTGCGATACCCCAATAAAATCCTCCCAGTAAAGCGACGACTGGCCAAATCCGAGAAGGCGACGCACGTGATGGGGCCAGCCGTGTATAACAAGTTGCCAGAGACAATCACGTCGGCTCCGTCACTACTGATTTTCAAACGAAAACTAAAAAAGCGGCCAAGTGCGAGTCGGACTCGCACATGAAGGGTTCCGTTAAATAAATTGCGGTTTACGATTTATGACGTATTAAAAAAAAACTACTTACTAGATCTCGTTCAAACCAAGTTTCGGTGGAAGTTTGCATGGTAATGTACATCATATATATTTTTTTAGTTTTATCATTCTCTTATTTTAGAAGTTACAGGGGGGGGGGGACACACATTTTACCACTTTGGAAGTCTCTCGCGCAAACTATTCAGTTTAGAAAAAAATTATATTACAAACCTCAATATAATTTTTGAAGACCTATCCATAGATACCCAACACGAATGGGTTTGATGAAAAAAATTTTTTGAGTTTCAGTTCTGAGTATGGGGACCCCTAAAACTTAATGTTTTTTTTTCGATTTTTGTGTGAAAATCTTAATGCGGTTCACAGAATACATCTACTTACCAAGTTTCACCAGTATAGCTCTTATAGTTTAGGAAAAAAGTGGCTGTGACATACGGACGGACAGACAGACGGACGGACATGACGAATCTATAAGGGTTCCGTTTTTTGCCATTTGGCTACGGAACCCTAAAAATGGCTTCTCGAGCACACATTCTATAGCTTCGACGGATTTATAAACATTGTGTGAATATTTTTAACTATTATTGCAATCATAACTATGTAGTATATATTATTTGCAAGTACACTTTTTGTGTAAAGCTAATATTATTATTACAATTTTTTTTTTATATATTCCTGACATGTAATATTGACAATTATGAATAAATGAATATGAATATGAATATTACTATGGTAGTAAAGTCTATGTATACCTACATATTTTTGTAACATCGTGTGGATACATCTCTTTGTAGTCGACTGTACCTAAGTTGTATGCACCCATACTGTTGGCAAACTCATTAGTTACTTAGCTAAGAAGTTTGAGTAATGGGGAATGGATAAAGATAGTTAAATGCACGATCGAGGTGAAATGCGACTAGAACTAATAGCGACAAAAAAAAAATACGAATGAGACACAACGCCATAGTTAAATATAGGATCGAGGTGAAATGCGATCCGGTGAATAACTACAAGTAATTTATGCTTATGAGTTAAAGGACTAACAAACGGTAGAGCTCACACACACATGCACAATAGGCTTGTTGCGTTGTGTTAAAATTGATAACGTCGTGTTGCTAAATGGATAGTAAACCATCAAATGATTGTAATAAAGTATAAATTACAAAATAAAATTCAAATCATAAAAAGATATGAACCTTGAAAATTTAGAAAAAAAAGTTTTTTTATTTATTGTCCAAGAGTAAATCTAAAGGTACCAATAGAATCCTTACGCTTTTATAGAATAGTAGATTGTTAACCAAGGGTTGAAAGTGACCCATTACAGCCGAGATATTTCTGGCGCTCGAACAAAGTGAGAGCGCCAATAGTTCGAGGGTGAAATGGGTAATTTCACCCGAGTTAAACACTCTACTTTTCATTTCGACTGTGAGGAAAATTAATTATTCGATTTTAGATATACCTAAGTAACATAATTAAACCTATATCCAACCTCTAACCTCTTTGCACTGGCCATGCCGACACGTGAAAAAACAAACAAAACAAAAACAAACAGAACAAAAAACAAAAAAAAAACGAACAAAAACAAAACAAACTTACAAAAAAACTGAAACAAACAAACAAAAACAAACAAACAACAAAAAAAACAAAAAAACTAAAGAAATCAAAACGAAATCAAACAAAAATAACAAACGTAAAAAAAAACAAAAAAACGAACAAAAATCGAAGAACTAAAAAAAAAAATAGAACATAAAACAGAAAAACAAGATAAACAAAAAACAAAACAAAACGAAAAAAACAAAAAAATACAAAAAAAACGAACAAAAAAACAAAACAAACTTACAAAAAACAAAAAAAAATGACAGAAAAACCAGAAACAAAAAACAAAAAAAAACAAACGAAACAACAAAACACGAACAAAAAACGAACAAAAAAACAAACGAAATAAACTTAAAAAAAAAACAAAATAATAAAAACAAAAAAAAAAACAAAAAAAACGACAGAAAAACTAGAAACAAAAAACGAAAAAAAACGAAAAAAACAAACGAAACAACAAAACACGAACAAAAAACGAACAAAAAAAAACAAAAGAAAAAAAAACGATCGACAAAAAAAAATATAACAAAAAAAATATTTACTAGATTTTATGGTATTTTTACAATACGCGAAAATTACTTTCCACCCTAGGGGAGAAAACGCTATTTTCCACCCGGCTATATGCCCATGAAAAGTCAACTTTCAGAACAGGAGAGATGAAAACAAATTTGTATGACAACTATGGACCTAAACGCAGTATTTCGAGACCAAAATAGCAATTTACTTCATTTTCCATGCAACGGTTAGTACAAATTGCACGGTGTGACGTCGTACTTTAAAGCCAATCAGTATGAAGCGTTTCGGCTGCTGTCAGCGAGGTCCGTCTTTAACTCGATTTTTTGGGTATTAATGTCCTTTAAATGTAGTTGCTTCCATACAAACATTTGTTCATCTACAAAAACTGGTCCGAATGGCATCGTAAACAAATTTAAGGTCACAAGCCCATTGATTGTCAAATGAGTGACAAGGATGCATGCATAGACAATACCGCAAGTGGGAACGAGATACAATGCCTACTCTGCTAGTGTCGCCCCCTACGCGGAGTTTTGCGTAATGTTCCCTATTGAGCATAAATAATTGCCAATGTTAACAAAATTACACGCTTTTTCGTTACTTCAAGGGGGACCTTCGAGAGGCCTTAATTTTTTACCGATACATCAAATGAATCAACCAAGTTTCAATGCTTGGTTGAAATTATACAAAAAAGTAGCCGCCCGAACAGGGACTTGAACCCTGGACCCTTGGATTAAAAGTCCAATGCTCTACCGACTGAGCTATCCGGGCATGAAAGGCATCATCCAAATTCTTTATCGCCTTCAGTCATAAACTACGTAAGCGGGCAAACGATTGCATCACGAATACCAAGTAATTGGGTTGTTTCAGCATCGATAAAAATAGCTATAAAGATAATTTAAGCAAAGTCGTAACAAACAATTATGCTTTCTTAGAATTTAAACCTTGTACCGCTGTCACAAAGTCGCTTTTCAAAGTACGGCTTTGATAAACATACGAGCTTGCGAAGATTTTTCCGGTTAGTATAATGAGAATATCACGCCTTAGGGAATATAATGCGTTGTTACATTGTAAAGTTAATGCATGGGCAGTCCGTAACACCTTAGTCCAATAACCTAAGTACTCCAATCAACGAAGGACTAATGTGACTATTTTTACCATCCACATTTTTATATGGTCACATGGTCGTGTAGTAGGTATAGTTATTTTTAAGCTAACGGTGGTCAGGCGACAGAGAGAGGAACCTGCTGACTAAAACCAAACTAAAACGGAGCCGATCTGGGTGAATAGGTATTAAGTAACCGAAAAAACGCTAGGAGGATGATGATTGATGATAATGAGTCATACATATTGTATTTACAAATCATGTACCTAAACAATAAAACTGGATTTAAAACGGTGTTTAATTAAAACACCTTTGTCAAAATTCAATTCAATTCAATTCAATTGTTTATTGCGTTTCATGTAAGTATAATAAGATCTTAAAGTTAGGTACAGTTTTAACATGAGCTCTGGTTGAGCATAGCAATTTCTTAAGACTACAAATTTATAATGTCAAAATACGGAAAAGCTTCAAACAATAGTTAGAATAAAGATTCGAATAATAAGTAGGTATATTAAAAAAAGTAAGTAAATTGTATTTATATTATAGTTTTGTTTACATTAAAATAATAATAAGATGACATTTTTATTGCAGTAGAATTCGTCATTACTTATATAAAATTTCGTAAGTTACATTATAATTTAATTTAATTTGGTCTCGGCGTCATTCAGGAATTCTTGTATGGAATAATAGGATTTCTTACTCAAATAAGTTTTAAGTTCAATTTTCAATATATGTGTGTTAGTTATATCTTGAAACTTTTTTGGGATTTTATTAAATATTTTTATTGCCATGGCAAAGGGGCCAGAGCTTATCATTTTCATTTTAGTGTCGGGTAGTGCCAGTTTGTTACGGGGTCGTAAGTAAGATGCACGTGAGTATTGTGGAAATAATGACATGTTGTTTTTCACAAATATAGTGGCTTGTAAAATGTACATGGAGGGTAGAGTTAGAATTTTTTGTTCAATAAAATGATGTTTGCAGCTTGTCATCTTGTCCACGTTAACTAGTATTCTTAGGCAACGTTTCTGGAGTCTAAACAGTTGTATTGCATCTGGACTGTTTCCCCACAATAATATTCCGTATTGTAGCCAAGAGTGTGCGTAAGCATAGTAGGCACAAGTCGCAGTTTTTATGTCGGTGCATTTTTTTAACTCATAGAGAGCGTAACTGAATCGGCTTAACTTAAGGGATGTTTGATGTACGTGTTCTTTCCAATTTATAGAAGAGTCTATGTGAATACCCAGGAGTGGAGCGGTATTTACACATTCTAAATTAGTTTTATCGAAACTGTAATTTATGTTCAAGCTGCGTTTTTGGTAAGGTTTAAATTCGATAAGTTTAGTTTTGGAAAAGTTAATTTTAAGGTTGTGGTCTTGAAGCCAGGTTACGATGCTAGATATAGTTTTGTCTAATTGATTTTTTAGAATATGGTTATTGTCACACGGAAATACTAGGGATATGTCGTCTGCGAAAAGAGTGCAGGAGCACTTTATCGTTTTGGGCAAGTCATTAATATATATTAGGAATAGGATGCATCCGAGAACACTGCCTTGAGGGATTGATTGTGTAACCCTGCTCATTTGTGATTGAATTTGATGAATGTTACCAGTTATGTGATTGTGGTATTCAATTTCTACATAATGCGTACGATTTGAAAGATATGAAACAAACCAATCATAAGGTATTCCTCTTACACCGATTCCGCGTACCTTTTGTAGTAAAATGTCATAGAGAACTCGATCGTAAGCCTTACTCATATCAAGTAATACTCCAATGGCGTGTTTCTTGTTGTTTATTATATTTAGTACGTCTTGCATATATTTAAAAACAGCTAAAGTTGTTGACCGGTGTTTTCTGAAACCGTTTTGTGCATCACTAAATATGTTATATTTCTCGCAGAAGGAATATAATCGCTTAGCCATTGCAGTTTCAAATATTTTTGAAATAGTTGATAACAGAGCTATGGGCCGGTAGTTGGCGCAGTCACTTTGTATACCTTTTTTATGTATTGGTTTTATTACGGAGATCTTCAATAAGTCCGGGAATATGCCTTCGGCAAAGGACTGGTTTATTATGTACGTTAGTGGGAGGGCCAGCTCCTCAGCACATTCTTTAATTAGTAAAGGGGGTAGTTCATCATGGCCACAACTTCTCTTATTTTTCAAGCTTTTTATTATTTTAAAAACTTCGTTTGGAGTAGTGGGATTCAAGAAAAATGATGTTTCTGTGCGAGTAATGGGTGGCCGTCCTTTCGGTGGTGTGGTACCGGTGCTAACTGCGCCCACCGATGAGAAATAGTTATTAAAGTAATTGGCAATTATTGTTGGGTCTTCCGTCTGTTGTGTGTTTATATTAAGTTTAATATTGGTTCTAGTACTTTTTGGAAGTTTATTGGTTTGTGTTTTAACAATTTGCCACATTGACTTTACTACGTTATTAGAAGTTCTCATCTTTTTGATATTTTGTAGCTTTTTTGATACGGCAACTGACCTTTTTAATAGTTTTCCGTACTGTTTATAATTTTGGTTTAGGATGGGATTATTTACTCGGGTAGTGAATGCTTTTAATAGCCGCTTGTGCCTGCAAGATATTTTTATACCGGAAGTTAACCATTTTTTGTTATTGTTATGTAGTTTCATTCTTGTCTTTGTAAAAAATGTTATTTGAACGCAGTTTTTTTTTCCGAAGTTACCGCTTTTTATTTGTTTTCAATAAACCTCGTCTTGTTGGGTTTGGACAGTGAATTAAGTAATGATAATTCATGTAATACGTCAAATACGTCGTGTATTCCGTCAAATATTATTATTATAGTCAGCTATTGTTTATTGTATTAAAAGTACATCTGCAACTAACAGCTAACCACCAAGGCGTCACAGATTTTAAGTTAAAACATAGTACTGTAGAGGTCGTCTATGCAACCTACAGTGCTGGCTGGACATCACTATTCGGAGTTCAAATCAAGCTGTCTGGAAGCCTATAAATAGAAGAAGAGTTGAAGCGTCAAGCAGTCGCCCCCGAGGCTTTGCCTTCCGCACGGTGTTTTCAGTGCCTTATAAAGCCTATTTTGACGTTTATACGTCAAAATAGTGGCGAGTTTGAGGAGACCTATCGTTGTTCTGTTTTGACGCCTGCAGGTGGCAGTCCAAAGCGGAAGCGGAAACAGGCCTGCCTAAGTATGACATTCAGGAAAATTCCATTTTACGTAGTTTGATTAAAACTGAGACTACATTTCCACGTTAGTATATTCGTCATACAATTGATTCTGCTAAAAAAACTTACTACTTATAGTTACTTTATTATTGAAACAGAACATTAAATTTACGGTAAGAGCATTTTACATGAAATGGAACGTAAACATTCCGTCTAGTCTATGCTTCCGTCATTCACGTCACCAAAGAGAATATAACACTACGTTAAGAAGAGACGGAACTTAGTACAACGTATTTATTCTGAAAACAGCGCTTTGATTGCCAACCTAACAGACATACTTCAGAGGTACCAACATAGGCAAACAAATCTACCATCTGTCAAAAATAGCTAGTGATTTCAAAAATTGAATGTAATGTCGATAGTAGTGATGTGCTTGATTTTTTTATCGATATCGGCAATTTACCCAAACAGAACCTCTTCTTTAAAGTGTTATGTAAATTACGACGATTTTAGAGTTAAGTGACCTTCAGACCGAATTTAGGCCTTTATGTATTTGCCAATATTGGTCTGAAGATTGTCTCACTCCGATATCGTTACAAATTCGAATATGGAGTTAAATAAAACAACTTTAGTTCAGTAAATTTGCTATAATTCAATGTTTTATAACGTTATATATGAAAGAATATAATTACTTCTGATGTTTCTTTATTTTTGTTATTGCAAGATTGATATATAGACCAAAGCTCAAATAAAAATTAATCTTATGCTTTCCGGACCAACCACTTAACCACTCGTCCACCCCAGCACTAATTTTTTAGATTACACCATCCATCAGGATTCACTCATTAATTGGTAATTTTTTGAGGCGGTTGCCTTTTTTATTAAAATCCTTCTTCTCAAAGTGGTCTCCACATACATATCGCAGCCGATGCAGCTTTTCAATTGGCAAAGATACAAGGTCTTCTTTGCCACACATACGGACCCAATCTTTACACCTATAACAAAGTAACAATTGAGACAATATGACAGTCAAGAATTATGCATTATCATCCAGACTTATTAATTCCAGAGTAAGCAAGACACATAACAACTCTAAGGGAGTTCGCCAAGGCAATTACCTGATTTAGACAATTTCATTTAAATATATGATCTATTCTACATTTTGCCAATGCCAATGAACCTTAGAATAATAATAATAACGCACAGAAACGCAGTTCACGCGCAACTGTGAGGCCACCAAAAGTAGGACATAAATGGCCCAGTACGCCGATCGGTGGAACAAAATTGGTGCGTTTGTGTGCGTATTGGCGCGTGTGAATACGAGTTGATCACAACTAGATGAATCCATTTTATGCCTCACGCTTGGCGCGTCAGCCGTATGAAACTATCCTTCTAGGCGTTATTATTCTAAGCAATGAACCAAGCCAGGTGCCACTTGTATATTATTCACAAACGTATTGTTATTTTTATACATATACCTACGTATATGTATAAAAATAGGTTGCAATCGAATCATAGCCGCTGAAATCTTTCTGATACTTGTAAGTAACGCACTTTCCGGTACTCATCCAGTAGGAAATTAGCAAAGAATCCACCTCTGTGTCTTTCCCTGACACCGCAAGCTTCACAGATTCTACTTTTACCACCCATATTGATAAAATACACATACAGAATAGAAGTCTTTATCTCAAAACACCGAGTCCTATCTCTTCACAGTTCACACAATAAATACGAGTCCTATCTCTTACACAAATCACAAAATAAACACGAGTTCACATAACTAAAGACCAAAATAATCAAGAAACGAGAAGTAAATAACACCATAAGCGAATTTTCAAAAAGTAATGTTGAAGTTGGCTTGAAGTAAACGACCGACGCCATGACACATGACACAAAATATTTGGGGTGGCCACACTTTTTCAAATTCCTACCATATTATAAATGGCTCTATAATATACGACATAAACCTTGTTCTTTTGACCACTCACAATTCAAATATTATTATTTTGTAAAAGTTTATATCGTTTTGTAAGAGATTAACTTTCTTTATTTAATTTAATAAGAACTGTTACAGATAATCAATATAATAGAATACTTAGGTGATCCACACGGATTGCCGTGGTAGGAGACCTTTCGTACTAAGTACTGTCACGGATGCCGCGGTAGTACCCAAGGAGAGCTCTGCCCGTCGCGGATCGCCGCGGTGGACTGACTGCCGAGCGCTGCGGCAACCCGGTTTTATTAGGGCCGGGCGCTTGAGTGTGTGCCGTCTCGCCGCGCGGATCGATGTGTGCGTGAGGTGTTTACGCGCTGCAGCCGGCCGGCGAGTAATAGCGGGCTCAAGTGTTACATCCTCCCCCTCTGGCTCCGATGGCGTCCCGACAAGAAGCCAGTAGTTTCTGGTTTTCTACTTCCTGGCCATAGGCGGGCTGACAGCCTTCTTTTTGGGGCGGCCTCTCTTGCGTATCGCCTGTACAGGGATCGGCAGTTCATCCTTTGAACCATGATATGGCTCCAGAGCTGACGTATGGTAGATCCCTACAGCAGTATCCGGGGTATCAGCCAGAGCAAGTTGATAAGATGACGGACCATGCTGTTTGGTGATGATGTATGGGCCGTCCCGGCGTGGTGCGAATTTTGCGCTTACTCCTTGGGCGGCTCTACTGATAGGGTGTGTTTTCACTAGCACCAACGTGCCCGCATCATACGGTATCCCGGATCTTCGAGTGTTATCTACATAACCCTTTCTGGTTTCTTCTTTCTGTTCTTGCACCTCTCTTGCTCGCTTTAGAGTTTCGGAAAGAAGAATCAGTTTTGGAGTTATCTCAGCAATAAAATTCTCACTTAGGATGATTTCTCTTAGATCATCATACGTGTCCGCAGTCGTTCGGAGTTCTCGTCCGAATGTTAAATAAGCTGGGGAGTAACCCGTAGATGACTGCTGTGCTGTGTTCATAGCGAAACGGATGATGGGGAGCTTGTCAGCCCATTTTCTGTGGTCATCTTGCACCAGGATGCTTAGCTGAGTTTTTAAATCACGGTTTCGCCTTTCAACTGGGTTAGCTTCCGGATGATAAACAGGGGTAAAGTTATGTTTTATTCCGAGACAATAGGCGACTTGCTGCATCACGGAGCTCACAAATTGCGGGCCGTTGTCACTGATTAGTCTCCTTGGCACGCCATATCTCAGGAAGATTTCATTGATTAGGGTGTCTGCACACGCCTCTGCTGTTGCCGTTTTCAGGGCAAACAGCTCAACCCATCGGCTTGCTATGTCTTCCACTATAAATATCCAAGTTTCTCCAGCAGGTGTAGGCGGTAGTGGCCCGAATAGGTCAAAGGAGATAGTTTCAAATCTTTTTGCTGTGGCGGTAGTTTGAAGTAATCCTGCCGGTTTCATATTGGACGGCTTGAACCGCTGACATTGAATACAATTTCGTACATAGCTCTCGATATATTTGCGCATTCCCTTCCAGTAGTAGCGCAGAGACATTCTTTGGAAGGTCTTTTCAGCTCCATAGTGTCCTGAAGTTGGTTCATCGTGGTAGACAGTCAAGAGGTTAGCCCATTCGTGTTCGGGAACAACGAGTTGGGCGTTGTCGGCTTCTGAACTCGGGTTGTGCCGATACAGGAGGGCGTTATTCATCAAATACCCTTTGCTACTCCAGTATGCTGCATTTTCATGTTGCTTTGGGTCTTCCATTGAAGCGATTATTTTCTGTATGAATGGGTCTTTTAGTTGTTCGTTCCTGGTGTTTTTCGGATCTCGCGTAGGCATGTCTATTGCGATGGAACATATACCACATGTTTCGCTCGTTTCTTCGCTACACGTTGGTCTCGATAAGGTATCGGCCACTACATTGGTCTTGCCAGGGGTGTACTTAATGGTAATGTCGAAAGCCTGTATCTGTAGTGCCCATCTAGCCAATCTGCCCGTCGGTGATTTTAACTGCATTAACCAGCGAAGTGCCTGGTGGTCGGTTACTACGGTGGTAGGTAATCCTTCTATGTAGCCACGGTATTTCTGTAGGGCCCATACCACAGCCAGGGCCTCCTTCTCAGTGGTAGAGTAATTACGTTCTGCGGGAATGAGCAATCGACTGGCATACTCTACTGCGTATTCTTCGCTTCCCTCCCCCTGGACCAAAACAGCCCCGAGAGCGTAGTTGCTTGCATCGGTTTTCAATATGTAGGGCTTCGTATGGTCAGCCTGGCGCAATATTGGGGACGTAGTTAGTCGACGTTTCAGTTCTAAAAAGGCCGTTTCCTGCTCTTTGGTCCAGGTCCAAGCTACAGACTTCTTAGTCAACCTCGTAAGTGGTTCAGCAACCGATGAGAAATTTTCTATAAAGCGCCGATACCATGAGCATGTCTGTAAAAATGTGATCAGGTGCTTCAAATTAGTTGGAGATGGCAAATTCATAATCGTGGCAACTTTCTCCGAGTCAGCTTTCAGACCCTCGGGTGTGATTACATGCCCTAAATATTTCACCGAGGAAGCGAAGAATCTACACTTCCTCTTGTTGATAGTGAGATTATATTCTCTCATTCGCTGAAATATTCTTCTTAGGTCTGCCATATGGGTCTCGAAAGTCGTAGAGAAAACGATCAAATCGTCCAGGTACCCAAGTATCTTTATTCCTTCTAGACTCACTCTGAACCTGTCAATCATCCTCTGGAAGGTGGCTGGCGCGTTACGGAGTCCAAATGGCATACGGATGAATCTGAATATGCCGAAGGGAGTTATGAAACTAGTCTTGTTTCGGTCCTCTTCGGCCACTCGAACTTGCCAGTAGCCAGCCTTCAGGTCTAGGGCAGTCATAAAAATCGTAGGTTTTGCCTCATGAAGTAAGTCGTCAATGCGGGGTATAGGATATGAATCGGGCACCGTGACAGCATTTAAGCGCCGGTAATCCACGCAAACTCTGATTTCGCCGTTCTTTTTCGGTACCATGACGACGGGTGAGGCCCATGGTGATGAACATGGTTCTATGATGCCGCCTTGGAGCATTTTATCTATCTCGTCCTTAAGAAGGTCTCTTCGTGGTGGGGACAAACGGTATGGTGGTGAGGCTATAGGGGGGTTACTTCCGGTGACGATGTGATGCTCCACGTCAACTACGGCTTCGCCCTTGGACGTAAAGATATCTTCGTATTCGTGCAGAAGATCCTCAAACGCCCTTTGCTGGTCTTCGGATAAGTCTTCAGATATGTCGACATCGATTGCGCTAATGCCTATATCCCAGTCGAGTTCTCCGTCGAACAAACCCTGCTCGTGTAGTGTGAGGTCAACAGTCTGAGAGTGAATGTTGAGCTGCGCGTCGCGTACCATGTAATCAAGAGTAGGAGAGCTGACGTCAAAGAACCTGCTCTTTTTGGGTGACGGAGTATCAATTGGAATCAATTTCCAGGCAGGTGTGGTTTTAACTTTGATGGCGCCTTCCACAATCTCTTCTGTTGCTGTCCCGAAGCCTGATATCACTGTTTCGTTATCGGCCGGCTCTGGCAGTGAAGGTGACGAGCACGATGGTAGTGATGGGGAAGCCAAATCGTGTCCTGGTAGTGAAGGTGACGATTCCCAAGTCAGAAGGGATACTGGTGATGGCAGTTGACACTCTTGAACCAAAGTTTGTTGTTTAAAAGTGACAAATCCTTCATCATACAAATCGTAGTCCTCTTCTGGCTGCTCTATGAAGGACATCGTGAATTGAGGCAAGTTAATAAGTAATCCTGCGTCTTGAATGTAGCCTACGCCGAGTAACGTCCGATTTTCCTTGCAGCCGGGCAGAGTGACGAAAGTAGTAATGGTCGTCTTTCCGTAAAGTTCTACCGGGGCTCTAACAATCTCCACGTTCTGACGCTTACCAATGCCATCTGCGAAAGTGATCTTCATTTTCTGTTGCTGAAACGTGTACCCTTTTTCCCTCAGTTTGCAGGCTAGTTGATATGATATAATGCTTGATTTAGCACATGTATCGATTTGGGCGCACTCTTCCATATTACCAATTTTTACGAAAACTGTTGGTCTTGCTCTCACATCCAGCTGAATATCCACAGAGCTTACTCCAGTTTCGGTAGGTTTTGTCTTATGGCAGGTGGAGCAGTTAGATCGAACTACACCTGGAGTTCCGCATCCATAGCAATAAAATCGTGGTTGCGAGGGTGATGGAGCTTGCGTCACGGCCTCTTGTTTCGGTACGGCAGCCGCTGTTCCCAGTGCCTTTTGTCTGCGTCTACATGTCGTTATGTCGTGTCCGATGGCGCGGCAGAATTCACATCGTACCTTGACGTGATTAAATGTTTGACGCCTCGATTCGCTTGTACCGCCGTCGTGTAGGAGCTCGTTCCGCTCCTTTATTATGCTTTCCGCAACCCTCGCCACCTGGACCAGGGTGTCAAAAGATTTAAAGTTTGTTCTGGGTACGGCGGATCTTATTTCCAGACGAAGAAGCCCATACACCATATCCAGCTGATGAACCTCAGCTACCTTTGGTGGAGGCATCTGGGCAAACAGCATACGTTTTTGGGCCACAAATGTTTCCGTGAGAACAGATTTTGGTTGTTCCCCGGAATTAATTTCGCGGAACAGCTGATAGGCTTCCTTCTTGGGAGCAAAAGCATAGTGAAGCCGCTTCTTAAAATCAGCCCAAGACTCAACCTCGTGCTTGATGCCTTCCCACCAAATGCCAGCATCTTCCAGCAGAACTAAGGGCAAACCAATCAATGCCTCCTTCTCCGGGATCTTCTCCACCAACATATATGTGTCAACTGCTGACAAGAACCTCGTCACTATGCCGACGTCTTTTTCCCCATTATAGCGATGAATGCAACTTGCCATTGTGCCGTGCCGTGATGTCGTTGACGATAAGGTTGACATGAGGCGACTGAATTGGTCTTCACTAAATGATGCCATGGTCTTCTTGTTCGTCTTCTTCCCAGTTGTGGCGATACGTCCCGACTTGGTGATGTATTTGGGTCGTGATGAACCGTGCCGCTCGTTGGTCGCCAGTGTAAGAGATTAACTTTCTTTATTTAATTTAATAAGAACTGTTACAGATAATCAATATAATAGAATACTTAGGTGATCCACACGGATTGCCGTGGTAGGAGACCTTTCGTACTAAGTACTGTCACGGATGCCGCGGTAGTACCCAAGGAGAGCTCTGCCCGTCGCGGATCGCCGCGGTGGACTGACTGCCGAGCGCTGCGGCAACCCGGTTTTATTAGGGCCGGGCGCTTGAGTGTGTGCCGTCTCGCCGCGCGGATCGATGTGTGCGTGAGGTGTTTACGCGCTGCAGCCGGCCGGCGAGTAATAGCGGGCTCAAGTGTTACAGTTTTATTTAATATTAAAAGAGATAATCTTTTATTTTTATGTCATACCTGTTTTATGAAATTATACTCCGTGAACCACTTGTTTTAACCATAGCAACATAATTTTTCCGCTTCTTTACGTTGGCAAACAAGACACGGTCTTCTAGTACACATTTTTTTTTCTATTAAGTTTCAAGAGACTGCACGTCACGTCATTGTCAGACTGTCACCGTTACTCTGAAAATGGTTTCATAATTGCCTTTAATTATTATTTATCGTTTATTATCGTGTGCTACGAGTGCGCTGATCACTTGGACCTGCTGTTTTCTCATCTGGACCTTGATTTGCTTATTGACGATTGTAAGTCAATAATATTGTACCAAACTAGTAACAGGATACCAAACTGATGTACCTACTGCTTGAATAACTGTTTCATGTTCGTAATTGACTGTGATTCCTCGAATAAAATATATTATAACTCATAAATTGTCTTTATTATTTTAAATTTATTCGTTAAATAGGAATTGGCATATTCATATTATATATCAATATGTATGCATGTAGGTACAGGGAAAGTGTATATGTGTGTGTGAGTATTTCCGTTCACGCACACATGCGTACACGTGACGCACACATGCGTACACTTGACGCACACATATGAATTTACTAGAGCTAACTATTGGGCTGTTGAAGTCGGATAAAAACTAGATGACGCGCGGCATGCAAAACCTTGACTGACGTCTCTATCTCTATATTATTCATAGTACTCTTTGGCCTTCCGGGCCACTCTACTCGTACTTCTCGCAACGATCTTTAATAAATGTATTAATATTTTATCGTGTCTTCCTCTACCTCTGAGAAGCTTCCCTACAGTGCCTATACAGGGTTATTGACAATTCAAGGCATTTCTGTTAACCCTTTTCCAGGCAGAGGCGTTTTATCGACCACATACAGACGGTCAAACACGTATGGCAATAAAGAAGACTGACATTTGATTGTCATTTTTCAATTGCCGGCCTGGAAAAGGGGCAACCTCCTGGACCACATAATGCATTATGCAAAGACAAACAATTTTCGAGACCATTCACCCCCAATTTCCTCTTTGAAACCATAGTTTCAGTACATCATAATGTGAATGGTCACTATTACATGCATTGTGGTGTTATCTAGTTGCGTATTTAAATTGCCTAAATTGGGCTGAATTCAACTGAATATTGAAATAACGCTACACGCTCTCGCTTGCACACCTTTAGCAAAGCCTTAGACAACCTCTATCTTTACAGCTTTAATTTAGCTCCCCCATTTGTTTTCTTGGGTCAAATTAAGTAATTGAAATTTAACCCTTTTCCTGTCAACCGATTGATCTGAATTTTTGCATGCATATGTATATCGCATGACAATGTAATATTATGATGCCATGGAGCTGATCTGATCCTGGAGCTGGAAGGTGGTCATAGGAACTCCGAAATAAAACGACGCAACCCCATCGAGTTTGGGCTCGTTAGAATCGTCTTGAGTAGTTGATGATGGTATGCAGAAAAGTACAGTCGGCAATAAAAGCTTGTACCAAAAATGAAAATTTTGACAGAAACTTATTATATAAACAAATTGTGCTACAATCGTTACCAGGGGTCCCTACACTAGGCTACACCTGTATCACCTGTTCCTTAACAAGGAGTCCCTGAAAAAAATTGGATGTTTGGGTCAACACGTTAGTTGACTGGACTACAACCTAAGGTCGTTTTATGGGGGTTTGTCGAGGGGCAGTTACTGCCACTTGTGTTGAGTTACTATAATGATCGGTAAGTAGATACAGCTGGCAACAAAGGTTTATGGCCAGGTAGGACACTAAAGTATATGACATAATAGCAGTTGACGACTTAATTACCTGTGCAGTGCATTTTAAAATGAGTTGAAAGTATTCAATAAGTATCTTGATTTTTTGCCAAACCCTAGTAGAAAACTGTGCCTACGACAGTTTTGAGATAGCGTCCCCGCAGACCCAGGAATGAAATTCAAGAAATACCTCCGCTGCGATCTCTCAAGTCAACATAGTCAAGCAAACGACCAAGACAAAAAAAAATACATTGTTGTAGAGGCTAGAAAGTAAGCAATTGAGGATTGTGAACCTGTAAATTTTCATACAAAACGCGATAACGTTTTTCACCCCGTAAACATCGTTCGATTTTTATAATTTTTGGACATGTTGTAGATATGATGAAATACTAGGTCTGTACGTTTTGATTTTTGAAATATATTGCTTAAGTTAAAAGTTATTAGCATCTAAAAATCTATATTTTTGACTTAAAAACTTTGTCTATCTTTTTTTTTTTTTTAATTAATCTAAACTTATTTACTAAAAAAAGAAAACGTACAGACATAGATTAAAGTTTACTTAATCTAATCATACCAAAATAATTCAATTTCATTAAGGTTTAGGGGGGTAAAAACGTTATCACCCGAAACCATATTTCAACAAGAAAATGTAGGCAATTACCTCCAGGACTTGCAGCTCTCTCTATCGCACGATACGGGTCGGGAGGCAGAGCGGTGTGAGACAGATAGATTTTTTTTTAATACCTACTCGTGCCGCGTATCGACACTTCACAATCCTCTTATCTCACTTCATTTCAGGGCAGGCAACGGCAGCCCCCAACGATTTTTTGTGGTTTTGTACTTATATACCTAGTTACACCTCTTTTGTTATTATAAATTTTCAAGTCGAGGGTTTTTCAAAATTTTATTTAGTAATTTTACAATAACATTCGTCGTGGGTTTTTCAAAATTTTTTATTTTGCTTTTTGGCTAAAATAGGTTTGATAGGTATACGTTTATGACTACGGCCATAAGAATCTACCCAAAATGGCCAAAGTTAGAGCAAATTCTAAGGGAACTTATGTGTAAATGATATTAAGTATATTTTTATTATTTTCCATATTAAGCGTGCTTGACGTCTTAAACGTCGCGCGACTTAAGTTAGCTGAAAAACTAATAGATGCAACGATATTTTCACCCCAAGTGAAGCGGGCTTAACGAACGCAGTAGACGGATCAGCTAACAGTAAGATACGACATATTTATGATACGACGTTATTCTACGTCCAAAATGTAGGTATATAGGGCTTCCTGAATGCATTATGTGACGATCGTAGCAATGTGGCTCTCTGGCATTCTAGGTGTCAAAATCCACCCATCATGTTCAATCATTACCAATTTGATTGCTGGATTATAAAAGCTGCTGTCAAAAAGACTTCGCCACAGTACTGACAGCTGGTGACATATTGCATTCTGGAAAACTGCAAACCCTTTTTAAAAAAAACACAGATCTAGTGTTTTACACGACCTTCGAGGTACATTGAAAATGAACTCAACCAAATAAAAAAAACACTTTAATTACATTTTTATTAATTCAATATTACAGGCTTCCGTGTTACATTTTCAGGGTAGTCGATACCAAATTAATCTTTTTAAACCATTGTCTACCGTATTTGCACGCGGTAAAAATGAACTTACATCTAAATTCACCTTTTTATTTATTTTTCTATACCTATTACAAAAATCAATATAAATTCATCTGTGCCTTATCTTAATAAATTAAATCATAAAGTACTAGCGAGTCGCGGTGGAGCTCACTTTGGCTCACCTTAGGAGCCACTAGATAATCTTATTTTAATAAAAACACCTTAATTGTTTATTTATTTCAATTGTACAATAAAATAAAATCAGTATAAATTCATCTGTGCATCTTAATCATCTATCCAAATGTATTAGCGAACAGCGCGCGAACTCACTTCAACTCACCTTAGCGACCACCTAAATAATCCCAATTTTTAAAATATTTTAATGCCAGTTGTTTTAAAATGTAAAATAGAATAATACCTCGAGGTGTTTTTTATTTCAAAAATATATTAATAATCAAACAAGTGTCAAAGGATCGAGAAATTTTCACTTTCTTCAAATTACTGAAAAGGTCTTTGACTTAAAAAGAAATAGTTGCATCTTTTAGTCCTCCTCAACACGGACATTTTGACACTTCAAACATGTTTGTACATCTGAAACTTACCTGTATAAACACTATAAACAGCCTATTACATTATTGCTGAAAAAGGGCTCCGTTGCCTCCGGCTGCCAACAAAAACAGCAAAAAAAATGTGTAGTTATACCTACTGCGATATACATAAAAAAGGGGTACCAGTGTTGTGCGGAGTTGTATTTTCATATATTTGACATTTAGCTGAGTAGTCAAATATGTTATGAAAACACAACATCGCACAACTCTGATAGATATTTATCCTGATATTGGGGCCAAACGAACTTATTGTTTGTATAGTTGAAATTGTTTGAACTGAGCTGATGTACTTAATCTTCAAAACAATAGCATTCAAGCCAAACAGTACGATTGTGTGGTCAACGCGTGCCATTTTTTAGAAGAAAAAGGTTAACAGTACCACCCCATAAAAAGTTCATATAATAATGAACTCTTGTCGTTCTAGCCAAAGATTCAAAATAAACTAAACAAACAATGAAGGAAATTTACTTGTTTATACCCGGGTCGCTGTGATCGGGATTTTTGTATCTTTTAGTCCATTTTGAATCTATTGTTCATTCAGTAATCTTTTTCTTGCAAAGAATGGCACGCGTCGACCACACAATCGTATTGTTTGAATCAGCTCAGTTCAAACCATTTCAACTATACCTATGTATTATCTCTAGCCTCTAGCGGGAATATCCATCGGAAGTATGACTTGACAGGCACAAGCAGACAGTTTTCACGGTCCTTTGAACCGGATACTATCTTGCTGTACTGTTTACTCAATGTCAACTGCGCCAAAAGTCCTTAGGAGCCATTTTAAGCGTTTGGTTATTTTTTGTGGCGATAAATAACAGCTAGGAGGAAACCGGCGGGTTGGTCTATCAGATGCGACTTTTTACATTATATTATGATATCAATTAGTTTCGCGGTCTCTCTTTCACGCGCGCCGATAAGATATGTCTGTAATACGAGGGGGCGCAACATATTTATATTTGTTTAATTTGTTATTATTGGGGTGTGAAATGTTAAGTCCGATTGTTCTCTGGGCTGGTTGAATTAATTTCCCGAACAAACTTAGCTGGTGCGCATTTCCTATATTCATCTTTTGTTTTTAACACTTGCTTGAATTAAGCAATTTATTATTCGCGTGTTAAATTTAGCGTCAGTCTGTAAGGCGAATGATGTGAGTAATCAATACATAGTATAAAACAAAGTCGCTTCCCGCTGTCTGTCTGTCTGTCCCTATGTATGCTTAGATCTTTAAAACTACGCAACGGATTTTGATGCGGTTTTTTTAATAGATAGAGTGATTCAAGCGGAAGCTTTTTATGTATAATATAAACCATACATGCATGCTTCTTAGGAGTCACAATAGATGGGAACTTTAACTGGAAGGCTCACATTGGAAAAACTAATAAAAAGCTAGCCAAGTCTTGCTATGCACTAGCTATACATACCAAAATAACTTAAATCGACGTCGTAAACAAGGCGTACTATGCAAATGTTTATCCCCTCCTTACCTATGGCATAATTTTTTGGGGAAATTCGGTTAACATTGAATCTACATTTATATTTAAAAAAAAAAGTATGCGAATTATGTTTAAGCTTAGAAATATGGAACCCTTAAGGGACGTTTTCAAAGAGAATGGAATACTAACTCTGACGTGTATCTATATACTACAAATCTGTTTATTTGTTAAAGAGCGAACTGACATTTTTATAAAAATAAGTGAATCTAAAAATAATATCCGGTCACAGTATATAGGTAAATATGACATATGTACAGTTAGACCTTCTAGCTTTATACTTCGCAAGAGCGCATATGTCAATGGAATTAAAATGTTCAATCATTTACCTGGTAAAAGTCGCAAGATGGGATCCAATTTAAAAATAAGCTCAAGGAATGGCTATTAATGAAATGTTTTTATAATTGTATTGATATTTAGATATTAAGAAAGTTAATGAATGTTGCAATGTGATAATTTAATATTGTACGCCCGAAATGGGCAAACTGTTGGACTTTTTATTTAAGGTGTGATCTATTTTTACACAGTTTTGGACAATAAATGAATCTTATCTTATCTTCTCATGTATTATACAAAAATATAAACCCGTGCGAAGCCGGGGCGGGTCGCTAGTATTTAATAATAAGTAAATCAATCACAGTTTTTTTAGACCAAACTTAGCCAAAGATGGAAAATGTTTGGTAACCAGCTTTATTTATTTATTTATTTATTATACGGAACACCTATAGAGTAGCCCTACATGTTAGCAGTTCTTCATTTAAAATGTTCAAATTAACTTCAGACTTTCTTGTACACAGGCAAAGCCCCCGCTGGCCGGTGGCAATATTCCTGCGAACGGGAATCAACACCACATCAGTACCAAGTTGTCCGTTTTAATGTAGATACCTATTACATAGATAACTGTAAATCTATCCCAAAACCAGGCCAACGTAGATATTATTACAGAAATTCAATAACCACACTCTCCGACAATACTCTGCAAAACAATTTATTGCCATAACATTAACCAATTCCAATTCATATTATATTGTAATTTCATAGTTACAGACTTAATAGACAACTAATTTAGTCCCTCGGGCGTCTAGGACGGGAATAAATATAGCGTTGGCATATTTATGGGACTGCAGGTAAAGTAGCTAACTATCGCCCTTCAGGCCTTCCTTGATACGGAACTATAAAGTACCCGTGCCTATAAGCACCTAATAGTATTCTGCATTGTACAAAGGTGAGGAATACTTTTGCTGAAAAATAATTACAACTTTTTCCAATCAAAATAGGAATAGACGTTGACACTACATAAAAGTGCATAGTGGTAGCGGATAGGGACATAAAGACTGTCGAACGAAAAATACAGGATATATTCGACACCCTATGTAGATGGTCACATGATGTTGGTCTCATACTAAACGCTGATAAAACTAAAGCTATGCACATACATTCCTCACACAATAAGTCATCTTACATTCCGGTAATTAAAGCACATGCCCACAGTTGCCTCCATTTACCACGCAATAACTGCGACTGCCCTGCTATCGATTTTGTAAAGGAACATATGTACATAGGCTTATTGATTGACTTTAGATTTAACTGGCAACCGCACACTGAATATGTATGCAATAAACTTAGATCATTCCTAGGAAGATTAAATATCCTGAAATATAAGATCCCATACAACACCTTAAGAATGTTATATCTAGCTTTAGCAGATTCGGTTATACGATACGGTCTCAGCAGCTATGGAAGATCGTACAAAACCAATCTAGCCAAAATATTTAATCTACAGAAAAGTATACTAAAAAATATTATACCAAAAAATTTAAAAATAACTTACAGTAATACCTACTCTCACCTTTTCCAATATTGTAAGGTACTTCCCGTGCAAAACATGGTCAAACTTTCCATACTCAAGGAAGAATATACATTACCAACTTGAATGAATACCACCGTTACAATAGGCTAAGGAGTTTATCTAATGCACACAGATTTTTATTACCAGCAATGAAAAACGTTTACGGCATGAGAACCAATCATTACATGCTTCCAAAAATAATAAATAGTCTCCCAAAACACATACAAGATTTATACCTATCCAACCCTATATCAGCTAAAGATGTAAACAAGTATTATATGTCAAGCAACAACTATGATTACGCCTTGTAACCAACCAAGTTATTGTTCATCAGTGATACAGTAAACGGAATGTAAGTACATATATTGATGTAAACTAACATACCTACTTAAATAGTTAGACCGTACTATAGCTGTAAATAAGCCACTAATGGCTTTAGCACCTAATTATGAAACTCTGCGATAAGTATGAATTATTTGGAACTTAAAATAAAAAAAAAAAAAAAAAAAAAAAAAACCGGCCAAGTGCGAGTCAGACTCGCGCACGAAGGGTTCCGTACCATTATCAATAAAATATTTATTTTATGTTGTTTTAAGTATTTGTTATGTTATAGCGGCAACAGAAATACATAATCTGTGAAAATTTCAACTCTCTAGCTATCACGGTTCCTGAGATACAGCCTGGTGACAGACAGACGGACGGACGGACGGACGGAGAGCGAAGTCTTAGTAATAGTGTCCCGTTTTACTCTTTGAGTAAGGAACCCTAAAAAGGCCTTTCCGAGCTAGTGAGGTGAAAATATAATTACATTGGTTGGTAACATTAACTTAAGAAGTTGTTATTACAATGGATACTAGTAGAAAAGAAAACATAATAATAATAATACCTAAAAGTAAAAAAATGCCCCAGATCGCTGCAAGGCGGCAGTGTGTCCAGAAGGCTGGCAGCATTGCCACGTTGTATGGCAATGCTGGTCCTCTGGGCGAGGTAAAAGCCAGCCTTCTGGTCACGTGAAGCTTCGACCAAGCGCTTGCACAATCCATTGTAGATTCTGTGTGCGCCTGATCCCCACGGTCCGAGGGTCTCTACGCCGAACGGCTCAAATATGAAGCCACTGTCGATGGCTCCATACTTGCGCTGTTTGAGACCCTCTACTGAGTCAGCAGCGGCACCAGCCCTACACGTAGTCCCGGGAAGATGCGACGATGCCAGGGTGTCGACGCACGTGGCGTCCCACACTAAGGGTCCAGTGAATGAGCGTCATTCCGTCGGGCCTTCTTCCGTCATCCCGTGTCAAACCAGTAGGTTCGAGGATTGCAGGGACACCGGCGCTGACGAAGCTTGCAGCACGAGAGACCGTGGTGGGCAAGACGATCGAGAGCGTCTCCGCAGTGGCAGCGATATAATAACTAGTGTTTTTTTGTTTTGTTGTATTGTTTAGTATCGTTTTCATGACGCATTACTTTTTAGGACTGTAATATTGTGTTAACATGTTTTTAATAATAATAAATATTGGGAGAGGCGAAAAGTACCTAATCATAATGTGGCAGTTGGCATAAAATTTACAAGTAGAGAGTTGCTATAATCAGGCAGGCCTGGTATAAAAACGAACGAAAACGATGGCTTTATTTGACTTTGACACATAATAGTTTTTTTTTACTAGCTACATTTAGTCGCATGGGTAATGCTGATGTAATGAATTCTTAAATTCAGAATTCATATTTTGGTTTATTTTTACAAGTATTCTATTAACTTATATGTACGAGTAACTATGTTTGTTCGGGTGGAATCTTGCAAGTCAATTTTGAAGCAGATATCTTCAACCGATTGAGCTGAAATTTTGAGTAAAGGATAGTTTGGATGACAATTCAATATTATGGTACCATCAATATGATCTGATGATGGAGAACCGACGTAACCCCGTTGAGTTTGGGCTCGTTAGAATCGTCTCAATTAGCTGTTGATGAAGGTATACAGAAAAGTACAGTCGGCAATAAAAGCTTGTACCAAAAATGAAGTTATGACAGAAACTTTTTTCTTCATGTCTTTTTAAGTTTTTTTGAAGTCGGTCCTATTCGACTAATTAGCCACATTATATTAGCTGTATCACGAACCACTAATATAGGTATACAAAAATAATCGCCCGAACAGGGACTTGAACCCTGGACCCTTGGATTAAAAGTCCAATGCTCTACCGACTGAGCTATCCGGGCTCGTACTGAAGATGGCAAAATATTATACAACATTGTAAATGTTTATACTTGCGCGTCACAAAAGGTGTGCGAGGAATCGTCAAGTAAAAAAAAAAAGTTAGTTTCATTCAAAATGTATTTTAACACCAATGTAAACACATGTTATGCAATAAATTATATGAAATGAAATGAAAAAAAAAATGACGTCTGTTTTGAGTCTTGTTGGTATGAATGTAAGGTCTAATTTCGTTAAAATCACGCGTTATCTATCTGGATAGGGTTATCAGGACGTGGCCGGAGGTTTGAGAGCCAGTAACTTTAAACTTAGGAAAGCCCCGTAGTGCGCCTCAGGTGCTCGTAATTTTTTTCGTATTTTTTGAATTTGCAATGGAGTCGTCTTGTATAACCTCTTTACCACGAAAGCTCATCATATTAGCGGAAAGACGTCCACTGCTGGATAGCCTCCCCCAAAGAGTGCCAAAGTGATCCGTCCTGGCCACCCGCATCCGGCTGACTCCCGCGACTTTAAATAGATGATCTGTCCACCTGTCGCATATGACATGGCGAGATAAAACCACCATCAGTGATCTTAGGCGCTAGTTCTGTTAGAGAGCCGAAGATGCAGAATCAGGATGGGTCGTTTCTGCTATGGGGTAACAGTGGGCGGAAGGAGCGTTAACCTGGTTGCAAATAAAGAAGGCGGCAGTCCGCTTGCTAAATTCCGAGTATTGGGGAAGACGCTCGTTTTATGCGGAAGCCACTGCCATTTCCAGACTTTGACGAGATTAGTTACTCTACTCTACTGGGATCAGGCTAGATTTGGATTGGGATACTTAGGATTTAGCTATGGGTATTTATTATAATAGTGCTTAAAATCAGCTAAAAATAGTTAATAAATAATAAATAAATACTAGGGGGACAATACTAGTTCTACCCACTAGGCTCGACAAGTTACGTCTAGATTTAGATGTGTAAACTTTTAAGGCCTATTTTAGGAGTAGGTAATAGAAATATTGTATTACAAATGATCCCGTAGCGTAGTTATTATGTGTAAAATAGTACATAAAAACATAACTACGACTTAGAAAACTTGAAAAACCCCCAACATTTTCATTTCAATGTTCAATATCTCAAAAACGGCTGAACCGATTTTGTTGAAACGTAGCTAAGAACCATCTCGATCACGTCAGCTTTCGGATTAAAAAACCGCATTCAAATAGGTCGATTCATTTAGGAGCTACGATGCCACAGATAGACTGACACACAGACAGACATACCTCTTTTTCCGTCGGGGGTTAAAAAGGTTATCGATGTTCTTCCAATGTCAATGACACTATTTAATTTCAGTCCGCCAAAAGAATCGCCCGAACAGGGACTTGAACCCTGGACCCTTGGATTAAAAGTCCAATGCTCTACCGACTGAGCTATCCGGGCTCTTACACTACGAGCAAAATAACTAGAAACGTTAAAATGTTATACTTTTACACACACAACATTTACAACAATACTTCGGAGTTGATATTCACACAGTACTTTACTTACCTCATCCCAGTCGAACCAGTGTTACTATGAGGCTTAGTTAGATTTGTGTGTGTGTGTCCCCTAATATTTATTTATTTATTTAAAATACCACCACCCCGGCCCTAAACCCAGAATCATGTGGTGCGATGTGGTCTTTAGGCGGCTTTTGGTTTTGACACGTTTACTTCACATGCTAATATTTTTCAGATTTTTTCAGACTTGGCATTTTGGCGCCCCGTGAGATCTGACACCTAGAGCAGTCGCTCCGCTCCCCCCTCGGGCCGGCGCTGTAAAAAACATATCTTCGTACACCACTGATGGAAATTGACCCTTACTTCAACCGCACTCCTACTTAGGCTCGGTTTTATGAAGATGCGTTTGACCAATTGTCAGATCAAATTTTAGTAGGTAACTCACTAAATTTATTGACTTTTTACTTTGTTATCTACTTACCGACATTAACGTCAATAACGTATAACGGATCATGTTAAAACCGGGGGTTAATATAATAAAAAATCGTTACATCTACGGTTAACCCTATATTTTGCAGCGTATATTATGCACATCATTTGGGTTAACTTTTTGCAATTCTTTTAGAATGTTTTTTTTAGCTCTATAGGTACTGGCTTGTACCCACGATTATTTGGGGCCCCTTTAATACATGAACTTAACCCTGGAATTCATAAAATCAACGCGAAACCGGTGGCTTTATTTCCACGGGTTCGCCTGAGGTGACAACAGGCGTTATGAATACAGCATACCGCACACTAGGACAAAAACGTGAAAATACTAATCGTAAAATGGCAGTATGTTTGTGTGCGTCTCTTATCGGTAAGTATTCGTAACCATTAAAAAGTTATTGTTCAAAACAGTTGTCTTCACATGATGGTGTTTACAATGTAATTAACTGGTGAAGAATAAATAACTAATTAGTTATGGTGTCGTCATACCATGATGTAGTTCAGAACATACTATATTACAATTACTCAGTCGGTTATTGTTATGAGGTAGGTTTATCAGATTATGTGTATTAAACGTATATATATCTACACACAGTAATTTTGATCCATAGAAGACAGAAATACCTAACCATTATCGAAAAGGACTGTGCTTGGATTTTGAAAATCAAAAAGTAACAGTCAGTGTGTAACAGTAAGAGAACAGTGCGGCGCGGCGTTACGTTGACTCTCTTTTTGCTCGACTGCGGCAGAACCAAAAGGAATTTTGGCTCAAATTTTAGCAGTCTATTTTTGTATTGAGGTACCTATACGTGTGTTCCACCGTAGTGTTTAAGATGCTGAACCGCTATTGATGAATAAAAAAAAAATGAACTGTTTTTTTTTTTATTACATATTACATCATACCGATGAGGCTTAATCTCATTCTTTTGAGATTTTAGGTAGCCTAATCGAAATTTATAATTAGACATTACTTATTTCAATATAATTTTACTTAATAGTGTAGATTATCTATTAACATTATCTTATATAGTTTTATTATATGTTTAGGAGACTTTTTTTGTATCTAGTCATATGAAAGTTTATTTAAATGAGGAATGAGGAATGAGGTATCAATTGATGCAAAATGATGCTCCGGGTGACATATGCTACCTTTTTTTTCCAGTAAGTTTTCCGTAGTCGGGATACAGTTTTAGAAACTTTTTTCTGCTTGTTCTAAAATATATACTTACTATAATTTGTCAATAGCAAATCTTCCGTGATTCCTGATAACTCAATGACGGAAAGAGACGTTTCTAGGACGTCGCTTTGTTTTGATGTAGCTCTGTCATTCGGATTTTGATAGAAAAGTACATGAAAGTGGGGATATATGACTATAACATACCGGGAACGTCATATTAAGAGCCCGTCTACGTGCTCACTCGCGGCACAGGTGGAGTCGCTGTCGCCGGACACGGCGTGGAGGACTATATATATATATGTCGAATTGTGCCACACCCAGCAGCCCACACTGCTTCTACATATATATTTGTATTTAAGTACCTTGTGAATACATCAAACTAGTTTTAATGTGGCTGGATTCGTCGATACATGTACTCAAAAATAAACAGCCGTTTTAACTTTGGACGCATAGATGGACGAGTCAGAAGGTACTCATACATCAAATTTAAATGGTTCACTAATGTTTCCCAACCTAACGTTTGGCAACCTGATTCATAACGCATCTTTTAATTTCTCAACATCTTAATATTTCTGAAACTGTTAAATATTTCAGGATTTTTATAAACTAACCCAACCTAAACTATTCATTTATTCACACAAAAATACAATGCAAGCTTACAGTTTACACCAAATCGCTTACACGCTAAAATAAACAAAAAAGATAAACATGCACAAGTACCTAAAAGTATAGGGTTCTACACGATGACCCTGAAATAAATCCTGAAATATTTACAGTTTCAGTTAGGGAAATGAAAAGTTGCGAAATGAATCAGTTTGCCAAACGTTAGTTGCGGTAGAAGGTGTTCCAATATAAATAGGTACTCTCAATTATTTACCTGTGGCGCTAGTGAGCACGTAAACGAGCTCTTAAGAATCAGGCCTCTTGAATAGAGATTTGAAACAGAAGCGATAACCTAGGTAGGACGATCCTTATCGGATGGAAACTATTACCTACTGCCTTGACTATTGTAACAGTAAGTATTAAAGCATAAACAGTTCATAAAAACTGTACCCCGACTATGGAAAACTAACTTTAAAAAACCGGCCAAGTGCGAGTTGGACTCGCGCACAAAGGGTTCCGTACCATTATCTATAAAAACCGGCCAAGTGCGAGTTGGACTCGCGCACGAAGGGTTCCGTACCATTATCTATTAAAACGGCAAAAAAATCACGTTGGTTGTATGGGAGCCCCCCTTCAAAAATATTTTATTTTGTTTTTAGTATTTGTTGTTATAGCGGCATCATAAATACATAATCTGTGAAAATTTCAACTCTCTAGCTATCACGGTTTTTGAGATACAGCCTGGTGACGGACGGACGGACGGACAGCGAAGTCTTAGTAATAGGGTCCCGTTTTACTCTTTCAGTACGGAACCCTAAAAACGGGTTTTTTATACAAAAGGCAGCCCATGTCACCTGGATCATAATTTCGAATCAATTGATAGATTCATCAAAATCGGTCGGTCGGTGGAACACACCAGACTACTAAAATCATGTCCCTTCCTTTCGGTTCTGCTTAGTGTACTTACCGCGAAGAAAATAGACTACCAAAGTCTAATACAAATATTGCAAAACGATTAGAAATACCAGAAAGGGATAGATAAGAAGTCGGGTAGCGTACACAACGGTTAAACGAAAATTATGTTCGTCCTAAAAGCATCCGGAGATATAATTTAGTGATTGTTTTCTTATTAGAACGTACTGCGAACGGTTTTAGATAACACCGCGGTTATTTGGCCCGTTAGTTACAAGTATAACCCTAATTGAAAAGGACGATGTAACGGTATGAGCCTGCGGCACTGTAGTGACTAATTACAGTACCTTGACACTGTAATCGAAGGTCTCTTCGAGTACGCCGCGTCCTGGGGACCGATTTTCGTCTTTCGAGCGCTCGAATCTTTCACTCGAAAACTGACAAAAATTACGAAATGCTCTTTTGAAATAGCGATAGAAAATTGAAAAGCGAGTGGTATTAACCACTCGTATTCAATTCTATCGGTAGAAAGTTAGTGCCTGCAAATTTGACACTAAAATCGTATTTACTTTTATTTAATTTTCGAGCGCTCGAAAGTCAAAAATCGGCCCCCTGTACTATAGTGTCATCCAGAGGGGTAATCACGTAACGTTTCGAACGCGCGTACAGTTTAACTGTCATTTTTCCATATAATAATTGACATTTAAATCTACCTAACGTTCGTACACTGCATTACGTGATCGACCTGCGGCTGGAGTGACCCGCGGTCTATTTAACGCCTTCTTCTATCAAGGTGGTGGACAACCGATACTTCTTTTGCCTGAAAGCCAAAAATCTGTTAACATTTTGGTCTACCTAGCGTCACTCTGCTTGGCAATTAGCCAATGTCTGGCAGTACCGTGACATTGCACTGTGATCAACTGACTGACGAATAATAATCAAAACGCAAGACGATTTCGGAAAATATTCTTTCTTTTATGAATTCTAGGATTGATTATTTTTCCCGTAATCTTCTTCTTCTCGTGTCGGTGGTTTCCTATTTCGTTGGATTAGATTGTGCGGGATCAGAAACTGGCGATTGCTAAATCCCTATCTGTCGCGTCCCGGAGGGGCCGGAGGTCTTGACAAGACCGCATATGCTCCATAGTTTGAGGGGTCGTCCCGCACATACACCGGGCGTCTGAGCCGCTCAGGATACCCCGTTTTAATTAGTTTTCCTTAATGCGGCTGACCTGGGAGCGCAGTCTGTGTAAGGATCTCCAGATAGGCCATGGCTGTTTGTGTTCAGCGGGAAGCGCTTCAGCAGGACGGACAGAGTCATCGGGAGGAGCGCGAGTGTTTTGCCAGTGCGTGAGTCTGTTCCTCGAGGGGGGAACCCTGGCAGCAGTAGTGTGCCTTATACAACTTTTACGGCTCTTGAGACGGGGCGGTGGTAGACTGTTGCGTGAATTAACCTTTTGGCGTGTTTTGACGCCGAGAGTTTCACCGAGGAATAATATAATGTAAAATGTTATTAAAATCCATGCCCAGTCAAAGTACTGTCTATTACCTGTTCTGTGACAGCACTCGACTATAAACCCTAAGGATAAAGGCAGGTATCATTAAATTACAAACTGCCTTAATTACGAACACAAATAATCAATTTATTTTATTATGTGCGGGTCGTTAAATGCGTATTTAATTTGTTTCAAACTCGTGACCTTTAATGTGAGTGAGTGAGTTTAATGTGATTGTTCTAGTCTAGACCTAACTAAATACAGGTGTTATCTAGGTTGGAACAGGATTCCGACTTATTCTCTCACTGTTTTCGTGTTAGTAATTCCGAATTCAAAGTTCTGCAGGAGTGCTACCCGCATACGCTCCCGAAGCAGTTTTGTTTTGTTCCAAAATTACAAGATACAAGATATTTATTCATAAAAGTCAATGTTTTACAAGTCAGGTATGTACATAATAATTCGTATTATTTATTAATTACATCGGATGTCCACTAAGGTCGCATATAGCTTTATGTCTGAGTGATACAGGAAGTTTCAATTCAAAAATATTAGTTACTAAATTGTGATGCCTTAACTGTAAGGTTATGTAGGTGCTCCTAATACTTAGGGCCAGTGCACGTCTCAACAAATTCGTCAACGCTGTAGCATGCTATGTTGTTTAACATAGTTTTAAGTTTGTTGTCGAACATTTTTGTAAGTATAGACATACTTACACAATTCTGTAAGGTACTTTCCCAGGGTTGCTTCAAAAATGAGCGAGTTAACTCATTCGTGGCCACTGACTCATATATGAGTCATGCCACGGATAAAACATTGAATGTTACTCACCGTGCCCTAACTCCTATTAATACTCATACCAGAAACAGGAAAATTATTACCCAAATCCGTGTTTTATATTAAGTATGTATGTTTATTATTTTGTTTGTGGGCCTTAATGTGCCGCTTCGACCAGCAAGTGATCTATTGTGGCAGCCCTTGTTTTAGAGTTCACCGTTAAGTCCCGTTGCCTCCAGGAAATTCCAGATTCTTTGGGCGGTGATATGTTGTACTTCTTGTGGGTGCACTATGTGCCGCCCTAGGTAGGTACTTCTTTTATGCATGAGTGGTCCGCAGGAGCAGAGAATGTGCATTGCAGTCTCCTCTGTCTCCTGGCAGAACCTGCAGGTTGTGTCCTGCTTCATACCCATTTGAAACAGGTGTTTGTTCAATTTGCAATGTCCTGTCAGGATTATTGTCACTGCGCAGGTTTTGTGCCTTTTGAATTGTAATAACTCTTTAGACAGTTTACTATTGAACCCTTCGATCAGGGCTTTAGCTTGTTTTTGTCCTTTGGTGAACTTCCACAGCTTGATTGCCTCTGATTTTTCCGCGTTGTTTAGCAGAGAATATGCTTTCCGTTTTGTGATGCCACAGAACGGTTCCGGGCCGACCAGGGCCGTATCTGCGCCCTGCCTTGCAAGTTCATCTGCTTTTTCGTTTCCTACAATGTCGGAGTGCCCTGGTACCCATCTAAGTATGACTTTGTTGGAGTTCGCCAGGGTGTTTAGATTATTTTTACAATTCTGGACTAGTTTAGAGTAGGACTCTAGTGATTCTAGTGCCAGCAGAGCAGCTTGGCTGTCCGAGTTGATGTAGATATGTTGGTTCCTTAGGTTTCTTTCAAGATTGATGTATGTTACCTAGTTAATTGTTTTTTTTCTAACGGAGCATGTCATTCTATGGATGATGGTTGAAAGGTGGGGTGAGCTATGTCCCATTGAACTTTTACAGTCTCTGTTTGATGGTGATGAGTTTACAAAGTGAGGCTATTTAGTACTAATAGATGAATAAATGTATGGACGTATATTCAAACACTAAAACATTAATAAACAATACTCTAACTAATGACGTAATGTAAAATGAGGACAGGAAATTGTAGGTTCAAAAGAAGAATGGCCCAAGTAACGATCGCGACAGTCTTTACTTATTTATAGACCCAGCAGTGCACGGCAAATTGTGGATGTCAAGTTACAATTATTAAATTAATGAAATAGGGGAAACAGGGTGGGTTGCAACAAACTGTCTGCATGTAATCGTAAGTGGTATTCGTTCAAATCTGTATAGAAAGTTTGTCAAGTTTAACAGCTGCCGGCGCCATATTGAACGTCGATCGGTTTGTAATCGTTGGTGCTACCCGCTCACTGGTTTGGCTGAGGTGAGTTGTCGTGAATAGCAGCCCTGTATTTAGCGGCGGGATGCGTCGATTTGAGCGCCTCGGCATTAGAGGCTCTATTATGGGCTAATGACCGGTTCGGACCGCGGGCGAACTAGCTCAGCACAGACCACCACTTTAAAACAGTAGGCCAATCATCATATCAGCCGAAAGACGTCCACTGCTGGACATGTACCTCCCCCAAAGAGTGCCACAATGGCCGGTCCTGCGCCACCGCATCCAGCGGACTCCCGCGACCTTTACTAGGTCATCAGCCCACCTTGTTGCCTACCAACGCTGCGCAGCACCGTGACAGACCACCCTGTTGGAATCCGGCCTCTGGTTTCCCTTTGCCCAGTATGATTCTTCTTTAGAGGTTAGAACTCATAATTTGCCCAAAGAATTAGAAAATATTTTCGTGACAAATGGTTGGTTCCGTCCTGTACCTTGATCAATTTATAGTGGATCATGGATTTGGGACACTGCGAGTTTCAACAGTGATATACTCTTGACATCTCGTGGCACGTGACGCCGGATATGTCATTACTAAACCAGGCAGAGTGACCATAGGTGGACCAAAGCATTAACAGATTGATGGCAATGGTGGCCATTTACAGGATTACAGGCAAAAGAAGCGTCGAAAGTCCACCAGCTCGATGGTTTGATGACATATATTGCCAACGTACTATAGCATGGTGTTCTTTAAGGAAGGGTTGAAAACGCGCATATGAGTCCTGGAGTTACGGGCATATGAAAGAAAGAAATAAAAAAACATTTATTCGTGACAAAAATACATAAAAACAAACTGTAGACAGTAGACGTCATACGCAAATACACAAGCTTTTTGCTAAAAAAAAAAAAAAAATAAAATTTGAACTGTTTATTTTCAGATCTGTGATTAAATTATATATATCAGTTACATTTAGTACAATCTTTAATATTTAAGATTATTTACTAAACTTTTTAGCTACTGTAACTGCTTAGCCATACGCTTGTTTGTCATTGGTTTGGTGTACAAAAAAGGGACCCAACAGGACTTGAACCACACATCATCTTATTGCCTTACGTGTCTTGCCGTTTAATCATTGAGTTGATGAGTTTCAATAATATCCAAATAGTGGTTTATTCCACTTTAACACATGAAAATCGCAATGCCAGAAAATCATGCTTTTAATACCTATGTTAATTTTGGCCTACTGTTTTTAAGTTGTCTACTGTGCGCTAACGCATAAGAGTCGTAAGTCTTGTGATTAATTCTGTTGCAAAATAACTGTGGGTATAAATACGCGGTCGTATATCTGGCGTATAATGGGGAAGCTTATGAAACTTGCTATTATGGCAACAATCCGCACTGGTTTGCGGTCAGATGTTTTATATATGATACATATTTATACGGATTTTAGGTGTTTTTAAACAATAAATAAATAGGTATCCGTGTAGACTCGGGCAAGAATAGGTCTACGGTCTCCCCCGCCTGTCGTAAAAGGCGACTTAAGGGGGTCAACGGGGTCGCCAGTGACTTTTTGTGGCGGGGGCCACAGCACTCGGCCACCCCAGAGAAGGCGGCGAAGATGCCCAGAACGAGCTAGCAGGGGCAAAGCGCGAGGAGGGCTCTAGTGCGTTCAACCTGAGATCCTAGAGTCCTCCGAATTACTTAGTGCAGATGGCGGTTGACGTGGAGTTTTTAGTGGGTAGAAATACCACATAACCCAGACCTCCCCCGAGAGCTGGGTACCAGTACGTCTAGCACAACTTGCTGCTAAGTCGTGTCGCGCGCGACTCAGCGACTCCTGTCTCACTCGTATTGTGCAAATTAGAGAGAGGCGGGTGGATTATCTCGACTCGCGTCGCGCTTGTTGTGTCAGTTGTGCTAGCCCCCGCTGGTTCGCAGGTTTTCTCCACAAAAAAAAAAAAAAAAAAAGGGGGCAATCTTAATACTAATCGAATTAGCACAACAGTAAGTAGCAGGATATTAGGTGCCATGGTTACTCGCGTCCGCAGGAAGATTTACCCTCAGTTTCCCAGCACGCGTCCCCTGAGTGGTGCTAAAGTGTAATCAACTTCTGGCTGCTGCACGGCTTATTCTAATAGCCTCGCAGCAACATACAGTTCTAACACTTCTAACCCACGATGGTCTTAATATAAGTTTGTAAAGAGCTGTACCCATGCCATACGAATAAATAAATAAGTAGGTGCTGCCATCTCCACAACGGTAGGTAACTCTCGATGCGATGCGTTTGATTTTTATTGATTAACTTTACACTACGTAGCAACACGGGTGTAGACTACGAGTATGATTTTTTTACGATGCCATTCGAACAGTTTTTAAGAGGAACAAATGTTTGTATGGGAGCTACTACAATTAAATTAAAGATCATAAATACCCGAAAAATTGAGACAAAGATTGACCTCGCTGGCGGCAGCCCAAAACACTAATTGACTTAAAAGTCACAATCACAATTCGCTATTTGTACTAATCGTTGTATGGAAAATCAAGTAAATTGCTTTTTCGGTCGTGAAATACTGAGTTTAGGTTAATAGTTTTCGAACAGTTTTGTTTCTATAAAAGCGTACCTAAGAAAGAAAGAAAGAAGACATTTATTTACTACACAAAAGACACACAGAGACAAAGGGAGTAGGCATACATTACAATTTAACACATATTGTGTGTGTCTTCGCGGCAGTAAATAGGTCGCTATCTCAGCATTATGCCGAGGTGTCAGACAGACACCTACAGCGCTGATTCTTCTAAGGCCTAAGACCTATTCTGCCTAAGGGTTCTTTTCTATTGGTATCTTTAAATTTCATCATCATCATATTATCAGCTGAATGACGTCCACTGCTGGACATATGCCTCCCCCAAACAGTTCCAAAGTGACCGGTCCTGCGCCACCCGCCGCTTTAAATTTACTCTCGGATAATTAAAAAAATATATATTTTTTCTAAAATTTCCAGGTCCATATCATTTTATGATGTAATTACAATAATTTGACGGTTTACTATCCATTCAGCAACACTACCTTATCAATTTTAACACGAGTCTACACCCCTTTTATTTTGACAAAATGATTATAAAGGCTTTTCTTAAGTAGGTATATATAATGTAGTTAAGTTTAATTAATTAGTAAGTCCTCTTTCAGTTTTTTTTTATTTTGTCTGGTTTGTCAATAGTGTTTATTACAAGAGCCGCATTATTTATCGAGAATATATCTCCAGTACCTATATTTCATACAAACTTGCAACATTCAATAACTGAAGATTTCAATCGCATTACGCCAGCAATGCGCAAACCAATTTAAAATATTCACAGAATTTTACAAGTACTATAACCTCGATTAGAGGTAAATTACCAGCAAGCCCCGCCTAACGCTAAGCATTAGCAACGATTAGCCCGGTTTCTAACACTCGACCTGTGATTTCGCTTAGTAATTTCACTATAAATATAACTTTGACGTTTGCTGGTCATTAGGTGCATGTTAATGAATGTGTAATCGGCGGGAATTAGTTGGAAAAGTCTCGGGATTTACGGGTACGGCGTGGTTAATGTTGGTCACGTTTAAGGATTAATTGCAAAATAATGTCATTTTTATTTTTCAAAGGGTGCATCCAAGGCCCTTATTCTTTTGTTTCTAAAATAAGACGGAATTCAGGAAACAAAACAATCAGTCCTTGCATGTTTCTAGAAAAAAAGCTATCATAAATTATTTCCAAAATTGTCATTGTCTCCATACAAGTTGTCAGTTCATTGACTGGACTAATAGCGCTGATCCTGTTGCCGTGACCTCTGTTTTATAAACCATTTTAATAAATACATGACTATAGGTCAACAACTTAAGTATGGCCCGGATATAATTTATTATCAATTATCAATTAAATAGTTACCTAGCGACGACATACAACAACATTTCAGACATCAAGAAAAGTTATGTACATATAACATATCTTAACTAGCTTTTGAAAAGTCGGACAAAACATTAAAAAATTTGCTCTATTATATTCAAGGTAAAATCATACAAAAAGACAATGCATGCTTTATTTAAATCTATATACCTAATTACTTCCGGGTGGAAAGTTTGTTCGATTCTTGAGTAAAGCATCTTTAGAATAACCTATTATAAATTAATGTTTTTCAAAACCGTATTATACCGACTCTGCCTCGCCAAAATGCAGAAGTGCCCACTCTTTGTATGTTTACCTAAATCTTACGGGTACAGTCAGCATCAAAAGTAACTACGCAATCGAAGACGTCAAAAGTTCCTATTTCCCTTTTAATAAAGACTTTTGACGTCTTCGTTTGCGTAGCTACTTTTGATGCTGACTCTACACGTTACGGATTTAC
This sequence comes from Epinotia brunnichana, assembly GCA_963854355.1. Taxonomy (NCBI): domain Eukaryota; kingdom Metazoa; phylum Arthropoda; class Insecta; order Lepidoptera; family Tortricidae; genus Epinotia; species Epinotia brunnichana. Next base: position 10,166,160 of record OY977959.1, read on the forward strand.
TCTTGTTTTACCGACAAACTTTTCATCGAATATATTTTTCGCTGAATTTTCATTTCATGGAAAACGTTCTTTTAGAAACAGTAAACTTTTGGGGATGGTTATAAAATGAACCTAATCTAACCTAATCGGTTCTACAGAATGAACGTAGCTTAGCTTTACCTACCTGAAAGATAACGGTTACTAAAAAATAAATAATCGATGAAATGAAGATCAGTGAAATAACGGAATCCCACACGTTACGATTTTTATTCATAACATCACCCAATCTCATTAACAAGTCCCAAAGACAATTATTGTCTGTGAACGCTGAAAATGCAAGCGGTGAGCGCAAGAATTAAATTATAAATGTCGAACACAAGGGGTGTTAAGGCGAGTAAATATGCAAAACTAAGTGAACTAAGATTTAGACGTATCAGCGTCAGCTGCCTGTCTAAAATAAAATAATTAATAAATAAATAAAATCTTAAAAGGGCCGGTGAAAACTCAAAAATATATATATATATCTTATTCTTCAATATTTAATCGCTGGAATTTCTAAGAGCACAGAGATCAGAAAGTTTTTTTTCTAAACACTATATCAAAATACTAATTCTTGGACAGAGGCTGTTTTCAACCTCACTGCTTGTAAACAACGAGTGATATTTCCGCGGTTTTTTCGAAAGAAGATTGGTTATTAATTTACTTAAATTAAATCCGAACGTAGTAAGTAAGTATATTGCGAAACAATAATTTGTAGACTCGTGCGCAGGTGATTAGCACAGCGTCACAGAACAGGACAAATGAGCAAGACAACATTAAAAACAATATAAAATATTTGTATTTACGCCAACCGGCAAAATATAGTGTTCTCTATATGCTTTAGTTTTAAGATCTTTAAATGTACATACCTATTTTATACAAATAAAAACATACATTCATTCATTCATTTATGCATTCATTCATTCATTCAAGGGTTACAGTCACCTTAACGCTCGGTGTTCAGGGCGCAGAAAACTTGAGATTTGAATGTGGGACGGAGAAGTTCAGTCTCAGCGGAGAGACGAGACGGGGTGCTTCGCGGTAATGTGAAAATGGATTATCCATCGTATGCCGAAACGCGAAACCACGCTACGGAATACTTTTGGAAGTTAAGAACACAACTTCGAAATGTTTTCTAGCGCCTTAGTCCACGTTTACGAATAGGCGATTCGCGCTTGAAAATCCATAGTGCCTGACAAGCGCGCGCGGTATCGAAATAAATGTTGCTACGAGAATCTCTAATGCATAATTAAAAATAATAAAGTGACTGAGAATTTTGTAGCTACACACCCATGATAGCGTACTAAGCAAGAGCAGCGCAAAGAATGCGAAGGTCGTGGGTCTATATCCCTATCGTGGCGTATACTTTCATTTTTTTGAATTTTGATTGAAAATTATAATTTGTTTACCCAGAGTACTTAGTAAAAACGTCCAGTCCGTGAGCTCTTAAAACAGTAGGTACTTGGGTTCAGGTAAAATCATTTACCTTGGCAAGTTGGCATGAGAACGTGTGAGCGCGTGAGTAATATAAATATGTGGCCTGTAATAGGAGCAAAAAATTAAACGGTAGCTTATTAAGCTTACGAACAATGATTTCCAAGTGGTTTTAATAAAAGACAGTATTTATTTTTTATTTTTTTGTATTGTTTTACTCTTCTGGAGTGCTCGTATATGTAACTTTTTTTTAAAAACAAAAAAAATAAAAAAATCACAAATATATTTTTTGAAAACAAAAATTCAAAAACTATTATGACAGATTTTGAGGTATCATCATGAGGTTACCTCAAAATCTGCATTGACTGCTGTGCTATGATGTCGTGGTACCAAGATACATTACATTACTCTTAACTTTAGATCACAATTTCTCCAAATCCAATTTTTTTTTAAATGAATGGGAAATGCAAATGGTTTAAGGAAGCGTCCTTTTGAATATTTGCTCCTATTACAGGCCACACCTCCGTGTACCCGTTCATATTCTACTATCTCCTCAAATTGATGAACACCAACTTAGGTACTGGTCACGGCCTGTCGCATATTGCGCGGTCAGTCAGACTGCATGGAACTCGTTGGGTGACTTGTAAACCTATACCTCCCAGATGTTCATAGCTGCATATGCTGTGCGCGTCCCTTCGGCGTCCATGCGAATATAGTGGAGTACGAGTATATCTCCAAAAAAGTTTGGGAAAATGAAAAAAAAAAAAAACCGGCCAAGTGCGAGTCGGACTCGCGCACGAAGGGTTCCGTACCATTATGAATAAAAATAATTATTTTATTTTGTTTATAGTATTTGTTGTTATAGCGGCAACAGTTAAATACATCATCTGTGAAAATTTCAACTGGAACTATTACGGTATCAGTGAGATACAGCCTGGTGACAGACAGACGGACGGACGGACGGACGGACAGCGGAGTCTTAGTAATAGGGTACCGTTTTACTCTTAGAGTACGAAACCCTAAAAAAAAAAAAAAGAAGGTTCCGGCGGCTCGCACGGTGTCGCGCAGAAACTCGCCGCTCCTCCGAGTACAAATTACTCTGCTCAATCAATGCGCTCCTGACCACAGAACCTGAATGTGACTTGTTTGCTTGGAGACAAGCAAACAAGCTAGCTGCTAGCTGTGTGCCGTGAATATTTAAAGTTTTTGTGAGATGTTGGATGATAGGAAACCTAGTAGGTAGGGTAGGTAGCTGCTGTCTGTGAATTTTTGTGACACGTTGTCCTTCCTATATTTATCTGGCAGTTTCGTTTTTCCCCGACTACGGCCAAGCTGAAAGAAAAGGATATGTTTCTAGCAGTCTATGTTTGTATTTGTGTATGTTCCACTGTAGCGCTTAAAATACTGAAACGATTTTGATAAATGTCAATCGATTCGAAATTTTGCCCTGGGTGATAGGCTACAAAAGTATGAAAAATAAAAACATGGTGGCGGTCGTCACATACAAATAAGTCGCTGACTTTGAAAATTTTGCTAGCATAGCCACGCCTAAACCCCCAAATTAGCTAATTTTGCAGAACTCGGCATCTGAGGATCTCCTCATTTCTAGTGCCAAGATAAAGTTATAACCAAAGTTTCATTGATGAATTTGCTACCAAACTGTCATATTTATTTACTTTACATGAAAGTACTATGAGAACAGAGTCTAAGGCAAATGCCCTTGTTGGAGTGACGACGGGCAACAATTTGGCGGGAATTAGAGAAGTAGGTCAGGCGACGGCGGATACATTCTGCCAACTCAAAACTGGAAAGTTTAGCACGTGGAGAGAGAAATGATTCTTGGCTGCATCGGAATGCACGACTTAAAAAAAAGGATATAGATAATACATAAGAACACACAACAAGCCATTTTGTCCGAGACAATTTATCAGTTCCCTCCGATATCGGTACCCATAGGGACTCTCTCTAAAGGTTCTCGAGTGAATACCACGTACCGGAAGGCCTATATCTGATATGATGATGATGATGATGAGGAACTCTAATCTAACTAAGACAAACCCCTCATAGTAAGGCCTATTAGAACCCTCTCAATGAGCAGTTGATGACTGTTTAAAAAAGTATAGTCATCAATTAAAGCTAGTACCAAAAATAAAAAAAATCACGGGTACCTAACTCATATACCTATGATCTTTCGTAGTAAGTATAGGTCTGTGTTGTAAGTATAAGTATAGATACCTAGCTATTTGCCAACAATTGTTTAAAGGCCGCAACACACTGACAGCGGTGGCGGAGGGGCGCGACGCGGCGCGGAGGTGGTACCGGTTGTAAATGTAATGTTCGAGCTAATATGAAAGGATCCGCACAGAACGGCGCGGCGCGGAATTATGTGCTGACCTTTTCGTATTAGCTCGAACATTACAACTGGTACCGCATCCGCGCCGCGCCGCGCCGTCACCGCTGTCAGTGCGTTTTGGCCTTAAGTGAGACCGCTATGAGCTTAACTGCTAAATGCGTCAATTTAAACTTAAGAACTAGTTGCCTTCACAAACTTTAGTGTCTCTATATTACTTGGCGCTTAACATAATCCAGATTCTTTCGAAGCTCACTTAAGTGTAACAACTAGGCTATAAAGGAAGTGTATCCTTATTACGGGTAACATCCCAACTTTTACCTCAGAAATGAACTTATTATGAACTCTAGAGCATAGCGGCGAGTAACAGCCGAGTCGCTTAGTCAAAAAAAGACCTGTATGCGCTGTATAACCTGCTGTAATACCTGCGAATGCCTACGCTGCACAACAATACTAACTACTTAGGTACGCGCAAAATGTGATGACGGGCCTTAGGGGTGATTACGTAAATTTTCGAACTCACGTTAGGACAATTCAACCGTAATTTTCTCATACAAAAAGTGACATTTAGATCTTCCTGATGCGTTACATGATAGACCAGCTGGTCTAATGTGCGAGATTTGACAGTGATTAGAATCGAATCATTAGATTAACGGGTTAATATTTAAACCATTGAATGTGTCAGCCACATAGTTAGATAAGATAAGATAAGATAAGATACTAGGGCGGTTTGATAAGTAACTTGTTTCGGCCACTAATATATACAACACCTATACAAGTTTTTTATCATATCATACCAAATTACTTTTCAAAACCCTCGTAGATAGAATAAGACTAGTTTATATCACTGTAAAATTGCCCAAAGTGTTTCAAACCCACAAGTTGCCAACCGTACTATATTATATAGTATTGTACTATATTTTGACTCTTTGTACTATATACTGTTGAAGAAATATATAGTACGCGAAAATACTATTTTCTGGGGACCTTACGAAGTGCTTCAAATTGCCGAGGTTTTTACTAAATAGCAAAATTAATCCAGTAACTTTATACATTCACAGCATGCGTCAAATCCGGTACTTGTGATTTTTTGCAGACTTGTTTATATGATGTTGGCCCAATGAATAATCTAAGTTGGTGACCTCGAGCGCCGACCGCAACTTTGTCAAAAATCGAAATTACCGCGAAAGTTTTTATTATAACCCTAAAGGACTAGTTTTTGATAGCGTCTTCTCAGGACGTTTTTAAAGAAGACTAGATTTGCTACAATATGAGACTAGAATTGTCTCTGTAGACGCAATCGTTTCCAAGATAAAACCTTCTAAATATAAAATTTTTCGAATTTCGCAACACTAGCAAACTCTGTCGGGGGTACTTCATCCCGCTAGAGCGACGTCTAAAATATTACAAAAAATTTCGAAGTACGAAAAAATTATGAATTTTGAAAAGCTTTATTTCCGTAACTATTGGGTCTACACAGACGATTCTAGTCTCATATTGTAGCAAATTTAGGCTGCTTTAAAAACGTCCTTAAAAGGTAGTATCAAAAACGAATCCTTTAGGAATTTCGCGGTATTTTCGATTTTTGACAAAGTTGCGTTTGGTGCTCGAGATCACAAATTTGGATTATTCATTGGGCCAACATTATAAACAAGTCTGCAAAAAATTAGAACTACTGGATTTGACGCATACTTCACCATACTTTCAGGCGACAAAGTTTCTGGATTACATTGCCCAGCCAAGTACAATATTTTTTTACGGTGTACTATATTTTAGTCGTTTTTTTCTGGAAAATACTATATCTCCCCCAAAAAAAGTTGGCAACCCTACACAACCCATCGTAATTGTAACAGTTACTAGTACTCTTACGTAACGGAAAACCTGATGTTTGACAAGAAAAAAAAACAATCATGCTTTCTCGCTCTAATACATAGCATGCGCTCTTTCGTCTAGCTAGAACTGTCGCGGTCGTGCGTCATCCTCGTTATCTAGGAACGCTTGATGCAACCACGATCGGGTCAGTTGTCTGTTCAGAGCAGCGAGAGAACCGAGTTTACCCAAGTGTCAAGTGGAACAGTCCTGACAACAGGCTGCGCTAGTCTGACCTTCTATCCTAATTTTCTTGCTAAATTGGCAGAACCTATTCACAATGATAATAACTACGAGATTCCTCATAACTGTCATATAAGTCATATTATCATTGCTAAATTCTACGAAGACCTGTAGGTAATCAATTCGGACAATAATTGAAAGTCATGCTAAACAGTTGACTATCAACCTATGACCCCACGACACGTAGTGTCACATTAATTTACGCCATGCTATTAAAATAGCAAGTAATGAGCATTCGTGACCCCTGCTTATTACTAACTGTAATGGGGTCGCGGGTTCGAGTGGTGTCAGTCCAAAGGGTTAATCAGGCAGATACTTTTCGTATTTCAAATTTCATATCAATGTGTTGCGTCCCACAGAACAAATAATTAGTACCTACTTTTGTACAGAAGTTCCACTATTTCACATAACCGATGTTTTCATATTCATATTCATATTCATTTATTTGCTGCAACCATGGTATTTACAGGATGTTCTTAAAATTAATCAGTACAGACATGGACCCTACTAGGGTGTAGCAACATGCTTAAATACTAAACTAACCTAAACATACATATATTTATAAAATCAACATGTTATAATATAAAATATGCACATTAGATAACAACATACCTACTTGATTGCATTTGCACCATATATTAAATTATTAAAATTTAAGATTTTAATGGCCCATGAACTCCTGCAGCGAGTATGGGCATTCAGTTAGGAGGTAAGTTTTAAGTTTATTAACAAAAGTGTTATATGTAACTTCGTTTCTTATACGCTGCGGGATTTTATTGTAGATTCTAATAGACATTGCGTATGGGCCTTTACTGAACATTGTTAGTTTGGCGGGAACTGCTTGAATTATTTTTATGCGATGACGTAAGTTGTGTGCATGAGAGTTGAAGTTTTCCGGTTTGGGATACAGACAAATTTGCACGTTTCCAATATGTACTGAGATGTGAGGGTAAGAATTTTTAATCTACAGAAGTGTGGTCTGCAACTGTCTTCATTTCTTATGTTGCTGAGAATTCCTTCATGTGGAGAAAGGCGCGTTTTTTCCCAAGTGAGCTCTTTAATCAAATCTACTTTTTAACGCTCTAGTAATACAGTATGAAGCAACTCGCGAGATAGCGATCTATATCCAAGTATTAAGCAGTGCTGGTTTAATTATAATTTTAAAGGCAATTTCATTTGAAACTTCGTCGCGTTAAGCGATGCTTTGTCTAGACATTATTAAGTTAACGAGGCAACAGTTACAGTAGTGGTACAGATAAATAAGTTCTATGCTCGTGTAACATCATTTGTAATAATGGGTATTTTAATCTCCGGAACCACTATTCCGATTTCAAAAATCCTCCGAGTAAGCTTTCTGGATGGTTATGGGCTATATTTTATTCCGGGGGTCTGCTTGCGTTCTTTGCAATAAGGGGGCAGCTAGTGCTGTATAACTGTGAAGAGTTAAGTCACGGAAAAGGTCGATGGACGGCGTGTGAGATGAGTCGATAAGAGATATGGAAAAAATATTTAAATTTTAATATTTTAGGCCGGTTTTTGAAGAAACTGTATTAATTAATTTGAGGTAACATGTCAAAGTTTTATATATTAACGTTGTACCTTAAACTCTATTATTGTTTGGTCGAATTGATACCTATAACTAGCACAAATTATGATGGTTGGGTTTTGGAACACCTCTGGAGAATTAACAGTGATATTACTTTCTCTATCATGACCGTCGCCAGGCGCGGCTCACTCGCGATTTGTGTCTATCGCTACAAGTACATGCCGGTCGCCCCTTCGAAGGGCTCTATTCAGTAGCTACCTCGCGTTGGGACGGGACGCTCGCACGGGTCGCAGCGCGTTGCATGCGATAGAAAGGGATGGCCACATTTAGGCACGTTTGGCGTACCTAACTTATTCTGTGCCGTCGCCTAACTATTATTTATTTGCCCAGTCGTTATTATCTCGTCACACATCGTCGTCTTGGGTTATATCACTATCAAATTATTATTTTTTATGTGTATATATTACTTAATAATAAAATAAAATAATATGCCTGATATCGTGCTGACAGATCGATCGAAACGCCAGGCAGTGCTCGTCGACATCACCATCCCCCATGACGAGAACCTCGTGAAGGCTGAGGAGGACAAAGCCAGCAAGTACCTAGGCCTGGCACACGAGGTAACTGCCATGTGGGATGTTGATTCGACGATCATCGTCCCGATAGTCGTTTCGACGAACGGTTCGAAGACTAGGTAGCGAAGAGTCTCGACCATCACCTCAAGAGACTCTCGCTAGATGGCTGGATCAAGGGTCAGTTACAGAAGGCGGTACTCCTGGATATGGCGCGGATAGTCAGGAGGTTCCTGTCTCTGTCGCCCTGACCACCGGTAGCTTGGGCCCCGCCTCGCTGCCGGCGGCACCCTAGGTTAGGTTTTTATAATGATTTTGTGTTTTATATGTATAGTTTTATATTTTACTTTTTATATGATTATTATAAAAACCTAACTAAAGAGAAAATAAAATAAAATTAATCTCGCAAAGTAATTATCAGTCATCTACTTATTTCTGAACAACTAGTGCAAGTTTCCTCTCTAAGTACTACAGCGGACGAAAAACAAACATTACCTCCAGTAGGATAACATTCAAACAAAGATACAAAATACCTTATCCTGTTTTCCCACTTTACCGTAGATTACATCTAACACCAACCTGCTCAAGTTCTAGGTCATCCTACGCATCTATCCCAATACGTCGTAAATACCCGTTTCAACAACAACCATATGACTTTTTTCTTTTGACGTTGGTCTGGTACAGTCAGCACAAGTTTTCAACGCTATAATAAGGAACTTTGGCCCGGAAAGTAAATAAATCTGTCCCCTGGACGAACCCTTCTGAGATAAGGTGATAACATGAACTCAATTTCTCAAACAAGTTGAGAGCGGACCCACTGACGGACAATGGGTACAATTGTTCTTAACTATAGCGTTGCCAAATTCAATCTTATACTCGTAAAGTTAAGGTGCAAATTCTTGTTGACTACAACGTATCATGGGAGGTATGTAATGAACTTAGTTTTAAATAAGTAAATAGGGTTGGCGGCAAGATTTGGTTGTCATTTGTGAAACATTGATTGAGTCGCGAAAGGTGACAGAATAGGACACTTGACAGGTACAAGTATAGTAAAAAAAACTTTACCACAGGTCAGGAGAAACTCAATCTTTTGTGTAAAGATTTTGACACGGAAAACTATCGGTATAAAATATTTAATTTGATTTTTGAAAATGGTACCTAAAGCTGTTTTATAAATTGTCCTCTAAATATATTTTAAAGTAGCTTATAGGAATTGATGTGTATACCTACTGTATATAGCATAGGTATTCACACTAAAGCACAGAATAAGTAATAGTACTACGTACAGAAGGTTCTCTGTTAACAAATTCCCTTTTTAGGTACGCCAAACGTGCCTAAATGTGGCCATCCCTTTCTATCGCATGCAACGGGCTGCGACCCGTGCTAGCGTCCCGTCCCAACGCGCGGCAGCTACTGAATAGAGCCCTTCGAAGGGGCGACCGGCATGTACTTGTAGCGATAAAAACAAAAATCGCGAGTGAGCCGCGCCTGACTAAAGCAAGGTAGCTTATAAGATTTTACCATAATATATTTATGATCAAATCAACTTCATAAATGACATTTGGCATACATAAAAATATGATTAACGTCGCTTCAAAATCATTCTAAATTTGAAACAGGATTTTAAATTAAAATTCCAAAATATATAATTTACGATAATATTCACACGCCAAAATTACCGGCTACCACGTTTTGTTATGGAATGGCTACACCTTATAAAATACCTATTATTTAGGAGTAACTGGCCATAATTTGATATTAGACGTATTATTAGACGGATTATATAAAGCCAGATTCATTCATTGTTAAAGGGTTCTGCAATTTATGTTACGATTATATTTTATTTAGGTACCGTAAAACCACACAACTATAATCTACTACCCCAACTATGGTCCAAAAGTAAACTTACCTATTCGTTTCTATCAATACCGATTTCGTATTAGTGAATTTATACGTTTTTATTAAAATTTGTGTCATTGTATTGCCTGTCTTTAAGTTCATCCATAAAAATAGTCCCACCAGGCTCCGTAGCATGGATGACGTTATCACGCGATAAGTGACAGGATAAGCGCGTCGTCTCGTTCTATCGAACGGTGCCGGTGTCAGCCAGGGACGGTTGCTCTATCCTGTCACGTATCCGGGGCATATGAGAATTGATTTGGACCATAGTTGGGTGACCTGAGGGGTAATCACGTAACGTTCCGAACACGGGTCGGTACAATTTAACTGTCAATTTTCTATATAAAAAGTGACATTTAGACCTACCTGACGCGCGTACAATGCGCTACGTGATCGTCCTACTGGACTGTGTGGTTTTACGGTACTGTTTTTTTGTAATTGTGTTTTATTGTTTAAATGAGTGGCTATGTGAGCTGTAGACTTTCTAAACATAGCTAGTCGGTTTTTTTTAATTGCCATAACTGAATAGACCTATAAATTCCATATGACCATCGAACATGCTCACAAAATTTCACGAGACTCGGTTGAAAAATGCGACCTGTAGAGCAGAACGGCCGGACATCCGGACAGACATACGAAAGTATTTTTGCTCAAACTGAAAGAGAAGTTCGATCGCTTCAGCGAGCGAGCTCGTTCAATTGTTTTTCGGACATTCTTTTATATCTTTGATTCGTTCTATCAGCGTGTATTTTTAATATTACTATAGGTAGGTGCGTAGCTTCACTTCTACCTATGATAGAAAAGGCTGACAATTTATATACAGAGATTTATTTACAAATAATTTACATATCAACATAGGAATTGCGTAGCACATAGAATATTAAGATTTCTAATCGTATACGGCCGTGTGAAAATATAGAACGAATGACAGAACTGTTAACAGCGTTGCACGGCAACGGAGCACTGCGGCGCGCAGGCGCGCGGAGTTAAAACCGTGGCGGCCGAGCAGGCCGCTACATGTTCCCCCTGGCCAGACCGTGACTACGGTCGAAGTCTGCTGGGGAACCTCACCAGCCGGCCACTTCTCGTCCGAGTCTCGGTCTCTGGTATCGCGCCGGTGTTCTGTGTGGCAGGAGATGATGTATCTCGCAGAATGTATGCCGGCTTTAGCCTATCAATAGACACAGTATTCTGCTTTCCTTTCATGTCCACTGTGTAAAACTTTGGCTGCCTCTTAATGACTTTGTACGGTCCCTCGTACGGTGGCTCGAGTGAATGTCGTACTCTGTCAATTCGTAAAAACACATGCGAACAGGTTTCTAAACTCTTCGGAATGTAAAATGGCGAAGCTGAGGCATGCCACGATGCAGGTCTCGGTGTAAGTTTGGCCATATGAGAGCGTAGACGTGTGGCGTACTCGGTAATATCTGCCACTTTGTAGTCGTCTAGTGGTGACAGGAACTGGCCAGGTAAACGAAGCGTTTCGCCGTAGACTAGTTCAGCTGGAGTAGTCTGAAGATCTTCCTTTATGGCGCTTCGAATACCCAGGAGAATGAGGGGCAGGGCTTCTGTCCAAGTGGATGTTGAGGAATGACACATGATGGCCGATTTGAGCTGGCGATGGAGTCTTTCAATCATCCCGTTGGAAGCTGGGTGGTAGGCAGTTGTGCGGAAATGGCGCGCACCAACCATGGAGGTGAGAGCTTTGAAGAGCTGGCTCTCAAACTGCCGACCACGGTCCGTGGTCACACGAAGTGGACATCCGAACCTGGCAAACCAGCCAGACACGAGGGCAGAAGCGCAGGACTCAGCTGTGATGTCTGTGAGAGGAAACACCTCAGGCCATCGCGTGAATCGGTCGATGACGGTGAGGCAGTACCTGTAATTAGAGGAAGGGGGTAAGGGCCCTACGAGGTCGAGATGAATATGAGCAAACCTCGAGGATGGAGTGGTGAAGGTGGAAAGTGGTGAGATGGTATGACGGATGACTTTACTCTGTTGACATTGTAAGCACTGCCTTGCCCACTCTCTACAGTCTCGGCGAATCCCTGGCCATATGAATCTTTCCGTGGCCAGTCGCACTGTAGCTGACCTTCCTGGATGATGAAGTTGATGGAGTTGTTCAAAAACTTGCTTCCGGAACTCGGGCGTGATATAGGGACGAGGTTGTCCAGTTGATGTGTCGCAGAAGACTGGCGAGGTACCGTCATGTGAAGGCAACTTCTCCAGTTTGAGTGATGAGCCGTGGAGGATCAGATCTTGCAGCTCTGGATCAGCTTCCTGAGATCGTGCAAGGGCCTGATAGTCGATGAGGACTGTAATCTCCTCGACGCGCGATAAGGCGTCAGCAACAACGTTGAGAGAGCCAGGTAAGTAGCGAAGATCGGTTGTGAACTGCGAGATAAAGTCCAGGTATCGGAATTGCCTTGGTGAGCATTTATCTCGGTTCGTGAAAAAAACGAAGGTAAGTGGCTTGTGATCCGTGTATATAACGAAATCTCTGGCTTCTACCATATGCCGAAAGTACCTGATGGCCTCGTACACTGCTAGAAGCTCTCTGTCGTACGGGCTGTACTTCTTCTGTGGTGTGGTGAGCTTATGAGAATAGAAAGCCAAAGGTCTCCAGGTGTCGCCAACTAGCTGTTGAAGGACTGCGCCGATTGAAGTGTCAGAAGCGTCAGTGAAGGTTGCGAGCTGAGCAGTTGGATCCGGATGAGCTAGAAGTGTTGCTTTAGACAACGAGGACTTGCAGTCTTCAAAAGCCTGTAGCAACTCTGGAGTCATGTTTACTGGATGCGATCCTTTGACTTTAGGTCCTGACAGAATGGAGTGAAGAGGTGCCTGAAGGTGAGCAGCGTTGGGTACGAATCGTCGATAGAAGTTAATCATACCCAGAAATCTTCTGAGCTCCTTAACAGTTTTCGGTACGGCGTAATCCTGGATGGCTTGAACTTTGGATTCCAAAGGCTTGGTACCTGATGCTGTAACATGGTATCCGAGGAACTTGACTTCGGATTGGCCAAACAAGCACTTGGAAATGTTGATCCACACGCCATATTGCGTCAATCGCTCGAACAGTTGACGAAGGTGCCTCTTATGTTGCTCTAAAGATGACGAAAACACCAAGATGTCATCTAGGTAACCGTAGCAGAAGTCCAGTCCTAGCAGTACCTCGTCTATGAACCTTTGGAAGGTCTGGGCGGCGTTTCTTAATCCAAACGTCATAAATGGGAACTCAAATAAGCCGAATGGAGTCAGGATCGAAGTCTTCGGAATGTCCTCAGGATTCACGGCTATTTGGTTATACGCTTTCACCAGGTCTATGGTTGAGAATATTGTGCAACCCGACAGTCGGTGAGAAAAGTCATGTATATGACGAATGGGATAGCGGTCTGGAATTGTTCTTGCATTCAGTGCTCTATAATCACCACATGGTCTCCAGGTCTCATCCTTCTTCTTCACCAGGTGGAGAGGGCTGGCCCAAGGACTCTCGGAGCGTCGAGCTACACCTGATGCCATCATGTCCTCAAACTCCTTCCTCGCAGCCTGCATACGCATGGGATCAAGGCGGCGAGGTTTGCAGTATACAGGCGGTCCAGGTGTAGTCTTGATGAAGTGCAAGGTGTTGTGCTTGGATGGGGAGTGTCTGCCTGGAGGTTTTGTTATTGCGGGGTAATCGCGTAAGATATCATGGAATTCAGTTTCACCCGTAACTGCTTTAACAGAAACCATAGTTTCGGAAGGCTCGCAATGTACAGCGGCTACTGACAGTGTAGTGACATTGTCTAGTAAACGTTGATGCTTGCAATCAACAAGCAGGTCGTAATAGGCGAGGAAATCAACTCCTATTATAGGCCGTGAAACATCGGCAATGGTGAAGCTCCACGGAAATGCTCTTCGTAGCCCAATATTGACACATATCTGAATAGGTCCGTAAGTATGAATTACAGTATTGTTGGCAGCAATGAGGTCATACTTGGACTGTGGGCATGGCGTCTTAATAGCCGATCGGGGAAAAACGCATAAGTCGGAACCCGTATCAACCAGGTAACTTATTTTTGTAGTCCGATCCGATATAAATAGACGGCCTGATGCAGTGGGGCAGTCGCTGGCCGCTAGTTTCGACCGCCCGGGAAGTTTTCCGATTTGAAACTGCATGGCTGACTGCACTTGTAAGCATTGCGTCCGAAGTTGAAGTGGTAGAAGCAATGTGGATGGTTTAGCGGCGGTTGCGGCATTCGAGACCGTGAGCGGCTGGACCTCCTTGATGGTGATGACGAACGTGAGCGACCTCTTCCATAGTGGGCGGTAAGTAAAGCAACTTGCCTAGTAATCTCGCAAATTTGCTGCGCCATAGCGTCGGTTGACGGGGCGGGCGCGTATACAGCAGGTGCACATGAGTGGACGACAGATGGCGCTGGTGCGTATGTGGTAGCAGCAGCAGAAGTAGACGCCACCTGCGGAGCGCAAGGAGCGGGCGGAGCTAACTCGTACACCCTGTCCGCCAAGTCAGCTAGTTTGTCTATGGATAAGTCGATCTGCGAAGCAACAATCGTTTGCACATTATGAGGAAGACGATTGGTCCATAATGTCTTCACGAAGTCGGTAGTAGCAGCTGAACCGGCTAGATTTTGTAAGTGCCGTAAAAACTGTGACGGTCGTCGGTCGCCGAGTTCTTCGTGTACTAGTAGTTGCCGCGTTCTCCTTTCTTGCGACGCAGACAAACGTTTGATGAGCTCAGTTTTAATTTTTATATATTTATCGGCAGTGGGAGGGTTAAGTATGACGTCTCTAACTTCTGAGGCGTACTGGGCTTCGAGTTGTCCCGCTACGTAGTAGAATTTTGTCTCGTCGCTAGTTATTTTTGAGAGAACGAATTGCGCTTCGATCTGCGCGAACCATAACTCGGGTTCGACCACGTTGAACGGTGGTACTCTAACGCCTACTCTGCATACCTGACCTTCGGCAGCGGCGTCCTCAAAACGTTCTTCCGAATTGTCTTTGCTCATTGTTAGAAAAATTACAAATTATCATTCACGAATGTTCTTGAGTCGGTGGTCACCAGTTATAGGTAGGTGCGTAGCTTCACTTCTACCTATGATAGAAAAGGCTGACAATTTATATACAGAGATTTATTTACAAATAATTTACATATCAACATAGGAATTACGTAGCACATAGAATATTAAGATTTCTAATCGTATACGGCCGTGTGAAAATATAGAACGAATGACAGAACTGTTAACAGCGTTGCACGGCAACGGAGCACTGCGGCGCGCAGGCGCGCGGAGTTAAAACCGTGGCGGCCGAGCAGGCCGCTACATTACCTCAAATTGTAACCAGACGTAATAGGTGTTAGGGATATGACCCGATTTTGCAAGAAAATTTTCTTAGCCTACCAATATTTTATTTCCTTATAAAATAATTCAGCACGCATTGTATCACTACTTTGTCTTCCTAACGTGACGTCACAAATGTCACAAGTGACCCGCTTCTTCCATGTGTCAAAGGAGTGTACGCAATACATTGCTGCTCCATACATTTTCAAAAATTAGTTATACTTTGTTAGTTAATACTAACCTTAAATTTTCTTGCAATATAGGGTTCATAGCCCTATTAGCTACATCTGGTTACAATTTGAGGTAATATTAAAAATACAGGCTGTATATTGTGTACCGTACATGGAAACATGTTCAGGTAGGATTTTAATGAGACCGAACGGTGTCAGCCAGGGACGGATGCTCTATCCTGTCACTTATCGCGTGATAAGGCCATCCATGCTACGGGGCCAGGCCTAGTAGCGTGATACGGGTCAGTACATTTTCGCCGTAAAACGTGACGATAAAACATATCGTGCTAGAGACGAGTAAGAATTACTCCGAAAGGTACATTGGCAACGGCCCATCAGTAGACGATAGAACCCGTTCTAGCGGATCTCTAAACGGCCTAATCCCCGGGCCGTGTTATAAAGATGTCAATGTTAAATAGTTTCTAAAATAATAACGCCCACGAGTACGAAGTATGATGGATGTAACGGCGACGCATTATGCAAACGATATCGACTCCGTCGCGGTGTGAGCAGAGTGACCAGTATCATCTTAAAACTTTTTATATATTGACAATTTAACTTAATTTAATTTTTTTAGATCTCGATTTCAATTTTATAGTACCTACTGAATCTTAAATAATTTTAATTTGTATTTGTGTATTTTTAATTTCTTGTATGAGCCTCTGGGGACCAATTTTTGACTTTCGAGCGCTCGAATCTTTCACTCGAAAACTGACAAAATATTACGAAATACTCTTTTGAAATAGCGATAGAAAATTGAAAAGCGAGTGGGATTGACCACTCGTATTCAATCCTATCGGTAGAAAGTTAGTGCCTGCAATTTTGACACTAATCGTATTTACTTTTATTTAATTTTCGAGCGCTCGGAAGTCAAAAATCGGCCCCCAGATGCTTGAAATAAATGTATTTTCAACCGACGAAAAAAACGGAAGAGGTTCTCAACACGACACGTATATATATTTTTTTTATGTATGACCACGCATAACTTTTTACAGAATAGTTCGATTTGGATAATTCTTTTTTAGTTGGAAAGTGTATACCCCGTAGTTGGTCCCATATAAATTTGGAAAAAAAAACCAACCTTAAGGGTAGGAAAACCGGGGATGATTGATTTTTCGTCGGTTAAAACTTTGTTTTTAAAGTAAATTATATTTTCAAACGACGAAAAAAACGGAGGAGGGTCTCAAGTCGACGCGTATATGTATAGAGCTATATTTTTTATGTATAGGGCTATACTAGTTAATCCTGTCGCGTATAGGAAGAACTAGTTTATCCTAGGCAAAACTAGTTTGTCCTGAAATCGGGTTTGGCCGGTAGCATATTGTTTAGTTGAAATTATTGAATGTGACTGACTTTTCATCTTGGACTACTTTAATGCAAATATTTTCGGTCAGCTTAAATAATCTCAAGTATTCAATTGGGACCAGCGCAGAAAGTTTATTTTAGAAACATTAGGCCATTTTTTGGTGTATTTGACTTTAATTGTTTGTACATATACAAGAACTGTTGACGAAACCTGTGGTGGATCCTTTATCTGTGGAATGACGAAACCTGCGTTGTGGATCCTATAAGTTGACATATACAAGTATACATATATAGACCAGCGGCTGAACAAAAATGGGTTTTGATAACATTAAAGTTTTTTCTTTTTTGATATGTCATTGGAGGCATGTTAAATAATACTTATACAAAAAGTTAGAAGTTTTTAGGTTCGGCTTTCGGTTATATTGAAATATTTTATTTTTAGCCAAGAACTATGTAAATATAGAATTAGAGTTACAAAAAACTGTAACATATCCAATAACACTTTAGTTTCTTTAAAATAATCTGTTTTTAGAAGTCTGGAACATCTGCATTTTGGTGAACAAAAAATGCAAATAATTTTGCAAATAAAGAATTAGAGTAGCTGATATTGTAAAATTATGATGTAATCGATCCACTTAATATACTGGAAAAAAGTTAGATGTGTAGACCATTGGCTTGTGTAGATATTTATTTCTGGTTAAGCAGTATAGCCAATATTGAATTAGAGTTTGTAGAGTTAATAATAAACGGTCTTGACAATGATCTCAGTTACCAAACAAAAGTTTAGAAATATAGAATCACGGCGACACTAAATACTGATATGTATAGGTAAGCATTCCGTGCCTATATTACTACGTTTCAAACGCGCTGTATTGTATGCGCGCGCCGTGCTGTGCGCTGTGGCGCTGTGGCACCAGGCAGCGATCAGCGGTGGCGTGGCAGCGGGGTGCCCTTAAGTCATCCATAAAAAAAACCGCAAAGCATGTTTTAAACTAATATCAATGGAAAATTGTTATTTTGTTTTAAGTACGCTAATGGAAATACAAAGACGAAACTTACCCTTATTTATTACTATACTAGGAATTGCCCGCGGATTCGTCGGCGTTAAGTCCATTATAAAGTAGGTTTTTACTTATAGTTTTATGTTAAAGTAAGTATTGGTGGCTTACACAATGGTAACAAATAACAAAAATACAACTTTTTACAGCAAAATTATAATTGCAACATTTGCAAATCATTCATATTTGTAATTGTAGGTATATACATAATAACCAGGGTACGGACAAGTGGTGGCAGATTTCACACAGAAGGTAGTAGAGTCGCCTAGATATTTTTATGACTAAACAAATACTGATTGAATGATTTATTTCTCTTAATTTTTTTTTATTCTCTTGCGACTAAATATTATGTTTTTGAAATGAAAATGTACATGTATTTACATTTTATGTTTAAAGAACTTTATTTTTCATAAAGAATCAACATATTTCACTTACATGAGAAAAGTTAAAAGTTAATACTAAATCTAAGCATACAGTGTTAACAATTGTACAAAAATCATAGTGGGTAGACATGCATTATAATACAGGGTATATTATTCAAACGGGGCAGTGAGGGAATATCCGAAACTATAAGATACACGGAAATTTGCTCTAAGGAGTTACGAGACCGATTTTAGAAAAAATCAAAACTGCATTCAAAGATTTTCAAAAAAGCCTCGTACACAGCCGGGAATCGAACCCGGTCAAAACTGTCTAAAAATCAGAGTGCGTTATTTTGAGTAAATTAATAGTGTAATGTAAGGAAGAATTGGTGCTAAGGAACCCTGTATCTACAATCCCAGGAAGATGCTGAATTTTATAGTTTAATGTACGGAAATGGATCTCCCCGCACAAACAGTGTACCTACCTACAATGAGTAAGTATGGGAATTATATTTTTTTTACAGCTTTGAAAATATTGGTGTAAATAATGAAAATAAATTTAAAAAAAACCACGAATTTACCAATTTTGTCTTGTTTCAGACGCCACAGTTATTCTCCCCATACTTACTAAGGAGCTTAGTATGGGGAAATCCATTTTCGTACATCAAACTATGAAATTAGGCATTTTACTGTGATTGTAGATACAGGGTTCCTTAGCAACAATTTTCCCTTACAATTCCGGACTTTCGAAATTCCGGAATCTCGGGCAATGTTTCCGATATTACAATTCCGGAATTGGTACACTCAGAATATCGGAAATTCCTGAACTGGATTTTATGTATTTCCAGAATTTATGACTGTTTATTTTCATAGTTTAGTCTGGATAAGTCTCGTGACTTTTCGTATCTCTTATAGTTTCGGATTTTCCCTCACTGCCCCGTTTGAATAATACAACCTGTATATAACGCTAAAGTTCGGCCTTGTTGCGGCGATAACGGCGATTTTTGTTTAAGTTATCTTTCCACAAAAATTTCAATCTTTCGTCTACTACAGACTACAGATGCCATTGTGTTGGCATTTACGACTTTGTACGCTAACAAATCTGCCCTTCTTATTGCAAACGCAGTACTTGCAAAATGGTGGTTTCGAGATAAACGCGGTAAACATATTTTTTGGTATCTATACAACAAATCTATGTTATACAACTTTTGAAGTGTACTGAAAAATTGTTAAAAAAATAAATCTTTAGATTGAAATATTTTTTACTTTACTGCCTTATTTAGATAAAATACGCAGTACTGCATTTTCATCAACTATATGGGTTTGCAGTTAGGCCTATGTCCAGCAGTGGACGTCTTTCGGCTGATATGATGATCTGGGTTTGCAGGTATTACAGTATCACTAAGGCTTAATGCAGTATTTGTGTTTATTACTGCAAAATCACCTAGCACGTGTTAAATACTGCGTTTCTAGTTCGCAATCATGCTCTATTTTCATACCTATGTAGTAAAAAATAAGTGTTGGTAAGATTTAACTTCAGACAAATATTGAAGTGACGAAGACCGATAGCTGCAAGCCGTATTTTAGAGACCTTAAAATATTAACCTTACCTGGCATATATATCCTAGAATCGTGTAAATTTGTTAAAGCACACCCAGATTTCTATTCTAAAATTGGAGACGTACCCTGCCGTTATGAATCCCGTTCAAAAAATAACTTATTATTACAAACAACATCAAAGCTAGCGTTACACCAAAAAGGACCTTACCCCATGTTAATAAAGATCTATAATAAGCTACCTGATCATATGAAGAATGAGCCTAATAACAATATTTTTTTTAATACTTTAAAAAAATATTTAGTGGCAAATGCTTATTACACCGTAAATGAATATTTAAACCGCAATAATAATGACTAGGATTAAGAAATCGCAACTGAAATAATTGTCTAAGTATAGTTTAAATTTTGAACTACTTACTGTATTGCAGTGCCCTTACAGGGTTGTGTTGAGACATACCAATATGTAGCTATAAGATCTTTTGTACACACAAGGCAATGATTAAATGAATATGAATATGAATAAGAGACGAAATAAAATTGAGTTTAGGTGGGTACTAGAAAAAATTAATATTTTTTTTATCAGCGTATCAAATTATTATTTTTAATAGTCTATAAAATGTGTTTCAAGAACATTTTTTATAGAGTCTATTAATATAAAACACCTCCACTCATCAAGCCATCAATCACTCTTTTGAATTATACAAGGTGTAACCAAATCAAGTGCGAATATTTCACTCTGATTTGCTAGCACGAAATGCTGCACTGTACCTACCGTGTGGCTTCGGTGCATGCGTAGCTTTATGTTACTCTCGAATACCTTGCGATACTCTTAAGCACAGCACTGTGGAATAAGTACTGCGTTTAAGTACTTTTAGCGTGGCAAGAGTAGCTCTTTGGTTTTCTCGCTAAACTGAAACGCAGTAATTTTGAATACTGCGTTTGGCTTTAGTTAGTATTCGTTGCAAAAAAGTTATATGCCTAATGAATCTGCAGTAAACGTAGCAAGTACTTCACAACCTTCTAGCACATGCTGAATGCTGTAGATCTTGTTAGCATAAGTAATATTTTTGTGAAAGTACTGCGTTTTTGGTTAGATAAGAAACATGTTTGAAATATAAAAAAAGACCTGACATTTTTTTTTAGGCTTGTGATGTCATTTACCTAGTACCCACAACACAAGCCTCATTGAGCTTACCGTGGGCCTTGGTTGATTTGTGTAAGATTGTCCCGTAATATTTATTTATTTATTTATTATTTATTATTTTTGCAGAAAAGTGAAAATCTCAAAAATGACTACTGCAAGTACAATTATCAGGGCCTTTGGCCACATTATCTACTGTTTCGTTTACTGCAACAACTGCAAGCCATAAATTGCAATAAAATATATTTTTTCTACTCCTGTACCGTTATCTGTCATTTATCTATATAATATAGCTGTAGCTCAAATACACTAATACATGACACTACTAATAAGTCGTGGAAAAACTCTATGCTCTATGGCCCAAAAACGCACTATTTAGCGTACTTTTTTGGTTCATACATTTTTCATAAAAGCACTGTTTAACTTTTTTTTTAATCGGCCGCTATATTGCAGTGATGCCAACTTCATTAACAAATATTTCAAAATAAAAGTATTTATTTACGATTTAACATTTGTACATTATGAATTATTTACTACAATAATAATAAATCATCATCTATTGTGTGTTAAATTACATGTTTTATAAATTCTTGGTATTATTTATAAAAATAAACAGTTAAAATTCGGTCCGGGTCCGGATTCAGTTTGGTTCGGATGGCCAGTGCAAACAAATTAAAAACAAAACAAACC
The DNA here is from genome assembly GCA_963854355.1 of Epinotia brunnichana. Taxonomy (NCBI): domain Eukaryota; kingdom Metazoa; phylum Arthropoda; class Insecta; order Lepidoptera; family Tortricidae; genus Epinotia; species Epinotia brunnichana. Next base: position 10,187,776 of record OY977959.1, read on the forward strand.
ATAAACAAGAGCTGTCACATTTCCAATTTCCCACCAAAATGTCCAAAATACAGTTCAAATTAAAAAACGAAGGATGACAAACTATTAGTCCTAAACTATTAAGATTGTATTCGTGTTTTTGAAGACAAAAGTGTACGTTCCTTTTAAAATGGTCGAAGAAATTAATAACTGCACTCCTGAATAAATTGCGTGACTAGCAAAAGTACGAATAGAAAACTTGCTGCCTGAAAAAATTTACTATTCTGTAGTCTGCTATCACAGATAACCTCCGTTATCTGTGTCTGCTATTTATTTAAAATTTGTCGTAAAAAAAGTATTGTATGCAACGGTGTATAACTGGTCTAAAAACGCTCGTGGCGTCTTAAATTGCGATGCTTGCCAAGGCTCGCATCGCAACCCACGCCACTCGTCTTTTAAGACCCTTCTTATACAACAGTTGCATAAAATACTATAAAATACTTAATATAATTTGGATATATTTTTATTTTTGATATCCAAATTACATTATAGTTTAATACTCTAAAAATATAAATTAAATAAATAATGTATTCATTCAACCGTAAAAAGTAAATAAAAGCAACGACTCCATTTTACTCCCTGTGCGAAATTTGCCACCACTTTTGTCTGGACGCTACTAATAACAATTTTAAATTAACTTTTGTAACTTCACATTATTCCATGCAGATTTTTTCATAAAAAAACAGTATCTGTAATTTTTTATTGTACATAATAAAATTAAAAATGGGTAAACTAATGTTACATCTTATAGGTTTTGACATAGCTATAATAAAAAATCTTCCTTTTCACCCGCTTTTCCAAACATTGAATATCTCCGAAACATAAAACCGCCTTATGGTACGTTTACACGTGGACCATCACTAATATTGTACCAGTGCTGTAATACGTATTTTCCTGAAGGAAGGTTTTCAAAAACTATTTTGGTTAGTTTTTTGAAAGAGCTGTTTAAATAGACGATTTTTATAACATATATTTTTTTCATTTGAATCTGGCCACTTTAAATTTTTTCTACATATGTTTTACTATGCTCGAATCTGGGTTTTGCCCCCAAAAAAATCTCATAAAGTATACATAAAAAGTTTTTGCGCCTTCCCTATTTTAAACATATAAATCCGAAAAATGTTTTTCTTTTTTTAAATGCGGCAGAACGGGACGCGCGGGCGTGGCGAGGGATACCTAGCAAGCGATAGCTCGCAAGGTCGACTAAGATCTGCTCCGCCGTAGCTACAACTTGTAGCGCGGCTTGGTTTTCGCGCCTTTTTTTTAATAATATGCGTTTATGATGCAAACTATACACATAAATTTCTTACTTTCCATAATATGGCTGCATATATTCTTTTATAGTATTAGACTTATTTTTATAGACTCTAATTCAATATTAGATCTTACAGGACAAAAATGCGTATTAATTTTAAAGCTTTTATCTTATTCCTCTAAACTTTTGGCTTTGTGTATTAACTTAAGAATTTAGAGATGTTGTTGTGGATTTTTAAAACTCTAATTCAATATCGACTAAATAATAAGCTAATTCTGGTTTGACGTAGTCGCGGGTGTTTTTTTTTTCTAAAAACTTAACAGTGTAAAGCGTCATACATATTATAAACGATGAAGCTTAAACTTTGCACTTTAATTCAATATTCACAAATCATCAATAAAAATAAATAAATACCTAATTTATATCTAACCCTCGTTCTAACTTTTCTTCATATAATACAAATATGCTTGAAAATAAGTCGTATGCCATATAAGCATAACTTTTCCGACTTTACAATTATCAAAACTTCTAGGGCCAAAACCCGGTTCCACTACTGAGCTAATATGTAAATATGGAACCCGTCCTTCTTGCAAAACATTTTAATGCCACTTGCCGATATCCGATTGAGCTAAAATTTGGCATATTCATCTGTATTTCATGAGAACTAACGATCTAGGTGCCTTCAAAACAAGAGTGAATAGGCTATGACTGAACCAGTGAGCTTCATCCTAAGATGTCGTCGCTTACCATCAGGGTCCAAACTTACTAAGGGTCAATCACGGGACAGACTTTAATAAAAAAAAAATGTTCGATGACGATGCAATATTACGAGTATAGCACCCTCGAGCTGATAGTGGAGACAGAAGGTTCAGAAGGTTGTCAAAACAACTTCCAAAGTATAGTACCGTCAAACATGCCTATTTTGCCACCAGGAGGAACTTTGCCCAAGAAGCAAATTTTAAAATTTTCCTCTTGGGCAAAGTTCCCCCTGAGGGGCAATCACGTAACGTTCCGAACGCGCGTCGGTACGATTTAACTGTCAATTTTCCATATAAAAAGTGACATTTAGACCTACCCGACGTTCGTATAATGCGTTACGTGATCGACCTGCTGGTGGCAAAGTAGGCATGTTTGACGGTACCTATACATATTTATATAAACGCGTCGTGGACTCGTGGCTAATGGGCTCAATACTTACCTACGATTCGAAAGTGCTTGTTACTAGGCCTAACTGAATAAATATTATTTTGAGTTTTTTGTGTTTTTGAGTATTAGAACCCTCTCAACGAGAACCGAGTAGTTGATGACTGTGAAAAAAAGTTCGGCACGGCAATAAATAAACTTTTTTAAAGCAATAAGACAATTCTTCATCGGGGAAAACTAAATCAGATTTTGCCTCAAACTTAGGTGCTGTTGCGTGGTCTAATATGTCTGAGAACAGACATCAATTCATTTAATCGTAAACTGAACAATAGGAACCTGCACCAGACATCGCTGCAAGACGCGCTCTCAAACGAAACTTAAATCTACAATCTCACTGTTTCTTTCACTCGAACTTGTCACCGGCGAGAGTGGAAGAGACAGCACTAATGATGTCTGCGAAGCCGAAGGGTCAAGTTGATACTTACATTCCGTATCATATTTTAATTTCCCCTGCCTTCTGATGTCGGGTTAGAATAGCACTCATCATCTTTCACCGTCTGGGTGTTGTAAGAGTCGAATGAAATCAGAATAGGTTTGAAGTGAGGGCGATGGCCTAGCAACCTATCACTGCAACAATACATTTTCTCCATCTTTAAAGTCTTTAAACCTACGAATACTGGAAGTGGCACTATAAAACAAAATTCATATGCCCTGAATTGCCCTAAAATGTATATGCCTTGGGAATACAGGCGTGACTGAATGTATAAGTCATTTCATTTGAATTTGTTTCGCGCGTGTTAGAAGTAAGCAAGAGAAATTTGAAATGCGAAATATGTGTCCTAAATTGTCTCCCAGGAAGTAAACCGGGCTGTGAATAAAGTGAAACAAGTGTCTATTGAGCGTAGAAAGTTGAATGCACAGCGTAGCAAAACATGCAGATTAGTTTGAACCGATTTATATCATAGTAATACTAGCTTTTGCCCGTGGCTTCGGGTCACACTGAGTTCCATTCCCAATTTCAGGTATTCGATTAGTCCTTTCTTTTAGGTACCTATTTCCTCTCGTTCAAGGGATATCCATTCCCAGCAGAGGTACAGAGGTGCAGGTGTTTCACTTAAGAAAATTGTGCCTTGTTCCTTGCAATGAGCCTCTGCCCTACTGATGTGCCGACGGAAAGTTTCCTATGTTGCGAAATTTTTCTGCAATTTAACATATGAAAATTTCGGAAATTTTACTAATTTTTGTATGGGAATTGAAACATTCCATTTCCAACATGGAAATTTACGAACTGAGAAGCATAAAACTCTAACTCTTATACATAGTGTATAAGAGTTACATTTTTATGCTTCTCAGTGCGTAAATTTCCTTAATTTCTTGTGAAAATTTCTAGAAATTTCTGAGAACTTTTCCAATTTTTTGGAAACTTTCCGCAATTTGCACATCACTACTCTGCCCCTACGAATAACTCGAGACGTTCAAACGATTATAGCGCGTCAAGGAACAAAAACAGGAAGAAGACAAAAAGAGGCATCGCCTCTACCACCGTCCCGTCTCAAGAGCCGTAAAAGTTTCATAAAGCACACTACTGCTGCCAAGGTTCCCCGCTCGAGGAACAGACTCACGCACTGGCAAAACACTCGCGCTCCTCCCGACGACTCTGTCCGTCCTGCTGAAGCGCTTCCCGTTGGACACAAACAGCCGTGGCCTATCTGGAGATCCTTAAACAGACTGCGCTCCCAGGTCGGCCGCATTAAGGAAAACATATTAAAATGGGGTACCTATCCTGAGCGGCTCAGACGCCTGGTGTATCTGCGGGACGACCCCTCAAACTATAGCGCGTATGCTGTCTTGTCCGGCGTGCCCGTACACATGCTCCGCACAAGACCTCCGTGACGCGACAGATAGGGCTTTAGCAATCGCCAGTTTCTGGTCCCGCACAATCTAGACCAAGGAAATAGGAAATCATCGACACCAGAAGAAGAAGAACGATTATCGCTCTAAAGGTGGAACACCGCGGACGCAGGCGACTACTTATACGGATTATCATTATTATCAAACCGCGATTAGAATGGGATTGGAGGTGGCAGTTTTACCATATAAATATGGTAAAGTTTATATGAACTGAAAAAATATAGGATTACAAAACCGCTTAATCCATAAACACGGCCTTATAAATTTAGCTTTAACTTTACTAGAGTGGTCTCTCTATTCTATTTTATCTGTGGAGGTCGCGAGGAGTCGGCCTTCCGCTTAACTACTTCGACAACCGCGGCTTAAGTGTAGCCACGACGACTTTATATTTTGCGGGATAGACTCACAATTGGAATATCGACCATTAGGTACCAATCTGATCTATTTTGTATACGTATCATTAACGGTGCAACAAAACACGTTGATACTATTATCAGTTTATCATATAGGTAAAGTATTTTTCTGAATTTTTCAACTGATTTCGTTATTTATTATTTAATTTGTTTACACGCGGCATTACAGCGAACCAGTAGATACGCCGAGAAACCAGATTAAGTACTTAATGATGTACACAACAACAACTTTCAACTTACGAATGCCATCACCTTTTTAACCGACTTCAAAGAAGGAGGAGGTTATATTATATTCCACTATATGTATTATAACAATATTGCACACAAAAACACTTGATATTTATATTAGGCTAGTTCTGTTGGCCTACTGAGTTATAAGTTATAAATAGTGATGTTTTCTTGATTTTAAAAGACCGTATTGTATGGAAAAGCGCCTTTACCTTCAAATACGGTTGTTACAGGAGTTAAATACAACATGTTTTTTATCAAGGCTAAATGCACAAGCATTTGTATGCTCAGGGTGCATATCCGCGAGTTTTAAGCCAGGACAGTCTCGCCGCCGGCGCGAGCTTACTTAACCTATAAAAGTTGTAACAAAAGCTATTACCTGCGACGCGCAGACAATAGCCAGATAAAACAGATGCTTCAAAATATAATTCAGGAAGTACCTATAGTCTGCAGGTCGATCTGAGTACCATTGTATTGGAATCAAATTGTATGTTATAGCATTCGCCATTATTTTGTTACGCTTGACGCCCTTGAAAGTGAGCTGCTCGCGATATAATGTAAATAAGCATGCCTAAAAGCTGGTGTTTTTTTGTGTTTTTTTTTAATATAACATTATGTATACAATGAAAAACGCCTATCAAAGTTATTATAATAATATTGTGGCGACGACTTTCCCGCCGCTCTCTTTTGTATACGCTGCAAATAATATCGCTAAGAAGTAACAATATCTACCCAAGACTAACAGCAAGTGGAACTATCGTGTTTGCGTCTTCAGTTACTTTGGTAGTTGTGCTATGCCGGAGGGGTGACAGCGTCAACGAAACAGGCCCTAGATTGAGCTCTAACTAAATACAAACTCACCCATCCACTTCCGCAGAAACGTCAGTTAAATTCTAATAAGTTATTTCAGACTTGCACCCGTGAGTTAAACGGCAGGGATACACTGAAAAAAATAAATTTTAGCAAAGGACCTTTTTAGCTCGGTTAAGAAAAAAATGGTTACATATAACCATGATTCATTTAAAACGCGCAATAAAGGTTTGCTAATGGTAAACGAGCAAATACTGCTAAACTTCCTCGGTTATTTTAACACAATACTTATTTATTTCCAAATGATTGTCTCGGTAAATCCAATCCATATACGATTCGGTTAAAAATGGACAAGTTTACATTGTTATATGCTGACCACAGCCTTGTTTAATTATATACCTTGAAATACTTGGTTCACATTTGATAAGTTGTTTTGTTGCAAGTAACCGTGTGAATGGTTAAGAAACAGACAAGTGGCTTAAGTAAATATAAGCCTTTCTTTATCGGTTAAAAATAGACAAGTTGACACTGTTATTTGCTGTCAACTGCGTTATTTCATTTCAGACCTTGCATACTAGGTTAAAATTAGATAAATTGTTTTGTTGCAAATAACTGCGTAAATGACTAAGAAACAAACAAGTGGCTTAAGTAAATATAATCCTTTCTTTATCGGTTAATAATAGACAAGTTTACACTGTTATTTGCTGTCTAATGCGTTATTTAATTCTAAGTCTTACAACACTAGGTTAAAATCTGCTAAGTAGTTTTCCTGCAAATAACCGCGTGCAATATTAAAAAAACAAACAAGTTGCTTATTTTTAGTTATACACGCACAGCTCGGCAGTTAGCCACCGAGTGAGCTATCACATTTTTACAACAGTTACTTATTTACAATTAAATCAGAAATTGACTAATTTGCCTTCGCAGCCGTTTTGAAGCAAAGTGAGGCGGCCATTATGTAACGGGACTTGTAGCCGTGCGGGTGACTTATCTTGTTGCTCTTGTAAATTTTATTGTACGTATAATATTGTAAGCAGACACTGTCAAGGTCCGACCCTGGAACCCCTCCCGTGCCGCTGGAAGTATAAACAAACCACGGGAACCTCTCCGAAGGCACTCTTGCTTGGGCCGCGTTATGAGCGTTGTGTGCTGTGGTGTGATTTGGGAAATCGTGGTGCTAATTAGTGTTTGTTAGTTTTGTGAAGGCTAAAGAGACATTACAAAAGTTTAGAATAGTGATAGTGTATAGACATAGACATCTATTAAATATAACAAGTCTGATTAACAGCAGACTTGTTATATTTAATAGATGTACCAATGGTTTTTACAAAGAAGATGTTTCATTTACTCTTTTAGCTTATAATATTATAAGTTCTGTTGTGAATTGTGAAGCGCCGGCCATCAATAGACCTCTTGATTTATTCGTCAATGGTAATACTTACCTGTTTTCTCAATTTACCTTATTAGTTTATTTTAATTTACCGTATAGGTATGTGATTGTGATGTTTAAATAAAGCTTATTTCTTTGAATTCAGTTTTCTTTTGTATCTCCTAAGATCGGTTGTACAAACCTACACAATGCAACCGATCTACTTGGTAATTCCAGCAAACTACAATTTGGTATAAGTAGCCAAGTTACTCAGTACTGACAATTGTCTCTATTGTGTAGAAGCAACTTGCCTCTACCCAATAGACACAATTGATAGTACTGAGTTACTTGGCTACTTATCTTATACCGATTTGTAGTTAGCTGGAATTTCCAAGTAGATTGGTTGCCCCTACCCAATGGACAAAATTGACAGTACTGAGTAACTGGGTACATACACTCGTTTTAGTTAGCTAGAATTACCAAGTAGATCGGTTGCATTTACCCAATAGACACAATTGACGGTACTGAGTAACTTGGCTACTTATACTCGTTTTAGTTAGCTGGAATTACCAAGTAGATCGATTGCATTTACCAAATAGACACAATTGACGGTACTGAGTAACTTGGCTACTTATACTCGTTTTAGTTACTTAGCTGGAATTACCAAGTAGATCGGTTGCATTTACCCAATAGACATAATTGACGGTACTGAGTAACTTGGCTCCTTAAACCGAACTCTCCGGCTGAGGCTGCAAAGTAAAATTGGCTCAATGCAGCCAATTTTGCATTGTTGTGACTAATGTTACTACTATGTTATTAAGAAACAAGTATTTTTAACCAATTATATAGATTACTATTTGTCAAGTAATGTCAGCAAAGTTGACTTATTTGTTTTTAGCAACAAACTTTGCAGGTGCTATATTGGCAAACATGCTTAGCTATTTCTAACAGTAATTTGTTTATTTTTAACCCATGCGTTTTTTCAGTGTATAAATTACTTTATTATTATGTAACATAAACGACATACCCACCCATTGTACATGTATCACTGGTACCAAGTTAACTTCCAAGTAAGTTTCGGGTGACAAAGCTGTCAGCAGCAGCTGTTAACGGTAGACGCCGCCCTAGGATTATCCGCGGGCACGCTTGAATTATGCTCACACTAGTGCACCACTAAATTGTATGCATTTTACCATTGTGTTTTGTCTCTGGGATAAATTAAGGATTCGTATGGATTTGTACATGAAGGCGCTGAAATCCGACAGGAGGTCTATTTGACCTGACGTATCGATTAGATTAAACTTTTTTTTTAAATAGTGTAAAGTCCTCGAACTACTTAAGTGCCGTTGCATGCATGTTACTGTCGCATTATTTGTACATAAAGATTTATCCTCTTAGGGTTATTCATAAAAATTAAAATGCCTTTGGTAAATAAAAGTTATACTGTCCCTTTCTTACTTACGACCACAAATGTCAAAATGACAGATAAAGACAAACGAATTTTTCACTTCTCATACTCTGAAAGTAGGTAATTGTTTATCTAAATAATAATTAATCTAAATAGTAATCTAGCGGGATGAAAGTGATGCGTGTCGCCCCTAGGGCTGAAAAGTAATTAAAGCACTTAACAATGCCAGAAATCTGTAGGTATGTACAGCCAGTACAGCCACGACAGTTTCATAAAATTGTACCTATTTATTTTTGAAACATGTTGATAATAGGGAACATTACGCAAAACTCTTCGTAGGTGGCGACGCTAGCAGCGTTGACATTGTATCTCGTTCCCACTTGCGGTATTGTCTATCTATTCTATTCAAGCATCCTTGTCACTCATTTGACAATCAATTGTGCATGGGTGTGTGAATCCCTATATTTCTATACTGGTTTACTATTAGTGGTAGTGCTGCCTCTGGCGGCAGAACATTGCAGTAATGTTCCCTATTATCATGATAGATAGATTCATTTATTTCACATTATTCAACTTCGTGCTTGAATGTAATCACTTCATAAACGCGTCCTAAAGCCATAAAAAAAGAAATTACAATGGCAGAAAAATATACGGTCTCACTTCTATATAATTGAGTTGAACTTTGATGCTTGTTGATTATTATAATGGGTTTAATTCTCTATTAATTTTTACACGACTGCCCAACGAAAAGGAGTGTAATGTGTGTTGTGTAACCATTTCAGTCTCGAACTAAGTATTGGCGGAACTAAGAATATCTCGTCGGGAATGGGTAGCTTACAACCCTCGGTTAACAGTCTTCTATATTAACGTAATTTTATTTGCATATCTGCCGAAAGACACTGCTGGACATAGGCCTCCCCCAAAGAGTGCCACAACGACAAAAAACAAAACAAACAAAAACAAACATGAGTCGACCTTGTGGATGTATATAAAAATTGTTCAGTAATTGCATGTAATATTCCTAATTGACAAGTTATTAGTGATTGAATATCCTTCCATTAATATGAGTGACACGTTCGGCGTGTGGGCGCACCTCTGATGCTGCCGATTGCTCGACATGCTTCACAATGCCGATAACTCAAGGGTTGCCAGTAATGAGAATGGGTTATTAACGAAATCAATAATTTTATTTTGAAAGTAGTTTTTCTCAGAAATTTAAACCTTTTCAGGATTGTTATGTTGTTAAAACAAACCTAACTTACCCTACAGTGTTCTATACAAAGTTTGTTTATTTTTTTCTGAAAATGTTACGGTTTCAGAGAATATTGCTTTTATGGCAAACACTAGGTTATGGTGAACAAAATTATGGATATCCAAGGTATCCGAAGACAAAGTCAAATTAAAGTCTAATGTCAGTCATTCCTGTGGTTGTGACTGTGGTTAGAGCAACCACCTGATCTGTCCACCGACTGGAAGACGCTATCGCTCACAATATTCGGTCATTTTATGATTTATATCGCTAGAAAATGTTTTTAAGCGGCTCGTGTTTTTTTATTTCTCCCTAAATTGTAATTTTCATTCAGAAATATCAAATTGAAAAGTAGCGAATTTCAGAAGGTCGTAGCTAAATTATGACGTTAACGTTACGGCTCTGTATGGCAGCTTGCACACCTTTCATATGACAGTCGTATAGTATTGACGTCACACACGGCTTAACCACATTTATACAATTTCGCGATTTTCTTAAAAACGGGTGAGAAATGAAATCTGAAAACTACTTTATTACGTTCAGGTAACATAATTACCGAAATGGTTTTCGAATTAGGCATCATTACATAGTTTGAAACGTTGTCAATTGGTCAGAAGCTTGGGAAGTTTCTTCAGGTTGACCGGTTCCCAGCGAGCTACGTATGGTTGTCACATTTACTAGTTGATCAACCAGTTAGTGTATTGAATCGATATAAAGCCCGACAAGTTTCTATTTGACCCTAGCCACGAAGACAGTGACACTATCTCAGGGTCAAATAGCGGCTTGTTGGGCTATACTAGTCACGCCATGACGGGGTTGTTTCACGGCTTAGAATAATAACGCATAGAAACGCAGTTCACGCGCAACGGTGAGGCCACTAAAACTCGGCCATAAATGGCCCAGTACGCCAATCGGTGGAACACAATTGGTGCGTTTGTGTGCGTATTGGCGCGTGTAAATACGAGTTGATCACAACTACATGAATCCATTTTATCTTTATATTTATAAACTATCCTTCTATGCGTTATTATTCTAAGTTTCACGGTTAAATCTTGAAAAGATAGACCAACGACCCAATAAATTGTGCATTATAATTTGTTTATTTTGTAAGATTATCAGCCCTAACAGTGCGTACAAATGTTAACTTTCAACCGCTTTGCTTGCGCAACGCTCTACAGGTGTGGTGTATGCATGTGTGTGTACAGTCAAGACATATAGACCTTTTTGTTTATTATGGACCTTAGTCCTCTGTAATAAGGCGAAACATATGCATATCTTTGACGCCGATCCTACAACACGAGATAATTCTAGCTTAGTGCTAGGATAATTGGAAGAACTTTATCTCAAGGTTTGTATGAACACGTTTTTGCTGATCTCAAATCTCTGTGGAGTTCCGTAGCTAATTGTGAGCGATTACCATAAAATACTGAACATAACTTCATACCGGATTCGCTTAACAGGAATAATAACTTAATCTAAAGTTAAACATCAAAATTGTTTGGTATAATCTTGGAATAAAATCTATTCTGATTCGTTGAATTGATACTATTCATACTTGACGACCGGTTTACCCTATATTACAGGCGTTAGGTATATGAAAAATAATAGGTGTCTATACAAATATATAATATATAGTTAGTAGTAGGTATATAGTTTCTGCGTGAACGCATCAGAAATGAGGCTATCCGCAGCAGAACCAAGGTAACCGATATAGCCATCCGAATCGCTAAACTTAAGTGACAGTGGGCGAGGCACATTGCACGTACAACCGATGGCCGTTGAGGCGGAAAGGTTCTTGAGTGGCGACCACGTACCGGAAGACGCGGCGTGGGTAGGCCCCCCACAAGGTGGGCTGATGACCTGGTAAAGGTCGCGGGAGCCCGCTGGATGCGGGTGGCGCAGGACCGGTCATTTTGGCACTCTTTGGGGGAGGCATATGTCCAGCATTGGACGTCTTTCGGCTGATATGATGATGATGATGATACAAATATTATTTATTTGTCCTAAAAATGTTACTAATCATCCTCCTAATAAAGTTATTCCCGGTTGTGCCCTAAAGGAGCCCGAGGTCCGTTTTGACACCTAATCCCAAGATTTGGCTTAGGCACTAGTCTTATAAAAGCGACTGCCATCTGACCTTCCACCCCAAAGGGAAAACTAGACCTTATTGGGATTAGACCGGTTTCCCCACGATGTTTTCCTTCATCGAAAAGCTAACGGTAAATATTCCGTAAATAAGTTCCGAAAAACTCATTAGTAAATAACCCACGACCGCCGCTTGACAGCCGCATACCTGAACCACTTAGGCTACCGTAGCTCCAAATTGTTTCATTAGCGATAAAAAATCGAATTTTGCATAGCACATCACAGCAAAAGCCAGTGTTATATTTTTGGCACCATATACAGCTCTAACAGTAACAGACAAGGCCCCATTATACTGTCACCGCGCATGCGCCGCGACGACTCCGTAACGAGAACTTAATTCCGAACCTTAAGGAATCCGTGCCCTTTACCGGCCATAATTACCGGTATACCGCTTTTTAGGCTCGTTAACTTGTAGGGAATGCCTGACTAGTCCGTTACGCAATTTATTAGGTCTTATTAATAACTAGCTGTTGCCCGCGACTTCGTCCGCGTATAACATGTTATCGTCTAAATGTTTGTTGAAGAAATGAATTAAAAAAAAAAAACATTGAAATAAATTTTCTACCTAGACTTTTAGAAAACAATCTAAAACCGAAGTTACAAATCTCTTACTTTCAAAATCTCTTGCTCTCTATACAAACTAAGAACCCTCTCTGAACCCTCATAGTAAACAGTCTGATACCGTAGTTACAAATGTCTTACTTTAAAAATGTCTTGCTCTCTATACAAAGTTCGAACCCCCTTTTAACCTTCTTAGGCGATGAATTAAAAAAAACGCTGAAATAAGTTTTGTAGTCTAAACAGGCTAAGATCGCAGTTACAAATATCATACTTTAAAAATTTCTTGCTCTCCATACAAACTTTGATCGCTTTGCAGGGAAAAATTAAAAATAAAACACTCGGTTTTTTTATTGTAATAGGTAAGTATTTTTTCTACAAACTATTTATCTAGTCTCTAGCTAAAAAAGTGTTTCCCATACGAACCTTGCACCCCTTTTTAACCCCTTAAAAGGTGAAATTTTCCAAAACGCCGGCAGTAGGTATTTTTTTGTATTTTAATAAGTAGGTAATTAATCTTTCTACAGAGTTTTAAGTTTCTACCTAAAAAAAAATTTCCTACACAAACATTGCACCTCTTTATCCCCCTCTTAGCGGGTGGAAATTTTCAAACCACTGAAAGTAATTTACCTATATATTTGTATTCTAATAAATAATCTTTCTACACAGTTTCAAGTCTCTAGCTCATAAAAAAGTTTCCTCCATACAAATTATCACCTGTTTTAATCACCCTTAGGGGTGGAATTTTCCAAAACGCTGAAAGTTCTTTATTTGTATTGTAATAAGTAATCTTTCAGCAAAGGTTTGTCGCTTGCGATCTTTTTAAAAAGGTTTGAGATTCTAGCTCAAAAAAATCCCCTTTACCAATATTGTACCCCTTTTTCATACCCTTAGGGGTGGAATTTTCCAAAACGCTGTTTTATTTTTATTTGTATTGTAATAAGTAATCAATCTACAAACTTTTAAGCTTCTATCTCAAAAAGAAGTTTCGCTCATACAAACTTTGCAACCCTTTTTAACCCCCTAAGAGGCTGAATTTTCCAAAACGCTGGCAGGACTTTATTTGTATTCTAATAAGTAAGCTTTCTACAACGTATTGAGTCTCTTGCTAAAATAATAAAGTTTCCCCCATACAAAATTTGCACCCCTTGTTTACCCCCTTAGGGGCAGAATTTTCCTAAACGTTAAAAGTACTTTATTTGTATTCTAATAAGTAATATTTATACAAAATTTTAAGTCTCTAGCTATAAAAAATAAAGTTTCCCCCATACAAACTTTGCACCCCTATTTGACCCCTTTAGGGGTAGAATTTCCAAAAATCTCTTCTTATCCGTTGCCTACGTTGTAAAAGGTAGTTCTGGTGTAAATTTCAACTCTCTAGCCCCAGTAGTTTCGGCTGTGCGTTGATGAGTGAGTGGGTGAGTCAGTCAGGGCATTTATATGTAGGTATAGATAGATAGAAGATGACGAAAATCCCATTCAAATATCTCAAAACCGTTTTAATGTCGCTTGTTAGAGTGAGAAAACGATCGGGGACTGTAACGTCAAGATCCTCGAGCGTCATAGTAAAAAACAATCGTTTCATTTGAAGGTGCGTTTTGTGAAAAAGGGACAGAACATAAAACTTTGGAACTTAGTGATTACCTATACATATAACCTCTTGCGTTGATTTTTTGTCTATCATCCTTTTTTCGAGAAATTACATTATGATTATTTTATTTAGTGTCTACCTACAGCCGGGCCCGCTGCACCAATGTTTTCCATGTTTTTAAACATCTAACATGTTTTCAGTCAGGTTCGGCAAACAAATAGGGTTTTGTTTTGATTGGCAAAACATGTTTGACGTTTAAAAACCACGAAAACATGGCGCAGCGGACGCGGCTTACGGGGTGTAGTTTCGATTCCTGAGCTATAACCACGAACTTCGGAATTCGAAAATATTCGGGTATCTCTATCTCTATCGCACTAACAATACTCGAGTGACAGGGATGCAGTTATACGAACTTCGAGTTTCGGTTTTCGTGGTAGCGCCGTAGGCACTTTGGCAGAATGCGCAAGAACGCGTGCCATTGCCATTCAAAAAAAACAAATTCGTGTTAATTATATTGTTCAAATTTGTTAATACATTTTTTGCAATTACGCCATAATGCGACATTTGCGCATATAAGTTCTCATATTACAATCGAATATTTTTTTATGGTTTAACTTTTGGCATGTGTATCGTAAATGTCTATCGTAGACTGGATTTAAATTATTAATAAGTGAAAGGCAAAGCAATTCCGTCATTTTGACGAAAATTTGACGTTTCTTATAGCTGACAGTTGGAGCAACGTTTGATTTCAATAAAAATAAATGAAAATTTAAATGAAGTTGTATATTTCGGAAAATTAATTAATTGTCGCAGTCGGATAAAAACTATCCTAAGTTGCAGCTAGAATAATAATGTACCTATATAAAATGTTTCATATTTTTCCGTTCATGGGATGCTGAGAACATTCGAACCACACAAAGCTTAGTTTCAAACTGGCTGATTCTTTTTTTAATTTAGAGATTTATTATAAGTGGAGATAAATAGGAGCTAGCATAAAGCTGTGTCCACTGTAACCAGTCGCAATGTCTATGCACCTCGCGTGACGTCATATCGGCACTCTGGGTACGGTGTGAACCGCATAGCGATCGCGGGGAGGTAAAAGAGGATGCGGGAGGGACATCGCATCCCATGGAGGAGGGATATTGTGACCAGGTTGAACAAATCCTTACGCTGTAGGGCGCAACATTATAACTCGACTTAATAAAGTCAATTTGTCATATTTCGCCGCTTAATTGTTGACATTCATTTCCTACGCGATTTTGACCGGTGCCACCTTTTGCGGCCGCCGCACGGGCGAATGCATGAAGATAACAATGACCGAGTGCCTGCCGGCTATTAATTTTTTTTTTTTTAAATTTAAACTGTTTATTGCATTCATTTAATTGTTACAAGTATGTCTACTAATTGCTTAGCGCAATCTCAATTTTTTGAGATTATTTGCTAAGCTTAGCTAATATCTATCACATTTCTAAGTTTAATCTATATAACTTAACTTATTTATATAATATAAGTGTTCGCATAACAGTATTTATTTATTTAATTTTCTATTATTTTACTTATCTCACATGATCTTTTTCAGGGTACATTTGATCTTCTGTGGTTTATTCTCTATAATATCTATAACCTCACTGGGTAAACTATTTAGGATATGCGGTAGGTGACTGGACCATACTCTTTGTCCATATATGTTAGTACTTTTTGGTACAGTGAAGTTCTTACTTTTGTCTAGTACACGAAATGGAGCGGGTCTTTTATACCTAATTAGTTTATCCAGGTTATGGCTATATTCTATTATAACGGCCATTTTGGCTTTATCAAATACATTTAATACTTTACAGTGCTGGAATAATTTATCATAATTACTTTTAAACTGTTATTTAATTTTGAGCGGTACAATGGTTTTCAACATTCTTATTTGTATATTGTATATTCGCTGTAGGTAAGTTTTATAGGTTCTTCCATAACAAGATATTCCATAATTTATTATCGAGTCAGCCATGGCCATATACAATAGTCGAAGTGTATTATAAGGCATTTTATGTTTAAGTATGCTTAAGTTGCTTAGAATGGCTCTTAATCTCTTACAGTATACGTTATCTATATGAGGGCCCCAGTTAAACTTGCTATCAATTACTAGACCAAGGTAGGTATGGTGATTTACTACGTCCAGAGGTTTACAGTTGCAGTTGCAACGCGAGTTCAAGTCATGTAGGCATGAGTGTTCGTGTGCTATAATTTTGGGAACTGTACTTGTTTTGAGATAAGGTGAGTGGATATGAATTATCTTAGTTTTTTGGTAGTTTATGGATAGCCCGGCATCGTGCGACCATCTGCATAATGCATCGAACTCGCGCTGCATACTACATTCAGCCTCATTAATATTAGAATCAGCTGTTATTAAACATGTATCATCAGCGAACTGGTACATAGATGCCTCCCTAAATATGTTGCACATATCATTGGCATAGATTAGGTATTCGGTTGGGCCGATTATAGAACCTTGTGCTGTGCCATGTAGAGACTTGTGTCGCTCACTTTGCTCTCCGGCGATGCTAACCGAGCTGTATCTATTTTTGTGATAGCTTTTTATCAAATTCAGGGTGGGCCCCTGTATACCATTTTGCTGTAATTTATTATACAACTTTTCATGATCTAGGGTGTCAAATGCCTTGCTGAAGTCAATCATAACTGTCAATACGTGTTTCCTGTCATTATTTAATGTGCTCTGCCTCTGCCCACCTCTGCTCTTTTGAAATTCAGGCTTTACCCTTTTCCAGGCGTGCAATTGAAAAACTATAATCAAATGTCAGTCTTTTTTATTGCCATTAAGATACTTCTTTGACAGTCTGTATGTGGCTCTGCCTGGAAAAGGGCTAAATCATAAAATAGCTCACATGTAAAAATTAAACGTCAATTAAATGTGTTACTATAGGTATGCTCATAGGCGTAAGTTGTTGTTGTTCTGTATTGTTTTCATAAATTGTGGTGTGCAAAAAAGAGCATTTGTATTGTATTGTGTGGACCAAGCTTTAGGTTCGTGCGTAGGTTCGAAGCTGTGACATCATGTGAGAAGTGGGTATACAGTAAGTGCTTCTAACGGCGTGTAGGGGAATATATCTAATTGCTACGATGCGCCAACGCGTCTATCGGAAGAGAAATAGTGTGAAGTACCTTTTTCCGGTCTAAAAAGTTGATCAATAATATTCTGAAAGATGTTTGCATGCTACTAAGTACAAATGGGTCATACGAAGTGCCAAAACAAAAGTCGCCTTTCGTGTGGGTAATATTTAAGAAATTGCGCCCTCTTATATATGTATGTGTATAAGGACTTTCATCATCCTCCTAGCGTTATTCCCGGTTGTGCCCCTAAAGGAGCCCGGGGTCCGCTTTGACACCTAATCCCAAGATTTGGCATAGGCACTAGTTATACGAAACCGACTGCCATCTGACCTTCCAACCCATGTATATAAGGACTTTATTGTACAAACATTAACATGATATATAAGATTACAAAACAATTCATTCTTACTAATTGACATAAAAGAACCTATGACGTCACAGTTTGCTATTTGTACTAATCGTTGTATGGAAAATCAAGTAAATTGCTGTTTCGGTCGCGAAATACTGCGTTTAGGTCCATAGTTGTTGTACAATTTTGTTTCTATAAAAGCGTAAGGATTCTATTGGTAGCTTTAAATTTACTGTCAGACACCTTTTTTTATATTCTTCTAAATTTTCAATTCAATTTCATTATATTTTTTAATTACTTATACTTTATTAAAATAATTTGATGATTTAGGTACTATCCATTTGGCAACACTACGTTATCAATTTTAACATGACGCAACTACCCAATTGACGTTGATCAATCTGTAATCGTAAGTTGGTGCAACCCGCCTAGTGTGACCAGACCTGATTTCCTGTTTTACCGGGACAGCTGCATTGAAAATACGGGATTCGAGGTTAAAAAACGGGACAGGCCGTTTTTTTATTAAACATCTACATTCATTTTTTTTATCTCTAAAATGTAACTGTCCCGTATTGGTTTCGCCAAATTACGGGAAAATTGAGGTCGTAGTTGTTCTGCGTCTGTAGGAATAACCCTTGGAACCCTACACGTGAACTCCGGGTGGTGCTAAAAGAACACGAAACTCGGCAGCTGCACTGTTCCTTCTGAACCTCGCAGCGCACACTGGAACTCTATCAGCGACATCGATACGAGTACATATATGTACCAGTGCGTAACCGCCATACGATAAATAAATAAATAACGGGACAATGAAAAATTTGCAACATGCAACAAACAAAAAAAAACTGCTTTGTAGATTGTTCTTTCTTTATTCACCCTTCTTTTTACACTTGTTCTCTCCTTACGTATGTTCTTCTGTGATAAAATATCATCCGGTATTCGGTATTCGGCCGGATAAAAATTGTGGCTGGATATCCGTTGCATCTCTAGTTAAGAGTATGGGGCCCGTATTGGTCTAGCTCTCAACACAACGAATCCTCATACGATAAAGGGTCGGCAGCGCGCTTGTGATTCTTCTAGGTCACAAGCGTCTTTTGGCGACGGTGTCTGCTTACCACCAAGCCATTGCCATATGCTTGTTAGCCACCGTCATATTTAAAAAAAAAAATAGGCAAAAAAACATTGATGAATTTTGGCAAAAAAGCTTTTTGGTGAGTATGTCCAAAAAAACATTTTTTTTTTACTTTCTAGAAGTGTCCTTTTTTAGTTTCATTAATTCTCACAAGCATTATTGTAAGCTTTAGTGCTTTAGAATCGAAAGCACTAATGTTTCATACATTTTCCCGACACCAATTGTAATTTGTGCTTCGACAATTACACAACTTATTAAAACTACAAGGTATTTATTATCTCCACGAAACAGTCAGAAAACCTAAAACTTGTTATACCTAACCCGAAACCTACTTACCTACCTTAGACCTACATTTAGAAACAATTTAATTGCTTCGCACGCAACCTTTACATAGCTTTGTCTGGGCAAAATGACCGTCGAAATATGAAATTCCTCGAATCCTGGGGAATAGCGTCGACGTGCCCAAAATGTCTCACAAAGGTGGTTGCAGCCTTCCCGGAGGTGAATAGTAATTGACAGCAGTTCTAGGAAAATAAGCAACTGAATTTTGAGGTTAGCGTTCCAATACTTATATTTAAGTAGTGTCAGAACCCAAATTTCAGACTTTGTTTCAGTTTCGGCCGAAACTAATTAATTTGATCAGTTTCAGCCTTAATATCATTATTTCAGAACATTATTCCAGAAAACATTACATTAAATTAAATTAAACTTTAAACTTTAAAATTATTTAAAAACTATGTATTATTGTATGTGTTATTGTAGGGAATTTGCATGCACTTACAAATTATAGGAATCTATTACACAATGTCGGATTCGTCGTTCCTTCTATGATTTTCTTATTACCCTCGGGTTACTATAGCTTTTGCGTTTGCGTACGGTCAACCAATATGATTCCTAGGCCATCATAGAACCTTGCCTTAGGATTATTGCGTCGCTATGTAGCAGTTAAAATGACAGGGTTCTACGGTGGCCTAGGAATCAAATTGGTTGACCGTACGCAAACGCAACTAAATATTGTAACCACTTAAAATGAAAAAAGAAAATAATCCATTATCCGGATCGGATGGTTTGGGTGGTTTTCATTTGAAGCGATCAACACATAAAAATAATATTATAAAATGTGTAGGACCCAAATATTATTTATTGCATGTAAATACGACAAACGCCAAAACGGAAATTTTGGCCAAAACCATGTTTTTTGGGCGATTTTTTTTTCTATGTCTATGCCTAAAATGGCCTAAATCGAAACTTCGGTCGGACACTAGGCCATTTCTAGGCCAAAATATTTTGGTAGTTTCGGTAACCTGCCGTGAAATTAGGGATGAACAATTTCTAAATTCAAATACAATACAATACAATACAAATACAAATACAAATTATTTATTGTTCGAATGTGAGTGGTTATAAAAATGGTGTTAGGGTTAGTATTTTGGTTACATCACAATCAGCCAGAGTTTGGCGTACAATATTTTGATTCTCAATATGCATGTCATTGAAATTATGTCCTTATTATTCATTGTTATATTAATATCGAATTAAATTAGTAAAAAAGTAAAAAATTAAATAAAAATAGAAGTCAAAGTGTAGCAATGTCAATATATTAATAATAAATCAATGTCATGCAAAAAGGAAAGTGGTCAGAGAAAATAATAAAATTCATTAGGCATTTGTGGTTACAAAGTGTTCATTAACTGTATAGAACATTCTTTGTAGACACCACTTAAATAATTTCGTTTTGAAACCTTGAAACAAAGTAGGTAATATAATAAATTTTAAATTCGTAACTAGGTAAATCTGTCTTGTCTGTCTCCCTGTTATTCGTGCCAAGTGAACCGATTTAGATGATAGAAAGATGATAAGATAGTGTGTCATTCCAACTACAGGATAGCTGCCTCTCTGTCGGTTGTTGTGATAAATTGCGAAGCGTGTAATGGCCTTTACGGCTCAACGTCAGCCTTTTATCGGTAATTTGTATGTAGTATTTTACGTACGGTTTGAAATCAAAAATAAATAATATATCTGTAATAATTAATTATTGTATGAAGGGATGACGCATATTCTGATGCCTGGAAATCATGATTTTATCTGATTAAGTACTTTCTTCATTTAATTTCTCATAATATCGTTATTGCGATAAGTTTATATTTAAATTACATCGCATAGTTTTAAGTGAGGAAACGGATCTTTAAGGAATTCAGGAACAGGTTAAACAAACCTTCACACCAACTAATTATTTCACAGATCTCAACAAAAAGCTAGACGGTTAAAGACAACTTTAAATCGATGCAGTAAGAGCGATATTCGAGTGACGAGATTCAAAAGACAATCAAACATATTAACATAACAATCTAAGCCGTTTTAGACACCAGCAATTCCTATTAGAAATAACCTTCACAAGATCCTTCCTTCAACAACAAAGTGTAAAATGACACCTTACTGCGATGTGACTAAGTTTAAATTTCTTTAATTTAAGTACTGGGTGATAAGAGCTGCTGAAAATTATCCCCCTCATTGTTATCATGTGACGTTTACTAGAAACAAAACACGATAGCGTCAACGTATTGAGTTACATTACACAACGTCATTATGGATATTGTGTATGATACCAACTTAATTTTGCAGTCCTAAATAGCGCTACTGTTGCCATATAGACCCTATAGTACTGGAATTGTGTTAAGATATGTTGGTTCCCGTTTTTGCCGACTGCGCGGATATATTTGTAACAGATGTAGATGCAATTTTGAATAGGTAATTCTGAGAATAAGTAAATTAGGGTCTAATTCAGTCTGCCTGTAGGGTTTGTTTCCACAGGATACAGTTTATGAATACTAAGCAGAGTGCTTCGAAACGCTAAACTTAAGTGACAGAGGGCGGGGCACATTGTACGTGGAACCGATGGCCGTTGGGGCGGAAAGAACGACTACGTATCTTAAGGGCGTACGTAGAAGACGCAGCGTGAGTACACACACCACCCCTAGGCTGACCAGATCTGATTTCCGGTTTTACGGGGCAACTGCATTGAAAATACGGGATTCAAGGTTAAAATACGGGACAGGCCGTTTTAAATTTTTTTTATTACAAAAAATTGTCATATGATCTTTTAAATAATCTAACCAATTGCTAAATTTGTTAATGAAAGACTTTAAAAAACCAAATTTTAATTAGATAAAAAAAACTCTAATTTACATATTATCTCGAAGGGAAAAATGTGAAATAATCAACTAACTAGCTAACACAACAAAAAAAAAACAAACACAAACATACTTAACACACTGTTATAACAAACTTTGATTTGCTTTATAAATTACCCTTAAACCAATCATAAATCAACAATTCGTTCATTATTTGGATAAGAAAATGTGGATTAATCAACTAAATAACATATACAAACAAATTCTGACTTCTGACTTTCCCTTGATACAATAATTAATATTAATAAACACAATTTGTAAAATATTTGGAAAATGTGGAATGATCAACTAAATAACCTGCAATTAACAAACTCTGACTTTTTTTAAACCCCCCCGTCACCCCGCTCTCTTTGCTTTTACGCTATCACTATCACACTCACTCACTCTCACCGGCGTCATTCGATCGAATATATACGTTCGCGGGGATCGCGAGACAATAAATATTTTTCGAATAGGTATTTTTATCATTAAATGCCATTGAATCATAAAATTACGGGACAATGTACTGTCCCGTATTGGTTTCGTCAAATTATGGGACAGTGAAAAATTCCCGTAAAATACGGGACATCTGGTCACCCTAACCACCTCCCACAAGATGGACTGATGACCTGGTAAATTAAAGGGAGTCCGCTGAATGCGAGTGGCGTAGGACCAGTCATTGTGGCACTCTTTGGGGGAGGCCAATGTCCAGCGTCCAGCAGTAGACGTCTACCGGCTGATATGATTAATAATGAAGAAGAGTTATTAGGTAATACATTTTTTAAACATGACCAAAATTATAGTTTAGCTAAAGTTTCATAAATCTAGTCTCTAATCTATCTAGCTGAGAACATAAATCTTGTAGGTACATAATTTACGGCTAAATCTGTAATATTGTAAACATAACTATTACGAGGCCCCTGGATTAAGGAGAAGTTGTAATTAAATAGCGAAAGAAGAAGAAATGCGAAAAAGTTTTAGGTATTTTTTTAAGTCAAATGGTAATGGATAGGTATTTATGTTACTATGTTTGTCTTTTGCATTTATATTAGGTACCTACGTCAAAAATACGAAAAATCTTTATTATATCATGACAAATTACATGTTTTAAATTTTGATTATTATAATTAAAAAACCAGCCAAGTGCGAGGCGGACTCGCGCACGAAGGGTTCCGTACCATAAAAACGGCAAAAAAAAATCACGTTTGTTGTATGGGAGCACCCTGTAGCCTAGTTGGTAGTGACCGTGCTTACGAAGCCGGAGGTCCCGGGTTCGAATCCCGGTAAGTGCATTTATTTGTGTGATGAGCACAAATATTTTGCCTATTGCCTGCAATTGAAAATGCTGGTCTATTTGCACAGTGCAACACGGACACATCTCAAATGTGTTTTAATTTTGAGTTGTGGCCGCATTGCAGGCACTACGCGATTTGTTCCTAAGTCATGGATGTTTTCTATGTATTTAAGTATTTATTTAGGTATCTCTATCTATATAAGTATGTTTATCGTCGTCTAGTACCCAGAGTACAAACTTTGCTTAGTTTGGGACTAGGTCGATTTGTGTAAGATTGTAAAAGAAAATGATATATATTACCTATTTATTTATTCTGTTTTTTAGTATTTGTTGTTATAGCGGCAACAGAAATACATCATCTGTGAAAATTTCAACTGTCTAACTAATAGACAGACAGACAGACGGACGGACAGCGGAGTCTTAGTAAAACGGGACCCCCGTTTTACTCTTTGAGTACGGAACCCTAAAAAGGAGGAAGTCGAATCAATCAATTTCGTGACTCGTTCAATTTCGTGACAAGCTACCTAAATGTTATACAGAGTGACCAAGAATTTAAACCAATTAGGCTAAATGCATGTAGAACCGATGGCCGTTGGGGCGGAAAGGTTCTCGAGTGGCGACCACGTACCGGAAGGCGCGGCGTGGGTAGGCCCCCCCACAAGGTGGACTGATGACCTGGTAAAGGTCGCGGGAGTCCGCTGGATGCGCTTGGCGTAGGACCGGCCATTGTGGCACTCTTTGGGGGAGGACTATGTCCAGCAGTGGACGTCTTTCGGCTGATATGATGATGATGATGAGGCTAAATCAAAGCATAAAAGATATATGCAAGTAATTGTTTGAAAAATAGTATTTCTATTCGCGATGATATTCAACTTGTATGTACATAAGGCAGGTGTCCCGTTGTGTTGTGGACATAGGCAATTGTTCTATACCAGAAATGAAATTGTAATTGGTTTCAGATACGAAATGCGTAATCGAGCCTAAATCATTCGCTGGCAACACTGCCCTACGGGTCCCATTACCTTCTAACCTATCGCCTACGCCATATTCGACCGTAATGACAACACGCTTTAAGACATTCTGACCCAAATTATCCTACTAATAACCACTGAAAAGACCCAAATGACGATGCTACTAAGGTTCAATTTCCATCGACAACTCGTGTTATTTATAGCTAATCTGGCAACGAATTATGCGACTACTTATTGGGACAAAACTTTAATAAGATATATTACATATTAACATATTAACGGTGAACTTTAATGTAAAGCTGTAAAGGCGATTATTGAATGGAATAATCTGACAAAGTTTAAGTATTTCGCGGTTTTCTTAAAGGCAATTCGCCTACACGACCTTTAACAGTGCTTAAATACAGAGGCCTAAAATAATTGGGTGTTCAATGTAGATACGTCTTTATTGCATTCAACACGTTTTTGTAAATTATAGCTTTTAATGCAGTTACCAGATGAATTAGTTAATTTAATCGCTCATTCGAGTGGTAATTTGATTTTGTGTTTAACACTCTGATATGAAGTAGGTACCAAATAAAGTGCGACGGCGCACCCTCTAAATTTCATGCCATAAAGGCGTAAGTGAACAAAATTTGCAATAACACATGCGTCTTTTTGATACTACATAAACAGGCGGTTTTTGACATGGAAATTCCAACTTTAAAATGGTGTTAAAGAGTATAAATTCCGTTGGCATTTACAGACGCTCTCTGCAGCATTTTGCGTAGGTTATTTCGCAATCGTAAAGAGTAATGATCTGAACCTAGGCTTTGAAATATAATTTATCAATTTTATCATCTATGCGTTCTATCACGTTAGTTTCTATAAAACTAGATATACCTAAATTGCAACATAAATATGTTGCAATTTAAGGTATATCTAGTTTCAAGCCTAAGTACTTGCAAATGCAAGTAGGTACTTTAGGCTCAAAAATATAATGTAATTTTTATCGTGTAATAATGAATCTGAATCTGAATGGGGTGCGTAATATTTCGATCCCATTTGATGGTGCTCCCACACGGAGGTTATAAAACGTTATAACTATAACCACAGAATAAGTAATAGTCTATAACATAGTGTGACAAGGATAACGCTATGCAGGTATGATGTTGAAGAAAAATGGTTGATGCTATGTAACATTTTATGACCTCTGTGTGGGAGCACCATGACCTTTAACATCAACTAGTATATCTATTTATTACATATAAAACTTTCGCGTTTATAATATTAAGTACCTAGTAGGATTCATTACTTAAGTAAGTATAACCTATAAAGCATGTAAAACTGTTCTCTTTTGAAACGCTACAAAATAGTACATTACATCAGAGGCCGGGAAAACACGGATTAGGGTAGAGATACGAGGCCGAGTAGAGAATCTCTAGCCGGCCTCGTATCTCTACTAGAGATACGAGGCCGGGAATTTGTTTTCACGCCAAGGCATGTATATAGTGCTTTTCTCAAACATGCAAAGAAATAAATAAATAAAAATCCTCAAATCAAACTAATTTTCATGGCTGAATGCCGTGATGCTGTGCCACAAATAGTGGAATGAAAATTAAAACCTGAAAAGTTGTATGAAATCCCATTTCAGGCCGCGTCGAGGTGCTGCGTCGAAGTCAAAGTCGATAAAGCCTCACCTGCTTTTCCTAAATGATCTATAGTCAAATTTTACATTAAGGTTACATCTTGTTTTTTGCATGTCGGAAGAGCTGCAGGCAGCCCCCCTTTTTAACTTGTTTTAAGCTCACCTCAACGCTCACCCACAATTATACATTGACACCGCGATTAGGGTTGCCATATGGAAAAATCAATTGTCCTGATAAAAATCCTGACATCACCTTAAAAGTCCTGACATTTCTTGTAACAGAGTCATTTCATTCATTAAAACTGTAAAATTTGTAATAAATGTATCATAAAAACATATATAAAAAAAATATTTTGTAAGTATTTTATGAGGAAATTTCTTAAAATCCTGACACTTGCCAAGTCCGGCCGCAATCCTGGCAAAGGGTCAAAAATCCTGACATGTCAGGACATATCCTGACGTATGGCAACCCTAACAGCGATGTCCGCGATGCGTAGTAATTAAGCGTAGGTAGAGGTCTAGTTTCGTAACGGGTGACCGGCGGGGTGAGCCGCATTAACGTGTAGCCAATAACAGCCCAGTTGTGATGTGCCGATTCTTGCCAATTTAGAGTTCACGCAGATTATTAGATACTAGCTTTTGCCCGCGACTTCGTCCGCGTAGAACTCGTTTATATCGTAGCTCGATACAAACTTTCACCCTCCATTTCCCTTTTAGGGGTAGATTTCCGATATAAAAACTATCATATGTCCTTCTCCGAGACTCAAACTATCTTTATCATTATCATCATCATCATCATATCATCTGAAATACGTCCACTGGTGGGCATATGCCTCCCCCAAAGAGTTCCAAAGTGACCAATCCTGCGCCACCCGCATCCAGCGGACTCCCGCGACCTTTACCAGGTCATCAGTCTACCCTGTGGGGGGCCTACCAACGCCGCGCCTACTAACTACCTCTATACCAAATTTTATCTAAATGGGTTCCTCCATACAAATATTCAGCCTCCATTTAATCCCCTTAGGAGATGATTTCCGGAATAAAAACTATCCTATGTCCTTTCCCGGAACTCAAACTATCGCTATACCGTAAATGGGTTCCATCCAATTTTTTACCCCCCATTTCACCTCCTTAGAGGATGATTTTTCGGATAAAAACTATGCGTTGTCATTCTCCGGGACTCAAACTATCTTTATACCAAATTTCATCAGAATGGGTTATATCCTCATTTTCACCCCCAATTTCACCCCATGGGATGATTTCTTATGTCCTTATCCAGGACTCTAACTATCTCTTTACAAAATTTCATCTTAATGGGTTCTATCCAAATATTCCCTATTTTATCCCCTTAGGGGATTATTTTCGGAATAAAAGCTATCCGTTGTCCGTCTCCGCGACTCAAACTATCTCTTTACCAAATTTCATCTAAATGGACTGCATCCAAATTTTCACCCCCATTTCATCCCATTAGGGGATGATTTTCGGAACAAAAACTGTCTTAGGTCCTTTTCCAGGACTCAAACTATCTTTCAACCAAATTTTATCAAAATGGGTAACAAACAAATTTCCACCCCCAATTACAACCACTTAGGAGATGATTTTCGGGATAAAACTATCCTATGTGCTTCCCCAGGACTCCAACTCGCTATACCGTAAATGGGTTCCATCCAAATTTTCATCCCCCATTTCAGCTCTATCTTCATAACAAATTTCATCTAAATGGGTTATATCCAATTTTTTACTCCTAATTTCACCCCCTCAGGAGATGATTTTTCAGGATAAAAAAGTATGCATTGTCCTTCCCTGGGACTCCTTCTAAATATCTCTTTATTTTTTTTTACTAATTGGGATTTATCCACATTTTCACCCCTATTTCATCCTATCTTAGGGGATATTTTTCGGGATTCAAAGTATCCGTTGTCATTCTCCGGGACTCAAACTATCTCTATACCAAATTTGATCTAAACGGAGTCCATCCAAAATTTCATCCCCCTTAGGGGAAGACTTCCGGGATAAAAACTATCTAATGTCCTTTCCCAGAACTTAAACTACCTCTAAACCAAATTTCATCTAAATGGGTTCTATCCAAATTTTCACCCCCCCCGTTTTACCCCCTAAGGGGAAGATTTCCGGGATAAAATTTATTGTTTGACCTTCCCCGGGACTGAAACTATTTATATGCCAAATTTCATCCAAATCGGTGCAGCGGTTTAAGTAGCTCCATACAAACTTCCATCCCCCATTTCATCCCCTAAGGGGTTGATTTCCGGGATAAAAACTATCCTATGTCCTTTCCCAGGACTTAAACTATCTGTATACTAAATTTCATCTAAATCGGTTCAGCCGTTTTCACGTGATGCGCGGTCACATAAACAGACAAACAGATAAACAGATAAACAGACAAACAGACAAAAATTCTAAAAACTGTTGGAACGTGTTCTGTTATCGATTTTAAGTATCCCTAGCCAATTTTTTTTCGAATATCTTCCATGTACAGACTTTCGACCCTCTTCAGCTTTATTATATGTATAGATTTAGAGCACGTAATAAGAGTCATCGGTTCGTCCTAATCATATGCCCGTTTTGCCCATCCTTATTGCACCGATTGTTGTGTTGATTGTGCAAAAGTAATAAAACTTCATCTGCTAGTCCTAATCATATTCAGATACGCCCTTATTGCACTTAGTACTCGTACTTACATCTTTTTTGCGTCATTAGCGGATATCATTACGCCGCGCGGGAGGTAGACAGATGTCAATCAGGAATATTTAAACCGCATTTAGCTAACGACTTGCTTTGCATTACAATTGCGGCCGACGTCACAGTAAACAGATTATGGATACTGCCTTATTAAGTATGGGAAATATCATACTTCCAGCCCTTATTTTAAAACCTAGGTCAAGAGGATGAACTTCGGAGCAGCGTATAATTCATTGCATTTGTGGTTTTTTTTTTAATCAACCCGATGCTAAAAATAAATTATTTATTTATATTTGAGGAGACAATCTTACACAAATCGACCTAGTCCCAAACTAAGCAAAGTTTGTGTTATGGGTATTAGGCGACGATATAAACACTTTATATAAATGTGCCATATCTCAACAAATAGGTAGGTATATATACTTCTTCTTTTTTTCCAATAAATAAATAAAAAGCCCATTTATTCCATAAAAAGAATGTAGTTAAGCAGAGTTAAAAATTTCTTCTGTGATTTTTTTTCATAATAATATAATAAAATTTGGTTAGGACCCCTCTCAGGTAAGGCCTCCTCCAGCTCTTGCCATCTTGCTCTGTTTTGTCCTGTATTTGGCCAATCGGTTGCTACTTTATGGAGATCGTCGGACCACCTTGCATGGGGTCTACCTACCCAATCTTCTTTTTCCTCCTGGCCCCGCCCACAGACTATCTATCTTCTTCCATCTTTCTTCATGCATTTGGGCTATACCAGATTATATTATTAAATTGTATTATTAATTTATAAATTGTGACTGTGATTGATAATCAGGTATAACATCCGTCATTTAAGGATTTGTTTTGCAGACACCTAGAGACAGAAATGACGAATGTTACTTACTGTTCTAAATATTCCTACTGTGCATACTATATCTTAGCGCACATCGACTCCGGCGCAGCGCAGGTTACAGCATGATCAAAGGACACACCGTCTCTATCCCACCCATTGTTAATGAGCACGCGCAAGCGAGACGGCAAACACCATAATTTCAGAATGTCGCAATTCATGGATAGTTATCAAATGTCAACGCACGATACTGGTCCGTGGTGTGACTGAAATGCAAAACAGTGAAGGACATTTGAAATAATACACCTTTTGAAAGGAAAACATAAATAAGGTGAACCCATACCTACTGCGCTTTAGCTATTTATCGTTGATAGGCTTTTGTTTTTGAGGTCATAAATTTACTTAGTAAAGTAATAACTTTTTCTACTCCTGTACCGTTATCTGTCATTTATATAGGCTGTAGCTCAAATACAATGACACCACTAATAAGTCGTATAAAAACTCTATGCTCTATGGCCCAAAAACGCACTGTTCAGCGTACTTTTTTGGTTCATACATTTTTCATAAAAGCACTGTTTAACTTTTTTTTAAATCGGCCGCTATATTGCAGTGGTGCCAACTTCATAAACATATATTTCGAAATAAAAGTATTTATTTACTATTTAACATTTGTATATTATCAATTATTTACTACAATAATTATAAATTATCATCTATTGTGTGTTAAATTACATGTTTTATAAATTATTGGTATTATTTATAAAAATAAACAGTTCGAATTCGGTCCGGGTCCGGATTTGGTTTGGTTTGGATGGCAAGTGCAAACAAATTAAAAACAAAACAAACCATAAGCAAAAGGTGTCACATTTCCGATTTCCCACCAAAATACAGTTCAAAATGAAAAGACGAAAGATGATAATTGATAAACTATTAGTCCTAAACGATTAAGATTATTCGTGTTTGTAAAGACAAAAGTGTATGTTCCTTTTAAAATGGTCGAAGACATTAATAACTGCACTCCTGAAGAAGTTGCGTGAGTAGCAAAAGTACGAATAGAAAACTTGCTGCCTGAAAAGTTTAACTATTCTGTAGTCTGCTATTTATTTAAAATTTTTCGTAGAAAAAGTATTGTATGCAACGGTGTATAACTGGTCTAAAAACGCTCGTGGCGTCTTTAATTGCGCAACCCACGCCACTCGCCTTTTAAGACCCTTCTTATACAACAGTTGCATAAAATACTATAAAGGTATTTTATTTGACAGCTCGTGATATCGCCAACAATTTGTATATCAATGATACAGATCTCAGCAGTGATGTCACGCGTTTTACCATAGGTTTAATTGTTAGGGTACTTTATAAGATTTATTGCATAACATCATCATCAATGGCCTTTCGTCTATGACCTATATAATAGACATCGGTTACTTCTGGCTTCAGTTCAATCCATCATCCTACTGATCAGACTGACGAGACTGATCGTGTAACCGTTGTGAATGACAGAAAACTGACAGGAGATTGACCATCAGTCCGTCAGTCCGAGGGTTACACGATAATTCTCTCGTCAGTCTGACCAGAATGATGGACTGAAGCCAGAATTAGCGTGTAACCGATGTCTATTAGGTACATGCTGTCTTGGTTGTGTAAGCCAAGATGAACAATAAAGTTTGGCATAATTTAATATCTAGGGACAGCCAATGGACTCTAATATTCGGTGTGTGACTAGCTCCTATTAAATCAAGTCGAGTTAAACCAACTAAGTATCTCAGTATCTTAAGATCTTATCGAACCGTCGATAGAAACATTGTTGGGTAGGAATAAATCAATATAATTGATCGATGAGAAAATTCGGAGAATAATAACTGAACATAATGCGATCTACTCGATTTGATATGAATAATTTAATTTATGACGACCGGCTCAGGCTAATGGGTTTGTCTACAAAGTTGTCTATGTTTACTATTAAATAAATAAATATAAATATTTGCGGACAATCTTACACAAATCAACCTAGTCCCAAACTAAGCAAAGCTTGTACTATGGGTACTAGACGACGATATAGATACTTATATAGATAAATATATACTTAGATACATAGAAAACATCCATGACTCAGGAACAAATATTCATGCTCATCACACAAATAAATGCCCTTACCGGGATTCGAACCCAGGACCTCTTGCTTCGTAGGCAGGGTCACTACCAACTAGGCTAAAGCGGTCGTCATAACTTAAAAATAACAATTAGGGGAAAATCTTACGCAAATCAAACTATATGGATGGCTCAATATGGCTTGTGTTTTGGGTACCAGGCGTTGACATATTTAATAGATATTAAAACTTAAATACACAGAAAACATCCAAAAAAGAAGCAAATATTTATGCTCATCACACAAATATTTAGGCTTACCGGGATTTGAACCGTTAGCTTCGTCGACAGGGTCACTACTCACTACCCACTATTCCCCGAATATCCCATAATTTTATTAAATTTTAGAATAAAAACAGTTGACGTCAACTGCGGGCCTAGCATAGACGCTATCACTTGTCACGTGATTGTGGATATGATTCCGTATCGTTCGTGATACGTTAACCAAGCATGCAAACATGGTTTACAAATGCCCCGTCGATTATTTGACAGCTTGTCACTTATTGCACAACAAGTGTCAAAAGTTGTCGTGCTTCAAAAACTCTAGCCTCTATGCCTTTTATAAATTTGTTGGTAATATTGGATGAATGCTTGCACACAAATAGGATGTTTTATTTATTATGACACCAAATTAAAACGATTTTGAATGCCTTGAGTTTAACACACTTAAGCTACTTTTTAAAATATACGGTTAGTGACATTCTGCATTCCTTTATTTGCGGGCGCATATTAATATTATAAATGCGAGAGTGTCTGTCTGTCTGTAACCTCTTCGCACTTAACCGATTTAGATGAAATTTGGCATAGAGATAGTTTGAGCCCCGGGGGGGACATATGATAGTTCTTATCCTGGAAATAGCTACGACATAAACGATTTCTACGCGGACGGAGTCGCGGGCAGAAGCCAGTAAACAAACAAATAAATATTAGGGGACTTAAATACAGACACGCAGGCAATAAAAGCAGGAAAAAAAAAACAATCAAATTACCGATTCAAAATGGAGTTATCCAACGTTGACAGGGATACATGACAAATGATAGCCGTTACCGTTTTGTATAACATGGTGGCTGGTTAATGTGATAGATTATCGTAATTTGACGTCTCAACTTAGTTTACTTTATCTAAGTGCTTCCGAGGTGACGATAAGCTATTTTGTGCAACAAAAAAACCTCAATTTCCGCACTGTTTCAAGTAAGTATATTTTTTTATACGAGAATAACATACAATCACTTGCTAAAACATATTTATAGGAAACATTAAATAAAATAATAAATATTTGGCGACAATCTTACACAAATCGACCTACCTAGTCCCAAACTAAGCAAAGCGTTTACAATGGGTACTAGACGACGATATACGTACTTATGTAGATAAATAAATACTTATAAATACATAGAAAACATCCATGACTCAGGAAGAAATATTCGTGCTCATCACACACATAAATGCCCTTACCGGGATTCGAACCCGGGACTTCCGGCTTCGTAGGCAGGGTCACAGCCAATTAGGTTACAGAGGGCATCGTTTTTAGGGTTCCGTACTCAAAGAGTAAAACGGGACCCTATTACTAAGACTTCGCTGTCCGTCCGTCCGCCCGTCTGTCTGTCCTCAGGCTGTATCTCAAGAACCGTGATAGCTAGAGAGTTGAAATTTTCACAGATTATGTATTTTTGTTGCCGCTATAATAACAAATACTAAAAACAAAATAAAATAAATATTTTTATTGATTATTAACCCTTCGTGCGCGAGTCCGACTCGCACTTGGCCGGTTTCTTTTTTATTTGTAGATATTTCACGATTTTATTTTTTTGGCTTGTCAGTTGCTGCTGCCGAAAACAGCAAAAAAAATCCATCACATATATAGAGTGCGTAAGTAGATGTGATGAATTGGGCGAGGGCCTCCGGCCTCGTCACGCCGATGAGTTGCCAGTCCATATAAAGGTAACTTAGGTGTATTGTTTCTCGAATATAATGGTCAATAAGACAAAATCAAATCAATCAAATCGAATATATTTATTTGCATAGAATACAGTACAAAGGGATGTCACATTATTATTTTACTTAGATTTGAACAAGTTACCATACATCGTCCTTAATTCTCCGGGCAGACGGTTGTGGATGGCAAATTGGCAAAGCACATATTTGGTGCGCCCTATAACGTACATAAATAAAAACTTTGTTCTATAAAGCGCGCGGTTGTTTTATGCGGTAAACGCTGCGGTTCTATAGATACCTGCGCTTGAATATTACCGAAAATTGTTCAATAAAAGTCACACATTACGGATTTGAGGTTTCTAATTGAGACACACTTTTCTTTTGCAGGTCGCTCCCAACTTTCGATACGCTGGAAGCAGAGGGAGCGGAGAGAGAGAGGGAGGATGACCCTCCAGCACAAGTGCGCCACCCGCAAGACGGGCGGCTGCTGCGGTTAGCTCAGGAGAAGCGGGCAAACGCAATAAATACCTATGTATTAGTCTTGGCCAGATAATTAAAAACACGATTTTTTTCCCAGTTGCGTTGCATATACACTATGACTTTTCAAATTTGAAAGACTTATTTGTCCAACATAGGTGGTTATTAGGTATTACATTTTTGTTCAGTATCATTATGTGGTTCCTTGCGGCATACAAATACGGTTGTATCTTTTGTAATATGCTTCTACATGCAGCATGTTTTACAAATGATTAACATTAGGTAGGTAGACAAAATTTGTACAAAAAATATATAATTTAAGTTCGTAGGTCCTAAAACTAACATTACGTACCTAGTCAACATTATAAAAAAGATAATTATGGAAGAATTATTAATTAAATGCATATGTCCGTTAAAAAAACATACATTGAATAATATGCTTCTCTTTATCGAAATTTTGTTACAGTATCTTCTATAAACCTTAATACTGTAGTATTTAGTGGCGTGACATTATAATCGCTGCCTCCGCACATTAAGATTAAACAGTATTTTTTTTATTAATGATTTTATCCTGCACATTTTGCAACACTTGCTCAGTAGTTCCATGGTATATTACATCAGCAGAGAAGTCATAGTCATTCTTTCTGATCGTAGCAGTTATACAAGTTGATGATAATTTATAATGTGTTTGATTAATTTTGTTTTTGATTATACGGATGTAACCGTGTTTAAATTGTATTTAATATAGTGTACATACAGCTTCTACAAATGCACATGATCAAATCAACACTTTTTATAAGTTCATACATTGTTCCACAGACGGACCCACAGCGGAGGCTTGGTAATGGGTTCCGTATGGTATCCTTTGGGAGCTCGACCCTAAAAAATTCTAGTTGAATTCCCTGACCCCAAATATGTTTTTTAGTATTTAGACACCAAGTTTGTGATTCTAAGTGATTAAGAACCCTAGATATTAATAATATAGGTACCTATAATTCAAAATAACCCCCATAAAAAAAGATAGCCGACGGAGGAATTGGTTCCTATCAAAAACTTAAAGCTATTTACCTAACTAGTACCTGAAAAAAAATTTGGTGCTTTTGTCCAGCGTGTTCACATTATCACGTGAAACTGCCTTACTAATGGTCAAAAAACGAGTTTTAGTGGTTATATATAATGCAAATGAAAACGTCAAAAACCGGCCAAGTGCGTGTGAATATTTTGTGACTTTCGGGGCGATTATCTCCGACTATATTCACTTAATTTAAAAAATGGTGAGAAACTTTATACTTATTTTGATTGGCCTATCGATTGATGTGCCGCACGTGGACTTTCAATGATATTTTAGTTTTAAGTTACATGACTTACATGTATGAAGTACACCCCTAAAAAATGTTTTTTGTTGTCATTTTATTACAGAACCATGTAGCAGCTAACAAAATACACCTATCCTCTAAATTCTATTCAAATACACCTTATAGTAAAATGCCTTTGACATACGGACATGAAGAAACTATAAGGGTTCCGTTTTTGCCATTTTGGCTACGGAACCCTAAAAATGGCTATGGATTTAGGCCAGTGCGTAGGGGTTCAAAGCAAGGGGGTACGTTGCAAAAGGTGGTGTAGAAGTTTTTTTTCTAATATTACACGGTTTAATATTACATGGTATACAAATGGTTATACGAGATATCTTGAAACAACTTTTGGCAGCCACAAATCCTCGAAATTTTGGGACCTTTTTTGGTTTCTCACTCGTAGCTTCTATACGGTGCATCCTAGCGAAAAGTTACTCACTAGGAAATAAAGAACATGAAATTATGCGTTTAATGAGTACCAATAAATACATAACAATTCGGTTCAGCGACATGATAAAAAAACCGGCCAAGTGCGAAGGGTTCCGTACCATTATCTATAAAAACGGGAAAACATCTCGTTTTTTGTATGGGAGCCTCCTGTAGCCTAGTTGGCGAATCCCGCTAAGGGCATTTATTTGTGTGATGAGCACTAATATTTGTTCCTGAGTCATGGATGTTTTCTATGTATAATTTAAGTAATTATTTACCTATATAAGTATGTTTATCGTCTTCTAGTACCCATAGTACAAGCTTTGCTTAGTTTGGGACTAGGTTGATTTGTATAAGAATGTAAATGAAAAAATTAAAATAAAAAAAAAATATAAATTTATTCTGTTATTGCGGCAACAGAAATACATCATCTGTGAAAATTTTAACTGTCTAACTGTCACGGTTCATGAGATACAGCCTGGTGACAGACGGACAGACATACAGACAGACAGACAGACGGACAGCGGAGTCTTAGTAATAGGGTCCCGTTTTACTCTTTGAGTACGGAACCCTAAAAACCATGGTCGAAAACGAGGCTTTCCTCAACTTTGTATGTTATTTCAAGATAGTGGTGTTTAAGCTTCTGCGTTTCAATTTTGAATTTAACTATAGATTTTAGCTCCTCAATTGTAGCCCCGAAAGTCACAAAATTTTCAGGATTTGTAGCTGCCAAAAGTTGTCCCGAGGTATTTCGTGTAGTTCCGTACCATTATCTATAAAAACGACAACAAAATCGCGTGTGTTGGTATGGAAGCCTTCTTAAATATTTACTTTATTCTGTTTTTTAGTATTTGTTGTTATAGCGGCAACAGAAATACATCATGTGTGAAAATTTCAACTGTCTAACTATCACGGTTCATGAGATACAGTCTGGTGACAGACGGATAGACAGACAGACAGACGGACAGCGGAGTCTTAGTAATAGGGTCCCGTTTTACCCTTTAGGTACGGAACCCTAAAAATGGTTACACGAAATATCTTGGGACAACTTTTGGCAGCCACAAATCCTCGAAATTTTGGGTTTTTTTTTTTGTTTCTCACTCGTAGCTGCTATACGGTGCATCGTAACGAAAAGTTACTCACGATGAAATTAAAGAACATAAAACTATACGTCTAATGAGTACCAATACATAACAATTCGGTACAGCGACATAGTAGAAAACCATGGTCGAAAACGAGGCTTAACTTTGTAAGTTATTTCAAGATAGTGGTGTTTAACTTCTGCGTTTAAATTTTTATTTTAACCATAGGTTAAAACCTCCTCAAATTGTAGGAATTTACAGAATCAAGAGTTATTTCAGCATTAGTAACCAGGGTGTCCACTGCAAACCCTGAAAATATTTCCCTGACTTTTCCCTGACTTTCCCTGACCATTCTTTCGAATTTCCTTTAACGCCATTTCAAAGTACGCCTGTCACACTCCAAACTCTTTATAGCTATGAAGCGCAAGGAAAACTTTTTATTTATAAATTTCACTACGATGGTGACAAACAAGCGCACGGCCTGCCTGATGCTGTGTCACCGCAGCCTTTTAGACGTTTGCAAGGCTGTCGGACGCATAATTCGTCTGAAGCTAGTACACCTACTCGTGCTTTGACATTGTTAGCACTTGACTAATTTGTTATTTCTATTATATGACAAAGCATAGTTTCATGTTTAAAGATGATAAAATTATAAAAATTTTTGTCATAAACTATTTATCTGAAAATCTTGAAGAAAAATAGTTGAGGGGCGGAAACAATTGTATTTTTTAAAGCCTCTCGTTCTAGTGTTTATTGCATCAAAATTTGTAAGCTTCAGATTAAATAAAAGCATCAAATTGGTGGAGAGATTTTTGCATGTTGTAACAATTCGGATTCACCCCATCAACCTGGGAAGATGGGTGTGAATGTGGAAAAAGTAGGCGTCGCCTGCGATATGACCTCCTTGATAAACTTTTAAACCTGGGGCTTGTGCGGTAAATATAGTTATCGACTAGAACAGGCATCAGGAATTAATTTTTCACAACACAAAGTATAACTTCTATAGAAAAAAAATGTGACGAACAAAGCAACCCGCATAATATGACGAAAATGTAAAATAAAATATTGCATGCACCTTCAAAAAAAAACCAAGCAATTTTATTTTTTTCGTGTTCCTAAGATCAAATTTCCGTATCTCATTGCCCCGTTTGAATAATACACTCTGTCTGTATGGGTCGTTATTTTGACGTGAAACTTATAAAAAAAACTGACTTTCCCTGACCACCATGAGCTTCCCTGAATTTTCCCTGACTTTCCAGAAAGTGGACACCCTGGCATTAGTAGCATCATACATAACTGATAATCGAAGAGCTGGCGGTTTTCTTGTGCAACGCATCAACATTGCAGTTCAACGAGGAAATACTGCCACCATACTCGGTACAATGCGAAGGCCTTTTTAGGGTTCCGTAGCAAAAATGGCAAAAACGGAACCCTATAGTTACATCATGTCTGCCCGTCTATCCATCTGTCCGTATGTCACAGGCATTTTACTCGAAAAGTATATGGTGTATTTGTATAAAGTTTGGAGGGTAGGCGTATTGTGTTAGCCGCTACATAGTTATGTAATGAAATTACTAAAAAAATATTATTTTAGTGGTGTACCCCATACATGTAACCGGAAGTCTAAAAAAAGAAAAACATTGTAAGTTCACGTGTGGCACATCAATCGATAGGCCTTTTAAAATCAATATAAGATTAAGGTTTCTCAACAAGTTCTTCGATTAAGTGAAAATGATCGGAGATAATCGCCTACGCCAGTCAGTAGAGGTTCAAAGCACGGGGTACTTTCAAAAATAGTTACACGAAATACCTCGGGATAACTTTTGGCAGATACAAATCCTGAAAATTTTGGTGACTTTCGGGGCGATTATCTCCGACTATTTTTACTTAATCGAAAAACTTGCTGAGAAACCTTATATTTATTTTAAAAGACCTATCGATTGATGGGCCACACGTAGACATACGATGTTTTTCTTTATTTTGACTTGCAGTTACATGTATGGAGTGCACCCCTAAAATAATATTTTTTTAGTCATTTCATTATAAAATTATGTAGCGGCTAAAAAAATTCACCTATCCTGTAAATTTTATTCAAATACACCTTATAGTCTTCGAGTAAAATGCCTATGACATACGGACAGACATGACGAAACTATAAGGGTTCCGTTTTTGCCATTTTGGCTACGGAACCCTAAAAAGGCCCTCTTAGGTATTGAACCGAGTATGCTGGCGGTATTTCCTCACTGAACTGCAATGCTGATGCGTTGCACGAGAAAACCGCCAGCTCTTCGATTACCAGTTATGATGATACTAGTTAATGCTGAAATAACTCTTGATTCTGTAAATTCCTACAATGGGGAATGGATGAAAATTTTAGAAGTCCTGATTTTTTTTTGGTGTTAGGAATAATCTTCCTTAACACCAGAAAAAAAATGCAGTATTTTCAGGTGCGTCAATTATTTTTGGAAAATATAGACAGTTTCCTCACTTACGTTTTGGGTTTAGGACGGCGAATGAGAAACTTTCCTTGATTCGTTTCATATTACAAAAAAATATTTTGAATATCTGACCCTGGCAATGACAAATATAGCAGCTGCAGCTGTCAATATCATTGCCAGTGTCAGTTTACCACGGATTTTCAAGATATTTTTTGTATTCCTAAAACAAAAAAAAAATCAGGCATTTCTAAAATTTTCATC
The DNA here is from genome assembly GCA_963854355.1 of Epinotia brunnichana. Lineage (NCBI taxonomy): Eukaryota > Metazoa > Arthropoda > Insecta > Lepidoptera > Tortricidae > Epinotia > Epinotia brunnichana. The sequence goes on from OY977959.1 coordinate 10,227,177, forward strand.
CATTCCCCATTGAGGAGCTAAAACCTATTGTTAAATTCAAAATTGAAACACAGAAGCTTAAATACCACTATCTTGAAATAACTTACAAAGTTGAGGAAAGCCTCGATTTCGACGGACACATCACAAAATCTGCAGGATTTCATCGTCAACAGAACATCGACAAAAATGGTGGCTCTTGTCACACTGTGCGTTGTGTGAAAGATAAGTACTTATATAAGCAGCAGGTGCAATATTATGTCCTCATCAATCAACTCAATCACTCAAATTTAGACAAACCATAAAATTCATAAATATAGGTACATACATGAGGCAAAATATTTAGCCGTACAGTTTCAAAAATATGTATACCTACACTACTTTATTAACTTAACATTTATGTCGTGTATACATATTTTCAAAACATTGCAAGGCTACATGTTTTTGCCCTTGACTGTATGGCAATCCTTCATTTCTAAGTGGCCGGAGGAAAAGAGCTGTTTTGTGAAACAATTTGTAAAATCACAAATTGAAAATTGACAACTCGAAATTATTGGTCTATATACCCACAAAATTTCATTCAAATCAGTTTCATTTCATTTCATTTCATTTATCACTACATAGTATAAAACAAAGTTTCTACCCGCTGTCTGTCTGTCTGTCCCTATGTATGCTTAGATCTTTAAAACTACGCAACGGATTTTGATGCGGTTTTTTTTAAATAGATAGAGTGGTTCAAGAGAAAGGTTTATATGTATAATACATGCATGTATTATACATAAATATAAGCTTATATAAACCCGTGCGAAGCCGGGGCGGTTCGCTAGTTCCTTTATAAAACGTAGTTTTACATGTCAATTTATAGATCTTAAATATGTCTTATAAGTATGTCTTAGTTTAGGTACACTGCAGCATGTAGTCAACGAATTAATTATTATTATTACATTTATTTGTCAAGTTACATTTATAAGTCCAGCCGTTTAGGAATTAGGTGACAAACACAGCACGTACAGAAGAATGATATACATTAAGATACTAGCTGCCCACGTATTGCAAGGCCGGCGCCCACCCGGTCCGTGTACATGGCGGTCCGGCGCGGGCGGCCGGCGCGGGCGCAGACGCCGACGAAGGCAGCGGGGATACCGGCTCGCGGCGGCTCGGGCGACGCCTGCTTGCACGGTGCGATGGCGGCGGCGGCGGAGCGCGGGGGAGGCGGGCGCAGGGGCGGCGGGCCGGAGGAGCACGAAGACCCCAGGAGTGACTCGAAGTGGACCGGAATGCGGCTCCTTGGTTCTAGAACATCATTCATAAAAGCTATATAGTCCTGCAATACTTTGCTTGACAGTTTGTGATTGCAATTAAGGTGGTTCGATTTCCATACAAAACGTTACTTGACATGCGCAGGCTAACGGCTCGATATTTTAAGAAACTTATGTAACAAACTTTCATAAATTGGCTGGCTTTCCATTTGCGCGAAATTCACCCTTTCTTTGAATAAACTTGTATAAACTAGAACAATTTGAGAAAAATTGTTATCCGAAAGTATCACGTCCTAAACATATTTCTCATCATATCAGCCAAAAGACGTCAACTGCTGAACATAGGCCTCCCCCAAGGATATATGCCTCAGAATTGAACTGAATGCTTACTAACTGCACTTTAAGCACACAGAACGCAAGCAAAATACACTTTTATTCTCTTAAACTTCGTACAAAAGTTAGTACTAAAGTAACAAATAGGTTACGTTTTGATGCACTTACACATAACTTAAGGTACTAAATAATGCCAAACAATACTCACATGCTTTCAAATTACGTCGAAATCCAGCATTCACACAATTTATTTCAATTTTAAATCGGTAGCCGGCACTGAACTGACATTTTTTGTCTTGGCAATTTGTAACCTTTACGTTTAGTAAAACTCCATGATAACATTAGCCGCACAACTAAATTACTCACTAAGGATTACTATAAGTATGTAACTAACTAACCAAATTAATAAATTATACACTTTTTTTACTATATTATAAACGATGTTCGGTTTATTTTGCTTTGGGACAGATACAGATACACAATACAATGTTAACCCAAATATTTTAAAGAGTTAAGTCAAGTATGTGTTAAGGTATTGAATTTCTATTACCTCTCAATTTGATGGCATTATAGTATACCATCCTATTCATTAGCAATCAGTCACCCAATATTACCAAAAAAAGTATAAAAAGGGCTTTATGGCTCAAGTTTTTGACGTTCGACGAATTTGGACAAATTGTCCGCTATCGTATGATTGGTGATAGCGTTAAATATTATTGTAGATAAAACCATCTTTGCATTTTCGGTAAAATTAACACAATCGGTACGTTAATATACCGCTAGTGAATATCCGCCAGAGGCGCTAGTGACGCGTCATGTCTCCAATAGGCACAAATTACAAAATATGTTTGTCAACGCTTACGTTGTGAATGTTTTGCTATACCAGCAATTAATTATGGCAAATAAGAGTTATGGATCAATTAATGGCAGTGCTTAAAAAGCGGATCTAAGAAAAGAGTTGGGCTAAATTAAGCGAGCCGAAAGTCAGCTAATTGACAGGTTAGTGTGTTTTTTGTTTACTATTAACTTACAAACACATTTTTACCTTGTTTTCAGCTGTTTCTTCTTTTTACAGACTTCAAGACTATGATAGACATTAATTATTATGTATTTATTGAAAACATAGAAGATAACTGAGGCTCAGTGCTACAGCACACTTCAAAGAAAGTGCTAATAAATATGATGATAAATGTAATGAAAACACGAAAGCATTATCATGTTTTATGGGTATTACCTTTGAGTTAGATGGAAAAACATACAGAAAAGCACGTAAATAAAGAACAAAAAGATTATAAGCTCGATGGCAGTTCACGTGTTTTAAATGTGTCGGTAAGTTGTGATACATATTGTCTAATTACAATTACAGTGATTTTACTTATTTGCCCAAGCAAATACTAACTACTAAAATATTTTTTCAGACCAAGGATCTACCCGAGAAAGACAAATGTAGTATTCCTGTCTAGTAAACTATCTTTGTGTTTCTTTTAACCAAAATATTATTTACTTTATGTTCTAAAGTATGTATATACAACTTGATAATTTACATTTAGATATCACACCTACTTTGCCATAATAAATAATAAAATGTGAAACATAACAACATTCCTTTGCATCAAATGGAAATAAATTATTTTTGGTGGTCTGTCAATATTTCTCCCTGCTGTTAATCAATAAATTGAATGGTACTTAGTTGACCGCTTGCTTGTATGTATCTCAAACGATTATTTTCATCATTATTCATCCATAATCCTATGTTAGTCTATAATAATATATATATAGAGAAATATTTGTCTACTATAGTGTCGATGCAAAATATTTTTGCTTAATATCATAACATAATTTACCGGTAGGTACTAAATGTAAAAAAATACTTAACATGAACAACTTACAACTTTGTGATTTGAATGATGTTGGAATAGGTAACATGAAAATAACAGTCAACTTTGGTTTACTGAAATAAAACTAAAATTTATTTCATCATTATAAATATACTGCGCTATACTGTAGTTTATTTCTTATCTGTTTCTAGACTACTGAAATATGAATCAATGATTCCCATCCAATTTTATTTGACAGCATGAATATGGCCTGCCTGTGCCTGGTGATAAGCAAACACTTCTTGGGTTACTAGCAACTTCAAAGGACTACTATACTAGTGTGTTGCCAATCAAAGATTTAATAGGTGCGTCCACACCAAACGCACGCTCACCCGAGCGCGGCTCGCCCTAGCGTGCGCGCTAAGTGTGGACGGTGATCGGCGAGCATCGGCGCGCCTGAGCCGAGCCGGTGTGGACGGTTGTTTTGTGTGGCCGCACGCTCACCCGAGCGTTGTCGGCTTTTTGGGCGAAATCAAAGGGGCCGCGGCGCCATGCTTATTTATTTATTTATCGTTTTCAAATGAACAACGTGAAAATTATTTTCGCGGTGTGCGTCCACACTGAACGCACGCTCACCCGAGCGGCTCGCCCGAGCCCTCCGCACGCTCGCCTGAGCGGCTCGGGTGAGCGTGCGGAGGGCTCGGGCGAGCCGCTCGAGTAAGCGTGCGTTTGGTGTGGACGCACCTAATCAGTAAAGATAATTGAGGATTTTGTGTTAATAGTTGGAGGCAAATCTCTTACTCTTATCTATTACACCTTTGGGAGGTCTGGCGACCTTACTCACCATCACAAAAGTCAATGTCTATTATTATGACTAAAGATGTGCCTACTTAACAATACTTTTGTTTCAGAATGGTGTAAATGGGACCTAAATTTTAAGACAAACAGCAAAAACGCAAATCTACTCAAAGGTTGGACTTAAAATGGATAAGTCTGTATGTTTTGCACAATAGACTCAAATTAATAAATTAAAGTAATAAATTCAATGTTTTTATTATATTGTGTATTTTTTTATACCACATCGTAGGCAAAGAAGTGTACGACCCGCTTGATGGTAAGTGGTCATCGTAGCCTATGGAAGCTGCCAACTTACGTTGCCGATTCTTTAAAAATGTCTTTTCTTGAATAATTCAGTACTGTAGTCCCTATTTTTAAGTATATGTTTCAAATTCTTGAGAATATCTTAAAAATCACACAAGCTGTTTTAAGGTTAAGATGGTAGGGCGCGTTAGTATGAATCACCCTGACTACATTTTTGCTTGACATATGAAAAGCAGCTAAGTGGAAGTAAAATCGCCCACACGGAAGAGTTCTAAAACCTCACCTTTCAAACACTCCCTGTATATAGGTGGCAGATAACAAGTAAAGGTATCAATCAACTCAAATGAAACAATAGCTTATTCATAGGTGTATTTACTGTAGGTAATTTGATTTTTGAACATTTATTATGTTTTGAATACCATCGGGTGTAATTTTCTTTTCTTTCATTGGTAATAGATCTAAAAATTCAAACACTCCCTGTATATAGGTGGCAAAGTAAAGGTATCAATCAATTCAAACGAAACAATAGCTTATTCATATATTTATGTAGGTAATTTGATTTTTGAACAGTTATGATGTTTCGAGTACCAGCGAATGTAATCTTCTTTTCTTTCTTTGGTAATAGATCTGAAAAGAAGATAAAATACAGGTATCAGTAATATATGAAATACAATTACGCATGTTAATCCTAGTCTATATACTTCTATGCTATTATTATAAAGAGCTGAAGTCTGTAAGATTGTGGCTTTGTAATGTTGTTTTTAATGGGCAATCTCCAGAACTACTCATACATACTTACTTCTCTCTTTGCCAGTACATTATCGTGACATGTATTACACATATAAACCTTCCTCTTGAATCAATCTATCTATTAAAAAAAACCGCATCAAAATCCGTTGCGTAGTTTTAAAGATCTAAGCATACATAGGGACAGTCAGACAGACAGCGGGAAGGGATTTTGTTTTATATTGTGACAAATTGCAGTTACTAATCAATATACATAGTATATTGATGATCACAATATCTTGAATATCCATACTTACAAATATTATATATGGGAAAGTGTGCCTGTCTGTCTGTTACCTGTTCACGCTTTAACTGCTGAACCGATTTAGATGAAATTTGGTATAGAGATGGTTTGAATCCTGGGGAAGGACAGAATAGTTTTTATCTCAGAAATCATTCTCTAAGAGGTGAAAGTTTTTATGGAGATGCGATATAAATGAGTTCCTTGCGGACGAACATGTTGATTGCAGTAGGGAACTAAGTCCTCATCATCATCATATCGATACCCTAGTTCACAGTCGTACTAATTACATTTTATTTGTCACTGAAATTGTAACTTTATGATTTGTGCACTATCATCCTAATTACACCACTTTTTTCCCCGTAATTAGTACGATTGTGAACTAGGGTATCGATATCAGCCGAAAGACGTCCACTGCTGGACATAGGTAGGCCTCCCCCAAAGATGGAGGTTTAATAAAATAATCACTGGCTGGCGGTCCATACAACTTATCAATTCATCCAAATAGCATTACTTACCTTAAGTACCGGTTCGATAAGATTATCACCTCTTTGCGTACTAATGATATGCAGCGAAATCTCTGGTTTAGGAACTCCACGAGCCCACAGCGTTTGTTGAAGACTCTCCTTGATGAAATTTCACGAGAACTTTTTCAATAATAGGTGTGAATTCAACAAACAAATCAATGTTTGATTATAGGGATAAAATTACCATATCACAGTATCATTATTATCGAGTATTTTACTCGTAATTTTAGTGCAAAACCAAGTTTTTTACATAGCTTATCGTCATCTCCGAAGCACTTAGATAAAATAATAAAATAAACCAAGTCGAAACGTCAAATTTCGATTATCTGTCACATTAACCAGTGACAATGTTCTACAAAACGGTAACGGCTATCATTTGACATTTATCGCTGTCAAAGTTGGATAACTCCATTTTAACACGTGCCAGCATGTTCTGAATCGGTAATTTGAGTGAAAAAGTAGACAAATCATGTGATTGTCACGTGACTTGTCGTCTATTGCGTGATAAGAGCTCATCCATGCTAGCCGGCCTGATAGATTGCTGTTGTCGTCAACATTTTATATAAAATATGTACGAGTAACTAGTAAAATACGAGATGTTTCAACAAACCTAAATTGTTTACTCTATACACGTTCATACAATAAAACGCAAAGGTGATATATTATTGGCCGGTACTGTACATATTTCACACATATTTCCGCGTGGCAAATGAGCCATATAGCGTTAAAATCGAAAAAGTCCGCCACATAATATAGCATTATGTTTTAATCGCTTTTCCAGTTAACTATTTGCGAAAAAAACTAGACAGGGAACCAATTCGGGATGTCAAAATACGACATCCCCGGCATGTCATAGGGATAGGTATATGTCTGTTAAAGACATGCTACAACGTGATATCCAAGGGATGCCCTTTTCTAAATAAAAGTAAATGGAAATTCTAAAATGCTAATGTTTGTTCGTTTGATCTAGCCATAACTTACCTACTGTTTATTAATTCAATAATCATAATCACACTTTAACTTTGTCCCCACGCACAATTCCCAGATTTGCGCGGTAACTGTTAATGTCTATATTTGGCACCAACTCGCTTTGAATAGCCCATGAAATACTAACAAGGCATACCATAATTAAGATTGTAACTTAATTAACTACAACATTTGATTTACTTACACTCCATTTAGCTTACTTGGGAAATTTATTGAATGCTATTGTGAGGAAAAATGTTTTGCAACTGCGGGTGTGTCAGCATAGTTGGTAGTTTACTCGGTATAAGCTCGATTTGCAACTGAAATGCCATAAATATCTGTTATATCGAATGTCCGGGTCAGATGAGGGTTAACAAAGAACAATTTAGTGGAGCTAGCGTAACGTACCTACTAGGTAGGTTATGCAGCGTTTCAGATTCAGATGGCTTAGATAAAAGATGCCTTTACTCAACCAAATAGTCACATTAGCGACGTATATAGGTGCTGTAGTCAGCATGTCTCACACGAAGTTATAGTCGTATAAATTTGTATTACCTATATCTATAGTCTATACTTTTACACAACGTTATATATGACTTTAAAGCTGAGTAACTAAAATACTGAATAAGTTGCTATTATATGACATTTCCTGTATAATTTGCGTTTAGATTACTTTTATAACACGTATAAGCTGAATGAGCTCCATCTTATAACTTTTTTTTTTTTTATACTGCGACTGTGGCAAAGAAGCTTACGGCCTTATGTTAAGCTGGTACCGTCGCCTATGGACACTTGTGAGTCCAGAAGAATCACAAGCGCGTTGCCGACCCTTTATTCACTTGAGGATTCGCTGTGTTGGCAGAAAGAGACATGCAGGTCCCTCACTCCCAACACAACGCACCCTAGGGAGCTCTGGCGACCTTACTCACCACCAGGAACACAACAACACATACTTCATAGCATGCAATAATATAGCAACACTACAAAGCAGTGGTGCTATTATGGCTGCGGTCTTCTGTAAGGTGGAGGTACTTCCCCAGTTGGGCTGCTCCACATACGAGCGAGATGACATTCCGCTGTGCCCTACCTCTCTTTAAACTGTTTTGATTGTTGGGGTGTCTGTGTGTCTGTCTGATTGACCGATCCAATTGACCGATTTGTATGCGTTTTCTTTTTAACCGAAAGCTGACGTGATCGAGAAGGTTCTTAGCTACGTTTCATCAGTCATCACAATCGGTTCAGCTGTTTTTGAGATATTGACCTTCGAAATGAAAATATCGAAGGTTTTTCAACTTTTCTAAGTTGTTAATTATTACTTGGCGTTCAGGCCCCGTAGCATGGATGGCGATAAATGACAAGATAGAGCATCCGTCCCTGGCTGACACCGTTCGATAGACCGAGACGACGCTCTTATCTTGTCACTTATCGCGTGACAAGGCCATCCATGCTACGGGGCCTGTCCAACTGAAGAAGCAAGACGTCTACCGCTGAACGCGACCTCGATGAAAGACCAACCATACAATCTTTGTTTTTTTTCCAATAAATAAATAAATCAATATAAAATCTTAAGTAAACAAACTAAATGAACTGAGGCGACACTTGGAAACAAATGTCAAAGTGGCAGATTTAAACGGCATTTAACAAAAAAAACCAGGTTTGATGATCCTTCACGAATAAGGATATTTACTTGGACTGACTAGTGACGTATTCAATGCCTCGCCGATACCCATTCCTAATGGAAATCCAGTTACTGGTTACAGACACTACTTGTAATTACCGTCAAGCATTAAATTACAACCATAATTAATCAGAGCGGCGTGGGTTTCAATTCATTTGCAATAATGTGCAATCTCATTATCTGGAGATTATTTGAAGACTGTTAATTTGAAAACCAAACTAATGATAAACTAATAACAAGCGTCAGTGGTTTAGCTAGTATGGGTGGCACCAAGTGCGGAAATTGTATGGGTGTTAGGGTGTCACCCAGTGGCGTAGCTCGGATATTTTAAATACCCACCAATAACCTATATTATATTTTAAACAGGTATAGATGTAATAAGATGGTTTTATGGTATTTTCATTTTGAACTGATAAGCAGTAGTAAAAGTTAACAATAGGGATAAAAGCATTGCTCCGAAGATAAGCTGTTTATGGCCATTCGGACATATTAAAACCATCTCATACATGAATGTGTTTGTCATTTCAAATACAAAGCAATATGCATTTTACCCTAGTTATAATATAAATCGATACCTTAAATGTCCTTTCAGTAGGTTTATAATTTACTAACATTCCACCAACACACGCAGTTGGCGTACAGTCGCGTCGATTTAGCAAATGCCGTTTATCTAACCTCTCACCTGTGTGAAGGGGACTGTACCTAAATATAGTGAACGAAACCGTAAGAGTCAATTCTGCCAAACAAAAGTGAGTAAAAAACTACTTTATGCTCAGGACATAGGGTAGATTTTCCCTTGCGATGGTTTGACAGATTTTGCTCTTCTAGTTTCGGTTTCGCTTCACCAATAATGTAGATATCGGAGCGCATTGAGACATAGGCTTGCATTCAAATAATAGTTAGATAATATCTTATGTTATGCTTAAGATTAACTAGACACTTATTGAATGATGGCTGTAGGTGCGTATGTATTCGTAGTTATTTAGGTACTTACCTATACTTAACCCGTACAGTGCCGGTGACGACACACATGCGTCAGTGTGCTATGGGCGCTTTTCGTTTCATATGGACATTAAGCTGCTACGGACTACGGCGTAGCGCTACGAGCGTAGCATGTCGACGAATGGGTTAACAAACTACGTACCGCGTCTGTATCTGTAACCTAATGAATTACATGAATTGTTGAATAACATGAAAAATTCTTACGGCTCTATTTTTTAATGCCTTCTTTCCTCTTGAGGCCCATATCTGAAACCGTTAAGAGTCTTTGGAGTGGATAGGAAAAACTGTGTATGAAACGTTTCAAAATCTCCACAATAACAAAAAGAAAATGGTGACGAAGACAGTTGTGACAAAAGGGTTCTTAGGTTATTTAAAAATATATATCAAAGAAGGTAACAGAGTGGTCACAACATACTATTACAAGCCTAACATGCAGGATCAAAGTAATTCTGAAAAAAGCCGTAGAGCGGTGTTAGGAATATTGATTTCAAGACGACTTTTGCTTTTGCGACGATTGCAAGACGAAAATCTATCCTTGTAATCGATGCCATTGTTCCTTAGACCACCTATCTGATCAACCCTAATGAGCGGCTTTCTGTTAATCGTCATACATTAACTCTATTCAATACACATAGAGTGACTGACGACAAAGACCAGTGACATCTACGGATAGGCAAGCCCGTAGAGACATTGCACAAAGCACTGCTTCGTTTATGATGAACGCCTTATGTGCCAAGGAAACTTAGTGACACTTACGTCGTTTCGATACTAGTAATGTGAAGGGAATGGTCCTTTCATCTCCGTATCGCCGTATCTCGAGACATAACTCGGCACCTTCCTTAATAGATCCAATCGGTGACGTAAGAGCGTGCACTGTGTTAATTTGTTCCGCCGATATTACGACACTCGGGTTCGATAGCTGTCGATAATAGATGCAAGGGTTGAGTAGATACGTGATTCTTGCCTATTGTCGTGACATGAACTCATCAAAACAAGCCAAAGTAGGCTATCTATTCATCCCAAAAAAGAGATATCTACACTGGGTGGTGATCTGAAATATACATTTCGCATCGTTCTGCTGTTCTGACGCGTTAGCTCAGTGCGACAGGAAGTGAACGCAAGAAACACATTGAAGACGCACTCCCCGTCAGGGCGGGGGAGCAGCAGCCATGCGCTGGAGTTGTTGTGTGAGGTTTCGGTTAGAGATTGTTTCCCCCGATCGATGGCAAGCACACCGAAGAACTGACTGACTTTTACTGGCTTCAACTTATTTGGCTTGGTTGAAAACCGTGCTTCACTAGGTTGTTCGTAATTCTTGGTCTGAGGAGGTAAATATCGCAAACTTAAAAATGATACTAATCGTACTCATATGTGTGGATGGTTAGAGTCGGATCGGACAGGACATCTCTCTTTGCAAACCACGAATAGACTCTTGATTGTTCGCAATTCGCATCTACAATGATATGCCTCTAATCCAGGCAGTGCAGGTATCAGATTACAGTAAATATACTTGTTTATTTAACGATAGTGAGACTCCTGACCTGTGAGGCAAGCGCGAAATGTCTTCTTGCTGCAACCTCAGGGTTTTATTACCTTGGTAAAGGATCCTTCATGGTGTAGTGTCTTGGGCAGTATGCAGCAGATTTGGTTAGACACTAGCATTACGAAAGTGACTGACATACCATCCAGCCTTGAGGGAAAACTGCACCTTATTGGGATTACACTGGTTTCCACCATTGAGGTATAATCTACTAACGTAGATACTAGAGATGATACGCCGAACAAAAAGTTTGCGCTACGCGTTGCGGTCCATGGGCCTCACCGTCTCAGTGTATGACAAGTTACTCTCCCCCCGCATGCCCCCCGCCTTGCCGGCCGGCGGGCGCACAGATAATGTTCGTGTTGTCTTCTCTAGTACGTTAGTACATTTAAGAATAAGAATAAGAATAATTTATTATTGGACAATCACATGATTACATATTATACAGACATTATCCGTGGGGCTCCAAACTAGGCTGAGCCTGTATTTATACCTCAATGGTTTCCACATGATGTTTTCTTAACCAAAATTTGTAATGTCCCACTTAAGTTTCTGAAATGTTTCCGTCATAATTACTTTGATTGATCTAATGACAAGTAATGATCTGTCTGAATTCTGAAGTTTCATGCCAATAAGCAAATTACAAAAAAGTATCAATAAGAATGACTATGGTAACTGACAGCTTTAGAAACATTAGAAACTTCTGTAACTTAACCCCTTGCCGCATGAATTATGAAAAATACGGAATAAAAAAAATTTTTAAGGGATATATTACTTTATTTGCTCTTTGAAATAATTACACATTTTTAATTTTTTTTAGTCTTTATCTTTAAGAATTTAGAAAATATAACCATATATGGCTTCGTATGCGTTACAGTCAAAAAAATTTGAATCATATATGGATTCGTATGCGTCGAGGGCTGCAATTACACAGTCTTGTTATCGAACCAAGAAACTAAACTTAGCTCTTTCAGGAGGCATATTTCAGTTAGGCACACGTGGCCTGACAGTCCCCAAAGGTAATAATCCATTTTGAAATTAGTATACTTGAAGCTTTGGGCTATTAAACCAGTTGTCATAACACAACTTATAATTGAGATGCCGCGGAACTCTGGAGGTGTGGCGAGTAATGTGAACTAAAAATCTGGACTAACGCCTAGATCGTGGCCTAAGTGCATCGTCAGGAAACAAGTTGCTTCGGACTCCAGCAAAAATTTCAAAGTCACAGCTAAAGCCTGATAGTCCACTCAAAACTTGATTTTTATAGTCTTAAATATGGTTTTGCTGGATTATAATGCTTTAAGTGCCGTCACTTAGTGAAGATAATTTGCTCCTCCAATGCTAAAAACTCCTTATTGCAGACTAACAACAGACGCTGACGAATATGGTCGAGAACTGAGGAGTAAGATAGCACGTAACGTTTCGAACGCGGTTTGGAGGTCTATAAAACCGTACAGGAATAATTTCTGAAAACAATAAATAATATTGATTGCATACGAAGCCAAATATGATCGACCGTACTTTAATTATACTTGAATACATACGAAGCCAAATATGGCGTTTTCAAAAGAAGGATCAAATGCAGAATCAATACACCATATTAAAAAAAAATACATGATATGTAATAAGCAAGCATCAAACTATGTATTTATATTTAAATTAGTTTTATAACTCACCTTTTCCTATTTGTTTTTTAACATTAAACTTGAACTATTTACTCCACACTCCGCCGATCTGACAGGTCTCACTTACCCTCAATATTTTTACATAAAATTGTTTACCCTCAGAAATAAAAAAAATACGTTCTGTTACACGAAATGATTCTTATGAAGACCAATGTCACAGTTTGTCAAACTAAGGAACCCGTAGTCTTTCAAAAAATATTAAAGTCAGGAAGTCAAATTTGGCTTTGTATGCGGCAAGGGGTTAAGTATCTATTTAAATAAAACTTTTACTGTGAAAAACTGCAAGCTACAATGGCTATTTAGGGACATCGCGATCCTCTATCGATTAAAGGCATAGAGATAAATCCTTTAATAATTATAGGTTGGTGATAGATCCCTTAAAAGGCTACTAGGCTACTAGCACTTGACTGAACTCAAAACTTAAAAGGCTACTAGGCTACTAGCACTTGACTGAACTCAAAACTTAAAAGGCTACTAGGCTACTAGCACTTGACTGAACTCAAAACCGCATGTGCGAGAGCAAAGATCCGTCTGCCCCGAAATGTACAATTTAATGATGCTTGTGCAATTTAATGATGTTTAATGTTGTTTTTGTGTGTTGCTCTTAATGAAAGAGTGAGACAGACATAGCGTCGCATCTGTCACGTAGTAACTTATGAGACTATACTTACTGATGTCAAAAACCGTATGCTCACCGTAGACTAAAGTGTTTTTTTAATTGTTGGTCTAGCGAAACTTCCTCAATGTTAATTGGTATATATACTTAAAATAGTATCTTTGTATTGGGAAGGATCACTGTTTTTGATAATTTTAGCATCGATAAAGCATAGTTATACTTTCGCGACTTGCACTTTACTACAAAATAGTATTTTCATCAATACAGTTTTTGACATCAATAAGTGCTCTTCATTTTCCAGTGGATCCCTTTAAATTCGACATTGTTTCCATATAAACAGAAGCGACGTCACATCAGGTATGCACGAATGCGCGTGATCACGATAACATTGCATGATTTTCATCAACCATCTTCCATTGCAACGCTACTTCAGATACAGATAATATATTCCCAACGCCTTATTAAACCGATCTCCGCAAAAGGATTGACACAAAACGCTCATTTCAAATCTAGAATCGCACGATAAAGGAGCGGCGAACCTTTTTAAAACCTCTATAATCTATGCGCTAAACTGACGGCTTATCTGACGTTAGCCTTTAAAGGTTGTATAGTTGTCTATGGTGCAGTAGCATGCGCGAATGGAGATCGTGGGTCGGATAGGGGTGGCGCTGAAATGATTCTAATGTTCTGTTTAGAGTGGCTGATATTGGGAGATAGGCGGCGCTTTGAGATCACGCTCCCAGGTTGGAATCGAATATGGCTGTTTGGTGCTTTAGTCTAAGTTGGGTTTAATTTACTTAGATCTCTGTTCGAACAGGCCCGATGCAATCTCGGGGTGTGAAATGACAAGATTTGGAGACCTTTCTAGCTAGGTATTTTTAATGCCTTGGCATCATTTCTCATTGCCACTAATATACCTGCATATTCTTTAGCGGAATAGCGAAGGAATATATTTTTCTAGAAAATTATCATGGATTTCAGCAAAGTAAAGCCTGGTGCATCATGCCTTAGCCTTACAATAATAACGCATAGAAGGATAGTTTCATACGGCCGACGCGCCAAGCGTGAGGCATAAATTGGATTCATGTAGTTGTGATCAACTCGTATTCACACGCGCCAATACGCACACAAACGCACCAATTTTGTTCTACCGATCGGCGTTACTGGGCCATTTATGGCCGAGTTTAGGTGGCCTCACCGTTGCGCGTGAACTGCGTTTCTAGGCGTTATTATTCTAAGGCCTTAGCATGTTTAGTGACGGGCTTAAAAGCACAACAGACGACGCGACCCAACGCGAGACGAGAAAATCTACCCTTCTTTATCAAAGTCTTCAACCATCTACCCGTTAGCCTAAAAATGTTGAGCGGAAATCAATTTTAGCGCCAATTAAAACGATGGTTGATAGAAAATGTATTTTATGATTTAAAAGAATACTTTGAGTTCTTATACTGATTAATTATATACCTATGTAACTTTTATAGTTAATATTGTATGCCCGAAAGGGTTGCCATTGTACATGTAACTCACATACTTATCATTAAGACCAAATTGTACATGGTAAACAATAAATGTTCTCTCTCTCTCTCTCTCTCTCTCTCTCTCTCTCTCTCTCTCTCTCTCTCTCTCTCTCATTTGCACGCGAGTGAGACAGGTGTCGCGGAGTAGCACGTGACGTGACTTGGTAGCAGGTCGTGCTTGCCTCTCATCAAGTCATCACCATCAGTAGCTAAGTCCACACCAGTGCGCTATCACGCTCAACAAGGCATGCGTCATAGAGCTGTCACACTCAGTCTAAAGTAAGAATACCTAAGTGTGACAGCAATATGACGCATGCCTTGTTGAACACCCACATACAATACACAAAGACAAAATTAACGAAGTTTATCTACGCGCTTAACCTGATAAAGTTAAATGCAGATTTTGAGGCTGCACTATACGTCTACTACGCGCACATTTATTCCAGTCTCCGATATGGTGTGGTCTTATGGGGAACCAGCACTGATGCACATGATCTTTTTGTATTACAAAAAAAATGCATAAGAATTCTCGCCAATATACGGATTCCGAATAGCTGCCGACCCTTTTTCAAACAGTTTGAGTTACTTACACTCCCGGCAATATATGTAATGGAGGCCGTTATTTTTTATAGGAAAAACCCCGATCTATTTGAAGTCAAACCAAATACGTATAAATCCAGGAACCAGTATAGAAACAAGTTAAAAATACCAAACTCTAAACTAGCTATCCATAGAAACGGGCCTCATTTTGTATGTATTCGAGTTGTAAACAAAATACCCGACGAGATCAAATTCGAACCAAGTGATAAAAAGTTTCACAAAAAATTGAAAACATTTCTCATTCATAAATGCTATTACTCAGTGGAGGAGTTCTTAAATGATGAAACCCTGACGCATCATAAAAGTAGGTAACTTAGTAATAAATAGTAGGAAGTAAATTGTAATTGAACCAATTGAGTAAATTGTATAACTCAGACTTAACTTTGACATCTATTTATATTTTTGACATTTACATTACTTTTCATAAAATAACATGACCTGAAATATAGAATTAAGTTACTTATAAGACCATTTGTGTGCCCTAACAGGGTGTCATGGAAGCCTTTCTGTATAATCTTAAGATCTCATGTACATGACTTTACAAATAAACATCTATCTATCTATCTATATAACATGAAAGCGTACTGCTGGTGTGTACAAACGTAGTTTCGATCTCATTTTGAAACCACGTGTTCGATTGTAACAAAACTTTGCATATACAATGACATGAGGTATGTCTAGGTCTGTAATTAGTTTAAATGGCTCCAGTTTATAAAACAAACGAAGAACAGCAAAAACAAGTTGTGTATGAAAAACTTTAATTTGCTCTATTTTGTTTACTATGGTATCTGAAGCTACATAAACTAATTACAGACCTGGATGGTACTTAACTTATTGTAAGTACAAAGTTTCAGAGAAAACTAGCTAGTCGTTTTGAAATGAGAGCGTAACTACGTTTGTATGGAGAATCGAGCTTACGGGTGCGGACCCTTAAAGAGTCTGTCATGTTTTAAGTCAATATTTTTACGTACCTAATTCCTCTGGCTCCTTACACCACCACACACGGAACCTCAAGGGTTTGAATCTAAGAAATTATGAGTTTTTAGGGTTCCGCACCTCTAAAGGAAAAAGCAGAACCCTTATAGGATCACTTTGTTGTCCGTCCGTCCGTCTGTCAAGACCCTTTTTCTTCAAGCTGTGAAAAAATCAAACTTCTAAGCCAACGTAATCAAAAGATACAGCCGTATATGCTAATTTTCGAAATTCTTAAGGGAATCAAAATAATCTTTAAATTTTAAGACACAGATAAAGGAAAAATTGCGAAAACCGTAAAATTTTAATTACATGACTGAAAATTTAATGTCCAGTATAAACTGACACGCACTAAGTATGCACATACTTTGTGAGTGACAGTTTATAGTGAGCGAGAGTAGCTTGTCTCTATTGTACGAGGTGGTCCGGAACCCTCGGTGCGCGAGTCTGACTCGCACTTGACCGGTTTTTTCATAAGTGCCACTAGGTTTACAACATTCTCGGATTTTGATTATACCTATATACTTTTGTTTGTCACGAGCTAAACACGAGTGATTAAAATTTTCTTGATATAAAAAAACTGTCTATTTTGTCCTTTTTCATCAGCAAACTCCAACAAAACATCACCTTAAAATGTGGTCATTACGTGTTTCATATGCCTATTAAGTATATTTATATTGATATCTGCCACAAACGTCAGTCCCACGGGTACTTTGCTCATAAAAAAAGATCATATTAAGTGCTTATAAACTTCTTACGTAGTTACGCCATTCTTGGAAATCAGGACTTGACTATTGTTCCCAAACGAGCTTCGTCGCTTAGTCCAGGCAATGAACTGACAACTTGTATGGAAAAAATGACAATTTTGGAAATAATTTATAATAGCTGATTTTTTCTTTGTAATTGATATATTATTAAATAAATAGTTACCTAGCGACAAAATCCAACAAAATTTCATACATCAAATAAATGATAACTTAACTAGCTTTTGAAAAGTCAGAAAAAATATTAATAAATGGTTTTATCTTTATTTTGGTTCATTTACATTTGCTCTATAATATTCAAGATAAATAATAAAAAAAAAACAATTCATGCTTTATTTAAATCTATTTAAATACTTCCGGATGGAAAGTTTGTAGGATTCTTGAATAAAGCATCTTAGAATAATGTTTTAAAATGATATAAAGAAAAAAAACGCTATTATAAATTAATGTTTTTCAAAACCGTATTTTGCCTGGAGTAGCTGGCAGCTTCCAAACAAAGTAGAATTGTATTCATCCATAGATAAAAATAAACCTTGTTATCCAGTAAATAAAGTAGATATTGGTTTGTATATTTGTTTTGAGTGTGGTAGTTTTAATGTAATATTAGTATTGTATATTTGTCACTTGGAGACAGGTCGATTAAGGCATGCAGAAATTATGATACTTAATTATTACGAAATGTTAGCAATTAATGTTATTGGTGACAAAATCAGCAACCTTTTATGACACGTCAAAGCGTTTTGTTAGTATGAAATTAGTAGGGAAAACCGTCCCAAAAGGGTATTTTCATCTATCAAAATTAAAATATCAAAGTATTTTCTTTACATACCTAGTTTTTACCAAGAGATACGAACATAACACTATTTTGTTATAAAAACATAAGATTAATTTTTAATTTAAAAGTTTAAATCTTAGTTTCATTATCTCTATGTTACGAGACCGATAATGCCGACCGCCATTTTGTCTTCTGTGACGTCAGAACAGCAAATGCAAAAATCAGAAGGCGTAGTATAAAGCGTGTCACACACTGGCGCAGCCTGGCCGCGGCGGACAATAGAACACTAAACTTGTCATTAGCTTTCAAATTTACTATGGTCCGCCACCGCAGGCCGCGCCAGTGTGATGCAGGCTTAAGAAGGACACGCACATTTGACGTTTCTATGTTTCTGCACATAGCATCTTCTTAGTAGTCTGTGGTTTGGTGTTGCAGGTTATGACGTCACGAATTATCGTGACCATTAGGCGGCTGCTTTTTTGGCGCGAATAATAACGTTCAAATTTCAACCATTATTTATTTGCATAAAGCGATATTATTTTGAGGAAATAAAAATATGTACCAGTCGACTATCCAATCTATACGAACATTTTAAAATACCTATATTTAATAAAAAGAGAGGTGATATTTAGATTTTTATATATTTAATAATCTTTAAAACAGAATAGTTAACTCGTATTACACGGTAGACTGATGTCCTGGTAAAGGTCGCGGGAGTCCACTGGATGCAGGCGGCGCAGGACCGGTCACTTTGGCACTCTTTGGGGGAGGTATATGTCCAGCAGTAGACATCTTTCGGCTGATATGATGATGAATCTTTAAAATAGTACCTAATAATAAGTTAAAGCGTGAAGTTTCGTGAGTTTTGCTTATTGGTAGGTAAGTACTGTATTAACCTGAGTATTAACCATGCGTTGCGGGTCTACACGGCTCGACTGTACGACCATGCTTGTTAGATACTGTAGGACATGTATAGTAATGTATAGTTTAATTTGAGTATAATGAAACGAAGTGGCCCAAGGACGTAGGTATTTAAGCTTGCATGGCAGGTACCCGCTATGAGCCACAGTCACGGGAATTTGGGGTCCAAAATACTGAGAACAGCGATATCATTTCAACGACAATATGTAGAGGTGTAGACTCAAAATGTACCTACGTGTAGTATTACTCCAGAAAGAAAGAAGGCAAAAAAATATGCCTAGTGACAAAAGTACCATCCAGAACCAGATATCTCAAAGGCCATGCCCTGCAAGAATCACATGCTCCACATAGGTGATTGGTTGAAATATTGAAACTACGCCCCCCACTCGCACTGATCTGGAAGTGAAGTTGTCAATTTCGTCAACATTTGATTGGTGCGCTTGTATAAAAAATAGATTTTTCTGTCTTTTGTAGTTATTTATTTCCTCGCAAAATGATGAAAAACGTTGTGTATAACACGGGCGTAAGAATATTGCAAACTCGAGTCATCAAAAGCCCTCCGCCTCACGGCGTCGGGCTTCTGATAGACTCTCGTTTGCAATATTCCTCATACGCCATTTGTCAGGGTCTGGGTCGCTGACCGTCGTTCAACAAGGATTTTACCCTAAAGGATGATGATTAAATGAGACAAAGACTCTAGTTTATGTAAGTGTATTTCCACACACCACTCCGCTCTTAGCTTAGGGTACATACATTTCTAGGAACCCTCTATAACAGCGCAGTGCATATGTGGAAAATCACAACTCTCCCGGGTCGCTTTATGTAAGTCCGTTGGTGATAAGTGATGATCTATCTATCTTGCCGGAAGGGCTATTAAGAAATAAGGACGAACTCACTCAGAGCGGGTTTGCCAGAAGGCAGTTACTCCCTGTAACGATTTCCTGATGCTCGAGGCTCCTGGGACAACAAATCCAGTTTCTTCTCGGGCTCTGAAGTCTCCCGGAGAAGGCTATCGTGTCACCGCCGCTTGCCTGGATCCCGCCGTGTGTTGAGGTTTGATCTTGGGATGTACTATGGAATCTACAACCGTTTTAATATTACGTCACGACACTCGAGCGTCATAGTAAATGACAATCGTTTCATATGAAGGTGCGTTTTGCGGAAATTTTAGCATCCTCGGTACAATGCCTCGAGGGCTAGGGACTGGGTCGGTGTAAGATTTTCCCCAAAATATTATTATTATTATTTTATTATTATACGAATGCGGTGAAATGAGATGATAAAAGGAGCTTCCTCCCTTAACCACTTTGCTGTTGTGTAGAGAACTTGGAGCTATTATAAAACCATTCCCAACGGCGGTGAAACCGCTTCCGCTAGCGCGCGCGTTTGGGCTGGACGCGGTCACGTCACAGCGACACCGCGCGATATCGCGCGATAACGAGGCGGCTAACGGTGCACATAGGGCTGGTGAACGGTGCATTCTTAAATGCGTTTTCTGTATGTAGGTACCTATATTGATACGTTGTATGTATTATACATAGGATGTATTATAGCCTCCTAAGGCCCATGGGCCTACTGGAAGGATTTATTCTCTTAAAGGAATGTAAACCATTTTGGGTTGGAATAGAGTTGCATTTGTTTTGTTTTGGTCTTTTTTTGAAACAAACGAAATTTGACTCTATTTCTTACATAAGTTGATTCAAATTTCAATGTCATTTAGTTTCGTATGGTGGGCCTTAGGAGGTAAGGGAATTTATTTATGTCCTCATTCACGTCTCGGAAATCAGCAGAACAGCTGTTTGATAGCGGTTATTTCATATTAAGCTATACTTCTCAATATTATATGCGCAAGTAGATTATGTCTTTGTGATATTCATCCTTCCACGATTCAAAACCTTTGAATATACAGCATGAAGGTGGGTATGACAATAGTTTAGTAGAAATTAGGGCTTTTTTATTGCAGAAATCAATAATAATAATAAATCAGCCTACTTATATGCGTCCCACTGCTGGGCACAGGTCTCCTCTCATGGATGGAGGGAACAGGAGTAGACCCCACGCTGGCCCAGTGCGGGTTGGGGGCTTCACATACAACTTTGAATTTCTTGGCAGATGTATGCAGAGGGGTAATCACGTAACGTTTCGAACGCACGTTAGGATAACTCAACTGTCATTTTCCCATACGAAAAGTGACATTTAGATATCTACCTGACGTGCGTACAATGCGTTACATGATCGACCAGCAGGTTTCTTCACGATGGTTTTCCTTCACCGAAAAGCTAACGGTAAATACATACATAGGTACAATCCAGGATTCAAACCCACGACCATTGTTTGAAAGCCGCATGCCTGAACCACTAGATACCGTACCGTAGCAGAAATCGATAAGCGGAAATAATAAAAGAATAAATAAAAAAAGATTTTTTAACAACTTAGTAAAGTTGAAAAAACCCCGATATTTTCATTTCAAAGTTTAATATCTCCGAACTGACTGAAACGATTTTGTGGAAACGTAGGTAGCTAAGAACCATCTCAATCACGTCAGCTTTCGGATAAAAAAAACCGCATTCAAATCGGTCCATTCGTTTACGAGCTATGATGCCACAGACAAACACACAGACAGACAGATACACAGACACACAGACACGTCAAACATATAACACCCCTCTTTTTGCGTCGGGGGTTAAAAATACCAGTCATATTCTTGGGCACAATACTTAGTTTCACGCAGACAAAAGCGCGAGTAAACCATTGGTGGTTTTTAAAGTGACCCTGCATCCTGGGGTGGTCACCAGATCCTTTTGGAGTAGGCACGGCCCTATACACGGCCATTTTATCTTATCTTATCTAGGTGAGGGCCCTTTCGGATGCACTTCGACCCAGTGGGATCTTTTGTGCATTTGCCCTCTTCTTTATGCCTGCTCCCAGACTTGCTCCATTATTTCCACAAAACGGATGATGCAGTTCACCGGGAGCACTTTGAATTCCTTTGGTTGCGGATAGCCGTTACCAAAGTAATTCGTTCTTTGTCTGGCAAGGGCATGACATTCACACAATAAGTAAAAACTAACCACGGCCATAGTTTTTTTTTATTTAAAAAAAAAAAAAACAACAATGGCAAGTACATCCCTTTCATCTTCGCCAAACTGAGGACAGTTAAGACTAAGCTTATTTCTTAAATGTGCCAATGCCAATCTACTAAGGCTTTTAAACACTGAACTTGATCGAATAACTTCTACAAGTCAAATGTAAAATAACACGTCCAAAGTGTCGAACGAAACTGACGGCCGTGAGTTAGAAAGTTAAATCCAAATCCAATTTGACTGGTCGCTGAATATTTTACAGGTTTCCCGTCACTCCCAATTACTAGATAAAGTAGGATTGACCCGAACGAGCTCGATAATGTAATTAGTATGTCAAAACTGATTTTTAATGTATTTCTACGAATGTTACTTTCAATCATTATTATTTAGTTAATTCAGGTTAGTTGTAAAACGGAGATTTTGTTAGTGGCAGTTGAAAAACTTTATTTTGCACTTCGGAAAATTGCAATGAACATTTTAGAGGTTGGAAAGTTAAAAAACAAAGTTTTGTCAGAAAATAATGGATACAACTTTTATCTCATTATTATATATTACTATTTCAATGATTACTCACTTTAGAACATTCAGAAGTTGGTGCGATGACAGATACCGAGTCCGAGACACAACACAATTAGAATAATTTACTCTACTATTTTTATAAATACTGCCTTTTGCCCGCGAGTTTACCTGCTTGAACTCCTGTACCGATTTCGTCTCTGAGGTCTCTTTCGTCTCCGTCCCATCAGGGTGATTTTCCGAATAAAAAAGTATCCTATGTTTTATCCCAGGCTGTTGCAAAATTTTATCTAAACTACAGTTCTTTTTCCGGGATTTAATAACAAACATCGAAACACATCCGTTGATGTGCAGAGTACATTTATTCTGCAAAAAAGGTGCTTGCGAATAGTATACCGTATGAGTGCTGAACAAACACATCGGAATATTTTAAAGAAAAACGATTACTTACTATTACAGGAATATACATTCTCGAATTATGCGTCTTTGTTAAGAATAATATGGACTACTTTGTAAGTAAGTCTTCACAAAAATAGAATCTGCGTGAGAAATATAAGTACAACTTGTCGCTACATTTTAGGCCAGTAATTTCCTATACTTTAAAAGCGCGTTCATTACTGCGATACGTGTCTTTAATGTCTTACCTAATAGTATTAAGATGTTAGATGGTAATAAATTCAAATCTACGTTGAAAAAAATTCTCATGGACAAACACATTTTACAGTTTAAATGAATTTTTTGAGTACCAGCAGCGCATAAATTAGAATAGGTATATATCCAGTTAGTGCACATTATTTTTAAACTTTTAATTCTAAGGCTTAATATTGTACGCTCGGAATGAGCAACAGTTGTTACTTTTTTATATATTTTAACACATGTCTGTACACAGTTTAAAATCAATAAATACTTTACTTTACTTTACACAATCCTACTCTCATAATTATAATAAGTATTATATGTAATTATATGTGTTTTGTTTGTTTTGTTGTATAGTTTAGTATCGTTTTCATGACGCATTGGTTTTAGGACTGTAATGTTGTGTTAACATGTTTTTAATAATAAATAATAATAATAATAATAAGTGTATAAAAATTAATTTTGCCAAATTTTGAAATAAACGTGTTTTTTTGTGAAAATTAGATACTATTGTAGCAATACACACAAAAAAGTGATATTCCAAATCCATTTTTTTATTGGTAATTTTTGTTATGAATTTTTATTCTCATTGTCATCACCAGGTATTTATTTTCTACCTTTTTGGGGCTGGTAGATAAAAGTTACAGCGTAACAAGTCGATGTATTAACTAAAATATTATTAAAAGTTTTAATATCAGTAAAAAAAATGCCGGAAAAAAACACAACAACAGTTTTACTTGCCGATAAAATTATCTGTAGATTCACCCCTTTAGTTTATCGAAAACCACCCTGTATAATGGTTACTGGTCAAGGCAAACAACTTTAAATCTGGAGGTCGTCTGTTCGAACAAAGGCCGCAAAAATAGCTTAAAAAAAAATAAAAAAAATCAACTGTTTATTTTCATAAAGAGCAATTGTTTACAGACATTTTACTAACTATAAATTAATCTTTATATTTTAAGATTATGCTTAGTTAAGGAGTGTGGAGGGGGTAGGTACCCCCTGCAATCAGTTCAGCTTGGTTAGCTTTAAATTCCTAACTACCTATATTAAGATTAAATACTTATATAGTGTGATTTACTAACTTTTTCATTTATTTTATAATTATAAAGTATTTTTAATTTATTTACGTGTGTATTTTGTCCGCTGGATGCGGGTGGCGCAGGACCGGCCATTGTGGCACTCTTTGGGGGAGGCCTATGTCCAGCAGTGGACGTCTTTCGGCTGATATGATGATGATGATGTATGTTTATGTTTATGCTAGTCCATACATTTATAGTCCATATAAACTATTTCGACATCCATATCTGACACGCTCTAACGGCTCTAGGCATAGAGTTGTCATCAGATATTTTTGCGGCCTTTGTTTCATATATTGATGCTAGTGACTGTACCTACAAAATATAATTTGGGGTATCACATAGCTTTTCGGTGAAGAAAAACATTGTGAGAAAACCGGTCTAACACCATGTATGCGCGCTATTAAGGGCTGAAGAAAACTATGTTTTAAACTTCTACGTTTATGTAGGCAAAAATATATATACAGAAATATTAGACGCGAGCGTTGTGATCGCCGCCGTCTGAGCTAGTGGTCGGTGGAAGGGATCCCGCGCCCCGCGCGCCCGCACACCGACCGCTGTCGCCTATCGCGTTGTCGTAGACAACCAACTTGGTCTAGTTTTCCGTGGTTGGAAGGTCAGACGGCGGACATAAATAAAATAAATATTTGGGGACAATCTTACACAAATCGACCTAGTCCCAAACTAAGCGAAGCTTACTATGGGCACTAGACGACGATATACATACATCTGTAGATAAATAAATACTTAGAAAACATCCATGACTCAGGAACAAATATTCGTGCTCATCACACAAATAAATGCCCTTACCGGGATTCGAACCCGGGATCTCTGGCCTAGTTGGTAGTCAAGTGACCCTTGACTACCAACTAGGCTACGGAGGACGTGCCCCTTGGAAAATCTTGGGATTAGAAAATGCTAGGAATGACGTTTTGGTAAAACGTATACATTCACTTCGTTTATCACCATAACAACACATTTTAATGAAGGTCCGCACATTTGCATTTTAAATTTGATTGGATTTTTATTTTTTATTATTATATTTATTAACCAAAGATATAAAAAACTTATTCTAAAACATGTCCCTGCAAAACTGTTTGAACAGTTTGCCTGCAGGTAAGTCTCTTTTATGCTTAATATACATATCATAATAATAACATCGTTTTTAATCCTATTTTATACTTAAATGCTAACTTATTAATCTTGTTATAAATATGAGTGTGATATGATAACGCTTGCTTGCAAAATAAGCAAGCAAGCAGTTACTTAAGTGTAGGTATGCAGTAGGTGTTTTTTTAGTGCTTTTTTAAATTTATGTTTATTTGGTTCATTTCGGATGTCTTCGGGTAAAGTATTTAAGAAGTACGGAAGTCTCTTGGCTAAAGTACGGTCTCCAAAATAGTTATCAACCCGGGGTACTTCATACTTACCCGCGGACACCGACCTTGTGCTATGTTTGTGTTCTATCGGTATTGGGCTATGTACTCGATTGCTATGATTGTTAACTGCTAAAAGGTATTTATGTTTTAGGCTAACCGGAAGTATTTTACAGATTTTAAATAATTTTGAATAATCGCCCTTGCAACTGTTTTTTGTTTTTTTATTTACTAGTAATTTTAAGAATCTAATTTGCAATGCTTCAAGTTTGTCTATGTAAGATTTGAATGTAAGTCCATAGCAATCAAGGGCATATCCCAGCACCGAGTCTACTATAGCAAAGTACAGACATTTTAGTATATTGCTTGGTACTTTAAAGCTAAGGTGGTAAAATTTTCCTAGGAGTAATCTTAATTTACTACAAATATAGTTAATATGTTGTAGCCAGGAAAATGTAACATCAACCTTGACGCCAAGATATGTCTACCTCACACACAGTCTACCTTTTCAATATGTTTGCATTGGCAATTATTTAAACTATTATGAAGACAAGTAAAACTATGGGTATACATAAGTGGTGAGGTTTCAGCTATTGACAAATAAGGTGATTGAATGATGAGGAATTTGGTCTTATCTGTATTTAACACTATACCATTATCATGGGACCATTTAACGACTGCGTCTATGTCCTGTTGAACCAATCGACAAGTTTCTGAAAGGTTGGTTCCGGCAAGGGACACCCCTGTGCACAGATTGTTATCAGGCCCTATTTAGGCCTTAGCGGTTGTGTGCCATTCTTGCCGGAGTAAGGCTGGGGTTTTGTACGGAGCGATTAAAAAATAGTATCTCTATCAACGCAACGAATGCTCAAATCAATAAAGGGTCGGCTAAGCATGTATGATTTCTTAAAAAAAAAATGTAGCTTGTGGAGCCACGAGGGTCCATAGGTTACGATGTGTATTTAGCATCAGATAGACCGTATGGTTGTTTGCCACTGTCGTAGTATAAAAACATGAGATGGACAGATTGTAGAATCTCGGTCAAGTTTTGACTTGGCCGACTAACCGAGTAGTCGACTGATCGGCGCTCAAATAATCGTTTAAGGTCGAAACGCACAGACAGCGGTGGCGGCGCGGCGCGGTGCGGCGCGGAGGCGGTACCGGTTGTAATGTTCGAGCTAATATGAAAGGATCCGCGCAGAACGGCGCGGCGTGGTGCGGTATTCTGTGCGGATCCTTTCAGGTTAGCTAGAACATTACAACCGGTACCGCCTCCACGCCGCACCGCACCGCGCCGCCACCGCTTTCAGTGCGTTTGCAGCTTGAGTTGGCCAAGCCGATTGATCTCGATTAAGTTCGGGAGCAGTATTGTTTCGCTTCGTCCATTGCGCCACTTGACAAGGAGGTAGGTATTCGGGTCCCGTATGACCAACACTAACTACGGCTTCATTCGATGTCACCGACTGGTTGTACCTTTCTAACAGCAATACCTTGGAATTATGTACAAGACTCACTTATACTACATCCAAAATTTTTATAAAACTTTTTTATGATAGGTACCAAGTTTTAAAAAATGTATTGGAGAAATATTGAGACCAGTATTTTTACTTTTTAAATGTCCAATTTATTTTGATTTCAGAATTCGGCCTCAGTTTTGACCTCAGAGCATAGAATACTAGAGAGAGGACAAGCCGCCGGCGGCCGTGTCGCAGCTGTATGCTCAATGGGCATACACTGCCATACTGTGCACGCGTGTTGATCGCAGAGAATATTACGTTTTTTCCCAAAATGCCTGATATGATGCGCGTTTATTGTCAATTACTTAGGCGTGCTTTGTCTTGTCAATTACTTGGGCGTTGTGTGGGTTAATGCGACAGGCTCACTCTATACAAATCGGCCGCCATGTCCGATCTCCTTATATTCATACATCTGTGGTTTTGACATACGGCAGCTATTTAAAATTTCTCTGTCTTAATTTACTTGTTCCTATTGTTACAGCTTCCGCTACACTGCTCCCTACACGTGGCCTTACCTCCAAGCCATTGTAGCCGCCACGAATCCGCGTAAGACATGTTGCCTCTATATCTATATCCCGACCAAGCTAAGAATGCACCTCGCTCAGTGTAACTTATTCGACGCGAGGTGCATTCTAAGCTTGGTCGAGTTGTAAGTTGCCTCGCTCTCACCGCTAGTTTATTTCTCTATCCAGCCTTAAAACTATGAGAGGTGGTTTGAGGTGAGCGGGGTCTCGATTCGACTGCACAAATACATGTTCCATGACATCGCTATTATTGATTATCCTTACTTAATATTATACATGCGAAAGTAACTCTGGCTAACCCTTAAGGCCCCGCACGTTCATGGTCTTCTCTCCCTCTCACTGATCATAAGCGTGAGCGAGATGGAAGTGCGTGTTCGAAAGCGCGGATATCATGTTTTTCGGAATATTTCAGAAAACGAGACGAAATTTAAGAAAGTAAGAAAATAAAGTTATTGTTCATTACTTTATGAAGAAGATTATAAAATTTCATCTCTTTCTAATAAAAAATGGAGCAGTAAACTGGTTACTAGTGAAAAAATAGGGTTGACTTTAGATTTATTTTTCTCTACTTTCTTATGTTAAAATGGATTTCTACGAAAACTATGTTACTTCTCATATCTTGCAGATTATGATTTCTATTTTCTGACACGAAAATTGTTACGTTATTAAAGGTATAAACTGGTTACTAAACAACTCATTTTTACCAAAACTTGAGATGTCAAGCCTTAATACTTAATATTATAAATAATATCAACCTAGTCCCAAACTAAGAAAAATTTGTACTATGGGTACTAGACGACGATATACATACTTAGAGAAATAAATACTTAAATACATAGAAAACATCCATGACTCAGGAACAAATACAAATATTCGCTCATCACACAAATAAATGCCCTTACCGGGATTCGAACCCAGGACATCTAGCTTCGTAGGCAGTGTCACTACCAACTAGGCTAAAGCGGTCGTCGATTATACATGCGAAGTAACCCTTTCACGCATGGACAGATGAAATTTTTGGATACTTTGTAAACTTTTGCCTACGGACTGTGCGGATAATTTTGTAGATTTTACGGTGTGCTTGAGTGAAATCAGTGCATTGATTGAGAGCGAGAGCGTAGAATCCGTTATTATTTTGGGAGATTTCAACGCGCACCCAGGTGGGCGTTTCGGAAACGAACTGGTGAGTTTTTGCACTGAACAAAAGTGGAGGTGCGCAGACTTAGACAAACTGGGTGTGGACTCTGCAACCTTTACATTCTATAGTGATGCCCATGGCACTACCAGCTGGCTCGACCATTGTCTTGTAACGGAGGCTGCGTCGGGTTCTGTTATTGACATTAGGGTTAATTATAATGTGTTTTGGTCGGATCATTTTCCACTTGAAATAATAGTTAATTTTAATATTCTAAAGCGGAAAATCAGTGACGTTCCATCACTTAGAAACAAAGTCATGTGGGGAACAAGGGAGCAATGTCAAATAGCTAGGTATACTGAAACATGTAACAAGTTACTTGCAGGCATAGATTTCCCATCTGAACTCAGAGAGTGCTGTGATACTATGTGTAGTGATGTAAACCACAGGAAGTATATATGTGAGATATACAATAACATAATATCGGTGTTAAGTGAGGCAGCTTTGCTTAGTTATGACTGTAAAAAACCTACTCATGGTCGGTACATCACTGGTTGGAACAAACATGTCAAAGATGCTCATGGAGAGGCTCGGCTTGCTTTCCTTGACTGGGTTAGTAGCGGTAAGCCTCAACATGGCCCTACCTATCAGGCAATGTGTTCTACCCGGAAACATTTTAAAATGAAGCTGAAATGGTGTCAAAATAATCAAGACCAAATTCAAATGGATATTTTGGCGTCGCATCACGATGCCAAAAGGTTTGGATCTTTCTGGAAAAAGACCAATCGTCTTGATCCTAGGCCGAGCCTACCTGTGAGCGTCGGGGATGCGTGTGAGCCGGTGGATATTGCTAATCTTTTTAGAACTCATTTTGAGGTTCAACCTCGGCATAACAGTTTAAGTGGGACGCCTACCACTGAGGAGCCATGTGGGGGCGGTTGTCACCGACCTATTTATTTTTCCGCTACAGATATAGCTACTGTCATACGGAATATGTCGCGTGGCAAGTCGCCCGGGCATGACAGCCTCAGTGTGGAGCATCTCAAGTACGCCGGTCCTCATCTGCACAGGGTACTAGCCATGTTCTTTGCATTATCCATCGGACACTCTTATCTTCCCGACGAGTTAATGAAAACCACTGTAATACCGATTATTAAGAACCGAACGAGTGATGTATCGGATAAAAACAATTATAGGCCCATCTCTCTAGCGACTATAATTGCAAAAGTGCTGGATAGTCTGCTTGATCAACAGTTAAGTGCTCACGTAAAGCTGAATGACGCTCAGTTTGGTTTCAGAGCTGGGGTGTCGACTGAGTCAGCTATTTACTGTCTCAAGCACACTGTCCGGTATTATGCAAAAGAACGGACCCCTGTGTATGCTTGTTTCTTGGACCTTTCTAAGGCCTTCGACCTAGTGTCGTACGATATCATGTGGTCAAAATTATCTGAAGAGACAAGTATACCCAGGGAGCTTGTATCAATATTTAAATATTGGTATAGGCACCAAACAAATGTTGTGAGATGGGCTGGTTGTTTGTCGGACGTATACAGGTTGAAGTGCGGAGTGAGACAGGGTGGGTTGACGTCTCCAAAGCTCTTCAACCTGTATATGAATCGACTGATCGAGGAGCTCAGTAACACCCCAGTGGGTTGTTCTATTGGTGGAAAAGTTATTAATAACATCAGCTACGCGGACGACATGGTGTTGCTGAGCCCTTGCATCAGTGCGTTGAGGAATTTGCTAGCCGTATGCGAGCGCTATGCTGCAGCCCAAGGCCTCAAGTACAACGCGACGAAAAGTGAGCTGTTGTTGTTCAAGGCGGGCAATAAAACTTATGATATTGTCCCGCCAGTTGTACTTGACGGCACGCCATTAAAAAGAGTCTCACAATTTAAGTACTTGGGGCACTGGGTAGTGGAGACGCTATGCGACGATCTCGACATAGAGAGAGAGCGCCGGGCCTTGGCGGTCCGTTGTAATATGCTGGCCCGTAGGTTCGCACGGTGTAGTGAGGGTGTCAAAGTTACCTTATTTAAGGCATTTTGTCAATCCTTCTACTCGTGTGCGCTGTGGGTTGGGTATACGCAGCGGGCCGTCAATGCCATAAGAGTGCAGTACAATAATGCGTTCAGGGTGCTGTTGGGTCTGCCCCGCTATTGCAGTGCGTCCGGCATGTTCGCGGCGGCGGGCGTGCCGGGATTCCACGCAATAATGCGCAGTAGGGTGGCATCACTCATGCGGAGGGTGCGGGGTAGTACCAACAGCATCCTGCAATCGCTTGTTGAACGGGTGGACTGCCCGATAATGCGGTACTGGGACGAGGCGCATGCTCCGGTGCGTGCCCCCTCACGCCGATATTAGTTTTTCTAAGTTACTTGTTTTGTTACTAACACTAGTTTTTAAGTTTTTTTTTAAGTTAATATATTGTTACTAACAAATTATGGATGAATTAGTCCGAAATAAATGATTTTTAATTTAATTAATTTAATTTAAACTCAATACGTCCCTACTCTATGGTAGCGGTTTATGTCAACAAGTTTATGTCTTTCGTTTGTCTTAGTGCCATGCTAAGAACTTAATGCAAATCCAGTTTCTTATTGAAAACAGTGCCACCTTCTTGATAGGTGGCGAACTCTCTCAAGCTCTAGCGATTGCTAGGCTTAGGCTGTATCAGTAGCCTAGGGGTACAGACGGCGGTATTTGGAGTCGATGAGTCGGGGTTCAAACCCTACGACCGACGCACTTTTTGTATGTTTTGTACATTCAAAGAAAAGTCTTAAGTATCGCAGAAGAGATGGCGCCTGTATACGCAAGCATTAAATGCCTTCTCAATTTGGTCGAGTTGCCTGTCTATCTCAGTATATATATTGTAGTCTTTGCTTAGTGCTTGTTAGACCGTTGTACGCTCCTGATGACTATACCACACTAGCTTCTGCCCGCGACTCTGTTCTCGTGGAATTCGTTTATATCGTACCTCCATACAAAATTTCACCCCCCCATTTCACCTCCTAAGGGGATGATTTCTGGGATAAAAGCTATCCTATGTCCTTCCCCGGGATTCAAACTATCACCATACAAAATGTAACGTGAAGCGGTAACAGACAGACAGACACACTTTCACTATATATAGAATATTTTAGTATACAGTATGGATAGTATGGATTATACACATATACACAGAACATATAACACGACTAAATAAAGCGTTCGTCACATTCAGATATTTCGCCTTTTAATTATTGACATTCTGTTTCCTACGCAATTTGTCATCATCATCATCAGCCAAAAGATGTCCAATGCTGGACACAGGCCTCCCCCAAAGAGTGCCACAATGACCGGTCCTGTGCCACCCGCATCCAGCGGACTCCTGCGACCTTTACCTGGTCACCAGTCCACCTTGTGGGGTCTACCCAAGCGGCGCCTTCCGGTCCGTGGTTGCCACTCGAGAACCTTTCCGCCCCAACTGCCACTTAAGTTTAGCCTTAATTTGTATTCGAAAACAATTAACCTCTCTATCGCATCGTATACGGTTAAAAACAACAAGAAGCGCTATCATTGCATCTTTATAATCCCAGTCAACATATTCTACGCGAAGGAATCCAAGAGAATAGTCATGGTTACAAATAACTCTCTACATTACCTTCCAAGCATTCACCCGACAGTGTAATTAGTTAGGTTTAATAAGTCAGCACTAACTTAAGTTACCTAAGTTACCTTGCCTTGTACAAATCAAACGCGCCGGCCTTTATAGTTAGGGGATAGAGTTTAGTTGATATTGCGATTGAGTTAGGTTTGCTATGCACGAACGATTGCTGGAAAATAAGAAATGAATGTGGAAAAAAGCAAATGTGAAGGTACTGGGAATATTAATTACATTCTTTGCAGTCCTAGATAATAAACTCGTTGACTCTCGTCACCATCTTGGCGTGGGTTTAGTCTATTTCTTTTTGTTAAATGCTTCATCTAATATGTTATTTTATAGAGGAAAAGTCTGAGAGCATGGCCCAAATCTTTGCTTTACCTATTCTTGGTGTCTATAATACTTCTTCCTCGTTCCCTCACTGAGTATACAGGGTGTTCGGCACACGAAACGTCAAATTTTTTTGGCGTGCGGGTAGAATCATTTCCTACCTTTCCACCCTTGGACACGGGGTCCTAAGAGTTACGGTCAAGGAGGTACGATTTTTTATTATTTTTACCTAAATTACCCAAAATCTGACCTTCGACGCCCCATAACTTTTTTTGTGTATGTTTTTACACGCATAACTTACTTAATTATCTTACGTGTACGTTGTGTGTGTTTAAAAAAATATATTTTTTGTAACAAATAACACCACAGAATGAAAACGTGAGGCTTTTTGTTAACAAACAAAACGAATTTATGACAACGTCTAAACTTTAAAATTCATTTTTTTTTATAAATTAATGAGGGTCCAAGGGTGAAAAGGTAGGAATAGTACATTATGATACAAGTGTGCTAAGTTGGTTAATACAATCGAGTCGGTTTTTAAGCCTGAGCCGAAGGCGAAGGCTTAATGGAGACGAGAAGTATAATGACCAATGCTCACGTGTTTCATACGACGTTTTTCAACACATTTGCGAGGAAAAAAAAAAATTTAAATGTTAAAAGATATGTAATGAAAAAGCACTAGTGCGATAATGTAATGTAAAAGACACGGCATGGGTAATATTCTGCATTATTTTGCTAATATTTAAAAAGATATGTAATGAAAAGGCACTAGTGCGATAATGTAATGTAAAAGGCACGGCATGGGTAATATTCTGCATTATCAGTGTAAATACGCTGTAATAAGACCTACTTTACGAGCAGGTGTGTTGAAAATGACCTTACCAGCACGCCAAAAAAATTTGACGGTTCATGTGCCAAACACCCTGTATTGTAACTACATATGGTCAGTGTGTGTTGCCAGTGATGACATATGGCACTGAAACGTGGTCGCTTACAATGGGCCTCATAAGAAGGCTCAAAGTCACCCAAAGGGCAATGGAGAGGGCTATGTTGGGAGTTTCTCTGCGTGATCGCATCAGAAATGAGGCTATCCGCAGCAGAACCAAGGTAACCGATATAGCCCTCCGAATCGCTAAACTTAAGTGGCAGTTTGCGGGGCACATTGCACGTAGAACTTATGGCCGTTGGGGCGGAAAGGTTCTCGAGTGGCGAACACGTACCGGAAGGCGCGGCGTTGGTAGGCCTCCCACAAGGTGGACTGATGGCCTGGTAAAGGTCGCGGGAGTCCGCTGGATGCGGGTGGCGCAGGACCGGTTACTTTGGAACTCTTTGGGGGAGGCCTATGGCCAGCAGTGGACGTCTTTCGGCTGATATGATGATGATGACATATGGTCCGTCAGCAAAGGGTGCGGTCATAGGCCGTGTGGACAAGTTGTACACTCCCGCCTGCCGCCACTAGGCCAAAAGGATGGTAGGCGAGGCCGGCGTAGTGCCCACCAGCGAGATGGTCTGACACCGTATATTACACTAAACGTACTGGCATGGAATCGGTTTTGACAATTTTATTAGTTATCAGGTGCGTGAAAGAACGTGCTTAAGGTGGTTCGATTGCCATACAAAGCGTTATTTGACATTCACAGGCTTGTAACAATCCGGCCTGAGTCGGAGAGCATTGAAGAGGGTCGTGAATTGTTAATACTAGGCCCGAGCCGTGAGAAACGTTACTTCGTCCTTATATTTTATAAGTGGGCGCCTTAGGACGAATCAGTTTACAAACGGAGACACTCAATGACAGTAATTAAACAAGTTTAGGTCCTTTAATGTATTTTATTGATTTTAACGCTCATTTATCTCTATATTATAAAATCACACCAATATATTATAAAATAACCCAGGCGTCCATGGCAAACTTAAAGTTATCTTTTAAATTAAAGAAAACAGTGAAAATTTACCTAGGTATGAACTTTGGACCTTGATAACCAAATTTATAGGAATTTTAAAGTAGAGGATAAGTGTGTGTGTGTACGTAAACGAAAAGGTAAGTACGGTACCTTCACATGGCCTACAGAACCATGCTTTAAATGAAACGCCAGCCGGAAATCCGCACCGCTACCAGCATATCACGCCACTGCACGGCGTCCAGGAATGTGTGACGTCACCCGCCGAAACCGGCGACTCCTTCACAAGCTGGACCCTTACGCCATATATCCGTTCCGGACGACACGGAGCTTCATGCCCGTCCCCGGGAGCCCTGGAATTTGAAATACACAGGTTCACATTCCATTCACTAACAAAACGGGTTGACGCCCCCTTTTTGCTTACAAGATTAAAGAAAAACACGACACTTACCGTTTAGGGCCAAAGTTAGCACTTATTTCTAGTTAGCCAGCCTTTGCGGCTCGAATGAGCACCTCTCTGTAACAAGAAAATGGAAGGTTTAGTTTTTTTAAGCCCTTGTTGGGACCTCTAAGGCCAGCATTTTGGAGGTTAAAACACGGTATCCGGTGCCTTACCTGATAGGTGTGATAAAACGCTAAGGCGCTTTTACGTCAGGCTTGCCTAGCGGACGGATTCAGTAGAACGACAGCCATCTGCTTCGAGATCAAAAAAAATTACGTCTACATGTGCCGACACTGATCTCCGGGAATCCACAACTTTTCTTTTCTTCTAGGCACCTCTCATTACGGTAGTCGTCAGCCAACGTTTTCTCAAAGAAAAGATGGCCAATCTCTCGGATGTTTGACGATTACATGTTTTTCTTTCTCAGAGCCAATCCTACTTCGCAATGCCACCCAACTGAATGTCTTGTCATCTTTTTTTTTTATCTCCGCGGTAACTCAACGACCCGGAATCTAGGAAATTTGCCAATTGTATGGTGTGTGACCACCTTAAGAAAAGGGGTATACAGACCAACCTCCATACGTCCGAGAATTAAAAAAAACGATGTTACAGTACCCCTCCTGTTGGCGAAAATAATTTTATTTCTAAAACTACTCAAAATTTAGGAATAAAATTATTTGTCGGAGACCTCACCTTTACGCTCCTTTACCCTATTCCAAACCCAGATACTAGCTGCACAACTTCCATCCTCTCAACTAATGTTTAAAATCATACCTCTCTACACCAACGTTGGTCTTACAAACTAACATAGTAAACGCTATATTCCCTATGAACTACACAAGCGGCTAAGGATACCTGAAAGTAAAACAGTTCCTTGCATTTACTTTACTTAAATCTTAAAACGGAAAATAACAGCTTCAGGAGGTGCGACACGCGACCATAAAAACCCGAGTAAGAAAAACTATACACAGAACAGGGTGTATTAACTTGAAAGGAAGTTTGCGGGCCGTGACACACAGACTACCGCTTTAACTTTACATATTAGCAAAAATACAACATCGTCACTCCTAACACATCTAACTAGAAGCGAGGCCCACTCTGATTCAGAGCAGAGTGTCCCTTTCAGAGCGTTACAGATAAAAACTTTAATATATGTTTTTATCTCACATCGCTTAGCAAAGTACCATAAGCGACCGAAATTAACCTACTTACTTATAAAACCATCTAACTTAATTTACCAGTAAGAACTAATCTTACCCGCTAACATCGTTAGACATATAAAATATACCTAACGAGCATTAACCTAATGATCCGGATCCTACAAACTATGCCTATAACTATTTCAACCATCATTCTAGTCACTCTCACACCATGGAAAACCTGCCGTCAGGACTAATGTTCTACCATCTTAAAACGCCTGCAGTCCGAACATATGCAATGTATACTTTCTATTCTGAAAACCATTCCTTAATAAAAACCAAAAGTCAGGACCAATCTTAAACCATCGAGAAATACCTACAAGTCCGGACGATAACATCATATGCTATATCGAAATAATAAACGAAAGCCACGGCCTCTTGACGCATGCACAAGATGGCCGCCACGGTAACAGCTGATCGCTTTGACCTACATTATAGTTAATGAATGACTTACCTACCTATATTATACTAGTATATAGGTTGCCAGCTCGAGTTACTGGAAACTATAATTCTAGAGTTAAAACAAAACAAACCCGATAAACAGGGTTTTATGTGGTTCTTTGACTGATAAATAATCATGAACAACTGAAAAGTAACAAAACACATGGGCGCCGAGACACTCAGGTCGTCCATACAAGTTATTTACATTGCGGCAGTGCAGTATAAGGTGCACCACGAGCGCAATTAAACATTATTAAAAGTGGATTACGGAGGTGCAACAGGAGTACACCCCTAGCGTAATTACCTAAAGAGAGTATGTCATTTGAATTACGGCAGCGCAGTATAAGTATCTGCACCACTAGCGTAATCAAATAAATAACGAAAGTATATTCTCCGATAGACTACCGCAACCAACACCCTTCGCATTATGCTACATGGCTATTGGAAGGCGCGTTTACACCGCGCTCTAATATATCTTTTATATGAAATTTACCTAAAGGCTTACCGTTCATGGATTTCAAAGTGTATACTAGAGGAGAGTGCTTCCTGTCCACTACGCATTTTTCATATTTAGGAGACAGTTTGGCGCTAAAGAATTTTGCTGCATTTGACAGAGGAAAACAGCGTTTATATACGATTTGTCCCTCCTCGAATTGTATATCCCTTTTTCGGATATTATAATATTTCACATTATGATCGTAAGCCTTTTTAAGCTGACCCTGAACCACCTTATATATATCATTTAATTTAGGGAGGTTAGGTGCAAAAGGTTCAAGACTTAACTCCACATCGGCCTCCGCCACCGGAACATCCACGTTGTGTTGCGCCCCATCTAATTCCATCTCCCTACCATGATTTAAGAAAAAAGGGGTAAACTTAGTACTTACATGGACGGCCGTGTTCAGTGCACATTGTATCTCAGGTATGTTCTGATCCCAAGTACGGTGATCAGTACGCACGTAAGAAGATATGGCTCGGACAATATCACGATTCCGTCTTTCTGTAAAATTGACTTGTGGATGGTACCGCGGGTTATAAAAGATATGTGGTACCTGGTATTTGGATAATAAGTCCCTGAAAAGGCCTGAAATAAACTGGGGGCCATTATCAACGTATATGTATTTACACACGCCGTGCAACAAAAACACTCCCTTCTCCAGGCACTTCACAATCGCCTTCGCCGTGGTATTCCTTAGAGGGAACATAAGAGTATATTTACTAAAATAATCGCAGCACACAAATATATATTGATTCCTCGCGTAAGATGGCGGAAACGGGCCCAGGATGTCGCAGGATATAGCCTCCCACGGTTTAGAAACCACCCGGGGGCCTCCCATCAACCCGGCACGTGCAGTGTTGCAAGGCTTATAGCAGTTGCATACCTCACACCCAGCCACGTACTTCTCAACGTCCCGGTACAAAGATGGCCAGAAATAAACCGCGCTTAGACGTTTATGTGTTTTGGAAACGCCGAAGTGACCCGAAGTGGGGTCGTCGTGAAACTGCTTACACAACTCTTCCCGATGCTCCAATGGAACCACCTGCTTCCACTCGAACTGTGAAGTTAAATTATATTTATTTTTCGACAAACGGAACAGTCTCCCATCTCTTACAGTGAAGTTGGGAAAACGCCGAGGTTCGTCTTCACACGCCTGCAACAATTTCAGGTACCAGGGATCCACTATCGACTCAGGCTGAAAAGAAATGGAATCGATCTTAATCCGCGACAGCGCATCCGGTATAATATGTTCTTTACCTTTCCGATGAATGATTTCGAAGTCAAATTGACTCAAACGACATGCCCACCTATTCAACCTTCCCGTGGGATTCTTAAGTTTGTAAAACCACTGAAGCGAGGCGTGGTCCGTAACAATAAAGCATTTCGACCCCTCCACATACGCGCGATATTGCTCAAGCGCGTGCAAAACCGCCAAAAGTTCACGTTCGGTCGCCGTGTAGTTCACCTCTTGTGCGTTGAGAGTGCGGCTGCAATACGCGATAGGGTGATCTACTCCATCCGATCTTTGTGTCAAAACGCCTCCCACAGCATAAGAACTCGCGTCTGCATGAATATAAAAAGGTTTACTGAAATCAGGACATTTTAATATTGGAGCGGAAATAAGCGCTGATTTTAAAGTATTGAACGCATCGTTGGCTTCCGGCGACCACTCATATTTGACCTTCTTACTTGTAAGCCTAGTAAGAGGACGAGCAACCTGTGAAAAGTTATTTATAAACCGCCGGTACCAGCCACACAAACCTAGGTAACGCTTCAACTCTTTTGCATCCCGCGGCACTGGAAAATTCATGATAACCTCTACCTTAGACGGGTCCGTCCGCAAACCAAAACGATCTACAACGTAACCTAAATATTTGAGCTCGCTGCGACAGAACAGAGATTTCTTCATGTTGATAGTCAAGTTAGCCTCCTTCAACTTTTCATATACCCGATTCAATATACGTACGTGTTCCTCAAACGACGAAGTACATATCACGATATCATCTATGTAAGTAAATACCTTATTATCGAACTCCGCCGAGAATAGCCCATCCATCAGTCGCTGCATGGTAGCTGCTGCCCCGACAAGTCCGAAGCACATGACATTATAGTGAAAAAGTCCCTTATTAGGAACGGTAAAAGCAGTTTTCTCCTTAGAATCGGGGTGTAAAGGAATTTGGTGGTAAGCGGCACTCAAATCCAGAGAAGAAAGGTACTTCGCATCCCTTAAATTATCAATAATATGGTTGATATAAGGTAACGGGTATGCGTCAGTCTTAGAAACAGCGTTCAGACGGCGGCTGTCAAGACACAGGCGCAGATCCCCATTAGATTTAGGAACCATGGTTACAGGAGAATTCCATGGTGAGTGCGACGGTTCCACTACCCCGCTAGCCAACATACGATCTAGCTCCTCGTGCAAATATTTAAGCTTCGCAGGACTTAGCCGGTAATATCTCTGTTTAATCGGCACCGCATCACCCGTGTTAATAACATGTTGCGCACATGACGTGCGTCCTAGACCGACCCGATCAGTATTTAAGTTCTCAAATTTAGACTGTACTTGATCAATTTGCCGTTTCTGATCCTCAGACAACGAGCCGTATTCGCGTAGACCGTCCTCCTCAATGCTACCCACGGTAAGAGCATGCGAGTCCTCCGGCAGACATGCTAAAACATCAGGCGCTAAGTTAAAAGCCTTCCAAAAATTTACACCAAAATGAATGGGAAGCGTAATTTCAGGTTGAATGTGAAACATAACCAACCTAACCTGCCCCTTATGCTGAATAGGAAGATTCATATAGTATCGGCAACTGAGACGCTGCCCGCTCGCCACTCTAAGTACAGGAGGCCGCTCGAATGACAACATCTCAATTCCCAACTTTAAAAAAGTGAGGTGTGCATTATCCCCAAGAACAGAGCACGACGCTCCACAGTCCAAAAATCCACATACATTTACATTTAAAACTTGAACAGACAAATATGGACGATGATCGTTCGCCGGTGGTATAAAGAAAGTTTCGACGGGGTTAGAAACTTCAGAGTTCACCCACACCCGTGACACCGGCCGTATCAGTTTTTCTGACTCAGACCCTAGATTACAGTTAGGGCATTCCGGCGTACGGACGTTCGCGCGACCACAGCGGAAACACACCACCTCGCGAGACCGTGGACAGCGGCTCGTACTATGGCCCTTGACCTTACACCTGAAACAAAACAAATCTGGCTCGATCCCCCCGTTCATGGAGCTAACCACCTGTTTACGCTGTCCGATTCTCGGACTAAATTGCATGTCTGGAGCTATGGTATACCCGGAGGTACTAGGTTCTCTAAAATTAGAAGCACGCGCTACTGCCAACTCCAGACGCATACACACAGTTTTTAGTTCCTGTATAGAACCAATATCAATGAGAGCAAGTTCTCGACTATATTCCGGCCGTATATTCCGTAACAAAATATCTAGGCGCTCTTCTTCAGGCAGAGGTCTAGTAAGACGCGAAAACAAACCGCCCATATACGACAGAAACACCACTATAGACTCATATCGTGCTTGCGTGCGGGCCCTTATCTCCTTTAACAGTTTAAAGTCATAGTCCGGTATGTCGAAATCCGACCTAAGAGCCATCAGCAACTCTTGGTACCCGAGCACACTATCCTTATTTGCGCGGAACCAATGCAACACCGGTCCGTCGAGAATTTCAGGAAAACCGTTAACTATCACTTTTTCTGGTATCTCCCGTGCTACCCGAAGCTCCTCTAACCGAGTAATGAAGGCTCGCACACACGTATTCCCATTGTAACGCAAGTTCAGACTATTCAAGTTGTACCTCGGTTCAGCACGACACACTGGTACTGGGTCCGCGTTCACCGGCTCCGAAAATATCTCCTCCTCCGACTCCGAAAACGGCTCCCCCTCATTTAACTGTGCCAACACGGCTACTAAAGCGCTCCTTAAAATACCTACTTCAACCTCGTTACCAGTTATGTGGTCAATCCTGCTGAAATAGTAATTAGCCCTTGCTACCAATCTATCCCGCTGACCTTCAGACAAAACACCGTCGTCCGACACAGCTGTCTTCAACTCCAGTACTCTCCGTTGACACGTGACAAGCAGCAGTGCGTTGTCAAACACCGGAACCACCGTTGAAGGCTTCAAGCTACCCCGCCGGACCAAAGAGCGAGACTGCCTCAACAATTTCCTCAAAGTGTCGCACGAATCGGTAGTATTGTATGTGATGTGAAGTGTGTTAAGTTCAAACTGGATCTCCTCTTTTAAGAGGTAATCAATTTTAATAGGACGGTCCATAGTCATTAACAAATGTTTATTTTTCAAGTAAGAAAAATCAGTGTAGGCTCCTGGCCTACAATATGTAACGGCCTCCGTAGCCCAGTGGGTAGTGACTCTGCCTACGAAGCTGGAGGTCCCGGGTTCGAATCCCGGTCAGGGCATTTATTTGTGTGTTTATCACGAATATTTGTTCCTGAATTATGGATGTTATATATGTATATAAGTATCTATATGTATGTATCTATTATATATATCATCGCTTAGTACCCACAACACAAGCCTTATTGAGCTTACCGTGGGCCTAGGTTGATTTGTGTAAAATTGTCCCGTAATATTTATTTATTTATTTAATATGTAAGTATTATGTACTAGAGATATAATACAATATTAAAGTCTTACATACAGCCCGTAAGTTGGCTTATATTCAAAATAGGTAGCTAAAGATATTTATAAGAGTCACTCACAAATTTTTAAAATATTTCACCTGTCTAGAATAGACCTAGCAAGTCTAGAATGCTAAGATTAAAGAATTAGGTATTTAGTCATACCAAACTCCAGACTCGGGTCATTGTAGACAGTGAAAGAATAACAGTCTAGAAATTATTATAAAGTTTCAACTTCCTCTCCACACCAGAGTACCTACACACACACTTATTTTTACAAAGTTCAATTATTGCTCGTTTACTAACATTAAATGTCTCCCCACGCTCAACGTTGGGTACGCCACTGTAACAATCTGGCCTGAGTCGGAGAGCATTGAAGAGGGTCGTGAATTGTTAATACTAGGCCCGAGCCGTGAGAAACGTTACTTCGTCCTTATATTTTATAAGTGGGCGCCTTAGGACGAATCAGTTTACAAACGGAGACACTCAATGACAGTAATTAAACAAGTTTAGGTCCTTTAATGTATTTTATTGATTTTAACGCTCATTTATCTCTATATTATAAAATCACACCAATATATTATAAAATAACCCAGGCGTCCCTGGCAAACTTAAAGTTATCTTTTAAATTAAAGAAAACAGTGAAAATTTACCTAGGTATGAACTTTGGACCTTGATAACCAAATTTATAGGAATTTTAAAGTAGAGGATAAGTGTGTGTGTGTACGTAAACGAAAAGGTAAGTACGGTACCTTCACATGGCCTACAGAACCATGCTTTAAATGAAACGCCAGCCGGAAATCCGCACCGCTACCAGCATATCACGCCACTGCACGGCGTCCAGGAATGTGTGACGTCACCCGCCGAAACCGGCGACTCCTTCACAAGCTGGACCCTTACGCCATATATCCGTTCCGGACGACACGGAGCTTCATGCCCGTCCCCGGGAGCCCTGGAATTTGAAATACACAGGTTCACATTCCATTCACTAACAAAACGGGTTGACGCCCCCTTTTTGCTTACAAGATTAAAGAAAAACACGACACTTACCGTTTAGGGCCAAAGTTAGCACTTATTTCTAGTTAGCCAGCCTTTGCGGCTCGAATGAGCACCTCTCTGTAACAAGAAAATGGAAGGTTTAGTTTTTTTAAGCCCTTGTTGGGACCTCTAAGGCCAGCATTTTGGAGGTTAAAACACGGTATCCGGTGCCTTACCTGATAGGTGTGATAAAACGCTAAGGCGCTTTTACGTCAGGCTTGCCTAGCGGACGGATTCAGTAGAACGACAGCCATCTGCTTCGAGATCAAAAAAAATTACGTCTACATGTGCCGACACTGATCTCCGGGAATCCACAACTTTTCTTTTCTTCTAGGCACCTCTCATTACGGTAGTCGTCAGCCAACGTTTTCTCAAAGAAAAGATGGCCAATCTCTCGGATGTTTGACGATTACATGTTTTTCTTTCTCAGAGCCAATCCTACTTCGCAATGCCACCCAACTGAATGTCTTGTCATCTTTTTTTTTTATCTCCGCGGTAACTCAACGACCCGGAATCTAGGAAATTTGCCAATTGTATGGTGTGTGACCACCTTAAGAAAAGGGGTATACAGACCAACCTCCATACGTCCGAGAATTAAAAAAAACGATGTTACAGGCTAACGGCGTGATATTGTAAGAAACTTATGTAACAAACTTTCATCAATTGGCTTCCCATTTGCGCCAAATTCCCCCTTTCTTAGAATAAACTTGTATAAACTAGATTAATTTGAGAAAAATAGTTTGCCCAAAATATCACGTGACAAACCAATTTCTCAAATTAATCTAGTTTATACAAGTTTATTCTAGGAAAGGGGGAATTTGGCGCAAATGGGAAGCCAATTTATGAAAGTTTGTTACATAAGTTTCTTAAAATATCACGCCGTTAGCCTACGAATGTCAAATAAGGTTTTGTATGGCAATCGAACCACCTTTACACATTCAGTGCCGAGAACACGACTATCGGGTGCCTACGCCGTAGTCGCTTTCCGCTACATACGAGGAAAATCACGGGATTGGCTACGAGCGTAGCGCGTAGCGATACTCTGCACTGAATGTGTTAAAATGGGGTACCGATACCATTTTAGGCCTTTCGTCGGGGATGCGTTCAGTGATGGACGGCTTGCTTCTTAAGCGGAGCTTCTGACGATGATTACAATATTGAAGACTGACTAAACTACTAAACAACGTCGCTTTATATGCAAACTTAACATTGGCGAAATCATAAAAAAAAAAAATATTTATCTTGACATATTCTGAGACATTACATCCTAGTTAAATTGTACAGAATCTTCAGATTTGGTGTGTGCCGTTCAT
The DNA here is from genome assembly GCA_963854355.1 of Epinotia brunnichana. Lineage (NCBI taxonomy): Eukaryota > Metazoa > Arthropoda > Insecta > Lepidoptera > Tortricidae > Epinotia > Epinotia brunnichana. Next base: position 10,271,593 of record OY977959.1, read on the forward strand.
AAAGGTTTGCCTGGTTCCTACACTAGGCAAGGCCTGTCCCTGTCATCTTAACTAAGATGGAAGCATTTTTTTTTAAAGAAGAAAAATATACCATTTTAATATTACGTGAAAAGTCAGTCGCATCGTGAATAGCAAGCCAGTCGCGAGAACTGTGTAGGCCGCATGCCGCATTCCTCCTCGACAGTCCAACAATAAAGCCAGCTATGCAACGACTAATTAATAGTACCTACGTGCGGTGTTGACAAACAGAAGATTGATGTGTGTGACTTTGACGTGGCACTTGCGATCACAGTAAGGGCTCGTTTCGGTTAATGTAAAATAATGTTACTTTGCAGCCAGAAAATAAATATTATTACAAAAAATATGTACTTGCCTACTACCGATGCGCGCCCGAGCGGTGCACAATAGTACATTACTTACCTAGGGCGGTTAAACAAAGAATGTCTCAGATCGCAGGTATTTGACGCCCGAGCCGAAGGCAAGGGCGATAAATATGCGCTCTGAGGCTTTCTTTATTACCGCCCGTGGTGAGTACCACATTTTACGTCTCTATCTGGCCAGGAAGTGGGGTTTTCCGCACGCATAGCGTGCGGTAATTCCTACTTTATGGCCAGGTATGACGTAAATTATGTAATAACCATTGTAAAACTACCCTACTTTTAACTACGTATACGATTGTAAAACGAGCGACAATGGCGACAGATAAACCGCACGCGGTTTTCGTTCGCTGTTCAAATAATTTGTAAATAGTTTATAAGTATATTAGATAAATAAACGAAAAAAAAAAGCCAACTCCTAAAAAGGAGTTTTTTTTTTCAATTCGACTGTAATTTTGGTACCTACTTTAGGACTCGATTTTGTTAATTCTTTCTGCATTTGTGGTCGTCAGACCCAGATCTGATGATGGCATCCATGAGGAATCGTCGAATCTCCGCCGACGTAAGATGCACGCAAAGCGATTAGAATTTTTACAAGCTTTTATTTATTAGCTCACCGTTTCTTTTTTTAATTCTTTCTTGGGTCAAATTTAGTAATTGAAATGTGACCCACTTCCCGGTTTCCGATTGAGCTGCAATGACGATGCACTATTATGATGACATGGAGATCTGATCTGGTGCTGGAGCTGGAAGGTGGCCATAGGAACTCAGCAATAAAACGACACAAGCACATCGAGTTTGGGCTTGTTAGAATCGTCTCAATGAGTAGTTGATGATGGTATGAAAAGTACAGTCGGCAATAAAAGCTTGTACCAAAAATGAAATTTTCGACAGAAACTTGTTCTATAGTCCATTTGCATTTTGTTGTATAGATACTGCCTTATCTCTGTTGTGCAGACAGTTCATAGGTTTTTTTGTTATATTAGGCATATTCTAATTTGAAATATTCTTTTTAACCGAGTTCAAAAAAAGGAGGAGTTTCTCAATTTGGATATATGTTTTTTTTGTCAATATTTTAATGTTTATTGTTACTTCATTATTTAATAAACACTCGTGATCTCTTTTACTATTTTCAAAAAAAATACCTTAAATTTACGCACGTTCGCCTCAATATCCCAACACATTTGATTAGGTTAGGTTAGGTCGATCTCTATGGTCAATAATCAATGCCTTGACTTTGAGAACATGGAACACATGTATTTATGTCTCAAATACGTACGTAGGTATAGCTACACGTGTGATCTATAACCTAAAAGTTTCCGCAATAGAGGGAAAGTCTCATTTAGATAATTCTTAGTTAAAATTGCTTAAAAACTTAAGTAATTTAAACTAAGTTTTTACTTTTATTTATGTATACGTTCCCATAGGAAAGAAACGCAGTCCAATTTTGGTTGTTCATATTTTTCGAAGTTACTCCGTTGTTCATGTCCAAAATGAACATAAAACACAAGTATCTTCAAAGTAACCTCAAATCTTTCCCGATGTTATAGTTGTAGCAAAATATATAGGGACAGAAGCTCCACTTCATATAAAGTCTTTAATAAAGATAGTGTGACAATTACGCAACCATTATGTTGAGACGAAACTATTTCAGGACAATTAAAGCTGTCTGAAGCTTTGTTTTGTTTATTTTATTGTTGTTGTCTGGAATAAACGATTATTTTATTAAGTATATTCTATATAAATGCTCTATCGATACATCGATAGTTATTAATATGCTTTTTAACCGATGAATGTGAGCTTATTGTGCGTTAATCATAACGAGTACGTATAGACCGATTGAGTTTAAAAAAGTCACTGCTGAGGTCTTCTTGGTGAACACTATAAAGCGTTACAATACGACTAAAATCAGTTAACGATTCTGAAGTTAGCCTCGAGTCGCCTCCCGCATACCCGCCCGACCCCTCTGACACCTTTGCGGCGCTACTGGTAGCTAACATCAGAATCGTTAACTGATTTTAATCGTATTGTACACTTATCAAGGTTACAAGGATCCCGTGATCCTGAACCTACTTATTAAGTGTAATCGAGGCATTATAGAGCGGACCTTCTGTTCCTGTGTACAGCGTCGGAGGCTCGCTGTGAGCCGTTTACGAAACTTATTTATATCATATTCATTACTATAACTCTGAATCGACGCGCGGTAAACTACAGAACGTGACTCCGTCGGTTTGTTCCGCATTGTACCTACTACAGGAAATATAATGCACAACAGAAAAAAAACAAGTGATGGATTTATGGCCTTAAGACATCAAACATAACTATTAGGTCAAAATGACAAGATGCCAGCAAATTTTCGTTACGGGCAGTTTTTTCCTTACAGTAGATAGGAAATACAACACAGTACAGTAGCTACCCGCTCTTTTCTTTTCTTCTCTTCTTCAGCATAATTGCGTCCACTGCTGGATAACTATATGCCTCTTCCATTGTTTGTCAATGTTAAAATCAATTTGATTCCAGCCATTTGTATGTGTCTTGTTGTATTCTAAATTATTGAAAGCGTAGAACATGTTTTATTTACCTTATCTATTTCGAAAATCCTGTGAAACAGTATACTTTTATTCAGCGCTACAAATAGTCTAGAATGTAACTCCCAACTTAAGTGTAGCATCAACACAGTTAAAAAATGGCTAGAAGACCACAACCTTGAAATAAATATAAAGAAAACCAAAATTATACAATTTAAACCTAGACAGAAAAAAAACCCTTAGAGATAAACTTATACATAAATAGCATCCAAATAGAGGAAGTCACAGAATTTAAATTACTAGGAGTGATCATTGATTCCGGAATAAACTGGAGAGCCCACATACAATACACGAAGACAAAATTAACGAAGTTTTTGAGGCTGCACTATCCGTCTACTACGCGCACATTTATTCCAGTCTCCGATATGGTGTGGTCTTATGGGGAACCAGCACTGACGCACATGATCTTTTTGTGTTACAAAAAAAATGCATACGAATTCTTGCCAATATAAGGATTCCAAATAGTTGCCGACCCTATTTCAAACAGTTTGAGTTACTTAAGGCCTCCACACACGGGTCGCGTGCGGTGGTTTTTTAGTATGATTTAGATATAGATTAATTTGAGAAATTGGTTTGTCACGTGATATTTTGGGAAAACTATTTTTCTCAAATTAATCTAGTTTATACAAGTTTATTCTAGGAAAGGGGGAATTTGGCGCAAATGGGAAGCCAATTGAAGAAAGTTTGTTACATAAGTTTCTTAAAATATCACGCCGTTAGCCTGCGAATGTCAAATAACGCTTTGTATGGCAATCGAACCACCTTAACTAGAGTACACATTATTTGAAAAACGCTCAGATAATTCTGCGCTACATCGTGCTTAACACTCCCTTTTAACTATGACTCGTTACTGATGAAGACCAAGATCAATAAAATTCGGAACTTGCTTGATACATCATATTATTATCTTATTTTGACGAAGAGATGAAAAACCACTAGGTCAGCCCCTTAATTACATTCAACTAAAAAAACAAATAAATATAACTAATAGTACAGTGTGGAACCTCCAATACCGCGAAGAACAAACGCCATTATTATGAGCCCTTTCTCTCCCGTCTCACTCACACATTCCGGCCGGCATGCCGATTTTGGGAAAATCGAAATCCGATCCGATATATTTGGTGATTTGAATTTGTTATTGGATTGAGTTAGCGGGATATCTTCACGGTCTTTTATTTGATTATTTTGTTCGAGGTGCAATACTACTATGTAAATGTCATTGTTTACTACTACTATAATATTACTATTGTCAAGACGACCTCTGTAGCCTAGTTGGTAGTGACCCTGCCTACGAAGCCGGAGGTCCCGGGTTCGAATCCCGGTAAGGGCATTTATTTGTGTGATGAACACGAATATTTTCTCCTGAGTCATGGATGTTTTCTATGTATTTAAGTATGTATTTATATATATAAATATATAAATATTTGCGGACAATCTTACACAAATCAACCTATTTATGGGTACTAGACGGCGATATAGATACTTATAAAGAGAAATAAATACTTAAATACTTACATAGAAAACATCCATGACTAAGGAACAAATATTCGTGCTCATCACAGAAATAAATGCCAATTCGAACCCAGGACCTCTTGCTTCGTAGGCAGGGTCACTACCAACTAGGCTAAAGCGGTCGTCGTTATCTAGCTATGCTTTAGTTTGGGCTAAGGTCGGTTTGTGTAAGATTGTCCCTAATTTTTTATTATTTATTTATTATACTTACCATTCGTACCTATAGACTTTGCCTTTATCTAGATTTTATTTACCTTGCGTTGCAGTATGTGACATGTAAGCTGTCCTTCATTATGTGTAAAACATTTTTAGGTATTTACTCGATTGAGATACAATTAGGCGTACCTTAATTAGGTTTTGTAAATTCAGTGTCAATGCAATAAGCACCATAGATCAGCAGGTCGATCACGTAACGCATTGTACGTAACGTTAGATAGATCTCATCACAAATTTAAGAGTTAGACTCTTGTCGGTGTAGCTCCCTCCATCAGACTCTATCTAGGGCCGCCTCCTTGACCTCTTTATACGACGGAACTGCTACTTTTTTATTTTATTTGTTTCATGTAATTTATTTATCCTATAGGTAGAATTTTTATATGATAAAATTGAGATAAAATGACAGTTAAATTGTCCTAGCGCGCGTTCGAATCGTTACGTGATTACCCCTCTGATCTCTGATCTGAATGAAGACGGAGAAAGTATACGTGATTACAATATGCAAACAGACAACTATGTTAATAAGAATCGCCGAAAGAGTACATTCTGACAATTGATGGGTAGTACGTATGTGGAACATGTCCTGGAGTGGCAGAATACAGGGCAAAGCACCTCGGAACACCGTTGGCACTACCGGAGGCCGTCGGCATCATAAAGGGTCTGCTAGGCTTCCTGGTGGAACTGGGTTGGCACGAATAACAGTAGTGCCAAAACCCCTACGCAAAATAGGCGCATTTATGACGATGACGTCACGTTGCGGAAACCCAGCCCGCGAACCTATAACCTATATATGTGGAATGGAGGGGTACCATTAAAGACGGCATCATCAGCAACCTAGATTCCAATTATCCCACTGCTAGACTTCATCGACTAGGGAAAATGGGCAGTAGTTCCCACGCTGGCCCAGTGCGGAATGAAGACTTATACCTTTAAAGTTATTCACGGATGATGCAGGTTTCCTCACGGTGTTTACCCCACGTCTAGTCAACCAATACTGTCAGCGGAAATGTAGAATGACCAGGCCCCGTAGCATGGATGTCCTGGCCTTATCACGCGATAAGTGACAAGATAGAGCATCCGTCCCTGGCTGACTATCGAACGAGACGACGCTGTTATCTTGTCACTTATCGCGTGATAAGGCTACGGGGCCGGTCTTTTTATTGTGATTTAAACAAAGCAGAAATTCAAATTCTTAATTTCACTTATATCAGACAAATCATTTTCATGTAGATTTATAAAATTCCATGTAAGTGGGTCATAAAATAAAAACTAACGATGTAAGTGTTCCGTTAGGACAGAAATTTCTTGCGATTGCGAAAATATTGTTCTACCTCTAGTAACTATTTTAAATTTGTAAGGGATGTCGAGAGTCTGCTGGGCTACCATTCTACTTATCTTAATTGACAGAAGGGCATATCCCTAGGATATCCTTATGATACCGGAGACGTTATATTTTGAATTTCGAAACCAGCCCCAAATACACACAGAGCTATAACCACGAACTTCAAATCTCGATCTTCGTATATCTCCGTCTCTATCGCACTTATGGTTTATGGTACTCGAGCGACAGAGACGGAGATATACGAAGATCGAGATTCGAAGTTCGTGGTAGCACCGCTGTTTCAACATCGTCGCACAGAAATGGGAGAATTTTAAGAAATCCGTAATCCCACAATATTAAATTGATAAAAAATCCCGCTTTTACGAGAGCACCAATAAATCCGGAAATATAAGTGAGGGTATTTGCGTAATAAATCCGACGGTGACGTCACGGCGGAATTCAATAAACCGATCGCTATAAATTGACGCATCAAAAGGTACGCCGTATATTTTAGCGCGGCGCAGCGTGTTGAGGGTTGACGGTGCACTAGTACACAAGAGCTTGGCTCTTGAGAGCAATTTTACTCAACATTCAGGATTCTAATACGATATCAATGTGATTCCTGCAGGAGTACGCGAGTGGATACAAGCGGTCTTGACAATTACAACTATTTAATTATATTTTAAAGCGAAATATGGCTAGTTTAACATACTGCTTGTGGGTAATAATTTATTTATAAAACAAATATACATATTATACAAAAAGAAAGAATATAAAACTATATTAGAAACTTTACCTACAATACAATCGTACCAAATACATACTGTTTGTAGAGTTCGCTGTTGCAAGGCGACAAATTAATATTCACCGAGTTTTTTTCCGTCGATATTTGTACCTCTCTCTCATTGGTACCTTCTCAACGAAGGAAGAAGGTCTTGAAGTAATTTAGTAAGTAGGTAGGTATAACACAACAATGTTTAACTTTTAGAAAGGAGCGCACATTCGCCGACAAACTTGCCTCAGTTTGGCGAAGCAAGAACATATGTACTTACTTTTAAGTTATAAAAAAAATAAAAAAAGTTAGTGCTAAAAAAATACAGTGAGCAAAAAAAAATTGTACCAGAAACGGAATTTTTGACATTTGATGAAGATGCATGTACAATCGAACCAACTGAATCATGACGCACCAGAGAACCTTGTTACAATTAACGAACATACGCACGATCATATGACGTTAATACGTCAGTTAATTGTAACAAGGTTCTATGCTGGGTCAGGATTCAATTTTGTCGATAGTACAGTCAAAGAATTTAATTTCCTACCCATTTAGGACTATTTCAAAGTGACACTGTAAATAAAATCATAAGAAGTCTCTTACGTTTTGATTGATTACGTCACTTTGACAAAGTCCAAAGTGGGTAGGAAATTAAATTCTTTGACTGTACCTACTCGGATTAGCTGTACATGAAAGCACTGTATCCCAAATACACTGTTACCCCAAACCGTGATAAAAGATACTGGAAATTAATATTCCAACCGCAAGAAAGATCGCTGACAATACCCTTGATATATGTACGGGGAATTTAGCGCAAAGGCATGAAATTACAATTTATTCCCCTTTCAGACCTTAATTTTGTTTGGCTCTGGTTATAAGTTAGAGTTAGTAAAGTAACATACATTAGTGTCGCGTGGGAAAGTATTGGATAATTGAATATTGAGTGTGAGTAATCGGAGCTGACTGCGATATTTTCTAGAGTAAATGAATTTTACATCATCCTAACATGTTCCTGGTTAATCCCAAGATTTGGCGTAGGCGCTAGTTATAGAAACGCGACCGCCAGTGCCATGTGACCTTCCAACCAAGAGGGAAAACTAAACATTGTTTGGGAAAAAAATTGTTTTGTCACGTATAAATGTTTTCTTTCTTTATTTTTCAAAGTTCAAAGTTCAAAGTGTTTTGACAAATAAATGCTTTGAACTTTGAACTTTGAAAAATAAAGAAAGAAAACATTTATACGTGACAAAACATAAAAACAAACTGTATAGACGCATACCGCACATACGCAGTTTGGGATTAGATCGGTTGCGCCAAGATGTTTTTTGTCAACGAAAAGCTACTTGTGCCGGATATTACCCCTTACATACCTACAAAATTACAAAGCTACAATCTTACAGATTTTACCTCTTTACAACATTAGTATAGATTACTATAGACCACTGTTGTATCTCTCAATTATGTATTTCAGTGTCCCGGAGCTCAGATATTCGCAGAGAGGGCTCCCGTATGAAAGTTTTCTCCACGAAAAAGGATCACCCATGTCTGTGGTATATACAGTGCCTACAATATTGTTAGGGATCCCCTTCATTGGAATATTTTTTTTGACTTATATAGTTTCGCATAATTGATTTGGCATAATTTATATTGGCATAATAATACTGTCGCATAATATTACTTTGGCCTACTACTTTTTTGGCATACTACCCTAATAGCATAATTTCAGTTGACCTAATCTGTATTAGCCGAATACACATTACGCATACTATTGTTTGGGCTAATAATAATTTGGTATATCTCTCAATATCTCATTATCCATAATTTCAGTTTTATAAATGAATAAAACTCAGTTTAGTTATTGTCATATTATTAGTTTTTCCGCTGTTTTATAAAAAAAAATAACTTCGAAGACTCCCTTTTCTCTGAAATCAATCAATGCCAAGATAGAGGTGTATCGTAGCGTAAGCACAAGGGAACAGGGGCTTAGTGGCAAAACCGACTCGGATCGCAGATAGGTTAGACGACGGAAGTTCCCGCTTCCGTCTTCGAGGTTATTTTTTTTATAAAAGAGCGGAAAAACCTTTTATTAAAACTTACTACTAATGACAATTAGGCAATTTACTACTAAGAAAACCATAGGCTAAAATCTAAATTTTAGGGATTTTGAACGGGTACGTATCACTTTATTACTATATGAGCCATTTGTACATAACTTTTTTTTGTTTTGCATTTTGATATGATGCCAATTGATTATTATGCCTATTTGTGCTTATGCTATTTGACATTAGTCTTCATGAAGATTATGCTTTCAGTATGCTTTTTAATGTTATGCGTATATAATTATGCGTAATGGGAATTATGCACATCACTATTTCGGCGAAAAGCAATTATGCGTAACAATAATAGTACAAATGACTTTATGCGTTCCAATAGAGATAGACCATATTGTTACCCCCGTGAACTTCATCAGTGATATAACCTCGTCATGATATTGCAGTCACGTCGACTTTTTAAACATGTTAGTTTATCCTATCATGAATTGTTCATCATCTTCCTAGCGTTTTTCCCTTTCGCACCTAATCCCAAGATTTAGCGTTCGAAAGTGAGTCTGAGATCTGACCTTCTAACTACAAGGGAGAACTAGCCCTTATTAGGATTAGACCGCTTTCCTCACGATGTGTTCCTTCACCGTAAAGTTACTGTTAAATATCAAATGATATTTCGGACGAACATAGTGTTGCCTCCACTTCCACCAGATCATTGAACCATCACATCAGCTTAACACAGGTGTACATATTGATCGGCATATCGTGTGAATTGTTCTAGACGTGTGAGGAAGCCACATGTACGTAATCGGATGGATTACAGTGATACGCGCTGACGTCGATATTGACGCGATTACACTAGTTTTCCTGTTTTGTTTCTATTAGATATATGTATACACGTATCTACAAGCTAATGATAACTCGCCGAGTTTTTTACGCCGGTTCTTCTCGAGGCAGAGGATTCCTTTCCGAACCGGTGGTAGTTTATCGACATTCATAGGTGTAGTATGCCTTAATTGAAGAATAAATCACTTTGAATTTGACTTTAAACTAAATAAACTGAAAGGGTATAAAGAAGATTTGATGTATCCCATTTGAGGAAGGGCTTTATGAATTTAGAGAGATTCACTGATACAACATCTTTAAGTATTTGGCAAATTCACTGTGACATTTATAAGACAAACAAAAACCACAACAAAAACAACATTAGGGAGGTGGAAGGAATATTTTTAAAGTTTGTTTGATAGGGAGGATGAAAATGGTCTAACCTCAAGTCTGAATGGTAGCGCAACCGAGGATGAAAGTAATATCAGCATGGACGAAATTGTGAAAGCATTGAGAGGAATGAAATCGGGTAAGGCGGCAGGGTATGACAGAGTTTTCGCTGAGATGCTGAAGGCAGGACAGGGCGTCGTAGCGAGTCAGTTGTATCTTCTCTTCAATTTGTGCTACAGCACCGGCCGTGTACCGAGGGACTGGTGCAAGGCCGTAATCGTTCCTCTTTACAAAGGGAAAGGATCACAACTTGACTGCAAAAACTACAGGGGCATTAGCTTACTCAGCATCGTCGGCAAATTGTATGCAAAAGTGTTGATTAAAAGAGTAGTGAAAGAGACCGATGAGAAAGTATGGGATGCACAAGCAGGATTTAGAAAGGGTATGGGTTGTACGGATCAAGTATTTTCCTTACGATGCATAGCCGAGAAATATTTGGCCAAAGATCAAAAGGTCTATTGCGCTTTCGTGGACTTGGAAAAGGCTTGTGATAGAGTGATGAGGGATGAACTATGGTCGGTGTTGTGCACGTATGGAGTAGACAGCCGCCTCGTTCAAGCACTGAAATCTTTATATAAGGATTCCAGTGCTTGCGTGAGAATAAACGGGTCATATACTGACTGGTTTAACATCGAAAAGGGTGTTAGACAAGGATGTGTAGCGTTTCCGTGGCTGTTTAATCTATTCATGGACAGCTGTCTGCAGGATCTGAAAGGTGATGAATGTGGTTTGAGAATGGAAGGGTTACGCGTCAAATGTCTCCTATATGCTGACGACCTTGTACTACTTGCGTCGTCTGCTGAGGAGTTACAAATGATGGTAACGAAGATGAACGAATCTTTTGAATGGAAAGGGATGAAGATTAATGTAAATAAGACGAAAGTGATGGTATTTGAAAAAGATGAAATTATGACAGACTGCGAAATAATGATTGGTGAAGAAAGACTGGAACAAGTAAAAGAGTTTGTGTATTTGGGGACACTATTTACTGGAGACGGAAAGCATGAGAAAGATATTGAAAGGAGAGTGAATGCAGGGAATCGAGTGAATGGGGCACTAAATGCCTTTATGGGTAGCCAGAAAATATCGCAAAAAGCACGCGTGGCTGTGCATAGGGGAGTTTTGGTGCCCACACTTATGTATGGTAGCGAAAGTTGGGTGTGGCAGAAAAGACATCAAAGTCGAGTGAATGCAGTAGAAATGAGAGCGTTGAGAAGTATTTGTGGAGTGAAATTGAGTGATAGAGTCAGAAACAGTGTGATAAGAGATAAGTGTGGAATGGATGGAGATATAGTCACGAACATTGAAAAGGGTATGTTAAGGTGGTTTGGGCATGTAGAGAGGATGGATGAAAGAAGATTAACGAAGAGAGTGTATATAAAAAGAGTGGAAGGGCAAGTTGGAAGGGGAAGACCTAGGCGAACTTTCTCCGATCAAATTGGAGAAATCTTACAGAAAGGCCAGGTCAAAAGTACCCTAAACCAACGAGCATGTATGAGAAATGTTATGAAAGTGAATGAAGCGAAAGTGGTTTGTCAGGATCGTAGCAAATGGAGATCCGTGATCTCCGCCTACCCCTCTGGGAAAGAGGCGTGATTATATGTATGTATGTATGTACAAAAACAACCAAGCTCACGTTTCGAGACTAATCTCAAAAAAGTCAGCGGGTTTTCACAGATAGTTTGTTAATCTGAGTGTGGCGGTGTGGCCAGAACAGGACTTTGTCCTTTTTGGTGGTCGTTGTCACTCGAAAAAGTTCTTCTTTTTTTTTTTTTAATGGGCTATTCTTCAAGCCGGGCCTCATAGGGCCCTTTCGAAAAAGTTCCGTCTGGTGCTCATATTTTATACTTTAATATTTTCCCTTTCCCTTGACCTCACCTCTCCGTTATAACGTTCCGTTCCAACTTACGTGGAGAATTTTTCATCCTTCAGAATTGGATAATCGTGGGTAAGTAGTGTTATATACGGTATTTCATAATATGTAGTAGAGGGTAGATTTCAGTCGCGTAATAAATGCTTGTCAAGAAACACGTCTTTGATTCAACAGTGGCGGCGTAGGGTAAATTATTGAATTATACAGTGTATAGATCATTAATTCATTACAGTTATGGCAGGAAAATTCTCGGAATTTGACGTGAAAAGTGGAAATTGGACTTTGTATTGCGACCGGTTGGACATGTACTTTTTAGCGAACGGGGTTGAGGATAAATTAAAGTTACCGACCTTGATAGCGAACGTGGGTGAGAGTGCATACGAGTTAATAGTGAACCTGTGTAGTCCGGACAAGCCATCAACATTATCGTATACGAAGATAGTGAGTCTGGTCAAATATCACTTAGAACCCGTACCATCAGCTTTAGCAGAACGGTATAAGTTTCGACAATGTAGGCAACAAAATGGCCAATCTATAGCTGACTATGTGGCCACTTTAAAACAGATGTCGAGATTTTGCGATTTCGGAAGCGGGTTGCAGGAGAACTTGCGTGACCAGCTAGTATGTGGAATAACGAGTGACGCGATGCGACAAAGGTTATTTTCAGAAAAAAAAACTAGAATACAGTAATGCGGTACGCATCGCGACTACAATGGAATCGGCGGAGAAGGATTCGAGCATAATGGTAGAATCTACAACGATCGGAATGCACTACTATGCCGGCCATAACGGGAAAAAGCGATGTACTGCTTGTGGCGATATGAGTCATGAGAGACTCGAGTGTAAATTCAAGGATTACGCGTGTGACATATGTTCACGGGTCGGTCACCTAAGCTAAGACGTGTTTGTCCCGAAGGGGACGGGCAAGGGTTTCGAGAGAGATCAGAGGCGACTAGAAACTGGGGGATCGGATCAAGTCGAGGCTACGGAGGCGGCTCGAGCGGCCGCGGTTCGACCGGCCGCGGAGGCGGCGCGGGCAAGCGGCGGCGCGGAGCGCGCGGAGGCGCGGCGCACGCGCGCCAGCATTGCATCATGGAGGACCCTGAACCCGGCGGCGCGATTACTTGGAATTTATATAAATAATAATACGGAAAAATACGGTAACTATTAACATATCTTACCAGCTGTGACCCATACTACAGCCTCAAGTCCCGGCATCTTTCAAAGGATCATGTTAAATTTGTTTAAAAATAGGCCTCATATTATAGTCTTCCTAGACGATATATTGGTAGTCAGTAAAACAGAGGAGGAACACACCCAACATATCCAAGAAGCGTTGCACATATTGCAACAGCATGGGTTGAAAGTGAGAAAAAATAAGTGTGAGTTTTTTCTGGATGAGGTAAAATACCTAGGGTTCATTATAAATAAGGACGGAGTTAGGGTTGATGCGGAAAAGATAGCCCCGATTGTTAAAATGGCCCCACCCACCAATGTTTCCGAGTTAAGGTCATTCTTGGGAATGGTTAACTTTTATGGAAAGTTTATTAACAATTTAAGTGAGTACCTAGTTCCTCTTTATGAGTTGTTGCGCAAGGGGAAACATTGGGAATGGAAGGACAGGCAAGACCGTAGTTTTAACCAAGTAAAGCGGGCTCTGTGTAGTGTGGAAGCGCTAGTGCATTACGACATGGGTCTACAGTGTGTGGTGACCTGTGATGCCAGCGCACGAGGCATTGCCGCGGTCATAGCGCAGCGCCACGCCGCCGGAGAGCGAGCCGTCGCGTACGCGTTGCGGGCGCTGACGCCGGCAGAATTACATTATAGCCAGATACATAAAGAGGCTCTAGCTATCGTGTTTGCTATAAAAAAAATTCACCAGTACTTGTACGGCCGCACATTTATTCTTCGCACGGACCACAAGCCGCTGGTTACCATTTTTGGGCCAAACAGTGGCATCCCGACGGCAGCGGCCAGTAGATTGCAGCGATGGGCTATCCTGTTGTCCGCGTATAACTTTAGCATTGAATATGTTCGTACGGACCAGAATACTGCAGACGCGCTATCGCGGATGATAAAAGGACACAGGGATAGTGGGGTCCAGGAGCGGGACGACGTTCCCGAACAGACGTATTTACATTTTGCGTCGGACGCGATGTTATTAGACTACAAGATACTCCGGAAAGAAACTTCTAAAGATATATTACTAAGTCGAGTTATGAGTTATATAAGAAATGGTTGGCCGTCCGAAGTAGAGGTTAGGGATTTAAAACCGTTTTTAAATCGGAAATCTGAACTGTACGAGGAACTCGGCTGTATAATGTGGGGACACCGCGTGGTCATACCGGAGGCGTGCAAAGACAAGGTAATTCGGGAACTACACGACCCGCACATGGGCATCGTCAAAACCAAGGCATTAGCGCGGAGCTATGTTTGGTGGCCCGGCATTGACGAAGCCGTGGAGCGAGTGTGCCGAGCGTGCGCCGTGTGCGCCGCAGTAGCCGACGCGCCGCCGGCTCACGAGCCGCGCCTCTGGCCGTGGCCGGAACGGGCTTGGACGAGAATACATGCCGATTTTCTCGGCCCCTTAGCGGGTATGAAGTATTTCATAGTCGTGGATTCCCATTCTAAGTGGATAGAGGCCGTGAAAATGACGAGTACTTCTGCAAATCACGTAATAGAGGTACTGAGGGAAATGTGGGCGCGTTTCGGTTTACCCAAACAATTTGTTTCGGATAACGGGCCCCCATTTACGAGCGTTGAGTTTCAGAGTTTCTTAAGCAGTAATGGAGTAGAACACATTTTGACAGCACCTTACCACCCCGCGTCGAATGGTGCTTGTGAGTCGGCGGTGAAAATATGTAAAAAGGTTATAAAAAAAAGTATGGAACAGCGCATCAATGTGCATAGCTTTGTGTAGATTTTTATTAAATTACCGGAATACAGTACACTACGCGACGGGGGAGACTCCTGCCCGGCTATTGCAAAACAGATCACTTCGAGCCAGGCTAGACTGCTTAAAACCGGAACATGCCACTCGAGTGCACGAGCATCAAGCTCGTATTAGGCGACAGGCGAAGGGAGTACAGAGACGTTTTCAGATAGGGGACAGTATTTGGTATCGGAAATTCGGTGTTCAAAACACTAAATGGTGGCCGGGCAACATTATCGATTGCCTAGGTGACACCAATTATTCAGTACAACATGAATTGGGGTCGGAGACATGTAGATCATACATGTACATAGGCATGTAGATCAAATTAGATCTCGGGTGATAGATCAAGACATAGACGGTAGTAATTCAGGGAACCGGAACCCTACACTTAATCCTTCGTCAGCTTGTCCAATACATTTACCTAGTCCAAGTGCAGGGGGTGGACCGGAGGAAGACCAGACAGAGGATGCTTCGGGCAGCGGTATACTGGTACCAACGCAAAATGACATTCAACAAAATGTAAACAGTCCGGCCGCCGCTGGTCGAGCAAACCCGGAGACCCAGGTAGATTGCCGCCCTAAAAGGCGGAGGGTGCCACCAAGATCATTTTATTGAATTGAAAGGTCAAGTGTTGATAATCTAGGCTTTAAGTAATTAATCGAAACATAGTGGGCCTAGGTTGATTTGTGTAAGATTGTCCCGTAATATTTATTATTATTTATTATAAGTATTATAGGAAAAAAAATTGTAGCCATCAATAATTTGTTTCTTTTTTGTCTCCTATAGCGACAATACATACTTACTCGTAGCTACTTACATTTATACAACTTCAGGAAGTATAAGGACCTTATAGAATTAAGACATATTGTTAATCACTTTGCATATGAGAGTCGCATGTATATAGTGTTAGGACAACAGATT
This sequence comes from Epinotia brunnichana, assembly GCA_963854355.1. Lineage (NCBI taxonomy): Eukaryota > Metazoa > Arthropoda > Insecta > Lepidoptera > Tortricidae > Epinotia > Epinotia brunnichana. The sequence continues at coordinate 10,287,431 of OY977959.1, forward strand.
TGAAATCCTATTATAATAAAAGGGTTCTGTAGTTTGGAAGGGATTCATATACCTCAGTTACTTTGTTAAGCATTGTATTGATTTGGAGTGAAGGGATGAGTTACGAGTTGATAAGATGTATTAAAAATTTCGTGAACTTTGTTATTTGCATTTTTTCAGTATTGCTGGAAATAAGGGTGAAGGTGTTATATACGGTATTTCATAATATGTAGTAGAGGGTAGATTTCAGTCGCGTAATAAATGCTTGTCAAGAAACACGTCTTTGATTCAACAAGTAGGAAGAGCTTTGATTCTGTGCAATAGCTTAGCGGTAACCTACCTACGAAATTCTGGGTTCGTATCCCGGTAAGGGCAAATATTTGTGTGATGATGAGCAAGAATGTTTCTGAGTCTTGCATGTTTTCTATGTATAATATCCCTTAAATATATCGTCCTCAAAGTACAGTCAGTATCAAAAATAACTACGCAATCGAAGACGTCAAAAGCTCTTATTCCCCTTTAATATAGACTTTTGACGTCTTCGTTTGCGTAGCTACTTTTGATGCTGACTGTACAAGCCGTATCGGGCTAACTATGAGGCTAGTTCGATTTGTGTATTTTTTTTTTTTGGTTGGATATTCTATAAGCCGGGCCACGCAGGGCCCTTTTGCTCAGTGTTGACTTTAGCGTGTGTTGGCCGCAGAGGGCCAACCAGCAGATCGATTTGTGTAAGCTTGTCCCTTACTATTAATTTATTTATCTAGAGACGATACAGTAAGTTTGCCGTGTCAATCCTATCTCGTGTACCTTTATGCTTTTTGTATGACTTTGTGCTGCAGTTCCACGAGATAGGATTGACACGGCAGAAGTGGTCTACCACTTTTTGACTCTACAGTTTGAATTTTAAGGTCCAAAATTGGTGTACTATTGGTAGACTTGGATTGGTTTACTTATTTTAAGTAGGTTGATTACTATCACACGCACATTGCACGTAGAACTGATGGCCGTTGGGGCGGAAAGGTTCTCGAGTGGCAACCACGTACCGGAAGGCGCGGCGTTGGTGGCCTCCTACAAGGTGGAATGATGCCCTGGTAAAGGTCGCGGGAGTGCTGGATGCATGTGGCGCAGGACCGGTTACTTTGGAACTCTATGGGGTAGGCCTATGTCCAGCAGTGGACGTCTTTCGGCTGATATGAATTACTATCATTGTAATAAGCTTCTTTTTGGCAAAAAATTACTGACTGTTGAGTTTGTTTCGGCGTTTCTTCTTAACAGTGGTCTTCTTTTCAGAAACGCTAGTAGAATTTTGACTTGTAAAAGTGTTTATTTCATTACTATTTTCTTGGCTTACGGTACCTTTCGATAGGTATAGGCTCATTCTCGGAGGATCTGAGACTTACGTTTCATATACCAATCTGATTTCAATCATGTTTTTCGCTCTCTCATTCTAGCACGGTAGCCCAGCACGCGTGCTCGCTTACGCAAAACACAATTTGATATCAATTTGTAACACGAAATGTCAGTCTCGATTGACCATTACAGTAACTGACGCCACGGCCCCCCGCGAAGCCTCTCTACAATAATTAATTTTAATGCTTTGTCCACCGCCACATTCGAATATATTGGTATCATAAAAAAATGTTTTTATGCCATAGTGGCGGAATTAATTTATTGCTGCTAGGATGGACAGTTCTTGTCGTGGGATAGTTGTAAAATGTGGTTTTATTGTATTATTTTATTAGGGTTATTAATTATAATAAATATGTGTATGAATTTTTATACGGATTTAAGTAAAGTTTATTTGTAAAGCATAGGTAACAAAGATGTGGAGTGCTAGGTCGGGTAACCTCCTCGAGTGTCTGGACTCTACCGATTCCTCTTGATTCGGTTGATCCGCAGGAATGGGTAGTGTCTTGGCCGGTGCGCTCTGGAGACAACGGCAAGTGATAATTTAGTGAACCCTAAGTTATCGCTTGCTGGTGTTACCAATAACCCGACACGGGGGAGGGGGGGTCGGGGGGTTCCACCCAGGGAATCGCAAGATTCCCCAGGTGCGGCTTGAGGGAGAGGCCATTGCCGTTTGCCTCTATAATAAATAACGGACCCGGAACCCTGACAAATCCTCTGCTATCAGAGGATTCATGTTAGGCGCGGGGGCTGCAACCGTCAGGCCGGGGCCGAGTTGTGGCTGCGAGGGAGAAAACCTCTATAAAAAGTTACAAGGGGACCTGAGAGGGTGAATCCGAGGTCTATCACCCTCTCCCGGCGCAGAGGTCCTTTGGTCGGGTCGGGAAGCGTGTGGTGTCGCTCTGCACGCTTACGACGGGGGGGGGGGGTTTATAAGTTTTGTGATCACTTTGAAATTGACATTGAGTATCTATATGCTTAACACGAAAATGTTTCCAAACATCCCATATTCTTATTAAGTAATATGGTATTGTTTGTTTAGCAGTAGGTATAATATTTATTTATTAACTTAATATTGTGTTGTATTAAATAGTGTAGGTACTATTATTAGACAAAGCACTTACTTTTTTAAACGGCTATTTACAATCGTAAAACGTCTCGTCTAAGCAGCGGTGCGCAACCTTCTACAATATTTTAAATTAAAAATAAATATTTATTTAGTCGTTATTGCACAAAAGCACAAATTATCGTACAAGAGGTGGACTTAATATCATAAAGGGGTGCGTCTCACGAAATATAACAAAATAATATATAATTTCATATTAATAACGTTTACAAGATACAATAAACGTTAGCTATAATAACAAAATCAATAAAATAATAAGGAATAACGCTCAGTTGCTATAATATTCATTTTATATAAAGTTTTTTATATAACACTCAAATTTACTAATATCAGTTGGTATAACATGCAAAACGTATAACGATCATAATACATAATATCTTTTAGCATAAGCATTATAAGATATAAGAGACATGAGATAAAAATCAGAGCCCGCGGAATTAGGTTAAGGCAGCTAGAAAAAGGGGGGCTCGGGGGGCGTAGTAAAAAACAAATCAACAGTTGTATTTTTGGTAGGTTTAGGTTATGGTTATCTTGTGTCCGTTAGAGCGGAAATAGGCACCCCGCGAAGCGGGGTGACGTCGACACGCTGGCGGTTAGGTTAGGTTTAGGTTAGTTTAAAATAATTGCCATGCGATTTAAAAAAAAAAAAAGTTCGGTTAGGTTAGGTTTAAGGTTACAAGGAGACAATTTACTTTTACTAAATGTTCAGGATTAATAAGTAAGGTAAGGTTGATTTTAAATTAGAAAGACCACATAACACATACAAAAATATTTAATTTTAACCAACATAACATGTATATCTTCAATGTTTACTTTTCTTCAAACACAAATTTGAGGCTATCGCTCTAAGAAATTCACATTCAGTATATTCAGCTTTTCAAGAGATCGATATTAAAATAATTACGTTTATACTATACGAGCAATATGCTTTTTGATGTTAGATTAATTGTATAATATATGTTTTCAATCTTAGGAGTTATGTACATTATACACTTTAATCGTTATATCAATTGGTATTATATCTTAATAATGTTATACTTTACAAAAGTAGATATTTTGAAATTTAGATATTTCGTTCATTATATCCAGTGAATGTTATACTCAACAAGCTTATACAAAGTGACCGTATATATTATGAATGTTATATGATGAGTTCTTATATCTCGTATTACTTACCCATCATAAAGCATTCGCTACCAATCAGCCACCGGTCAGCCGGGAAAAAATAAGTAGAGAAATATTTTATTGAAACGCCCATTTCACAGGTATTAACGCAATGTTACTTGGTCCCCGATTAGTAACCGCTTTAAATGGTTAGCTACTAACTGATACCGTGTTTTGGACTATATTATATAACAACATCATCATCATCAGTTACGTCCCACTGCTGTGCACAGGCCTCCTCTCATTAACGAGAGGGAACGGACAGTAATCCCCAAACTAAAGAGCCGCGCGGGCAGTATTAATAAAAAAAAAAAATATACCTTTTTTAAAAGAAACTAGTTGCTTTGTCCACAGATAGAAGAAATCTCAATTACTGTAATTTTACCATAAAAATATACACTTAACACAAGTACGTAGAAAAAGTTACGCAATCGACCCGTCAAACAAGAAAACGATAAGCAATTGACCCGTCAAACAAAAAAAAGTTGTCACCCAAAAAGTAAGTGATAATAAATTATTTTAAAAATATTTTTTTATGAACTAAGGAAACCAGTGGCGCGCAACTGTCGGTCTCCTCAATACATTATGTTCGACAATTAATACAACAAGGGGGTAAGTTAATGACGTTTTTGCCGGCCGCCCCATTAGATCGATTGCTGGCCGTCGATATGAATATGAATAAAAGATGTCCTGTTCTGATGATACAATAAATCCTTGACGAGCGACAGTGTACGGTTGGACACCTGGCGATGTGGCTCGATATGCATTTAGAAATGTATATTACCTTACATTATAAAGAGGTACATTTTTGGAGTTTGTTAATTTGTGAGTTTGTAGCATGGTATCTAGAGTGTAATAATCGAAACTACTCACATGATTTCAAAAATTCTTCATCAACAGTGACCATACATAGTCGAAAATCAGAGCCTCATCAATAATCCTATATATATTATTATAGCCTCTTTATTTCCATAACGAATGGCGTATAAAACATATCAAATTATATATATATTATTATATATTTTTTTCTTTTAGCATGCACAACTTAATTATTAGGAATATTACATTAAAAAATTCTGATTTGCAACTAGCTGTACATAATAAAAATATTAAATTCACGACATTTTTCAGTTGTTCTCTTTTCTATAGTTTTTTTTTTTTATATATTTTATTTTATTTATTTTAGAGAAATATATATATATATATATATATATGTATGTATTTTTTTTTTATACAAGTAAATTTAAATAAGTAATAGCTATTTTTGTAAAAAAAAAAAAAAAAATACATGCATAATAATCAATTGGTAATCGATATGGACCCCTCAACGGGTTAAGGCCTCCTCCATTTTGCTCCACGTTTGTCTTTCCTTCGCTTTTTTGATCCAGTTTTCACCAGCTTTTCTGATTATTTCATCAACCCATCTTTCTTTCGGTCTTCCTCTTTTCCTTTTGTTTATTGGTCCTCGCCACGTAGTTACTCTCTGTGTCCATCTTTCTTTATCCATGCGTGCGATATGCCCTGCCCATTTCCATTTTTGTTTTTGAGAGTGTTCCAAAGCATCTATTATTTTTGTTGTGTTTCTTATTTCTGTGTTTCTTTTTCTGTGTGTTATGTTTATGTTTAGTATACTCCTTTCCATCGCTCTCTGACATACTTGTATTCTATTTTTAATTTTATTATTATATATCCATGTTTGGGAGCCGTATGTAAGACAAGGTAGTAAACATGAATCCATAACTTTTTTCTTGAGCTTTACGGGGAGTTTTGATTTGAGGGTTTCTTTATTACTCCAGAATTTATTCCAAGTCATATTAACTCTTCTTTTGACTTCGTCCTCGAGTCTCGTCGTAGCGAAAGATACCTGTTGTCCTAAGTAGACATAGCTTTGAACGTATTCCAATGTATTGTTGTTGGCTTTTATGGGTATACTATGGTGGTTCGTCATGACTTTAGTCTTGGTAGTATTCAATTCTAGGCCGATGTTACTGCTTACTTCGTTTAGCTCATTGATCATTTTTTGTAGTTGAGATGCTGTTTCAGAAAAGATGATGATGTCATCCGCAAATCTGAGATTAGTGAGGAGTTTACCATTTATATAAATTCCTTCTCTTTCCCAGTTCAGATTTTTCATTATACTTTGGAGTACAGCTATGAAGATTCTTGGTGAGAGGGGGTCGCCCTGCCTGACACCTCTACAAATGTTTATTTCAGAGCCTTGTCTCTCTAACTTTACACGACTTTTACTCTTGTAATAGATGTCTTTTATAAGATCGATGGTCTCCATTGGGACTTCACATTCGTGTAGAGCTTTCCAAATGCTATTGTGGGATATCGAGTCAAAGGCCTTCGCATAGTCAATAAATCCAAGGTAGAGTGGCTTGTTGTGCTCTATATATTTCTCCATAATCAAATTTAGGGTGTGGATGTGATCTGTTGTGGAAAAGTTTTTTCTGAAACCAGCTTGTTCCGGAGGCTGAAATCTCTCTGTAAAAACTGCTAAGCGATCTTCAAGACATGAAGCGAATAGTTTATATATATTAGGTTGTAAGCTTATTGGTCGGTAATTTCCAATATCCGCCGGATCTCCTTTCTTGTAAAGTAATATTATGTCAGATTTTGCCCATTCATTTGGTATTGCTCTGTCGTCTAGAATTTTGTTAAATAAGGTTGTTAAGTAGGGTGTTAGTATGTGTTTGCCCAATTTTATTGTTTCGTTCGGTATTCCGTCTGGTCCGTTACTTTTGCCGGGTTTCAGAGATTCGATTTTCTTTATTATTTCAAGTGTAGAGAATCTAGTTAAGGTAGTAGAGTTCGGGTTGGTCGTTTCAATTTCTGGAGTCGTTTCTATTGCCGAGTATAGGTCGTTAAAAAATGTTGTTGCCTTTTCTATTATTTTAGATCTTGACAATATTTTTTTGTCGTTTGTATTATCTTTTATGTAGGGTATCCATTGTTTAGTGGTATTAAGAACTTTTAGACCTTTTTTAAGGCTGCCTGTAGATTTCAAGTGTGTTTCAATTACTGTTATTCTGCGTTCTATGCGTTCTCGTTTCATTAATTTGTAGATGTTCTTGTAAAGATAGGTACGTTCCCTTTTTTCTTCTTTTGTAAGAGATTTCTTCTGAATCAAGTCGTTTCTTCTTGTGATAAGTTCTTTTATGTGCGCAGGGATGGCTTCCTGTTTTGCTGTCAATGTTTGTGGAATTGCATTTAAACTGGCGATAATCGTTTTCTTAATCTTGTTATATAGGGACTCTACATTTTCATTTTCTTCTAGTTCCATTTTGCTAATGTTTGTATTCAAGTTTTTTATGAATTGTTCTTTTTCTTCGGTCGTACTGAGTTTAGTCTTATGGTTCTTGTAATTTGCTCTACTTTTTTTTTCTGGTGTTATCTGCAGCGTACCCCTTAAGAGTCGATGGTCACTAGGAAACGTTAGATTTGATATGATTTCTACATTCGTAAATTTGTCTTTTCTATTGGTTAATATATAATCGATTTGACTTTTATTTTTCTTTGGCGATAGCCATGTCCACATGGTTTTGTTGTTCTTTTTGAATAAACTATTTGTAATGTATAGTTTGTTTTCCCAACAAAACTGGAGCAGTCTTTCACCTCTTTTGTCCCTTTTTCCATAGCAGTATTTGCCTAATATTCGTTCTTCACCTGGGTATTTGCTCTCCAACTCGGGCATTAAAATCTCCTAATATGATTTTCTGGTGGTTATATTGACAGTGTGCATTCTGTAGTTGTTTGTAGAAGTTATCGATGTCTTGGTTGCTCGCGTCAGCTGTTGGTGCATGTATTTGGACAATTGTAAGTTTAGAGGAATTGAATTTGAGATTTAGAATGCAAATGCGTTCAGACACTCCAATGAAGCTTTCAACATTTAGCTTATATTCTTTCTTTATAAGGAATCCTACTCCATATTGTCCTTTCGTTTCCCCGAAGTAGCAGAATATATGTTTGTCTTCTTCTATAATATTATATCCTGTTCGTCTTATTTCGGCAAGGCCGATAATGTCGTATTTTATTTTTGAGATCGCTCTCTCAAAATCTAGTAATCTTTCATCAGATAATAAAGATCTTGCATTGTAGGTGCAGATGTATAGATTTTGTAGTGGAGATGGAGGGTTACAGTCCTTATCCCCCGCGGTGACAAGCCGTATTGGGAGATGTAGAGGGGGTTCCGTTACTCGTTTTTTGACGGCGAGTGTATCTCAGTCGAGCTCGACTCGGACCCTTTTTTCTGTGGTGTGTTGTTCAAGTAGGAGGTAATAAAAAAAAATATAATATATTACCTTACATTATAAAGAGGTACATTTTTGGAGTTTGTTAATTTGTGAGTTTGTAGCATGGTATCTAGAGTGTAATAATCGAAACTACTCACATGATTTCAAAAATTCTTCATCAACAGTGACCATACATAGTCGAAAATCAGAGCCTCATCAATAATCCTATATATATATACTATTATAAATGTGAAAGTCTGGATGTTTGGATGTCTGGATGTTTGTTACTCAATCACGCTTAAACGGCGGAACCGATTTGGATGAAATTTAGCACGAAGTTAGTTTATAGCCTAGATTAAAATATAGGATAGTTTTTATCCCGGGTTTACGCAGATTAAGTCGCGGGTGGAAACTAGTTTATTATAAAAGCTAATAGGCAGGGCAAAGATACGCGTTTATCAGCCAATGATTGAGTAGTTCAGTTGGAAGAGCGCTGCGCTGTACCGGCAATACAGGTAGGCAGGTTCGAGTCCTGTCTTGGGCTGAAGACGTTGATGGTTTATTTTTCCTTTGTATTTGTTCTCTGTATCATATCGTTTAATTATACGGTGTTCGTAAAACAGCATACCGGCCACGTAACGTCATGCGGCTACCTTTTTAAAGATATGAGACTCCGCTCTGCTAAAAGCAAATCCCTCACCAGCAACAATCGGTTCTCATCAATTTTGCCGCCCTTGCTCACTCCCAGTAAGAGTAAGTATTAATTATTACCGGTTTCGGATATAAAGTTTTGTGAGACATGTCTAAAATACTACTAATAAATCCACGGTTAAACTCACGTATTAAATGTTGAGTGCTTCAAGTGACATTGCCGCGAGTTTTCCTGAAGAAGAATTCCCGAAGAGATTGAAACATGTCGCCTGTCGTAACATTTAATACCTGAGTTTAACCGTGGATTTATTATCAGTATTATATGCTTCCTTCACCGAAAACAACACGAGTTGTGTTACACAAATAACGGTATTATTCAAACTGGTACATTCAGGGTGGACATTACTACATATATATTAATATTACTTATATAATTAGGCGTAGTCACTATTACCTATGCCATGAACAGGTGATATTTACAAATAATCTACCAATAATGTACATCTCTCACGGTATCCCACTGTACCGGCCTGAACCAGCTGTGGCAACTGGATATGGCCGGTTAAATATAAGCCTCGTTATTTGTTTATCGCTACACTTTAAGGATTTAACTACAGCTATACCAGTTCATTACCTGTTATAATCACTTTTATAATTAGTCAACGTCCGTCGAAAAGGTTTGTGTCCTCTGGAGCTGTTTGATTTAAATCATTATTTATGTAAACGTTCATCATCATCGTATTAACCAAAAGATGGCCACCAAAAAAACCCGATGTCCGTCGAAAGAGGTGGACTGATGATCAGTTAAGGTCGCGGGAGTTTGCTGGATGCGGGTGGCGCGGGACAGATTGCTTTGGTACGTAATGGGGGAGGCCTATGTCTAGCAGTGGACTCACGTCACGACAGTTTTTTTGTCAAAGTTATCAACAAGGTTAACTGTTCATGGTGACTCCAATGAGTTTATTAGGACTTGGGAGTCATTAAGGTGGCATCGAGCAACGTAAACGGTTAAACTTTGTATTGGATTTCGTTACAAACCTGCTCAATTGCTCTTAAGTGTAGTTAATTTTACCTGACTAGTAAATGAGGATGAAGCCAAAAGGTAATGTAAATTAGTATTAAATTTTGAAAAAAAACAAATAAATATTATCTAAGGAAATAAATAAATAAATATTAGGCGACAATATTTTGTTGCGTCCCTGATGAGGCGCCTGCGCGGCAGCCCGAACAGCCTCCTGCAGACGGTGGCGGCGCGCTTGGATGGTCCCTTCCTGTTCCATTGGGATAGGTTGCATAGGCCATCCAACTGCTAATTGTAAGTGTGATAAAATACCTACTAACATAGTGTTAAGATCACTGTTACTAACAAATTATGGAAATAATATTTCTGATGTAAATTATTAAATAAAAAAATAAATAAAAAATAAAAAATATTACAAAAATCTAACTAGCCTCATAGTAATCTTATAAAGCTTTTGTTATGGGTACTAGACGACGACATAATTATTTGATTATGTATTTACATAGTCATCCAAGACTTAGAAACAAATATTCTTGCTCTTCACACAAATATTTGTCTTTACGAAGCCAGAGGCGTAAACACGTAACTTTTCGAAAGAGCGTTAGGACAATTCAACTGTCATTTTCCCATAAAAAAGTAACAATTAGATCTACCTGACGCACGTACAGTGCGTTACGTAATCGACCTGCGGGACCGCTAGCATCGTAGGCAGATAAATAATGTCCATATTTCTCTGCAATTCTCACTCCTGTAAACCGATAGTCAAGGTAGATATATTGATACTTTGCAACTATCTAAGACTGCCGTAGCCATGTAGCTCTTGAGTTATGACGCTAAAGGTTATGAGCACTTAAAAGGTGTTCCAAAGAGCGCCGGCTTTCAAATCAGGTTTTTAGTGCCTGTAGTTTAGCCGCGAGCTTCAAGATTATGTTTGTTTTATTTTGTTTGTTTCAGAATTTTGTAACATCTTTTTATAATCTTACCAAAGGTAACTTACTAACTACTAGATTTTGCCCGTGACTTCGTCCGCGCGCGGAACTCGTATATGAAAAAAAAAGTATTTATTTCGTAAGATACACTTTGTCCATAATCTAAGCCACCGGGAAGGCCAGAAAAAGCCTGTTGTGGATGGCGCCGCTCTACCTATAGGTTACATAATTTTGTATTCTGCTTAATTAATTAATTAAATGGAGCTACGATATATAGGTCCATACAAACGTTCGCCCCCTCCCCCCATTGCACCTTAGGGGATGATTTCTGTGATAAAAGCTATCCTATCTCCTTCCCTGGGATCCAAACTATCTCCATACCAAATATCATCACTCATCTCAATCGGGCGGTTAAATTCTAGGAACAGATATAGTTTCTGACATATAGGCGGATCCCATTGTGTATACAAATAAATAAATATTACGGGACAATCTTACACAAATCAACCTTGGCCCACGGTAAGCTCAGTAAGGCTTGTGTTGTGGGTACTAGGCGATGATATATATATGTCACCGTTAGATTGTGAAAACCGTCAGTTTATAATCTAATCCGTTATATTGTAAACTGACGGAATATTGAGAACTGCTAAAATAATTCATAATTTTACGCATTCATTTTCGTTAGTTTATAAACTAACAATGTCATATCGTCAAATTGTAAACTGAATCAAATTTGCTTGATTTGGAACGCAACATGTGCGCTGTTTGGTTGAGCGAATTATTCCACTTGCATCAGTTTCCACTTACGTCAGAACATGATTGTTTTTTTTTGTTATTCAGACATTTTCTTCCATTTATTTCGGCACCCAGCAGTGTCGACGGAGCCCCGCTGCGCGGGGCTCCTATTTCTGGGCGCTTTGCCCTTCGGGCAACTGAAGATACCTAACTAACCTAACCTACCTAGTCTTTGTGTACGTTCCGTAGCAAGCCGATTTCATCTCAGTTCACAATTTGACGATTCAACATTGAAAGTTTATAAACTAACGAAAAATATTGCGTTAAATTGTGAACGGTTTTGGCAGTTCACAATATTCCGTCAGTTTACAATATAACGGGTAAGATTATAAACTGACGGTGTTCACAATCTAACGGTGACATATATATATAATAGATACATACATATAGATACTTATATACATATATAACAGCCATGACTCAGGAACATGCAAACATGATAAATACACAAATAAATGCCCTGACCGGGATTCGAACCCGGGACCTCCAGCTTCGTAGGCAGAGTCACTACCCACTGGGCTACGGAGGCCCTTTAAAGTCTCAGGTTATTGTAGCACGTCGTTTTAAAATAAGAACCAAACTACGTTTGGTTGGAGATTCGAGCGTCCTGGCAACGCTTAAGAAAGAAAGAAAGAAAATACATTTATTTATTTAACGTCACAAATTACACAATTAAAAAAACAAATTACACAATTAAAAGACGCAGTTAAAGGGTTAAGGAGGTGTTTCCCGTAGGATATATGGATACTACGTATCATTTTATGATTAATATTGTACCGTATCTGCAGTACAGTTCTACAAGACTCGTTAAATAGGTACCTATTGAAGTAGAACTGTGTCACTTAGTAATATTGAAAAATTCAAAAGAAACTTAATGAAATTATTTTCAAAATTGCTTTCTTGAGGTTAGGATATCAAATATCATTTGTGGTATATGGTACAAAAAAAAATCAGCCATATCGTATCTGGAGGAGCCCAAACTTAGTATGCTTCGAAAATTATTTTTGTTTTAATTAAAAAAAAATGGCGGAAATGTAATGATGTGGTATATTTTTAAAATTGCCTTAAAATGCCCTTTCAAAAAATACCACACACAACTGGTTTCTGAAAAAAAAAAATTACCATACAAAAAAAAAATGTCTAGGCACACAAAAAATCCCGTTGGAAGGGTCCAAAGGGATTTTTTTTTTAGGAACTGCCGGTCAAAAATTTTGTTTTGACCTCTAGTATGCGACATGCGTGTGCCAAATGGCTAAACTGTACCTACATCGATTTGCGGTTTTTCTTTGAAATTGGGCTTGTACGGCTACCACTACATATAGCGCGCGGACCTTAAGGCATGTCACGTCTCGGCTAAGGCTCTAAAATAATTAACAAACAAAATATTTAGGGTCAAAGTCGCCTTGCAAAGTCCTTGCCCCCCGTATATGAAATTTATGTTGTTATATTGACGCTATTTACCTTCGCCTAGGTACCAAATTCTTGGCATTTTCGTTTCAAGAGACAAATTTATTGCTCAAGACGAGAATTTGTAACAGAATTCTTGTTATTTTCTTCGGGGAGTTTTTGTTTTTAGCGCAAAGAAAAAATGCCTTTTTCTCGAAAGGCATTTTAGCTAGACATAAAATAAGAAGATTAAATCAGCTTTCGGAGTTTGGATAATATGTCGTTGTCTAGGGAAAGTAAAAATATTATATTATAAAGAGGAGAAGTCTGTGAGATTGTAGATTTGTATGTTTGTATGTTTTGGGTAATCTCCGGAACCACTAATCCGCTTTCAAAAATTCTTTTACTTGCGTGTAGAATGGACTTTCTAGAAGGTTATAGGCTATATTTTATCCCGCGGGTTTGGCTGCGATAAATGCAGTCAAATTTGTTTAACATTTTATCTGAAAAGAAATTAAGTACGTGCCCGTAGTTGGACGTTGGAAACCCTACGAGTAGAGGGGAATCACGTAACGTTTCGAACGCGCGTCGGTACAATTTAACTGTTAAATTTCCATATAAAAAGTGACTTTTATCTCTACCCGACGTTCGTACAATGCGTTACGTGATCGACCTGCAGGTATCACCGAATAGTGTCAATACTATAGCCGTATTAGGGTTCCCTTTGGCTATGCAGCCTTAAAAAGGTTCACACTCGATTATAGCGGGCCACCCACACATTTATTAGTGAACTAAACTAGTACTGCCCACCGCGTACAGTCAACAACAGAATATCGCTGGGGACTTTAATAATAAATTTAGGTAGATTTTAATACGAGAATATAAGTGAAACTTGATTAAATGTCAAATTAGCGGAGCTCGGTTGGTGGTTGGTTTGGCTTGATAAAGCTAAATTGAGAACTTCTTTCAAAATAATCCATTTTGAAAAAACCAATGCATTATGGGCGGATCATCTGTTTACCCCAAAGTCATATCAAGTAGTTTGAGGCAAACAAAAACAGGTGAACTACAATAATTGGTATATATCTCACTGTCTCACTTATTGAGACACGCCATCTCGCTAAGCAGCAATTATTACTACCGTGGCGAGTCTTAGAGGTTATTCTGAGACAAAACCCAATGTGTAAATTGCGAACACATTAATGCGTCCAAGTATATAGTAACCATCACTGATGTCTGCCATGGTAAAACAGGCAAACATATCTAACAACGTCCTAGCGGCCCTAAAAGTAGAGTCGCCTGACATTTATATTGGCAAGACCTAGCGCAGAACGAAAAGAGTGGAATCACAACCAACGGAGTAAATAAGTAAGTCTCTATCACTATACCTATTCACTATGTTGTGGAACATTACATGGAACAAGTTTTGGAGTTATAAAGAAGCACTGAAATCAGATAAATATGCCTATAAATATAAAAAAGAAGTTTTTAGACTCATGCTTACTGCCTTTTCATACGGATGCCAAACGTGGATATTTAATAAGTACACAAAAACACAAATAAAACTACATACTAAATACTTTGGCACGTGCCAAAGAAGTATGGAACGCAGCATACTCAACAAAAAACGGAGAGACAGGAAAATGAACGTTGATATAAGAAAAATAACTAACTTTCTGGTTGCCTTATCTCACTGCCAAACATTTAAATGGTCATGGGCTGGTTCACACACGCTTTAACAGAGACTAAGTAACTAGCGAATAAGTATAGAAATAGTAGGTAGTCGAAGTAGTGTTAGTTTTTTTTTAATTACGGAAGAATTATTCTCAAAATTGTAACAAATCTTGTGTGTATGTATCTAAAGATTTTATTAATGTTGTTCATGCTAACCGCACTGGCAGAATGCCAAGATACAGGCTCAGCCTAGTTTGGTCTCTGATGGAAAGAAGTCGAATGGATGTTTTTTGGTTTTGCTAATAATCCTTATTGTATTTGTTTTTTGGTCACGAAGCGTGCATGCACAATAAAAAGTGGACTTATAGAGTAACGAAGTGGCCTGGACCATCAGGAAAATGGAGCAGAAGCAGACCGATGGAAAGATGGTCCGATGAAATAGTAAAAGAAGCGGGAAAAAACTGGATACAAATCGCAAAAAATAGGGAATCATGGATGGATATGGAGGAGGCCTATACTCGACGGGAGGTCCTTAATAATGAATAACATTAATTTATCAACCAAATATTTAAATATATTATGAAATGTATCATTTTAAATGAATTGAAAAAGCAGGTTAAATAATTTATTAAGGAATCAAATGGCTATAATAATAATAACACCTATGGGTGTACACAAAACAATAGCAGGAAAAATACACAAATATACCAACCTTAAAGATGAAGTTACCAGGATCTGGAACCAGGAAAAAGTATACATCGTTCCTATTGTTCTATCAACCACTGGCGTTATTCCTAAATACCTCCACCACAGTCGGAAGCTCATTGATCTTAAACGAAATACTTACATGCAGATGCAGAAAGCCGCAATACTGAATACATGCAGAATTGACAACACTTAAATGATAACTTTAATAAAAAATAGTTACAACGTAGTCAGATGTCATCTACTTGGCTTCAGCCCGTAGATGACATTAATTACCAGCAGCTCAAGTGGTGTGCAAAGAAAAGTGCTGGTGACTGTACTAAACTTCTAATACTACAATGCGGTAGCTTCGGCCACTAATCAAAAGCTAGCGGTTCTTAGAATAGCCTCCTCGGGCTTCAAGTATTTATTATGTGCCGGGCACCCGCGGAAAAGGACCCCAAACTAGGAGAACCTGTTCCTATGATACGGAACCATTTACAGTACAATAGAGATGTATCCGAGTTAATGTATCGGATTGAAATCAAATTTATATTTGCGTGCACTCGTTCTGAAATAAAATACAGATCTGGGGGTACGGTAGTGCCCCCGCCAAGTCCAGCAAAAGAGCCACGGCCCGGCCGTACTATTCTTTTCGCGATGCCATTCAAGTCATTTTCAAGATCCTGTAATTTTTAGTAACATGTAGGGCATATTGTGGCTTAGATATATTCTCAATAGCATTCAATTTAAACTATTAGTTAAAGAACTATTGTCCGTCAAAGTTCCTTAGTTTTGTCACTGACATGCTCACTCATAATGATCATCATCATAGGTAATTCTAAGGTACTTCTAGCAGACCCACAAGCTCTTAATTTTAAACATAATTAGTTTTTAGCATATTCATTCATAAAAATAATCTAAAAATAAAAAATAAATGCAATTTCAGTCAGTTGTTTGCCACTGTCGTAGTAGGTATATACAAAACTATGGACTTTAATAATCATGATTCAAACGTTGATATCGACGGTGGAAAGGCAAAACCACTGAAGCGACATTTTTTGAATTTTATAGGAGAGCATTTTAAAGTTTTATTTTGACAAAAAAATCGTAACTTTATTTCTTGTTAACTTAGAGCGTTGAGTTATATGCACGTGTTATTTCAAATTATAATAGCTATTTAATAAAAATTATGTTATTCTCCTAAACAAGGCGGGTTCGAAAATAAATGTCGCTTAAGTGAAAAAGCCCCCAATAAAATCCCGGAAGAACCATTGAAGCGACACCATCATGCGACAACAGTTATTTTCAACATGTCCGAAGAAACACTTAAGTACCTTATCTTATGAAATATTTACCTGGAAGAAACACTTTAAGTGACATGACATCGAAAATGAACGATTTTTAAAAATACTGTATGCGACCATGGTTATGATTGAGTGTACGGTTAAGTGACGGTTAGATTTTACTCAAAAAGTGTGTCGCATAAAGTAACATTTTATAAATTTGGCGCTTATTTTTTTATTACCTTAAGCGACATGAAAGTCATCAGATCGCCATGAAACCCGGCTCAATCGGCTGATTTCAACGATATACAAAGTGTCCCAAAACTCAACGATAAGCCGGCACCAGAGGATGGAGCTACTTATGATTAGTCGAGAAAAAATAAGGAAAAAAATATATCTCAATTATTTTAGAAATTACAGAAAAAAAATGAAATTCATCGAAAATCGACATCCCTAATGGTATTTTTAACGACCATGTCTACAAATATTCAAATATTACTGTTTTTTTTTTGTTTTTGGAAACTTAAGTAGCCCTGCTATCTAACACAGTTCTTAAAAATACCATAATACATGTAGTTTTTACACAAAAAATAATCAAAATCGATTTTGTCCCTACAATTTTGAAAGATTTTTTCTTACAGTCCACTTTCAATCATCATGGTGTAAAAAAATTGTATTGACACCACAATGGCAATTATTTTCAAAAGTTGACGCAACTAACCAAGATTCCAAAATGGTATAATACTTTAGGAAACCTAGTCACAAAAAAAAAACAACGAATTTTTAAACAAGAATCGACATTATTTAATGTTGGCGGTAATCACTTTTACTGTACCCAAAAAAGGATTTTTGTTGTTGAAAAATGTTGAATAAATGCAAAGAAATGGTACAATTTTTTTTAATTTTTTTAAATTCATTTACTACATTATTAATACATTAGTAAATGTTCAAATTGCCTGCCACCGGCATTAATACAGACATGACATCGCCTTAGAAATGATCGTTTTATCCGTCGTGCATATCTTCTACCATTGATATGATCCGCAGCTTGTGTGATTTTTTGGCGAAGCTCGTCCAATGTTGCTATGGGTTTTGAGTAGACTTTGTCTTTAAGACAGCCCCAGTAGAAGAAGTCCAGGGGGTTCAGGTCGGGCGAACGGGGTGGCCACAAGATAGGACCAAGTCGCCCGATCCAACGCCCTGGATACTCTTGGTTTAAGTATTCTCGCACTGCACGGGCATAGTGAGCTGGGCAACCATCATTTTGAAACCACATGTTTTGTAAATCACGTAAAGGCACGTCTTCTAATAATTCAGGCAAGTCGTAGTTACAAGGAAACCTTAATGGTGATGGCTATTTGAACTTTTTACAAAACGACTTGCCTGAATTATTAGAAGACGTGCCTTTACGTGATTTACAAAACATGTGGTTTCAAAATGATGGTTGCCCAGCTCACTATGCCCGTGCAGTGCGAGAATACTTAAACCAAGAGTATCCAGGGCGTTGGATCGGGCGACTTGGTCCTATCTTGTGGCCACCCCGTTCGCCCGACCTGAACCCCCTGGACTTCTTCTACTGGGGCTGTCTTAAAGACAAAGTCTACTCAAAACCCATAGCAACATTGGACGAGCTTCGCCAAAAAATCACACAAGCTGCGGATCATATCAATGGTAGAAGATATGCACGACGGATAAAACGACCATTTCTAAGGCGATGTCATGTCTGTATTAATGCCGGTGGCAGGCAATTTGAACATTTACTGTAGTATTAATAATGTAGTAAATGAATTTAAAAAAATTAAAAAAAATTGTACCATTTCTTTGCATTTATTCAACATTTTTCAACAACAACAATCCTTTTTTGGGTACAGTAAAAGTGATTACCGCCAACATTAAATAATGTCGATTCTTGTTTAAAAAATCGTTGTTTTTTTTTGTGACTAGGTTTCCTAAAGTATTATACCATTTCGGAATCTTGGTTAGTTGCGTCAACTTTTGAAAATAATTGCCATTGTGGTGTCAATACAATTTTTTTACACCATGATGATTGAAAGTGGACTGTAAGAAAAAATCTTTCAAAATTGTAGGGACAAAATCGATTTTGATTATTTTTTGTGTAAAAACTACATGTATTATGGTATTTTTAAGAACTGTGTTAGATAGCAGGGCTACTTAAGTTTCCAAAAACAAAAAAAAAACAGTAATATTTGAATATTTGTAGACATGGTCGTTAAAAATACCATTAGGGATGTCGATTTTCGATGAATTTCATTTTTTTTCTGTAATTTCTAAAATAATTGAGATATATTTTTTTCCTTATTTTTTCTCGACTAATCATAAGTAGCTCCATCCTCTGGTGCCGGCTTATCGTTGAGTTTTGGGACACGTTGTATATAACTCTATTTTGACCAAAATGTCGCTTCAGTGGTTTTGCCTTTCCACCGTCGATATCAACGTTTGAATCATTTTACTGACTGGTAAACGTTAAATAATATATATCTCGCTGGATTTTAACGAATGTAATGATTACTGACGGTTTGAAAAAAACCAAGTCTATATGTGCTATACATACATGTCATATGCTATGAAGAACTTAAAAATTTAGGAATTTTGGGTTGTCATTTCGCATCTGTTTCGCATTTCAATAAGATTCGTGCGCATATGTTCACATTGAAATGCGGATACGATGCGAAGGAACAAAAATAGGCCTCTTGGATAAAGACAGTATAATGAAAACCCCTCGCGTGTAGATACGTAGACAGTTCATCTTATTATTCCACCAACCTACTAGGCACCTGCGTCCTGCGTCCATCTCGGCCGTCGAGATTGATAATGAATGGCACGACATTTACAAAGAGCGGCATATATTTATATGCACGTTCGTATTTTACACAGAGAAGGGGTAATACATTAATCCTCTATCTAATACGGTACCTATATATTTGAACTATTAGAAAATCTACTTAGCAGAAGACTAGCAGAAGGTCCGATTTTTCTATCGTTGTCGATTTAAATTATTCGTCAATATTGGATTAAATTTTGGTAGGTTTGAAGAGCTAGTGATGCTGTGCTGTGTGTATATGTATATAAATAAATACAATATAAAAATATGTCCCTAAAATTTTGTGTGAAAAATCCCATACGTTTTGTCACTCTATCAATGGAATAAAATTGTAGGACACTAAGTATAGGAAATTGTGCGGACATTGTACCTCTACAGAATGACAAACTCTTCCTACCTACCAAATAGGGAATATTACTGCAATGTTCTGCCGCCAGACGCAGCACTACCTCTAATAGTAAACCAGTATACGAATATAAGTAGGGATTCACACACACATGCACAATTGATTGTCAAATGAGTGACAAGGATGCTTGCATAGACAATACCGCAAGTGGGAACGAGATACAATGTCAACGCTGCTAGTGTCGCCACCTACGAAGAGTATTGCGTAATGTTCCCTATTGTATCCAATTCTTCCAAAAAAAAAACGAAAGCTATAAAAAAAAAACAACCTGCCGATTCCAGCCAATTAGCGTTATCTCAATACCCTTTTAAGAGGTGTGCGAAGATTTGTTTTCATATAATTGTCACCTCGCGTGCCATAGCATATCGCAGCAATATGTGAAAACACAAATTCGCACATCTCCAGTGGATGTTCACCGTTACACGGTAGTTTTATGTTCTGTGTTATTAAATGAGTTGTGCAATAAAGTGTGTTTGGGTCATACACTTTAGGTTCGCGTCTTTCCTAATTTCCTATTGACATTGTCGTATTTTTGGTTGGACTCTTAATCCGCATAAGCGGCGTTGCATCGTATACAGGGTGGAATAAAGATAAAACGGGGCAGTAAGGGTAGCTACTAGATCCCTTGCCGCCACGCAAAAATGGCATAAGGATTTCATTCTTAACTTTTCAAGTGATGACTATCTATTTTTTTTTTAATAAAGGAATGAATTCTCTCATTTCTAATCTAAATGAAGTTTTATCCGTCTCCGTACAATTTGATGATCGTCTAACTAAAGGACTACTTGCACTTTGGGATTCCCATACTAGCTGTATGGAAAAAGTTTTCTTTGATTTCTGGGCGTTCTAGTCAGGGACTGCATAACCGAAAAATACCGGTATTCTATTTTAACGGTATGACGTTATATCGGTTGTCAAATAGCGGTTTCGATAGCGGAACCTTTATATTTCGCTACCGAAATATAATATTATTATGCGATAAAAAGATTATTTATATGCATGTAAGCTCTTAACTATTGACCACAGGAAATACGTATTTTGTTTTAAAAAACAATATGTATTCATGACCCATTTGTATTGTTGTATTGTATTGTATTTAGTAAGAAAAGCATCTAGATTATATTAGTTTCCAAAATCGGCGGAAAGGTCATAAACATATGTACCAATTTTTAACTTGTAAAACGAAACAAAATAACAAAAGAATAGCGCCAGCGAGATCATCGGCCGCGCCACCATATTTAAAATTCGAAGTGTTATTTATGCCGTTACTAAATCAAGTTAATTATAATTTGCTAAACGAACGCCCCGCCCACCGTTCGGTACGCACTGTAACTGCGTAAGGTCGTAACATTACTGATTTTGGAACCCGTGAAGGCAATAGTACATTGTTTAACAAGGGGCGTATGAGGAATATTGCAAACGAGAGTATATCAGAAGCCCGACGCCGTAAGGCGGATGGCTTTTGATGACTCGAGTTTGCAATATTCTTACGCCCGTGTTATACACAATGTTTTTCATCACATTTGCGAGGAAATAAATAACTACAAAAGACAGAAAAATCTATGTTTTATACAAGCGCACCAATCAAATGTTGACGAAATTGACAACTTCACTTCCAGATAGACAGCATAGCTTCAATATTTCAACCAATAACAGAGCATGGAGCATGTGGTTCTTGCAGGGCATGGCCTGCTCGATTTTATTTTCCAACCAATCACAGAGCAGAATTCTTGTCGTACGCGGCCGTCCAGATTTGCTTAACCAATCAGATTCACATTCAGATTTTATTTCTCAATTAGTAATACATAATTTTCATACATTAGGACAAAAACATGCACACAATATTGAGATCGTCAGTAATATCCAGGTTCACAAATATACAATCAATAATTAGGAGGTTTAATGAAGTGTTGTCATATGTTTACATGGGTAAGTATAGTACAATTCCAAAAGTATTTAGGTTTAAGAACATTCAATCAGATCACACACAAGCTCATTACTCCCTTGGGACCATTATTTCCCGCGGGAACAATTTAGGCCATTGTGCTTCTGTATACAGGCATGGAATAACACCATTTATGAGCAAGTGTGATGAAAAATAAATAAATAACAAGTGAAATCAAAAAACCCAAAAGCTTTTTTCAAATAGCCTATTGACACTCACACGCTCAGAGACCTTATACATCTCTGGGGTACTAAATTAATATCATAAACTTATTGTTAATTCTGATACAGACCTTATATCGAATGTAATTGATAATATTTTACAATTTTGGATTTTTTTACTTTTCATTTAGTGACATTTAGTTTGTTAACCGTTTAGGTACTAATTGGTTAAAATCTGCAGTTTTAACATGATTATTGTGTAAGATTATTAATATTATATTGTAGAATACCATTTGACATGTAAAAGTGCCCTTGTGGCCTATTTGCAGAATAAATAATTGATTTTTGATTATTTTTTTTGACACGATTATGAGGAATCCAACGATACCTCATATTACAAAATCCATCAAGCCGCTTGGACCGTAGCCGGTGAAATATAATTTTCTTGTACACATACATACACTCGAAAAACATAACCCTTCTTCTGAGGCAGTCGGGTCATAATTAAATAGTTGGGGACAATTTTAGACAAATTGAACTAGCCCCATAGTAATCTATGGTTTGTGTTATGGGTACTAGACGACGATATATTTCATAGATATAAAATACTTAAATACATACATAAAAAAGCATCCAAGACTCAGATTTGATTCATGCTCATCACACAAATAATTGCCCTTACCGGGATTCGAACCCAACTCACCATCTCTAAAGGACACTGTTAAGGAGCAACAATTTTTTGAGTGATGATTCTCTGGATAAAGGGCACAGTGTAAAAAGTAACAGTGGACTAGTTTGACGTTTGCGGGTTTGACAACGTCATGTCCCAAGCTACATGTATGCATCTTGGGCTCACCCTATACGACCCTCGCACGATTGCCCTGTCTAGACGGCTTCGTCGACTGACTGTATTGGTTTATAGACTGTGTAAAGGGTATCTTAGGATGTGAATCCCTCCTATACATAGACTATTTGTAAGAGAGTTCATCTTATCCGTTCATCATCATCATCATATCAGCCGAAAGACACAGTGAAAAAATTACCGGTCCTGCGCCACCCGCATCCAGCGGAATCCTGCGACCTTTACCAGGTCATCAGTCCACCTTGTCTTGGGTCTACCCATGCTGCGTCTTCCGGTACGTGGTCGCCACTCGAGAACGTTTCCGCACCAACGCCATCGGTTCTAGCCGCACTGCCACTAAGTTCAGCGGTTCGGAGGGTTATATCGGTTACCTTAGTTCTGCTGCGATCACGCCTCCCAGAAACTCCCAGCATAGCCTTTTCCATTGCTCTTTGGGTTACTTATCAGTTCAGCTTTTTAAAATTAAATCGTTTATTAAGTATAAATATCAACTTTCGTATTATGTTAATGGAACCACTTTAGTATATTATAAATATTGTAATATCGATTTAGCTCTTAACTCTTTGGGGATAATGAATATTACTATCCACTCTATAGCTAAAATGTTAGCTGACAGAGATTTGTCATAGGTATAAATTCGGCTTTGTTATTTAATCTTGTAATCAAAGTAGGTAC
Source organism: Epinotia brunnichana (assembly GCA_963854355.1). Taxonomy (NCBI): domain Eukaryota; kingdom Metazoa; phylum Arthropoda; class Insecta; order Lepidoptera; family Tortricidae; genus Epinotia; species Epinotia brunnichana. The sequence continues at coordinate 10,310,659 of OY977959.1, forward strand.
TCACAAGTTGACATAAAGCTAAGTGGAGACCATTTCAAATTCTCACTTCCTGTTACTTCTGTTATGTATTAGCCTAAGTTTTAAAACGTCATGAATAAACTTATTTTCTTTCTTTACATACCTAGGTACATAGTTACAAACATAAAGTCGCTTAAGTTGTTTTTCAACATCCCGGCTGATTGCCTCCGGTGGTCATACAAATCGCATCCAATCCTGTTCTCGATAATTTAATTACTGCTCGTTGAAAACAACATATTTTTATACAGCAATCGAACTGTTATCGATTTACAACCTCTTATCTGTGGGCGCGAAAAAGTACACAAATCACACCTCTCGCTCGCACCTTTTTCCTTTTTTCGAGGTCGGCGGGGAGACGAAAGATCTTTCTTAATTACTTTACTGAATATAGTTCTTGAGCGGAATGTTTTGCTGTGTAATTTTGTAAATCATGCGAGATCACGCGTGATTTTTGGTGCGAGCTAAATCTTGCAAAAGTCATGCGAGATCTCGGTATTTCGAGATCTTAGTAGGGCAGAGTGCTAGTACAAATCGTCGTAAATGTGGCCACGCCGGACAAAATCACAATTTTTTTTTCAGGTACTTGTTAGGTCCATAGCTTTAGGTTTTTGGTAGGAACCAACTCCTCAGTCGGCCATCTTTAATTTTATGGCGGCCATTTTGAATGATAGGTATTCATATCTTGAGATCTAAATCACTAAACAAAAATAAAACGTAAAAATATATATATTTTTGCCTATTGGATTAAAAGCTAGATTTGCCCGTTTGTTCACGTGAACTTCCGTATCAACTTCCATCATCAATTTCATCACTCGGGGATAAATGTATGGTTCTTTGCTTGTACATTTAAACAGTCTCATTCATCCTGAGGGTCGGGTTGGAGTCTCGCCCAAAAAGGATTTTTAAAATTCCTTTGTGATGAGAGTTCCAGCAGACCATCTATCGGCCTTCACTAAGGAAGAATTTTGGCCGAAGGGAATCAAGTTGCGGCGTTTTCACGGTCGGTCGGTTACCTGACACCATGAAATTGCGCAACACATGGCAGTAATTAGTGTGTTTTCGTAGTTTTTAATAAATTTATATTGATATGTATGTTAGTCTTTAAGGTATTTGTAATAATTAGTTGCCTGATTAAAAAAAAAACTTGAAAATCCTTTTAGCAGTTTTTGCGTGATTGAGCAACAATTCAAACTTTCACATTTATATAGTTAAAGTAGTATTAAGAAAGTCTATCGTCCCGTTCTACCCTAAACTTTCACACGGGAACCTCCACGCTCACCCCAGCTCGCGCTTGCCCACTTGAGTTTTTTTTCTTTTTCCCCACGCACGGCCGCGTCCGGCCAGTTATTTTCGCGCTTCTTTTTCTTCAGTTAATGGCGTTTAAGCGGCATAACGTGTTCGCTGTGACGTTTAACTTATTATTATTATTCGACGTACGCTGACGGTAAACGCACTAATGCGAGCCATTTTGCAATTATAGGCCTGTGGTAGATACTTGGAAATGTAAATATTATTGGAATTTTTATGTTATTCAGTCATAGTTGTTTGACTTGCAAAGTCATAACTATGAGATTTTTAAGTGATTTTATCGTATCGTACCTGGTAAAGGGTCGCGGGAGTCCGCTGGATCTGGGTGGCGCAGGACCCATTTGGCACTCTTTGGGGGGAGGCTTATGTATACCAGTGGACGTCTTTCGGCTGATATGATGATGATGGTGATCGTACACTACCTGTTTCTGTTAAAAATATTTTTCATTTTTTGTCCAGCCCTCATAGGGCTCACCAATCGCTCTCCGACACAAACTTCAATCCCCATTGCAACTAAAGGGGTTTTTTAGTTGGGAATGATTTCCGCCATTTCTGGTAAAATATGTTTTATTTCCTTCCCAGAGCACCGAACCGTCTATAACCGTAAGCGATGTTAAAATATGTATGTATGGAAAGTTTGACGAGTTTCTATGGGATCACAGCTGCTTGGGCCATATTTAACGTTAATCGGTCTGAAATCGTAAGTTTGCAATCCGCCCTCAATCTATCTCTATACTATATTACAACTGATGCAACGATTAAAGGATGACTCATGCTAGAACGGGCCGTATCCGGCCCGGGCCGTTTTCTCAGAAAAACGATGGCGTTTTTTCGCGGCAAAGGCAAACCTAAGCCCGGCTGAACCACGGGAGAGGCTCGGAAGCGGCTCAGTATCGGCACGGCCCGCCCGTGGCTCGGCCGGGCTTAGGTATGCCTTTGCCGCGAAAAAACGCCGTCGTTTTTCTGAGAAAACGGCCCGGGCCGGATACGGCCCGTTCTAGCGTGAGTCATCCTTTAAACGTACAAAAGTAACTACTTACTTACTAGTGACTATCAAGTGTCGGTCCATACCACGTCCAGAGGGGTAATCACGTAACGTTTTGAACGCGCGTTAGGACAGTTTATCTGTCATTTTTCCATACAACATTAATTTGACGTTTAGATCTACCTAACGTACGTACAATGCGTTACTTGATCAACGACACAACATCATAAGTCGTTGCAGCACGACGTTACTGTCAGATTTTCCATTCGACGGACGCGCTGCGCAGCAAAGTCAGTGCCACGTGGACCCAAATGACTGTTGTCGTTGCGTCTATAGGATGGTAAGGTGGAGGCTGGTTAGTTATAGGCCTCCCGGTCCTATCTCCGTTTGGTTGCGTGTTCAGGTTGCCTTTCTTGGATCGTAAAATCAAATGCCGGTTATATTGGAGAAAACTGTATTGGTAAACTGTGTGCACTATGAAAACTAAATAATAAATCAAAATACAATGTTCACAAGCGTTTTTAGAAGGAATCGATGTGACAAGACAGAATAAAAATCTATACATAAAAATGTTTCTATTTTTGAATCCCTGACCAGCCAGTCGTGCAACAATGTTGCCACACTAACGTCTCTACCCTGCATAAAATAGCTTGGTTAGTGTACTTCTAGAAGCTGATGGTCCCGGGTAAAAAAACATATGATAAGATAAGATTAAAAATCCCCAATCCCCAATAGTCAATTTGTTGTTGTGTTTGTTGTGTATTTATTCCTTGTTTGTTATGAAAGTGATGAGCACGATTATTTGTTTCAAAAATCATCCAAGGCTCCTATGATTTCTATGTATTAAATATATCGTCATCTAGATCCATAACACACCTTATTGAGCTGACTATACCTCATTCAATATAACATTTGATTTCTAACGGAAAAAAATCTTCTACGATTCTTCGTTTATCCAGGATTGAAAAAGGGAACATACGAGTATTGTACTAGTTATACTTATTTCAATAATTAAGTGCTTTCATCGATGACCGGTTAGCCTAGTGGGTAGTGCCCCCTACGAAGCTGAAGGTCCTGGGTTCGAATCACGGTTAGGACACATATTTGTGTGCTGAGCACGAATATTTGTTTCTGAGTCTTGAATGTTTTCTATGTATTTAAGAATTCCGCCAAGCCACATTAACATTTCCACATTTTTTTTCCAATTTACCACATGAACTAATTTTTGAGAACAAGAGCGTTGATTTTTAGACCAATAAACCAAATCGCTGTATGTGGGCCGATGATATTTGAGGACTTCCGTCAATTCCTCAAGGATCTCAGAATTGCCTTTGGCACATCATTGTTTGCTATTTCAACGGAATAATATCAGAATCTGTGACGTACTTATATAGTTTGAAGTACATCATTGAGAAGTTCCACAAGCCATCTGTGGTCTTCATCATCACTTCCACTTCACCAAATTTATGATTTCCGGGTGTAAATACACGAGTTATAATAGAAAATACCTAAATTATTTATATATTTGAGGATTTCCCTCAATTCCTCATGGTTCCAATTTGGAAGCATATACTTTCAGCTAAAAAAAGAATTGTACGAATCGGTTCATAAATGACGGAGTTCTGAGGTAACAAACATTAAAAAAAAAAAATACATCCGAATTGAGAACCTCCTCCTTTTTTTGAAGTCGGTTAAAAAAATAGAAAATACCTACTCTGTAGCGGTAGCTGACTTTTAGTAACTTCAACTGCTCTTGGTCGGCCGCGGCTTCACTTGGCAAATTTTGCGCAAATGGCAAAAAAGCAGTACAAAGCTTCATCGAAAAATAGAATGAAACTTGTATGGTAGGATTAAATTAAAATAAAATAAAATAAAATAAAAATCGCATGACGATTGACGCACGATTTTTGTACCTTTAATGATCCTCCATATGTTTATTCGTTTATATTCGTATTTTGAATACCAAAGCGGATTATTCTTGCATATGTTTCACCATGCAATTTTAATCTTAACTTCAAGCCCAATAATAATTATATTCATAACTTGTTTGCTAACCAGCTTAAGCTGACCCTTGCAATTAAATGTAAATAAACATATACAATAAGTGCGAACGCAGACGGCTTATCGGGATCGGCATAATAAAAAGTAAACAGGCTTTGGGGTCCCAACAAGTGGTCAATGTTACGGCAGGGAAAGAATTAGTGTACAGTTGGACTTAGATAAATAATTATATTAAGGGACAATCTTACACACTTCAAACTAGCTACACTTTATTTTGTTTCCGTTTTCACTTTGCAATGTTTTGTGTAGGTACAATAAAGTAATACATAAATACATGATAATAATAATAAATCATCATCCTCCTAGCGTTATTCCCGGTTGTGCCCCTAAAGGAGCCCGGGGGCCACCTAATTCCCAAGATTTGACATAGGCACTAGTTTTACGAAAGCAACATTAATAATAAATATTAAGAGAAAATTTTACACAAATCGAACTAGTTCCTTAGTTAGCTCAATAAGGCTTGTAATATCGTTACTAGACGAAGATATATTTAATAGACGTAAATACGTAAATACATACAAGGTCAGGCAACGCAAAGGTATAGATAGAGGGAAATGCTTGGAACACATTTATTGACTTCGTGACTTTGTTTGGACTAGTTAGGAGATGAACATATCAAAAGTTCCCGCCCGTAGCCCTTGAGCCGGGAGGGAGGGGGTTTGAAGGTCCCATTTTTCGGTTTTTCGCTTATATCTCGAAAACTATGCGTCCTAGCGACATGACTATGCTTTACGAAAAAAAAGTTGATTAAATTTGCTACAAGTTTTATATTGTTAGAGTTTTCGATAGCTTGTGTAGTTTTCGAGATATTTGCTCTTGAAAGTCTGTGATTTAGGAAAACAACAACTATTTATTTACCTTCTTCGTCTTTGACGGTTATTCCTCATCAACCTCAAGCACGAAAGTAGCAGAGCATCAAAGGCGCTATCGGCTCAGCAAATTTGATGACCTAAATTGCACCGCGTACACCGAGATAAACGTCAAACAAGAATTTGAAGATTTTGAGTGACAATTATCTCTGAAAAATGGGACCTTCAAAATTCTTTCACCTGCGTGTAGTATAGGCTATATTTTATACCGCGGGTTTGCCTGCGTTATTTGCAATACTCGGGTGAAGCCGCGCGGGTAGCTAGTAATAATATTTATTATAACCAAGCAATGGCACTGAAACGTGGTCGCTTACAATGGGCCTCATAAGAAGGCTCAAAGTCACCCAAAGGGCAATGGAGAGGGCTATGTTGGGAGTTTCTCTGCGTGATTGCATCAGAAATGAGGATATCTGCAGCAGAACCAAGGTAACCGATATAGCCCTCCGAATCGCTAAACTTAAGTGGCAGTGGGCTACGGCCATCGGTTCTACATTGCACGTAGAACCGATGGCCGTTGGGGCGGAAAGGTTCTCGAGTGGCGACCACGTACATACCGGAAGGCGCGGCGTGGGTAGCCCCCCCCCCCCCCACAAGGTGGACTGATGACCTGGTAAAGGTCGCGGGAGTCCGCTGGATGCGGGTGACGCAGGACCGGTCATTTAGGCACTCTTTGGGGGAGGCCTATGTCCAGCAGTGGACGTCTTTCTGCATTTATGATGATGATGATAACCAAGAAAATCTACTAAACTTAACTAAATACTTCAATTTTATTGTTTACAAACCAAAGTTCCCGAAGAAAATATACTTTTACTTGGTATGCGAACCACGGGAAAAAGCTTACCGACAGTTCATTTACAATATTTTACAGAAATGCAGTACACTCGGCACCTCAGCTGCATAATCTCTACGTATCGACGACGTTTAGTATTGATTATGTTGGCTGATTATACCTGCGCGGCTGCTGAAAAGGATGATCCTTGAATATATGCCGGTTAGGGTGACTGTACTTTTATGTAGTTATTTACAATAATGTGTGTTTTTATTGCATGGGATTTTTGCCGCCTGTTTAATATAATGTTCGGGATTAGGTAGTGTTCGTAACTAATTTTAAATCAATATAACAAACAATTCGAATTTAAAACTGACTGCTCATTTCACTAATCCTTTTTAACGTAGATTTCCTGGTTGTATCCTCAGTCCTGGTCGATTACGTAACGCAATGTACGCGCGTCAGGTAGATCTAAATGTCACTTTTTGTATGAGAAAATGACAGTTGATTTGTCCTAACGTACGTTCGAAACATTACGTGAGCATCCCTCTGATATAAGCTCAAGGCTCGTCCACCAGCAGTGGCTTCAATTTGAACTATTAGTTTAAGAACTCACTGACATACACATAATGATCAACATAATTCTAAGGTAATTTTAGCAGACCCACAAGCTCCAAATTTTAAACAAAATTAGTTTATAGCCTATCATAAAAAACCTAAAAATATTGCAATTTCATTCACGATTCAGAGATATAAACGGTATAAGTAAGTTTGTAATCCTGTACAAATACAGGCGATTCCAAAGTTACTTTTGCGGTTCCTTCCCGCAAAACTACACAATTGTTATTTGCGGTTGGTAAAAGAACATTTCCATACAAAGTTGATAACACAATACCTAACCTACAAAATGAAATGAGATGCCATAAAAAAACATTCTATGTAAAAGTAGGTCAAGTCTCGAAACTCTTCCACAGTAAAAATTGGTGAGATATTTCCTAGAGCCAAGTCAGGCATTCTTATTTAATCTTTTTTTGCTTGCTAAATAAAATTTTGTGACTTGGCAATCACACTTGCATAGTTTTGATCTGCAGCAATCAGAAAATGCAGTGAAGTTGTGTGATTCCCAAGGGGCAGAATTTTATTTAGCAAGTAAATAAAGATTAATAATGCCTGACTTGGCTTTAGGAAATATCTCACCACTTTTGACTGTGGAAGAGTTTCGAGACTTGGGCTACTTTTTACATGGAATGTTTTTTTATGGGATATACTTTTCCAAGCCCGGTGATCGCTACCATGTTAATTTAGTATTTATACTAAGTTATAACTGATTTCATCTTCCAGCGTTATTCCCGGTTGTGCCCTAAAGGAGCCCGGGGTACACTTTGACACCTAATCCCAAGATTTGACACAGGCACTAGTTTTACGAAAGCGACTGCCATCTGACCTTCCAACCCAGAGGGAAACTAGACCTTATTGGGATTAGACCGGTTTCCTCACGATGTTTTCCTTCACCAAAAAGCTAAAAGTAAAAATTCCGTACATAAGTTCCGAAAAACTCATTGGTACGAGCCGGGATTCGACCTGTAAACACATATTCAATTTGACAGGAAATTATTTAACTGGCTGCTTGACATTTGCTTTTATTCCGTAAATGAATTTTTAAATTATTAATTTTCTAATTATTACTTTTATTATTAATTTGTCGTATTGTATGTTGTATTTAATTAATATTTATGTCTTGATAATTTGAATGTTTATGATTTAACTACTTAAATTCAATAATATTTCTACGCCGATATCGGCAGGATATGTGAAACTGAAATTTGTAAGACATAACAACAATTGTACCATATTGGGAGAAATAAACTTTTCTATTTCTATTTCTGTTATCATACTCATACTCATTTATTTATAATATTATAAAAATATTACACGTCACATATTATTCACAATTTCATATTATAAGCAATTCAATCTTATATATGTTTATACATAATAATATCATTCAATTATTATTTTCATAAATTTATTTAAATTATAAAAGGCATGTCCAATTAGCCATTTTTTAATTTATTTTTGAAGGTGTTTGTGCTTTCCTCCATCGTAATGTCTTCAGGTAGTTTGTTATACACCTGCATGGTATATTAACATGCGCCAGATAGTTTGCCGCATAGTATATTAATATGTTTGTCCCATTTGAGGGCGGATATCTATTTTTGTTAATGTATGCCTTACCTAAAAACTGCCGTTCTCACAGTCAAATTGTTACTACAGTTTTGTGGGTTTTATGTTTGATTTTAAGTATGTATAATTTTACTTATTAAAATTTATAAATAAAAAAAAATCTGATGAGCCGAGAAACATTATAAAACTCGGTTAAAATTAAAATGTAATAAGCATGTTAATTTTTAGAAAACTGTCCCGAGTAAAAATTTAATATGGTGACCGGTACAAGTGGCGCGGATACCACACGGGAATTGGTACAGTCAGCCCGTTTTACACGCAAGCTCATTTCCATAATACAACGTTCGTAACTGTACCTATAGCAGCTCATGCATAAAACTAGTTTTTAGGATTTTGGAGGCTTTTAAGTATTTTATATATCTTATTTTGTGGGCGTACATGACCAGTCCAGTTCCATTTGAGACTAGCAGTCTTGACTATAGATTAGATTAGATTATAGATTTCTTTATTTCATAATATAAAATACAATATAATAGTACATTACTTACCTAGGGCGGTTAAACAAAGAATGTCTCAGATAAATATGCGCTCTGAGGCTTTCTTTATTACCGCCCGTGGTAAGTACAACATTTTACGTCTCTATATGGCCAGGAAGTGGAGTTTTCCGCACGCATGGCGTGCGGTAATTCGTACTTTATGGCCAGGTATGACGTAAATTACTTTACAATGCACTTGCTCTGAAACTGCCCCTTTATATTGTTCAACATAAACACGGGAAGTGCTCGATGCCAGCACGGCGGCCGCAGGAGGACCGTGCCCGTGCGGAATGGATTTCAGTACAACATTCTCGCACACTATGCGGGAATGAGATTTCGTGAGTTCGTGACAATTAAAATTTCTCCTTTTATGCATATTTTTTTTATTTCCTCGCATGATTCATTGTAAAATGTTGTATGGTACACGTGCGGATAGGTAATTCCCAACGAGTGGCGATGACCAAAAACACGACAGTCAGGGAGTGTTTTTGATCGACACGAGTTGGGAATTACCTATCCGCACTATACTTTCCGCACTTGTATCATAAATAACTATTACACGTCCACAATGCCCGTTTTCGAGCGCAAACACATAGAAAAGTTTTATTAAACATCACATTTTATACACGCAGTCTACAAGACAGACTTAAGATTAGACTTAAAAAATATGCAGGCACGTACGAGGTTTAACAATGTGTGATGCTAATAATAATTAAAAACTTAGAAAAGTTGAAAAACCCTTGATATTATAATTTCAAAGTTCAATATCTCAGAACCGGCTGAACCGATTTTGTTGAAACGCAGCTAAGAACCATCTCGATCGCGTCAACTTTCGGATAAAAAAAACTGCATTCAAATCGGTGCATTCGTTTAAGAGCTACGATACCACAGACAGAACACAGACACGTCAAACTTATAAGTTTGACGTGTCTATGTGTCTGTCTGTGTGTTATAACACCCTCTTTTTGCGTCGGGGGGTTAAAAAGAGGCTACACTCAGCATAATATTGCAGTGGGTACTGAGTAACGACTTGTTTTTGACATAATATGAGGTGTCGTTGGATTCCTACATATAATTACTTAGAAAACATCCAAGACTCAACATCCAAGAAACAAATATTCATGCTCATTACAAAAATATTAGCCCTTACCGGGATTCGAACCCAGGACCTTCAGCTCCGTAGGCAGCATCACTACCCATACCCACTAGGCTAACCAGCCGTTGCTATAAAAAAACTTGAAAATATATACCCACTCGCTAGTCAGACTCTACCTTCTATATGGACGAAACGATGCAATGAGAATAAGAGATAATCCAGGCAAAATACGGTTTTGAAAAACATTAATTTAAAATAGCGTTTTTTTTCTTTATATCATTTCAAAACTAATAAACTAATATTAATTAGATATTTCTTACAAATAAGCCTAATTGAGGCTTCAGTAAGAACTAAAGAGTATATAAATGTAATAGAATAAGTTTATAATTTTGAATAAATAAAAGTAAAAAAAAAAAAAAAAACATTATTCTAAGATGCTTTATTCAAGAATCCAACAAACTTTCCATCCGGAAGTATTTAAATAGATTTAAATAAAGCATGAATTGTTTTTTTTTTATTATTTATCTTGAATATTATAGAGTAAATGTAAATGAACCAAAAAAAAAGATAAAACCATTTATTAATACTTTTTCTGCCTTTTCAAAAGCTAGTTAAGTTACCATTTTTTTGATGTCTGAAATTTTGTTGGATTTTGTCACTAGGTACCGTCAAACATGCCTACTTTGCCACTAGGGGGAACTTTGCCCAAGAGGAAAATTTTAAAATTTGCTTCTTGGGCAAAGTTCCCCCTGGTGGCAAAGTAGGCATGTTTGACGGTAACTATTTAATTGATTATTTATCCATTACAAAGAAAAAATCTGCTATTACAAATTATTTCGAAATTTGTCATTTTTTCCATACAAGTTGTCAGTTCATTGCCTGGACTAAGAGGCGTTTACTTGGATTGAATGACGTATCCTATAGGATAGGATACCTAGGTCTCAGTTAAAATGACAACCCTTACTTACTTAACTGCCCCAATTGACAACATTTCATTTTTTCAAGTGGGCCATTTTATGATTCAGTTCGCTAGAAAACGTTTTTTAAAGGGACGTATGTTTTTTATTTGTCACTAAATTGTAGGGTCATATCGCCGGTTAGCGACCACCTAATTTCATGTGCCGGTTAGCGACCACTTAGCTGAGTTGGTGAACTGAAAGCATATTTTCTCGTTTTTTTAGTCAATTCCTATTCCATAACTACAAACAATAATGCATACGGCTAACTGTTTCAATAGACTCTGTAGAATTGATGTTATCTTCAATTGAAAAAAACCATGTTCTTCAGGTGGTCGCTAACCGAAGGTGGTCGCGTAACCAGCGAAATGACCCTAATTTTCATTCAGAAATATTAAAGTCAATAGTAGCAAATTCCAGAAGGTCGTAAGTAAATTATGACGTCAATACTACGGCTCTGTATGGCAGCTTGACACACCTTTCAAATGACAGACGTAGTATTGACGTCACACACGGTTTAAACCACATATGTATGAATATAAGGAGATCGGACATGGCGGCCGATTTGTATAGAGTGAGCCTGTCGCAAGTACATTAACCCACACAACGCCCAAGTAATTGACAAGGCAAAGCACGCACACATCTAAAACACACACTCTTGTATACCTACACGCTTATTTGACAATAAACGCGCATCATATCAGGCATTTTGGGAAAAAACGTAATATTCTCTGCGATCAGCACGCGTGCACAGTATGGCAGTGTATGCCCATTGAGCATACAGCTGCGACACGGCCGCCGGCGGCTTGTCCTCTCTCTAGTACTCTATGCTCTGAGGTTTTGACCAAGTCAAGTCAAGTGAATAAAGGGTCGGCATCGCGCTTGTGATTCTTCTGGAGTCAGAAGCGTCCATAGGCGACTGTAACTGCTTAACATCAGGCAGGCCGTAAGCTTGTTTGCCACCGTCGTTGTATAAAAAAAAAGTTTATACGACTTCGCGATTTTCTTAAAAACGAGGGTGAACAAAAAACCACTTTATTACGTTCAGGTAACATAATTACCGCAATGGTTTTCGATTTTGGCACCATTACATATTTTGAAATGTTGTCAATTCGTACCAACCCTAACGCAGTGTTGCCAGCTCCCGCGCAGGAGGTGTCAGGAATGCGGTCCAGGGTTGCCAATTAGTGCCCGGAACGAATGCAACCGGTCGCGCTGGGGTGACCATGCTATCGAGGCTTAGACGGTACAATTTCATTAAGTAGTGAGTGTGATTGGATTAGTGACGGTTCATTTGTTAATTAGGGTGGTAAGATAATTGTTGTTTTGCCGATTTTGGTACGGCAAATCCTTTTCATATCGTGTAGTAGACTACTAAGCTGAGTTTTTATTTTCGTGCTGATTCTTACTTTAGGTCAGAATTGGATAAAAGTGAGTAAAGTATTCGCACAACTTCCTAAGCTGTCCTACAATTTTATGGGATTTTCGTAAGTTCTAGTGTACATATTTGGATATTGTATTTATTGAACGAGCGAGCGAAGCGAACGAAGTTCTCTGTTTCAGCTTAGGCAAAAAATATTTCGTATGGTCGGCGTCTGTCCGGCTGTTCTCCTCTACAGGTCGCATTTCATAACCGATTCTCGTGAAAATTTGTGAGCAGGTTCAATAATTATAGAGAATATTTTTTGGATACAGTAACATATCTAAAAAAAAAAAACTTGAGTTCTAGCTCACACACTGAGCCACTAGTATTACAGAATTACGAGTTATCCATTGTACCAACATTTATCCAATTCTACGAAAAAGAAAATTGAACAAAAATATAAAAATAAGCCCTAATATGAGGGTTGCATTTGCGAATTAATTCAGCGTGGTAACCCTACGCCATCAGCTTATTATTATCGATGGGTATTATGATTTTCTGCAGCCTTCGTAATGCTTATTAATAATGTGGGATTTGGCTCTCGGCTGTACACACATCGTGGTCATACCACTCAGAACCGAAACAATATAAGTCTCTACAAAATCTATACAGTCATACGACTTTTAAAAATGGAACTAGCACCGCATGGTTGGAATTATTTGAGATTGACAATGCTATTACAATTTGAGTTTTCCGACGTTATAAATAAGGTGGATATTTGAACGACAATATTGTGACAAAAGTTCTCAATACCAACATATTGAATTTGCAGGGATGTATCTGAATATATTGCACTCGGAAATGCAACCTTATGATGTATTGTTAAGGTTGAAATTTCAATAGACGGCTCTTTTTATGGGAGTTTGTAGAACTTGTATCTTGATGTAATCCGTGTGAAGGACGAACTGGTGGGCGATTATGTTGGATGGAAACTATATTTTTGGAAACATCGTAAGTAGCTATGGAACTCATAGTGACTTAGGATGTTTTAAATGTTATTGTAAGTGTTTGTGTCTTTCTGTTTATTTACAAGTAGTATTAAAGGCTTAAAGTTGCTGATAGGCTTAATGCTGGCTTCTGTCGTAAATAGATACCTTGTAGACATACCTTTAGCTTATGTTTATGTATTTTATTGTACCTATATAATAAATAACAGAGTTTAGAGAGTTACTTAATAATAGAGTACGAAAGTAGAATCGAATCACGCTCCAAAATGCCAATATCTACTACTCCTACTCTACGCTAATGCTAATATCTACTACTGCTACTCTTTGCTAATGCTAATATCTACTACTACTAAATACGAACAATTTCCAGTTGAATAAAATGAGACCTCATTCTTACTTTATGATAGGTACCACAAGGTGCTTGCACATTTTCATTGTCCCGTTCCACTTCACCACGGAAAATACCAATTTTTTTGGTATTTATCTCTAAGTAAACTCTGTTTATTATTATAACATAAACATAATGTAAAGGTATGCCTACAAGGTACCTATATTTACGACAGAAGCCAGTATTAAGGATTTACCTTTGTTTTACCGACAAACGTTTTATCGACTCAGGCTCGGCGAATTTTCATTTCATCGAAAACTTTTTTTCAGGAACTGTAAAAGTTTCAGGATTATTTTAAAACAAACCAAACGTACCCTAATGGGCTATGTACAATTATCTTTTAGCTATAGGTATCTAAAAAGTTAACGGTTATGCGAGTAGGGTTTGCAATCCGGATATCCGGATATCCGAAATATCCGGACATCCGCCAAATTTCGGATCCAGATCTGACAGGCTCTTGGATCCGGATTTTTCGGATATTACGGATCCTTAAAATACAACAATGAAAATCGAAAATATAGCTACAAAATGATGTTTTTACCGAGTCCACGCTGAAAACCGAATGGTAGATAACTCAATCTCTGTCTTTATTCACCACTTCATTATCCCAGACCAGATTATTTTTGTTTTTAATTTATTAGTCACAAAAACTAATTAAACCTACATACTACAAACTAGTAAAATAACCGCAATTTGATGGCGAAAGTTGGTGGCTTAAATGCACTAATTCACCGTAGGCAGAGACACAATGTAATTATATAAATCCAATATTACCTATAGCCCTATAGGTACTATTATAGCTACCTACTAAAGACTTACGCCCGTATTCATAAATATTCTACAAGCCTATTTTAACTAAAATGGCGTTTAAATTCGTTTGTCCTTATCTGTCACTTTGACATTTGTGTTCGTAAAAAAGGGACAAAGCACATTTTATTTAGCAGAGGCATTTTAAGTTTTATGAATAAGGGGATTAGTTTAAATAAACCTAAAGAAATATTTAAGAAGTATATTTGACACAGGAAGTAAAAAGTAAATGCAGCAACAATACCTACGTTTTATAATAGTAATAATTTTTTAAATTCTTAGTATGATGTTCTTGACTTATAATATTGATCATGTAATATAATAGGCATGGTACACTATATTCATGGCCCGTTCACCGCTTTTGCCATATTATACAGTCTTGCCTAAATGAATGTCCCCTGCTAGACAAACACCTTTTCCCTCGTCCCGCTCACATTGTCAATATCTCGTCCTAAGGCTTGATACCTAGTTACAACCCTATTGAATTAACTCCGTACCTAGAGCTCATTGAAATGTATGTACAGTCACCGGCATCAATATATGATGAATCAAAGGCCGCAAAATATCTGGCACGCTCTTACGGCTCTAGGAATAGAGTTGTCATCAGATATTTTTGCGGCCTTTCTTCCATCATATATTTATGCCGGTGACTGTACGATACGAGCACCAGGTACGGAGTTAACTCGACCTGCTGGTTGATCACACAGTCAAATTTTATATGGAAAAATGACAGTTGGATTGTCCTAGCGCGCGTTCGGAACGTTACGTTGATTACCCCTGTTGTACTTATCAAGTGACAGCTTTCAGTGACGAAACTCTCACTTTGACAGTTAGTTCGTAGTTGTAAGTAAAAAGTTGAAAAAAAAAGTTTTAAACCCTTTATGACCTCGGGAATGCGTACCTATTTAAAATCTTTCAGGTATACGGTGGTATAGCCGTTTTTTCCTAGTTTAACCTTACAATTCCTACTTTATACCAAAAAAACCTTGTGGATCCGTATTATCCGAAAGATCCGGATATCCGGATCTGTTGAATTTAAATATCCGGATCCAAAATATTGGCGGATCTTGCAAACCCTTTATGCGAGTAAAAAAAAACCTATGAATTGAAAATTCGGCGAAACGTTTGTCGATAAAATAGCGCTATTATAACGCTATTATTCCGTTATTCGCTGAGATTTGTATGGAAATTTTAAACATATCATTATTTATATCGTTATAATATCACTATTTTCATAACGTTTTAAAGGCCTGTCTGCATCACAAATCTGTAAAGTCTTTCCTTATAGTCCGTAAGCCCACTCGATCCCAATACACTTACATCTCACGAGAACACGATAAAATGCATGGCAGCAGGTCGAGAAAGTTGTGCTGAGCAAGAATAAGAAGATTACTTATCGCACCTAAAATTGGCCGAAAGTTTGAAAAATCCTTCAATTCCGGTAATAATTTTAAGGGTATGTATATTTACGTCATGTGACATTAGTACGAGACATGTGGCATTATTTAACCCTTTAATCGTAGAGAGAGTAAACTTAAGTCTCTCAGTACTTGGCATACGGTGTCAAAGGTGGCCAACTTTGGCACCGTCTGCCTAGCCTGAGAACTTTACGGTTTTTTTGGAAATAATTCAATATCAAGCTGATTTTTTTTTTACGGTTTTTATAGGTGATTTTAAGAACCTATATTTAAAAATATTACGTTTTTGCGGACCGGAAGTACGGAAAAAAAAGTTGTGGCTGAAAACTGGTGATTTTTGTCCGCAAACATGGTAACAGTATTTTTATAATGGAAACTTCTTTGTAAATGCTAGTTCTAAAATGTATGACTTGAATACAAAAATATATGCAACGGGAAATATGAGCTTTTAAATTAAAACGGTGGTTTAAGTTCTTGTCAAATTTACTCAAAGAAAATAATAATATAAGTTTTTTTCAGCTAGACTTTAATAACTAATATTATTTCCAAAAACTATCATTTGAAATAAAACAACATATGTGTTTGGAAAATAGTTTTTTTGTTATTCCGTAATAACATAAATCGCAAATATATATCAGTTGCATTTTTTTCGGAGACCTTTAATTTAAGCCCTCAGAATATCAACGGAACAATAATACAACCAATATTTTTTATTTTCGTTAATATACTCACTTACAACTTACACTTCCAATCTGATTTGGACCTAATTGCTCTAGAATTAAGGATTATTTTAGAACGCACGGCGAAATGTAGGCATTGAGTAGCACGTGCTGTGCCGCCACCTCCAAGGCCAAATTTGTATTGTCGCTTCGCTTGTTCATGCAAGGTCCGTGATTTTTGAATTGATACCTACGCTACGTAGCCCTTGCCCTTGCTCTTGCCCAATAAATTTTTATTTTAGTGATTTTAATGTTTTTTTGTAAATTGTGTTACGTAGGTAGTTCTTTGGGGGAGGCATATATCTCCAGCAGTGGCTGTCTTTCGGCTGATATGACGAGTGCCCAGAGGAGAATAGTTACCTTAGACCGTTTTAGTTATTTGGCCGATGACAGTAAGTAGTCATCGCTTGCGGTCGAATGCTAACCTTACCCTTACGGTGCCGTCTCATAAGACGCGCACATATTCAAAATATTTTACGGCGCCCGCTGTGAAGCTGTGCAATGAGTGGGCCTTGTATTGTCGCTAAGACAGTCCCAGTCTGTTGCATTGTATCATCATCATCAATATCATCATCGTCCCAAAATGTGCCACAATGAACGGCCCTGTGCCACCCGCATCCAGCGGACCCCGCGACCTTTACCAGGTCATCAGTCCAGCTTGTGGGGGCCTACCCACGCTGAGCCTTTCGGTACGTGGTCGCCACTCGAGAACCTTTCCGCCCCAATGGCCATCGGTTCTACGTGCAATGTGCCACTTAAGTGTAGCGAGGGCTATCGACCTTGGTTCTGCTGCGGATATTTAGTCTCATTTCTGATGCAATCACGCAGAGAAACTCCCAGCATAGCCCTCTCCATTGCCCTTTGGGTGACTTTGAGCCTTCTTATGAGGCCCATAGTAAGACCACGACCACGTTTCGGTGCCTT
Source organism: Epinotia brunnichana (assembly GCA_963854355.1). Lineage (NCBI taxonomy): Eukaryota > Metazoa > Arthropoda > Insecta > Lepidoptera > Tortricidae > Epinotia > Epinotia brunnichana. The sequence continues at coordinate 10,328,067 of OY977959.1, forward strand.
ACGGCATTGCATCACTCAAGCGTAATTTGAAGATGTGGCTTTCCAACGACATGTGAATAAGATGAATACTTTATTATATACCTAATGTATATATTTATAGTATTTGTACGTATAGTATTAATTAATATAATTGTATTTTTCTTAGATGTGTGTGTTTTCTTGGTTTGTTCTATATCTTATTGTACACGGTGTAAGTTTCTCTATACAGGGTGAAATTTTATTAACCGTTCAAATTTTCACAGTGGATGTCTTAGATTAGAGAAAAACAAAAAATACGTGTTTTTTTCTTTCAGTATCTTTCAATAAGTAGTAAATTATTGAGACACAGCAGCCGAAAGATATCCTAAAAAACTATGCGTTTGAGTAACACTCTTATATCTCTAAAACCTACTTAAGAGCGTTCAATAAAGCTCTAGTAATACTTTTGGAGTTATTTTATTTTCTTAACTCCTCTATAACATTATTAGGTCCAACTGAGATAGTTATTTTATTATAGCCTTTTATTCGGACAATTAAAATTTGATATTATATAAATTATGGGTTTTCTTTCTTTACGTTTCATTCATATATCTCTTTTTTTCTTCCATTTTTGAGTGTCCGTTTGCCAGTTGGCAAAGGCCTCCTCCAATAGGTTTTTTAGTGCATGTGACAATTCCTCTAGGTTTTCTTCTGATCTCAACATTAGTACATTTAGTGTAGCAATATGTATTGGTTGTGCTCGTTTGTTCATTGGAGGTTCATGAGTTGTTTTTTGTTCGGGTAGAGGTGGATCTATGTTGTTTTTATTGAACTGTTTTTGTTTCTGTTTCCTAATTGGAGGGTGTTGGTCGACTTCCCCACGGGGACCAGCCGGGTTGGGGAATATGTATTTTTCTGTTGTTGTTGCTTTCCGTTTGTAAAAGTTCTCGGCCGGTTCCGTATCCTATTCATTTAAGTATGTGTTCTTTTCTGACATCGAATATGCCCGAGCTTTCATGTAGTCGAATGCATTCGCCCTGTGGATTTTTGCGTTTTTTCCTTTTCCTTTTTCCTTTCCTCCTGTTTGTGCGTCTGGCGAGTCAGATTCCGAGCGTCTTCTCTTCTCATTTTCACTTGATCGGTTTTCTTCGATTATGAGTTGATTTCGCCGGATGTATGCATTGTTGCCTTTTTCTATTTCTTGCTTCAACTGTGCCCGCAATAATTTCCTTTCTTCTCGTTTTTCTTTTGTGTAATCTTGAGTTATGTATGTGTTATTAGCCATTTTTTTCTTTTTTCTAAGTATTTCTATTTTCCTGTTTATGTTGGTGGTCGAAAGTAAAATTGGTCTTGTTTTCCCCTCATCTTTCTTTCCTATGCGGTAAACTTTTGCTATTTCGAAATCTTGTATGTTCACATCGATGTCTTGCAATGTTTCCATTGTAGTTTTAATTAAACCAAGTGTATTTTTCTCTGTTTCTTTCACTCCGTGTATAATAATGTTGTTTCGTTTCTCATTAAATTCGTACTTTTCTACTTTTCTTTTCAATATTTCGATCTCGGATTTCAGTATTTTATTCTCTTCCATTAATGGTTCTAGTTTTTCCTCTAACCTGGATGAAACACTCGCAGTGACATTTTCTGTTATTGTTTTCGTCTGGTTTTCGAGTTCTATTTTCAGGTTAGAAAACAGTAACGTCATCTCGGGAGTCATGCTCATCTTGTGCCGAAACTAAACTTCGATCGATAACCGAACGCAACTTATTAGTTTGGTTATGTTTGTATGTTGTCTTTGGTCGGATGGTCGAACAGTGAATTCTTGACAGTTGGTTATAACCTCAAATGTTTGTGTAGATTTTCTTGAGCAAAAATAACACAATTGCACGTTCAACCTAAGATTTTCGGTTGTTTGAATCACTTTTTGATAGTTTATTTAGCTTTTGATCACAATATATGGTTGGTTTATGCACTTTTTCCACGAGATTGTTTAAATAAGTACGGAGCGATTGTAAATACGTGTGTCACTTGAGAACACCGGAACCGGATGATTATTATTACTTACTTAGATAGTTATTACTCACTTATAAAGATTAAGGTTATAATTAAACCCTCAGCTAACACCAAAATATTAGTTGTGGACTTACCTACATTACATCTCAGTAAAGAGTCCCCAGGACGCATGATTCTCATTTTAAAACATCATGCTGGAATAAGAAGAAACTTTATATACACAATGGGATGCGTCATATCAACATGGGTCGGAAATATATACTAAAGTTCTTTTCACTCTATTTTACTCCTTTTGTTGTGTATACACAGATTCGAGCACCCTGTTTTAAAACGAAAGCCAGAATGAGTTTTTATAGACGGATCACGCTAGAGCTTGATAAAAAAGTAATAATTATACGCTTAATGTATTTTACTATAATTATTACTACTGGTTTCAAATAAAACTATTTAGGAATAAAATAAACAGTTTTTTTATTAGAATCAAAACAATAACGCTCATCAGCAGAAAAAAAATTGTAAGCTTGGCAGCTGACTCTAAATTAGACAAACTGAAATACGCTCAAGAAATAAACATAATATAACTAATATAATTATGCGAGAGCTAAAACAATCTTATCTAGATATATTTTCTTATTATGATCGTTATATGTTGTCTCTGTCAATGAAAAAGTCATTAATATGTAGCATAAAAGCGTTAACACGACTTTTAACAAAACGGGAAATCTTGCAGTAGGTATTTGTTACAATTAAAAGTAATGAATCGAATTATTAAATTAATTACAATCTAAGAAATACAAAAGTTTAACTACTCATTTGATTATATCAATTAAATACTAATGATAGAAAAAGCCTTACGAGGTTCCAGCTTTACATTGCACATAGTGTGATACTCGTAGGTATATTGAGATCAAAATATTGTCAAATCACAGTTTGGTTTATCCAATAGCCTATTATCCTTTTATGGTCAGTTTCAGATGGGTAGTGGATCTGGGACACTGCGAGAAGCAGGCATGTTTATAATTATAACCTTATCATCACGTGTCTGTCATATCGACTGGACTCATTTACTGATTAATTAACTAGTTGATGTGACTGACACGTCTCGATAAGGTTATTTCACCATTGTATCTCATAGTGTCCCACACTCACTACCCATCATCAATTGACCAAGCTTTAGAAGTATAAACATACACAATGAACGCTAAACATTTCTGTCACATTAATGTGTATAAATAATTAGGTAGATGACATCAATTAAATTAGTCTTACGATATTATAAAATAATATCACATTCTATAAATAAGTATCATAATGTGTAGGTATATACTTATTGTAAAATGAGATGGTGTTTGAAGCAATAAATATATCATTATGCGATATAGCTAAGAAATGCTTATCTAGACGGATTTTCTTATTATGATCGTCACTGTCTCTGTCAATGAAAAAGTAATAAATATGTATCATAAAAGCGTTAATACGACATTTAACAAAACAAGAAATCGTGTAGGTATTTGTTAAATTGAAAATAATGAATCGAATTCTTAATTAAATTACAATCAAAAAAATATAGAAGTCTTAACTACTCATATATTTGCTTCTATCAATGAAATACTAATGATAGAACAGCCTTACGAGGTTCTAGTTTTACATTGCACATACTCGTACTGACACGATCGATGTGACCGACACGCCACGATAAAGTTATTTCACCATTGTATCTCATAGTGTCCCTTACTCACAACCCATCATCAATTGACCAAGCTTTAGAAGTATAAACACACACAATGAACGCTTAATGAAAGTTAAACATTTCTGTCACATTTATATTTATAAATAATTAGAAAGATAAAATAAATTAATTAGTGTCAGTCAAATTCTGTTCTTTTATAAAATATACATAGGTACATAAGTATATACATTATATGAAACATTTATAAATCACAGTAAACTCACCCTGTCAGGGTACTACCAATCGAGTAATACATGTATATATGTATAACTACAATGTAGTAGTTATAATGAAAACTCGATGAAAATTAACATTTGTAGGCCATATGTCAAAATCTGATCAGAATTTCGTAAACACTAATTATCATGATCTGAATCGCACGTTTCGATCACAATTAATATATCCTCATCATCAACTTGTACGTCAGAGTGATGATCATTTATATTTCCATTTAATTCTATATTAAAAATGGCTAAAGAATCATCGTCATTTTCTAATTCATTATCGCTAGTAACTTGTTCCTCATCATTTGGTAACATATTTGCGTCTTCATCATCAGATGAATCTGTCGAGTTGTCATAGGCAGCTGTACCCTGACATTGAATGTTATTGAGAATATATGTAAGCCATATTATGCCCTATATGTTACTGAGGAGTCACGTTTCTGGCTTTAGCCAGCACAAAATTAAAGGATGTTGAAAATGGCTTCAAGAAAAGAATGGTACGGCCGTGCCTCTTTGTTTTGCACGACTTAGCGGGGGCACTGCCGTTATAGTATGCCGTATAGTTGCAGCAATGGTTTATAAAACAGTGTTGGTATCATTTGATTAGAAATATAAGAAGACGAAGATCGTCACTATTTCAGATATACTTGTTATAATAATAGCACAGAAGTTAAGTACGTTTTTGTTTTCAGAAATGGCATATTTTATTTATACCTAATGCCTGGAAAAAAAATTAACAGTTAATATTCATTCACCCTGTATAATGTAAATTTGTAAAATAAAAGAAAAATAAATCATTAAATTGTTTTGTTAATTACGCTAAATCGTATTTTTTATGTAAATGATGTCATGCTTTTGTATGTCCGGCTGTCAAGCTGTTCTCTCTATAGGTCGCATCTGTCAACCGATTCTCGTAAAATTTGGTTTTCTCGGTTTCCGCTTGGGCAAAAATGCTTTTGTATGTCCGGCTGTCCGACTAGGTCGCATCTCTAAACTGATTCTTGTGAAATTTTGTGACCGAGTTCGATATTTATACCCCTTTTTGACCGAGAAACAAAACAAGCAAATAATATTTTTAAAGCAATTCAAATTAGCATTAAACAGAATTGATTTTAAATCTTACTAGCTTCTGCCTGCGACTTCGTCCATATGGAACTTGTTTATATCGTAGCTCCATACAAACTTTCACCCCCCACCTCAACTCCCCATAAAACGATAAACAAAGTTGTTTAGTCAATAATATAGATTTTTAGATGCTAATAACTTTTTACGTAAGCAATATTTCTTAAAAATCAAAACGTACAGACCTATTTTTTTATTATATCTACAACATATCCAAAAATTATAAAAATCGAACTATGTTTACGGGGTGAAAAACGTTATCGCTTTTTGTATGAAAATTTCATCATGGTTTCTGGGGACTGACGTATAGAAAGAATTGATGCATTCAGTTTTAATAAAACTAAAAAATATACAAAATAACAGCGGCGCTAACACGAACTTCGAATCCAGAACTTCGTATGTCTCCGTCTCTGTCGCTCGATTACCATAAACCATAAGTGCGATAGAGACGGAGATATACGAAGTTCGTGGTTATAGCTCTCCCGTAGGATAGGATCCGAAATAGTCCGATTTGATTCAGGATCCGTACAAGATCCGCCAGAGGTCTGAATTATCCGAAATCGGACCAAAAGATCCGCACCGGCAACACTACTTGTCATTTGTTCACCCGCGCGCGTCTCTTGCCGCCGCGCCGTACCCTTCCGCGCTCACCGCGCATTCCCCTCTCGCGCCTATTGTAAGTGATGATAATATATTTAAAACCACTTAATATGTATTTTAAGGTGGTTTATCATTTCATTTATTTCAATTTGACCTTTAGGAAAGATCTGTGTCTATTGTTTGACTGATATATTTATTTCGCACGACTTTTTCAAACTTTTTATAACTTTAGGTATGTTGGGTGTATTCAGTATAAAAAGTGTCTAGTCACGTAAAAGAGACATATATAAACCATAACTATAATGATACCTATTATGCTATTATCGGTATGAATTTTTAATTTTTACTTTAATAAAAATATTATGAATTACGAATTTTCATTAACAAGACTAAGTGTATTTTACATGCATCACAAAGAACATAAATAGAAGTAGTATATCATAAAGTAAATAATTCTTATATCATTTTTGCCTGATTTTTACGGAATTTATATAGATTACTTTTAATTATTTTGTACCGTTGCGGTATTAAATTTAGGTGTATTATTAATGAATATTTAGTCAAATTACCCAACCTATTTTTTTGTGTAAAAATATGGCTGATATCTATATATTGTTGTGTTTTCATAGAGAGAAACCGTAAAGTTCTCAGGCTACAAGTACTTCCGGCCATTTCAGTACTGACTCTTCTTATTCTTGCTCAGCACAATTTTCTCGACCTGCTGCCATGCATTTTATCGTGTTGTCATGAGACGTAGGTGTATTGGGTTGGGGGTGGGCTTACGGCCTATAATCATTGATAAACTCAACGGATCATTACTGAAATTAGTTTTTAAAAGGTAGTTTGTATAGTAAACCATAAAATTTAACAATAAATAAATAAATATAACGGAACAATCTTACACAATCATCAACCTAGGCCCACGGTGGGCTCAATAAGGCTTGTGTTGTGTTTAAATTGTAAATTAAAAAATAATATAATTCATTAAAGGATGTTATATATAATACATACATATAATCACGCCTCTTTCCCCGAGGGGAAGGCAGATATCACGGATCTCCATTTGCTACTATCCTGACAAACCACTTTCGTTTCACTCACTTTCATAACATTTCTCATACATGCTCGTCGGTTTAGATTACTTTTGACCTGGCCTTTTTGTAAGATTTCTCCAATTTGAACCCTAGTCCCTGTCATTTTAACTGCTACATAGCGATGCAATAATCCTAGTAACCAGAATTGACATAGCATTTACAACGGCAAGGTTCTATGATGGCCTAGGAATCAAATTGGTTGACCGTACGGTCAGTATCAAAAGTAGCTACGCAAACAAAGACTTGAAAAGTCTTTATTAAAAGGGAATAAGAACTTTTGACGTCTTCGATTGCGTGGTTACATTGATGTTGACTGTTCCTACCTAACTAAACGCAAAATTTCATGACTAAAGCAAATAAGTTATTTTTCCATTCAACGGTTACCTAGTGCAAATTTGAAGTTTCGTCCCAATTCTGTGACAATTAGTAGGTATGAGCCGTTTTATCTGTCGCAAGCGAAGTTTGATTTTGACTCTTACTTTTGCCTTTTAATGTTCTCTCATTATAGTAAATTTCGTAAAGTCCTTCGATCCTCTATAAACTGGTTCGAATACTTCGAATGTCATTGTGAAACAAAAATATTTAACAGACGGACAGAGTCGCACCATAAGGGTTCCTGTTTTACCTTTGGGACCCTAACAATTGTAGCAAATTGTTACTTAAAATACCCAAATCGAAACACGCATAATAAATGAAAAAAATACTTGCATTTTCCATTACATCACACATCCACTGCAAAATCTGACAGCTGTCACTTTCGACATTGACATTATCATAATTGATTCTTTAATACCAACCACATTCAGGGGATTGGCTTCCGGCGTTCTGGTTGCTACACGTGCGAAATTTTCTTCCTGCTAATTTATAAAATTTTCGGTTGAAATTGTGGTGTTTGGTGGTGTAAAATTGTGTTTGGTGGTGGTATAACTACTATCCGGTAAGTGGGTGGATTGTTAGAGTAGTTTGGTGGAGGAAATGAGTGGGAATGAGCCCCCTGACGGGGGCGGTATCTCGAACGTCCCCATGGCTGGGGTGATCATGTCTACCCAGTCCGTGGATGTTCACGCTGATAAACGTAAGTGTGCTGAAGACAATTCCAATAGTTTAAATAAAAGAGATACTAGAATTCCCGCATCTGCGTCGATTCAGCACACCTACACAGTGCCAGAGTTTGCCCCGGGAACAAAATTAAATTATGGTGCAAATGACACGGGCCCATTCATAGTTCAGGTGGTCAAATCCGATGACTCATCCCCTGGGTCACCATTTAGAATACTAAAATTCGCACAACTAATGCACAAGTATTCTGTTAAGGGCATTATTAAAGGTGGTATTCATTCTGCTGGTCGCAGCCGGGTTACGGTACAATTTGAAAAATCTGATGACGCCAACCAATTTCTGATCCACTCGTTCTTTACAGACAATCTGCAGTATTCGTGTGCTATCCCAATGTATAGTGTAACGCGTTCTGGTTTGGTGAGGAATATACCAACTGACTGGTCTCTGGAGGAGCTTGTGAATTCTATTGAGTGTCCCAATCATTCCAAAGTAATAAAGGCCCGTCGTTTAAACAGAAAGTCTACCACTGATGGTGTTACATCCTGGATCCCTACACAAACTGTTGCCCTCACATTCTTAGGTCAAAGGCTTCCGGAAAAGGTGTTCTGCTTTTATACATCTCTCCCTGTGGATCTGTATCGCCTCCCAACCATACAGTGCAACAAATGCTGCCGATTTGGACACATTAAAGCAAACTGCCGATCTAATGCTAGGTGTTATAAGTGTTCCCAACCCCACGAGGGGGAAAGCTGCCAGGTGAAAGACGAAAATGGTTCTTGCCTTTCCTGTTCAGGCCCCCATTTTGCCACAAACCCTTCTTGTCCTGAGCACGCTAGACAAAAGAGCATCAAGCTTGTTATGTCGGAGGAAAGCATCTCATATTCTGAAGCATCTCGCCGTTTCCGTGCCGTTCGACGTACCTTTGCCGACTCTACCCGCCCTACAGTTTCACCATCCCCAGTCCCTAATTCCCAATCCTTCACTCCGGTCTCTCCCCAATCCCAGCATCCTCAGTCGACATCTTACAGGAAGACAGTTTTGATCCCCCGTCGTCAGGCTCCTGTCCTAGACAAAGGATATGATAAAGCGGCCCATAATGACATTACCAGCACTCCACAATCCTCTCAGCCTGATGGCTGCTGTTTAAATCCAAGAACGTCATCACCATCAGATGACAATCTGATGAGAATACTAATATCTGCTCTGATGAATTTCTTCTCGAGGTTTTCAGACACACTACCGAACAACGTCATGGATATGTTGCACCAGCTCATGAGTACTCTTGATTCTTTTAATGGCTCCTACAGCCATTCAATGGAACTGTAGAAGTATTCGGCATAAAAAAACTGAAGTAATTTCCCTAATTAATAATTACAATCCTGTTTTACTAGCTATCTCTGAGACATGGTTGAGGCCTGGCTCCCAATTTAGGGTGCCTGGTTTCTCTTGTCTTAGGGATGATAATGATGATGGATGGAATGGATGTGCCATACTCATTAAACGTACCCTTCCCTTTTCCTTGATCCCCATCCCTCCCCATTCAGCAGGGTTTAATATAGTGGCTTGTAAAGCTTTAAATTTAACTTTTGTTTCACTGTACATTCCTCACCCAAATATCCCTATTATTTCTGAGCTTGATTCTATTCTCTCCCTCCTCCCTGGTCCTTTGGTTGTAATGGGCGATTTTAATTGCCACCACACCATGTGGGGTTCTGCCTCTTGTGATTCAAACTCTTCTCGTCTCATAGAGATTTTTGATAACATTAACTTATGCCTGCTGAATGATGGGTCTCCTACCCGAAGAACATCTCCTCTCCAAAACAGAAGCTCTGTTGATTTAACTCTGGTTTCTCCTAGTCTGGCTCCCCGCGTTGTTTGGGAAACCCTCACGCTGTCGCATGGTAGTGATCACCTTCCCATCTTAATCTCTCTACCTTCCGATGTGTCCATCCCTGTAATTTCGCCCTCTCCCCTTCTTAAGTATAGACTGGACAAGGCAGATTGGCCTGAATTCTCTGTTTTCGTTTCTAATGAAATAAACTTGCTTCCTTCAGTTTCAGAAGATAACTACCTTTCTTTATATTTCAAATTCATTTCTATACTATCTAAGGCAGCAGACTCTTCTATGCCTCTTAAAAATTCTGCCCAAGGTAAACTTTCTTCTCCTCCTTGGTGGGATGCCGAATGCACGGCAGCTATTAAAAAGCGTAATGAAGCTGAAGGCTCCTTTGCGGGCGAGCTGTCTAGCTATGATCACTACCTTCACTTTCAATCTACCAACGCCCGTACTAAACGTTTGCTGTCCACTAAAAAACGCCTCGGGTGGACGCGGTTCTGTGAAAGCTTGTCTCCCCGAACCCCATCTACTTTGGTTTGGAAGAACATAAAGCGGTTCCGTGGCTCTATGTCCGCAACCAACATCTCATCGAATGACCCCTCTGCTTGGCTTGATCCTTTCCTGGATAAACTGGCACCTCCTTATGTTCCTTTTGAGGATGCCTTGCCATCTTTCTCTCCTGTTGCACCTTCGAATGACAGGATGGATGAGCCTTTTTCATCATCAGAATTATATTCCGTATTAGAGCATCTTCAGGATTCCTCACCAGGTATAGATGGGATCCCCTATTCGTTTATAAAAAAATGTTCTGAATCTTCCAAAGTATTTTTTCTTTCTATTATCAACCAGATATATTTTTCAGGAACTATACCATCTACTTGGAAAAGTCAGATAATTATCCCCATTCTAAAACCCGGCAAAGACCCTAGCGATCCTTCAGCATATAGACCTATCGCCCTTTCGTCTGTACTAGCTAAGATTCTGGAGCATCTGATTAAAAATAGGCTCGAGTGGATTATAGAAAGCCGTGGAATTTTATCTGACTCTCAATTTGGGTTCCGCAGAGGAATGGGAACAATAGACAGTTTAAGTATTCTTACGTCAGACATTCGACTGGCATTTTCTAGGGGTCAGCATGTAGTGGGTGTATTCCTTGATGTAACGTCAGCCTATGACAATGTCCAGCTTCCGCTACTCAGGCAGAAAATGCATCAGCTGAGTTTGCCGGTAAGAATGGTCAACGTCATATGTAACCTCTTTATGGATCGCTCCATCTGTGTCCGTCTCCAAGGCTCCTTGCTTCCTCCCAGAACTATATGGAAAGGTCTACCGCAGGGATCAGTTTTGAGTCCTATTCTATATAGTCTTTATACTGCTGATCTTGATAAATCTGTCAACTGTTTCTGTGACATTCTTCAATATGCAGACGACATTGCTCTATACTATGCCTCCGATTCTGTTTCAGAGTGTTCAGTTGCCTTGAACTCGGGACTTAGTTACTTGAATGCTTGGCTCTCGGATCATGGTCTCTCTTTGTCGGCTTCCAAAAGTTCTGTTGTCGTATTCACAAGAAAACGACGCATCCCAGACATTGATATAGTACTTGGTGACGAGATCATCCCAGTTTCTAATTGTGTGAAGTTTTTGGGCCTTTATTTGGATGCCCGATTAACTGGCATCCCTCATCTAAATTTTATTAGGAATAAATGTGAAAAAAGCGTTAACGTTTTGAGGGCTCTATCGGGGGCATGGTGGGGCTCACACCCTTTTTCGCAAAAGCTCTTGTATAACGCCATTATTCGGAGTCACTTTGACTATGGGTCTTTTCTGCTAGAGCCTTGTAGTAAAATAGCCTTATCTTATCTAGACAAGATACAGTCAAAGTGTCTTCGTATCATCTGTGGAGCTATGAAGTCCTCTCCCATCAACGCCCTCCAGGTAGAGTGCTTAGATCCTCCCCTGAGACTAAGGAGACAGCTTCTTGCTGATCGTTTTTTCTTCAGAGCTGCCCAATCCTCTGATCATCCATTGATGTATCGTATGAATAGCCTAGCAAATGTAATTCCTTCTTCCAAATATTGGACGCACAAAGATCTCCCATGCCTTATTAAGAGTTTCGAAAAATTGTCTGAAGCTCCTCTCCTTCTGACGACTCCTGGTAATCCAATTTTCCACATTTCATATGATGCCCTCATATATCGCCCTAATGTTATTTTCTCCCTAGGATTAAAGAAATCATCTCCAGGGGCCAATAATGATTTCTTGAAAATATTAGCTGAAAAATGGGATGGTTGGCTTCATATTTTTACAGACGCCTCCAAACTAACTAGGGAGGGGTATGTAGGTTCTGCTGTTTGGATTCCTCAATATAAAATAGTTTTAAGTTATAAAAGCCCTCCCCCTACTTCAGTTTTTACTGGAGAAGCCATTGCTCTTTATGAAGCTATTTCTTTTATAGAATCCCACAAAATAGCTAAAGTAATTATTTTCTCGGATTCCCTTAGCTGTCTTCAAGACCTAGTTAAATGCCCTCTTCGGTCGAGAGATAATCTCTTAGTGACCCTTAAGTCCCGTGAGGTACTCCATCGGTGTGACTCCCTTGGCTTAGAGGTAGTGCTGGCATGGGTCCCAAGCCACTCCGGTATTGAGGGAAATGAGCAGGCTGATGCCTGTGCTAAACAGGCTATTGATATTGGCTGTACTTCTCATTCTGGCTGCCATAGTCAGGATTTGCGTGCTTCTGCTAAGACCCAGTTAACTGAACATTGGTCAGAGGAATGGAACATTACTCGCCTTTCCAAGGGACGGCATTATGGTGGAATTCAGCCAGACCTTCCTGTGAGACCTTGGTTTTTTAAATTTCAAAAAGCTAGCAAGACCGTAACCTCAACCATAATCCGACTGCGACTGGGCCACATCTGCTCCCCATCCTTTCTTGCTAAAATCAGAGTTCGTGACCACTCTTTATGTGAATGTGGCCTGGAGGAGGGCACTGCAGATCATATTTTTTTCAACTGTCCCAAAACTTCATCTTCCCTATATGATGTCCTTCCTGACTATATTCAACGTCCTGCTAACCTTAGTTATATCCTCTCTTTTGTTAATACGTCATTTGTATACATTCTAGCTAAATTTATTAATAAGTTCAAAATTAAACTTTAGTTCTACTACCTACTACCCCTATTTTAATTTGTAAACTTAGCAAACTTTGTGGGTTTATGGTTATAATAATAAAAAAAAAAAAAAAAAAAAAAAACTAACTGACCATGTGTATGTTGTAGTTAGTCTAACATTGTGTTGTCTTTTGTTTTAGATTTTTCAACCGATCAAATCTTACATCTTTTGGACCTGGTCTTTAAAGACATTCGTGTAGCCTCCAACCTTGACGCTGGCCAAATTGTCCCACTGGACAGGGGCCATAACAAGCAAAAATCGATCGAACCACATTCAGTTGCTATATGAGCAATCAATATCGTCCCGATGTAGCACTTTCTATTTCATTTGTCTCTGGCCATTGGCATTCTGCTATTCATTATTTTTACAAATTTATTACTACGCTCAGAGCAGGTTAAAATAGACTCTATTCCCTAAACAGTAAAGACGATTTGCGGTTTATTAGGAACGCAACGATTGTCAATGGTAACATGACATTAAGTGCGTTCATGTCAGAAATGTTGTGTTCTATTGTAACAAGTCTTACGAGATTTTAAAAAGGTCGTCTTCGAAAGTTACCTAACTTTTTTTCGTCATTTACAGGCGAAAGTAATTGATGTTTGAATTTCGAATCACGGTCGGTAATGTTGGCTAAATTGCGATTAATAGAATCGATTTGATTTTAATCTGTAGATTACTGGCTGGTTGTAAACATGCTTTCTTTTGAATGCACTTTTGTTTTTTAATGGGTTTCATGCGGTCGGGCCTAGTGGGTCTACATAGCTAGTGAGAGAAGTGCGAGTTGCTAAAACAAGCCTGTTTAGATCTTAGATTTGATAATAAAAGCGAACAACTGTGACAATTAGTTAAATGTACTCCATCCAAGTATTGTGATGGTACTTATAACCTTAGAGAAGATCTCTCTACATTTACAATTTTATGTTCTGTTTAAATTGTAGATCTAATGTTTTAATGTAATAAATCAAGTGGCCATAAATAAACAATTTCTTTGTACTTATATCTCGAAAAGTGACGCTTAGCTTAGTTCGTTTTTTAGCTTACTTACTTTACTTAAGACCAGTAGGTACGACTCAACGACAGATAACTTTTATCGTAAATCGGTCAACGTTTTGATTTCAATTACCAAACAAAGGTCTAACGAGATATGGCCGGTTACAAAATATTCTTCATATTAAAAATCACTTTAAAAGTAACCGAATTTCTGACGTCAAATTGGGAACGCATCTTAATCAATTCAAATATCGAATCGCAAACGGCGAACCGAAATAAATCGAGGAATGATTCTCGAAAGGCAGTATGTCACAGTACTATTTACAGAAAAGGATTCTATTGCAAGGTATGAGAGAGTGTTTTTAAGTAACAAGAAAAGAGTATTACGATCATGCAAGAGTTGTTCCCGGAATGGCGGAGACGACAGTCAATAAAATGTCGCCGGTGATACCGCATTATTTGTTTTAAATTACCATATTTTTATCGCTGCAATACGATATTTTTGGAGGCGAAGCTCGATTTTGGATGGGAATAATTAATCCGAATAAGATTGTGAATTCAGCCTAAAAACGGCTTTAGGTGAGTTAAAGTTCGTTTCAATGTATTTTTGAAGGTTCTATACAGATAACAAACTGCACTAAAATAGAAAAATATCATTAAGTAAATTAAAAATTACTTAATTTAGAATATTTACACCTTAGGTACACCCCATTAGGCACAAACTATACAGTGTGGGTAAAAATTGCATCTGTTTTCTGGTGCATTTTAGCAAGATTGGCAATAGGCAAGTACGAATATTTTAGCTCATAGCTTAATAAACCATTTTTGGATTATACATGTATGGGAGTGATGCGTAACTTCCTCCACTGCTGAAAGCGCAAGTGTAGATGTCAGAGTTTGAAAGAAAAACATTAAAGGAGTTGCAGTTTTTTATTGATAACTTTAATAAACATTTGCCTTTGTTTTGAAACCATTGACTACGTAAATACGCATAGACTGGCAACCCAGAACATTTTTCTTGACGTCTTCCAATCAAGCCGCCATCTTGGAAAATCGAAGAGTATGTGAACGTGCAGGTAGATGCGACCGTTTTCTGAGTCAGGATTCAGATAATTATAGCCATATCACGATTTAATACTCTCATATAAAAAAAAATAACTATACTTAATACTTATTGATTTAATCACCGACATTTGGTATTTGTACTTTTTTATACCAGATATCTTTATAGTTCCTGAGAATGCACTGTGTTGATGCAATTTGTCTCAGCAATTTGTGTCAGATTTGATGGACAGACTTTCCAGTTAGGTAGGTACAATTGAACTACAATTAGCGTTTGATAGAGTCCCGAATCGAGTCCCAGAATGCCCGGTAAGTAATAACGTCAGTTAAATTCGACGTCTATTTTCGTCAACTTGTTTCGGCCACAGGCCCTTGACAATAACAACTTCTTTCCTCTTTTAATATTAAATATTACCGGGAGAGGGAATCTTCACAAGACTCTTATAGGATATTTTATAAGCAATTTATTACGGAGCTCGCGTTTCGGCCCGTTAAGTTCTGCGTCAGAATTTTTTGGAGCATCGTGGACAATTTCCCGTCGGTGGGTAATAAAAAGTTTGAACTTCGGTATTTAGATTCGTGATGTATTGGGATCAGGACAAATTTGCGAGGTGGCTCGGAAAATTTTTAATTATTAAAAATGGTTATAAATTGTACTTACAGGGTGAGCCAGATAGGATTCATAGAATATTTTTCGTTACTTCCACGAATTTTACAATAAGACAGTAAAAATAAAAAATTAAAAGTGTTTTTTTTTCTAACAAGATATATAAAGTATTATTTATTTTAGAAATATCCTTCTTCAGTTTAAAACATTTAGTTACCTACTATCGAGCAGACATCACCTAGCATAAGTTTGCGCATGTCACATACAACAAACACAACAATAGTAAAAGCCCGGGCATCTGGCTTTTCATCGGCAAATTCACGGAATTTTTTAATAACATTAATTTCTCTGTAATTTATATTATACGATATGCGCTATAATGCTGGCTCAAAGATTTAAAAAATATAGAAAGACAATTTCCCAATATTATTTTGCCTTATTAGTGGCACATTAAATTTAATAGACTGACAAATCGTCTCGTACGTAGGCTAGATGACTTCCAGCCTCCCGAACAAGCCAGTGTCCGAAGAGGCTTTAGTACCGTAGACCACATCCACACGCTCCGCCAGGTTATACAGAAGACTGAGGAGTAAGTATAACCTGCCTCTCTGCTTAGCGTTCGTGGACTACGAGAAAGCCTTTGATTCAGTCGAAACCTGGGCTGTAATACAGTCTCTTCATCGAAGTACTGAAGTGTTTGTACGAGAACGCCACTATAAAAAAAGGAAAAAAAAGGAAGGTCCTATAGGACCAGAACTCGAAACCTATTTTTTTTCTAAAACTGTTCACCGCTGCACTGGAGGATGTTTTCAAGACTCTGGACTGGAGAAGGCTAGGCATCAACATCAACGTTGCCTTGGCTGAGACCATGGAGGACCTAAGTACGATGATCGATGACCTCAGTAAAGCTTCCGAGCGAGTTGGTCTAAGAATGAACATGGATTAGACGAAGATCATGTCAAATGCCCATGTAGTACCAACTCCCATTACAATCGGACAATTTACGCTCGAAGTTGTAGATGATTATGTGAAGCAATGAAAAACAATCAATAATTAATAATAACGAAAAAGGCTTTGTCATAATAAATAATATTATGTACCTATGTAAAGAACAATAAAAACAAGAACATTGTCTGCAATTTAAACATAAGCACACATTATCTTCCAACTTCGAGAAAGAGGTCAATCGTCGAATCCGAGGCTGGGCAGCGTTCGGGAAGCTACGGCACATCTTTTCGTCCAATATTCCGCAGTGTATCACGACGAGAATCTTTGACCAGTGTGTGTTGCCGTGATGACATAAATAGCACTGAAACGTGGTCGCTTACCGGTGCAACCATAAACCATAGGTGCGATAGAGACGGAGATATCCGAAGTTCGAGGTTCGAAGTTCGTGGTAGCGCCGCTGAGGCCGCCCCAGGCCAAGTTAGGGCTTCGGGTTGCACAGAGCGGTTCCACAACACTTCAGGATCTCAAATACCGCGAGCGATCTGGTTGCCTCTTGGATACTGCAACTACGCCTCATGGCTCTGAATAATACACCGTGCACTTTGAATCTAAATTGAATTTTACATCAGTAGCATATTCCCCTTGAATAAGAAATACAGTTCTACTTATATATACTGTCAGAACACAAACCCATTCCTCAATACAATCAATTAGCCTGCTCCGTTACCATAAAGAAGATCGGCCGACCCGTCGATCATAAAACAAAATCGTTACGATTAAAGAAGTGTCAGTGTGGCAATTTTATTTCGCCCTCGACAAATTTAACGCTCGCCGTGGCAAATTTAATGGGCGACTAATAACCGGACGGATCGCGCGACGAATCGCCCGACCGGTTTGGGTTCTTTTGAGTTTATGCTGTACCGATTTTCAAGCGTAAGTTTATAAGTACTGAAGTTTAGGTCGTGCCGGATTCGTCTATAGAAATTTGATGGATTAAACGGCTAAGTTGAGTCTTTTGTGAAATTGTTAGTTTTTGTAAAGTAGATCTCAGAATTAGTGAATCAGCGTTGAGATAAGTCTGTTGTGAAAAGGGCACTTTAAGTATTGCTACTGTTTAATTTGTTTTCTGATTGTATATCAATGTGTTTTGCGCACTTTTTCTGACGTGCTAGCTCTGACGAGATAGCTCGGTGTGCGAGGATTAAATTGATATGTGAAATGTGCTTAATCTAACCGATTTACTTTAAGACAGGGTAAGAAGGTTGGCATATAGATTTATCAGTAGGTCTATGTCTTAAACTAGTGGCTCTGTTCATGGTGTAGAACTCGCGAGCTGGTCTTTTTCTCAAAACATTTTTTTTTTATTTTGAAAACTGAATCGTCGGAAAAACTAATAACCAAATTTCACGAGAATCGGTGGAGAAATGCGATCTGCAGCGGAGAACAGCTGGACAGACGCCATACGGACACACGAAAGATTTTTGGCCCACGCTGAAACGGAGAACAACGCAACGTTCACTTCGCTCGCTCGTCCCAAAAACGTAAAAACGTTGTTTGTGTACATTACCCGGCTGGGACACACTAAACGAGTTATACCCGTTAATACAAATACAAATAATTAATTTTGCAAGAAAAAGGGATGTCACTGGAGCAAATATTTAAAAGGACGCTTCCTTAGAGCGTTTGCAGTAACCCCCTTTTTTTATGATGGGCTATTCTTCAGGCCGGGCTTTGCAGGGCCCTTTTGCTCGGTGCGGACACGCAGTAACCAACCCTTGTGTAACATTCACTTTCAAAAAATTTGGTTTCGGAGAAATTTTGATCTAAAGTTATGACCTCCAAGTAATCTTGGCACCACGAGATCATATTATCACGGCAGCCAATGCAGATTTTGAGTTAACATCATGTAATGAGTCGTATATTAGTTTTTGCATTTTTGTGTTCAAAAGATAGTTTTGTGTTTTTTTTTTTTTTTTTTAATATTTCATTGTATAAATTATTACATAAAGGTAAATCAATTCAGAACTCATGAACTAATGCGCGTTTAGCTGGCAAAGATAATTCCCAAACAACTATAAGTTTATAGGTAGGTAGGGTTTGTAATGACCCATATCATAACGTATTCGATTATATAAAATAAAAACAAAGTTCCTCTAGAAAATTAAAACATCACAGCTCTCGGTCAATTGACGATAGTTGGACACAGTCGTGTTTAATTTTTAAAACTTCCTTTACACTAGGCCTTTAATAAGTGAAGCCAAAGATTCCAATCAGTTTGGAAATATGTGCACGGACAATTAAGGGATATTGTTGCTCAGATATAAATAAATAAATAAAATTAATATATGGGGACAATTTTACACACCTCGACCTATTTGAACACACACACATTAAGCAAAGCTTGTATTATGGGAACTACGGACGACGATTTTCAAATATACATACTTATTATCATCATCATCATCATCATCATATCAGCTGAAAGACGTCCACTGCTGGAAATAGGCCTCCCCCAAAGAGTGCCAAAATGACCGGTCCTGCGCCACCCACATCCAGCGGACTCCTGCGACCTTTACCAAGTCATTTTACTTTACCAGGTCGCCTTCCGGTACGTGGTCGCCACTCGAGAATCTTTCCGCCCCAACGGCCATCGGTTCTACGTGCAACACTTACACGTACATACTTATATAGATATTTAGATAAATAAATACTTAATTATATAGAAGACATCCATGATTCAGGAACATTCATTTATTCATTTCATTTCATTTAATACCTTGATAAAACATAATTTTAAATGTATTTTTTTGAGTCCATTTCATTCTTAACTAACATTACATAATACTATCGCATTTGTACTTTATTTTAAGCTCATCCTCAACCTTTGGGATTGTTACTATGGAACTTGACACTACAAAGAGATCAAAACGGCCAAAGTTACAAAAATATGTGTACACGACCTTAATATTAAATTAAGTTAGTTTAGTTGGGACGCTAAGTGCCATGCAAAATTAATACTACAGATACCTCTCTATAACAGTAGCGGCGCGCGTGAGAATTTTCACTGGACAACACGGAGAAAAAAAGGGCTGTTTTTTATGATTTACCTACTAGTATGGTAATATATAGGCAGCAAGAAATTTTAAGCAAGCCGGTGGGAATCGGCTTGTATGGGTGCTCCGCCACTGCTCTATAGTGAAGCTAGCAACAGCCAGCTTGAATGCGATATTGTATATAAATTGGCAGTCTTTATAATTTACCATTCAGCATATGCAGGCCATGTGCCGCTTGCCATAAACATCAAACATTGTCCGATTCCAAAAATATACATCATCATCATTATAATGGGGAATGGATGAAAAATTTAGAAGTGCCTGATAATTTTTTTGGTGATAGGAATAACCTTTCTTTAGCACCAGAGAAAAGTTTCACACTTTTCAGCTGCGTCAATTATTTTTGAAAAATTGTAGCCCGGCTAGCCGGCGGGTTAAAAATAAAACGAATCGTTTATATACAATAAAATATAATAATAAAATAAAGTGGAACTATGTACAGAAAGGGTTCAACTTATTCAGTCAGTACGGAGCTGTAGATATAAAAAGAAAGGTCACTGGCCTGAATAGGGTATAGGATCCGTAATTAAGACGGTAGAAACCGAAGTCCTCAGGCTTTCAAATACACTCGAAGTTTCCAGGCAGGTCGGCTCCAAAACTCAATGCAGCGTGCAGCGCAGGCGAAGCCCGCTGGTCAGTAGCAGCCGCCAGAAGACAACTTAGCCATGCATAAAGGGCTGGAAACAATCCTTTTCCTTAGCACAAGTTCTAACCCCATTCGAGCCTCATAAGAGTTAGGCCAGTGACGGCTAAATGAGGCTTGGATTGGGTTTAACAAACATTATATACACAACACAGAATTAAAAACAATACATACCTGCATAAGTGGCAGCCCTTATATGTATGTATGAACTATGAGTACTGTACAAAATGTACAAGCAGTAGTTATTTCAAGAAATAATAGCAATCATCGATATTTATAACAAACCAAATATGTAGTCAATGAATTGCGCAAGCAAGAGAAAATTTTCCTCCAATAAAACAAAACACGGCCGTGAAAAATTCAATTTTTCTTTTATAACCGGCCAGCGCGCTGGCGGCCGCACGGTGAAGGTTTTGCCGTGTTACAAAATATTACCAGTTTCCTCACTTGCGTTTTATGTTTAGGACGGCGAATGAGACACTTTCCTTAATCCGTCTCATATTACAAGAAAATATCTTAAAAATCAGGGGTAAACTGGCACTGGCAATGATATTGACAGCTGCAGCAGCTAAATTTGTCATTGCCAGGGTCTGATATTCAAAATATTTTTTTGCAATATGAGACGGATCAAGTAGACATTCGCCGTCCTGAACCGAAAACGTCAGTGAGGAAAATGTTTATATTTTTTAAAAATAATTGGCGCAACTGAAAATTCTGCAACTTTTTTCTGGTGCTAAGGAAGGTTATTCCTATCACCAAAAAAATAATTAGGCAGTTCTAAAATTTTCATCCATTCCCAATTATCTTGATGTCCACTGCTGGAAATAGGGCTCCTGCAAAGAGTGCCACAATGACCGGTAAAAATATACAGCTAAGAGCCATTGTCCACCGTTTCAAATCCTTTATTAATGCAAAAATTTAAAAATCTGGCTTGAGATGATTTACAACGCCAGGAATGTAACGGCTGACTCACCCCGGCGCGAATTGATACTGATTGGGAATTAAGATACGGTGCGCAAGGGCACTAAAGTTGACGGGTTCTTGGACTTTGAACAAGGATAATGCGTGTTTTACTGCACTTAAACATACAAACAATAAGTAGAAATATCCCAGTGCTCGACAATGTCCCTTTAGTCGACACATTTCCTAAGTAGCAGCTCTGTGAGCCGCAGAACTAGCGAGACTTTTTGTTTAAAAAAAACAAGAATCTGTATCGACAAAAAATAAACTATAATTATCGAACCTGCTCACAAAGTTTCACGAAAATCGCTTGAGAAATGCGACCCGTAGAGGACAACAGCTGGACAGACGCTGGACATAAACGGAGATCGTTCGCTTCTTCAGTACAATGAAATAAAAAATACAGCCTTATTTTCCTACTACTCATGGTTTACATTTAACGTAATAGTTGATATCATCGTCATTTGTTATTTTATTTTAATAAAGACTGAACCAAGTCCGAAATTTTTGTATAAGAAAAAGTAGGGGGGGATCCCCTTGATGAAGCGCGGGAGGAGCCCTAGTAGTTAGTATTAGTGTTTTATTTATTTTTTATCTATTTCATGTGTCTAACATAGTAGTTTAAGGCATTTTTTACTAACAAATTATGGAACCAGTTTTCTGAATTAAATGATTTTTATTTTATTTTATTTATAATAAAATCATCATCATTATCATCATCATATCATAATATATGTACTACTATTATAATATTTAACTATTTAGAAGGTAGAAGGGGCCTTTGTGGTGTAGGCCTCTCCTATTGAGTTCCACAATTGCCTTTCTCCAGCCTTTTGCATCCAGTCTTACCCTGATCCATAATGAATAAGCAGCAATAAAAGTGACAAACACTGCTGACACAGTCAATTATTTATTTATTTAATTTATTCATTATTTTCATTAGGCAAACAACATAATTTTAAGAACTGTCATCTGAAACATGCACAGCATACCAATATGAAACTATTAAAGACTTTAAGCTAGTCTCTTGATTATAATTTGAGCCAAAAAAAAATAGGTTTAATTTTTGTTTGGTATAGTTTAGTGTAGTTTATCTGTATGTAGGCTGAAAGTAATCACAATATCCAATGCTCGTAGGAGCCACACGTAGACAGCAATGCCATAAATGTACTAGAAGTGCTATGCAATACTACATTATAGAAGTGTAGAAGATACGACAATAGAGAGATCTCTCAGGGACCGAAGTCCAATGAGAGTTGTTTGGATGTTATATTTATGCAACTGATTTAAGAAACTTCGATAGTGCGATGCAGAACTCGTCAGATTTGACAAAAGTGACGCCACAGAAGAATAAAAATACTAAAATCAAGGAATACATTAGGAAGACCGCCAAGATGTTGAATGAAACCAATATCATTTCGAATTACCTATAAGATGATTCTCTCGAAACAAAAGAAGAAAATAAATGAAACTTGGCTAAAGGTATTAGTCGATTCATTTGAATTTAACTGTTTCCTGCAGGTCGATCACGTAACGCATTGCACGCGCGTCAGGTAGATCTAAATGTCACTTTTTATATGGAAAAATTACAGCTAAATTGTCCTAACGCGCGTTCAAAACGTTACGTGATTACCCCTCTGGTTGATTTCTTGGTTCAAGAATACTTATCTCACTAACTAGTATGTTTTTTGTAGCTTATCATATTAACAGCAACAGCTTTAAGCAATATAGTATCCCATATGTACTTCAAACATAACTGTCTTCGAGACATTTGGCATCAAAGTTGAACAATTTCAGACCAAAAAACTGGTTTTCTGGCCATAACTTTTGTGTTAGTTTTTAGTTTAAAATCAAAATCCTACACACACGTTTATAGAGACATCAAAAACGAACCCAAATATGTACATTGCTGTGAAAGATGTAACATATACGTTACATCTTTCACAGCAATCTTATAAGAAAAAAATGTGTTTTTTTAGACAATGTTTAAAAAAAAAAAAAAAAGAACTATTAATTTCTTTCAAATTATGGTACACCAAAATAGAGATTAAAGATTGAAGAATCGATAACCGTTTGCCTTTTAATTCTATCAGTAGTGCAAAAGTATTTGTATCAATTCAAAACTAGTCAACAATCGATGAAAACATCGGGTAGCCCCTTAAGCGGAAGTATGATAAGTGTTGTATTTATTTACCTAAAGCACAAATGGGGATGGACAGATAGCCCATTGTGTGACTGCGGCATTGAAGATCAAACCATAGACCATATCGTTAAGCGATGTCCTAAACGATGTTATCAGGGCGACCCGGGGGACCTCTATAATTTAACACCAGAAGCTGTGGATTGGTTGTGCAATTTCGATGTTGATGTATACCTAAGCTACTATTTTTATAAAATAACTATATTTCTACTTCAAGAAAACGCCATATTTACGATTAAATAAATAAGTGTTGTATACAAAGTAGTCACACAGCCAACACCTATGTTTGTGTTCCATAACTATCATATCCAGTCATCTACATCTCTGTCACAGAGTTCTTTTAATGTCAAAGGCAGCTCGCTCTGCGGGAGACAGGCAATAATTGCACAAATCACTTAGGCTGGCTAAAATATCTCCGCCCAATCAATATGGCCATTTTATCGCCCATTAGAGGCAGTGTATGGCTGTCTACATTTGCCCACATAGCAAAAATGGGTTTATTGCTGTCACGGAGACTATACTTACATGTCGAGTTAAGTACACCGTGAAAATACACCGTGGCCGTGAATAACCCGAAAGATTTAAACCACGTATTTTTGACGACAGTACGAGTAAATAATGTTGTATCAACATGGGTCTAATTATGTGTCTTAATTCTGATTTTAAAATTGTTTATTCAAATATAAAAAATACAATTAAGTTCAAATAACATTAAAATAGGTTATAACTATAAACAAAAAACATAAAAAGGGGAAGTTATAAAAAAAATACCGCCTCTAAGAGGTCAGACTGCGGCATGGACCCCATTACGCTGGCAGCATTACCTCTCTGAATCGCAATGGAAATACGTTGCGAGAGGTAAGCGCCAGCTCTGTGTCTTAATTAAATTACTATTTCAGTACAAATTAAATCTTATTAATTGCCCGCTTCTTTGTGAACAACTCTTTAGTTGAGAAACTCAAGTTGAAGAACAGAGAGCGAGCATAACACTTCACGAATCGCTCCGAAATCATACGCCGAACGGCGAATGCCGTGACTTGTGTTCCATGACAAGAAGTGTCAAGTTATGCTCAAGCCTTTAGGGTGTGTTAGACTGGAGATTTTTTAACTTTTGATTTGTTTCAAATAATTAATATCTCCTTAATTATGAGTTTTTGGACTATATGTTACATAACTTTATATAGGTACTCTAATTAGGCTCTAGTATCGTTGGCTTAAATCTTTCGGGTTATTCACGGCCACGGTATATGCGTTAAGAGCAACAAGTTAAATAATACAGTGCTTGTAGTATCTTGTGGAATTTAAGAACTGCAATGGCCAACTTCTGCCTTCAACAGATCAGCTCGGTGATGCCAAAAATCAAAATATTCGTCGTCACCGAAGTTATATACCTACATAATTATGCGTTTCAGCTCAATCGAATACCGGCAAGAGGGTTGGTATCCCAGATTCTCAGATAAAAGAACTGCAGACGAATTTGTCCATAACAATTTTAATGTTATTTGGAACGAGGTTACTTATATTTCTAAATTGGCACTAAGCATAACCTTTCATGCTTGCATAGTCGGGCAAAAACATCTAACATCGTCTTAATGGGTCCAAACTCCGCTGTACTCCAAAGATAATGACCCGAAATGTCCCTTAAACACACGGGGAATCTTTCGAATTCGTGTTTGACGGCGAAGAAAAACTTGTAGTAATTAAAGCAGGGCCTTTATTTAAAACATGTTTATTCATGCGACGGGACACGGGCGCAGTGGAGGGGTTGGAACAGTAAGTCAACCAAGTATATGGGTGATTGATGATCATCCACCTAGCATTTTCTTAGGAGTTAAGGAGCTAGGGGTCCGTTTTAGCACTTTTCTTACTTAGATAGATAGATAAATCATTTATTTGGCATAATATGTATATTTGAGGCGAACAATGCATGGACACATCTTTGACGTCGATCGCACAAGATTGTTATATTATTTAATTAAATTGATATACTTATCTAATAATTTTCGTTTGAATTTTTCTTTAATCACTTTTAATTTAGCCAAGCCACCTAATGCCAAGACTTAAAGACGAGATTAAATTAAACCACAAGTTTAAATAATGAAACGCATTTATTCCCGCTAACGCCGCGAGCACACGAATAAAAAATCGAAAGGGGGTGGATCGGAATGCCGTCTGATATTGCTTCCTGGCTCAAAAAGGGTGTCGCTGCCACCACGCCACTACTTCCCTGGATCTCGGGACTGCCGTGGAGATGGGACGGGCCGATAGCAGGGCAGTTTCAGGTGATAATGTGGACACGCTGCACAAAAGCACCAAATTTTTTTCAGGTACTAGTTAGGTAAGTAGCTTTAAGTTTTTGATAGGAACCAACTCCTCCGTCGGCCATCTTTTTTTTTACGGGGGTCAATTTGAATTATAGGTATATTATTAATATCTCGGGCTCTAAATCACTTAGAATCACAAACTTGGTGTCTAAATATACATATTTGGGGTCAGGGAATTCAACTAGATATTTTTTAGGGTCGAGTTTCCAAAGGATACCATACGGAACCCGTTACCAAGCCTCCGCTGTGGGTCCGTCTTTCTGCGTGTCATTTCATCCGCCGTGTTAATAAAACAGTCCAGTATTTATCCCCGTTGACTGTGACCGGCATTAGCAGAAGCAGGAAAGAGAGTACTGCGTGATGGTGATGGTGAATTGGCTTGGTGAAATGCAGATGTCACAGTCAGACGGAGTTTACAAAATGAGTACTAATTTTATGAGATTTATTTTTAACTTTAGGTATAATTTATAATCAAAACATTAATGATGCGTTGTAACTAAACCAAACAGCGGAAGAAGATGAAATGTATGTAAGTCCGTTACTAAAGCGAAAACAAGCAAGAAAGCATACTAACGGAAAGACCGTTAGACCCCGTAAGCCACAAGACTTGGAGTAGACACGTAGCGTGGCTTTGGTTTAACGAAAGCGACTTTCTGACCTTCCAACCGAGAGGGAAAACTAGACCTTATTGAGATTAGACTGGTTTCCTCATGATGTTTTTCCTTCAGGGAAAAGGTAAGTACTATTAAATATCAAATGATATTTCGTACACACTTTTTTTAAGCCGAACGGTATGACACGCAACTCTCACCCCGAAGGTTGTGGGTTCGAAGTATCTATCTTTGAATAACCCAGCCAGGGTTGTTCAAAAATAATTATGTACCAAAACATCATCCTCATCCTCCTGGCTTTTATACCCTAAAGGAACCCGGGGTCTGCTTTAGCACCTCATCCAAGATTTGGCGTAGAATAGTTTATATACAAAATCATTTGATATTTGGGTCATTGTCAGTCACAAAAACAAAAATCATCTTTCCGGTGGTCAATAGTTAAGGGCTTACGTTTACATATAATATGTATTTATCACATATAATTATAGAAGGGGCAACGCCGTTTATGCGGATTCAGTGTACAACCAAAAATTAGGCTTTATAGCTCTTAACTTTGGCAATGTCCACCGAAGAGACGCGAACCTAAATCTGACAATGACCCATTTAACAGTAACTTTTCGGTAAAGGAGAACATCGTGAAGAAACAAACAATAATTGGATTGGATTTTTGTAATTGGATAAACACTCTGCTTTGTTTTTGTACCAAGTTTAGTTCCTAAGTCATATGGTGTTGTATCTGTTGGCAAACCTTAAATAAATAAATAAAACCGGTCTAATTCCACCAAGTTCTAGTTTTCCCTCAAGGCCAGATGGCAGTTGCTTTGGTAAAACTAGTACCAAACTTTGGGCTCCTTAAAAAACGCTAGCAGGAAGATGAGGATGGAACATTGAACATTGTCTTTTCCTACTGTTGAACTAATCCCACCTGTGCTATAACTTAGCAATTTTTGCCTTTATTGCTCTTAACTGGTTTGGCAACTCCCGCCGCGCCGGTTCGCGTGTCTCCTGGCTAAAATAAAATAAACAAATAATTAACAATAAATAAAATTAATTAACGATACGACATTTCGGTCGGCGTAAAGTTACACTGTTCCCGAGGGATTTATTGGGTTTGACGTCATCGTAAATTGCGCGAGCGCATGATATAGATTTAATGATTTCTAGGGCTCTAGATTATTATATTGGAGTGGTTGTAAATAATCGAACGAGCGAGCGAAGCGAATCAAGTTCTATTTTTATTATTAAGGATCACCAACAGCGACAACAACAAACGCGCTTAATACACATAAAAAAAATGGTTTAAATTTGATTGCGCCACCAAAGTTCTATGCTTCAGCTTAGGCCGAAAATTGTTCGTCCGTTGTCTGTCCCGCTGTCCGGCTGTTCTCCTCTACAGGTCGCATTTCTCAACCGATTCTCGTGAAATGTTGTGAGCAGGTTCGTTAATTAAGATATAGTTTTTTTTGTCGAATAAATTTTTCGAAACGAAAAAAAAAATATTTTTTTAAAAGTCAGGCTTGTGATTTTTACTGCTCACAGAGTCTGAATTTGGCACATAAGTAATTGGACCTAGTTTTGGGAAAATGATCCAACCACAACCATGATTTTTTTTTGCCAGATGGTTCCAATTTTTTTATCGTGTGGGTTCTAAACTACGTCCAATTTGGTGGAGAAATATTTTCAGCTAGGATATGATTTTTTGAATATTGTTGTCGTCGCAAGACTACAATGTTAGTGATATTACAGTTAAAAAAATTTATCATCGGTATTTTCCATCATCACTCATCACAAATTTGGTGAAGTGGACCTGATGATAAAGGCCACAGATGACTTATACAACTCCACAATGATGTACTTAAAACTATAAAAGTACGCCACATATTCTAATAATCAAGGCATTAATTAGATCTCGGGAAAAAAAACATGTGGTAAAATGGAAAGGAAATGTGGAAATGTTCATGTGCCTTGGCGGAGTACTAAATTGAAGTCCGTTAAAACTTTTTTTTTAACAAATTATAGTATACATACCTACTGTCTCTAATTTATTTATCTGTAAATTGTACTGAGAAAACAATTGTCACTGTTGTCGCCCGGTGAGAACAACGAGTCAATAAAATCGAAATATATTCTCATATCCAACCTTCATTGTAAAGACCAAAGAGTTATTGTAGTCGACCCCCTCTAGGGGGGGACATTAAACAAATTACTACACTGTGAATCGGATAAGTTCGAATGTATAACACGAATTCATAGCATTCGATCATTCCGGCTCTCGCTCGCTGCCTTTAAAAATATATTAAAGGGTTAAGTACTGTCGTGATCAAAAGTAAATGGATATGGAAAAAAACTACCACTTCATTAAACTGTATTAATTAAGACGATTACTGCAACGTCTCATGGTTAAGTATCTGTCCATGGAAAGTGGTTGAGCACTAATACGGTAAAGGTTTTTTATAGATTGGAAAAATTGTTTATTTATTTCTTCGAATATGGTAGGTACATTTGTTGGTAGGCTTTACACACATTGTAACACGGAGTTTCACGTATTTAGGTATCCTGCCGACATAGGCGTAGAAATATAAGGTCATAAACACTCAAAATGTTCATCGTAAATACCTATAATTCGTCCTTAAGAGGATTGTGAAGTGCCGATACGCGGCGCTAGTAGGTATTTAAAAAAAATCTATCTGTTTCACACCGCTCTGTGCCTCACCCGTATCGTGCGATAGAGAGAGTAGCAAGTCCTGGAGGCAATTGCCTACATTTCCTTGTTGACATATTGTTTCGGGTGATAACGTTTTTACCCCCCTAAACCTTTATGAAATGAAATAATTTTCGTATTATTGGATTCAGTACACTTTAATCTATGTCCGTACGTTTTCCTTTTTCAGTAAAACAGTTAAGATTAATTAAAAAAAAATAAAACGATAGGCAAAGTTTTTCAAGTCAAAAATATCGATTTTTAGACGCTAATAACTTTTAACGCAAGGAAGCCGCCAGCTCTTCGGTCACCAGTACGCTTAATTAACTGTACCCAATCAAATTTATTATTTTGTGAAAGTCGCAGCACTAACACTTTACCATCTGACTGTATCCTCGCGTGCCAGAGCCACATAAGCCGCCCCACACGCGACTTCGGTGTTTCACAGCGCGTGTAAAAAACGACCACCACCCCAATTGATATTTCGTTCACTACTGTTTTATACCGAGCTTCATAAACGACTGATTCGCGGATCGGTTTCATCCTCGAGGCCTATTTTGGATCGACGCTTCTGATCCCAATCATTCCTGCCTGTTTCCCCCACTCCGTACTTTACGCGTTACGATGTGTGGAAGCGAAAAAAAAATCATTTTTAGGGTCCCGTACCAAAAAGCTGTACCCGTCGTCTGTCTGTCACAACGTTAAATATCTCAGGAAAAATAAAACCGTCAATTTGAAATTTGCGATAGTTATAAAGGAGCCTAATGTACGTATATGGAAAATGAAATAATTTACATATTTTTCTATTTCCTATGAAAAATGAAGGATATGAGGGGGCCAAAAATTCAAAGTCTAGTAATAAGGTCTAGTTATCAAAACAACGGCCTCAAATGTACATTCTGAAACAGTTTATTTTTTATTTGTACATTTTTTTATTTTTATTTATGAAGTAAAATGTTGAAATAAATAGCATTATCATTATCTCTGAAAATCCAACATACATAGCGAGTTATTTGGTCACGCAAGTCACAAAATACACCGATAAATGGCGCTGTACCTATGACGGTATCTACACTACTCAAGTATGCCTTATTAAGATTTTTCTAGAATTAATGGGCAGTGCAAATCGGGTATGTTGTATGAAAGTTTATACGGAACCTTCGAAGTCACAAACTATTAAAAAATTATGCAGGAGAAAACAGTTCTAGGTTAGCACCATGCTGAGTCGGGGCCTTTTCGTGGACCCTGCTATTTTTATGTTCTGTGTTTTGTTTTTTACACCCATTGTTTTGTCCACGAATAAATGTTTTCTTTCTTTCTTTCTTTCTTTAAAATATGCGTATTAGACAGAGCTAACAAATAATATCAGATAATTATCTAAGATACGTATCTTGTCTGTTAAATAAAATTATTTAAAGTGAAGAAATAAAATATATTAAAAAACGATAGGTACTAGCGGATTTCAACATCGCTTATGATAGTTATGATAGTCGGAGATATGGCCACATTTTACCATTGTGTCAAATTTGTTTGTTCTTTCGAAACGTATTTTATCATTGACAATATACTTATAAGGCCATTCTCCGGATATGAATATGACCGCCATGTCAAACGATTTGCGATATCCCGTGGTATCATAATGACAGGTCGAATTCGGCTCCTGCCAGCATGTAAATAAGTAAGCGAATCATTATAAGAAGGACCCTATTTCAATGCTAAATATAGCATTACCTTCCCGCAAAATTTCGAAATGATTACAAGTTCCAAAGTCCTTAGCAAACTTCACCTCTTTAAATTAATATCATTATAACCTCCGCTAGTAGTCTATATTGAACTCTGGACGAGAATATTTACGTTTTAAATTGCGACGGAGGGTAGCCCAAGTGACGATATCCTTGAGTGGGGTTTTATTTAATTATGTCAGTAAACAACAACGGACATTGAGAAAATGTACGGATGTGCGAGAGGGCACGACAACGCACTAGCTGTCGTGGTTCTGTAGGCCACGTACCTTTGATTGCATTTTTATGTCATTTTCATGAGAAGCGAATTTACAACGGCGAAATGTGTATCAGTTTTGACAGAAATTACTAGAACTGAACCGTTAGCTTTTGACATACACATAGAGTACCTTTTATAATGCACTGGAAATGAGTCTATAAACGAATTCTTTACGAACATAATAAATTTAGTTATATCATGTCAAATAGAAACACTTTCATCGAAACACTGCTTACTCGCTATCCAGCAGATATCATCTGACCATCGACCTGGTAGTCTATATGTCGGTCCGCGGAGCGTTCAGATGTGCTTGGCTGTAACTGGTGTCGTCATCTCTCCTCGCCAAGTATCCTGCCCACTTCCACTTCAATTATGTAATTCTTTGTCTTGTGTCGGTCTCGACTCGCTTTGGCTCGGCGAGTCATTGAAGTTAGTTAGTCGCATCTTGTATCCAATGGAACCCAAAAAAAGAATTTACACAATTGTTTACACTCGGATCTACTATAGATCAGCCTGTCTTAATTGCCGCCATAAAGTAGTCCTCGGGCCAGTCCTAGCGCTCATTAAGGCCCATTAATAGCGAGGAATGGCGAGTGGCGGGGAGACGGCAATTGCGGGGTTTCTTCTAGTGTTTAAGTTTGCGAGAATGATGTTGCGACGTTAGTGTTAAGTCGGTCTATTATCGGGCGTATGCTAGGCATTATACCTACGAAAGCGTTTCTGCCTATTCACAATCGACCTTTGTTTTCTCGCTCGTCATCTACACTAATATTATAAAGAGGAACAGTCCGTGATATTGTAGCAAGTTATGTTAGTTTATAAGTTTGTATGTACCTAATGCGTAATCCCTGGAACCGCTTATACGATTTGATGAATTCTTTCACCTGCGTGTAGAATGGACTTTCTAGATGGTTTCCGATAGGCTATATTTTATCCCGCGGGATTGACTGCGTTCTTTGCAATACGCGGGCGAAGCCGCGCGGGCAGCTAATTTTACATAAAAGCGTTTTATTATTTCAGAAAATTTCATTTTTGGTACAAGCTTTTATTGCTAACTGTATTTTTTTTGACAGTCATCAACTCATCAACTACTCATTGGGAGGATTCTAATGACATGACGTGTTTACGAGTATATTGTGTAGTTTATGAGTTGCAATGGCCACCTTCCTCGGTGGTGCCATATTACACCACACATCCATGGACAGTTGGACAGTGGACACCATGCCAGCGGACATGGCGTTGACAGACCAGTGGAGAGAAACTTTCATGCTTCAGAGCTCCGAAGAGTTCTCCATCACGTTGTTGGGCACATATTGCAGCATCTGTTGAACAAAATAAATGTGTTAGATATATTGAACGATGATAAATCCATCCATACTCGTACTATCCATCCATGGAACACCTTCTTTTCGCAACTAACGTTTGGCAAACTGATTCATTTCGCAACTTTTTATTTCCCAAACTCTGAAACTGTAAATATTTCAGGATTTATTTAATGGCCATCGTGTACAAAATACAAAATAGTTTATTTCACAAAAACAAATAGTGTAGTGTAGAACCCTATAGGTTAGGTTAGGTTATAAAAATCCTGAAATATTTAACAATTTCAGAAATATTAAGAGGTTGGGAATTGAAAAGATGCGAAATGAATCAGGTTGCCAAACGTTAGGTTGGGAAACATTAGTGAACCACTATCCATACTAATATTAATTCATTTATTTCCCACAAAGGTATAAATAAATGTGATAGTGTGTCTGTTTGTCTGTTACCTCTTCACAATTAAACTGCTGAACCGATTTAGATGAAATTTGCTATAAATATAGTTTCAGTCCTGAAGAACGGTCATAGAACAGTTTTTATCCCGGAAATCATCCCCTGAGCAGGTGAAATGGGGGTGAAAATTCGTATGGACCTACGATATAAACGAGTTCCACGAGGACGGAGTCGCAGGCAGGAGCTATGTATGGTAAATATTGACCGGTCGGTTATAAGATAGTTTTCTCTGGTACAGGAAAATGCCCGGTCGCGGTCTGTTGCCCCAGATATGGACAATATGGATGGTGGGCATGGACACCAAATTTAGACATAGACATAGACATAGACATCCTTTATTGGTAATAAGGTATTACAAGTCATGTTTACAATCAAAATAGAACATTCATTTGTAAATTAAATTAACAAGATTATTAGTTATTATATTATATATTATTATTACATTTTACATAAGTATACTACATTTCATCTCAATCGGATCAATCGGATGGCCGGCAAGTGACTGAAAATGGTTTACAAATTTTGAAGGCCAACTTACATAAGGTAAACAAACATCCTAGTAGTGGTGCAGTTTCAGGTGATAATGTAGACAGGTACTAGCAAGGTTAAGTTTTTGATAGGAACCAATTCTTCCGTCGGCCATCTTTAATTTTAAAGCTAACCTAACCAGTACCTGGAAAAAAATTGGTGCTTTTGTCCGATGTGTCCACATTGACATAAAGTGCCCTTGTCATACACTAGTGCAACTTCGTTCGTTACCTTTCATACGAACAGTACAGTCGCCATCACATACATCGGAGCAAACGAGCCCGTCACAAACATCGGAACACACCTCTATTTTCAAGGCATTAGGGTGCATGCGCAGATATTATTGAACACCTATAGTGTACCTATGTAGGTATGTGATGGCGACGTACAAGCTAATATAAAGATTGTAAAATGTTGACTACTTAACAGTCAGACACACTTTCGCATATAGACTAGTATGGTTTAGTACCTAAAGATCTGTCTCATTCCAGACTTTTCTTCCTTCCCTCGATTCTGACCTTGGTCCCGAATTTATGTGCCCGGTCTGTCTCGGCCTGTATTCATGCTCAAAAGGTTACGTGCGTGGAAGAGATTTAGTGCTAATGGCACTTTTTCTTTGTAGAATATTGTGTTGTCCGATAGGTAAATCAAGTGATTTATAGATCTGGAAGGACTTAGGACACTACTAATAAATCCGCGACATGTTTCTTCAGCGGGGTTGAGATGGTTGCCATTTTTAGGGTTCCGTAGCCAAATGGCAAAAAACGGAACCCTTATGGATTCGTCATGTCTGTCTGTCTGTCCGTCCGTATGTCACAGCCACTTTTTTCCGAAACTATAAGAACTATACTGTTGAAACTTGGTAAGTAGATGTATTATGTGAAGCGCATTAAGATTTTCACACAAAAATAGAATAAAAACAATACATTTTGGGGGTTCCCCATACTTAGAACTGAAACTCAATATTTTTTCAAACCCATCAAATACATACGTGTATCTCGGATAGGTCTTCAAAAATTATATTGAGGTTTCTAATATTATTTATTTCTAAACTAAATAGTTTGCGCGAGAGACACTTCGAAAGTGGTAAAATGTGTGCCCCCACCCCCTGTAACTTCTAAAATAAGAAAGAAAGAAAGATAGAAAAATACATTTATTCACTAACACACAGGACACACATATTAAGAAAAAATAAATAAAAATAACAGTAAAAAACATGTAACAAGCGTGTCTCTGCGGCAGTGAACCGGACATGCACTGGCTCAGCATTATGCTGAGGTGTCAGTCAGACACCTACAGCGCTGATTTTCTGCCAGCACCGTTGGTGACTCACGGAAACGTCATACAATTATAATTACACAACTATATAATTAATTGTGAAAGGCGAGAGAGAAGTAAACATAAATACATATTGAGATAGTACATACAGCACTATACCTACATGCAGCTTTAATAAAATAATAACTACGTTACACATTAAAGTAAATTTTACTATTAAACTAAAAACAAAAACTAGATAAAAATTTGCAATTGGTATTTTTTGCTGTCAAAAGTGCAGGATTAGGATTAGGATTTTTGGAGCGTCAACAAATAGCCTTTAAAGGTGTATCTGCTAAGCGCCTCTTGGATACGGGGGGGGGGGGGGGGGGGGGGGTCTCATTCCAGCACTTAGACGCCGCGAACTTGAAGCTACCTCGGAAAGCAGCTGTTCGGTGCATAGGTATTATGACCATTGCCTTGAATCTGCGCGCACTCTTTGACCATACCAGTTTATGGAAAAGGTAAGATGGGGTTTCGTGCCTTACCACCCCGAAAAGCAAGGTGCAGGC
Organism: Epinotia brunnichana; assembly: GCA_963854355.1. Lineage (NCBI taxonomy): Eukaryota > Metazoa > Arthropoda > Insecta > Lepidoptera > Tortricidae > Epinotia > Epinotia brunnichana. The sequence continues at coordinate 10,363,164 of OY977959.1, forward strand.
GTCGGCGTGCAGACATGTTAAGCAAGTTAGCGGCGTTCAAGTATGGAGTGATGTGGGACCGGGGAGGGACTCGGAAACAAAAACGAGCACATGCGTTCTGCACTCGTTGTATGAGCCTCTTGGAACGACCTGTAATGCACCCGTCATACACGACATCACAATAGTTTTACCTAGATAATATAAGCGATTCACATAGTTCGACACGCAAATCGACACTAAGGCAATCACGTATAAGTATTATATAGAACTTTAAGGCGATAGAAGCAGTTACTCACAACATTTAGTATGTGGTTCTCAAAGCGCAAATTCTCGTCCATAAGAAGGCCGAGGTTGGTTGCTTCTACCACCTGCTCTATTGGTTCGCCCAGGACGGCGAAATAAGAGAATGATAAAACAAAAAATATATGATGTACATATGCAAACTTCCACCTAAAATTGGTTTGAACGAGATCTAGTAAGTAACTTTTTTGTAATATGTCATAAATCGTAAATTGCAATTTATTTTACGGAACCATTCATGGGTGAGTCCGACTCACTTTTCTTCACTTATCGTTGTGGATAAGACATATTTAAATTCAAGCGATCTGTTAATTGCACTCGCAGTAGGCCAATATACAGGCTCAGACTACTTTGGTCACTGACGGACAGCCTCGATTTAATGTCATATTTGTTTTTGTGAAAAAAAACCATTTTGTATTTGTATTTTGTAAGACATTCATCACTCTCACACTCGCATACTTGTCAGAACGTGACGGACGTCTTATCGACAGCGATAAGTGATAAACTGGCAACCTTATTAGGCCCGCAGGATGCAGAGTGTTTTCGCGGCAATGTCGCTTGAAGCACCCGACATGTCGCTCGTAGTGACATTTAATGCGTGAGTTTTACCGTGGATTTATTAGTAGTACACTTTAGCGTTTATTTTTGACTGACTATAAAGGAAAGGACTATACGTCCAAGGTACCGCTGGAGCGACATGGTACAGACGGATCTGCGCGAGCTACAAATCTGCAATTGGCAAGAGCTAGCGCAGAACCGAGAAAAATGACGCACTAGAGTGTCGGGCGCCTAGATTCATTTTGGGTCGCTGAGCCAACGGATTAAGTATAAAGGGAAGCAACTCAGAATTATATATATATATATATATATTTTTTTTTTCTTTATTTTTTTTTTTGAACCTGACTATTCCTATAATAGGACGAACCCGATATAGCAGTCGAATTGCGTGGTTGGAGGGTAGCTTGGGGAAAATCCAAGGGGAACCTCCGGCACGACCACGCGGGAAGGGGTAAACACTGGAATACTCTAAAAGTTTGCGCTCCAGTGAGATTGGTTGAACGGTTTTAACCGAATCTGAGGTGTGAGTGGTGATGAACTACTGGGATTGCTGCTTCGCTAAAACCTACCCTAGCTGAGAAGAGTCCAGCAGGAGGGAGTGGCCAGGAGGATGAGACTATGGAACACTTATTGTGTGAATGTCATGCCCTTGCCAGACAAAGAATGAATTACTTTGGTAACGGTAACTTTTTAACTGGCTCGCTGCCCAATCAATGGTTATGTAATATTTAAGGACATTTTAAGGATGTGTAGTAGTGACTTGACAAATAAATGTACTAATAATAATTATTCGTTGACTACACGCTGCAGTGTACCTAAACTAAGACATACTTACCTACCTAACCTGCTGTAATATAATATAAGACATACTTTTTCACCTTAATGTGATAGTATTATGTATAATGTTATTTAACATCTATAAATTGACATGTAAAACTACGTTTTATAAAGGAATAAATGAAATGAAATGGATATCCGCAACCAAAGGAATTCAAGGTGCTCCCGGTGAATTGCATCATCCGTTTTGTTGAAATGATGGAGCAAGCCTGGAAGCCAGCATAAAGGAGAGGGCAAATGCACAAAAGATCCCACTGGGTCGAAGTGCATCCGAAAGGACCCTCACCTAGATAAGATAAGATAAAGGAAGGTTCTCAAAACTTTTTGTGAACAGCGAACTCATAAGTAGCTTAACACATTGATACCTTGTCGTATTTACCCGTTTGCCAACTTTGTATGGCAGTTTTAACATGACGTTAAAGCGATAAGGCACAAAAGTGTTCAGTCCCTTGTGAGCTTGACCGTACCTGCTACGAACAATACTATGTACTGGTACTGCTATGCTATATGACGACTATTATGAAGCTGTCCGTACCCCTGGGTCTAAGTTTTTCAAGGCCCAAAAGACCAATAGAACTAAAAGGCTCTCTAACTCCACTCAGAAGCTCATGAAGGAAAGGAGTGAAATGATGCTACAGTCTTCAGCTGATACAACGTTATACCGGCAGCTCAATAAACAGATTTCCAAGTCCCTTGACCTCAAAATTGTTTTTACTAACTATAAGCGTTTACTCGCGACTTTGGCCGCATGAAAACTAAACCAACTATGACTCCTATACCGAACCCTCGGGGATAACTTTCGGTAAAAATATCCTTTAATCCGGGTTATAAACTTCACTCACAGGCAATGAAAACGGGTCACTTTGTATAGGAATATCCATGGAAATGGACCTGTTTTCATTGCCTCTGAGTGTATCTGTGTGCAAAAATTTTACAACTTAAAAGCACAAAACTTAAAAGGTTACTTAAATATCCAGACACTTTCGCGTTTATACTATAAGTATGGATGGGACTACATTGGACAAATTTAAATGTTAAAAATAATATTTACAATTCACTTACATGAGAATTACAGTATAACATTAAACTAACAAAAAGGACCGCCCCGGATCGTTGGTGGCCCAAAAGTTCCCATGACACTGGCAGCGTTGCCACGCTGGATGGCCAACGAAATCTGTTGAGCCAGGAACGATCCGGAACGAGGATCGCAGCCCCTATCCCTACCCACGGTCCCGCAGTCTCCACCGCCACTGGCACAAAGTCGTACATTGGCTCCAAGGCAGAGTAGGTACTTGGCATGTTTCATCCGAGCCGCCGACTCGGCGGCCGACGCCGCGGATAAACATATGAAAACATATTATATATTTCGAAGCTAAGTGTGACGTAATCTATTATAATTTATATTCCCCGCGAGCTAGGATCCAATATCCAGGGGTTCTATTCAACTTATTGTTTTGCATTAAAATCAGTTTTATATTTTGGCCAAGTTCTATTTTGATGCACATCTGATCTATATGTTTAATATTTTAGATGGTAAGGAGATTGTGTGGTTCTGTACAGTACCTATTCAATTTTCAAAACTGTCTTGCAATGATTGCTATTTAGTCTCTGGATATTCGTAATTCAGTGGAATTTGATATTTGTAGCAGGGACCGCCCGCTAGGTATATATCGCACCGAATTCCGAGCTCAGGCAAGATAAACCTAGGTTCATTACTCGTATGCGCTCGCACAGTTGTCAAAAGCGGCCAAGTGCGAGTCGGACTCGCACATGAAGGGTTCCGTGAAATAAATTGCGGTTTACGATTTATGACGTATTAAAAAAAAACTACTTATTAGATCTCGTTCAAACCAGTTTTCGGTGGAAGTTTACATAGTAATGTACATCATATATTTTTTTTTAGTTTTATCATTCTCTTATTTTAGAAGTTACGGGGGGGGGGGGGGACACACACACATTTTACCACTTTGGAAGTGTTTCTCGCGCAAACTATTCAGTTAAGAAAAAAATGATGTTAAAAACCTCAATATCATTTTTGAAGACCTATCCATAGATACCCCACACGTATGGGTTTAATGAAAAAAAAAATTATGAGTTTCAGTTCTGAGTATGGGGACCCCTAAAACTTAATGTTTTTTTTTCGATTTTTGTGTGAAAATCTTAATGCAGTTCACAGTATACATCTACTTACCAAGTTTCAACAGTATAGCTCTTATACTTTCGGAAAAAAGTGGCTGTGACATACGGACGGACAGACAGACAGACAGACGGACGGACATGACGAATCTATAAGGGTTCCGTTTTTTGCCATTTGGCTTAGGAACCCTAAAAAGAGTGCGCGGTAAATATCAACCCGATTCAAATTCAATAAGTTAATTGAGATAGAGCCTTAGCTATTAAGGTAAAACCCATAAAAGATAAATGGCGCTAACCCTGTCTCGTAACATTAGCTTTAACATTAACATTTCGCACCTGTGTCGCCTAAGTACTTATAAATACGATAAAAGCGAAGTAATTATTGCCTACAACGTAATTAAACTTTATTCCAGGGGTAATTTTGCACGGTTAAAGGAAAGTCATGGTGATTTTGTCAAATTTGATTTGAGATTTTTAATAAGTACTTATTGCTAATTTGACATACCCGATGAGTATATTCCGATTAATCCCGTTTTTGATGCCAAGTTCTATGAAAATGAAAGATCCTGAAAAGTGCATATTGTACACGTCCTTAGCAATGCAGCTTTGTTATCTAGTGGAAACCAGTCTTATGAGCGGCATAAGTCGTTTCTTGTTTATCCAGAAAAAAATTACATAAGTATTTCATTCGATTTTATGCCGATGCTTCGGCAGATTATTCTCTAGTCGTCGAGATAACTTAAACACACTGCGTCGCTTAATTTATTGTTCAGCTTTAACTCTTTCAATGCTATTCATTACATGCAAGAGGTAATTAATATCGGCAAGAACATTTTCTTCCTGTATCACAAATGTACTTTTAACTTAGTATTCAGTTTCTGTATTTACGTATATTCACCATTTATATTCACTATCTGAAATAAAAGTTGTGTTCGGTCTGTCAAGTTGACAGTGACACTGACACACAGTTTGGCGACGCGTTCACTCGATGCAATCTGCCGTGCCACTCTGGCGTCAGATTTGGAATAGTTTTAAGATATATTATGTTTAGCGTAGGTATTTGTTTTGTGTTGCCTTCCAGGAGGTAACTCATGTAAAGGTTCCGACGGAAGACCAGCGCTGGCCTTCTAGATTAGCACCATGCTGAGTCGGGGCCTTTTCGTGGACCCTGCTATTTTTACGTTCTGTGTTTTGTTTTTTACACCCAATTTTTTTTCCACGAATAAATGTTTTCTTTCTTTCTTTTCTTTCTAATGAACTTGCCGTCGTGTGGCAGTCTTTCTGCAACATTTCAAGCATAGCCAAGTCTTGGGCCCTGCCAAGGGCGGGAATAGCTTACGGTATAACTTGTACAGTGAAACGTAATGTTTTGTCCATTAGAGACTTGCGTTACACATTCCAATCCGATTTCAATGTGTTTCTCGTACTCGCTTTCACGCCCGGTGACGTGTTTATCTCAAAGTATTTTCATTGATTGATTAAAACTTTATTCATTCCCACGAGATGGCATTCCTAAAATTTATTCATCATGGGACCCACCGCCCCAAGTAAAACATAACGATAAAACGTATCGTAAACGTATTTTCACTAAATAATTCTATTTATAATAATGTATAATCATTGAGAAGGGTATGTTAAGGTGGTTTGGGCATGTAGAGAGGATGGATGAAAGAAGATTAACGAAGAGAGTGTATATAAAAAGAGTGGAAGGGCAAGTTGGAAGGGGAAGACCTAGGCGAACTTTCTCCGATCAAATTGGAGAAATCTTACAGAAAGGCCAGGTCAAAAGTACCCTAAACCGACGAGCATGTATGAGAAATGTTATGAAAGTGAGTGAAGCGAAAGTGGTTTGTCAGGATCGTAGCAAATGGAGATCCGTGATCTCTGCCTACTCCTCTGGGAAAGAGGCGTGATTATATGTATGTATGTATGTATAATCATCGCAAGAGCATAGATAATTATTAGAGAACCTTCATTTCATCGCGGTAGCTCGTAATGATTTATTGTATTAGAAAGACCAAGATACTATTGTACAATAGGACGACAGACGACGTGTCTGGTAGGAAATAGATCAGACGGTTATTTCCTACCGGGGTACTGACAGCCGCTTGGCCACGTTAACAATTGAAGAGTCCAGTGTAAAACGCTGATAATCCTGCTCTTGTTATGATTCAAAAAGTGACCTTATGACAGTATGCGCAAAGTGTACATTTGTGTTGCAAATGAAATGGATTCTATTCATTTTTGTCTACACTTTTCGATTGTTTGTTATCAGTTGTCTGTCACTTCGTGAACAATGACGGACGCTTTTCATTTTCAGTGGGTAGGTACTGTTCGGCTGTGGGAATGGATGATCTAGTGAATCAATCGGTTGGGGGTCTTTGACACTTTGCGAGATGCAATAGTAACATAATCCTGCTATTATACGTTGTTTGTCGTCTTAATCAAATCAATAGTTTCCAATTAGGTACATTGTTAGGAACTTAGATGTAGGTATTATTGATATTTCTATACGTATGACTGCATTTACCAGCAACATCATTGCCGAGTATAAAAAGTTATTTCTGCTGCCAGTGTTTTAGCTAGTAAAATAGAAATAAACGTGACATTTTCGTAATTTTTATCAAAATGTAGGTACGGGAAAAACGAGTTTCGTCCGCCCATTGCAAATTTTATTCACTTGGCACTACTATTAACAGTATTACAATAGGCTTGTTGCGTGGTGTTAAAATTGATAACGTCGTGTTGTTAAATGGATAGTAAACCATCAAATGATTGTTATAAAGTATAAATTACAAAATATAATTAAAATCATAACAAGATATGAACCTTGAAAGTTAAGAAAAAAAAGTTTTTTTATTTATTGTCCAAGAGTAAATTTAAAGGTACTAATAGAATCCTTACGCTTTCATAAAAACAAATTTGTATAAAAACTATGGACCTAAACGCAGTATTTCGCGACCGAAACAGCAATTTACTTAATTTTCCATGCAACGGCTAGTACAAATTGCACGGTGTGACGTCATACTTTAAAGCCAATCAGTATGAAGCGTTTCGGCTGCTGTCAGCGAGGTCCGTCTTTAACTCGATTTTTTGGGTATTAATGTCCTTTAAATGTAGTTGCTTCCATACAAATATTTGTTCATCTACAAAAACTGGTTCGAATGGCATCGTAAACAAATTTAAGGTCACAAGCCCATTGTATGCAACAGTCAGACAAAACACAGCAGTATTGCTTTCTTGTCTGCAACTTTCCCGTCCATGTTTTTACAGAAAGTACTTAGTATGTCCCATGATATACATTATACTCTTGCTTATACGAGCCACTGTACCTTAAGTGATATTGAATCATCGAGTTATAAACTTCAAACGTGCATATCGTACATAGGCCGAGCGTACTTAATAACCCTAGGTCTGATATGAATCTAATTTAGCTTCTCCGATACGTCTGTCTGGCGAGGGACGGCACCCTTCGTGTTGTGGCCGACTGTACCTACTTTGATAGAGTCACAAGCAAGAACATATTAGGTACAGATGATGATGGATACGCAAAATAGGCGCATTTATGACGTCGAGTTGCGGAAACCCAGCCCGCGTACAACCTATAGGTACAGATGATTTTATAAAAGGCATTGATGGTACTTATGTTGACAAAATTGCACGGAGAAGCTACTATATTTTGTGCTCTAAGCGCAGAATAAATAATTGATATGCTTATTTACACTTCGCAACACGAAAAACTTATATTCTTTCAACGCCAGATTAGACAAGCACCAAGCTTTATTTGCCCCTTACATCACTCGGCTGCTTTTCGTGGCAGCTTTCGCTTTGCTGCCGCGAAGTGTTGGAACGACTTACCACCACCAATAAGACATTCATGTACTAAGGTTACCTTCAAAATACGTCTTAAGAAGTTCCTAATGAATAAGCAAAAGTTCCAGTCATAACACACACACACACACACACACACACAGTGTGATGAGCACGAGTATTTGTACCTGAGTCATGGATGTTTTCTATGTATTTAAGTATTTATTTATCTATATAAGTATGTTTATCTTCGTCTAGTACCCATAGTACAATCTTTGCTTAGTTTGGGACTAGGTCGATTTGTGTAAGATTGTCTGCAAATATTTATTTATTTATTTATTTTATTATCAGTTGTTGTTATAATGTTCATTTCTTATCTATTTTTCTTTCTTTTTTGTTGTTTAATTATTCTACGTATAGTTTAGTCACAATGACTACCCTTGCAATGGCGTCACTGAAAATCAGCGTCATGAAGTGAACCACGGTTTGCTTTTAGACATCAAAGCTGAGGGACGACCTTTTTAGCACATATCGCAATGTATAATTATATTCTTAATACTCTAACTTTGAGATGCTAAATAAACGTTTTTCTTTCTTTCTTCTTCTTTCTTTCTTTCTATATGGTGTAAGTACAGCCTTCTGTTCTGTACTTATTGTAGCTGACCTTTCTACTATCTAAAAAAGGATAGTTACTTAGGTTAATTGAAACAAGCATCAGAAAATCAATTACTGACTTATGAACCTTCATGACCACATCAGGTTCGATACTAAAAGCGATGTACGAGTAAAAGCTATATATCGTGAAAGGGCAGAGCCATGTCACGAGGCTGGCGATATCACGACCTGTCATGGAGACAAGTTGAATTTCGATTCTTATGTCAAAGCTTTTCTCAGTTATACATTTCCAGTTTTATGTTGCCACGGTGTGCTGTGTGTGACCTTATTTACTATTTGAAGTAAAATGATGGATAGGCAGACTTAATTACAAAAAAAATACATATTGTTGTATAACTATGACGTTTCAAAGACCCTGCGCCATATTAGAAAGCGAAAACAGCTCTTTTCATATTCTGGAGTCATCACTGAATCCAACGATACCACTTGTTGGTATGTATATGCATCTGTTTAGTCAAATGAACTCCGTTATTTGACGACTTTGTGCAATTTGGCCTTGCTACCGTGAAGTAACCTACAAAACAGTGAAAATCTTGACAGTTGGGGCCTAATTTGGGCTTCAAAATGTGACGCATCCATAATTCATGAATGTCTTCAATATAGTTATCTATATGATATATGAGTATTTACAGTCGGAGTACGAAAACCTTCGTCAGTTACCTATTATATTCATTCCTTTACAAAGTCGTAAAATTATTTAAAAATTAATTAATTAATTCCATTCATTCACTAAGAAAGTAGACAAGTGCATATAAAATTATACGTTGATATGATAAAAAGAATCAAAATAGTTTACACCTCTACCTATATCTAGTTATTTCAAAAGCAAACGTCAAGATGCAATATTCTGTTTCGCTTGAAATGAATCGTTGGCAGGACTGATAATTGCCTTGGTGCTTGGTGGTCGACTTTAAGGTGACGAACATTATCTTACCCCGACTGTATTACGATACAACCCATAGTAGAAGCTTCGCTAAGTTTGGGATTATGCCGATTTGTGTAGGACTGCCCCCCTACGCTTCCACCATAATTTGAAAGATTAACTCCACCGCCCACCCTCAACTACGAAACGGAAATTTTAACTGCACTTTCCCCTGAAGCATCTTTTAAACAGCCAAAGTTTGTCCAATTTTGAAAACCCTCTAAGAGCTGAACGAATGATAAACGTGTGTCCATTCATTCCATTCATTCACTCCTTAATTGCACATTCGTTGCGTTATCTAGAATTGCTGGTGGAAACGAATGGAGGACCGATAGTCCTTTACAAATGTTTTTTTTAGACAGTTACGAAGTCTTTTCAGATGTGCGGAAATAATGGATTTAGGACGAGTTTTTACAGATCATGTTAGTAATAGGTAACATTGAGGATAAGGGGATATAGTTTTTAGGGTTCCGTACTCAAAGAAGAAAACGGGACCCTATTACTAAGACTCCGCTGTCCGTCCGTCCGTCCGTCTGTCTGTCACCAGGCTGTATCTCACTGATACCGTGATAGTTCCTGTTGAAATTTTCACAGATGATATATTTCTGTTGCCGCTATAGCAAGAAATACTAAAAACAGAATAAAATAAATATTTTTATTGATAACGGTACGGAACCCTTCGTGTGCGAGTCCGACTCGCACTTGGTCGGTTTTTTTTTATCACGACGGTGGCAAACTAGCATACGGTCTGCCTGATGATACCGTAGCCTATGGACGCTTGCGATTCCAGAAGAATCACAAGCGCGTAGCCGACCCTTCATTGATTTGAGGATGCATTGTGTTGACTTGATTGCTACTTAGAGACGAACGCGAGTCCCTCACTCTCAACGCAGTGATAATATAACTGGGAATGGATGAACATTTTAGAAGAGAATATTTTTTGTAATATGATATGAGACGGATCAAGGAAAGTGTCTCATTCGCCGTCCTAAACCCAAAACGAAAGTGAGGAAACTGTTTATATTTTACAAAAACAATTGACGCAGCTGAAAAGTCTGCAACTTTTTTCTGGTGCTAAGGAAAGTTATATATATACCTTCCAAAAAAATAATCAGGCACTTCTAAAATTTTTGAGTCCATATTTATCCTGCAAAAACGAGCAGTTCGTGCTATGTACGGACTAAAAAGCCGCGAATCACTCAGGGAACTATTTAAATCAATTAATATAATGACCTTGCCTTGCCAGTACATTTATGAAAACATATTGTATGTAAGAAAACACATTACTTACACAATTTTGTAAAAATAGTGATGTTCATAAATACAATACAAGAAATAAAGATAAATTGATAGCAGTAAGAACTACATAGGTTAAGTAGGGTTCAGAAGTCTTTTGTGGGATTCTGTACACTCTGTTATAATAAGTTACCCAGTGCCTTTACATGTATGCCAGATAATAAATTTAAGGCTGTTGTAAAACAAACATTGAGTAGTAGAGCGTACTGTAGATTAGACGAGTATTTGTTGGACAAACAAATATGGTCAGATGTCATACCTCCAGTGGCTCCAGTCAAGTGATATGTTGCGATTGGTATGATGATCCCCTAGCACTTAAGTATACATAGTAAGCATTTTATTTTTATAGAAATGAGTATTTGTTAATGGACTAATGTAACGACTCCACCTCTGGATGAATGCTATTTATAAGATTCTTGTAATTTTTGACATTCGAAAAGTATTCTGTATTGAATCTACTTTGAATAAAATGTTTTGAATTGAATTGAATTGAATTCATCCATTCCCAATTGTGTACTATGCCTAGTGTAGCCTGCATGTCTCTATCTGCCAAAACAGCGAATCCTCAACTGAATAAAGGGTCGGCAAAGCGCTTGTGATTCTTCTGGAGTCACAAGTGTCCATAGGCTACGGAACCTGCTTAACATCAGGCAGGCCGTAAGCTTGTTTGCCACCGTCGTTGTATAAAAAAAAGCCTTAGGGAGCTCTGGCGACCTTACCCCCCACCAGGAACACAACACATCCTCGGGAGCTATAGGTACAACTCGGGTTTTTCCATCCCTAAAGGAGAAGCCAGATGGTCATTATCATCCTATATGCAGGGATTGTAACCTGGTTAATTTTGCCGTAGCGGTTAGAGCCAGATTTTGAGAGCCTAACCCATAATAAAGGTTACGCTCGCAAGAACACCGCTCTCCCCGGAGCATATGTCGGAGCGCAAACAGGGAACGAAGTACCATTTACCGGTTAGAGAGCGCTCTCTCCGTGTACGGGTGAACGACCGCTCGCTGGCTCGCTAGAGTCGCAAGCTTATACAGGATTAGTTGGCTATATATATAGACGCTTGAGTATTATTACTATTTATTTATACTTTATTGCCCAATATAAAAAAGTAAATGGCGGACTTAATGCCATAAGGCATTCTCTACCATTCAACCATTGGGCTAATAGAAACATTTGGTGCAGGCATTTAAATTATTATTATTAGTATTAGATTCGATTTTACTAAGTAAGTACCCAAATTTACCTAAGTATTTATATTGTTCATATATTGGCATTGTACTCTAGTAAGTAATAGTGGCGGAGCGCCCGTTCAAGCCGATTCCCACCGGCCTTCCTAAAATTTATTTTTAGGCAAGCCTATAGTTAAAAACTCTTAACTCATTCATAACTTATTTTGTTCCGGGTTGCCCATCGGAAATTTTCACGCGCCGCCACTGGTAGGTAAGGACTTACATAAAACATCAAGTATGATTTGCGAAAAATTGTATAAGTACTTAAGCCCCTGCTAGACGGTCGCCAACACGCCACTCCGACCGAGCGACCTTGGTCGGCACCGATCGCTGTAGTATGAAATTTAGCTCCAAACAACTGTCTACACGGTTGGTGCGGAACAAGGTCGCCCGGTCGGAGGGGCGTGTTGGTGACCGTTTATCAGGGGCTTAAGAAATTTAGCTCCAAACAACTGTCTACACGGTCGGTGCGGACCAAGGTCGCCCGGTCGGAGGGGCGTGTTGGCGACCGTCTAGCAGGGGCTTAAGAAATTTAGCTCCAAACAACTGTCTACACGGTCGGTGCGGACCAAGGTCGCCCGGTCGGAGGGGCGTGTTGGCGACCGTCTAGCAGGGGCTTAAGAAATTTAGCTCCAAACAACTGTCTACACGGTCGGTGCGGACCAAGGTCGCCCGGTCGGAGGGGCGTGTTGGCGACCGTGTAGCAGGGGCTTAAGAAATTTAGCTCCAAACAACTGTCTACACGGTCGGTGCGGACCAAGGTCACCCGGTCGGAGGGGCGTGTTGGCGACCGTCTAGCAGGGGCTTAAGAAATTTTGCTCCAAACAACTGTCTACACGGTCGGTGCGGACCAAGGTCACCCTGTCGGAGGGGCGTGTTGGCGACCGTCTAGCAGGGGCTTTACACCAATTTGTTCGACAAAATGGTAAAATGCCCTATCGCAAACCAAGCAAGTGCATAGGTAGTAGGTAGGTAGGTACTTATCCAAATAATTAGTGAGCCATTAGCTACCTGTGACGTAAGTAGGGACCAAAAAAATATAATGAGTTATAAATATTTTTTCACACCTCTCATTCAGAAAAGTAAGTTTTGGTCCCCGACGAGAGGGAGCAAAATGCTACTTTTCTGTTCAAGCTACTTTTTTAATTTATTCATTGGCTTGTAGCATTTACGCAATGTGCCAATAGAATCTTGATAAAATCGATTGTAATTTCATCGAAATCGAAAAACGTATATATATCATCATCATCATATCAGCCGAAAGACGTCCACTGCTGGACATAGGCCTCCACCAAAGAGTGCCAAAATGACCGGTCCTGCGCCACCCGCATCCAGCGGACTCCCTACCCACGCCGTGCCTTCCGGTACGTGGTCGCCACTCGAGAACCTTTCCGCCCAACGGCCATCGATTCTACGTGCAATGTACAGTATATATATATATATAAAGGATATTTTTTTTGTTTTTTTTGTTGTTTTTTTTTGGTTTTCTTTTTTTTTTGTTTTTGTTTTTTTCTTGTTTTTGTTTTTATTTGTTTTTTGTTTTAGTTTTTGTTGTTTTTTTGTTTTTCTTTTAGTTTTTTTGTTGTTCGTTTTTTTTTAGTTTTTGTTTTTGTTTTTTCTTGTTGCTTGATTTTGTTTAAATTTTTTGCCGTTTTTGTTGTTTTTTTTTGTATTTTAGTTTCGTTTGTTTTTTGTTTCGCTTTTTAGTTTCGTTTTTTCAACAAAACAACAACCTTCAACTAGGCATTTTGATGTGTGCTAATTTCTATCATAATCATAAAATTGGTAGATGTAGTTCCTCTTTTTTCTGCCCATTTTGAGTAGGTGTTTACGCTGTACACTGTACAATAGTTATTTGTGTCACAAGGGAGAAAAATAGTATATTTACTGCGAGGGCGGTGTATTGAATCCTGAGCGTGTTGAGGGATTCAAGTGTTAACGCCCAAGACGAAAATAATTTTGCTCCTGAGTGACACATGTAACTTTTCACACCGACTATGAGGAAAAACTGCAAAAAATACAAAAACAAAACAAAAACAGCAAAAAAATAACAAACAAAACAAAAACAAAAGAAAAGCAAAACAAAAACAAAAAAAAAAAAAAACAGCAAAAAACTAATAAACAAAACAAAAACAAAAGAAAAAAAAACAACAAAAAAATAACGAAAAAAAAAACAAAAAAACAAACAAAATAAAAAAAATTAACCAAAAAAATAAAACAAAAATACAAAAATAAAACAATAAAAACACCAAAAAAAAACAAAAACAACAGTAAATAAAAACAAACAAAAAACAAACTAAACTAAATAACGAACAAAACAAAAAAAACACAAAAAAACATCAAAAAACAAAAAAAAAAACAAATAAAAAACAAAAAAAAACAATGCAAAAACAAAACAAAACAACAAAAACGAAAAAAGAAAAAATACAAAAAAAATAAACTAACAAAAAATCCAACGAAACAAAAAAACTTAAAATGAACCATAACTAAAAAAACAAAGAAAAACGAAAAAAATACAAAAAAAAAACATCCTAAAAATAGCGAACAAAAAGAACAAACAAAACAAAAAAAAACAACAAAAATACATAAAATAACGAACAAAAAACAAACTAAAAAACGAATAAACAAACGAAATAAAAAAACGAAACAAACAAAAAAAATTAAAAAACAAAAACAGCAAAAAAAGAACAAAACAAAAACGAAAAAAGAAACGAAAAAAAACTACCAAAAAAATCAACGAAACAAAAAAAACTAAAAATGAACCATAACTAAAAAAAAACAAAAAAAAACGAACAAAAAAAAAACAACAAAAAACAAAAAAAAAAACAAAAATCCTAAAAACAGCGAACAAACGAAACAAAAAAAACAACAAAAATACAAAAAATAACAAAAAAACCAAAAAACAAGAATAACGAAACAAAAAAACAAAAGAAACAAAAAAACAAACAACTAAAAAAAGAACAAAACAAAACAAGAAAAAACAAACAAAAAGAACAAAAAAAAACAAACAAAAAAAACAAACAAAAAATTACTTATTAAGTCGATTATTTTATTAAGATTCTATTGGCACATCGCGTACGAGTAAATGCTACAAGCCAATGAATAAATTAAAAAAAGTAGCTTGAACAGAAAAGTAGCATTTTGATTCGGGGACCAAAACTTACTTTTCTGAATGAGAGGTGTGAAATAGTAGATTGTTAACCAAGGGTTGAAAGTGACCCATTTAAGCCGAGATATTTCTGGCGCTCGAACGAAGTGAGAGCGCCAATTGTTCGAGGGTTAAATGGGTAATTTCACCCGAGTTAAACACTCTACTTTTCATTTCGACTGTGAGGAAAAATAATTTAATATCAACCTATAATCGTAATAAACAACTCGTTAATGCAGGTACATATAGCTGAGTGTCGATTTGTGAAAAGTTTTTATTTTAATGATTTGACGTAACTCTATTATCTTCGACTCCGTGGCTGACCGTAACAATAAAAAAAAAATACTTTCCACCCTAGGGGAGAAAAAGCTATTTTCCACCCGGCTATATGCCCATGAAAAATCAACTTTCAGAGCAGGAGAGATGAAAATTTTATTTCAATATTTTTATCGTCGAAAGTAGGAGCGGCGAGCAGAAAACTAGGGCGTTCGGCGGAACACGAACGAATTCATCGAATAAACAGAGTAGGTAGCTACACTGTAGCTCTAGGTATGTAATGTACCTACGCTCACTTCTCGCGCGCGTTTGGTTTAGGCAACCCGCAGCGCCCCGCAACGAAGCGGCGGTCATTGATCCCGTATCGCTACACGGAGTGAACGGTTAGAGAGCGCTCCGAAATAAGGCTCCCAAAACAAATAGTTCGAACGGAACCTAATCAATTAACCGGTTCTGTAACCGGTAAATTTGTAACCGGTTACAATCCCTGCCTATATGTATATTGTATACGTTCCACTGCTAGGCACATACTACAAACCTCATATGGATGAGAAAGAACGGGTGGAAGATATGTTTTATTTATCATGCTACTTCTAGCAATTGTTGATTTAACAATTGCTAGAAGTAGCATGATAAATAAAACATATTCACACACACACACACACACACACACACACACTGTCACAGGTTGCTAGCCCATCGCTCATAATACACCTCCACCCCATTCCCTTAGTCGACTCTCACCACCCTCGAGGGAAGAAAGGTTGTTGTGCCATTCCAACGCGAGAGCAGACAGAGTATATAAGTAAACACGCTTTGATTTTAAAATCTTAACATCTGTCACACCAGTAAACACTAGGAATCTTGCGATTTCATTAAAAACTTTTCTCCTATTCATAAAATGTATTTTAGTGCTAAAGTTCTCAATCTCGTGTTTACGGGCGTTTCGTGAAAATTTGTGAAAAAATACTTTGTAGTGCCGCGATTTTTGCAAGACGTGACACGGTTAACTTGGGGCCGGCTCTCAAACTAAATGAGGTGAGGGTGCTTTGACAGCGGATTCTGTATATTACGAGGGTTGTGGTACAGTTCCTTTGTAAATATATCGAGAATGGATATTCGAGTATCTGCTACGTCCACATAGGCTATTATTATATCCCAGGCAGCTAAAAAAAAAAAATTAAAACTGTTTATTTCAGTAATTTAATTGGTACAAAAATATTTCTACTAATTACTTAGCGCAATCTCAATTTTTTAAGATTATTTGCTAAGCTTACTAGTGGACGCACTTTCTATGTGTTTTGCGAGCTTGCTGACTCCGCGCGCCTAGCTAACGTGTCAGAACAAACTAACAAAATGAGTTTTGAACTGCAAATTTGATGCAATGGTTTATGAATCAAATTAACTTCCTGAAAGAACCAACAGCTCATCACAATTTAAAATGGTTACACACACGCAAACCTTCACAGGAGAGACGCACACCATTTGTTGTTAAGCACAGAACACTGAAACACATTTCAGTAAATTTGTTATTCAGTATTGAAGTTATAATGTCCTCGTGAAGAATCACCAAAGAGCTGATATCATCTGCCTCAGCCCGTAGTCGTCTACTGCTGGACGACTATGCCACTACGGTATGATGGCGATAATTAGGAAAGGCACTATGCTTTCCTAATTTTCGCCGCCACACCCGGTCCTCAGCTTCCCGCTTCCAATGGTTTACCGCCACTATCTCAGGTCGTCGGGTCACCTGACGAGGTCTGAAGAGCTGAAATAATAATAATAATAATAATAATGGCGTAGGGATGTGACGGCCCCATCGCCCACCAGATTTCTGGTGCAATCAGTCAACGTAAGGCAGCTTGTGGCGGGCTGTTAGGGAGTAGCGACCCTACGTACCTGAGTGTTCCTGGGGGTGTCCTGTGGTCAGGCTGAGCCGATCGGGTGGTTGGTTGGACAGGCCCTCCACCTCTGGCTTGCCTTAACTGGCTGTCCAGAGTGGAGTCACAAGAGCTGTTGCTCGAGGGTAGATGTGGACACCTAAGTGGCGAGTTGGCTATATGTTTAAAGTCCATTGCCACCTCTCTACCCCCCCAGCCTCTCTGACTGGTGTTGCCCTTAGGCCATTTTTTAATGTCACTATTAATAGGGGCCCATCTAGCAGTTGGCGAGTCACCGTCTGCCAGATATAAAAAATGAGACAGTTTATTAGGCTCGATCTAGTTTATTAGGATTCGACAGACAACAAAATAAAAGTCCGGAAAGAGAAAAAACCACCAAAGATACGTTGGCATAAGCTTGCGACTGAGGGAGGGCAAAAACTATGTACAGAAATCACACAGCACCCAATGGAAAACGAACTACAAGGCTCCGCAAATACCATCTGGAAAAAATTCCAAAGCCAATGCAATAGGTCCGCCGTAAAATTCTTAGGAGTATCCAAGGGCGCCATCTGTGGTAACAAGAACACCAGCTGGTGGGACGAAAATGTGCAGCAGAAGATTGAAAAGAAGAAAAACCTTTTCAAGACCTGGCAGCAAAGCAATTCGGAGACTGACCGTGAAGCATACCGAACCGCAAAAAAAGAAGCAAAGCGGACCGCAGCGCAAGCTAGGGCTAAATCAGAGGAAAACTTCTATGCAAAGTTGACAAATGCTAACAACGACAGAGAACTCTTCAAGGTAGCAAAGCAGCGACATAACAACACCATGGACACCAAAACAATAAAGTACATTAAAAATGAGCAAGGTGCACTATTAACAGCTAACGCAGACATTAGAATTAGATGGAAAGAGTACTATTCCCACCTGCTCAATGAAACGTTCCCGAGTAAAGAGCTCTCAGCAATCCCACTAACAGAGGGCCCCGTGCCTGCCGTCACCCCAGAAGAAGTTAAAGCTGCGGTACAACGTATGGCGAATAACAAAGCCACGGGACCAGATGAAATACCGGCCGAGCTCTGGAAAAAACTGGGACCACGGGGTGAAACCTTTCTTGCACACCTTTTCAACAGGATTCTCACAGACGGGATACCCGACGAATGGCGTAACAGCTTCCTGGTACCTTTCTATAAAAACAAGGGCGACATAAGACTATGCGGAAACTACAGGGCCATTAAACTGATCCCGCATACCCTTAAAATTTGGGAAAGAATAATTAGCAGACGGCTTCAGCAAATCACTAGAGTCACTGAAAACCAATGCGGCTTTGTCGCAGGAAAGTCCACCACGGACGCTATACACTCCATAAGAATCCTAATGGAGAAGCATAGAGAGCGGAAAAGCGACCTACATATGGTTTTCATAGATCTGGAGAAGGCTTTCGACCGTGTCCCTAGAAATCTCATATGGCAGGCGCTAAGAGCCCAGAACGTTCCAGAAATATATGTCCAAATCGTAGAAGACATGTACAGGGAGGTCAAAACGAAAGTAAGGAGTTCCGCAGGGATCAGTGACCAGTTCCATGTGGGAGTTGGGGTGCACCAAGGCTCGGCTCTCAGCCCCCTCCTTTTTAACCTAGTCATGAACCATGTCACAGCCCACCTTCAGCAGAAGCCCCCCTGGAACATTCTATACGCAGACGATATAGCTCTCATCAGCGACAACTCGGAACAACTAGAGACTATGCTGGAACAGTGGTGAGAGGCCTTGGAAAGCGCGGGACTACGCATCAGCAGACAGAAGACGGAATACATGCAATGTAGCTTTTCTAATACAACACGCAACACAATACTCCTGCAGGGCACTCCTCTTAAAAAGGTAGAGTCCTTCAAATATCTGGGCTCTATATTGTCGAGTGACGGAGCTATAGAAAACGACCTCACAAATCGAATAAATACCGGATGGATGAAGTGGAGGGAATTGTCAGGAGTGTTGTGCGACCGAAGAATGCCCATACCGGTTAAGGGAAAAGTCTACAAAGCTGCCGTCAGACCAGCCTTAACGTATGGCTCGGAATGCTGGCCACTGAAAAAGCAGCAGGAACATCAGATGCATGTAGCCGAGATGAAAATGCTCAGGTGGTCAGGAGGAGTGACGCTCCTTGACAAAGTACGCAACGATCACATTCGCGGCACATTCAGAGTGAGACCAATCCCGGAAAAACTGCTCGAATGTAGGTTGAGGTGGTACGGGCACGTCATGAGAAGACCACATGACCATATGACACGAAGTGTGCTTAACTTGGAAGCTGGTTCAAGAGGCCGTGGCAGACCCCGACTCACATGGCAATCAGTCATTGACAAGGACTTACGTGCAGCCCAAATAGACCCACAGACGACCCAGGACAGAATGTCCTGGCGAAACATGATTAGGAGAGCCGACCCCAACTGAAATGGGATAAGGCGAGGATAAAGAAGAAGAGTTTATTAGGCAGGCGTCCGATGTTTCACCCAATAGCCCAGCCACTAGTCCATCATTTTCATCCAATAACCCGTTTTCTTTAGATTCCATCAACCAGCAATAGTCCCTATACACCCCAGCGGGTGCTGTCTCTGTGTGCGTCCCATGACACGGGCAGGGACAGCATCCGCTCGATGTACTCCTTGCATTTCAATAAATTGTCAAAAGGGCCTCTACGTGTTGGCTCAGTTGGTACTTTGTAGGTACCTAGCCCCACGCACGCCTCCCAAAGGTCCGGGACATCATTGTCCCGTGAGCGGGAAAGACATACATAATAATAAAACTCTTTATTGTTGTAACTACAGTGTACATGATAAGTTAAAGCCCTGGCTCTCAAACTAGGTTTCCCTGTGTCTCAAGAGCCAGTTCCTTCCCAATTAAAGGCTTAAAAAATTGTTACAACATTAGACTTATATTCTATTTTAACCTAGTCATGCATGTTTGCGCGCGCGCGTGTGTGTGTGTGTGTGTGTGTGTGTGTGTGTGTGTGTGTGTGTGTGTGTGTGTGTGTGTGTGTGTGTGTGTGTGTGTGTGTGTGCGTGTGTGTTTGCGTGTGCGTGTTTCTTTTAACAGAAAACGTTAAGATAGGACATGTAATAGCTCTTCTGTTTCGTTGTAGTTTAAGGTTTTCAGCCAGGATTTTATTCGATTTTTGAATTGATAATTGCTTAGTTGGTTGGTGTCACTGTCAAGTGACTTAATACATTTGTTGTATACGTGAGGAGCTAAGAAATTAAAATGTCTCCCAGCACAAGCGCTGTGACAACGTGGGACTAGGTAACGGACTTTTCTCTTATTGCTAATTGATACAGTAGGGACTGTTAGTCTATGGTATCTCCGTAGGATTTGGTATATAAAAAGTTTGCGTACACTTAATACTTCCACCAGGATATATAGGAGTTCCGTGGGGTATCGATATGGGAGATAGAACATAACCTTCAATACCGATCGCTGGGCACGTTCAAGTTCTATAAGGTATGTTTTGGGGGCTCCGCCCCATGAGCATATGCAGTAACTCAGAACACCTTGGCACAGCGCATCGTATGTCTGCAATAAAAGTTTACGATCCGCTACAAGTCGTAAATTTTTAAAAACGTATATTAATTTACAGATTCTGGTGCCTGTGAATGTAATATGGGGGCCCCATTGTAACCTGTCATCAATAACAACACCAAGATACTTTATTGTTCTGATTCTGGTTAACACGCCACAGTTACAGTTGGCAATGCAGCCAGCGACACGCACCTGTCTGTTGCAGGGATATGTGTGTATTGTTAGACTGTCAAGGGGAGGGTTGGTAATTACTGGTGAACGTTTACAAAATCATAAATATTTAGTTTTGCTGATATTAAGAGTAAGAAGATTATCCTCAAGCCAGCAAGTGATGTTACCTAAGCCCAATTCTGCGAGTGATTTTACTTCATCCCAAGTTCCACCATGAAACACCAGTGCCGTGTCGTCAGCGAACATTAGAAGATTTGCACTTTTGATTCGTGTTTTACAGAGATCATTGATGTAGGCTAGAAATAGAGTTGGACCTAAGGTGCTACCTTGAGGTACACCGTAGTTGCTAGTGACTTCATTACTAACGTAGCTGGAAACACGCACTTTTTGAACCCGGTCACTAAGGTAGCTTTGAAACCACGTGAGGGGTGTTCCTCGGATTCCCATGTTTTGCAGCCTCGCTAACAGTATTGGAACTGACACTGTGTCGAATGCCTTTTGAAGGTCCAGAAAAACCGCTATACATTTCTCACCACCATCTAAGTGAGAGGTCACAAAAGAAGTAAGAGCTAGTACCGCGTCTTCGGTAGAACGATTAGACCTAAAGCCGAATTGGTTGCTACAGAGGATACTTTGCGATTCCATATAGTGTTTTAAGCGCTTGTTAACAATTTTCTCTAGTATTTCGGAAAAGGTCGTCAGTAGAGAAATTGGTCTATAGTTAGAGGGAGAAGATTTATCACTATGCTAGTGATAAATCTTCTAGCTAGCTACACAATGCTAGTGAACAAACGTTTATAATGTAAGTGAATTTTTGTTAAATATTAATTTTAATTAAATTTTGATTGGGAAAAACTATTATTTTCTAAAGTAAATACAAGATGATAATTAACATCGACTAAATTAAATTAAAACTAAGTTAAATCTTAACAAGGCCCTCGAGGCATTGTCATTGCCGAGGATGCTTGTGGGATTTCGTCGCTGTGTGAGAAAGCCGCCAGCTCTTCGGTCACCAGTTACATCAACCAAACGTTTCGCGATTTCCGCAAATAACTTATGCGCACTGGGACCCCACGGACCGAATTTTAATTTAATTTAATTTAAACCTGTTTATATGAAGTTGGGAATAGAAAGTGGTGGAATTGCTAATCGCTCACAGTGAGACCACCGCTAAGGATTCTTGTTTCTCAGTTACGAAGGTACTTTGTCTGCTCACATGAAGGCAAAGTTATTTTATTATTATATGCTGCGCTACAATGGAACACACTCCGCAGAATTATTCTAGACTAGACGCATAATTACATAAAAGCATGCGTTTGTTAATTATTTACGCATTTGATGAAAGCTGACAACGGCGTAAATGGGGCTTTAATATGTTAACGAGTTTACTACATTTAATTTAATAATGTGAAATTTGTGCGAAATTAATATTTTAATAGGGTTTCATTTTAGTTTAGGTTTAGTCTTAGGACACATCATTATTTTACAATCCGTTGAGCTTTTTTGCCAGACTTCGGCGGAGCCGAAAGGAAGGGATGTGATTTTAGCAGTCCATGTCTGTATTTAGTTGTGTTGTGTTTTTTCTCAGAAGTGTAAGGCCTGAGTGGACGCTCGAGTCTGGCGTGCGGGGGAGCGGGGCGTGCGGCGTGCATGTTAAACAAATGAAACTCATACTGGTGTCCTGAGTAGACGCTGCACAAAGCGAATGCACGCTCGCCCGCCCCGCTGCACGCCCCGCCAAACGCTCCGCTCTGTGCGTCCACTCAGGTCTTACACTTGTATTCCGTAGTGGGGTTGCAGTTTTTACACTTTTTATGCTTGTAAAAAAATCTTTGGATTTTTGTTTTTTGGATCCAAGTTGTTCTTTAAATAAATAAATTAAATTAAATTTGGATAAAATCGCTTATTTTGGTATAAGAGCATGCAAGAGCAAGCGAAAGAGAAGTCAAGACCCGAAGATTGTTTAAGGGCTCTCTGACGGTACCATGGTTGGCTTTGGTCAGTCCTAGATTGATTATTGAATTTAGAACTTTGCCATCAACATTCCATTTTGCACCATCTTTAGAGAAATTAATACTATTTAGCTTATCCATGTTGTCTCTGCGCAGGACCGGTCACTTTGGAACTCTTTGGGGGAAGCCTAATGTCCAGCAGTGGACGTCTTTCGGCTGATATGATGATGATGATGTTGTCTCTGTTTGGCTCTATGGTTGACTGGTAGAGAATGCCTTGAGGCATTAAGTCCGCCCTTTGTACTTATTTGTTTTGTGCAATAAAGTTTAAATAAATTAATAAATATGACGGCACTCGCACAACAAACACGTAAATTAGTAAGTACAACAATTAACACAAAAAAAAGATTTAAAGTTTGAACTTTACTTGGACAGATACATTATTTTCTACTAAACTTGTTCATGTCAGATATAAAGAAATCGTGGTACTGCGGTACCGCTTCTCATATCATTCATATTGTTGTTAGTTTTGACAATAAATTTATCTTATCTTATCTTATTTAAAATAATGTTTCATCCGGGTCTAACGCGATATTTATTTACCTTTATTTCTGACGTTTCGATTCGACAAGGGTTGCACCGGTGGTGGTCATGTGTACAAAGCGCGAGAGTTTAAAGTGTTATCTTATCTTATCTTAAATTCGCGCCAGCTTTCGAGAATTCACCTATTTCGTGAATCTACTTACATTTTAGTCACTTTTATAAAACAGCATCTAATTTCTGGCACTGTAAAGGACGGGAACAATTACTTTTATACAATGCTAATAATAATGTCTAGAACAAATCTGACAAGTATTTATCATCTAAACTTGCCGGACCAAGTTTCAGCCATTTACTTTTAACACGAGGGAGATAAACAAGTTACTCTTTGAATTTTAATTGCACCAACAATAGGAATAATTACAAAAATAATAAGTTTGTGAGTGTTTTGAGTTGTTTCTTTACGCACTTCCTTGTCACAGATGAGACATAGAAAGATTGTGCTTTTTGGAAATTGTGGACTAAGGTAAGGCCTTAACACATTCACTGTGTTCATATTCAGGTTTACTTATTTTAAGTAGGTTAAGCACTATCGATGTATTTTCGTATTTTCGGTGAAGGATAAGATTAAGTATTTTCGGTGAAGGAAAACATCGTGAGGAAACCGGTCTAATTCCAATAAGGCCTAATTTTCCCTCTGGGTTGGAAGGTCAGATAGATGGCAGTCGCTTTCGTAAAACTAGTGCCTATGCCAAATCTTGGGATTAGGTGTCAAAGCGGACCCCGGGCTCCTTTAGGGGCACAACCGGGAATAAACGCTGGGAGGATGATGTTGATGATGAAGTACTATCAATATAATAAGCTTCTTTGTGGCAAAATAATGACTGACTGTTGAGTTTGTTTAGGCGTTTCTTCTTAACAGCTTTAAAGAGAGGTAGGGCACAGCGGAATGTCATCTCACTTGTATGTGGAGCAGCCCAACTGGGGAAGTACTTCCACCTTACAGAAGACCGCAGCCATAATAGCACCTAGCACCACTGCTTTGTAAAGTTGCTATATGTATGCATGCTATGAAGCATGTGGTGTTGTGTTCCTGGCGGTGAGTAAGGTCGCCAGAGCTCCCTAGGGTGCGCTGTGTTGGGTGTGAGGGACCTGCATGTCTCTATCTGTCAACACAGCGAATCCTCAAGTGAATACACTATCTCTATCTATCTAACACCTGGGAACGGGTTTTTAATTCTTAGAAAAATACCTGCCTCATATGAGTTAAAAGTGGCTGATCTGTAGTCACTCCCAGTTAAGTCAGAGAGCTAATTCTTCTTTCAGCTTCGCGCGGTAAATCTTTTGTTTCGCAGCTTGTTCGGTGACAGTCCGACTCCGGATTTGTTTTCAAATTTATTCACCTGAAAGCTATTCTAGAAGTCATCGATAAAAAGTTTATTTTAACAAATTACAAAAGCAATTTAGATGCAGCTGTTTGCGGTTCATCATCTAAAACTAGTATCTGTGAGCTGTAGAAAAGGCGATTTTTTTTGTTTGGGAAACTCAAGCAGCAATAAAGAACTACGTAGGTATATAATTATTGAACCTGCTCAGAGTTCTTTAATGCTTGTCACAGAGGACCAAAAACTTCGATCCAAAATGCAAGTATTAAGTACTCGCATTTAATCATATAACGTAAACACGTAGGTACGTATCATACAAGTAAAAGCGACTGCAGATGTAGGCTTTTAACACCTTTTTGAATATCTTTCGTGATAAAATTTTAGAGTCGACTTTTTGTGTCGTCATCTTGCCGCATAAAAATGCTACTGCTGATTGAATCCTTCACCAACAGCGGGGAGTGACTAAATGTGGGCAGAGAAGTGGTTTCGTGACAGATATAGGAACAGAATAGGACGCATGCGTTTGCACAATATTATGAGCTTTGTTTATATTCTCTAATATTCTAGTTTGTTAAGTAGGCAAAGCAACTAGATACTATAGATAGATATTTTACTTACTTAGTTCTAATTCACTGCTCTGAAGTTATATTTCTCTAATTAATAGTACGCACCTAGATTGTCTCCAATAATTAATCACATTTGTTGAGTGAATAGTAACGCAGGTAAAGCAAAGATGGCAGCGGTCAGTCATTGGATGGGTGACCGCCTGTTTGAATGGTTACTATAAATGAGCGCTTCCGTGCTTTGGAAGGCACGCTAAGCAGTTGATCCCGGATGCTGTCTATGACAGTAGACGTTAAGCCGAGTTCTAACCTTCGGGCGGCTTAAGAACCTCTATTAGTCGAGTTGCCCACTCACTTGACAAAGGGGGGACAACTGTCACTTGCTTCCGCAGGAGCTACCTACCACAACCCTGCACGTGTCCCCTGGGTGGTACTAAAAAGTGACAAACTCAAAGGCCAAATAATGTAAGCCATACGATTAAAAAAAAAAGTTAATAGTAGCATTACTTAACCTTAAATGTCAACCACAAATTTACATCTCATACTTTTTGATCATATTGACAGAAATGTATTCTTTTCCGAAAATTTCAATATTTCGTATTGCCACCCCATGCGTCTAAGTTACCGTGAAAATTCCCATCTTATAAATTGAATTCTCACACAAAACCCATCGAATGTCTACTACTGTCAGAATACCCCTCCGTGGCGACCATTTCGTTTCCTCTTACATCCGTTGTTTGAATTCTAAACAGCCCAACTTTCGTTGCGTTACCTTTTTCCGACCAAAAAAAAAGTTACCGGTAATGGTTCTGAAAATTAAATTAGGGAAAGCGATTTCATCTCTTTTTTTAATTAAAAATAAAAACATGGAGTCTGACTTTTGATTCTGTTCCGGACATTTAAACGTATTTAATGTCATGTTGTTACTGTTGAAAAACTTTATTATTATTTGGGAGATATCTTCGATTTCTATATGTAACTAAAACAAAGCTGAATATTCAGCGGGCTTAAGAGGGTTGCCATTTATAAACGACTTCAAAAAATGAAGGAGGTTATAATTGGATTATGATCCACTGTATGTTTTTTTTAGAAAGAAAGATAGAAAGGAGAAGAAAGAAATATATTTATTTGGTATCACAAAGAAATTTCACATGTATGTTTCATACAACTCAAATGCACCAAAATGGATACCACTCAGCATATGCCAACAGCTATATGCTAAAGGCCCGGTTTTCAGGGCACCCAGAGAGAGATACGGATCTTAAAATATAACTTATAATTATAACTTATACGTAACAAAACCCAATTAATGAGAAGGAGAGGTCGCTGCGCAATTAATTAATTCAGAGCTAAGTAAGTTTACAAATCAGGTCTAAGGTAAGTATGATGAAATGCAGGTGTATATGTGTGATTTCATTAACAGGTATATTCAAGAGTTATGTGGATTGTCCGCTTATGCATTAGATATTTGATATTTGTTTTGATGTCTGTGTACTGATTTTTCCGTCAAGTAAACTGATTTCAAAAATTCTTTGTTTTTTCGAAAGAGTTTACTCCTGAGGTGGTCCCAGGGAAATTGAGGGCAAGCCTCAAATTTTATAGCCACGCGTGTAGTGATTTCGGTAATTTCTATTATGACTTGTGTATTTACCCTCGGAAATCGCAATTTTGGTGAAGTGGATGGAACTGATGATGAAGACCACAGATGATTTATGGACCAAAGATGTAAAGTACGTCAAAGTTTCTGACATGATTCTGTTGAAGTAGCAACTAATGAAGTGTTAATTCTGAGATTTTTGAGGAATAGACGGAACTCCTCAAATCAGCCCCCAGATAGCGACTTGGGTTTTTTTCTGTAATAATCAACTCTCAAAAAGCAGTTCATGTGGTAAATTGGAAAGGAAATGTGGAAATTTTCATGAACCTATGTGGCTTGGCGGAGTACTGAATTGAAGTCGGTTTAAACTTTGTTTTTAAAGTAAATGATATCACTTATCGTTGTGGATAAGCCTGCTTTTAGTCATCTATTTAAATTTGCCACCAGCTGCATGCATGGAATATTCTTTTACTCAATATTTTTATTCCCAATAATTATTTCGAAGTAAGTAAACATAAATCCATTTATTTCTTCTATATCGCAAGAGTGCTGAACGGTGTTGGTGTCGATCACAGGCTGTTTCGGACTGTACAAGAATAATGATTTTGTTGACGTTTACGTTGAAATAGGCTTTATTGGTTGTAGACAATTATTTGAACACACTTTGGGATGCATCTACTGCCATTTTTTGAAGGTGGTGGCCGACGCCATTTTATCCAGTAGGTAGCGCGAGAAACAAAACTGTCCTGTTTGTTAGAAAATCTGCTCTTTGTTTCTCATTCAATTGTTTATAACGATCGTTTTATTCAGCAGTTCAGAGGGGTAATCACGTAACGTTCCGAACGCGCGTCGGTACAATTTAACTGTCAATTTTCCATATAAAAAGTGACATTAAGACCTATCTGACGCGCGTACAATGCGTTACGCAATCGACCTACTGTAGAGATGCTAAATTGTTTAATTGGTTTTGTATAGGTACCTACACAGGTTTATAACCAATTTGAAAGTTCTTTAAAAGGTAGAATACATTTTATATATAATCTAAAACTGACACGCACCTACTTAAATAAGGTGTCAGTTCACCATATTAATATCAGGGTGCGATCAATCTTTTAGAATTTTTTAAATTCCTTACCAAACAACAACTTCAATACAACTTGATTTTTCAGTTAAACATGTGATACATTTCGGTGATAGGTATTAACCTAAATATTCATACCTATTGTGTTACAGGTTACTTAAACAAATCATGTTAACTTTGCAATGCCTAATTATAAAAAAAATCTTGTTTAAACCTAGGGAAACTTTTCTCCCTGAGGGGCTCCACGCGCTTTTTGAGTTTTGATGAGTTTTGAGTTGATATTCCTCCGTCATTACAATAGATATATTTATGCCACAAACAACAATCGGTTCTTCAATACTTTATCTACTTTTGCAAGAGAGTTTTTTGGAAAAACATGTATATTTATTTTTCCATGATTTATTCAAACATGGTCCAAAAAAGCTCTGTTTTCGATATTAGTTTGTTGTTTATGCACTTTTATATATGAAATTTACATGTAACTGTTCCTTTTTGACGTTTCTAACAACCCAAGAGAGTTTTTTATTTTTAACTCATTTTTACAAAAGTTACGTCCAAAAAACTGGTTTTTTGTCCTAAAACTGCTAAAGTTTAGTGCCATATATCTCAAAAACTATGAGTTTTGAAGTAAATATGGGAAACTATTTCGGTAAACCTCGTTGTTGTTAATACGGTAAGCCAAAAAAAAACACGAAAAAACGGACGGTAACAGATCGAAGGTCATTGGGAGCTGTGAGCCCCTTAAAGTGAGCCCACATGTTCGCGAGCTGTACCTCGCGCGGGCGCCTCAACTTTTCTTCAACCCTAAACAATAACCGGGGCCACAGCTCATTCATTTCATGGAATAGTAGGGACACTTAGGGTTCGGCTTTGACCAGTCAACCAATTTGATTCCTAGGCCATCATAGAACCTTGCCGTTGTAAATGCTATGTCAATACGGGTTACTAGGATTATTGCGTCGCTATGTAGCAGTTAAAATGACAAGGTTCTACGGTGGCCTAGAAATCAAATTGGTTGACTGTACATGCAGCGGCGGCAGCAGTGGCAGCTCGGTGTGCCTTTTTGTTTTGCCTCTTTTGGCCTGCCAGGTAGCCAGTAACAAATTTGTCTGGGGACACCATCCCTCGGAGCCTTACGTCGAAGCGAGAGATTGGAATGTGTCCTCTCGCTCAGGGATTGTAACTGTTTTTTTTTTGTATGTGAGCGTAACCGTTATTTTTTAGTTTTTGTTAATTATTTCATTTTCTAATTGGGCAATCTAATAATACGTACTCGTTAGCGTTACCTCAAAACAGAACTGAGTTCTACATATTAAGTATAAAATAGTTCGAGGTACGAGTATGTGGTTATTCGAGGTTTTTGCAAAAAACCGGGTACAATCCCTGCTCTCGCTCCCACGTATGAGTCGACGAACCATAATTCTATTGATTGTTTCTATTATGCCTAGCAAAGTCCGTAACCGTGTTAAATTTTGTCTAAGTATAAGAAAGGCATTTTGTTATGGAGCCCCGCGTTGTCATACTGTTTTAAAAAGAAGAATATCTTTCGGGAACAAAATAAAACATACAACTAAAAAGGTTTCTACAATGCTGTCAGAAAAGGACCTATCTTATTTTCACAACTATTCCACGGCCTAATTAAATATATAAAAAAATAGAGTCCAGCTTACAGCTACTGTGCATTCTTATACTGTGCAGTACTACGCGCTGCTATTTGAGTAACGAGCACGGGGTATTCCGGATAAGTGAAAACAAAGCCGGGTATCGGCCGGCCATTGTTATCCGGCAAATCCACCACAACCAGCCACGAACCAAAATGTCCTAAGTGGCGGCCATTTTAGACCAAGATATGGCGTTTTTTGTAAATACTTCATAACAATGGCGCATATTTGAGGTAGCACTTGGAAGTTTTGTACATATGCTTTTGGTTATTGTTAATGGCGGGTGAAGTTTTTGTAAACTGTTTGTTAACGACATCTAAAGATACGGACTACGGCGACTGTAAGTAGTTGTTGGCGCTGAAAACGGTCTTCTTGTTTCGTGTCTAGTAAAGTCAGAGGGTTTGGTTGACAAAACGCATTGTAATTATGAATTAATTCAGAGAGGTATACCACAGCGAAATATGGAGGAGCCCGTGTGAGGACGTACCTTACAGAAGTTACAGAAGACCGCAGACATAATAACGCCGAATACGTACTCGTATTCCTGGTGGCGATTAAGGTATTTAGAGCTATGGAGGATGCATTGTGCTGAAAGTTAGGAAACTGCATTGTTTCTTCACTTGCTGTCCGAAACGACTAAGTAAAATGAATACCCATTCATTTTACTTAGCCATACGAAGGGGTTTCCCTTACGCGAGGCTACCTCTACTGATAAAAAAACCCTTTCGAAAGGCTTTTTTAAGCGCTTGGAAAAGGTATCTGATATTCGTTAAGGGAGCAAGCAGCGGCTTTGTCAAATGCGCCGCCGCTTTGACACCTGTGCTGGCACCGTGTAGGTACGAGTATATGTATAGACATCCCGTCGTCTAACGTAAATTTACAATTTTGCTCTTATTTTCATTAGGAAAAGGATAAAAATTGCATGAGCGTTGAAAGGGAAACCCCTTCAACAGCTACCAACATAACACTACCATCTCGGAAGGCTTTTTAAGCTCTTGAGAAGGTATCTGATATTCGTTAGGGGAACTTCTTAACCGTATTTAAAGAGCTTTAATACCTAAATGAATTAGGAGCTAAGGCTTTGGCGAGCAAAGCCTTACGAAAAGCCCTTTAAAAAACCCTCGAACGAGATACCGGGCTGGTCCCTGGTGTATGTTGCATTACAATTGCCATTTTAACTTTATCGAATTCATTCATAATTCTGCAGTATTGAAACTGAACCTCGCAGCGCACACTGGAACTCTATCAGCGACATCAATACGAATACATATATGTACCACTGTGTAACCGCCATACGATAAATAAATAGTATTGAAATAGTTTATGATAATTATCTCTATATATTTATATTATTTTTTTAGCAGGACTATTGTTTTTAGTAGTCTAATTTGTAGGTTATATAAACTTTGAACTGGTTCCGTGGAGGTTAGGACGGATGCTTACTGGCATCGTCCCACCTCTAACGGACTACTTATTTACTTCTAAAGCGGGTGCAGAGACGAAAAACGCTGAACATCTGAAATGTAATAAATATAGAGGCCTCGGCAGAGAGTACAACTTTGTACTCTTTGGCGTCGAGACCCTCGGTCCGTGGGTTCCCAGTGCGCATAAGTTATTTGCGGAAATCGCGAAACATCTGGTTGACCGAAGTAACTGTTGACCGAAGAGCTGGCGGCTTTCTTGCGCAACGCATCAGCAATCAGCATTGCAATTCAGCGAGGAAATGCCACCATCATCCTCGGTACAATGCCTGGAGGGCCATTTTTAGGGTTCCGTACTCAAAGAGTAAAACGGGACCCTATTACTAAGACTCCGCTGTTCGTCTGTCTGTCTGTCTATCTGTCTGTCTGTCTGTCTGTCCGTCTGTCACCAGGCTGTATCTCATGAACCGCGATAGTTAGATAGTTGAAATTTTCACAGATGATGTATTTCTGTTAACAAATACTAAAAAACAGAATAAATAAAGATTTTTTTTTCTTTTACAATCTTACACAAATTGACCTATTAGTCCCAAACTAAACAAAGCTTGTACAATGGGTAATAGACGACGATAAACATACTTATATAGATGAATAAATACTTAAATACATAGACAACATCCATGACTCAGGAACAAATATTTGAGCTCATCACACAAATAAATGCCCTTACCGGGATTCGAACCCGGGACCACCAGCTTCGTAGGCAGGGTCACTATCAACTAGGCTACAGGAGGCTCCCATACAACAAACGTGATTTTTTGCCGTTTTTATAGATAATGGTACGGAACCCTTCGTCCGCGAGTCCGACTCGCACTTGGCCGGTTTTTCGACATATCAGCCGAAAGACGTCCACTGCTGGACATATGCCTCCATTGCTGGATGCCTATGTAATTTAGTTGGGTCAATCTTAAAGGACAACATGTCTCGTTTTGCGCTGTCCTTAAAACGAAGCATTGGTCGCCCTACTGGTCGTTTCGCATGGGCTATTTCGCTCAGGAGAGTTATACGTGGCAAACGAGAGGGCTCCATCCTTTACACGTGCCCCAGCCAGCGAAGGCTTCTTTGCTTCAAGATAGCAATAATGCTGGGTAAACGTGCGATGCTAAGCACCCTCTCGTTTATAACTCGATCCTTCCATGAGATCCTGGAATACGCCGAAGACATCGCATATGGAAGTTGTTCAATTTCCGCTCCTGTTTAGCATACGATGTCCAAGTTTCAGCACCATACAAGAGTATGGACAAGATGCATGTCTGGTACACGATCATCTTCGTATTTACAGTTAGGTGTTTGTTATCCCATACCCTTGTACTGAGTTTCCCAAACATCGTGGATGCTTTGCCAATGCGGACGTTGATCTCTACGTCCAGTGAGAGGTTGTTTGACATGGTGGACCCAAGGTAGCAGAAAATTTCTACAACTTCTAGAGGCATATTATCTAACAGTATTGTTGGGTGAAGGTTCAGGCCTTGAGCCATTACAACGGTTTTCTTGGCGTTTATTGACATGGAAAATAGCTTACATGCTGCATTAAACTTGTCCACAACTCTCTGTAGCTCCTCCGGCGATGTTGCAACATAAGCGGCATCAACGGCGAACAGCAAACTATCAACGTGAAAATCCTTACGATATTTTTGAGATTTTCAGAGTGTAATGTTGAAAAGTTTACCGTCAGCTCTGGTATGGAGGTGTATGCCTTGAGTGGTATTGCCGAAATAAACTTTTAGGAGTATGGAGAAGAATATGCCAAACAATGTGGGCGCCAATAAGCAACCTTGCCGCACTCCTCTACACATCTATAATTATGGCTGAAGATATACACCCCATTACAGACAATCCCACAATTAAAAGCAAATGCAACATCACACACAGTTCCCTCTATCGAAATGGCACAACCACTCTCTCATATTGCCATGTACAGGGGGTTGGCAAATATAAGACGAAATTTTTCACACGGTATGTTTCAATTGCTTCCTAATCAAGCGAGTATCATGCTGAGCCGAGTCTATTTCGTGACACCCTGTATACCATCTTATTTCTGTATCATCTGTGTGTAACTTATAATTGTTTTTCACGAATTCATGTTTGAATTTGAATTGAATACTGGGGCTCCATTCCACAGGTCAATTTCATTTAAATGTGTTACTCGCGCTCGCTTCGACGCGCGCCGAGCTAATGCGAAATCAAATTGGTATGACTCGAATCGATAACACTACACTATAATAATAAGGGTGTGTATGGTAGTCATCATCATCATCATTTCAACCGAAAGACGTCCACTGCTGGACATAGGCCTCCCCCAAAGAGTGCCACAATGATCGGTTCTGCGCCACCCGCATCCAGCAGACTCCCGCGACCTTTACCAGGTCATCAGTCCACCTTGGCTGCGGTACGTGGTCGACACTCGAGAACCTTTCCGCCCCAGCGGCCATCGGTCCTGTAATGTGCCCCGCCCACTGCCAAGTAAGTTTAGCGATTCGGATGGCTATATCGGTTACCTTGTATATTATAGTATGTTATATCTCGAACGCGTTTTTGATATATTTAAATAGCATTGCTTTACCATGATAATGTTCTGATCGTGCCTTGGCTTTCCTTTAAGCTATTGTTACATATGCTCTTTAGTAGCATGCTTGTTTGATCATGTTCAATTATTTTGTATGCAAATAGCATGCTACTTACTAGCAACTTTCCAGATACACATGCTATTTTCTCGAAATTAGCATGATTTCGTGCTACTAAAGAGCATGTGTAACAGTAGCTTTATCCTATTTACTTGGGGTCGGTCTGCACAGCATGTCTTTTTCTTCCATACCTCTCTATCGCCCGTCACCTCGTCTCATCCCTTCCTATTCAGTCGCTCCTTCGCAGTTATCCACCTTTTTCTTGGTCGGCCCCTTCTCTTACAACCCTCCACATTCATACCTGATATATTTCTTCGCTTAGGATTTCATTGATATAGAACAGACGGACAAAGTCTTCTTTTTACCTTTTTGGTACGGAACCCTAAAATGGTAAACTTTTGTAGTTCAACGAAAACCATTCGAAGCAACACGCTAAATCCAAGCTCGATTCCCGGTGTAACCGCGTCCGCCATATTCCACCATTTCCAACCAGCCTGTATACTAAGTGCAGTACCTATCACGCACAAAGGCTCGATCCATGCCTTGTGGCTGTATCTGCCTTAAAAAAGCACAACAATAGCGCAGGTACATGTCGCGGCTGTGCAATAACGTATTATGATTGGGAGCGTACGGAGGATGGTTTGTCGAGCCGAGCGTCGAGCTTGCTCGTTTCAGAAAGTACGGGTATACTTTGTATTGAATTTCCGTACTAACCCCAGGTTTTAGAAAGATCTGTTAAACCTTATGTCGGTAAGTACCTAGACTACCTACTGATTTAGGTACTTAAATTTGATCTTACATATCGTCTAACCTAACTCATCTTTGTAAACCGGGCCTTAGCGTACCCGTTTTTAATACTCTTCATGAGTATAGCAATGTACAAGTTGCAGAAGAACACAAAAAGCTAGGAAAAAACGGCAATTTATTAAAACTTTCATGAGAACAGG
The DNA here is from genome assembly GCA_963854355.1 of Epinotia brunnichana. Classification (NCBI taxonomy): domain Eukaryota; kingdom Metazoa; phylum Arthropoda; class Insecta; order Lepidoptera; family Tortricidae; genus Epinotia; species Epinotia brunnichana. Next base: position 10,397,788 of record OY977959.1, read on the forward strand.
CAGGTTTTCCTTCAGGCCGTTACCCAAACAAAAAAATAGCGTGAAATTACCTACCAGAACACAAATGGGATGGACTCTGAATATTGGTAGGAGTATATAATGCCCCTTACCATTAAGTCCGTCTTAAGATTATTTTTTGGGCAATAGACATAAATAAATAAGAAGCTACATTTTATACCGCAGATTTGCTTGCGTTCTATGTAAGTCCCTGGGCGAGCGAGCTCGGCTCGGATAAAAATTGAGAAAATACGGTGAAAACTAATTTTCCCGGACATGACACCTATCTATCTAGATCGATTTTCGCCCCCGTAAACCCCTGTTACATATAGAGATATTAGAAGCGTTTGAGATGTGGTGTTGGAGGCGAATGGAGAAAATTAGCTGGAAAAAGAGAGTAACCGATGAAGAAGTGCTGAATAGAGTGGGGCAAACCAGGCACCTCATATGACATGACAACTTCGTACTTAACATAATTGAAGGAAAGATAGAGAGGAGGCGAGGAAGAGGAAGACCTAGAATAGACTACATGGAGCAACTCAAAAAGAGAGTTGATGTTGGGTCATATCGTGAGGTCAAAGAGATTGCGTGGGATCAGAGTAGATGGAGGGCCTACTTTGAGCTACACCGACAAGAGCCTAGCTCTTAAGTAAGAGAAGAAGAAGAAACCCCTGTATTCCAAATTGAAATTGAAATTGTTAGAGCCGTTTCCGAGAACGTGATTGCAAATATAGGATATGCGGGCTCCGCACGGGTAAATAACTAGTGATTTCTCAAAACGGGTCCCTGCTCGTCGAAACCCTGTCCCGTGTGTCCTCCCAGCAGAAGCACTCTCTCTCATCACGAACTAAGCGATGATTGTACTCCAAACGGGCTTTATGAATCCTCGCCGCTAAATCACACGCTACTGAATATCATAATCGTGTATACTAATGCGATAAGTATTAAAGGGAAAGTTTAATGCCTCCGCCGAACTTCTCGTAAAAATGATCTTCGTGTAATATTGCTAATTCACAAAGCCTTCTTTAATATAGGGTTTTTGTTGGGTTGGGTGACTATCGCGTTATTTGAATCCCGCGACAAAGAGTCAATTATCGTTGCAATACTTTTTGAGTGCAATTACTTTGCAGTTGCACTATTAATGAAAGAATTTCAAAATAATAAAATAAAGTATACATTTGTTTTGTTGCACGGTTATAGGGTGATGTGTAAGGTCAAAGAAGAGACTTCTGGTATAGCTTTTGACTATTAATTTTGAGGGACTGACTGACTCTCAAATTGTGGCGCAGTAAGTAATGGAAACCTACTGCATAATCCTCCCAATCTTGTGATAAGACAGGTACGAGTACACTGACAAAAGTCCAACTCTTAAAATTCATCATGATGGCGATGATGCAATTGACTTCATAAAGCAATGATAGTATACTTTTTTTAAATTAAGTAATGCAGTCCTTGCTTTTGTATGAAGTTACGCTAACTGTTACTCTTAAAAGTTATAATGACTTTGTAAAACCGAATAAACAATGTGTGTGTTTAACGTGCCTAAGTTTCTAAGGGTGCCTTGGAGACTTGGGTATAAATCTTCCCATCACGTATGTATTCTTGGCTTGCACAACTTACCAATATCTTAAGTCCCTTGGCATATTACCTGGCTCATTCATATTTACTATCGCCATTATCTAACGGCCTCCGTAGCCCAGTTGGTAGTGACTCTGCCTACGAAGCTGGAGGTCCCGGGTTCGAATCCCGGTCAGGGCATTTATTTGTGTGTCTATCACGAATATTTGTTCCTGAGTTATGGATGTTACATATGTATATAAGTATCTATATGTATTTATCTATTATATATATCGTCGCCTAGTACCCACAACACAAGCCTTATGAGCTTACCGTGGGCCTAGGTTGATTTGTGTAAGATTGTCCCGTAATATTTATTTATTATTATTATTTATTTATTTATTATCATCATTTTCTTCAGCATTTACCTTGCTGGGCATAAGCTTCCTTTCATACAAGTTATGCACAAGGCATGGGCTATAGTTTACAACTGTCAAGACGTCACATAAAATACACCTTTTAGTTTATTTCTAGATGGTTAAAGGTTATCTCACGATCATTTTCTTCGCCTTATAGGTAGTTAGTGGTAACTACCAATACTATCCAACACGGTTAGCAAAAGACCGCGCACGATATAAATTACTCTCTCCCTATGTCTATCTCTACCTCTCGGTATCTCTCTCATTCTATCTCTCTCTAAGTGTTCTAAATAGAAAGAGACTGATACACTATCTCGCGCGCGATCTTGTGTTAGGTGAGCGGTGAGAATCACTTTACTTAGTTGCTGCATTGGCGCAACGACTCAGAGTGGATCTTGGCCTCTGTTTCCCTGTCCACTGTCTATATATATATAGACGTAAAAGTCCTGACTGACTGACTGACTCACTTAAGAGTCGGCAGTAAGCTCGGCCGAATTTCACCTTCCCATACAAACGGAGTTTCGTTCTCATTTTAAAACTACGTGTTGGATTGTAACGAAACTTTGCATATATTTAGTTACAATATGAGGTAACTATATCTAGGTCTGTAATCTACATATACTTATTTTATATGGCTCCAGTTTATACACAACTTAAATTTGCTGTATTTTTTGTACTATGGTATCTGAAGTTACATAAACTAATTACAGACCTGGATGGTACTTAACTTATTCTAAGTACAAAGTTTCGGAGCAAAATAGCTAGTCGTTTTAAAATGAGAGCGTAACTTATAACTACGTTTGTATGGAGAATCGAGCTTACTGGGGACTCTTTAATCAACACCCAGCCCAAACCGTTGAACCTAGACAGCTGATGTTTTGACAATGGGTACTTAGTTTACATGACGTAAACTAAATATCCATTTCGAAGGCATTTTTGAAAATTCCACCCTCAAGGGGGTAAAAAGGGGATTGAAACTTTGTATGGGGATGGAGTAAATGAGAAACTTGAAACTTTGTCCTTATTACAATACAAGAAAAGTAGATTTAGAGTTTTGGAAAAACCCACCCCTATGTGGGTTAAATAGGGTTGGAAAGTTAGTATGGGGGAAATTATTAGACAAAAATTGGTACTTATTGAGATAGTTTGATTCCCGGAGAAGGACATAGATTTCATCCCGAAAATCATCCCCTAAGGCAGGGGCCGGCCAACCTTTTAGCAACCAAGGGCCACATAGGAGCTAACAAAAATTACGCGGGCCGCACTTCTTAATCATTTGTAGCTTTATCAGAGAATTCTAATATTCTGAATTCAACGACCTTAACATACAAACCAGCCAGGGAGGCTCGCGGGCCGCAAGCAACGGTCTCGCGGGCCGCATGTGGCCCGCGGGCCGCCTGAGGCCGACCGCTGCCCTAAGGGGGTGAAATGGGGGGTGATGAATAGAACCCATTTAGATGACAGTTGGTATAGAGATAGTTTTAGTCCCGGGGAATGTCATAGGATAGTTTTTATCCCAGAAATCATCCCCTAAGGGGGTGAAATGGGGGGTGAAAGTTTGTATGGAGCTACGATATAAACTAGTTCCACGCGGACGGCGTCGCGGGCAGAAGTTAGTAATCTTTAATTTTGATAGTTTCTAGTATACGGCATTGAAAATGTTAATAAAACGGTACATACTCGTAGTTTAGGTTTGACGTTGTCATTACTAGCCGTCTAGGGGCCAATGTGAGACATACTTTTCGCATTCAAATTGATTTCAATGTATTTCGCGCGTTACTAAGATGTTAGTTCGGCCTTAGTGTAAGCAAGTGCGCGTCATACAAAGTATGTGTATTATGGCTAGAGGGTAATTGCGTAACTTTTGGAACGAGCGTGAGGATAACTCAACCGTCATTTTCCCATGCAAAAAAATACATCAAAATCTACCTAACGTACGTACGAAGAGTTACGCAATCGACCAGCAGCAGTGTTAAGTGCAGAAGATAGAACCGCCGCCGGAAGATGCACTGATGTAGCAATTTGATCATTATTAGCTACAATAAAAATAAAACTAAGGGTTGTGTTGAAGTTGAGCTACCTGTATTTGTTTCTAGTTATCATCGCAGCAAATCCTCAAATTAGTAAAGGGTCTGCAACGCCCTCGTGACTCCTTTGCACTTTGGAGTCGTAGGGCTCGTAGGCGTGTGTTAAATACGGCGTCTGCTTGCTTACAAGCAGTATGGAGATAAAATTGGAATGCGTTTTGTATGTCCCTAATTGACCCCTGCGATGGCGACTGCTAGTGTTTACTGTTTATGTCGTGACGCTACGTGTTTAGAATATAGCAACATTGCTTCAAGGGATAGGTACCTAAACACTTTTTACAAGCGTTTTAACACCTTTGACAGAGACGGGTAAAGGATGATTCACGGTAGGTACTCCTTTCCGTACCCGAGCTGACGCCGCAACATATAGCCCGACTAAATAATGTGTTCCTGAAAGGACACTGCAAATTGAACAAACACCTGTTTCAAATGGGTATGAAACAGGACGCAACTTGCAGGTTCTGTCAAGATACATTAGGAAACAGCAATGCAAGGTGCTCCTCTGCTCCTGCAGACTCCACGCATGCACAAAAGAGCACCCAGACGAGGTACATCATATCACCGCCCAAAGAATCTGGAATTTCCTGGAGGCAACGGGCCTTAACGGTGAACTCTAAAAAAGGGCTGTCGCAATAGATCACTTGCTGGTCGATGCGGCATATTACGGTCCACAAGTCAACAATAACAATAACAAATAAAGCTTCACAGTCATATATTTCACCTATTTATAATTGACATTCTGTTGCCTGATGCAATTATGACGGGTGACGCCGCTTGCCGCACGGGCGAATGTATGAAAAACTCAGTGACTGAGTGACAACCGGGCTCAGGCCATAAACTGCAGTGTGGAAGGCAAGGGCGAAACCACCACACACTATTGGAGTAATGAAATACTGGAGAATAAGTTACAAATTCCTCTAGCGACAACAGCGCAGCGTGGCTCTTGAAAATACCTACCTGTATTTTTTTATATTGCCGGTTTAGGTGTCCTACTGCTGGGCAAAGGCCTCCCCATTTTTTCCACTCGGCCCTATTGCTGGCATGCTCCCGTAAACCAAACAGAACGCGTCCAAATCGTCCCGCCATCTTCTTTTAGGTCTGCCTCCTCTGGTGGCCATCTAGCGGAAATACTAGAACTGTTTATACTGGCGCGACGTGCGGGGAATAATGAACTCGATTCGATGCTCGTGAGTACGGCCTATAGAATTGGTAAGGGGTAAATGGCCGACTTTCATGTGAATCTTGTAACTACATACTCGTATGTTTCCTGTATCTTATAAAGTTATCTTATAAAACTAACTTTAGAACAATTCATTATGACAAATTGGGTGTAACTTGTATGGCTGTGTATCCATACTATCCATGCTTAATCATTATTATAAATGCGAAAGTGTGTCTGTCAGTCTGTATGTTACCTCTTCACGCTTAAACCGCTGACCCGATTTAGATGAAATTTAATATTGAGATAGTTTGAGTCCCGGGAAAGGACATAGGATAGTTTTTATCCCAGTAGTCACCCCCTAAGGGAGTGAAATATGTGGTGAAAGTTTGTATGGAGCCACGATATAAACGAGTTCCACGCGGACGGAGTCGCGGGCAAAAGCTAGTAAATAAATAAATGAAGACTAGACATCATTTCGCCTCAATCATTTCGTACCTTCGTTTACCAAAATCCGATCGGCCCGTTCTCATTCTACATACAAGCAGCTTACTGTGTGTTTACTAAGCGTTTCCCTTTTTGAGCGTGGGTCGTAATATAATTTACTTTCAATCATCGGGGATACATGTTGATTCCTGTCTTTGTCGTCCTTAATTGAATATGTGCTCGTATTATAGGCATGAAGAAACACAGGAATTCTCGAACAAAAATATCCTAATTGGGAATGGTTGAAAATTTTAGAAATGCCTGATTTTTTTTGTGATAGGAATAATCTTCCCAAGCACCAGAAAAAAATTGCAGGCTTTTCAGCTGCGTCAATTATTTTTGAAAATATAAAAAGTTTCCTCACTTACGTTTTGGGTTTAGGACGGCAAATAAGACACTGTGCTTGATTTGTCTCATATTACAAAAAAAATATCTTAAAAACCCGTGGTACACTGACACTGGCAATGTTATTGACAGCTGCAGTAGCTATATTTGTCATTGCCCGGGGTCAGATATTTATTTCTGGTGCTAAGGAAGGTTATTCCTATCACCAAAAAAATATCGGGCACTGCTAAAATTTTCATCCATTCCCCATTATGACGAGTTACAAATGCACGAATTTCGAGAGTTTAGGACCAGGATAAAGCCGCAGGGAAGCGTATCTAAATAAAACACATAAATATATATATCGTCTATATATAATACGGTCGTCTAGCACACACAAGCCATATTGAGCTTACTATATGGGGTTAGTTTTACTATTTAACAGATATAAATACTGAAATACATAGAAAGCATCCAAGACTCACCCATACTGGCTTGGCTAGTTGTTTTTTTTTTTTTATACTACGACGGTGGCAAACAAGCTTACGGCCTGCCTGATGTTAAGCTGGTACCGTCGCCTATGACACTTGTGACTCCAGAAGAATCACAAGAGCGTTGCCGACCCTTTATTCACTTGAGGATTCGCTGTGTTGGCAGATAGAGACATGCAGGTCCCTCACTCCCAACACAGCGCACCCTAGGGAGCTCTGGCGACCTTACTCACCACCAGGAACACAATACCACATACTTCATAGCATGCAATAGTATAGCAACACTACCAAGCACAGTGGTGCTATTGATTACGTAAAGCTTGCAACACACGGGCGCGGCCTGCGGTGGCAGTCAAAATTAAATTTGACAGCTACTGTCAACTTGTCAAGTTTGCTATTGACCGCCACCGCAGGCCGCGCTAGTCTGTGAGAGGATTAACGCTTTGTACGTACGTCAGGCAGATATAAATTACGTTTTTTGTGTCGGAAAATGACATTTGATATTTCCTAACGCTCGTTCGAAAATATGTAATTACCCGAGACCGAGACCGTCAGTTTTGCAGGCAGGTATCTAGGTCATCATAATCAAAGAGTGCCAAAATGACCGGTCCTGCGCCACCCGCATTCAGCGGACTCCTGCAACCTTTACCAGGTCATCATTCCACCTTGTGGGGGGCCTACCCACGCCGCGCCTTCCAGTACGTGGTCGCCACTCGAGAACCTTCCCATCGTTTCTACGTGCAATGTGCCCCGCCCACTGCCACTTAAGTTTAGCGATTCGGAGGGCTATATCGGTTACCTTGGTTCTGCTGCGGATAGCCTCATTTCTGATGCGATCGCGCAGAGAAACTCCCAAGCATAGCCCTCTCCATTGCCCTTTGACTCCTTTGAGTGACTTTGGGCCTTCTTATGAGGCCCATAGTAAGCGACCACGTTTCCGTGCCATATGTCATCACTGGCAACACACACTGGTCAAAGACTCTCGTCTTGAGAGTAGGTACTTGAGACACTGCGGAATATTGGACGAAAAGATACCCGAATGCTGCCCAGCGGAGTTGGATTCGATGATTGACCTCATTCTCAAAGTTGGACCTACCTAACTGGACAGCCTGTCCTAGGTATACATAATCGTCTACAACTTCGAGCATAAAGTGTCCGATTGAAATGGGAGTTGTCAGGTACTACATGGACGTTTGACATGATCTTCGTCTTATCCATGTTCATCCTTAGACCAACTCGCTCGCAACGATGTATGCCTACAATATATTACAATTATATCCAAGTAGTACGACATTATGAAAAGAAGACTTTCCGCGGTAATTCCATGCGACGGGAAATGATTTAAAACGCCTTTACAACTCTAAAAGGAATTTTCAACCCATAGTATCAGGACACCACAACACAGCGTACTTATTCACAGAATATTCACTGCCTTACAATACGATTAAAATCAGTTAACGATTCTGAAGTTAGCCTCGACTCTCGAGTCGCCTCCCGCATACTCTGACACGCCTTTTTTCTCACCTTATTTTCTATGTATTCGAGTAGATTAGTTTAGATTAGATTATTTATTTAATGTTAAAAATTACATTACAAATTTTATCATTTCAAAAAAATAAGAATTTTTATCACGATCGTCAAAAACAAAGAAAATTTTAAGACATTATAGTAAGAAAATATCAACAAATAAACACACAGTGCTACAGTATTTATATCCATTAAATATATCGTCGTCTAGTACCCATGAAACAAGCCTTATTGAGCTTTCTATGGGGCTAGTGCGATTTGTGAAAGATTTTCCTCTAATATTCTCTTATATTAGGTATTATGCCGGTAACATAGCAGATCATACCCACACCCACCTTAAGAGAGTCGCCATCATGCATGTCTATAGGCTACGATATCCGTTCGGGCTTGTGCACAAATCACGCGAGGTTCGATAGGGGGGGGGGTCAGGGAAAAATCACGACACATCACGTTGGGGGGGGGGGGGGAGGGGGTATAATGAGACCTCACGTGTATTTTTCTACAGTGAACGAAACTAACAAAAATAAAATATCTGCCTCACGAGTAGATACTTTTTCTCGGTTTCGATATTCATAAATCTTTACTTAGCACCTCAAAACAGTGAGTCTTTTTTACTAAGATAGAAAAATAAACAAGATTAACTATGTACAATACGATTTATCCTACGGACTCACCTTGGACTCCAACTTACAATGGGCCCCCCACATTTCTGCTTTGGCCAATAGACTCAGCTCTGCCGCGTATGCAGTGAGGAGAATTAGGCAATTCACAGACATGGAGACTGCTCGCCTAGTTTACTTTAGTTATTTCCACAGTATCATGTCATATGGCTTATTGATCTGGGGGAAAGCAGCTGATATAGAAACTATCTTTGTCCTTCAAAAGAGGGCGATCCGATCGATTTATAATATTCGCTCTCGAGACTCTCTGAGAGCACGCTTTAAGGAAATAGGTATCCTCACAGTGGCTTCACAGTACATACTGGACGTGACTATGTATACACACAAAAACATAAAGTCGTTCAAGAAGCAGTCTGATGTCCATAATATAAATACACGAAACAGACATAAATTAGTTATCCCAATGTTTCGTTTGCAGAAAGTCAAAAAATCGTTTTTGGGTAACTGTATAAGGTTTTACAACAAAGTACCCAAAGATGTATGGGATCTTCCTTATAATTCATTCAAAGAATATATAAAAAATGCTCTTTTGAAGAGAGGATACTACAAGATCGAAGAATATATGGAAGACAAAGATACATGGTAAATCCTTCAATCTCAAAAGCCGTCGTAACTTTTTTTTTTTGTTTTATTTGTTATTGTGTCCTGGAGTGAGTCGCTTGCTGCTTGGGTCGCCGCTGTTACTGGCTGTCTCAATTTTTAATAATTTTTAATTTGTATGTTTTATTGTAATTTTGATCTTGACATGTTGGTTACATTCCAGTTCTGTAGCATTAGATTATTTGACCAGGGACTCTTTACATCTCCGTTAATTTATTTTATCTGACGCTCGTGACTTTACATCTCCATTATTATTATTATTATTTTTTGTTTCATTTTGACATTTTATTATAGAATAAGATTATTGTGATATAATTGACCCGGAGACTGTACATCTCTCGGCTAATGTATTCAATTCAAGTCATTTAATGTTAATTAATTGTATTTGTAAGCTCTTACATGTGAAAGAGCCCTACTTACAGAATAAATACTTGAATTTTGAATTTTGAAAATATCACCAAGGGAGGGGGGGTCAAAAAGTAGCAGAAAAAACCTCGCGTGATTTTTGCACAAGCCCTTTGCTAGCAAACATGGTGTAAAAAAAACTATTTGAGATTATCCGTCTCAGAGTGTAGACGACAGCTTGCGCGAATAAATTGAATGAAAAGGGAGATAGTACTTTGACATACTGGAGATACATTGGGAATATACCTTAACCTCAAAGCCTATAGACGTGTGAAAGCGGGTATTAACATCTTGTAGCTGCACATGTTTTTCGAACGTCGACTTCAAAGATTTACTATTCTGTACCTCATTTATTTGTCATAAGACGAAAACTGTGGTATATTTATTATTTTATGGTTTTCCGTGAAGTCGCATGCGTTAACGCAGAATTGGTCTTTATATCTTATATTTATTTATATGGAATAGGGGTTTAAGATACTATTTTTGTGAATGTAAATACGCACACATATGTACGCTCACCATAACAATGATAACTTAAGTACTCTTCACTTGCCTACTTACTTAAGGTGGTTCGATTGCCATACAAAACGTTATTTGACATTCGCAGGCTAACGGCGTGATATTTTAAGAAACTTATGTAACAGACTTTCATCAATTGGCTTCCCATTTGCGCCAAATTCCCCATTTCCTAGAATAAACTTGTATAAACTAGATTAATTTGAGAAAAATAGTTTTCCCAAAATATCACGTCCCAAACCAATTTCTCAAATTAATTCGCCATTTCCTAGAATAAACTTGTATAAACTAGATTAATTTGAGAAAAATAGTTTTCCCAAAATATCACGTCCCAAACCAATTTCTCAAATTAATCTAGTTTATACAAGTTTATTCTAGGAAAGGGGGAATTTGGCGCAAATGGGAAGCCAATTTATGAAAGTCTGTTACATAAGTTTCTTAAAATATCACGCCGTTAGCCTGCGAATGTCAAATAACGCTTTGTATGGCAATCGAACCACCTTAAGTAATTATCATGTAAATGAATAAAATTGTAAAAATTCTTATGACAAATAAATTTCTATAAACCTAAACCTATATATTATACGTCGACTGTATATTAGGATTGTCACTCAATCAATATATCAAAACGAGCCCCGGCCATTTTTTTTATGGAGTGAGCCCTCTGTTCCTTGTCTCTAGACAGCTATGGCGCCGTAAGAGGACAGCATAAAATACCTCCAATACAGCCTGTGATGGAATTTCCTCCACTCAACATAGGAAGCCGTGTTATTACGTCAAAGTGCCTCTAGAAAGCGGTTTTAATAAAATTTTCGCATTTTCAACTTGACTAGTTTACATTTGTTTCGTTATTCAATGAATATTGCAGTAAAAAATGTTGTGTGCTGAAAAATCGTGAGTAGTCGATATTTCGACATCGCGTTGTTGTTGTAAAGCTGATATTTTTATTTAGGTACTAACATAAGCACAATGAATTTCGATATTTTATTCAGTGTTTTGTTTTCATATAATTATTTTTATATACACAATCTATAATTATAGATATATATTTTACCTTTACTGTTTAAATTTTGTATTTTACGTATAACACTTTAAACTCCCGCGCTTTGTACCTACACATATTTAAAGTATTATTATGTAATATCGCGTTAGACCCGTGTAAAACAGTAATTTTAATATGCCATGTAAATATGTTGTGGGAATGAATACAGTTTTATCCAATCAATCAATAAAGTCCATTTTACGCACAGGTGAAAGAATTTGAAAAGAAGGAATCATTCGTTGTACAATTTGTTCCGTATAGGTACGGGCGAAGAATAGCTAACATTAGCGGGCGAGCGAGACAAAATGTTGAAGGTTACAGTCACCTTAAAAATCAAAGAGTTAATGATAATATTAATAATTATCTGATATCCTCAGACCAAGAAAAAAATATAGACGAAGCATGACGAACAACCTAGTGAAGCCGGTTTTCAACCAAGCCAACGTTTAGCACACGCTCACGCACACGTAAACCAATTAAATTGCACAAAACTCGAAATAGGTGATAATGACAGCATTGCGGATAAGACGGATAGAATAGCGGCCTTATGTACGGTCAACCAATTTGATTCCTAGGCCATCATAGAACCTTGCCGTTATAAATGCTATGTCAATACGGGTTACTAGGATTATTGCGTCGCTAGGTAACCGTTAAAATGACAGGGTTCTACGGTAGCCTAGGAATCAAATTGGTTGACTGTACGTTCCAGTTTGTCGAACATAGGGGTAACTGTGTAACTTTTTGAACAAGCGTTAAGACAATTAAACTGTCATTTATCCCATACGTAACATACGAACCACACGTTACGTAATTGACCAGGGGACCGATTTTTGACTTTCGAACGATCGAAAATTAAATAAAAGTAAATACGATTATAGTCACCACGTCGCAGGCACTTACTTTCTACCGGTAGAATTGAATACGAGTGGTTGACCACTCGCTTTTCAATTTTCTATCGCTATTTCAAAATATATTTCATAATTTTCGAATGAAAGAGACGAACGCTCAATAGTCAAAAATCGGTCCCCAGCATGTCACTACTTTTGTGAAAATCTATATGACTTTGTGCTCTGTTTCGTGACACTTAAAACATATCGCAATATTAATTAGTAATGTCACTATTTGTCACTAGAACGTACTGAATAGAACGTCAAGTTTCATTAAATTAAAAGTGAAAATGAATACGATGTTGAGCTTGAAGGCTTATTGCTGAAGCTCCTTTCTAAAGCAAGACAATAGAGAGGAGAAGGCTTCTTATTAAAAAAAAATGTTAGGCCGATAATTGGTCGTCCTCGTTCGATGGTGGTTCATCTAAGCTGGTTGAAGCACTATATTGAATGGGTATAAATACAGAGATTAAAAAAAAATCGTTACAACGTTAACAAATTACTGAAACTGGTTTACAATCTTCAATAACCAAGGAGCGGAATTATTATCGCAAGAATAAAACATCAAGAGGGATTGAAAATTATATTTTATGTAATATTTATGGAATTAAATCAACCCATCTGCCCCATGTAGTAACCTGTGGGTCTATCAAACACCTAAACTTTGCATTTTATTTTGGCGCTCTTTTCCACGTTGAGGTAATTTGTCAGAAAGATTTCAAGAAAAACATTTTTGTTTAATATTAACGGGTATAATATTAAATGAAGAAAAAAGCTCATTCAGCACTAACGAGGTTAATCAAACGACAGACGCTGGAAACAAATTCCAAATAGCTGCCGTGCGTACCAAAACGATCTCCTGAATCTGAAAGGCACGGAGGAAATTTAGCACTCGGCTCGGTGAAATCCTTCTTGGTGTATTTTAGTGGCTTGTGCACTGGAACCAAATGAAAATGAAGCTGAGCAAATTGATATGTGAAACGTACAGTTGCTGATACAATTCAGAATTCACTTGTAATGTAACATAGAAGTCGCATTCCATACTAACGTAGCTACTTCACTGTGCTTAATTGAAATCGTCTGCCCATGAAGTTACAATGGCTTTTTGCAAACAGAATTGTAAGTGAACTAGTTTTATAAACCTTATTCTTTGTAACGGCTGGAATAGTACATTACTTACCTAGGGCGGTTAAACAAATAATGTCTCAGATCGCAGGTATTTGACGCCCGAGCCGAAGGCAAGGGCGATAAATATGCGCTCTGAGGCTTTCTTTATTACCGCCCGTGGTGAGTACAAAATTTTACGTCTCTATCTGGCCAGGAAGTGGGGTTTTCCGCACGCATAGCGTGCGGTAATTCCTACTTTATGGCCAGGTATGACGTAAAATATATTTTTCCGATTCGAATAATACACCAGATGGAATAAAGGGCCTTTGTAGCAAATAGATACTTACTAAAAACTTGGTTTCTAAGTTATTGTTAGGGTTCCGTAGCCAAATGGCAAAAAACGGAACCCTTATAGATTCGTCATGTCTGTCCGTCCGTATGTCACAGCCACTTTTTTCCGAAACAATAAGAGCTATACTGTTTAAACTTGGTAAGTAGATGTATTCTGTGAACCGCATTAAGATTTTCATACAAAAATCTAAAAAAAACATTAAGTTTTAGGGGTCCCCATACTCAGAACTGAAACTCAAAAAAAAATTTTTCATCAAACCCATACGTGTGGGATCTATGGATAGGTCTTCAAAAATAATATTGAGGTTTTTAATATCATTTTTTTCTAAACTGAACAGTTTGCGCGAGAGACACTTCCAAAGTAGTAAAATGTGTGTCCCCCCCCCCCCCCCCCTCCCCCCTGTAACTTCTAAAATAAGAGAACGATAAAACTAAAAAAAATATATGATGTACATTACCATGCAAACTTCCACCAAAAATTGGTTTGAACGAGATCTAGTACCTAAGTAGTTTTTTTTAATACGTCATAAATCGTAAACCGCAGTTTATTTCACGGAACCCTTCATGTGCGAGTCCGACTCGCACTTGGCTGCTTTTTTTTAATTTTTTTCGAATAAATGCTAAACATAACGAAAATGTTTTTAAATTCTTCATGCTCTGAACGTATAAGTAACTCTCATAGTATTTCTGATACAAAAATGGTAACCTAGATTTTTTTTAATGAACATAAGCGCCTTATTCGCTTGGCAACTACATAAAAGTTGCTATAATCGATTTGGGGGTGTACGAAGTTAGGAGAGGCAACTCTGGTTGCCAGAAGCAAGTGAGGGTATTGAAAGTGATGCATTTCGACCCTATAACCGAATTGTAAATACTAAAACACTCAACATATTAACTAACATACCTAATTCATATTATTTTTGACACTTAAAGTTTTGCATTTTATTAATAAATGAGTAGTAGAATCTCAAAAATTACAGTCTATGAAGCTTACACAAATCAACCTAGTCCCAAACTAAAAGCTACACTACTGTATAAAATATATACATATATTTATGCTATAACGTCTGTGAAATTCATACTTCTTGTCCTAAAATTACACCCAAACTAATTCTTGTCCTACATTCAGACAAAATTGTTTTTTATAAAACGGCTACTTTTTTACAAGCGCTGTGATCTCGTGACAATTTCAACAGACTTTTATTGTTGGCTCTTGTAAAACCTTTAGCACACTGCGCTCTAGCGTTCACAAGAATTAATTTAACAAGAGAACAATGAATTTGAATTAACTGTAATAGGAAATAGAGTAGTTTCTTTTTAATTACAAATCTGACAAAACAAATGCAACTCTGTTTGAATTCAGAATGGTATTAATTCCATTGATTTACAATCATTCATTTAATAAAAGTTGTCTGCTCGAGGCAGCGCATTTTACATTGGACGGTAGAGTTGAACTTAAATAATCTCAAGCAAGTGAAACTTATTCTTAACCCCCGACGCCTAAAGAGGGGCGTTGCATGTGTACCTGTGTGTATGTATCTGGTATCGTAGCTCTCAAACGGATGAAACTATTTAAATGCGGGTTTTAATCGAAGACCTTGTCTGCCGAAATGGTTCTAAGGCCTCCACACATCGAACGCGGGGCGTTCGAGGCACGGGTCGGGCGTAGCGAGGTTGACGCGGTTACATTCACACCGGAGGCGGGCGGCGCGTCGCGCGCGTTACTGCCGCGTTCGATGTGTTTTTGAAGTGTAGTTTTAATGATTTACAACTTACGCGGTCCCGCGCCCGATCCGCCCCGCGCCCGACCCGCAACGCGCCCTACCTGCGCACGACCCGCGGCCGCGCTGCCTGAGTTGTAATTTAACGCCGCGGTAGCAACGCGGTGCGTGCGCGGGCCCGCGTTCCATGTGTGTTTGAAGTGTAGTTTCAATGTTTTACAACTTGTGCGGGCCCGCGCTTGACCCGCGTTCGCGCCGCAACCGCGATTAATGTGTGAAGGCCTTTAGCGATGTTTAGTGAAAATAAAAGCAGCCGTCTCCAAGATATTCAACTCTCATTGAGTGAACTAGTTAGTTGGTGCCTGGGGGTCTCAGCCAATATTGAAGCTATGAGCTTCCAAATTTGGGTTACCTAGAATTTTTCCTTTATTAGCATTTTCTATACCACTCGCTATACGTATCGCGGATTCGCGGCGAATCTTGATCCCTATGACAGTTCTCATTTCCGTACAATTTATAACCTTAAAACGTAAACTGTACTGATCGAGATACGCCGCGATACGTATAAATAAGGGCCTTATGATGACTAGCTACTTGTTTAATTTTCATAACTCCGCTCCCAGTGTAAGACAGGTTTGAATCATCCCGACCCAGTTTTTAAGTCTACGAAGTCCTCGTTACGGAGCGTCCATGCTGGTCTGGGCTAAATGTACTTTTTGTTGACTAAAAACGGCGTTTGTGAGCGGCAAAGTTATGGCTGTTACACCTCTTTCATAGACAGTCCTAAGTCTTCTGAATGAAACAATTAGGTCATGAATTCCAACATTATGCTGAGTGGGACAGTTTGACGTTTGTCTTTTCTAAACGCGACGGTGGCTAACAAAGCGTTTGGTTTACTTGATAAGAAACTAGCTATAGTTATTCCAGTCCCACCCCTAAAAGGTATGAGAATTCGCAGTTTAGCAGCTTAAGAGTCCCAAGCACGGTCGAATCAAGTCGACTCTCCATACAGCATAGTTTATAATAGAAATAAATTAAGCAATTGGAGACTTTTTGTGAAAAACTTTCTACTCACTCTATAATTTTTTATTTTTTAGCAACTTATACTAGTTTCTAACCTAGGCATGGTATTACATGTTATTCTAGCATGTTTTAATATGAGAACCAAACTACGTTTGTATGGAGAAAATTCGCAGTGTTGGCAGCTTCACTATAGTAGTA
The DNA here is from genome assembly GCA_963854355.1 of Epinotia brunnichana. Taxonomy (NCBI): domain Eukaryota; kingdom Metazoa; phylum Arthropoda; class Insecta; order Lepidoptera; family Tortricidae; genus Epinotia; species Epinotia brunnichana. Next base: position 10,414,365 of record OY977959.1, read on the forward strand.
TAGTATAAGTAAAACAAAGTCAGTCCGTCCCTATGTATGCTTAGATCTTTAAAACTACGCAACGAATTTTGATGCGGTGTTTTAATAGATAGAGTGATACATGCATTATACAGCGTGTATTTTTAATACTACCTCAAATTGTAACCAGAGGTAGGTGTTAGGCCATGAACCGATATTGCAGGATCTTTTTTCTTAACTCTTATTTTTTTTTCCACACAAAATAATTCAGCACGCAATGTTGACTACATTGACTTACTGATGTGACGTCACAACTGTCACAAGTAACGCGCTTCTTCCATGTGTCAAATGAGTGTGAGCATTACATTGCTGCTCGATAAATTTTCAAAAATTAATTACGCTTTGGTAGTTAAGACTAACATTCAATTTTCTTACAATATTGGTTCATAGTACTAAAAGCTACGTATGGTTAAAATTTGAGGTAATATTAAACATACAGGCTGTATATACATATAAACCCGTGCGAAGCCGGGGTGGGTCGCTAGTAAGTCATAAATACATAAAGGTTCCAGTTAGTCCAGTGTATACAAATTCGCTGGATACCGTGGTTTTTCCGTTAAATCGAGGAGATTGCTTGCGAACAGTCGCTAATGACCTTAGCTGTTTGAGCGACCTTAAATTAATTAATTAAAAAAAAACCGGCCAAGTGCGAGTCGGACTCGCGCACGAAGGGTTCCGTACCATTATCTATAAAAATATTTATTTTATTCTGTTTTTAGTATTTGTTGTTATAGCGGCAACAGAAATACATCATCTGTGAAAATTTCAACTGGAACTATCACGGTATCAGTGAGATACAGCCTGGTGACAGACAGACAGACAGACAGACGGACAGCGGAGTCTTAGTAATAGGGTCCCGTTTTACTCTTTGAGTACCTACGGAACCCTAAAAAAGAGCGCCCGTTAGGTGAGTTCCTGGCAGTAAAAGTGTTAACAAACATTTTCGTTCTTGAAATTTCGTTATTGTTAAAATCTCCAAGTTCTTCCACCATCAGGCGACCGGTATGCGGGTAGATTACAAAAAAAAACATCGTTAAGCCGTAGAAAAAAAAAAAAAGAGCAACAAAAATTAATCTAATTGTATGGTATAACAGAAAACTTTGAAAGATTAATTATGTCTGATTCAGATGCCCACATTTCTTGCTCTCTACTTACCTATGTTTGTTTCCTACTGCATGTATTTATTTTTAGGTCATCTTGCAGGTCATCTGTAGTTTAGGTATGCGTTATATTAGGTCACAGCGCAACAAAGAGATTGCGATAAAACCCGACTAAACTTGAATAGCTTAAGGCGGGCTATGGCTGGTCAGTCTAGTGTGCAGCTTAGTAGATCTTGTGTGGCTCGCTTTATGTTCAGTGACACGTTATTCCATGAACACATTCACTGCCAATGACGTACGAAAAATCGACCAATATAGCAATGCATTTTCCTAGCCTCGCTTCGCACTGCACTGGTGGATATAGGTCGAGCGGAGCGAGGTTTTGTAAATACAAAACAATTGAAAAGCTTCGCGAACGGGGAATGTGTGCGAAGGACGTGAGCGAGGAACGCAAACGGAAGATGTGCGTTGGCAACCCTCATCTGTGAGTAGCTGAACTGGATATAAGAAGGGGAGAAATCCTCATTCAATTTGTGTTCGCTGACTCCAATAGTTGGAGCCTCCTAAGTATAAGTAAATCAGTAAGGAAAAGTGATAGGACAGTGATAGGGAAATTATAAATAGCAGTTTGATTCTTTTAATATATTTCAATTTTATTCAGTATTCTGTTTCAAGTATTTTTTTATTCCGCCACTCCATCCACCACAAGTACAGCGAAGCTGTTGGATTAAAGGCCTCCACACACCGGTCGCAGGCGCGGGTCGTGCGCGGGTCGGGCGCGGGCCCGCGCAAGTTGTAAAACATTGAAACTACACTTCAAACACACATCGAACGCGGGCTCGCCGTGAAGTGTAGTTTCAATGTTTTACAAGTTGCGCGGGCCCGCGCCCGACCCGCGCACGACCCGCGCCCGCGACCGGTGTGTGGAGGCCATAACACTCTATAGAAAGTGTCGTTTACGGTATCGAAGCGTAGTCCAGCTATCCAGGGATCACGTTCGAGTGGTTTAGCCACCGCCGTGTATTTCCTGGGTGCCTATTGTCAGGTGACTGTAGAGTCGCGAGAGTCAAGCTCTGGACCCTCGCAGATCGACTCCGTCGACGCTTCAAGCACAATTTCAAACTATCTAATGATGCCTAATTCGAAAACCATTTCGGTAATTATGACGATTAGTGTCGGCTCTAGAGAACATATTTAAGTACATAAATTTCATTTCATTAAGTAACTGCTTATTTTTTTTATTTCATATAAAATAATTGAGCACGCAATGTATACACTGCAAGTCATGTCATTTGTTTACGACACCCATAAAAGTAAAAACCTTTGTTAAGTCAAATCAATTTGGACGTAATACATTGCTGTTCAATAGTACTTGAAATATTAACTGTTTATTCTTTCTTCTTATTTAAGAGCTAGGCTCTTGTCGGTGGAGTAATTTCCAACTTGTTCTACATTCTGCCTTTCTTTTTATTTTTCTGTACGATGAAGCGTTTATTTTCTCTTTTATTTGCTCCATGTAAGATATCCTCGGCCTTCCCCTTTTTCTTTTCCCTTCTATTTTTCCCTCTATTATTGTTTTCATCCAGTCGTCGTGGCGTAACATGTGTCCTATCATTTTTCCTCTCCTGTTTTCAATCATTTCTATCAGATTTCTTTTTTCACATGGACTAAATCCAGAACCTCCTCATTAGTTTTCTTTTCCGTCCAACTGACCCTTTCTAACCTCCTCCAACACCACATTTCAAACGCCGCCAGTCTTTCTCTGTCCCGTTGCGTCATGATCCACGTTTCGCAGCCGTAGAGTGCTATGCTCCAGATGTACACTTTAACCAGTTTCTTCCTAGTGCAACTTGCTATTCTGGCAGTGAGTAAATGCCTTTTCGAATTAAAAGCTTTCTTTGCCATGGCTATCCTGGAAATAATATCAGGTGTACATCTAAAATCATCCGTAACAACGCTGCCTAGATATCGGAATGACTTGACTTGCTCAATTAATTTATTACCCACTGTTTATTAATTAAGCTATTTAGGGAACAAAATTGCTTTGTCATATCATTGTGGGAGCGAGTCGTGGACGCTAACCCAGAGAGACAGAGAACGACTAGAGGCCTTCGAAATGTGGTGCTGGCGAAGGATGGAAAGGATTAGCTGGACGGAGAGAAAGACAAACGAAGGAGTTTTAAGGATGGTAGATGAGAAAAGATGTTTGCTAGGATGTATTAGAAATAGGAGAGGCAAGATGGTGGGCCACCTGATACGTCACGACAGTTTCTTCCTAAACATCCTGGAGGGTAAAATTGAGGGCAAGAGAGGCAGAGGAAGGCCTAGGCTATCATATTTTAGCCGTATGAGGAAGTCAAGAGGCTGGCAATGAACAGAGAAAAGTGCCGGTTACTCCACCGACAAGAGCAGGGCTCTTAAGTGATGATAATGATATCATTGTACGATCGAAAACTGTGGCTGGTTAAAATATAAGCCCCTATGAAATTTAGAGGCTGTATAGACAAAGGGATAAAACTTTTAACACCCACTTTAGCGTTGAGCCTGGAGTTAAGACAATAGACACACTAGAATTTTATTACCAATAATCTATTCCAAGCGCCATCTACCGAGAGCATCTGGACATATTTCAAAGTATCCGGAGGCAATTATAAATGTAATCAGAATGCAAGTACGCGGTGTCAAACTGGAAGCAGGGCACGCCACCTAGCGCCGGCGACACGCTATTTTTACCACTACTAGTGGTCAGCATTAGTAATTTGAAAAAAATAGTAGTGTGAAGGCGTGACAAGTACCTATGTATATTTGAGGAATTTGAAATATAAATTAGATCAATTCGGATTATCGCTTTACTGTCCAGTATAGGTATAAATAGGACGAAGAGCAAGCTGTCTGTCTCACAGGGAGGTAAACGGGACATTAGTATAGCGGAAACCACTTGTTTTGAGGGATAAAAAAACGATTCATCAAGCATCATACTCGTATAGCGTTGTCAAACGTCAAGCAACTAGGCTAGGTTTAGACAATCAGCAATAAAACTCCCAGTAGCTCTATTCCACTTACATCCCCGATTAAAACCGCCTCGATCAATTTAATTAGAGCGCAAACTTTAGACTTACGTATTGTATTCTAGTATTAAAACCACCCACCCGCATGATCGTGCTGGAGGTTTCCCCTGGATTCTCCCCAGGCTACTCTCCCACAACCAAAACAAGTTTTCTGGCCAAAGACCACAAGAAGGGACCTATAGAGTATATGCAGGCAATAACCCATTGGCATGGAAATCTCGATGCGCAAATGGAGATGGATAGGCCAAACGATTCGAAGAGGGGAACTAAATAATGCAAGCATCGCTTTTGTGAATGTCCGCCGCACGGAAGGCGAAATCGTGGACGTCCTCGAACATAAAGTGAGCTGCGAGCAGTTAGACTGAGCTGGAACGAGGCCAAATACGTCGCCGAGGACAGGGAAGCGTGGCGCGTGCTTATGAAGGCCCTATGCACCGCACCTATGGGTGCCCTAGGACAACAACAACACACGCACACACTCTCCCAGAACGCATCGAATTCTAATCGACTTTATTAGGGTTTGTCGTATGCAGCAACAGTCAGGTTCAAAAATAAAACAAAAGCGACATCCGATCGACAACAACGAGTACTCGCCAATAGGTTTCGAACGAATTGACTTGTTTCCCGGAACGGCTATTGAATCATTACATTTTTAATGCGACTCCAACCGCGCCGGAGAATGCAGGCTGCTCCATAAAACATCTCCAGCACGCGATGTTTCCACAAATATCATAGTTTACAGCGGTGAGGAACAATACTATTGCCTTGGATTTAAATAAGTTACATCCAGACTATGTTTACCAAAGGATTTGAAACAATCTGGACCCTTATTAAATCTAACCTCCTATTTAACAATCTTACCAATTTTATTGTCTGACATTAAGAATATTAAGATTCCCCAGCACGGTCAACTCAAGTCGACTCTCCATACAAACTTGGTTTGGTTCTCAATTTAAAATGGCGTACTGGAATAACATGAAACTTTTTATACACCATATTTATTATATTATTTACTTTGGGTTCACTAATGTTTCCCAACCTAACGTTTGGCAACCTGATTCATTTCGCATCTTTTAATTTCCCAACCTCTTAATATTTCTGAAACTGTTAAATATATATATATAGGGTTCTACACGATGGCCCTGAAATAAATCCTGAAATATCTACAGTTTCAGAGTTTGGGAAATGAAAAGTTGCGAAATGAATCAGTTTGCCAAGCGTTAGTTGCGAAAAGAAGATGTTCCGAAACTTTGACTAGATATGGCGGATGTCATTGTGAATACACAGTTTCATGTTATTCCTAGTATGTCGTTTTAAAATGAGAACCAAACTACATTTGTGTGGAGGTATCCTAAAGTACGTTTAAAATGTTACTTTGGGCTTCAGTTCTGGCCATCTCTTTCATTCCGTCTGTCATGTTTTGCGTGTTCGTTCTTACGCGGCATTTGTGAAAACTACAATGTAAAATTAATTGGAGTGCGCTAGAGATCGAATGAGACGAACTATACCAATAAAAAACACGAAAATACCCGGAAAACACCACGCTTTTTCTTATTCTTGTTATTTTTAAATGCATAAAGATCAAAATATGGCCCTACAACTCACTCAGCATCAGCAAATAGAACATTTTTGACGCGTCTTAGGTACCTATATGTAATAGTTTCTGCTTTGACTATCAGACAACATTCCTATTGTATTACCTATTCTATAACATAATAATTTGTTTTAATTTTCATACATACTTACATTAATACTTTGTATTCATATATCTTTTCATTAAACAATGTTCCAATGACTAGTTTTTAAAAAACCGTATCGAGTTAATAGATTGTAACAAAATGTTAACTTTGTAAACTTGTTTGTTCAAAGACACTTGAAACCGACGAATTAAAGATAAATCATTACTCATTTGACAGAAGCTCGCTAATTATCCGGATAGAAATTGATTCTCAGAAATTTTGCCAAATCCACAAACATACCTTCAAAATAAACACAACCACATTTCATGGAATATAAGGTCTTAATTCCTTCGCAACACATGACGGATTCAGAATCCCGCTGACAATGCCTTGATGACTCCGAAAACAACTGGCGACTGGCCATCATAAATTGAAACGCGAGGTTGAGAACGCTGCCAAGTTTGCCTGTAAGTTGAATGCCTGTTAGTAGTTTGTGAGGTCAGGTTAAGTTTGTTCGGTAACGGCCACCCGTGGAGCTCGCAGCATGGTGGCGCATGAGTCAGCCTCAAAGACCATAGTCTTTATAATATGCCAATAAAAATAACCGAAATGTGGGAATAACGAACGGTGGCTGCTGTACTTTAGGCATGGAAGAACGCAAACGCCATGAATTACTTATAAATATAAGTCTGTCTTTGTAGCTGATAAAGTACTTTGCTGAATGGCAAATTTCGCTTTACTCGGCAGGTTCATACTGTTCATAGTGCTCAATAGATGGGTTTTTCCATGGTAATGACAGTCGAATCAATGTAGTTAGCACATACCTAACATTACTTTTTGATCGACAGCATTCGACCCTTTCTTACGAAATTCCTTAATAATAAACATACAATGGCGTAGGGATGTGACGGCCCCAACGCCCACCAGATTTCTGGTGCAATCAGTCAACGTAAGGCAGCTTGTGGCGGGCTGTTAGGGAGTAGCGACCCTACGTACCTGAGTGCTCCTGGGGGTGTCCTGTGGTCAGGCTGAGCCGATCGAGTGGTTGGTTGGACAGGCCCCCCACCTCTGGCTTGCCTTAACTGGCTGTCCAGAGTGGAGTCGCAAGAGTTGTTGCTCGAGGGTAGATGTGGACACCTAAGTGGCGAGTTGGCTATATGTTTAAAGTCCAGTGCCACCTCTCTACCCCCCAGCCTCTTTGACTGGTGTTGCCCTTAGGCCATTTTTTAATGTCGCTATTAATAGGGGCCCATCTAGCAGTTGGCGAGTCACCGTCTGCCAGAGATAAAAAATGAGACAGATGTTTCACCCAATAGCCCAGCCACTAGTACGTCATTTTCACCCAATAACCCGTTTTCTTTAGATTCCATCAACCAGCAATAGTCCCTATACACCCCAGCGGGTGCTGTCTCTGTGTGCGTCCCATGACACGGGCAGGGACAGCATCCACTCGGTGTACTCCTTGCATTTCATTAAATTGTCAAAAGGGCCTCTACGTGTTGGCTCAGTTGGTACTTTGTAGGTAGGTACCTAGCCCCACGCACGCCTCCCAAAGGTCCGGGACATCATAGTCCCGTGAGCGGGAAAAACATACATATTATTTACGATATAATTATTATAGTCTATGGAGACTCTCGGAGGAGTTCGGTTCGACGCTGTCTTGGTTAGAATGACTGCCATTTCAGTGTTAAATCTTATATTTACGAAACCGACATGGAGAAAAAAAAAAAAGAAACTAACTAAACTTAACTTAAGCTATCGGAACACAATATGAAAAGAAAAAAATCTCTTATAGAGAAAAAGGTCAATCAACCATTTTTTGACGAGACTTGAGACGTAACTACGGCCACAAACTGATGCGCCAAAAAATTGTTGATTCACCCACATTATGGGGCTTCTAGACGGGCTATATTTTTCCGGAAATGTGAGGCCGGCAACTATTGGCGTCCCTCTCGTACCCACATATTAGACAGGGATACCAATAGTTGCCGGCCACATATTGCAGTGAAAATATGGCCCGTCTAGAAGCCTCTTTACACATACAATAAGTAGATCGAAGTAATGTTTGAGGTTCTCACCCACATTACACATACAAACAATAAGTAGATCGAAGTAATGTTTAAGGTTCTCACCCACATTACACATGACAATAAGTAGATCGAAGTAATGTTTGAGGTTCTCACCCACATTACACATACAATAAGTAGATCGAAGTAATGTTTGAGGTTCTCACCCACATTACACATACAATAAGTAGATCGAAGTAATGTTTGAGGTTCTCACCCACATTACACATACAATAAGTAGATCGAAGTAATGTTTGAGGTTCTCACCCACATTACACATACATTAAGTAGATCGAAGTAATGTTTGAGGTTCTCACCCACATTACACATACAATAAGTAGATCGAAGTAATGTTTGAGGTTCTCAGCCACATTACACATACATCCAATAAGTAGATCGAAGTAATGTTTGAGGTTCTCACCCACATTATACATACAATAAGTAGATAGAAGTAATGTTTGAGGTTCTCACCCACATTACACATACAATAAGTAGATCGAAGTAATGTTTGAGGTTCTCACCCACATTACACATACAATAAGTAGATCGAAGTAATGTTTGAGGTTCTCACCCACATTACACATACAATAAGTAGATCGAAGTAATGTTTGATGTTCTCACCCACATTACACATACAAAACGTAGATCGAAGTAATGTTTGAGGTTCTCACCCACATTACACATACAATAAGTAGATCGAAGTAATGTTTGAGGTTCTTGTAAGTACTTATTTTACCATTTAATTTGAGATGATTTTTATTTCTTCTGTTTTTGTAGATTTGAGGCTTTATGTGGCCGGGCCGTGGCTGGGGTTGTCTATCGTTTGCCAGAATTTCATTTACGTAATTAAATAACGTTTAATTTTCCATAATATTCATTTGACATAGGTATTACTCTTTTCCATAATGTTGTATGCCGAATCATTCATATGCCATAAACTTTATTTGCCATAATTTTATATGCAATATTATTACTAAATAAACGTCATAATTTCAGCCTGTATTAAGTTACTTAACAACAAATTATATAATAACAGTTACCATAATTTCATAAAACATAATGATCAGTTTTCATAATATACCTACATATAATTTTGTATGAAATTATGATAGTCGTTTTTATGCTCTAAGAAAATATTTATTGACAAAAATGTAAAGTTAGATACAATATAAATTAAAAAATATGTACACCAAAACTAAAACAAAATGAATGCTAAACTAATAGATTCCCGAGACGGCAGGTACCTGGCGCAAATGTGCCCAATTTTACCATTGACTACTTATTTATTTTTAACGGTTCAAAAGACGAGTGTGAACCTGTACATTTTCATACAAAAAGCGATAACGTTTTTCACCCCGTAAACAGTGTTCGATTTTTATAATTTTTGGATATGTTGTAAATATAATGAAAAACTAGGTCAGTACGTTTTGATTTTTAAGAAATATTGCTTACGTTAAAAGTGATTAGCATCTAAATATCTATATTTTTGACTTATTAACTTTGTCTATTTTTTTATTTAATCTAAATTGATTTACTAAAAAAGGAAAACGTACAGACATAGATTTAAGTGTATTAAATCCAATTTTATTTTGTTATCACCCGAAACAATATTTCAACCGGGGAATGTAGGCATTTGCCTCCAGGACTTGCAACTCTTTCTATCGCACGATACGGGTGAGGCACAGAGCGGTGTGAAACAGATAGCATTTTTTTAAATACCTACTCGTGCCGCGTATCGGCACTTGCGGCGCTACCACGAACTTCGAATCTCGAACTTCGTATATCTCCGTCTCTATCGCACTTATGGTTTATGGTACGCGAGCGACCGAAACGGAGAAATACGAAGTTCGAGATTCGAAGTTCGTGGTAGCGCCGCTGATATGCTACGGAAATAGGTATAGGTAAGTATATTTTTTCTATGTTCGTGTAAGCGGACAACAATTTCAGCACATACTTTTTACGACCGCTTTAGCCTAGTTGGTATTGGTAGTGACCCTGCCTACGAAGCAAGAGGTCCTGGGTTCGAATCCCGGTAAGGGCATTTATTTGTGTGATGAGCACGAATATTTGTTCCTGAGTCATGGATGTTTTCTATGGTATATAAGTATTTATTTCTCTATATAAGTATCTATATCGTCGTCTAGTACCCATAGTACAAGCTTTGCTTAGTTTGGGACTAGGTTGATTTGTGTAAGATTGTCCGCAAATATTTATTTATTATTATTTATTTTACAATTTTAAACAATAATGTTCCTATTCATAGACGTTCATCATACCTATTTTAATAAAACTGTCGTAAAAATTCGTTTGTTTTTATTTACGTTATGGTGGGAAACAGACAAAACATATTTCAGTTAATAGAAGTTTGTTAAGTTAACATATGAATAAATAAGGGCATATGTGTTTTTCGACAGATTTAAAATCTAAATGCAATAACAAAATTAAATATCTCAAACAGATAATTTAAAAATTAAAAGTCTCTTAAACATATGTTTAGACAAAACATATCTGAATCTTCATTGTCAGAGATGAAACCGAAAAACAATTTTTCACTCGAGGACGCTTTATCACGCTGCCTGTCATGTGTCCCGAAAAACATGAATTACGTGGGTTATGTGTGTTTTGTCAATTTTCGACCCTATGCTATATCTACGTAGCTGTTATGCATTTTTACCCACAAGTTTAGTCTTAATAAATCAAGTATAGAATCCAGACGCGTTTGCTTTAAAAATCACCTGCAATCCAAAGTGAACCTTATTATCTAAAGAACATGGTCCACCGAACCTAGGATGATTGACAGTGACTCGCGAAAATAATTGGTTTTAGACAAAATCGGTGTAATTTCGGTGAAATAACGTTAAATACATGTTGAAATGTGTTTAAAACATTGAACAATAGTGTAACAATTGTGAATTGTGGCGAAAGAACTTTAAGGATCAAGACAATTTAGTGTTTTTTACAAAAACAGTTTCGTAATTTATTACGAGTGATTATCGGACTAAAGGACAAGGTGTATCGTGGAATCATAACGTTCGTGTTGCTTATAGACAGTGCAGTACATAGATTAAAATAGTGAGGCGTTGGTATATAGACGTTGTTGGACATTTTCGTGCGGCGCGCGCGTACCCTACGCGTAAAAAGTTAACAAAGAGTGGAACTTTCCTACAGTAACGTACTATTCTAATACAATCTACACTATTCTGCTATTACAATGGATCATATAGAAAAAAATATACTGATTCAAGCTGATAAATTAGACAAAGTGAAAAAGGCGTGTGTTAACTACAAGAAATCACCTAAGGAACGATTAACGGCTGGTTATCTAAAGGGCGGAATAGATACACTGGAAAAGTACTGGAAGGAGTTTTCGGCCGTACACGAAAAGTTAATCATATTGGTGCCAATGGATCAGCGTCAAGCAAATAACTATTTTGCGGACAATATTTTTGAAGAATTTGAAGAAGAGTATTACACGTACAAAGGCGAAATGATGTCCAAGTTAGAAAGTTTGGTTCCGATAAACTGTGAGTCTAGACAAATATCTACTCCAAGCACATCTAGTGGTGAAGTAAAATTGCCACGCATTTCACTTCAATCGTTTAACGGTAACTACACAGAATGGCAGTCATTCCATGATTTATACGTGGCATTAGTGCATAACAATGAATCCTTACAAGATGTTCAAAAGCTACATTATTTGAAAGGCAGTTTAGTTGGAGAGGCAGAAGCATTATTGCGACAATTTTCAATCACTGCTGAAAATTATACAGAAGCTTGGTCAGTGCTGAAAAAACGATATTCTAATAAAAGATACATAGCAAACTTTGTTTTTAAGAAATTCTTTACACAGAAATCTGTATCTCAGGAATCAGCTAGCGCCTTAAGGCAACTATTGGACACTTCAGTGGAATGTATAAGCGCATTAAAACATTTGGGATTACCTACAAATCATTGGGACGCAATTATCAACTATTCAGTGGTGTCAAAACTGGACTCGAGTACCCATAAAGAGTGGGAAGAATTGATTAGCAGAGATGAGACGGACGACTTACCTACTTTTGACAGATTAAAGTCGTTCTTGGAGAATAGATTTCGTACGCTGGAGATGGTGGAACCTGCAAACAAAGGCTACAAACCGGTAAAAACTAAGATGTTTCATGTTACCGCGCCGAAAGAATTGAAGTGTACCTTTTGCAATGAAGATCATTATATATATCAGTGTAAACAGTTTTCTAAGCTATCTATTGAAGACCGATCCAGTTTCGTGCAGAAAAATAATCTCTGTTTTAATTGCCTGATACCGAACCACACTGTATTTAAGTGTAAACAAAGGACAACTTGCCAAATATGTCACAAGAAACATCATTCGTTATTACACCGAGATAAGAAACAAGCAAGTGAAGAAATGAACACGTCTGGAGAAACAAATAACAACAAAGAAGATAAAATACAAACATTAGTAGCGGCGCACACGTCGAGTGTCCCACAAGTATTACAACCTGGTCAAGCCATCTTGTTGGCGACAGCACTGGTGCAGGTCACATCCGAATCAGGACAGACCCACGTGCTTCGTGCTCTTCTGGACCAGGGTTCCGAGGCTTCCTTCGTGACCGCAAGGGCGGTCGAGTTGTTGGGTTTGAGAAAAACTAAAGTCAGCGGAGTGGTCTCTGGTGTTGGTGAGGACAATCAGATGTCAATAAAACATTTGGTAAAATTACATATTAAGTCAAGGTACGATACTTCCTTCTTTATTCATGTTAATGCTTATGTATTGAAGTCGTTAACCCGTCGGCTGCCAGCTAGGGAAATAAGAGGTTTTGTTTGGCCTCAGGTTAACGAAATAAATTTAGCTGATCCCACTTTTAGCATTCCAGGGAGGATTGATATTCTCCTTGGAGCGGACGTTTTCGGCGAAATCATAGACTCAGGTTTAATGAGAGGACCAGGCAACGTTATTGCACAAAAAACACACCTGGGTTGGATTTTGTCGGGAGGTACTAATACTACTAATCCGTCATGTACTGTTTCACAGCACATCACTAGTCTGCATGTTACACGACAAATTGAAGAGGACAATAATCTCCTGAAAAAGTTCTGGGAAGTGGAAACAGAACTATACACCAAGCAGAGCATGTGGACGAAGGAAGAAACAAAATGCGAAGAAATATATCAGCAAACAACAACGAGAGACGAAGACGGCAGGTATGTGGTACAGCTTCCTTTAAAGACAAATATAGCAGACACCGTGAAGTCATGTGGAAACACAAAGCATCAAGCGGTTATTAGACTGGAGCAACTGGAAAGGAGGTTCGCCAGAAATGAGCAGTTAAAAACTGAATACACAAGAGTTATACACGAGTACTTACAGCTAGGTCATATGAAGAAGGTTGAAACAGAGTATGAAAGTAATGCAATCTACCTTGCTCATCACCCAGTAGTCCGCCAGGATAAGGAGACGTCCAGGGTACGCGTTGTATACGACGCCTCATCTCAGGGCTCAAACGGATGCTCCTTAAACGACAGCATGATGGTGGGACCCACCATACAACCAGATCTGCGAAGTCTGATATTTAGATGGAGATCTCACAAAATCTGTGTTGTTGGCGATATAATAAAAATGTATCGTCAAGTGAGAATTAACGACAAACACAGATTTGCACCGCATAGTGTGGCGTGACGACAAATCTGAAAGAATTGAGAGTTATAAGCTGCTGACGGTAACTTTCGGTACATCTGCGCCTAATCTTGCTGTACGAACTCTTCAACGCTTGGCTGATGATGAACAAGAAAATTACCCTCGAGGAGCGGAGGTAGTTAGAAACTCATTTTATATGGATGACCTCATGACAGGCCATGAGGATCTCGATGAAATGAAGGCTACCTGTAAAGAAATTGACAAACTGATGAAGGCTGGGGGTTTCCAGATGCAGAAATGGTCTAGCAACTCCGAGGAACTCCTCAATGATATGGTCGATTACACGAAGATTCCGGAACCTGTAAAAGACAAGAAAGAGATTAAATTAGATAAAGTTATAAAAATACTTGGGCTTACCTGGGATAGGAAAGATGATACCTTCCAAGTTTCAGTTAACTTACCAGCTAGCAGGGTCCCTGTAACAAAAAGAGTGATTTTATCTGATGTCGCTAGCCTCTTTGATCCTTTTGGATGGCTCTCACCTGTTGTGATAACTGCCAAAATTATGATCCAGAAATTATGGCTCTGTTGTCTGGAATGGGATGACGAGTTACCCTCCGATCTCGTGGATGAGTGGATGAACTACCGTGATGAACTTCATGAGTTGCAAACTGTTGAGATACCACGTTGGTTAAAGATGTCATCTCGCTGCAAAGAAGTGCAGCTCCATGGGTTCTCTGACGCTTCAACCCTTGCTCTTGCAGCCGTGGTTTATGTAAGGGTTGTAGATGAGCACGACGTGGTGCATGTCACCATATTGGCCTCAAAAACAAAGGTAGCACCTCTGAAACAATTAACGGTCCCGAAACTCGAACTATGTTCTGCAGTTTTATTAGCAAAGCTGTTGCATGATATTTCTGATTTGTTGAACATACCCATGGACCGAATCTACGCTTGGACAGATTCGATGGTGGTTCTGTCATGGTTGCAGTCACAACCAAGCCGCTGGCAACTATTTGTTGGTAATAGAGTGTCTGAGATTATCCAGAATATAGATAATGATAGGTGGAGGCACGTTAAGTCTGCGGATAACCCTGCTGATCTCGCATCAAGAGGCGTTAAGGCAAGTGATCTGACAAATAATGAACTTTGGTGGACTGGGCCTGCATGGTTAAAGACCAAGGACACTGAGATTCTAAGACCTACATCAATTCCAAGCACAGAATTAGAGAGCAAGAAGTCGTTTCACACTCTGATACAAGACACTCCCATTTGGGAGAGATTTTCATCAATGCTCAGGATGAAAAGAGTAATAGCTCAGTGTAAGAGATTTTTAGATTATAAAAACAAAAACAGAAGATGCGATATCTTGAGTGCTGCTGAAATAAATGATGTTGAAGCCAGCTGTGTAAAGTACTATCAGAAATTAATATATGGACAAGAAGTTGAAGATCTAAAGAAAGGTAAAGTTAGAAACAAAAGTTCTTCGATCGAACTTACTCCGTACTTGAATGACAATAATTTGCTGAGAGTTGGAGGGCGATTAAGTGAAGCGAACTTGCCTGATAACGCAAAGCACCCGATCATCATCCCAAGCAAGCAGCATGTTACAAGATTAATAATTTTGAATACACTTCAAGAAAAACACAAGTGGTACGACGTAGTACCGTCACCCTGTATAGGAGATATTGTTATCATAAAAGAAGAGGACTTACCACCAGCCAAATGGCTGCTAGGAAAAATCACCGCACTGCATCCCGGACCTGATAGCTTAGTACGTGTCGCAACAGTCCAATGTAAGGGTGATCACAGTTTAAAAAGACCGTTGTCAAAATTAATATGTCTGCCAAAAATGGCCGACTATTAAATTACATCCTTGGTGTAAATACTGAGCTATGGTGGGCGGTTAAATTTATTTTGTATTTTAGTCATACATTTTAGTGTAAAAAGTGAAGCTGGCCTACTGTAGTGGTTACACATTCAGTACATAAGCACAATGTTATTGTAATGATAATTTTGCTCAAACATACTTAACAAAGCTGATCAGCTTGTTCTTAACTTAATTGAAAATGATGCATATGAGAAATGTTCATACTTACCTACTGTATACTATGTAAGTTACCATCGGATTAATATTGCTAAGAAAATGTTATACTTACATGTTTAAACATATGTTAATTAAGTTGTAATAACTTTATTATCATTATATACCTATCATGTTTTTACTCATCTAGATAAATTCATACCGTTTGTACGTAACATGAACAATTTATGTTTGTTATTAAAACATTTTCTAGAATAGATATTAAGTTCTACCTATAATGCTAAAGGTCATCCATAATACAAAACAATTACAGTCCATTAAAGCTAGATCGATAGAATATAAGAATGTTGTTATGGTTGACATTCCTTACAATTATTGTTAGAAAGTAAGCAAACATATTTTCTTTTTTTTATGAATGCCCTACGAGGGTAAGCGAATATTAACTTCGCGACGCAAGCAGTAACTAGTAATACTTTGATCGAATATTAAGTATTATCAGTCTCGTTTTGTTTTGGCTTGCACTAACGTCGCTTAAATTTGTTATTGTAAATTATGGTGAATGTATTGTGATTTGAGTGAATTGTTTCGTGAACTTAAGTTTATTACCTACTGATAAATGGTGTATTACCTAAGTAATGTAATGTTTGTGCTCGTGATATGCCTGGAATGCATCAGTTCAAGAAACAGTTCGCGTAAGTTTTAGGTTAACTAGTTTGTATAATATCAGTTAAAAACTGTTGTTTTTGGTGGGCGGAATGTTTTGTCAATTTTCGACCCTATGCTATATCTACGTAGCTGTTATGCATTTTTACCCACAAGTTTAGTCTTAATAAATCAAGTATAGAATCCAGACGCGTTTGCTTTAAAAATCACCTGCAATCCAAAGTGAACCTTATTATCTAAAGAACAATGTGGCTTTGCCATGTGACGTGACAATGTTATTCTTATTGTAAATATCATGTTTGATACTTAGGTAACATGATAATCTATCTGACGTAGACGCTCTTTAATACATGTGTGGTTATGGTTAAGTTATAAAAAAATATAAACGTAGGTACAGTTGCCATCACATACACTATAGGTGTTCAAAAATATCGGCACGTGCACCCTACTTTTAACTGTGTGTTAGGTACTTATAGATATTTTTGAAAGGTGGTCTCTGTATTATTGGAGAACTCGACTGTTTTTTTTTTTATTTAAAAAGAACGACACTAATACATGGCCAAAATAGCCATGATTATGTAATACTGTATTATCGGCTTATTTGTTTTACATGAAACTTTCGTAATTCAAAAACAAAATATTCATATCAACATTTATACTTACATTTTGTACCTAATTAAGTGAAGTGACCATGAGTAGGTAATTTAAAAAAATAATAAAATAACATTTGCAACACATGCAAGAATTATGGTAGGTACAAAAAGATTACAATAATATTAGGATGTTAGGGTGTGCGCACGATTCACCATAAAATGGCATGCTAAAATCTATAAAATTAAATTTATTAATTATCCAACAACAAAACACAATGAAGTCCGAAAAACCTTTGCATAGAAAGTTCATGTGTCGTTTCACCTAAATATTAACTCTGTGCACAACTACAGGAGGTGGTTTTTTACTTACCTATAGCAATGAAAAGAAGTGGGGGGGGCGAGTCCTCCTAAAATGAACGACCTCCTGACTTCTATAGTTGGAGATACGAATAGAGGTCCGACTTGCAACCATCTGTTAATAAAAACCGGCCAAGTGCGACTCGAACTCGCGCACGAAGGGTTCCGTACCATTATCTATAAAAACGGCAAAAAAATCACGTTTGTTGTCTCAGACCAAGAAAAAAGTTATTTTTTTCTTGGTCTGAGGATTGTTGTATGGGAGCCCCCTTAAATATTTATTTTATTCTGTTTTTTTTTTGTATTTTTTCTCATAGCCGCGACAGAAATACATCATCTGTGAAAATTTCAACTGTCTAACTATCACGGTTCATGAGATACAGCCTGGTGACAGACGGACAGGCAGACAAACAGACAGACAGACAGACGGACAGCGGAGTCTTAGTAATAGGGTCCCGTTTTACCCTTTGGGTACGGAACCCTAAAAATGATAGATGCATAGTTGTAGTAACCATGCATAGATTGCATAGAGAGTATTGCACCTACGTTCTTGTATCAATAGGTTAGGTAATATACTTGTCAATATGTTGTATGACAGTAAAATCGATAGAGCTAGCAGTCTAGGCGGTGTGGCCGCTCGCATGCACCATTGAACCGAGTCTCTTCATATTTGATGATATTGTACATCCAAACATGTAACTTCTGGGCTATTAATATTTCAATAGGGAATATTAAGCAAAACTCTTCGTAGATGGCGACACTAGCAGCGTTGACATTGTATCTCGTTCTACTTGCGGTATTGTCTATGCAAGCATCCTTGTCACTTATTTGACAATCAATTGTGCATGTGTGTGTGAATCCCTGTATTCCAATACTGGTTTACTTTTAGTGGTAGTGCTGCCTCTGGCAGCAGTACCACTATATTGCAGTAATGTTCCCTATTGTCGCAAATTCGAGCTGTCAAATTCGTAACTCATGGTGCCGTTGTACTCCGAAGGCAAAGAACTTCAAAATGTTTTGTTCGCTAGCGTACGACCAATTGGTACCATGTGAGACATTTCGTATCGAAGAATACCGTAGCGACTGTAGTAAACTATTTCACTTGCAAAATGGGGCGTGATAACGTATTATTCCGTCAAGAGTTACCGTAGATCCGATCGACACCTATCTCAAATTAAAGAAAGTATAAAAATAAGGGTTTTGAAACGACAACATATATCCGCAAAATTACGGTTTTGGCGTATTTTGTATTTTAAAATGCAAATAAATGGCACACGTTCCGCCATATTGTGTCGCGAGAATCAGTGGAGAATCGGCGCACACTGTTAAGTTACTTAATGTCGTTAAGCTTAAGGTATAGATTCCTTAAAAGTCTGTTAACAACTTGGCCTTGGAGAATTATTCAACGTTCGCGATGCGCGTATTCTGTAATGTCATAACCGACAAACGCTAGCATTTAAATTAAAACGATAAATGCTTGTGATATAAGGCTGAATATTGAAAAATTTATTAAACTATACGAACGATCGAGTTAACGATTGCGAGTAAAGTAAACGTGTAAGTGACTCGTGCTACAGTTTAAATTATTAGTTCTATGAGTGACCGTCAGGGGCGATGTATAGATTTTTCATACAACTCACGTCAAACCCATGGTAAGGTCGATCACGTAACGCATTGTACGAGCGTCAGGTACCTAGATCTAAATGTCACTTTTTGTATGGAAAAATGACAGTTGAATTGTCCTCGTACGTTCGAAACGTTACGTGATCTGCCCTTTCATTACGCTTATTTACTACGGATTGTGGCGTCAAGATAATAAATAGTGAGGCTAAAACCAATGCAGTTACAGAATAGCGGGGCTTGTACACTACACTATATAATGTAGGTACGTTTAGTCCTGTGTCGTAATAAATTTCAAAAGCCAACGATATATATGTGAATGTGACGCTCCTCCTCCTAGCAGTATTCCGGATTGTGCCCTCAACGAGCCTGGAGTCCGCTCTGACACCTAATCCCAATATTTGGCATAGGCACTAGTTTTACGAAATCGACTGCCATCTGACCTTCCAATCCAGAGGGAAAACTTATTACTGGGATTAGACCGGTTTCCTCACGATGTTTTCCTTCACCGAAATCACGGTTAATATTCCGTACATATAAGTTCCGAAAAACTCATTGGTACGAGCCGGGATTGGAACCCACGACCGCCGCTTGACAGCCGCATGCCTGAACCACTAGGATACCGTAGCGTGCGACGAAATAATGTGACAATATTTCTTATTCTTCAATATATCGTACCCTTGGTAAAACAAAGCCACATCTGCAAAAAGTCTACTTTACAGGAGAGAGGTTTAAAGATTGCATGATTGAATTTTGAGGATAACTTTTTTGCTTTTAAATTATTTTTCTTATAATTTTGCATATGTATTTATGTAAATGCAATTAATTGCATGCGTTGTATTCCTTCTTATTTAATGCATTATTTTTGAAAATCGTATGACGGATGTGCATATATGGCATTGTTTTACCAACTATCAGCTAACGTATGTGCTGATCCGTCGTTATTTAACGAAATACTATGTAACGTATGTGCACATGTATCGTTGTTTTATGAAGCACCCTATGAGGTATGTAACGATACGACGTTTTTCCACAGAAAATCTTCAATAGTATTAGGTCGCATTAGCATGAACCAAGATATTTCTTTGTAAAACAAAACATTTAAGCACTTATAACTTTAATAACTAGCATTACAACTCAATCCTGACTAACAAAACATGCCTTGGTTCGAAATAATTTTAAATAGTCATGGTTTGGTACTAAGTGTAAGTAACATACTTGTTAGTTAGATAGGTATCCAATTTCTGTATGACATATAACAATTGTTACGAATAAATATTTGTATTTGTATTTGTAAGTGTAAGGGCATGCAAAAACAATGTATTTAATCAACATGATCATTTTAATTGTACTTAATGTTACAAACAATTTTTTTTTCAATGTATTACCAAGTGTATTCTACTTAAATGTGTGTAACTTTTAGGAAATGAAAAGAATAACAGCAATCATTTAAATAAACAGTACCTACCCGAAATTGTAAAATTAGCAAATAAAATAACTAAGAAAATAAAGCTTTCCTTTTTATAATTAAATAACCACCTTCATTCTTAGATAAACAAACATCTAAACGTTTTAATCAGATCAAACGAGGCATTATAACATTTATAACCTTTATTAACTAATTTGAAAACACCTTATTCGCTGTCATACTCGTATTCATCAGTAAAGTTAGGGTCCTGCTCCGGGTCTGGATTAGTTGAAATTATGTTTCAATTTCAGTCTAAAGGTGTCAGATTTTGTTACAGCTATTTATATCACACTCGTCCATCTTATCATTACACCCTGAGTATTTTTCAGCCACTTTTTGACCAAATACGGTTCATTGTCAGGTGCTCTAGCCCATCTGACAAGAAGCTTCCACTCTTCAGGAGTATACTTAGTATTTAATGACGAGGTCCTTTCAAGTGTCGAATGGACACTGTCACCTTCGTAATTTGTAAGTAAACTTGCGGTTGTTCGGGGTGTCCTGATTAAGACATCTAGTTTTGGGTATCTTTTTGATATACTTTACTAAATAAGTCCACTGCTTTGCCTATCTCCTAACAGCTAAAACTTTTTGAAGACAGTATTGCGCTCGGCGTCAGTTATTTTTTCATTACATATAAATCGGCAATCGCAAGGGCGTTTCATTTCTTTTTCGACCATAGTTTTGCCACCTTTAGTAGTATATACTCTTGGCCAAAATTCTTTAAGCGTTGTCATTGGTTTTGAAGCCATTTGTCTCCACCTATTAACTGTCTTTTTTCACCTCTTGCGCCTGGAACCATGCATGCTTCGTTTGTACCGTCGGCGGTATTATTTTCCTTGTCGGATTCGTCGCTCTCATTAACAACAGCAAAATCTGACACTTGATCATTTTCGTCGTCTGAAGAAGGCATTGGAGGAACAGATGTGGCTGGGGACATGTCTGATAACAGTGTGAAACGTTGATGATCCTGGACAAATGTCTTTGCATTATTTCTCACGCAAAACGTTTTCGAGAAAGAGGTGTTCGGTTAAAACTCCTATGCTGGTCATGTTTTGCACAAAACTCGACGTTACAATCATCCTCACATCTGAAATGCTCAGGGGATGGTATTGGCGTAGGAATATTAACTTTGTCCCGTAGAATGATCAAAATAGACGTAGATGGAGAGCTTTCGAAACTGTCATCTGGCCTTAAACTGCAATCTGAAAGGACTACTATCTGATACATCTGGCTGATATGGTAGGACCAATTTAGAAATAGTTTCTTTATAGTAAACGGGCAGGTTGTGTAGGTCTCTCCAAGTCAGCTTTATCGAAGATTTCTTCATCAGATGAAATGCCCCAAAACTCCGCAACTGCTTTCAAAACTGGAAGTTACACATAAAATAAGCCACTTTTACGTTCACATATTTTAAAACACAAAGTTTATACAGTGTGTAAAAAATAAATAAAAGATAAATGAGGTTAAAAATGCGTTAGTAGTATTATTTAGGCAAGCTACAAAACAAATAAATATAGAAATGTAACATTTGTACGAAAAACGTGCCTTTTATATGCAATCAAACTTTTTGAAAACGACGCATCTTAGTTAACGGCCTAATATAACGATGTAAGTGCACACGCGATACCCACAGTTGCGTCATATAACGCAATATCTTCACAAGCGGCCATGAATAGTTCGTATAACAAAAGCGCAAGTGAACTTGCGGCCAGCATTTAAACAAACGTTAAAATTACGTAATACTCATAGCATAATATCAGGGAAATGTACTTCATAAGTTTTTTAAAGCATTTTCATGCAAATGCCAAAAATCAATAATAGTATCGCATATGATGATGCGACTGCCTATTTTATTGCTATAATCAATACCCAAACAGCCGTATGCGCACTTACAATTGTTTTGTACAAAAGTATCTTATTAACATTTGAAATTACTCACGGTTGAGACTTTTATGTCCCACATCCATTTTTGCCAATTTCGATCCAACGCGCGACACATACTTACTGTCCGGTAACACTGACGCGACTGACATTACGACGGCGCACGCGCCTGACATCGCTCGCGGAAGCGACGTTAAACAACGAAGCAACCGCATTTGTAACTCTATTTTACGTCCATTGATAACTTACGTCGTTTTCCGAGTAAATATCTCAGGAACTAAAAAAGTTAAAAATATAATTATTTTCGTGTATTGTAGAACGCATTTTTTTAAGGCTATTTCCATAATAAAATCACTTTTGACGTATCGTCACATATTGCATTATTTTACCAAGGGTACGATATACCTACCCACTATCCTATCATATCTTTCTATTGAAATCAGAATGAAATACTCGTACTGGCTCTTGAGATTGTTGTTCCACTACAAAGAGGTCCCTGTACCGTCAATTTCGTATGGGAATTAGACCTCTCCTAAACACATTGGCGCCATGTGCCATGTACTCGTAATAAGAGCTTTTTCATTGAGTTTATAGAGGCCTCTAGAAACGCAACATTGTATAGACATGTGCAGTTTCTTTAACAATTTACTAGCTGCCCGCCAGCCGCTTTTCAAAGTACGAAGGCAAACCCGCGGGGTATGTATAACCATCCAGAAAATCCATTCTACGCGTAGGTGAAACACAAAATTAATCGGATAAGAGGTTCCGGAGATTACCCATTACATACACGCTTACAAAGTTACAATCTCACAGGCTTTTCCTTTTTAGGGTTCCGTAGCCAAATGGCAAAAAAACGGAACCCTTATAGATTCGTCATGTCTGTCTGTCTGTCTGTCCGTCCGTATGTCACAGCCACTTTTTTCCGAAACTATAAGAGCTATTCTGTTGAAACTTGGTAAATAGATGTATTCTGTAAACCGCATTAATTTTTTCACACAAAAATAGAAAAAAACAATAAATTTTTAGGGTTCCTTACTTACTTACTTACGACTGTACGACGGGTACTTAGAACTGAAACTCAAAAAAAATTTTTCATCAAACCCATACGTGTGGGGACTCTATAGATAGGTCTTTAAAATTACATTGAGGTTTCTAACACCATTTTTTTCTAAACTGAATAGTTTGCGCGAGAGACACTTCCAAAGTGGTAAAATGTGTCCCCCCCCCCTGTAACTTCTAAAATAAGAGAATGATAAAACTAAAAAAAATATATGATGTACATTACCATGCAAATTTCCACCGAAAATTGGTTTGAACGAGATCTAGTTAGTAGTTTTTTTTTAATAAACCGCAATTTATTTAACGGAACCCTTCATGTGCGAGTATGACTCGCACTTGGCCGCTTTTTATTATAATAATTTAGGACCCGGAATTTTGCGTGCGACTACTGACAGATGTAAGGGATCCCGCACTGCTTTTTATCGATATATCAGTCATTGACTCTATCACTGAGGTTAATTTATCTAAATTAAATAACGCAAAACCTATGTAGTCTCAGAGGGATGGGTAATTTGTTTTCGTTATATCATTATTATATTGGTATTATTATTTAACACATCAGAATTCAATTAGGTAATTTCCTCATGTTAAAATGTACAACATGGTTACAACACAAGTTGAAATATCTGTCTCAAATTGATACAGTAGCTACCCGATGCATCAGTTCGATAGTGTACTTCTGGCTTTAACGAATGTGCACGAGCAGGCACAACAAATACAAAACTAATTTCAATCCAATACATATCACACTGTATACGTTTTTACAATAAAATACCTACCGAAATTGTTAATTTGCCGTTAAGTAAATTTAAGTCTCATATAAAAAAACATTTGCTAAGCAAGGCGTATTATAATGTCAACGATTTCATAAACGACAAAAATGCCTTTAAGCCAGTAGCTGTCAAATTCTATTAGAATTAATATACCTTCGAGTATGATTGTCTTGGCGTATTACCTTTGTTATTATTATAAGTACCGGAAATAGCTGTTCCGTTTTATGTAACATGAGAGCACGTAATGCTTTTTCTCGCCGAACAAGTCGCTTTAATCTTTGCTATTATCAATGTCCAGTGTGGCTTGAATATGTCATGCTCGCTTAAAGGGCTTTGCTTACGGTGGCGTCGTTGATCGGGTCGCCACCTTCCCTAACATATGGTTGAGGGAGGCGATGGCTGAGATATGCGTCATACTCGCAATCGGGTGCTGTTTGTGGAGTCCGGTCTGTGCATGCTTGCAAGGGCATAGTAACTACCTAAATACTTTATTATTATCATTATTTTGACGAGAGACATCATTATGTTCTTGACACGTTTTATTGTTATTGACCCTGTACATCTCTGACAATATTACATTAATGATCATTTTTTTCTGTTTTAACGCTTAGAGACAGTGTACATCTCTATAAGAACATTAGAATAATTATTAATTGTATTTGGATGCTCAGATACATTATACATCTCTGGGGTACTAAATTAATATCATAAACTTATTGTTAATTCTGATACAGACCTTATATCGAATGTATTTGATAATATTTTACAATTTTGGATTTTTTTAGTTTTCATTTAGTGACATTTAGTTTGTTAACCATTTAGGTACTAATTGGTTAAAATCTGCAATTTTAAAATGATTATTGTGTAAGATTATTAATATTATATTGTAAAATACCATTTGACATGTAAAAGTGCCCTTGTGGCCTATTTGCAGAATAAATAATTGATTTTGATTGATTTTGATTTTGATTATCTAAGAGGGCTTATACAATTCTAGAATTAGACCTAACGATCCAATTAAGTTTCGATTAATTTCTACGTTTGCCTAGAATGTCGACGTCGAAACAGTCAAACTTTAAAATAACATTTGTACAATTTTAATTAATTCGCTGAATTGGGTTTTATAATTACAATTTGTTTTAAAACTTTACAGACAAAGTTGGATATTATTAGGTTTCATAATGCGCGCGGCGACAAAAGTAAAAATATGTAAATTGCTTTTACATTACCAGCAAACAAAACTTACCTAAATACTTGGAAAAATGTCCAGCTTAGAGTTATTTTTGCTACTTAAAGGAATTTGAAATATACAAAGCCCAAGAAAAGGACGCTGTTTGACCAGTGACGTCACTCTTATGTATTTCCCTCCAAAAATCATACTTACCTGCAGAGCGTTTTAAGTTTCATAAAAAGTTTCTGATGTGACTATCTGTCAAATGTATACGTATAAGGTGTGTTCATCGGACAAAAGCATATATAATATAGTATTATACCTACGTCCATTGAACTACAGATCATTTCGCATTTTAATTGAATTCTAAACGAACGCTCGTTTTTTCTGCAAGCGACGCGCGAAACACATGAATTCTGTTTAAACTGCGAAGTCTAGTCTAAGAAGACATTTAAAAGCCTAGATAATATGGACGTGTTCATAATGTAGATCTTTATTCGCGATGTTATCAGTGGTTTTTTTGTCAAACTCGTTTAACTCGAGTTGATTCGGCGGGTAATTCGAATGGAAACTCGAATTGGATCGACTCAGATATTTTAAACCGGATGGCCTCGAGCTGCAAGTCGGCGAGTCCAGTCGAGTTAAGCGTATTGGTACTCTTGATTCGAGTTGCCGAGCCTCCACTCCACTACGCCGCTGTTACGCACGTGTCGATTCGAATCAAGTGAAAACGGCTAGTGGAATCGGCGTGTTGATTCGAGTTGTGTCTTGAACTTCAGACACAACTCGAATCAACACGCCGATTCCACTTCACATTGACTTATTGATGTATTTAGAATTTACTGATTTAGATCCTGATTCGACTTATTCGAATCACTCGACTCGCTCACTACTCAATAGGTAGGTACCATGCGAAAGAGGTTTTTTACTATTGTATTGAATTTTCCCCGATTGATTATGTCTCATTTTAGTTTATCTTTTTCACATCCCTAATCGAATTTCAATGTTTTTCTCACGATGAACCAAACTGAGGCCATAAAAACGAGTAGCAAAAGCAAATGAAATCGTTAATATTATCGACACACATGCCCACAGATTTGTCTATAAAGTAGATTTAAAAGAATACTCACAAATGGCCCGTAAAGAAAACATAAAACAAAATAGCTGCTTTCAAATTTCAGCTTCTTAATGCATAATTTTCGTTCGCTCATTTCCCTATCTTGTCACTACTCTATATTAAACCTAAAGTTGTTCGCAGTAAGTTTGTATTTCTAGTTTATTTGTCAAGTAAGATACGAGTGGATGAAAGTTATCAGTCTATTTTTATTAGGGTAGTAAACCTTTTGCGTTATTGCATCAAAACACCTGAGATGCTGTCTTGCTATGTTTTTTCTTTAATACACACAACAGTGGCGAACAAGCTAACAATCTGGCAGAGACATAAGCACGTTGTCGACCTTTTTTGTTTTTCTTTTATTGATTTGAGGATTCATTGTGTAGAGACTCGGGAATCAAACCCGGACGTTTTGACTAGTATTTCTATTTAGATATCGATTGTGTAGGTCATAAGCAGTAAATGTTACTATGAAACATGATGTATAAAATGAATGAAATGCATTGTTTTCATATACTTTAATTTATTATAATAAGTTTTCGAAACAAAATGTTGTACTTATTGAAAAAAATATGGTGGTTTTCAAGTTTTTTTTTTCATCAGAGTCGTGTTCAGATATTTGTGAGCACTTTGGCCGCTCCGATACATCTGGTGGCGACTGTAGAAGCTTTGCTTAGTTTGGGACTATGTTGATTTGTGTATGATTGTTCGAAACTACTTATTTATTTTATTTAATGGTGTTACCATGGTTACCTATTAATGTCCCATTAATTAAAGATTAAAATTCCTTCGCAACTGTTTCGGACGCATTTTCAGTCATTTCAGCAAACATATCTCGCGTGTGTGGAAATGTAGATGCTATTCAACATACTTTAATGCAAGTTCATGACATAGCGACCATGTGGACAATAAAAATAACTTATTCTTACATTATCAACAAACATACACCTAATCACGAAATTACAGGGAAAACATTACGCTTCAACTTATTATCAAATATTTTTCAATACATGTTTTTTTTTATACAACGACGGTGGCAAACAAGCTTACGGCCTGCCTGATGTTAAGCTGGTACCGTCGCATATGACACTTGTGACTACAGAAGAATCACAAGCGCGTTGCCGACCCTTTATTTACTTGAGGATTCACTGTTTTATAATAAACGACGAGACAAAAACTCACACTCAAAAGTGTTGGATTGGCAATGTCACGAGTTGTCAAAAGACATTGTCGAATCGCGCCCTGTTTGCGCTTCTCACCCGCATACCGGGATTAAAACTGATTGTGTTAATTAAATAGCTTGGATACCTGCCAGCATGTTAAGTGTAAGTGTAACTTACACTACTGTAGGACAATTTTTGAGCACCGCTCCGTATCTATTTCGCATTTCAAAATGTTTCACGCGCGCCGAAATCACTACCGAGCTCAAACGCTCGGTAGCGATTTCGGCGCTTCTTTCGCTTACAAAGAGAAAGGGGGAATTTCAAGGTTTAATACAGACGTTAAATACCATATTTGAAAGGTTTTGCGGCCGATTGGCTCCTCGCGGACTCGGACAGCTGTACCCTTGTCGTGAGATACAATCGTAACCTTACGTTACGTAACTACAGTCCAGAGCGAATAAACGCGCTTCGAATATATTTCGATCTCGCTACGGTATTCTACGATTCGACCCGTAAAACTTATAACTCACTCACGCCGTTGTTGTACGAAACCAAGTGCAAAATGTTAGACGTTATCTACGTTTAGTTTTCGATGCGTAATTTAACGTTCGATTCGTACTACCAATCGGTAGTGTGAGATATTTCGAATCGAAGAATACCGTCGCGACTGTAGTTTACTATTTCACTTGCAAAATGGCGCGTGATATCGTATTATTCCGTCAAGAGTTACCGTAGATCCGATCGAAATTTATCTCAAATTAAAGAACTTATAAAAATGAGGGTTTTGAATTGACAACATATATCCGCAAAATTCGGATTGTCGAGTATTTTGTATTTAAAAATGCAAATAAATGGCACACGCACCGCCATATTGTTTCGGCACTGTCGACGTCGCGATGCCCGTATTCTGTTATGTCATAACCACAAACGCTAGCATTTAAATTAAAACGATAAATGCTTGTGATATAAGGTTGAATACTGGAAAATCGATTAAACTATACGAACGATCGCGAACTCGATCGCGGGTAAAGTAATGTATAAGTGACTCACGCTACGGTTTGGATTTTTATTTCTATGAGTGACCGCCAGGGGCGGTGTATAGACTTTTCATACTAAATCTTTAACGTTAGGCGCTAGCGTCTGCGTAAACGCAACTCACTTCAATCCCACGCTAATGGTACTGCGCTCGGCTGTCGGTCTCTAGGTTATCGGTATGCGGTGCTCGCGTATCCGTTGCGATGCGGCGCCCCGTGACCCGGCCCGGCGCGTTCAGTGGGAATCGTACATTAGGCCGCAGTAGACATAGACATCCTTTATTGGTAATGAGGTATTACAAGTCATAGTTTACGATAAAAATAGAACATTCATTTGTAAATTAAATTAACAAGATTATTAGTTTATTATATTATATATCTTTCCCGCTCACGGGACAATGATGTTCCGGACCTTTGGGAGGCGTGCGTGGGGCTAGGTACCTACAAAGTACCAACTGAGCCAATACGTAGAGGCCATTTTGACAATTTAATGAAATGCAAGGAGTACACCGAGCGGATGCTGTCCCTGCCCGTGTCATGGGACGCACACAGAGACAGCACCCGCTGGGGTGTATAGGGACTATTGCTGGTTGATGGAATCTAAAGAAAACGGGTTATTGGGTGAAAATGATGGACTAGTGGCTGGGCTATTGGGTGAAACATCAGACGCCTGCCTAATAAACTGTCTCATTTTTTATCTCTGGCAGACGGTGACTCGCCAACTGCTAGATGGGCCCCTATTAATAGCGACATTAAAAAATGGCCTAAGGGCAACACCAGTCAAAGAGGCTGGGGGGTAGAGAGGTGGCACTGGACTTTAAACATATAGCCAACTCGCCACTTAGGTGTCCACATCTAGCCTCGAGCAACAGCTCTTGCGACTCCACTCTGGACAGCCAGTTAAGGCAAGCCAGAGGTGGGGGGCCTGTCCAACCAACCACCCGATCGGCTCAGCCTGACCACAGGACACCCCCAGGAGCACTCAGGTACGTAGGGTCGCTACTCCCTAACAGCCCGCCACAAGCTGCCTTACGTTGACTGATTGCACCAGAAATCTGGTGGCCGTCACATCCCTACGCCAATATTATTATTACATTTTTTATATTCTAAAAATTCCTTAATACTATAGAAACATTGCTCAATAAGCTATTTCTTTAATTTAGCTTTAAAGGTTGGAAGACTGTTAGCTTCCGTGATGCTGTCTGGTAAATTGTTATAAAAGATAGGTCCCGCGACGTGGATTGTCTTAGCTGTCTTAGTGAGCTTGTGGGGAATTGTTAATAGTTTGTGCGCATTTCGAGTGACCCAAGCAGATCTATCACCTCGCCTTTCATATAGTGATAAATTCACCCGTGTATACACGGCTATTTGGAAAATTAGCAGTGACGATAGTGTCAGGATACCGAGTGCGACGAAATGCGGTCTGGCGCTATCGTCATGCCTGGCGCGGGCCAGCGTGCGCACGGCGCACTTTTGCAGGCGGAAAACGCGTTGCCATTCGGTGGCTTGGCCCCAGAGCTCCAGTCCGTATTGCATAATTGCCTGAATGCTTGCAAAGTAACAAGTGCGCACTGCCTGACGCTCTTGGGTTTGGTTCAGCCTTGAAAGTGCAAAACATGCCTTGCTGAGTTTTCACTAACTGATTTGCACTAACACTGTTCGTATGGGGTGCTGTGTTCTTGGGGACAGGGGTCGGAACCGGTTCAAAAATCCCCGAAGTAGTCTAATATTTTGAATTATTTTATGCTTTTAATTTAGGACTCTATCATGTATTTACTCGTAGGTCACTTTTATTATTAGATTCATCATCATCATCATATCAGCCGAAAGACGTCCACTGCTGGACATAGGCCTCCCCCAAAGAGTGCCACAATGGCCAGTCCTGCGCCACCCGCATCCAGCGGACTCCCGTGACCTTTACCAGGTCATCAGTCCACCTTGTGGGGGGATTTTTAGATTGCCCGATCAAAGATTATATCTTAAACTAAAGAACGAAATAGAACGTGAGCATACCGGTATTTTTGTATGGTGAAAATACCGGTGTCCGATCCCTGCTTGGGGGCTAGTAAGGTCCCAGAGCTCCCGAAAATGATTGAAATGGAAAAGTGTGTTAATACTTAAGTATTAATACACAGATCGCCAGCGAAACCGCGGGATTAAATACGAGTATGACCTGTGAATCCCGAAAATCAAAACAGGTGAAAGAATTTTGAAATCAGATTATTAGTTCCTGAGATCCCTACAAAGCCCCTCACAAACTTACTTACGTGTGAACACTTACAAATTTTACATCTTTAAGAGGATTGTGATACAAAAATACAATACATTTTCATACAAAAAGCGATAACGTTTTTCACCCCGTAAACACAGTTCGATTTTTATTTTTTTTGTAAATTTTGTAGATATAATGAAAAACTAGGTCTGTACGTTTTGATTTTTAAGAAATATTGCTTACGTTAAAAGTTATTAGCAACTAAAGATCTATATTTTTGATTTAAAAACATTGTCTATCGTTTTATTTATATTTAATTAATCTTAACTGATTTACTAAAAAAGGATAACGCACAGACATAGATTAAAGTGTGTGTGTGTGTGTGTAATACTAAAATTGTTTCATCTAAAAACGTTATCACCCGTAACAATATTTCAACAAGGAAATGTAGGCAAATTGCCTCCAGGACTTGCTACTCTCTCTATCGCACGGTACGAGTGAGGCACAGAGCGGTGTGAAACAGATAGCATTTTTTACCTACTCGCGCCGCGTATTGGCACTTCACAATCCTCTTAAGTATAATAATTAATAGTTTTGTTTCTCGTTACACGAACACGCTCTTTTTATTTTGGTACAAGATATTCATGAATCCTCTTTGCGCTGCCTCCAAACACACGTGTTCCAATTTTAAACGAGCCAGTAGCAACAGAAATTAAAAGCCTTCATAAAAAATATCAATCCCTACGTAAGAACACATACCAATTACATGCCTGTCAAATGCAGTGACGCCACGTTGACAGCTCGTCATGAGACTACGGTTGGTACGCGGATAACGGAGAATGAACCTAGAAACGATAGAGATAAGGTTTGTTTTTGGATGCAGGTGGTTTTGAATTGGGTTAGGTTTTGAAGGTTGGCTATATCGCGGTCGGTAGCAGAATGCGAACTTGTTAAATACCATGTGATGTGCAGGTCTTGAAATAGGTTAGGCTGAAAACGTACGTGAATATAAGGACTTAGGAGCAAATTTTAGGGATTGTATATCGTATTTTTTGTACTCGACGATTAAAATATGTGTATTAAGATTTCATAGAGAATACTGCAACGTCACTCTTTTCATAGTTGTAGTCCATGTTACTGTCGAAACAATCGAAATAACTACTTTTCGATACGCTCCAGACAACTAAAATAAATTCGACCAATCACGTGGCTGCTTTACTGAACTGTAATGAATTGGACCAATAGAATAGCTTTGATGTCGTACGCTCGTTGATGTCTTTTAAGATATCAACAAGCGTACGAGCGATGAGCTGAACTTCGTTTCAACAGTATCGAGTTTGTTTAATTAGTTCAGTTGACTCGTAGAAAATTAATTTTAATGAACTTGTACAAAAAGTATTGTTCACAATAGTGTTATAATCAAGCTTTTTAATCTCGTACCTTACTTAGGCCACTCAGCAAGCTTCGTGGCCCAAACACGGTACTCGACTAAAAAGCTCTCTATTATAACACGATTGTGAAAAATACTATATTAATATTTGGGACACCGTCATAATACAATATTACTCCTCCTCCTCCTAGCGTTATTCCCGGTTGTGCCCCAAAGGGGCCCGGGGTCCTCTTTGACACCTAATCCCAAGATTTGGCACAGGCACTAGTTACACACATAATACAATATTACTCCTCCTCCTCCTAGCGTTATTCCCGGTTGTGCCCCAAAGGGGCCCGGGGTCCGCTTTGACACCTAATCCCAAGATTTGGCACAGGCACTAGTTACACACATAATACAATATTACTCCTCCTCCTCCTAGCGTTATTCCCGGTTGTGCCCCAAAGGGGCCCGGGGTCCTCTTTGACACCTAATCCCAAGATTTGGCACAGGCACTAGTTACACACATAATACAATATTACTCCTCCTCCTCCTAGCGTTATTCCCGGTTGTGCCCCAAAGGGGCCCGGGTTCCTCTTTGACACCTAATCCCAAGATTTGGCACAGGCACTAGTTACACACATAATACAATATTACTCCTCCTCCTCCTAGCGTTATTCCCGGTTGTGCCCCAAAGGGGCCAGGGGTCCTCTTTGACACCTAATCCCAAGATTTGGCACAGGCACTAGTTACACACATAATACAATATTACTCCTCCTCCTCCTAGCGTTATTCCCGGTTGTGCCCCAAAGGGGCCCGGGGTCCTCTTTGACACCTAATCCCAAGATTTGGCACAGGCACTAGTTACACATATAATACAATATTACTCCTCCTCCTCCTAGCGTTATTCCCGGTTGTGCCCCAAAGGGGCCCGGGGTCCTCTTTGACACCTAATCCCAAGATTTGGCACAGGCACTAGTTACACACATAATACAATATTACTCCTCCTCCTCCTAGCGTTATTCCCGGTTGTGCCCCAAAGGGGCCCGGGTTCCTCTTTGACACCTAATCCCAAGATTTGGCACAGGCACTAGTTACACACATAATACAATATTACTCCTCCTCCTCCTAGCGTTATTCCCGGTTGTGCCCCAAAGGGGCCCGGGGTCCGCTTTGACACCTAATCCCAAGATTTGGCACAGGCACTAGTTACACACATAATACAATATTACTAAATAAAAAAAAAGAGTATTCTCTTTAAATCTTATTATTTTTAACATAATACTATGTTTCAATGTACTCTTTGCAAATTTAAATGTGTTTAACCTAAACATTGGATGAATATCTGAAATTGCAATTTAATTTAATTTAACTAATTTAAAAGAAGCCTCCCTTCCGGAGTTATACCTAGCTACACAAATAAAATACACACAAATGATACACAAATGTTATTAGATAGTTAATGTAATTACATAGCCCAATTGGGCTTCGGGAAATTGATAAAACGCTGGCAAGAGAGGCGGCTTTACCTATGGTGTAGGCCCTACAGTCCCTACACCATAGGTAAAGTACCTACAAGTGCAACGCACACCCTAAACTGTAGGGCGTGCATTGCACACGGGCGCAGCGATCCTAGGGGGCGCCGAGCGCTACTCGCGCGCCAGACTACTAGAGGGCGCTAGGCCCTAGCGCCCTCCAGTAAGTACTTAGTCTATATTTTTTACTGAAATTGGCTCTTTGGTTAGAAAGTTTGCCGGACCCCTGCGCTAGGGTAACGATTGCACACGGGCCCTACATGAGCTAGTCACGCCTCTGGGCAAGATTTCAACTAAACATTACATTATATTATATCAAATACCAGCATGAATTCATAAAATTATCTACTTAGTGCATTAAAAGATTTCTACTATTTCCTTTTATATGGGACCGACTTGGAACATTTCACGCATTCAAAACAATCGCATAACAAGCTACTAACAACGATTGAATTTTCCTTTACAAGAGTGGGTTAAAAATGTGGCATACACAAGCACTCAAATTACCCCGCTTGAAACTGCGGAACCCTAGTCGACGGAACCTAACGCACAGGCCAGAGACAGTTTCCTAAATAAGCTAGACAGACTTGCATGTAGTGTCACCATGAATGCAGTCGAAATCGGGACTTTAACCATGTTTTCCCAGGAAAAACCATACTAATCGTTCGGAATCAATGGAAAGTAAAGTAGGTACCTAAATACGAAAAGTGTTCATCTCTTTCTTTGTGTGTTACTTACTTTCTTTCTTTAAAAGTGTATCACAAATGTGCTACTACTAATAGATGCTGTGTGCTAGATTTAAGCCATTATCATGTGTGATTTTCTGAATATATAGAACAATACACTTCATAAAATATTCATCTCCTTCTTTTTAAAAGTATATTGGAAAGTAGTTGAATTCTTTAATCTAAATACACACACACACACACACACACACACACACACACACACACCCACACACACACACACACACACACACACACACACACACACACACACACACACACACACACACACACACACACACACACACTACATTTTTTAGGTAATGATGGTTTGATAATCAAGTAATAGCACTGTGTATAAATAAACTTTTTGTATTTTTTTTTAAATGTGGTCATTCCATTCTGCCTATAACTGTGGACTCTAAAAACTATACTAGAATAATAAAGATGTCACGTTTGTGAGCGGGTAATTTTGTGAATTTGTATGTCGGTATGTGGGGGAACAAATTATTATTATTATTATTTTTCACCAGTTTATTCAATGGACCTTCGGGACGGACAAGGACTATATTTTATCCCTCGGCTTCGCCTGTAGTCTTAGAAATACGCAAGTGAGCCACTTGGTAAGGCGAAGTGAACGAAGTTCTCCGTTTTAGCTTGAGTCAAAATTCTTTCGTATGTCCGGATGTCCCGCTGCCCAGCTATTCTTCTCTACAGGTCGCATTTTTCAGCCAGTTTCTTGAAATTTTGTGAGCAGGTTCGATTTTTTTTGTCGATTCAGTTTATGAACCGTTTTCCATATATTTTTTTAATAAAACTAACTCACCAGTTCTACCGCTCCCAGAGCCAACAGAAAACCTAAAGCTTATTACAAAATAAGTTTCTGACAAAAATTTCATTTTTGGTACAAGCTTTTAATTCATAATTCATAATTCATTTAATCATTGCCTTGTGTGTACAAAAGATGTTATCGCTACATATTGGTATGTCTCAACACAACCCTGTAAGGGCACTGCAATACACTAAGTAGTTTAAAATTTAAACTATATACAAACGTGGCATGTGAATGGCAGAGAGGTCGACGCTTTGTTTGTTTAATCTATTCAGTGGGTGGATATTAAATGTTAAATGTTACTTTTGCAATCTAGGTATTCAGACACTGAGTAGTATGTTTTTTCTGCAAGAAATGCTTTTAAATTTTTGAGAAACTTACTCGCATTTGACTCGTTTTTAATGTGGTTAGGTAGCTTATTATACAT
Source organism: Epinotia brunnichana (assembly GCA_963854355.1). NCBI lineage: Eukaryota > Metazoa > Arthropoda > Insecta > Lepidoptera > Tortricidae > Epinotia > Epinotia brunnichana. The sequence goes on from OY977959.1 coordinate 10,449,971, forward strand.
TCTTATTGACATTGGGTGGGTACCTTTTTTGTGTATTTCTAGTTTTGATGTTACTTGAGACAGATTACTTTTGAAACGAGATTCAAAACGACGGGGCATATCTCCAAGTTTAAGGTAAAAGTCAGGGTATGTTTTTACAAATTTACACATTTCAAAAATATATATGCATGGTACGGTGAGGATACCAAGATTTCTAAAATGTGGCTTACAGCTGTCAGTTTGTTTAATATGCATTAGTATGCGGATGCATTTCTTTTGCAAAATTAACAAGTCATGTGCATTTGTGCTATTTCCCCATAAAATTATAGCATAGCACAGCCATGCGTGGGCAAAGGCATAATATGCTGTCAGAGCAGTTTGAAGGTCCGTGGCCTTTTTCAACTGTCTTAGGGCGTAAATAAATTGGCTAAGTTTAGATTTAATTTTTTGTACGTGATCCTTCCAATTTAAATGGGAATCTATTGTTATGCCGAGAAGTGGAAAGTTTGGCACGCATTCTATTTTATTGTTATGAAATGTAAAATTTATGTTTAACTCATGTTTTTGATAAGGTCTAAATTGCATTATTTTGGTTTTAAAAAAGTTTATTTCCAGATTATGATCGTTGGTCCAATTTACGATGTTTGTTAATATTTCCGACAACCTCTCGTTGAGGCTTGCATGGCGATCACATGATAGCAGCAAGGAGAAGTCATCCGCAAACATTACACATCTTTCATTGAGAGATTTTGGAAGGTCGTTTATATAAATAATGAAAAGCAAGCAGCCGACCACACTTCCCTGTGGGATGGAGTCTGACACGGGATGGACATCCGACCTGACTGTACCAATTTCCCTTGATTGTTCATTTGTGTATTCAATATCAACATATTGCTTCCGGTTGCTTAAGTAAGATTCAAACCACTTGTGAGCGATACCACGCACGCCAATTCCATATAATTTGTCAAGCAATATATTGAATTTTACTTTTTCGTAGGCTTTAGTCATATCTAACAAGACTCCGATCGCATATTGTTTCCTATCCAAAATATCCAAAATTTCGGTAACATATTTGTAGGCCGCTAAAGTCGTTGACCTTCTATTGCCGACTGTACTTTTCTGCATACCATCATCAACTACTGAGACGATTCTAACAAGCCCAAACTCGATGGGGTTGTGTCGTTTTATTGCGGAGTTCATATGGCCACCTTCCAGCTCCAGCATCAGATCAGCTCCATGTCATCATAATATTGCATTGTCATGCTTGCAAAATTTCAGCTCAATTGGATAACGGGAAATGACTGAAAAATGGATTGCAACATACATTACATACATACATACGAACAGTGCAAGTTAATATAAAGCTTGTAAAAAATTTAAAAATAGGTACATTATTTTGGCACAAAGGTTTACATATAAGAGTAGTTAGCTAATTGAGATCGTTTCATTTGAACAATGTAAAAACAATGCATACGTTTATTGCAATACAGCTCCAAAAGGAGACTAATCCCGTTTCCTCAGAATGCCTGGCCACCCGACCCACTAGGCAAACTGCCAAACAATATTAAGATTTCCCTTCAACCAGACATCTCACTGCTAAAACGTGTGTGAAAGCTCTGTTTTTTCCAACCAAGGAGCTTAAAAGCCCTGTCATTCAGTGTTGACCTTTAATCCATCTTCTAGACTTGCAAAACTTTAGTCAATTTTAAAACACTTTTCATCTTTTACTTGTTTTAAAAGATGAAACGTGAAAAATCTGTGCTTAAATTCTTTGAGGGCCGAAGGGCTTAGAATTTAAAATCTTTGGATTTTTTCTAGAGTAGGTACTTTTCTTGGTAAGTATTTGGATATGATAATACAATATTATCTACTCACTTTTGCAAATTAGATACAGTGTATTAGATACTTACTTTTTAATAACTTTTGAATGAAAATTAAAAAAAAAAAAGATTTATGGTAGGTAATCAAAAAGGTTGACTAAAGCAAGGTTGGAGTCTCCTTTTAAGTAATAAAGATACCTACTTGTGTCAGGTGACACCGCTCAGAACAGGCCTCAGAACGATCCTGGCAGTTCGTCCTGTCTTTGAACAGTGGTTGGACCGTCACCATGGCACGCTGACATTCCGGCTGACGCAGATCCTCTCGGATCACGGGTGTTTCGGGAAGTATCTGCACCGCATAGGACGAGAACCGACCGCAGCGTGCCACCACTGTGACAACTGCCCAGAGGAGACGGCCCAGCACACGCTGGAGGTGTGCTCAGCCTGGAGAGATGAGCGCGAAACTCTCTGCGCCACGATAGGCCATGACCTCTCGCTGCCTACCATAGTTCGCACAATGCTGGACAGCGACAGGGCATAGAAAGCGGTCCTTGCCTTCTGCGAGGCCGTAATGGAGGCCAAAGAAGCCGCTGAACGCGAAAGGGAAGTCACATCTGTGAATCCCGGTCGCCAGCGGCGAATAGGGCGAAGGCGGCGAGCCTACGCTCGCCACATTCCCCCTAACTGTGGCCAGGGCCGGCAGGCTTGGGGAAGTCTGTCGGCCGCGTCACTAACTGGCCCGAGACGGCGTTGCGCGTGTTCCCGCACGCCACTCGTTGAGTTGGTGCAGGTTAACAACTGCTACAGAGTTGGGGCCCCTAACAAGGCCAGTAACCGTTGGGTCGCGGAAGAGTGCTTCGGCGTGCCCGTAACCCGGCACCTTGGTGACGAGATGGAACACCGTGGGGTTTTAGTCGGTAGTTCGGGCAGTTCCCGGGAGTCCGACATACCTGCCCTGGCTCCCCTGGCCGGGCGAGATGCGCAAAGGCCACCGCTCATCCATAAACCGCGTAAGGGTACAGTCGCCATCACATACATCGGAGCAAACAAGCACGTCACAAACATCGGAACACACCTCTATTTTGAAGGCATTAGGGTGCATGTGCCGATATTTTTGAACACCTAAAGTGTACCTATGTATGTGATGGCGACTGTACAACCAATAATTAATTAATGCGGGATTAATTAAGCGTGTACTTAATTTCTATTTCAAGTACCACTGTTGAGCCATACCCAAGCCACGGCCGGGCCGTGCCGACACTGACCTGCTTCCGAGCCTCGGCCGTGGCTCGGTCGGGCCTGGATATGGCTCGGTCGGCCGCGCAAAAACGCCGTCAGTTTTCTTAGAAAGCGGCCCGGGCCGGACATGGCCCGTTCTATTGTCAACCATCCTTGATCCAAATCTGAGTGGTTTGACATACCTCTATAAATAATGTATGGCTTTCATATCACCTTATTTAGGTTTTTACTACTAACCCTTTGTATTGAAAATATGCCTGAATCTTTTCTTATTGTTTCACGTATCTTTTCATATTCTTAACAGATAACATAACCAAAATGTTAAATAAATTCCAACTGTACCCCTGACATTGCATCAATCGCCAGGGGTGCTAAACCCGGCCCTCAAGGGCGCGAGTGCGACCGACAGTTTTACAGCCCTGCCAAAAGAATAGCGCATTTATTATTTTTATTTGCCGGCTGCCTGTGTTTTCGCTTTTTTTCGGTCCAGTGATGTCTTGTATTAGATTGAAACATTTTCAGGACGTAAAAATGTACTTTATTTGCGTGAGTTGGTACAATACTCGAGTGTAAGTCAATTATATAGGTAACGTTCCGTCGGTATAATGCGTTCCAAATATTGGACAAAATTCTTATAATCTTTCATAAACGTTTAACATAATAACAATCAATGTATTAATACCCTAAAAAAATCCACTAGATAATGCTTATTACGCAATAAATGAATATTTAAATCATAATATTTCTTATGTATGACTGTAATGTAACTTTACAAAAATTGTTTCATAAAAATCCAACAAGAATTCCAATTTGTATTGATTTTTAATCAAAACTAAATAATTTACAGTTTTTGTATGAATATTAATATTTAAACCTTCTAGGAAATATTTCTAGAAAATTTTAATTAAGTATGTACCTAATTAAATTGTCACTAGATAGGTACATACACACATTTCAAGTCACTGGACATTCATAATCATAATCATAATCATAAATTTATTTCCATTTAACCTTAAATAAAATAATAATAATTGACTATTAAGAAATCACAATTGAAATAAATAATTATTATTCTTAGTAGCAAATAATTCAATATTTCACACAATTATTTTCCAATTTACCACTTGAACTGCTCTCCGAGAGCAAATACGTTTATTATTACAGAACAAACCCAAGTCACTATCTGTGGGCCGGTAATATTTGAGGAGTTCCGTCGATTCCTCAAGGATCTCAGAATTAACACTTCATTAGTTGCTACTTCAACGGAAACATGTCAAGATCTTTGTGGACTACGTACTTTACATCTTTGAGGAGTTTCATAAGCCATCTGTGGTCTTCATCATCAGTTCCACTTCACCAAAATTGCGATTTCTGAGGGTAGCGAGTTATAATAGAAAATACCGAAATTACTACACGCGTGCCTATAAACACATAGTCCCCCGCGGCTATGAAGTAAATCCTGAGACATGCCTCTAGGGTTGAATATGTAATTTTTTCCTATGGTTGACATTGTCATTATTCAGAAACTTCGTAGTTGCGCAATGTGTCAGGATTGTCTTCATAGCCGTGGGGGACTGTAGTAGCGATTTGTGAGGCCTATGCAGGCAAGCATGGATTAAAATACAACTCGACAAAGAGTGAGCTTCTTGTATTTAAAGGCAAAAACAGACCGCCTGCGTCTATCCCTCCTGTTTACCTCAATGGTTCACCATTGCAGAGTGTCTCGCAATTTACATACCTGGGGCACATTGTCGATGAGGAGTTGAAAGATGATGCCGACATAGAAAGAGAGCGAAGGGCATTGGCTGTAAGAGGGAACATGCTCGTTCGTAAATTTGCTGGTTGCACACTTGACGTCAAAGTCACACTTTTCAAGGCCAAACAATTTACACCAGCAGTCTATGGACCAGCTACACCCTAAAAGCGTATCATGCCCTTCGTATATTATACAACAACCTGTTCCGGGCGATGGTGGGGCTTCCTCGACACTGCAGTTGCACTTATAAAGTCGCCTCGTTATTACGCCGAGTGAGGGGAAGCCCCAACAGTCTCCTGCAGGTCGTGGCGGGAAGGCAGGACAGCGCCTTGCTCGGCAGGTTCAATGGGCTGCACGCTCCTAGTTAGTATGTGTGCACCTCGTTGAGGCTGCCGAGTCTGGCCTTTTAACCGACTTCAAAAAAGGAGGAGGTTATGAATTGTTAACTAAATAATGTTTACTAAATAATTCTACTAACATAGGTCATTAAGGTTTTTTCTTTTGTTTACTAACAATCTATGTTGTCTGAAAATAAAGATATTTTTTTTTATTTTTTTTATTAAATTTGAGGTTTGCTCTCAATTTCCCTGGGATCCCATCATCAGACCCTGACTTAGTGACAAAACCATACCTAGGAGTATACCCTTTTGATTAAAAAAAAATGGAAATCGGTCGTCAATTGACGGAGAAATCGTACATACATTAAAAAAAAACAAAAAATAACCTATAGTACTATAGTGGGAAATATAACCTCCTCCTTTTTTGAAGTCGGTCCAAAAGGGACAAAATGTGTTTAGCTAACAGATGTTTGTTAAATCTTATGAATAAGGAGGCATCTGAAGTGAGAAAAATAATCTTTTTTGGTAACATCGTCACGCGAGACAATTTGACGTCAGCTACATTATTTTTAACTACAATAGATCAGCTTTTTAATTATATCCAAGATATACCTTCATCATTATTTTCCTATCCAGGTAAACTAAAGAATAGCCTGCTTTGAAGATATTTGCAGTATCCAACCATGTAGCTTGTTATCCCATCTTGCGGTATTTAGGTTATCCGACTATTGCATCTTCCTGTTTAATAAGTAGGGTTAGCAAGAATAGAATAGAATTTTCAGTTGAATAGATACATTATAATTATAAACGGCCTCCGTAGCCCAGTGGGTAGTGACTCTGCCTACGAAGCTGGAGGTCCCGGGTTCGAATCCCGGTCAGGGCATTTATTTGTGTATTTATCACGAATATTTGTTCCTGAGTTATGGATGTTATATATAAGTATCTATATGTATGTATCTATTATATATATCATCGCCTAGTACCCACAACACAAGCCTTACTGAGCTTACCGTGGGCCTAGGTTGATTTGTGTAAGATTGTCCCGTAATATTTATTTATTTATTATTATTCCAAAAACGCGGCTGAAAGCCGAACAATTGAACCACTAGGTTACCTACCAAAGCTACTTGACCTATTCAACTTAACACTTTCACTGCCAGGATCCCACCTAGCGGGTTCCTACGCGGTAGGCGCTTTCCCCTACATACGGGGAAACAAAAAGGATCTGCTTTAGCGATTCTTGGCAATGAATGTGTTAACCCATTCAGCGCCCATGACGACATACATGCGTCAGAGCGCTACGAGCGCTTTTCGCTACATACGGAGTTTAAGCTGTTACGGACTACGGCGTAGCGCTACGAGCGAGGTTAAGGAATGCTACGTGTGCTACACTGCATCGCGTAGTAGTTTTTTAGTAGTTTTTTCCCTTTGTAGCGGAAATCGCTCGTAAAGGCAACACGTATGTGATTCATTGGATTTAACCCTTCAGCGCCCATGACGACACACATCGCTACGAGCGCTTTTCGCTACATGCGGAGTTTAAGCTGCTACGGACTACGGCGTAGCGCTACGAGCGTAGCGTGGCCGTGAATGGGTTAAATGGGTTAAACAGCACCTTAATTAATACTTACTACGTATGTAAGTTTTAAGTTAACCTTCTCTTCTGTAGACTCTACAAGGAATTTCAGACACTCATACATTTTCCAAAGCCCACGTTGTTAGCGATTTATCTTTGTCTTTGCATCTAGGACACACTTTTAGCATTAAAAAGATATGAGTGATTTTATAAAAATCCTATATCATTTTTATCGCTCCTTGAGTTCAAACCTTACCGCCCATCGTTTTAAGTCTATATTTGTACAGTGAATAAAGTTGAGATAAGTTTTTTTTGAAAAGAGCTGAACATTGAGCTGGAGGCTCTATGTTAGTACGTTGACAAATTAAAATCCTCGTAATCTAAAATCTTGTGTTTTTGTTCTAGTGTCCCGTCATTTGTTGTGTCCCCATTTGACGAATGTCGTTAATGGATTCCTATGCTTTTACTCAAGTAATAAGATCGCTCTTATTCTAATCCCTTGCTGGTGAGTTGGGTCGGTAAAACTTATGTTTCTTAGATTGTTTTCTTCTTCCGATTTTGTTTATACAAACAGGCATACACCCTGATGGTAGGCAGACATCGAAGCCTATGGACGCTTGCGGCTTCAGAGTAGCCTCCCCCAAAGAGTGCCACAATGACCGGTCTTGCGCCACCCGCATCCAGCGGACTCCCGCGATCTTTATCAGGTCATCGGTTCATTAGTTGTAGTAACTGTACAATAATTGTATAGTTTACAACAAGCCTCGTCAGTCTGTGAGAGGCTTTAGAAGAACATACGTATATAAGTACCTATGCAGAATTTCACGTTTTCATTATTAGGTACTTTTTAGGGTTCCGTAGCCCAATGGCAAAAAACGGAACCCTTATAGATTCGTCATGTCTGTCCGTCTGTCTGTCTGTCCGTCCGTATTTCACAGCCACTTTTTTCCGAAACTATAAGAGCTATACTGTTGAAATTTAGTAAGCAGATGTATTCTGTAAACCGCATTAAGATTTTCACACAAAAATATAAAAAAAAACAATAAATTTTGGGGTTCCCCATACTAAGAACTGAAACTCAAAATTTTTTTTTCATCAAACCCATACGTGTGGGGTATCTATGGATAGGTCTTCAAAAATGATATTGAGGTTTGTAATATCATTTTTTTCTAAACTGAATAGTTTGCGCGAGAGACACTTCCAAAGTGGTAAAATGTGTGTCCCCTCCCCTGTCACTTCTAAAATAAGAGAATGATAAATTAAAAAAAATATATGATGTACATTATCATGCAAACTTCCACCGAAAATTGGTTTGAACGAGATATCGTCGTAAGTCGATAATCGTAAAAAGCAATTTATTTAACGGAACCCTTCATGTGCGAGTCCGACTCGCACTTGGCCGCTTTTTTGGATTATCGTTCTCCATAAAACACGTCAATTTCGTTAAAAGTTAAAACACTCACGTTAAAACCATGCGTATTTTCATTCGCTGCAAATGTGACAGGGTTCTAACGCTGGTAAAGAACCGATGACAACGCTATTATAAAGGAATTCAGTCAAGCATCCAAAGAGATTCGGTTGAGAAAATTTTCATACGTGGATTTTGGTTAAACTTGAACGGAACTTTAACAAAACTTCATCATTTGTTGAACATTTATAACAAGTATAACAACACCGATACTATAACCAGGTAAATACGTAAACTCAATCTTTCACGCACACACGCACTCACATAACCTTTAACAAACAGATACTACAAACAAGTTTTTAAATAAATAAATAAAATATCAATTAATGAATATAACAACACAAAGAATTCACAAACGTGATGAGACTAAACATGTACCATATTGGCTGTCTGTGTATTGAATTTGAAATTGTTAAAGACTCAGCGAAACCGCTTTTAGTCTCTAACCACAACCTTAAAGCTAAGTCTTAATTAATTAAGTCAGTTCGCTGTCACGACGGATAAAATAACACTGCCAAAAAGTGTCTAGGGATCAAGTAAATCAACTGAATATGTTATAGTAGTTTATGTGACTGTACATAATGAAGGGCATTAAATACGAGTGTGGATTGTACAGTTACATACACTACTTTATCTATTCACATATCATAAGCCTCCACGATGCATTCAGGAGCCGCATATTATGACCGGCATCGGGACGTTGTTTTCTGGCAGCTGTCATAGTTTTTTTCTTAACTCCGAGACAAACTAGAGTCGGATCCAACTAGGATCGTTCGATATCTTACTTACGTGCGACATCTGTCAAATTTGTATGCAAATTGACAATTCATTTCGAACTAAACGTCATCTCGATTGATATTAGAATAGAGGTCAAATCAAATTTCTTTGATTTCAGAGATGTTCGAAATTTGAATATATATAATATAATATTTGAATAATTAAGAATATAATATTATCGAAATCGATGTTATTATTTAGCAATAATAACATTTTTGCAGATAAGATATTTGTTCTAACAAAACAGTATATTTTTATGTTGGCCATAATGTGCGGTTCTTGAACGCATCATGGAGGGTTTATGATATTTGGATAGATAAAAAATTTAATGATTTATTTACTAGATATTTCTACTTTAAATAAATGTAAATCCAAACAATGTCGCCAACGCAATTTGGTCTCTTACGGCAAAGCCGTCCCGGGTACTTATAATGTGCTATATGCTAAATAAATGTCTTATATATTTATTTATTTTATACAACGACGGTGGCAAACAAGCTTACGGCCTACCTGATGTTAAGCTGGTACCGTCGCCTATGGACACTTGTGACTCCAGAAGAATCACAAGCGCGTTGCCGACCCTTTATTCACTTGAGAATTCGCTGTGTTGGCAGATAGAGACATGCAGGTCTCTCAATCCCAACACAGCGCACCATAGGGAGCTCTCGACCTTACTCACCACCAGGAACACAACACCACATACTTCATACACTACAAAGCAGTGGTGCTATTGTGGCTGCGGTCTTCTGTAAGGTACTTCCCCAGTTGGGCTGCTCCACATACGAGCGAGATGACATTCCGCTATGCCCTTACCTCTCTATACATAATACGACGATATTAAGATCTCCTGGAGTATCTTCAGCGACGAGTTTGTCCTAGATTACCTGTTTGATTATAGAGCGATTGGGGATTTCACATTATGTTTAAACAACAAGTTTCGTGAACTTATACTAAGCAGAAACGTCCGCTAACGAAATTCTAAGTTTCGATCAAAGAGGAAAATTTAAAAATTATTCGCCACGAGCGGGATTTGAATCCGCGACCTCTGGAATCCGTCCATTCACAACAAAAAGTTTCGTCCCTCCAGAATAAGCCTTTCGAAGCTTCGGCGTGACGTCACTTAGCAAAAGAAGTTATTCCAACATAAGCCATAATCGATAACTAAATTTCTGCTTCTCCAAGTTGGAAGACAAATCGGTCCTTTTCAATATCGCCCCTTAATACCGATTGGGTGCGGAAACCATTATTTTAGGGTATCTATGGCATTGACATTCCTATGGGCCTAACGCTTAAGGGCCGATGTACAGACAGACCTCAAAAGCTCTTATTCCCTTTTAATAAACTTTTGACGTCTTCGTTTGCGTAGGTACTTTTGATGCTGAACACTTTGATTATTGTGAAACTCAAAATATTTATTTGTCAAACATAGGTATTATGTAGGTCTTATTCTTGGATTAGGTACAATGAGGTCTGTATGTTTCGCCACATGGCACACAAATAAACAAATCATCATGCAGCATGCATCACAATAATAAAATTAAATCCATAAAAAATAACAATTTAAAATATCCTTCAAAATACAATTCGATATAAAATTCAAAACAAACTAACATTCAAAATAAGTTAATATTTCAAAATTAACAAAACAATCATGCAACATTGTACTTTAAACTGAAATTATTATAAATTTTTGGTGTCATTCCAAGTGTTAAGTGAGAGTTAATAGAACAGGAGTGAGCTCAATTTTTTTGCGAGTAAGTATAGATTTTTGTATTGACTCATACTAAACCCTAATCAATGTGTAAACAGGCCTTAACTGATTCAGCTTCCTAGGTAGATGCGCGGTGCGGGGCTTCACCGTGCTCATCTGTACTTCTGTACTAAAATATGTTCTAGTAGTCTGTGCTGAATACCAAATGTAGGAAGTAGTTTTTGTGTAGAACTGCGTTTTGTGCACAATTTCGAATCATAGCAAGAAACGCTTTGGTGTAAAAAATGGGCAAGATTTGCGCTTTTCTGTAAATAGGTTGGCGTCGTAAAGAATAACGTTGTTTGGACAATTGAGTGAGTTAAAAAAAAACGCTTTTGTGTAAATCCTATCATAATCCCGTCATTAACAGCCTTCCGCTACTTGGTTCATTTTTTAATGAAACAGCACTCATTTGCCGTCCGCTAATGAGCCGACCTATTTCTTGGCAAATTGAACGATTACGGGTTAAATTGCCCGATTATTGGCCCGAAATATTGCCCGCTCCGGGATATTCATTAACGCCAATTTTAATTAGCAATGATTCGTTACATGACACTGACACGTAAATTGGTTGTTAATTGTGTGATTCCCGTGAAAAACACCGATTTTAGATATGTACCCAATGGCGCTAGAGATATCAGAACACACAATAATTATCTACTTACCTAATTACTAGCATAATGTCCGCACTCCGTCAGCATGATTTTCCATATCACCTTCCATTTTCAAATCTTTGAGGTATTCGTTTTAATCCGGGGGGGGGGGGGGGGGTTTAGCACAACTAATGCTGCGACGCGACTGAGGGTGATCTGGTTTACTCGTTCTAATTTGCACAGTGCGAGTGTGACTTGAGTCACGACACGCGCGCGACGCGATTTGGCAGTAAGTTGAGACGTACAGATTATAAACTATTTATGTCTTATTTCATATAAATCCACCGTTTTTAAAGTAACGTCCGAGTGCTCGACGCTGTACTAGTGGGCACTTTATATCAAAGCATAGGTTAAATTCGATCTAAGACGATTTTTGTTCATTCAAAGTTAAGCCATGTCATTTTTACATAGAGTGCACATGCCCTATACGTACTAGTACAGCGTCGAGCACTCGGGCTTTTACCTTATATAGTTCTTATAGTGCAATTATATAACTATAGTATGTGTTTAAATGTAACATTTATGTTGCAGACAAGGCGTACTGCTTATTCATATAAATCGATCGAAAATTTCACAAGCCATGATCAAAGCGTTCAAAATAACTTAATGATATGAGCTAGGAAGGTCGTGGCCTGCATTAGACCGTATCTGTAATACTCTATTTCTGTCTCACGTTATGCTTGAAACCATGCCCTCCATGGTGTTAAATATATACACAATTTCGTACATTAATTCTATAATAAACCGGCGTACATATTTATTCATTATCGCGTCTTTACGATACGACGTTTGTTTGAAGGAGTCTGTGAGTTAACTTTTTACGTGTTACAAGTCCTGGCAAGGTCGCCATCTGAAGTGAGGGGAAGGGGGGGCCTACTAAGTATAGAGAAACAACCGTGTTGTGTCACGATAGATTTATTACTCACTCGCTACATGTTTAACTTAGAACTAACTACATATAACCTAACTTAGCTATATCACCATACCACAATTCATTGCACTGAAGCAAATGTGTCAGCGAATCCTCATGTGAATAAAGGGTCGGCAACGCGCTTGTGATTCTTCTGGAGTCACAAGTGTCCATAGGCTATGGTACCTGCTTAACATCAGGCAGGCCGTAAGCTTGTTTGCCACCATCGTTGTTAAAAAAAAATTGTAAAAAAAAATTTACTGTTTATTTTCAGATCTGTGATTAAATTACATGTAAATCATGTCATTTTTCCATCTAAAATTTGACATTTAGATCTACTTAACGTTCGTACATTTCGTTATGTGGTTGACCAGCAGAAAGAACTGTGTTGCAGTGGAAATATTCAGGTTTCGTGTATTTAAGTGGGTGAAAGCTTTTGAGTGAGAAGCATACTCATAACATGTAAAAAACAAATGAACTCGTTTTCGAAGGAAGTACCGTGTTTTACTAATCATGACATTCTTCACACCGAAGAGCATGTATTAAGAATGCCAGGAAAGTGAATGAAGCAAGAAATGTTTGTCAAGATCGTAGCTAGTGGTAGTGGAGACGTGTGATTTCTAAATACCTCCCCGGGAATGGGCGTGATTGTACGAGCGAGCGAAGCGAACGAAGTTGTCCGTTTCAGCTTGGGCAAAAAATCTTTCAAATTACCTATCTGTCCCGCTGTTGCCTTCCTTTACAGGTCGCATTTCTCAACCGATTCTCGTGAAATTTTGAAAGCTGGTTCAATATTATAGTTAAAAAAAAAATTGTCGATTCAGTATTCGAAAAAAAAGGAATGTTTGTTAAGAAGACAACAACAAAAGGCTTGCGGGTTTTTCAGCTCATTGAGCCGGTAGTTATGTATTATGTATTTATGTAAGAATATGCCATAAAATGGACGATGTTTGACCATAAGCAATCGTGACGACTGTTGTTCTCATTTCTCTGCGAATTTCATACCAACAGAGCGTTTTTGACGTCTCATATTGCAGTTTCGACTATCGGACAACAACTTTATTTTGTGATAAAAAATATTATAAATATTAGGGGACAAACTTTCACTAATCGAACTAGCCCAAATAAGCTCAAAAAGGATTGTGTTACGAGTCCTACACGACGCAAAGTATTTTATAACTAGCAACTTCGAAAAGTTGAAAAACCCTCGACATGTTAATTTCAAAGTTCAATATCTCAAAAACGGCTGAACCGATTTTGATATAACGTAGTGTTACGCAGTTCAGAAATGAGACAAGCAATTAGTCTAGAGATATTTATTTTCGCAACAAGATATAAAGGGCTCAGCTGATGGCGTGTGCGTATGGTGACGTGGACCGCGGGCAAATGGACGTCAACACACCGGCGCTGCAGGCGCGGGTTGGGGAGGGGCCACACTTATTCACAGACGATGTCCACCATCTCTTATAGTAGCTAAAAACCACCTAGATCACGTCAGCTTTCGGATAAAAAAACCGCATTCAAATCTGTCCATTCGCTTAGGCGATACGATGACACAGACACGTCAAACTTATAACAACCCTCTTTTTGCGTCGCGGGTTAAAAACCATGTTTTTGTCTCACGTCGGTTTTTTTTTTGAAAAATCAATTGATAATAACTATTACAATAATGACACTAAAACTCATTCTCATCGATAGATCATGTAGTTTTTAATTAATTAGATATCAAAGTTTGCTTATATCCGGTTCATGAAATTCACATTGTAATTTATTACTAAAGAACTGGTCTACTTACAAAAATTTACAAATTTTGATTATAAATACCAAATGAAGCTGCATATAATTCCCTACCGTTTGCTGTTTTTTTCATACGTTTGCCGTGTTTACTTTCGGAGGTAATATTGTTTTTCGACTTTTCAATTTTTTATTTTTTTTATTTCACAATTCCGCCGTATTAGGTGGAAATTATAGCATTTAATAGCTCAACTGTAACTTTATCAACAGTATTTAAATCTCGGTCTAATTCCGTGGAAAATAGAAGATATAAATTATAGAAGTTACATCCTGTTTTTTTGTAGCTAGGGCCTGTCACTTCCGGTGAAAATATTTGTTGGTTGCTACTTTTCGATGAAATGCTACATGTATAAGTAAAATAATAGAAAATAAACAAATAAAAATTGTTATGCGAACACTTATATAGATTAACTTAGAAATTAGATAGATATTAGCTAAGCTTAGCAAATAATCTTAAAAAATTGAGATTGCGCTAAGTAATTAGTAGGTATATGTATTTTTGTAACAATTCAATTACTGAAATAAACAGTTTTAATTTTTTTTATGTTTCATGGGTAGGAGACCACCCTCCTAAGGTAAGTTCCAAGACCTCATATCAATCATTTACCTATATCTTCAATTTAAGTTAGTACCTACAATAACTACTAGGCCGTAAATGATAAAACCCAGTAAATCAAGTTTTTGCTTAACCGTGAGATTTAATTAGTTTATCAGATTCGCCTTCACGTACATACAGTAGGTATAAACGATGTACAGCCCAGATTAGATTTATTTAGGTCAGTGTCTTTATGGCGGTAGTAAAACGGAGCTCGTTGCATTTGTAAAGTTAATATTAGAATAGGGATGTGGTGAAATAACAGTAGGGAGTCCTGCATCTGCAGGCGATCCAACTATGCTAAGTAGGCACTGTTCTCCTATATAATACAGATATTGGTGCAGTTTGATTAGTAAACGGCGTACGTACCTACGGTACGGCTTCGGAAGGACTTTCTCGTATCAAACACTCCGGTTGCGGAATGAGCTTTCGGCCAAGGCTTTTCCGAGGGTATGCAGTATTGAGTTCTTCAGAAATTAGTGAACCTATACATTTTTAGAGGCTCGGCAGCGCGCATGTAACACCCCTGGAATTGCCAGCGACCATAGGCTATATTTATTGCCGAATTTATCCTTGTTGTCCTTGTATCTAATAATTTTTTTGTAAGTACAGTCGCCACCACATACATAGGTACACTATAGGTGTTCAGAAATATCGGCACATGCACCCTAACGCCTTGAAAATAGAGGTGTGTTCCGATGTTTGTGACGTGCTTGTTTGCTCCGATGTATGTGATGGCGACTGTACCTACATGTTTTTTTGCGGCATCTATGCGAACGCTAATTATTAACATTGTTTCCTAAATTTGACAGGTCTCCATTTTCCGGTCGGCAAAATCTCGTTTTCCGAGTGCAAATCGGTCTCCTTTAGTCCATCTGTACTGCAATGCTTCCAAATTACCATATAGTGTGTGAATTCCATAAGAACATATATTTTAAGAGCTGAAAGTATAAGCCCTAATAAATATAATGGACCCGGAGACTCTATCTATACATCTCTCGGCTAATGTGTGCCCCAGGTATTGTCTTTGTTTTTCCTTTTTTCTTATGTATTCAAGTCATTTAATGTTAATTATTCGTATTTGTAAGCTCTGAAATGTGAATGAGGCCTACTTACAGAATAAATATTTGAATTTTGAATAAACGTAAATTGGCATCAATAATTAAAAAAAAACGTTTTTTTTCACACAAATTAATTTGGCACGCAGCGCTAACACAACAACAAACAAAACTAACAACTTTGAAACTAGGTCTGCCTCTCTGAAAGTACTACACTAAGTAAAAGTAACTAGTACCTACATTGCTGCACGAGAAAATTTAAAAAAATAATAAGCTCTCCATTAGAAAATGTAATTCTTATATTTTTACGCTAAAACAATTCACAGCACTTAAAGCTATCGTTGCTTATGTGATGTCACACGTTGTATAGTCTACATGTACAGAGCATCCATATACCAACTTATAACGAGTTATTAGATAAGATTAAATTACATTAATTTATTTCATGATATTATTGGTAAATTACAGTACTTTCTTTCTTTCCTTAAATAGTCAAAATTATTAGAAACTACCCTACGATCGTCATAATATCATCATCATTACTTAAGAGCCTTGCTCTTGTCGGTGGAGTAACCGCCACTTTTCTCTGTCCATTGCCAGCCTCTTGACTTCCTCATAATTATGACTCGACATCAGCTTTATCTTTTATTTGGCTAAGATATGTTAGCCTAGGCCGTCGTGTCATAATAAAAATACTCAAAATAACAATAATTGAATAACAAATCATAACATCGCATTGCATCGCTTGGTTGCCCACTGTTCCGGAATCCTTTAGTTATATTAGAGTATTTAGTTTTCGTTAGTGGCTTTACCAATGTACGAGGATTATTCCTACTCGAATTTACTAGTGATGAAGCTACCCTCGCTAGGAAAAATTTTGGACTGCTTTTAGTGCTTTCGATTGTTACTTGGTAATTTAATAGGTTCTAGGAATACCAAAATAATTTCAGTAATCAAATACCATAAGACTGCACCTTATACCTAGTGGGCATTTTCACTCAAATGGGCGACTTTTAGTTTTTTTCTCAGAATCGAGTTTTTTTTGGTTTTTCCTGTTCATGGGCACTCTTAATCCCGATAAATAAAAAAAACCGGCCAAGTGCGAGTTGGACTCGCGCACGAAGGGTTCCGTACCATTAACTGTTATTAATTTGTAGTTATTGAATAAATATTTTTGTATTTGTATCTATAAAAACGGCAAAAAACACGTTTGTTGTATGAGAGCCCCCCTTAAAAAAATATTTTATTTTGTTTTTAGTATTTTTTGTTATAGCGGCAACAGAAATACATAATCTGTGAAATTTTCAACTCTCTAGCTATCACGGTTCTTGAGATGCAGCCTGGTGACAGACAGACAGACGGACGGATGGACGGACGGAGCGAAGTCTTAGTAATAGGGTCCCGTTTTACTCTTTGAGTACGGAATCCTAAAAAGTGTTCCCAGTTTTTTATTCCACTATGTTACGTTTTTTTCATACATTCTGTATGGACCGTCACATCTATCTATCTATCTATTCAGCCCGTATCCACCCACTGTTGAGCATATGCCTCTTCTTTATTACGCCACTCTCCCCGATCCTGTGCTAATCTTATCTGTGGTACATTCCTGTTGAATCAAGGCTCAGCAGCAATGTGCCACAGGCCAACGTGGCAGGAAGAACTCACCAAGACACTCACATAGTGGAATCCTAAAAAAAATATGGAAAATTGGGGACACTTTTTTTCTTTATCGGGATCAAGAGTGCTCATGATTATGAACCGAAAAATAAAAAAAATCTAAATTCTTAGAAAAAAAGTAAAAACGCAAATTTTAGTGAAATCGCCCTAGTACATTATATTATGTCGTTACGTGGCGCGTGGGTGCGTGCGCCTGCGACGTCGAGTGCCACCTTACTGTCACACAACTCAAACTGCCTTAGTTAGGCCTCTCATCACTCAATCAATTCAATCAGTCAATTTACTATTGGCCTCTCACCGACTAGAGCGGCCTGCGGTGGCGATCAATAGTAAATATGACAATTAATGTCAAATTTACTATTGATCGCCACCGCAGGTCGCAGTGTGCTTACAAGTGCCCGCACAATATAATTCAGCCGCGCGCAATGATGAGTTGAACCAGATAGTTTGACTATTATGAATCCGTAATTAGAATGAAATTAGAGATGACACTTTTGCTACATTAATATGTCAAAGTTTATATGAACTGACAGTTATATCAATCCCAAACTCATCGGCCTCATTGCGGTTGAGTATTAGGTAATAAAATGTCATGTATCAGCTTAACCCTTTAACAAGCAAGAAAGATTAAAATTTATCCATAATTCAAGTCTCTTGCATAAAACAAAAAATTCTGTACCATAGAAAAATACAAAATAAGTTTCCGTCAAAAAATTCATTTTTGGTACAAGCTTTTACTGCCGACTGTACTTTTCTGCATACCATCATCAAGTACTCATTGAGAAGATTCTAACGAGCCCAAACTCGATGGTGATGTGTCGTTTTATTGCGGAGTTCCTATGGCCACCTTCCAGCTCCAGCATCAGATCAGCTCCAAGTCATCATAATATTGCATTTTCATGCGATATACATATGCTTGCAAAATTTCAGCTCAATTGGATAACGAAAAGTGACTGAAAAATGGATTGCAAATTAATATAAAGCTTGTAAAAAAGACCTTAACAGGTAGTCATTTTTGCCTTAAAATTTTTAAGTTGCCCTATAGGCTGTTACGAAAAACAAGTTACATGATTAATATCCTTTTATCTTTGACTTTAAAGTTAACTTTTTAGCACTAAAGATCATAAGGACAGTTAAAACAATATTGAAATATGAATTTTCTGACCTAAACATGGTTAAAAATTTGGTTGTTATGCCCGTGTTAAAAGTAGGACATGACATTTAAAAAAAAAAAGTGTACAGGAAAACCTATAGCACGTTCCATTTCAAAATTAGATTTGGTAAAAGGGACTTTTTTCGTCGGCCATTTTGGTTATATCACAAGTGGCTTAATTAGAGGCCCGATTGTCTCGAAAAAGGGCAGGGTTATTTTAACAATTAACGGAATTATCGGATTTTCTCGCGAGTTATTTATTTAAACGTTTTAGCCGGCAGTTTAATGGCGTTTTAGGCCGCTTGTACACACGTGTTTTTGCCGTGAAAATGAGAAGTTAAAAGTTAACGCACACAAACACGTCATCTGGTATCAGCCTGAAACTCCATAGTAAGGTAGGTATTTCGCATACCAGCGAAAGGTCGTTCTTATTAGGGTTCCGTACTCAAAGAGTAAAACGGGACCCTATTACTAAGACTCCGCTGTCCATCTGTCTGTCTGTCTGTCCGTCTGTCACCAGGCTGTATCTCAATAACCGTGATAATTAGACAGTTGAAATTTTCACAGATAATGTATTTATGTTGCCGCTAGAACAACAAATACTAAAAAATAAAATTAAATAAATATTTATAGATAATAGTACGGAACCCTTCGATCGCGAGTCCGACTCGCACTTGGCAGGTTCATTTTCACCACAGACGATGCAGTCAAAACTATACATCAAACATAGGGTGCAACAAACATCGTACCGAACACTGACACGAATAGTTTTTGACTAATCGCGAATTGGAATATACTTTACGTCACACCTGGCCATAAAGTAGCAATTACCGCACACTACGCGTGCGGAAAATCCCACTTCCTGGCCAGGGAGAGACGTAAAATTTTGTACTCACCACGGGCGGTACTAAAGAAAGCCTCAGATCGCATATTTATTTTCAAATACCTGCGATCTGTAATAATGTACTATAAACTGCACGGCTATCACAAGACGGCCGCGACATACTCTCGAGCTCTCTCGCACTATCCGTCTCTTTCTAAATGGTCTACTAAGAGAGAGACGGATAGTACGAGAGAGCTCGAGAGCCGTGCTGGTATTTTTGTCCAGAAACTCCGGGGAGAACCAATTTCAAAATCGTTCCGAATAGAAAAAAATGTAAATAAGCAAGCAGACTTTCTGTCCTTAGGGTTAGTGACCTTTTCCTGCCTCGTGCGTCATTTTACAGTTTACAATCCATTGTTACTTTCATTCATGTAACTCACTAAAACTTTTATTTCGTTGTAATGCCAATTTTCAGTTACAACTAGTGGTTCCAGTTCAAAGTTGCTTGTAGTGTTCTTACACGTATATTTTAACGGGATATAGGTACTTAAAAACAAACATGAGTAATCATCGACGACCGCTTTAGCCTAGTTGGTAGTGACGCTGCCTACGAAGCAAGAGGTCCTGGGTTCAAATCCCGGTAAGGGTATTTATTTGTGTGATGAGCACAAATATATGTTCCTGAGTCATGGATGTTTTCTATGTTTTTAAGTATTTTCATCACACTTGCTCATAAATGGTGTTATTCCTTGCCTGTATACAGAAGGAAAATGGCCTAAATTGTTCCTGCGGGAAATAATGGTTCCATGAGAGTAATGAGCTTGTGTGTGATCTGATTGGTTAAGCAAATCTGGACGGCAAGAATTCTGCTCTGTGATTGGTTGGAAAATAAAATAGAGCAGCAACAGCCCTGCAAGAACCACATGCTCCATGCTCTGTGATTGGTTGAAATATTGAAGCTCCGCCCTCCACTCGCACTGAATTAGAAGTGAAGTTGTCAATTTCGTCAACATTTGATTGATGCGCTTATATAAAACATAGTTTTTTTCTGTCTTTTGTGGTTATTTGTTTCCTCGCAAATGTGATGAAAAACATTGTGTATAACACGGGCGTAAGAATATTGCAAACTCGAGTCATCAAAAGCCCTCCGCCTTACGGCGTCGGGCTCCTGATAGACTCTCGTTTGCAATATTCCTCATTAAACAATGTACAAAATTTTATCTATATAAGTATGTTTATCTTCGTCTAGTAGGTACCCATAGTACGAGCTTTGCTTAGTTTGGGACTACGTCGATTTGTGTAAGATTGTCCGCAAATATTTATTTATTATTATTATTTATTATCATCTTCCTAGCGATTTCTTGGCCCTACACGAGCCCGGGGTTCGCTTTGGAAGCTTATCCCAAGATTTGGTGTAGGGTCTAGTTTTATGAAAGCGACTGCTATTTGATTGACCTTCAAACAAACAAATGAGTATACTTAGTTATATGTAATCATAACAATTGCGTTAATCTCCCAAGAGACATTGTCACGAGAAATGCACTCGAGCCAAGTTAAACCCGATTCTGCTTTCAGACATATACTAGTGTGAGATTCAGACGGAGTAATTAGATAACTAAACTAATTCTGCGCTAATGGCGTCATCCGAGACTAGTTGCGTCTGCGGTTTTGCTCGTCGGAGTTGTTTACAGGACTGGTTTGTATGAGTTCTATATTTATCTTTGGTTTGGCGATGCATCTGCTCGTTTTCTTCCTTGCGCTGCAATCGATCATTTCTGTTAAGGACCGTATCGGAAAGAAAGTAGACAACTTCAAAATGGTATTATTTTTATTATGTGTGAAAACTGATAATGAAACATAAAGAAACTGAAAAATGAGGTCTTTATAAAAAACTGTTTGAATGAATTCGTCGTATTGTATATATTTTGCCTGCAACCTAACCTAACCTAATTTCTGGACGATCACTTTTGACACATTTGATGATGCCCTGTTCAACTGAGGTGGCAGCTTTGACGTTTTTTTAGAGGTGTCGTTTCATGATAGACCAATATCGCTCAATTGGGTGAACTTCTGGGCAATTGGGAGTATTCATCTCCTTATCCACTACTTCTACCTTATCGGCTTGATACCATTCCTTCGTTGTTTTAGAGTAATGACAAGAAGCCAAGTCTAGCCAAAATAAAGTGCTAGTCCTGTGCTTCTTTATTAGTGGTAGTAATCTTTTCTGTAAGCACTCGTCACTGTATACCGTAGCGTTCAAAGTCCCTGTAGTGAAGAAGGATTGCGATCGCATACCGCATTGAAAAATCGCTTGCCACACTAATACTTTTTTGCCGAATTTCTCGATGTTGATGGCCTTATGTTTTTGAGTAACCTTCTATAAGCCAGCACCGTAATAAATTGAGGTCCTGGTAAGACTTTTAAGTCCAATTTGCAATAGGTCTCGTCATCCATTATAATGCACTGATTTTTCTTGGTCAATATACGGTCGTATAATTTCCTAGCCAGATTTCTGACAGCTATTGTTTGATTTTCATCCCGTTTTGGTTGTTTTAGTATTTTATAGGTTTTTAGGTTGTATATTAGTTTGATTCTTTGTTTAATAGCCGAAAAAGTTTTGGCTATTTTTGCCGCATCTCGAATTGAAAGGGAAGGATTTTGTTTAAACATTCTTACGACTTTGTTTTCTCATGCCAAGTCGGTTGTCCCTGGTTTTCTTCCAGATTTAGGCAAATCTTGGAGAGTACAGAAGTCACCAAATTTATTTATTATCTTGTGCACGCCCGCGGGACTCACCTCGTACTTTTTAACCAGTTTTCTAATCGTGATACCTTTTATTTTGCACCAATCGTCCAAAATATTGTTACGAACGTGTAAGCTAATTCGCCCCACGTAGAACGTTTGACAAAAGTAGTAATTGCTTTTGTTGCAATTAAAAGAAAATGATATAGTACGTTATTTAAAAAAAAATATGCCGATTTTATGTACGTACCAACTTTTAGAGATGCCTAATCGGTCCTTATAAGATTTATTAGTTCTTATACAAGTTGATAATTTATTTTTAAATAAATTAAATTAAAACTAAGTAAGTTATTTTTTTTAAATTGCCCTCGAGGCATTGTACCGAAGGTGCTGGCGGCATTTCCTCGCTGAATTGCAATGCTGATGCGTTGTGCGAGAAAGCCGCCAGCTTTTTCTGTTTATAGTTTTAATGTAGTATACTTATTCTCTCTGTGTTCTAATTAGTAATTTGTTATTGATATATTTGTAAACAGTACACTCTACTTAATCATTCTGAAAAGATATGTCCGGAAGCATATCTTTTACGAACTTAATTATTCCGAGAACCTCGCTCCTCCAAATAAAAGAAGTTTTGTTCCTTCAGGATATGATACTAACCTTTTTTTAAAGCGGCTCCTACTTGGGTGCTCGGACGCCCTCCACGTGAGGCACGCCAGATGTTTTGGTGCGCCTGCCTCCTACACCTGTTCAATAGCGGACCCCGCTGAGTCGGGTACGAGGAGATCATGGGTGCGGAAAATCCTGCACCCGGTGGCCGATCAGGTCTATGGTACCGCCACCGACCACGTCTCGGCCGCAGAGGATAGGGAAAGCGGTGCACCGTAATACCAGTATTCCTCTTCATCTGCAGTCCTTCTCCAACGCATCCTAAGTGCCCTCTTCGGGCCAGCCAGCAGCCCAAACAGGCCGACCATGGGTGGCTCTTAGCTTTGCCGTGTGTGACCAGTTTTCGGTTACCAAGCCCCCCGCCCCAAGAGCCTTGTCACATCTTCTGTCACTCACCTAACCTATTTATACATATTCTATAAAATCGGAGCCCAAAGTTTCGATTACCTGACCTCTGTTTTTTTTTCTATCCGAGAATATTAATTGATTTAACAAAGATTGTAAATTGACAAGACGGCAACATAATGCAATTTGTTTTACAAACCCATCTTCATTATTTCAGGACGCCCTTCCGTACCCTCAACAGTATTACACAGCGACATCTAATGTAATGTTCTGTCCATTTTGCATGTCCAGACCCTTTGAGGGGATGACCCGCGCGGCTAAGATATTATCTTGTACCCATTCGTTGAGAGCGAAAAAGTTTTAAACGCCTTAGAAGAGGGAGTTCACTTACAACCTTTTCACAGAAACTCCAGTTATCTTGTACCTCCTCTAGTAATAAAAGACATAAAAGTGTCATTTTAAAATATTTCGCGGCGCTAGCGGTTTTTTGGGAGGTTCTTTGTGCGTTGTGATATACTTTGATCGTGTGTTGGATTGCGGGTAAGGCTTTCGGTGGGATTTATATTTTTATTTTCAGTTTGAATACGAGTTTTAGATTATTGTTTGGAAGCAATGGAGCCGTGTCATATTTAATGCAACGTGCAATAGCAAGTACCGACAGATGATCTTATAGACGAAGAAAGAGAATCGTAGAGAGAAAATAAAAAAAAAACCGGCTAAGAGCGTGTCGGGCCACGCTCAGTGTAGGGTTCCGTAGTTTTTCGTCCGTCACAGTAAGTGTGTGAAATTATTTTATAATTTTTTTCAAAAACTATTCAACCTATCAAGTTCAAATTAATTTTCCTTGAAAGGTTTTATAAAGTTCTACTTTTGAGATTTTTTTCATATTTTTTAAATTTATGGTTCAAAAGTTAGAGGGGGGGGACACATTTTCTTTTACTTCTGGAGCGATTATCTCCGAAAATATTAACATTATCAAAAAATTATTTTAGCAAACCCCTATTCATTTTTAAATACTTATCCAACAATATATCACACGTTAGGGTTGAAATGAAAAAAAAAACACTTCCCAAGTTACGTATAGGGGAGGTACCCTAATAAAAAGAAAAAAAACACTTTTTATTTTACTACTTTGTCGGCGTGATTGATATACAAATTAGTACTAAATTTCAGCTTTCTAGTGCTAATGATTACTGAGATTATCCGCGGACGGACGGACAGACAGAGCGAAACTATAAGGGTTCTTAGTCGACTACGGAACCCTAAAAAGCCACCTTACTAGATAGTACTGAAATAGCGTCACATAGCTTGTGGTACAGTTATAGTTGGTAATCAGATTACCCTAAAGGAGGTAGACATTAAGTTATGAATTCATAACGTATTTCATGTCAGATGCTACTCAATTTGAATTCACGATAACAACCTAGAAACATGGTTTCGTGACTTACACGCTGTAGTAGTTAATGTCACCTGTTCGAAAGACCTGTAGGTCGATCACGTAACGCATTGTACGAACGTCGGGTAGGTCTAACTGTCACTTTTTATATGGAAAATTGACAGTTAAATCGAACCGACGCGCGTTCGGAACGTTACGTGTTTACCCCTCTGGACGAGATTATCCAGCAGAAGACTAATGTGACTGACATAGTTCAGAAGTGTAGCAAACTGAAGTGTTAGCGGAGGGTCACATCTGTCGCAGAAGCGATGGTCGTTGGAGTAAGCAGGTTTTCGAATGGAGGTCACGGCTTGGCAAACGTATTGTTGGACGTTGAACGCTCTCCGGCCAGATGGATCTGTGGCGTATCTTGGGAAGGAAGGGCCTACGTCCAGCAGTAGACTGCAATATTTGATTTGATTTGATTTATTTATCTCACAATATACAATGTCACTTAAAACTAACACTCAATCAATTTTAGGAATGTATATTGTGATCGTCAGTTATTTAACATATAACAAATTAAAATTTTAAATTATAATAACAAATGTTTTAAAGGGAAATGATGTACACAGGTATTTGTCAACATGTTACAAAATGATAATTAGAGAGTAAGATGTCAATGAATATAATATAGGCTGATGTATGTATGTATGTTCAAAAAGAGCTGGTGATACATACTTACATTACTTTTATGATTCTGCAGTAAGGTAGACGTCAGAGTGATCGACGCTGTACGAGTATATGGCAGGGGCACTCTATGTCAAAGTGACATGGCGTAAATTTGAATGAAGAAAATTCCCTTTAGTTCCAATTTAACCCATATTGCTTTGACATAAAGTGCCCATGCCCTATACTAGTACCGCGTCGAGCACTTGGACGTTTACCTTAAATATTTTGCAAACTCCAAGCGTTTTGGCTGATAACAGCAAAGAAATCGGACCACAAAAATCTACGCCGTTGTTTTGAAATGCCTCCAAATAACATTGCTTCCTAAGAAACTGTACATGACGTAGCACAGTTTAGGTACGAAAGAGGGTGAAATTGAAGAATCATGCCAGACCAATATCTGCAGTTTTATTTAAATTTAATTTTTAATCCCATTCCAAGTGAAGGGCGCGTCCGAACGCATTTGCGTTGGAGCGGACATTACAGAAATGTATTTTGAATGTCTAGATATTGCTCCAAGGCAATCGCAAAGGGGCTATTTGAATACATTTATTATGTAGTAGGTTTTGTCTAAACGTATTTCTTTATAGGACGTTTAGGTCAAATTGAGCATGTTTATGTTTACATCAAATTGTAATGTTATCTTGTGTATATATTTGCGTGTCGATATGAATAGATAAACAAGAAAATAAAGCTTATACTTTTGGTAAAATCTGACCGTGAATCCAAATTAAATTCATATTTTAATAATTTTAGAATGACAACGCATCAAATGACTCTCCTGCAGAGCGATTCCGTGAAAATGAAAACGTGTGTCATTTTCGCCATCAACCAATGACAGTTGATATTTACCATTACGCCGCCTGCTTGTTTGCCATCAACATGGTATTAAATGTCCAAAAACGTATTAAAATTTTAACCAGTACATATTAACTCTCGAATCATATTATAGTACTACAGGGGGGTAAACACGTAACGTTCCGAACGCGCGTTCGTACAATTTAACTGTCATTTTTCCATAGAAAAAGTGACATTTAAATCTGATTGACGCGCGTACAATGCGATTTTTTTCTTATTTTTTATTAAATCAGTATCTTTTAATTTAAAAAGTATGATTCTTAGCCACTATGGGAATCCTTGGTAGGTTTATATGATAGCTGGCGAGATTGCGTGGATCGATCTGCATTAACAAACTTTTAATATAACACTATTATTAATTATAGGTATGTACTTATATTATCTATCTACTTAAGTTAATAACAATTAACAATTTAGTTTACAGTTTAAATTGAGATTCACATTCCAGGTAATATTTTTTAAGTAACGAGTTATATTACCCCGGGTTATCAATTATACCTAATAAGTCATTCAGCATATACTTAGGTAGACTATTAAGTATATCAGGTATTAAACAGGAGTTACGTAGGTGACCGGGGCGCAAATTTTTTTCAAATCGTTACGTGATCAACCAGCAGATACTAAACAAATTTTACCCGCATCCTAAACAAACATAATCATAATTGCATTTCGCAAACATTCACCAAAGCTTTGCTTTGTAATTACAAAGAAACATATCCTTAATAATTTCATGGCCACTTAGCGACAAAATACCCTTTGATCCCCGATCGCCCCACAATCAATAATTTAAAAAAAAAACTAGAAAGAGCGTACTCGAAGTACGAACTCGTATACGAAGGGTTCTGTTTTGCCGTCACCATTTAATATTTAATCACTTTTAAAATAAATAAATAAATACATAAATAATTTATAATAAATAAATAGTAGGCGACAGTCTTACACTAATCAACCTAAAAATGAAATGAAATGAAATGAAATGAAATGTCGTTTATTCACATTAACCTAGTCCCATAGTAAGCTCAATAAGGCTTGTGTTGTGGGCATTAGACGACCATATATTTATTAGATATAAATACAAAATAAATAGGAATCGCACAAAACCACGCTCGCGAAAAACATCGCAAATACGACCTGGCTGCAGAAGATCTTAGAGCCTCATTTACTCCCCTTGTGGTCTCCTGTGATGGCATCGTCGGAATGGAATATGAATCCTTTATAAAGAAAACATCTCTAAAGCTATGTGAAAAATGGTCCAAACCATACTCACAAATAATAAGCTGGATCAAAGTCAAAATACAAATATCTATCATCAGAGCGGTCTCTATGAGAATTAGAGGAACGAGAAGAAGAATAGGAAGATTTGGATGCGAAGACGGCTGCGGAATACCCACCATAGAACACTAGATTCCTCTTCTTTTTTTATGATATTGTATGAGTTAATATTGTATTATTTAACGCAATAAACTATTAGTCACACACACACAATAATATAATGATGCACTGAAAAAAAAAAATATATATATATATATAGGAAACATCCAAGACTCCGAAACAAATACATATACATGCTTACTTAGGTATAACAATTTAAACTCTCGTGCTTTGTACACATATATATGTTTCTAGAAGTACTTACTATGTCTGACCTACTTAAGTGTTTCTAGAAACATGACATTAACAATAGGTAATAATATGTTTAATAATTAAGTAATATAGATGTTAACATAGCTATCACATACTAACCATAAATATATGAGTCTAAGTTACTTGAAGTAAATGATAAATAAATAAAATAACATATTACCTAAATAAATGTCGCGTTAGACCCGTGTAAAACAATAATTAAAATATGTAATCACTTGCTGCTATTATGTACCGAATCAGAATAAAAAAAAGAAAAAACAATAACATATTGGTGAGATTATTTCACGTGGCTGATATTTTATAAAACTGTCATTGTATTTGGAACCTTCTACATTTACCACTAGAGTTGCTTTTTGAATGGCCTACTTTGATACAATTCGACCAACAAAAAAAAATCTCAACTACACGGTTAAGTCCCGTAAAAGTAATGTGTGAAAGTTTTAAATAATATGAAGGTGGGCAGTTTGGCAACCCCCCTATTTTGAAGTGTCTACCTACTACTGTTCAAAAAGTACAGCTCGATGACATTCAGACAGACGGACAGACCGACGGCGGAGCGGAGAGTAATAGGGATTAGGTAGTAAGGCTCCGCTGTCTGTGTGTCCGTCCCTTTTTGGATACGGAACCCCAATATACGCCACACGTCCTGTTAACATGGAAAATTTAATTCATTTCAAAGTTGCCAGCCTAATTCGTTTACCCATTCGGCAAATTAAATAGATGGGTAATTTGGCAACCCCATTAGTGTCCGACGGTGGGGGGAGACCAGGGGAAGTCAGATTTATGCGCGAGCAATGGTGCCCAAAGTTTGTACTCAAGGTTAAGCGAAGCCATGCGTTGTACATGCCCCCTTATTCGTAAAATTTATGAAGTTTCTGTTGACTTTAATGTCAGCCACTTTCCTAAAAACAGAAATGTCAAAGTGACATATAAAGATAAACTAGTTGAGGCTAAGCAACGCTACGTGCCGGCCATTGTAGCTTTCGGCTGATATGATGATGATGATGATGAACGCTACGTGTGCCATGCCGTAATGCTTAGCATGATTCTACTTTGTTGCGGAAATCGTCATCATAATAATGTATTTATTATATATTTTTAATAATCTAATTTTATTACTGTAATTTCTTTAATAATGTCTCTTGACATGTAAATTGTTTTTATTTATTCACAATATGTAGTTAAAATTTGTAACACAATAATTACCCATAAAGTCTTACCCACCCATGTGCATAAAAATGTCTTTACAAATAAATAAGTAAGTATGTGTATGTGCATGTAGGTATGTGTTTCTGTCCTGCTACTTTCGTAAAATCACGGCTATTTGCCAAGCAAGGGACCGATTTTTGACTTTCGAGCGCTCGAATCTTTCATTCGAAAACGGACGAAAATTACTAAACGCTCTTTTGAAATAGCGATAGAAAATTGAAAAGCGAGTGGTATTGACCACTCGTATTTAATTATATCGGTAGAAAGTTAGTGCCTGCAATTTTGACACTAAAATCGTATTCACTTTTATTTAATTTTCGAGCGCTCGAAAGTCAAAAATCGGCCCCCAAGAGTGCAGCTGTAAAAAAAACATGTCGGATTGTAATTCGACATGGCATAAGCGACAGTCTAATATCAAAACTTTTAGCACCACAGTAACCTATAGGGCATGTTTGATACTTTGCTCCAATGTTATAATTTCGGTAATCCATTTATATGGCAACCGAAAGTTGGCGTTATTTAATGGATAGCCAGGCCAGCAAAGTTCATAGGTGCGAGTTAATTCGGGAATCGGTGGTTGTTAAGTGCAAAGTTTGGGTAATTTAGGGAAAATGGTGCGCTTGGCTTGACAGTGGGCCTTGGGGGTTGAGTGCTCGTCAGAATGTGATATGCGAAAGGAATGGTAATGTTTAAAGGTCAACTTGGATTTAGCGGTGACCTTCTTAGAGTTGTTGCGCGTTTTTTTTTTGTTTTATGTCGTAATAATATTTTTGAGCGATAATTGTTTTATGTTGCAGCGCCAATTAAAGGTTGTTTTTTTGTCCTCGGTCTGCTGTGTGTCTTTGTGCTATGATCTTGGTAACAATGGAATAAAATAAAGACCTATATTAATCTGAGATTACACAGCTAATCTCGGAATTACCACTATTATGGTTCGGTTGAATTGACACTAAAAAAGTACTAAAATAATACCTAGGCAACACAACATAGAAGCCTATGAAACGAATTAAATACTATATGCCCACGCGTCTCCATCCGCCTGGGACAAAGGGCCCAACGGAATAAAATGTAGCCTAAGATATCAATTCGTCTGGTTGATGTTTTAACTGGTGACCGAAGAGCTGGTGGCTTTCCCGCGCAACGCGTCAGCATTGCAAAAGGGAACTTGCATCTTTTTATTTTCTTACGGAAATCAAAAGTATAATCCAGCATTAAAACAACTGTAGCACTAAAACTTTCTTATGGTTTATTTTTCTGATGTTATATGCATTTGAAATCTGCACGCGCCGGCACCCCCCAAAACGCTCCTCCTATCCTCCTGCCTACATTTGTACCTACTTTGGGTAGGATATAAGTAACAAAAAAATCTGCCGGCTTCTTTTCTACTGCAACTCGTTATTTAAGTGTCAAACTTCGTCACAAAATATAAACGTCAAAAGCTATAAGCCATTTTTGAAAAATGGCGCCGGAAAATAAAATTTGTTGTCAAAGCCCTGTTGCAATGGTCATTTTGATTGATCACATGTAAACTTTTTATTCAAGGTTAGTTAACATTCATTTTGTCTAGTTTCACACAAATAAATAATCATTTTTACATACCAGACACCTATTTACTGAAAGTAAACCAATATTTTCGAAATATTACGCCACGATGTCTTATGTTCTCTGGAAAGGACAAATGTAGGTAACTGAGTTCGAAAACATGTTAGAATTAGTTTAATTTGGCTATATTACATATGTACTGTGCAAAGGACATAGGAGAATATGCTTATATTTTTAGTTTATGTGTAATGACTTTAACAAAAACTTACACAAACATAGCAAAAAACCTAAATGGGTCTTGAGAGATGACTCTGACAACTCTTTAAAGTATATTTCACCAGTAATGACGGAAAACTGCTACTGCCGAGTATACTACACCTTGGTCATCACTAGACTTTGAGAAGATTTGTAAAGCGTTATTTAGACATGAGACGTCATGAAAATGTTAATAAACTCAGGATTTGAACACATAACTCTATTTGGTTAAACACAATTGTTTTTCAATAAGTGTGAAAAGTGGTGGCATAGTAAAAATTCATGAAATATTATTAAAAAACGTCAACTTCGCGTGATATCACAACAAATTTCAGTTTATATTTAAATAATATTGATGCAATTCACCACAGAAACATTGCAGGGTGGCATACGGCCAAATTATTAAGCAGATTTAGAAAATACAGAGTAGATTTAGGTGGATGTCTCTCTTATGTCCTTTACAAAGGACAATTGCAGGCAAGAAGGTAGAGTAAAAGTAGATTTTATAATAACTTAAACAAAACTAACGAGATTCACTTTCATTCAATAAACGGTCAACGTTGCTGAAGATATTATTGTCTACAATTTCGTTCTAATTCGATTATTTTAATTTTACTGACATATAATGTTTTATGTACGTTGTAAAGGACAACTCAATAAGGCGCCGATGTACTTTGTAAAGGACATAGTGAAAAACTACAAAGAAAAACAAGGGATTTTTTTCTTTATTTGTCCTAGCCATTTTACGTCCTAAGTAACATAATTTGAAAGTTTCAATAGGATATTCCAAAAACCTCTGGTAGGCAGGAGGCTATATTAAACTGGCTTACGCTATGACGTCACAACATATATTTTCGGCGCGTTTATTATGGACTAATTAATTCATTTGCAATTATCTCCACAACATTTGCATATAAGTCTATACTTGTCATACAAAATATCATTTCTAATTCAATATTCTGTGTAACTGTTGTTATTTTATAGAAAAAATAAAAAATTTTTTTCGTCATTTTAACGTGAGATAAAACTAATGTAATCGTTTTTTTTCTTCTGTATGATATTTCTACGTATATCCGCATCCATTCATCATATCAGCCGAAAAACGTCCACTGCTGGACATAGGCCTCCCCCAAAGAGTGCCACAATGGCCGGTCCTGCGCCACCCGCATCCAGCGGATTCCCGCAACCTTTACCAGGTCATCAGTCCACCTACCCACGCCGCGCCTTCCGGTACGTGGTCGCCACTCGAGAACCTTTCCGCCCCAACGGCCATCGGTTCTACGTGCAATGTGCCCCGCCCACTGCCACTTAAGTTTAGCAATTCGGAGGGCTATATCGGTTACCTTGGTTCTGCTGCGGATATCCTCATTTCTGATGCAATCGCGCAGAGAAACTCCCAGCATAGCCCTCCCCATTGCCCTTTGAGTGACTTTGAGCCTTCTTATGAGGCCCATAGTAAACGACCACGTTTCCGTGCCATATGTCATCACTGGCAACACACACTGGTCAAAGACTCTCGTCTTGAGACACTGCGGAATATTGGACGAAAAGATGTGCCGTAGCTTCCCGAATGCTGCCCAGCCGAGTCTAATTCGACGATTGACCTTTTTCTCAAAGTTGGGCCTACCTAACTGCACGCATCCAATGAGTCCAATTTATTCGAAATTGAAGTCCAATGCAAGTTCCATATTCAGCGCGGAAATGCCGCTTGCATCCTTCGGTACAACGCCTCGTAGGCCTTTTTTAGATTCAACTTAGTTTTAATTAAATTTAGTTAATGTTAATTATCATCTTGTAGGTATATAAATTTGTTTTTTTTTATTCCGAAGGTCCATTCTAAAGTCTGAAGAAAGGTTTTTTTAATCGGATGTATAGTTCCGCAGATTACCCAGCCACCAAACTTACAAAGCTAACATTTTTCAGGCATTACCTCTTTATTATTTGCATAGGTTGTCTCTCGTCTCGTCTAGCTTTATATTCAAACCCATAAACCCCATTTGTTACACAGTTTAAATGCATTAGTTGAGTGAATTAAGTTTTTTGCATTCATGGTTGCAATGAATGGGCTGGCCACTCGCCAGGGCAACAGCGCTTTTATACAGAAAGATCACTGTAGTGAATATAGGCAAGAGAAAATGGCAGCCGTTACTTTATATAAATTTCCATACGGCTTTCATGCTGATCGCGGCAAGGAGTATTATTAACCAACTTCAAAAAAGGAGGAGGTTCTCAATTCGTCAGAATCTTTTATTTTTTATTTATGTTCCCTGATTATTCAAACGCCTGCACCGGTTTGTTTTTTTTTTGGAAATGGTATCCTTCCCATGGACATCAAATAGAATCGTGGCCCTGGAAATGCATTTTTCCGTCGAAAATTCAATGTGACCCATCCATTTTTCTTGTTTTTGCAGATCATACCTGTGATGAAATGATAATTGAAGTTACTTACATTTTAAAAACCCTTATACAAATACAGAAAACTGAATAAGCATGCATTCGGTATATTTTCCTTGGTATAGCAATCTCGGAAAGCCCCCATTCAAATCTCAACGTATCTAGTTTCAGCCACTTAGCTGTATTATTTTTTCACTTAACAGCAAAAATAATGGCACCAGTAGTTTAACTTCACTTTTTGCGCACCCGGGATTTTTTACTTTATCAGATTCAATAGCGCCCATTATTTTCAGTAGGAAAAACCCAAAAGTTCAAACTCTGAAAAAAGTTAAGGCTCACTTTTTAATGAAAACGCCCAGGTAACTCGTATTTACCGTAACTTTTCAAGAAATCGCCGCTTTTGGCTTTATCGACTACGCGTGTGTGGGCGGGCGAATCTCCTAGCGTTTACAGCTCAAGATTATTTCAGCACAGGTAAAAAATACCGCGGAAACATTGATCAGAAAAAAACTCACTACCGGTATTGGTATACGTCTTCATCAAAAGTGGACTCTGATATTCGTCTCTTTTCATTGTATTTGCTGTCAACGACAATGACGAAAAAAAAACACCTTAAAAACGCTAAATATTCGGACGTGGGCGCCACTCCACGAATATTCTCATACAGATATTAAGTCAGTCTTTCGTAGTCAATAAGTGCAGGTTTCCAGAACATGTACCTACATAATAAATTATGATTTGAACATATAAGTAATAAGTTGATCGATCCATACAGGTATGTAATGTATGTGTCGGCAGCCGATCGTAAAATCCGGCAGATCACAAAATTCCTAGGCATATCGTGAAACGCCGCTATTTCATGATTTGACTAAATTACATCCGCCATATAAATAAATAAATAAATATTACGGGACAATCTTACACAAATCAACCTAGGCCCACCACGGTAAGCTCAATAAGGCTTGTGTTTTGGGTACTAGGCGACGATATATATAATAGATAAATACATATATATATAATTCATTTATTTCAACCAACTTGGATCATACACTTAAATACTAATACAAAGACTATAAAAAATAAAATTACATGTCAGGATTAGTAGGTAAATTTCATCTTACATCTAAAGTGTTAGTAGACATTATTTTCCAATACATGCAGTGCACTGCAATGGTTTAGGTAGGCACCATCCAACCTATAGATAGGTACTTATATATATATATATATATATACATACATATATATATAACATCCATAACTCGGGAACAAATATTCGTGATAAACACACAAATAAATGCCCTGACCAGGATTCGAACCCGGGACCTCCAGCTTCGTAGACAGAGTCACTACCAACTGGGCTACGGAGGCCGTAAAAAACTTAACGTTTAACGATTTTTCTAATGACGTTTAGGCAGATCATGAAATTTCTAGGCATATCATGAAACGCCGCCATATCGTTCAATACTCGCCGTTACACGTAAGTAGGGTTTGCAAAAAAGTTTTCCGCTTTTTTTTTTAATTACCTCGAACTATCCGCGATCCGAGTCGGTTTTGCCACTAAGTCCCTGTTGTGAAAGAAAAACTTTTACTTTATACCTACACTTTATGCCTAGGAATTTCGTGATCTGCCGGATTTTTACAATGTGCCCGGTATAGAGCTAGGAATATCGACGAATGCGTTGCTCTAATCGATCTGCCGTATTTTTTATCAGGCACATCATGATATGCCTGGTCAACTTTTCGCCAAATCATGAAATGGCGGCGTTTCACGATATGCCTAGGAATTGCGTGATCTGCCTGATTTTACGATCGGCCGCCCACATATGGATCTAGACAAAAAATTGGGCCCTTCAATATCCAAAAACTTAAGATATATTACGTCCACAAGAAAGACTGAACACTAACACAATACAAAAATATGTTTTTAAGACATAATTCCCACGCTGACGGCGCTGACCCTGTGAATTTAATTCCATCTTTGACTTCTATCATGCAAGTTAAAATACTACTCATAATATTTTAACTGTATAACAGGACAGTTAAATAATTTTATAGTATAGTGGACAATTTAGTGGATGGAAATAAAGGAAAATGGATGAATCTAGTTAGTCGGCTGTCTAGACGAGTGGTTGTTTTTCACCTCTTTATTACGCGTTTTCGCGCCTATTTTATGGCTACGAGGGGATTATTAAGTTACAATGGGCACTTTTTTGCTAAGTGATGGATATTTAATTGCTAAAATGAACCTTGCATATTAATTTAGCCTTTTTTAAGGTTCCATGGCTAAAATGGTGAAAGGGTTATTAAAGCGTCCTGTTGTCCGTCTGTCTGGGACTATTGCAACAAAACATATTAGAAACTATTTAATTTAAAATTAGGCACCATTAATGCGTCTTTTGATAATATCTCCGAAACTCAATATTCTAGAACTATTGTTGTGTATTGTCGGTAAATACTTTTTTTTAGCTCCTAAGTATATGGCCCTTGGTTGCCAAAAGGTTGCCGACCCCTGCTCTAAATTGAAAGTTTAGTAACCATACTTTGAACATCGAGGGCTGTAATGCAGCCGAAATAGCTGGACAGCTGGACAGCGAGACATCTGGACATATGAAAAAATTTTGCTCCAAGATGAAACGAAGAACGTTGGCTTCGCTCGCTTGTTCAATAATAACTTAACAATATTCTACGAATTCATAGCAAAAAAAAAGCTATTGTAAATATTTCCCCAACTCGCCATCACACTCGAATCCACAATAAACATTCAGGACTAGAGCATCACATTTTTTAATTAAAACGTACACCGCGCACAGCGCGCGAACAAATTGACAATATTAAACATGGCCGCCAAATAAATACATAATTCGAAATTCAAAATTCAGGGTGCCATGACTGTTTGAACGGGTAACGGCGATTCGTCAGAATTAGTGCTGATTGGCAGAGAGAGCGATGACGTCATCAGTATGTAGTCGAACGGAACGATAGCATCGAGGTTTATTGTTTGAAGAGGACTGAACTAAGACTTCGAGGTAGATTCCTGAAGACAAGATAAATTAATGCATTGATAATATTTAGTACCTATGAATAAAAAAATATATGCAATTTTTCACAGCTTAGTAATGTAGGAAAATAGACCACAGCAGAATGTACATTGAAAACTTAGAATAATAACGCCTAGAAACGCAGTTCATGCGCAACGGTGAGGCCACTAAAACTCGGCCATAAATGGCCCAGTACGCCGATCGGTGGAACAAAATTGGTGCGTTTGTGTGCGTATTGGCGCGTGTGAATACGAGTTGATCACAACAACATGAATCCATTTTATGCCTCACGCTTTGGCGCGTCGGCCGTATGAAACTATTCTTCTATGCGTTATTATTCTAAGATTGAAAACTATTGACAACCTATTGAAAGTCGTTTTTCTTTTATTTCATTCAATTTAGATCAAAATAAATTCCAGTGCGTTTTCTAAATAATTTAATTAATAGTACCTGTTCTAAGTAAGTAATTTCAATAGGTACTTAGAATTTTTTGTAACGTGAGCGACTTGAGTATTTTATATATGAAAGCAAAAGGATTCATAAAATACATCCAAGAAAGCTTTCTTTTATACTTACGTATCCACAGACAAGTTAAAATCGTTCTTCATCTTATTTATTATATATTATGTGCCAATATAACACACAGACGAACAACTTCCCACACTTTAAATAAGTTAGTGGTTTAAAATAACAAAGTAGGTAAACAACTAACTGACAACACCAAATAGACAAACAGCCGTTACAAATTTGAACTCCGAACTACAAGTCGAATCAGTCAGCGCGGATTGGCGGGCTGAGGGATGACGTCATCAATCGTCGACGCTCGACCAACCGCAGCTCGCCGCCAACCAATCACAGTAAATTACTGGTGCCGCTATTTTTGTCAGCTCATAAGGTAATGAGAGCGGTTTTAGAACGGATTTAGTACGTAGCGCGTTGATAGGATATAATATATGGGCATTTTTTATTTTTCTTGTACCTTGTTGTTTTTGGCGTATCCAGTGCCTTTGATACCCTACAAATACGAAAAACCTGTACTTGTAGCGATTTTAAAACGTCAATAATATAGCTAAATCGTATAAAAACCCAAAAAACCTATCATTTAGCATTTCCATTTTCTTGGTTTTTCTGGCTGCCGACCCTCGATTTTTGCCTGTCCACCTGCGGAAAGCCAACTTCAAGTATCGATTCGAAGTATTAGGACTTGTATATTGTGCCTGGAAATACTTGTTTCTGATAGTAAAAAACATGAATTTTCTTAAATCAACCTTATGTTTATCGCGCTAAGGTATTTTTTACATAATAAACTAAAATTAATCTTTTTCACATTCCGTTACGATGATTTTGTGGGAACGAGGTATTTTTATTACCAAATTAGGTGTTTATTTTCATCTAGCATCACATACCGTTACGTAACATCATTCGTTTTGTTTACAAACTGTCAGTAGTGGCTAGAAATCGCGCGCGAACGCGGTGCGTCGAGTGGTGGACCCAAAACTAGTGTGCTGGTTCCGTTACGAGATTACGAAGGTTCCTATA
Source organism: Epinotia brunnichana (assembly GCA_963854355.1). Taxonomy (NCBI): domain Eukaryota; kingdom Metazoa; phylum Arthropoda; class Insecta; order Lepidoptera; family Tortricidae; genus Epinotia; species Epinotia brunnichana. Next base: position 10,487,673 of record OY977959.1, read on the forward strand.
ATTTTTCTGGTAATGCGACTCAATTATCTTAATCTGTCATTATCATTGAACATGATTTCAGTAAAATACTATTACAATTGTTAAAAACAGTACATTAAACACGTGTATTAATCTGCGAAGTATTCGTTCCGTTATGTCCATTCCGTTACTATTTGTATGGTAAAGCTTAAGTAATGGAATGACTCTTATTCAAATAAAATGGTACACTTTGAAAAAAAAATGCCCATATACCTAATAGATGTCGTCCTAGCCGTACCTATATACCCGAAATGGACGATGGTAAATTCACATTACTAAATTACGAGTAAGAAGTATCAGAAGACTAATACATTCTTGACGTCTAATGTCATTTATAATTTAGTCGTGTTATATCGGTGACGTCATGTGTCAGTTTCAGTACAATATTTTGACAGGTAGTGGTAAACAAGCTGGTGGCAAACAAAAATTCCGTATACGCGAAATTGTAGGACAGAAAATATGACATTGTATCTAAATCCCACTTGCGTTATTATCTATGTATACATCCTGGTCACTTATGTGTACTGTATGTGTGGGTGAGTCCCTTTATTCTACCTCTATGATTTAGTAGTTTTTAGGGTTCCGCACTCAAAGAGTACAACGGGACCCTATTACTAAGACTCCGCTGTCCGTCTGTCTGTCTGTCCGTCTGTCTGTCTGTCTGTCTGTCTGTCTGTCTGTCTGTCTTTCTGTCTGTATGTCTGTCACCAGGCTGTATCTCATGAACCATGACAGTAAACACAGTTGAAATTTTCACAGGTTTATGTATTTCTGTTGCCGCTATAACAACAAATACAAGAAAACTGATTTTTTTAAGGGGGGCTCCCATACAACAAACGTGATTTTTTTGCCGTTTTTATACATAATGGTACGGAACCCTTCGTGCGCGAGTCCGACTCGCACTTGACCGGTTTTTTTAATACTACGAAGGTGAAAAAAGGCATACGGTCTGCCTGGTGGTAAGCAGACGCCCTAGACGCTTGCGATTCAAAAAGAATCACAAACGCGTTGCCGACCCTTTGTCGATTTAAGGATCCGTTGTTGATGAGGCATGAAAGTGGGTCTCACTCTCATCGTCTATGCGTAGACAACCACTTATTCTTGCCTATTTTCTTGTGAACTAGCTTTTAATTTACAAATGTATTCATTGTGACCTTATCATGGTAATAAATGAAGGTCCAGGAATAAATCCAAGAAGACTGGAACTAAATCGTCGCTATCAGTCTTATCGTCTGCATCTTTGCTCTGCCTATTTTCCAAGTAACAATTTCATTACAATAGGGAACATTACTGCAATGTACTGCCGCCAGAGGCAGCACTACCACTAATAGTAAAACAGTATAGGAATATAGGGATTCACACACACATGCACAATGGGCTTGTGACCTTAAATTTGTTTACGATGCCATTCGAACCAGTTTTTGTAGATGAACAAATGTTTGTATGGAAGCAACTACATTTAAAGGACATTAATACCCAAAAAATCGAGTTAAATACGGACTTCGCTGTCAGCAGCCGAAACGCTTCATACTGATTGGCTTTAAAGTATGACGTCACACCGTGCAATTTGTAGTAACAGTTGCATGGAAAATGAAGTAAATTGCTGTTTCGGTCGCGAAATACTGCGTTTAGGTCCATAGTTGTCATACAATGTTTTTTTCTTTAAAAGCGTAAGGATTCTATTGGCACCTTTAAATTTACTCTTGGACAATAAATAAAAAATCTTTTTTTTCTAAACTTTCAAGGTTCATATCTTTTTATGATTTGAATTATGATTTGTAATGTATACTTTATTACAATCATTTGATGGTTTACTATCCATTTAGCAACACGACGTTATCAATTTTAACACAACGCAACAAGCCTATTGATTGTCAAATGAGTGACAAGGATGCTTGCATAGACAATACCGCAAGTGGGAACGAGATACAATGTCAACGCTGCTAGTGTCGCCACCTACGAACAGATTTGCGTAATGTTCCCTATTCCGTTTGATTAGTACGTCGCACTCGCACATACGATTTTTGACGAACGCTTTAGCCTAGTTGGTAGTGACCCTGCATACGAAGCAAGAGGTCCTGGGCTCGAATCCGGGTAAGGGCATTTATTTGTGTGATGAGCACGAATATTTGTTATTACTGAGTCATGGATGTTTTCTACGTATTTAAGTATTTATTTATCTATATAAGTATAAGTATGTTTATCTTCGTCTTGTACCCATAGTACAAGCTTTGCTTAGTTTGGGACTGTACAGGCGAGCACGTACATTGTTTAGAGCTACGCTTCCTGCGTGCTCAAAAACTGCATTATGTTAAGGTTATATTTAATAAGCCAATGTGCAGTGCGTGACCGCGGAAATTACGACCGCGCACGTATAGTATTAATCTAGCATGTATATATTAGCGTAAGAATCTTGAATAAAGTTGATTTACACTCCAACCCTATAGGCAGCGGTTTTATTCCGTCACTGCGCGGGTTTAGATATTAAGTACATTATATTGTAAGGGACTTACCCTTACAGGGACTAGGTCGATTTGTGTAAGATTGTCCAAAAAAAAAAAAGTATCATTTGGCACAAATGGAAAATCGTCAACATAAAATGACCATTTTGAAATTGGACGAAAAGTAATACCATCAAAAAAAGCGAATATGATCCTGACGCAGGAGGGAGCATGTGAACAAATTTCACATATTTCATCAGAAACTTTTAGGAATCGAGCCTTAGGCTGAATATACACAAGAGATTTGAGAAGGTAGGCCAAGAAAATTAGATCCAAAATAGACGTTTTGAGGAATTCATTCCTATAAAGCTGGAAATCGTTTTAATACCTTCATTTGGTCCTAAATTTGGTCCGCCCCAAGGGCGAGTCCACGCGGACACACACCCCCCGCACTGTCTCATAAGCAAGACGTAAGAGTGCAAACTCCGACTTACAAAAATACCTTTCGTTTTTCGCTTCCCATAGCGGAATTTCACTTTCCTTTTCCTTGGAAATACTTACCCAATTCCAGTCAGAATTTGAATAAAAGTCCTAGAAAATGACACCGGTATAGGCAAAAAACTAGTTTTTTCAATACAGTGGTACTATAAATATATGTAAGTATCTACTTCGTCGAGATTGTATTTTTTTTGACATAACGCACGAAGATTTTTGAAAATGTTTTTATATCTATATGTAGTGGGCATTAGTGGCTTGTCACGATATTTTTTTGTAGGTGTACCTGTGCAAAAGGTGTCCAAAAAATAATAAAACAAAATTAAAAGTAGATTTTTTAAGGAAGTTTAAGGACATGGTGTTGATTAAATATAAGCACTTTATAGCCTATTCTATTTTTATTCATGAGCATATTGTTTGGTAACTCTATCTTGAACAGTTTACCTATTATGACACTTTAAATGACAACCTGATTTTTTTATTCAATTCAATTCAATTCAAATTATTTATTTCAGACTATATCCATATCATGTTAGTAACAATAAAAACTTATAGAACTATGTTAAGGTAAAAGTTTAAATTAAATGTCATATTAAAAAATTACAAATGTCACAAAATAATTACATACTATAATTAGAGAACGCTCAACGACAGATGTACACAAATGTATGAATTGTAATTGGTGTGATTATATATACATGTCACTTAAAGTAGTCATTCATAGTCAATTGACGCTGATAAGTCACATACCTACACATTGCATTAAATTATACACTGAACCTCTTGAGCCCATGTGCAGGGTGTTCCAGTGTCTCCAGACTGCGGAAGCCGGACTGTTCCAAATCAGCTGAAGAAGGCTGTTGGAACTATCACGCACACGACGCATGAGGGACGCGGACCTGTTTCTTACAATGGCACTGAAACCGTCGACCCGTGCCTCTGCGAACATCCCAGATGCGCTGCAGTACCGTGACAGTCACATCAACCCTCTGAAGCCGTTGTTATACTGGACACGCAGGGCATTGAGCGACTTTTTAGTGCAGTTCGTCCATAGGCTGCACGTGTAAAAGGATTGACAAAAAGCCTTAAAAAGGATCTTTTTGACATATGCACAAAAGATCCCACTGGGTCGAAGTGCATCCGAAAGGGCCCTCACCTAGATAAGATAAGATAAGATAAGATCTTTTTGACATTCCCGTCACAGCGTGCAAACCTACGTGACAGCATGTTACATCTAACCGCCAAAGCACAGATTATATAATAGTTCGGCCAAAGCCCTGCGCTCCCTCTCGACATCTGCATCATCCTGGAGGTTGTTAGTGACCCAGTGCCCGAGGTACTTAAACCGCTACACTCTGGTAAAAGGAGCCCCGATTATATTATCCTAAATTACTCAAAAACAAAAGAAGATCGTGAACTGATATTAAGCATGGAGTGTTCTTAGGACCTGCCAGTACACCCCCTAAAAGAATCATCAAATCTCTCGACGGGGGCCACTCTCACTAGCTTAGCCTGCTAGACCCCTTTTCCCAGTTCCTTACCTTATCAGAACTTTGATTTCGATTATACCACTGAACCAAATTTGAAATTTTAGATATTCATTCGACGCAGAATTTGACCCTGTTTAATATTGGTTCGAGTACATTTTCCGTCGGACGCACCGTTTTTGTGCTACATGCAAAGAACTGAAAAAAGAGCCAAAATTTCGCGGTTATTGGGCACTCAAAATTTTAGCACACCTCCTGGGATGGTCCAAACTCGGATTACATGCATTTAGGACCAAATGAAGGTATTAAAACGATTTCCAGCTTCATGGGAATTAATTCTTCGAAGAATTCTAATTTTCTTGGCCTAAGGTGCGAAGCTATGGATGAATATATTTGACACATAAATAAATTTCTATAGAAAAAAATAAAGTTGGGTCCTAATTTTCCTTCTTTATAATTTCCGGTAAACTATGTTTCGAGAAAATTGCGTATGAAATAGAATATCAATAATTGATAGGCGAAATATGTAATACTTATACGGCGTCAGCAACGTGTAGTATGAACCATTCTTAAACGTTATACGAAAAAAAACGAAAATTATAAATGTCATCATACCCAGAAGTTATATGACAAAAAGGGCATGTCAATAAAGTTCGTAAAAAAACCATACTACAAGTACCGAAGTATATTTAATAACATGACCAAAGAAGAAGAATAGCTACGCTGACGGTGTTTATATTTAGCCTGCCAACCCTGAGGAAGAATCAAGCGGTACATTCATCAAGACGTACGCGACTGAATACATCTACCCACTTAATTATTTAGTCACACCGCTGTCACAGTAACCATAACGAAACAGTGCGTAAAGGCATCGACTCATTTCTTCCTCTTTATAATATTACTAGTGACCCGCCCCGGCTTCGCACGGGTTCATCCCTTCCTATTGCATCACTCTATCTACTATTTATATATATATTTATTTAAAAAAACCGCAACAAAATCCGTTGCGTAGTTTTAAAGATCTAAGCATACATAGGGACATACAGACAGCGGGAAGCGACTTTGTTTATACTATGTAGTGATGATTATAGCTATAAGTACGCAAGGAAATAAAAAATGGATAATGTGAAACAAAAAGTTGAGAGACAGTCTTCCTCACACGCATTGAGCACTCTTCCTTACGATGCGCAATTATTAAAATGGCATTGTATGAAACCTAAAAATATCAGACGTCAAGTTAATATTTTTTTGCAATATCTGGTGACGTGATTAAAACAAAAACCGGCCAAGTGCGAGTCAGACTCGCGCACGAAGGGTTCCGTACCATTATCTATAAAAACAGCAAAAAAATCACGTTTGTTGTATGGGAGCCCCCCTTAAAAAACATTTTTTTTTTTTTAGTATTTGTTGTTATAACGGCAACAGAAATACATAATCTGTGAAAATTTCAACTCTCTAGCTATCACGGTTCTTGAGATACAGCCTGGTGACAGACAGACGGACGGACGGACGGACGGACAGCGAAGTCTTAGTAATAGGGTCCCGTTTTACTCTTTAAGTACGGAACCCTAAAAAACGTAATATTTGCCGAAAGGTTTACTCTATCCTAGCGGATTCTTTGATCCTAACGCAAAATCTTATCTATACATATAATAAAGCTGAAGAGGGTCGAAAGTCTGTACATGGAAGATATTTAAAAAAATCTATATTTATATAATAAAGCTGAAGAGGGTCGAAAGTCTGTACATGGCAGATATTTGAAAAAAAATTGTCTGGGGATACTTAGAATCGATAACAGAACACGTTCCAACAGTTTTTAAATTTTTTGTCTGTTTGTCTGTTTATCTGTTTGTCTGTTTATCTGTTTATCTGTTTATCTGTTAATCTGTTTATCTGTTTGTCTGTTTATGTAACCGCGCATCACGTGAAAACGGCTGAACCGATTTAGATAAAATTTGGCATAGAGATAGATTGAGTCCCGAGGGAGGACATAGGGTAGTTTTTATCCCGGAAATCAACCCCTTAGGAGATTAAATTGGGGGTGGAAATTTGTATGGAGCTACTTAAACCGCTGGATGAAATTTGGTATATAAATAGTCTCAGTCCTCGGAAAGGACAAAGGATAGGATTGATCCCGGAAATCATCCTCTAAGGGGGTGAAATGGGGTGGTGAAAATTTGGATGCAACCCATTTTGATGAAATTTGGTTTAAAGATAGTTTAAGTCCTGGGAAAGGACATACTCGTAGGATAGTTTAAATTCCGGAAATCACCCCCTAAGGAGGTGAAATGGGGGGTGAAAATTTGTATGGAACCCGTTTCGATGAAATTTGTATGACAACCGATAGTTTTTATCCAAAAAATAATTCCCTAAGGTGATGAAATAGGGGGTGGAAATTTGAGTAAAACCCATTTTAATGAAATTTGGTATAGATATAGTAGGAGTCCTAAGGAAGGACAAAGCATAGTTTTTATTCCGAAAATCATCTCCTGAGCGGGTGCAATTAGAGGTGAACATTTGGATGGAGCCGATTTAGATGAAATTTGGTTTAGAGATAGTTTAAGTCCTGGGAAAGGACATAGGAGAGTTTTTGTCCCGAAAATCATCCCTAAAGGGGGTGAAATTAGGGGTGAAAATTCAGATGGAACCCATTTGAATACAATTTGGTATAGAGATAGTTTTAGCCTTAGGAAAGGACATAGCATAGTTTTTATTACGGTAATCATACTCAAAGGGGGTGAAATGGGGGTGAACATTTGGATGGAACTCATCTAGATGAAATTTGGTATAGAGATAGTTTGAGCCGCGCAGAAGGACAACGCATGGCTTTTATCCCTAAAATAATCCCCTAAGGGGATGAAATAGGAGGTGAAAATTTGTATGGATTCCATTTCAATAAAATTTGGTATAGAGATAGTTTGAGGCGCGGAAAAGGACAAACGGATAGCTTTTATCCCGAAAATAATCCACTATTTCAACGGGGGTGAAAATTTGGATGGACCCTATTTAGATGAAATTTAGTATAGAGTTAGTTGGAGTCCCAGGGAAGAACAATGCATAGTTTTTATCCCGAAAATCTACTCCTGAGAGAATGAAATGAGGGGTGAAGATTTGGATGGAACCCATTTAAATGAAATCTGGTACAGAGATAGGTTGAGTCCCGGGGGAGGAATTACTAATAGGGTCCCGTTTTACGCTTAGTAATAGGGTCCCGTTTTACTCTTTGGGTACGGAACCCTAAAAAAACGAATATTCTGTAGTGATGAATGAAATTTGGTTTAGACATAGTTTGATTTCCGAGAAAGGACATGGGATAGTTTTTATCCCGGAAATTATCTCCTAAGGGGGTGAAATGGGGGGTAAACATTTTTATGGAGCTACTATACAACCGCACAACCGTTAAGACAAAATTTTATATAGGGATAGTTTTTATCCCGGAAATGAATCCCTAAAGGGGAAATGGGGTGAAAGTTTGTATCGAGCTACGATATAAACGAGTTCTACGCGGATGAAGTCGCGGGCAGAAGCTAGTATAATAATAAAAGGCGCGGTTTAGAGAGAATATTGCCTTTAGGGGTACAAATTATAATGAGTTAGCATACTGTATACACTTTTACTGTACATGTTGCCTGCAATTACTTTCTCTAATTACATTTGGACACCTACTGTATGCGGATGCAAATTACTGCTGTTGATTATATTACAGCGCAGCTTTGACTGCGACTGCTGACGTGGGTTCGATTCCAGTGCATGCTGTGTAATATGGTAATTAAACTGGTACAAACCAGATCATTATGCATATGATCTGTCCAAACGAATAAAGTTAGGAAAAAAAAGATAAATCTCAAAAGCCAATGACTGAAATGGTTTTTTTCTCAAACATGTTCAGAAATGTAGACCCTATGTGCGGGAAAATAGACTGCGTTACACAGTGTTATGGGCGGCACGATTTTACAGGTCGGTAATGGGACTCGGGTAGGAAATTGCCCGCCCGCGTCTTCGCGCCCCGGCGCCGGGCGCGGCAACGTCGGATTACCAGCAGATTTGATACTGAATTTTAAACTTTTTTTCTCAAACATGCAATGACATGTCGTCATTACGTGGATTATACTCGTATCAGGCTTCAAATTATCACGTTTCGGGCGGATCAACTCGAGAGAACTGTAAAGGAATTTCGTACGAAATTGAAGGCCTAGGCCGGGTAGTAATTTATTTTTAATTTCCATTCCACTATTTGTGGTACAGCATCACGGCATTCAGCCATGAAAATTAGTTTGATTTGAGGAGTTTTTATTTAGTTATTTCATTGCATATTTGAGAAAAGCCCTACATGTCTAGCCGTGAAAAGGGCTTGCCGGGTGAATAGGTATAGATAGTGATAGTGATACGAATCGCTTATTTTCCGGCGTCTGCAGTAATGTACTATTATTTTCTTATGATTGGTAGATTTCTGAACTTTTCCGCCCCAACGGTCAACGGTTCTACGCGCAAGCAGTGTGAGATCTTGGGTGAGTTTTCGGAGATTTGTTTAAAAAATATATTTTTCATCGCGGGAGTCCGCTGGATGCGGTCTGGTCTTTCGGCTGATATGATGATGTGGATAACATTATAGTCGGCATCACAGATATGTTTATACCTTATCGGATTCTATAAAAATAATAAATCAGCCTATATACCTACGTCCCACTGCTGGGCACAGGTCTCCTCTCAAGGATAAGAGGGAACGGGCAGTAACCCCACGCTGGTCCGGTGCGGGTTGGGGACTTCACATACACTTCAAATTGTATAGAAAAAAATATTCACTTATCTTGACATCGACTGTACCCGATGACATAAAGTTTTATTACGAATAAACCCCGTGTGTAGAGTCTGAGAGAGGCTCAAGTAATACGTCACAAAAAGTTCGACATGCCAAACTCCGCCAAATCCCAAACACTACTGACAATGACACTCAGTTTTCTAAAGACCCACCTCCTGGGACCATTTTTCATCATTCACATTTATTTAAATCCCCACAACATGACGAAAAAGAAAAACAAAAGTTAATCATCGAAGTCCCGAGTCAATCTCGGGAAAGACAATGCGGCCTATAGGGATGGGATGAAGTATTGAAAACATCGGGAAAGTCCAATCAATATCTCATATACTCCCGGGAAAAGAGTGGTTTACGCGGGATTATGGACGTATTGGGCGTTAGCGTGACGTGTTAATAGGTTTTGTATGTTATAAGCTAAGGAGTTAGGCGAACGAGTTGCTGCCAAAAACTGGTGGACATTGTTTTGTCTATTTTTGAACTCTAAAATGTTGTTACTAAAGGATGACTCACGCTAGAACGGGCCGTGTCCGGCCCGGGCCATTTTCTAAGAATAATTTCGGCGTTTTTGCGCAGCCGAGCCATTCCGACACCGAGCCGCTTCCGAGCGGCTCGGTGTCGGAATGGCTCGGCCGCGGGCTTGCGTATGGCTCAGCCGCGTAAAAACGCCGTCGTTTTTCTTAGAAAACGGCCCGTTCTAGCGTGAGTCATCCTTTATTCTAAAATTGTATCAAGCATATGCAGGTGCTAGCGGAAATATTAGTTTCAAAGAATGTGAAAATTATTCTCGCGGGATTTGATTGAACCCGTGACCTGCGCGTTTGACAACGTCGCAACGAGTCTACCTAAGGCTAATTCCGCATTTGGCAAGGAGGAAAGCTGCCCAATTTCCCTTACTTGATGGAGTTGACGGTATACTGTTAGATGGACGAACGAACGAAGTTCAACTTGGGCCAAAAATCGTTCGTATGCCCATTCGCTGTCACGCTGTCCGCCTATCAAGCTATCCAGCTGTTCTACAGGTCGCATTTCTCAACCGATTCTCATGAAATTTTGTGATCAGGTTCGTTAATTATATAGTTTTCTTTTCAAGCCACATTTTCGAAATTCAAAAAAAATCTCTTGATTTCTACGGCTCACATCGTCACTAGTATTTAAGGAAGACAATGCCTTAACACATTTACTGCCAGGATTCCACCTAAAAGGCGCCTAAGTCGTAAGCGGGATTCTTACGTTTATTGTACCTATTGTCTGCAGGAGAAAAGCTAAGTTTTGTTGATGCTTTTGACCTAGATGCACTAGTTAACGAACTGCTTCAATTTTGTTCGAACCACCTCATAAACATTGATTAAAGTAGGTACAAAATATTACCTTCACCTTATTATTTTTCCAAGGCAGTAAATGCAGGCCAACTTCACTACACAAAAGAAACAATATATCTCTGTAATACTAGTAAAACGATGCTCATTACTGAAAGAAAGTTTAGCGAGTTCAGCGAAGATGCCACGGAGGTTCTGTAAAATCGGAGAATGCCTACTTTAAGAGATTATTAGTATTTTTATAAAAATACCCGGGAATACATCGCAAATTCTTTATTACAGGTCTGACTGTAGGTACCGTGTAGGCTTCGAAATAATAATTTATACTATAGAATAGAATAGAATATAAAAGCTTTATCATCACATTACACGAAATTATAATTAAACTTACATGTGAACCTTAAGATTAGACTTAAAATATAAATTTACTCTTTATTATAGATACCTCAATATTATATGAAATTGATACAGAACAACAACAACTTAAAAGCAGAGGTAAACAACAGGCGATCTAATCTGTGATGAAATTTCAAACTTACCCAACCTTCAAAAACGTTATAGGCCACAAAAACTTAGAAACATAAGTAGGTACTTTACCCAAATACGTACTGCCACCGTAAAACAATGCATACGGAAAAAGAATGTGGGAGTAGGTATTTGTTACCATACATATTAAATGAATGGCCAAATGATGTTTTCCAGAAACTTATTCAAAATCCTCACAAAATAAAAATCATCACAAAAAATATGTACAGTCGACGCCAAAAATATGTTTACAGTTTTCGCCTTATTACAATGGAATAAGGTGCAAAAGTGTAAACATATTTTTGGCGTCGACTGTACTTGCCAAATACCGATGCGCGCCCGAACGGTGCACAAATTATGTACTACCCTTTTCTTAACCATCAATTGTAAAACGAGCGACAACGGCGACAGATAAACCGTACGCGGTTTTCGTTCGCTGTTCGAATCATGATGTAAATAGTTTATAAGTATATTGGATAAATAAACGAAAAAAAGAAATCTCTAAAGAGCGATCTCTTCCAGACAACCTTTGGGTAACGGATAAATAATGTGAAGAAGATCCGCAGATTTGTGTACAAAGAAAGAAAGAAATATATTTATATTGTGTCACAAATAAATTACACATGTGTTTAAATACAACTCAAATGCACCAAAATGGATACCACTCAGCATATGCCAGCAGCAATATATGCTAAAGGCGCTGGTTTTCAGGGCACCCAGAGAGATATACAGATCTTAAAATATCACTACATAGTAACTTATAATTATAACGTATACTTAAAAAAAACCTAATTAACTTGGTTTTTAAAGGATGCAAGAGCTGGTGGCATTATATATACAGGTCCCTACACACTCAAACCAAACGTAAAGGTCTGTTTTCCAGTGAAGAGAGCTACAGATTGCGAAAATGAGATTGCTGCGAAAGGCGGGTGGGCAGAATATTATTATTTATGAAGAACCCGTAAAATAGAAATAGTGTTTGCGGTAACAGGGCTAGTCACTGAAATAATGAATTAATCTTCATGATGATGATATCTTCGGCCTTTTCCTTTTCCCTCTGTTATTGTTTTCATCCAGTCATAATGGCGTAACATGTGTCCAATCATTTTAGCTCTCCAGTTTTCAACGATATCTATCAGATTTGTATTTTCACTGACTATATCCAGAACGTCCTCATAAGTTTTCTTTTCCGTTCAACTGATCCTCTCTAACCTCCTCCAACACCACATTTCAAACGCCGCCAGTCTCCCTCTGTCCCGTTGCGTCATGATCCACGTTTCGCAGCCGTAGAGTGCTATGCTACAGATGTACACACTTTAACCAGTTTCTTCCTAGTGCGACTTGCTATTCTGGCAGTGACACACACACATACGAGTACACCCAAAAAAGCATTACATTCGTTTTTTAGACCGTCATGTAAACAATACAGAAGTGGTTATTTATTTTATTTCTTCAGCTCTGCTTCGCTCGTACTCCGTGGCAGACGGATCAAGTTAGCGACTAAGGGTCATCAGTTATTCAAGAAGCCGGCTGCGACTGGACAGCAGTCGCACCTGCGACTATTGCACGACTGTCTGTTTGTAGAAAATAATGTTTGGTATTTGTTATCAATGTAAAAAAAATGTAATGAATCAAAATTTGTCTAGGAATCTAATTGTATCTTGAAGCAAAATTAGCATTAAGGTTACTTAGTAAAAATCGCAAATAGTTTCGTCATGTCCGTCTAGCTGTCTAACCGTATGTTACAGGCATTTATTTAACTTAAACACTAAGGTGCACGTCCGAGTGCTCGACGCTGCACTAGTATATGCCATTGTTTCGGCGTCAACGATGAGGCAGCTCTACCCAACATCGCCCCCTAACCCCTCTCTACATACATCTTTCCGTTATTTTTTATACTTGTTGTAAATATTTATTTGCTTTGTGAAAATAAAGATATTTGATCCTTAAAGTATATGGCATGGGCACTCTATGTCAAAGTGACATGGCTTAAATTCGAATGAAGAAAAATCTTTTTAGTTCGAATTTAATCCATATTGCTTTGACAAAAAGTGCCCATGCCATATACTAAATAGTACAGCAGCGAACACTCTGACGTTTACCTACATAAAAATAATTGCAATATAAACAAATGTAAAATGTTATACTTAACTAATTAAAAATCACAACTATTCTCGGAATCGCCTGGTTTAAATTCCATTTTTTGTACGTGGTCTCAGGAGGTTATTTTCACTATTGTCCACTACTGTGTTTCCCTTCTGAATATCAAAATAAGGAGAGAAATTTTCGTTATTGATTACACATCCTAATGAAAAACCAGTGTATTATAGCCATTAAAGCATAGGATGCCATAACAGTACGGCTGAAAACGCGCGTAATGAGAATCGGAGCTGAATTACCGGAATAATTCGAGACGAGGTCGTTAGCGATAATGAAATTGATTATAGACAACATATAGTTCCACTATAATTGGAGGTACGGCCAAAGCGATACTACGTATATAGGTAAACGCTTAACGTGGCGGCAGATTCTATTCAAATGGAATTGAGGGTATAAGTAGTATCGCTGGTGAAATAGAAAGGTTGTTATATGCCATAATTAAACTTTGCATTACTTACAGGATTATTTATAACTAGCGTATTATACAGAACGCAAATGAAGCTGCGGTATAAAATATATAGCCTATGTTCATCCTGGATGGATGTCCTTTCTATATAGAGTAGAAGTATGTCATCCCCCCCCCCCCCCCCCATAAGCGATCACATGGTTTCTGGACGAGCCTTTACGTCTTTATTATTAGTATATCTTAGATCATAGCATCGCGTAGATTTTATTTTAAAATTTATTATTATTATCTTACTTATTTTGTTCTAACAATAAACAAATATTGATGACGACACATATCACTTACCGAGTTCATTGACGCCACTTGTTATATATTAAATATGAAATCTTGATGACTTCGGCAATTTCCATTCTATATGTACATCGGAACCTGTAAATAATTGTAAAAAAAAAACGCCTGACATAGTTACCCGATTTACGTTCTGGTAGTGTACACTACTAGTACAGTCAGCATCAGAAGTTGCTAAGCAAAATAACATGCTCAAAATGACCTACACATATCCTTATTCCCTTGACATTAGAGTACATGTGTAGATAATTTTGAGCACTAGGACCGCTTAGTAACTTCTGCTGCTGACTGTACATGATTTATGCATTTGACTTTATGAGGACACTGACAACCTATGTTACAACCTCAACATTGCGGGCGCATAGCTCAGCATAGAGAGTTAATAATGAAGTTATTTAATTGACAACTATGTTACCTCAGCGTTCCATTACCATTAATCGTAGCCAACAAGGCGAATTGGCGAGCGACCGCGTCAACCCAACCAACCGCAGCGATGCGTTTCAGAAAATGTAACATCATGCCTCAGAATTTTAGTTTCAGTGTCGAGAGGGAGGGCACAGCGTAGAGAGGTAGGACATAGCGTGGAGAGGTGTTGAAAAGCGTAAAGAGGCCTACCTCTGCCCTAGCACAGCGAAGAGAGGTAGGGCATACCGTAGAGATAAAAAAAACATTAAAATGTTTATTTCAGTAACATAATTGGTACAAAAAAAAACTAATTACTTTTTTAAGATTGTTGTTTGATTGAAATTAGCTATTTCTGATTTCTAGGTTTAATCTAGATCAATGTTTACATAACAATAATTTTTTCTATTACTTATCTTATTTATTACACCTGATTTTCTTGACTTAAATTTGATCTTCTGGGGTTTATCCTCTATAATATATATTACCTCCCTGGGCAAACTATTTAGGATATGCGGTAAGTGACTCTTTATACTCTTTGTCCATGTATGTAGTATCAATAGATGTAGGTAGGGCACGCCGTATGGAGGTAGTGCAGTGCATAGTGTAGAGATGTTAGGGCACACCGAAGAAAGGTAAGGCACAACGTAGAGCGGTATGTCATAGCGTAGAGAGGTTAGCCACAGCGGAAGGTCATCTCGCTTTACGCCTTGGCCACAACTTTGGTCTTAAGCGACCTGTGGCAGCGTTTTATCTGTTCATTGCGCGGTCGACACGCGCAACGCACTGTGGTTAGTTGGGATCACGCGCAATGAATTAGAATAACCGCTGCCGCAGGTCGCTGAAGACCAAAGTCGTGGCCAAGGCGTTATATTTAGAACATCCCAACTAAAGTGGAGGTACTGGCCTTCATCTGGAATTCGGTTACCGGAGGCATAATAACAGTACTTGCACGGTATGTGGCGTTGTGTAGCTAAGGGGTAATCACGTAACGTTCCGAACGCGCGTCGGTACAATTTAACTGTCAATGTTCCATATAAAAAGTGATATTTAGACCTACTGGTGGAGAGTAAGGTCACCGGTAATCCCGAGGGTTGGAAAGAAAGAAAGAAAGAAAAAAATTGGTTGTCTTTAAAGTCGGTTGACGGCCGATAATTTTACGTGATAAAGCCGAACGCTCGGCTCAGGCGGTACGGGACCATGAGTCATACTTTTTCGTGCGTGCTGCCGGTGTTCATCGATTTATAAGACGTTATCTCGTCAATAATTTATTGCCACATAAAAAAAACACAATACATTGTTTAAAATTAAATTAAATAAATAGAAAAAGAATTTAAAAAAAAAATGGTTTTATTAGATAAAGTGTAAGGAACTGCATTTGTGTCACAACAGAGTTGTCGATACAACGAATCCTTAACACACTCTGCCAACAATTTCATGGTACTACTCTCGTAGCCGATGTCGTGGTATTCCCGCTAAGTAGCAGAAAGCGCCTACGAACAGAGCGCTCGCTAGGCTAGTTCCTGGCAGTGGAAGTGTTAAATCAATAAAGGGCCGGCAACGCACTTGTAACTCCTCTACTACAAGCCGTATGCTCCTGTCCAACTTCGCCGCCAAACTACACAAGATACCTAAACCCGTCGTGTTTTCTCTAGGTACCGTCATACATACCTACTTTGCCACCAGGGGGAACTTTGCCCAAGAAGCAAATTTAAAAATTTTCCTCTTGGGCAAAGTTCCCCCTGGTGGCAAAGTAGGCATGTTTGACGGTACACAAAAACCCTCTCAGCGCGTACCAAAAATATATTTCTGTCGAAAACTCATAGTTAATTAGGAGCAATCGGGGGTCAAAAATACACTAGTTAAATAGCCAGTCAGTAAGCTTTGTGAATATTATATTATGGCCAGCTGACCTCAGGAATGTGCGATATGCGATGCCTCGTGAGCTGGTATGCGTTCATTTGTTATATGTTTATAAAGGTTAATGTATCGATGCAATACTAAATCAACTGCATTATTTTACTGGCTTTATAAGTTGTTGTTATATATTTAGCCGAACTATAAAAGAGCTTGTGTCTATACACTATATGTAAACTATAATAAACTACTAGCGCTCTTAGCAGCTCCTTGATTAGTATCACGAGTATGCTGCATACTCGTGATACTAAAATTCAAAAAGCGGCCAATTGCGAGTCGGACTCGCACATGAAGGGTTCCGTTAAATAAATTGCGGTTTGCGATTTATAACGTATTAAAAAAAAACTACTTACTAGATCTCGTTCAAACCAATTTTGAGTGGAAGTTTGCATGGTAATGTACATCATATATTTTTTTTAGTTTTATCATTCTCTTATTTCAGAAGTTATGGGGGGGGGGGGGGGGGGGGACACATTTTACCACTTTGGAAGTGTCTCTTGCGCAAACTATTTAGTTTTGAGAAAAATGATGTTAAAAACCTCAATGTAATTTTTAAAGACCTACATAGATACCCCACACGTATGGGTTTGATGAAAAAAAAAATTTGAGTTTCAGTTCTAAGTATGGGGAACCCCAAAAATTTTTTGTTTTTTTTCTGTTTTTGTGTGAAAATCTTAATGCGGTTTACAGAATACATCTACTTACCAAGTTTCAACAGTATAGCTCTTATAGTTCTGGAAAAAAGTGGCTGTGACATACGGACGGACAGACAGACAGACAGACAGACAGACATGACGAATCTATAAGGGTTCGGTTTTTTGCCATTTGGCTACGGAACCCTAAAAAACACTCTCATGGAGCTTCTTCAGAAGCTGAAGGTATTGGGTTCGAATCCCGGTATGAGCAAATATTTGTGTGATGAACATGAATATTTGTTTCTGAGTCTTGGATGTTTTCTATGTAGTTAAGTATTTATACAAACTAATTTATCTAATGTAAGTACGTAAGCTGAAATAATAATAGAAACTAAACCTAACTTAAAATATTAAACTATCTCTAAAATGGGCCCCCGTGGCATCGTACCAAAGAATATAATCATCGGCCATCGTAATATTTTTGGTACGGATTAGTATAGATTTAGTTTATATCTATTAGGTATTTATATTTATAAAAAAATATATTAAATAGATATATCGTCGTCTAGTACCCATAACAGCCTTATTGAGCTTACCGTGGGGCAAGTACGATTTGTGTAAAAATCTCCCCTAATATTTATTTATATATAATCTTTTTTTCAGTTACCAACCCGACGAATTCTGTTATATATTTTCTCGCTATTGACCTTTGATAGATGAGACCTTAAACGGGATTAAAAGGGCGGCGGGTTCAAGTCCCGCCAGTTCGATAATTGTGTCATGTTGTTTGTCAGCTGTGTTCCAATAATCTATTAAAGCTTAAAGATAATCCTATAAAAAAGGGCATGACTGCTTACTTATAGTTTCATCAGGGTGAAAATAACTTATTTTTACCCTGAACATAAAATCCATCTACTAGCCAAAGTCACAGTCAAACAAAACCGTATTTCTAAACCCTAATAATAATAAACACATTTTTAGGGTTAAATAATAGATAGATAATCGTAAACATGGCTTCTACTGGCTACCCAATTCACATTATCCATACTAATATTATAAATGCGAAAGTCTGTTACCTCTTCTCGCTTAAACCGATTTAGATGCAATGCGGTATAGAGATAGTTTGAGTCCCGGGGAGGGACATAAAGTAGCTTTTATCCTGGATATCATTCCTTAAGGGGAAAAATGGGGGGTGAACGTTTGTATGGAGCTACGATATAAAAAGTTCCACGCGGACGGAGTCACGGGCAGACTCAAGTTGTGTAATAGGTGTGTTTTAGTTTTCTATTATTATCATGAATATAATACTAAAACACACATTGCCCACTCGTGCGGTAAAACTGGCACAATATTGTAATTTCACTTTCACGGGCAGAAAGCAAAGTACAGAAAACAAAAGAATAATCCACTAAAACGGCCTCTCGGCGCGAGCCGCGATGAAAACGTGAATTCGTCTTTTGTAATGCGCTATAAATAAACATACATGGATTTAGGGGGTTTGCACAATGGGTTTTACTATTTTAGAGTGAATTTTACTATTTTACGACCGGACTCGAAAGCACTGGACATTTTAACTTGTTAGTTTTTGATGTTCAATTCGTTTAGAATCACTTAGAGATAAAGGATGTTGTAAAACCCTTAATAGCAGTGACGCGACTGAAGTTTGTTTTTAACCGACTTCCATAAATGGGGATTAATATTGATTCTATATTTTATCAAATTAAGCTGGAGAAAAGATTAATCCAGGTTTTATCATATTTTTTGTATATAATAAAAACAAATTTAGAAGCGTTCTTTTGTATTTTTTGTTTGGTGAATATCTTTTTAAATATATTTTTAAGTTAACCGAGTGTATCCTCTATTACAATCTCGTTTACTTCATCATATCAGTTTATTACCTATCAGACCAAATAGACCCATAGATGGTTAGATAACAATATCTGTGTACAACTATGTTAGTAAGACACTTAAATAGGAAAAAAAAACAGACTCAAAACTAAATAAAATAGGCTTGGATAGCTACGCATACAATACAACAATGCCTTCAGAATGCTGTTGAGACTCCTGAAGTGGTGCAGCGCGTCGGAAATGTTTGCTGAGACGCACTCGGACCATTTTCACGCCATAATGCGAAAGAAAACCACGGCGCTGATGGGTCGCGTCAGGGAAAGTCAAAACGGCATTCTGAATGTATTGGCTGGTAGATTTAACTGCAACATAATGTGGCACTGGATCGAGCGGGTCAGAACTACGAGTACGCAGTTGAATGCCAAGAGCGATCCTGCGACGCCCCCCTTTACAAGGCGGCGCCGGAACTCGTTGGTGGTTTTAGGCAGTAGTCCAGCTTCGGTTAGTCCGTCATACCCGTTCTGCCTCCCCGGACAGGACGGGACGGGATGCGTAAAGGCACTTCCCAAACGTTAAAAAAAAAGGGTCAGGACTACTTTGACTTACTTATGTCAAGTAGTACCGCAGTTTTTAAAATGTATTAATAATAATTGATAACATTGTTTTAAGTTTATTTTGTTATTAACAGTATATGATTCACCTGGTCTGAAATAAATCTTTTGAATTTGAATAGCCATTGACAGGGGCATACAAAGTGAACAACCTGCTCTACCCGGCCCTGCCAATAGCCAAGTCCACCCAGTAGCGAGAAAATTAAATACATAGAAACTCGCGATAAAATCTCTCGGGTCTTACAAACAAATATTCATGTGTTGGAGTTGGACTGTACATTGTACAGTCTCCTTAACGGTCACAGTATGGCTTATTGATGTACGGAGCCTTTAACAGGAGCGCAGCTGCTACGGAGTGCCCTAGTAAAAAATACTCCCATGTAGCCATCGACGTACGCAGGGTTAACTTTCTCAAGCGACTATCTTGTACAGTCACGCAATAAAAAAACTACCTTATTTTGTGAGGGTAAGGTTGGGTTTTCTGTGAACATGTAAGGTTTGAAAATGAGTGTGAAAGTAATGTTTATTTTGTTCTACGTTGTGACACAACTGTGTAGAAATTCATTCAATCACCATTTTGTTATTTATAGAAGGATTTGGGTGTATTAAGGACTAAACTTAGGTAAACGGTATATTTTGTTTATTTTGAAAGGATACAAGTTTTATCATATTCAGTGTCAGTTCATTATAATTTCATCTTACGATGTTTGATAATAAAACCACTAAACTACCAGGGTATTTTTAAGGGGTGACCACATAACTTTTCAAACGCACGTTAACCTCCTAAGACCCCGTTTACAAAAAATTTTTACAAATTTCAAAATTTACTTTGGATTTTTACTGAATGTCAAAAAAGTTCCTAATTCAATGACATAAAATCGTAGTCTGGGCCCCAGGAGGATAAGACAACTCAACTGTAATTTTCCCATACAAAAATTTACATTAAGATCTTCCAGTGGGGTAACCACGTAACGTTCCGAACGTGCGTAATTTAACTGTCATTTTTTCATATAAAAAGTGACATTTAAATCTTCCTGACGCGCGTACAATGCGTTACGTGCATTTGTCACAAGGAATCCTCAAAACAATAAAGCGTCGACAACGCGCTTGTTATCTTTCTGGATTAACAAATGTCCATAGGCTACGGTACCTATCTGATTACCATCGGGCAGGCCGTATGCTAGTTTCCCTTGTAGTAAAAAAACGCAAAAGATTATATACATATAACGGAGAAGACAATCTATCTGTTCTATCGTTCAATAGTTACGAAGATTGACAACTTTCACAAGTTGCAATAATTAATGACTTCGTGTTTTCTAGTGATTTAGCCAGTTTGTTGACAGTACGTAACATAACATTTGTTTTTTTATGAAACTAGATGTACCTACCCGTGGTTCTATCCACGTGGAATAGAACTCGTTAATCGTCCTACATATCCAAATTTACATCCTTCAATTTCACTCTTTTAGGGGTGATTTTTTCGCTGGAAGCGGGTGGTCATTGTGGCGCCCTTTGGGGGAGGCCTATGCCCAGCAGTGGACGTGTTTCGGCTGATATATTGATGACGGTGATGAGGGGATGATTTCTGAGCTGAAAAATACCCATTGCCACTCTTTGCACTAGCTCAATACACAAAATAATACGCCATTTTATTTCACCTTCATCTTCGTTTTTATAGTCTCTAAAAAAATTGTGCATTGACAAGTCGCTAGCCTGTCGCCCACAACATACTTCAAGCCTATTACCCATGGGAAATAATTCACTTCAACAAAGTTTTAACCGACTTCAATTCGGTACTCCGCCAAGCCACAATTAGTCGGGGAACATACCTACATAACAAATAAAAGATTGCGACGAATTAAGAACCTCCTCCTTTTTTGAAGTCAACTATTCTAAGCCAACACCACAGAAGAATTGATCAATTGACCCTTACACCACAATGCGACATAACGAAATATAATTTAGGAAAGAACACAAAACCTACTTTAATTTTACCAAAATACCTTTTTAGCAGCATATTTGTGGATACGGTCATGACCTTTTACCTTTCAGCACTCTACCCAAAATAACTTTAAGATCTATATTCAGCCTGAAAATTCTAAACTCCGAATCGTTGTCCACCCTACCTGAATACATAAGTATTTAAGTTATTATTGAGTATGTTATTTTCGTAGCTCACCCAGTTATGTAATTACTATATATAATTAATGTAATGTTATAAATAGGTTGGTGTTTAGTTTTCTGAGTTTGTAATTATCGGAATTACTCGTCAGATTCCAAAAAAAATTTAGAATGAAAAAAAAAATGTTTATTTTTGGTTTAAACATAGTTATAACAAAGGCAAGTTTGGAGTCTCCTTTTAAGCATGACATTATGCTTGTGTCAGGAGACGCCGCTCTTCCAGTAAAAGAAGTGGCAATAGTAAACCAAATAATAATTTGGGATATTAAGTAAGTAAGTACTAACTTTTACATAATACTAATACTAAGATAAGGAAAAAATAATTATAACACTACCCTTTAGTCTTATTATTTTATAGTCTTTATACTTACATATTTGTCACGCAGTTTTATCGCTCTCGCCCTCGGCGAGAGCGATAAAAATGTAATCTGATTCCTTCTTTTTCACCCGTGGAAGGTATCCATAAGTGTTATTTTCCACACGCGTAGCACTTAACACATTTAGTGCCAATGTCTTCGTAGCGCTGGGCTGGTAGCTAAACACATTCAGTGCCGCGAACCGCTACGCGCTACGCTCGTAGCCGAACCCGTGGTTTTCCTTGAATGGAGCGGAAATCGACTACGGCATAGGCGCCCGCTAGACACTTCCTGGAAGTGAAAGTATTGAAATAACATGCGATCCGTATGTTGAGGAAAGCGCGTACGATACAACGGGTAGATTCCACTTAGCGGGTTCCTGGCACATACAATATTAATGGCTCAACTTTACAATTTCTCTGGATAACAGTGGCGGCGCTGGACAGCCCGGAGCAAAACTGGGAGGGCTATTTTGATGATTTACGAGTTTAGTAATATATAGCAAGAAATTTTAGGGAATCGGCTCGTATGGGTGCTCCGCTACCTGCTAGATACGCTGGTAGTGCTACGTCGTAGTGAGAAGCATTTTAACGCTCGCAGCCGAACCCGTGGTTTACCTCTTAAGTAGCGACAAGCGACTACGGCGTAGGCGCCCGCTAGGCGGGTTCCTGGCGGAGAAAGTGTTAACACGTTCACTGCCTAGAATCGCTATCGTAGCCGATCCTGTGGTTTTTCCGCTGAGTAGCGGAAAGCGACTGCGGTGTAGGCGCCCGCTAGGCGGGTTCCTGCGAGTGAAAGTGTTAATAGTTCGTAGCGCTCTAACGAAACACAGATAATGATGTGTCGTGATTGTTATATCGTCTCCTGGTACCCATAACACAATCCTTAATGAGCTTAATATGGGTCTAGTTCAATTTGTATAACATTGTCTCAAATTTTTTTTGGTTGAATTTGTTATAAATAATGTAAGTAGCCTATAAGAATAATAATAATTAGAATACCTTATTACCTTTTTTTTTTTTTTTTTATATGTGTGTCCTGTGTGTTAGTGAATAAATATATCTTTCTTTCTTTCTTTCTTTATTGAAAAACCTTATTGCTAATGTTAACAATGTGCTTGCGTTCATACATCATCATCAACTTGTATTATGTCCGTGTCATGGCTGAGAGAGAATGAAGGGCAATTGGAAATGGATGAAAAATTTTGAAGTGCCTGATATTTTTTTTGGTGATACGACAATTATTTTTGAAAAATTTAAACAGTTTCCTCACTTACGTTTTGGATTTAGGACGGCGAATGAGACACTTTCCTTGATCCGCCTCATATTACAAAAAATATTTTGAATATCTGACCCTGGCAATGACAAAAATAGCTGCTGCAGCTGTCAATGTCATTGCCAGCCAGTGTACCACGGATTTTTAAGATTTTTTTTTGATTATAAGACGGCTCAAGCAAAGTGTCTTATTCGCCGTCCTAAACCCAAAACCTGACGAAACTGTTTATATTTTTCAAAAATATTTTTTTGACGCAGTTGAAAAGTGTGCAACTTTTTTCTAGTGCTAAGGAAGGTGATTCCTATCACCAAAAAAATAATCAGGCACTTCTAAAATTTTCATATGCTTTTAATTATCAGCGGCTTTTCGGTGTAGGGAAACATCGTGAGGAAACCGGTCTAATCTCAATAAGGTCTAGTTTTCCCTCTGGGTTGGAAGGTCAGATGGCAGTCACTTTCGTAAAACTAGTGCCTACGCCAAATCTTGGGATAAGGTGTCAAAGCAGACCCCGGGCTTGTTTGAGCACTAACGGGAAAAACACTAGGAGGGTGATGATGATGACAGTAGAGTTGGTCACTCGAAGTATACGTGTACATGGTTATTTAGAGCTCTGTTTCCGCCTCTCTGACACAACAACACTACTCTTCCCTATTCATATTCATATTCATATAATTTATTGCATAACATGTGTTTACATTGGTGTTAAAATACAGTTGGTTTCCAATTGGATTGCCAATTGGATGCCCGTAGGGTGGTTAGATCTTTGAGGGCTTCGCCACTCCAGCAGTATCTGCGCTGGCCAACCGGACGTTATCCATAGGGCCAACCCATCACATACAATCAATTTACCATCAAGTCATCAATCTTCTTCTTCTTCGTGTGAAGGGATCAAATAATTTAAACTATATCTTATTTTGCCAATACGTAACCGTACAAAAAAAAACAAGAAAAAACAAAAATATTTATTGGTATCATACTAAAGTAGGTAAAAGTACATTCGTGGCTGGCGTCTCCCGGTAAGTATGGCTACTAATACTTGTGTTGGGAGGCTCCGCTCTTCGTCCACAAGGACCATGGTTATAATATAGTAAGTAGATACGATTTTAATTACATTCATTGATTCGGTTACATTTTACTACAAACTGAAAACAATTTATTTTTAATGTGTGTGTGTGTGTATGTATGGGTGTGTGTGTGTGTGTGCGTGTGCGTGTGCGTGTGCGTGTGCGTGTGCGTGTGCGTGTGCGTGTGCGTGAGCGTGTGCGTGTGCGTGTGCGTGTCCGTGTACATGTGCGTGTGCGTGTGCGTGTACGTGTGCGTGTGCGTGTGCGTGTGCAAGTGTGTGTGTGCGTGTGTCCGTTTGTGTGTGTGTGTGTGTGCGAGTGTTTTTTTATTATTTTAAGCGTGAAAACACACTATTTCATACTTAAAATAATAAAGATTCAGTGTATTCATAAGTGAGTGTGATCAACCATTCCGTTATTTTTTCTTTACAGTTTCGTAATTGCATCGGGTAAATATTGATAGTTTTATTTAATTTATTGTATAAATGAGACGATATTGTATAGTATTGCCTCTTGGCAAACGCTGATTTTGCAGCAGAAATAGGAGCAACTGTATGATTTATACGTTTTGGTTTAACAGGTACACAGTTCAGAGTTTTGTGTACTTTTCATATAGTTAATAAAATGTATAATTTTCGCATACTAAGAATGTTATTTTCTCTATAAAGCTAATAATATATTGAGTGTCTGACTCTGAAGGGTAGTTTATACATTACGTTAAGAAGGCATATTTGCCCTCTTTCCACCTGAAGAAATTTTGTCTTGATAGCACCACACCAAACTACAATACAGTAACTGGTTATTGATTGTGCTAGTGATTAGTAAAGTTGGTGCTAGTGATTTGTAAAGTTGGTACACAATGAGCACTGCATCATATGTTGTCATCAATCATTAGCTCTATATATACCTAACAACACATGTAACAAGCTACGATGCCAATTCTAATGCTGACTGCGCTATGCGCACCATTAGACCACGTAATTAGCACGCCCAACCTCAGGGTTGGCGCTAATTGTCATTACTGTACCTGCGGAATGCGCGAAATGCGAGTGTCGCTTATCCTATCATATGTACGCGTAAATATACAAAGGATACCTAGTGGTAAAACAGTAAGTAAGGTGACTTCATGATTTGTCGGTGAGGTGGCGGTCGATACGAAAAAGTAAGATGTTAGCTGCCAGTGTCAATTGTTACTAATAGTCAAAATATTAAAAAAACACATAACTATGGTAAAATCTCTGTTTAATATTTTTGACGTGTTAACGTCTTATAAATCGATGAACACCCGCAGCACGCACGAAAAAGTATGACTCATTGTCCCGTTCCGCCTGAGCCGACCGTTCGGCTTTATGACGTTATCACGTAAAATTATAGTCCTTAAACCGACTTTATAGACCACCAATATTGGCCGCGCTGACATTCTCAAAAAAAAACATAATTCATTTAATCATTGCTGTGTGTGTACAAAAGATAGCTACATATCTGTTAGTGTTGTATTGTAAATTTAATTAATTAATTAAGCATCAAAATATAGTAATAAATTATGTGACCTGTAGGAAGAGCAGCGCCATCCAACACAGGCTTTTTTTTGCCTACTGGGTGGCTCCATCGCCTTAGAATAAAGAAATAAAGATTTTTTGAATTTCTTGTTTTTTTTTTTTATTTGTATGATAATAATAAAAAAGTTGTAATCAACCTCCCTATAACCTTTTAATAGGCGTCATTGAATTGCCAATAACTCACAATATGGGGTACCTAGTTATGAAACACTGGGAAAAATTTAATCAGACTGTTAAGGATTTATTCTGAGATTAGACAGGTGAAAAAATCCCCATAATGCTGTGTGTAAATGCCTATTAAGGTATTAATTATTTTTTTGATACATACTTACTGTTGCCGAGTTGTCGACTGTTTGAGACAAATATGCGTGATTAAATAAAAGGATTTGCCCACTGATGTTACCGGAATGTTGCCTTTAACAAACGCTAAATGGCCTCGAATTTGTACATTTCACTTCACGTATGTCTTTACGTATTGTTCGTTTAATTCACGAACTTGCGTAACTTTCACATATGTAGATTTAAAAGTTTCTGTACAAACTTGTATCACTTACTGAACACGCAATATTTTTAAATATCATCTTAGGTGCATTGTTTTCAATAATATTACTTGTCTTGTGCTATATTTGTAACTGTAT
Source organism: Epinotia brunnichana (assembly GCA_963854355.1). Taxonomy (NCBI): domain Eukaryota; kingdom Metazoa; phylum Arthropoda; class Insecta; order Lepidoptera; family Tortricidae; genus Epinotia; species Epinotia brunnichana. The sequence continues at coordinate 10,514,171 of OY977959.1, forward strand.
TCCGGATAAAAAACTGTTTAGTAGTTCTATATTTTGTGTTGTTGTTTTGTGAGTTATAAGACTTAGAAGTTGTAGTTGCAAAATGTGTTATAAGCTATACTTGTAGTGTATAGGTTGTTTATGGAGCGATGCATAATATCTATAACTACCTACCTAGGTGTCATGTATGTATAGCTCATCAGAGCATCAATAAAGTCAGTTAGCAACGGGCCATTATCTAACCTCAAACGTAACTATTTCGTATTTGAAAACTGTAAACATTATTAGTTTTTTCATAAGCAACAGATAAACGTTACGAAAATACCTGGAAAGTATCAAGCTTTCATTTATGTTTGCTAATTTAAGATTTTTAAGTTCATAAAAACTAACAATAAGGACGTTGTTTGACAGTACTCCCAAATTCCATACTAACCGAGCGTTTTTGACGTTTCACAAAGGGAAGCTGATATGACTTTTGTCAAATACCAAATTATGTATTGTCAAGGTGGGCCAACGTTCACGTCGCTTCAGTGTGAGTGTGGCAGAAAGGTCCGTTAAGAAAACCTTATTACTCACGGACAGAAAGGGATAGGTATCACTAGGAGCGCATCTGGCGCGATTTGAGAACAATGTACACCATCAATAACACGTCTGTAACGCCTTTATGGTGCGTTCCACTTCCCACCACTGTTAATAGGTACTGTTATTACTTTTGAATTTATAGTCAGAGATACAAATATCCTCCGTAGCCCAGTGGGTAGTGACTCTGCCTACGAAGCTGGAGGTCCCGGGTTCGAATCCCGGTCAGGGCATTTATTTGTGTGTTTATCACGAATATTTGTTCCTGAGTTATGGATGTTATATATGTATATAAGTATCTATATGTATGTATCTATTATATACAACGTGTCCCAAAACTCAACGATAAGCCGGCACCAGAGGATGGAGCTACTTATGAGTAGTCGAGAAAAAATAAGGAAAAAAATATATCTCAATTATTTTAGAAATTACAGAAAAAAAATGAAATTCATCGAAAATCGACATCCCTAATGGTATTTTTAACGACCATGTCTACAAATATTCAAATATTACTGTTTTTTTTTTGTTTTTGGAAACTTAAGTAGCCCTGCTATCTAACACAGTTCTTAAAAATACCATAATTCATGTAGTTTTTACACAAAAAATAATCAAAATCGATTTTGTCCCTACAATTTTGAAAGATTTTTTCTTACAGTCCACTTTCAATCATCATGGTGTAAAAAAATTGTATTGACACCACAATGGCAATTATTTTCAAAAGTTGACGCAACTAACCAAGATTCCAAAATGGTATAATACTTTAGGAAACCTAGTCACAAAAAAAAACAACGAATTTTTAAACAAGAAAGAAAACGGATAAAACGATCATTTCTAAGGCGATGTCATGTCTGTATTAACGCCGGTGGCAGGCAATTTGAACATTTACTGTAGTATTAATAATGTAGTAAATGAATTTAAAAAAATTTAAAAAAATTAAAAAAAATTGTACCATTTCTTTGCATTTATTCAACATTTTTCAACAACAAAAATCCTTTTTTTGGTACTGTAAAAGTGATTACCGCCAACATTAAATAATGTCGATTCTTGTTTAAAAATTCGTTGTTTTTTTTTGTGACTAGGTTTCCTAAAGTATTATACCATTTTGGAATCTTGGTTAGTTGCGTCAACTTTTGAAAATAATTGCCATTGTGGTGTCAATACAATTTTTTTACACCATGATGATTGAAAGTGGACTGTAAGAAAAAATCTTTCAAAATTGTAGGGACAAAATCGATTTTGATTATTTTTTGTGTAAAAACTACATGTATTATGGTATTTTTAAGAACTGTGTTAGATAGCAGGGCTACTTAAGTTTCCAAAAACAAAAAAAAACAGTAATATTTGAATATTTGTAGACATGGTCGTTAAAAATACCATTAGGGATGTCGATTTTCGATGAATTTCATTTTTTTTCTGTAATTTCTAAAATAATTGAGATATATTTTTTTCCTTATTTTTTCTCGACTACTCATAAGTAGCTCCATCCTCTGGTGCCGGCTTATCGTTGAGTTTTGGGACACGTTGTATATCATCACCTAGTACCCACAACACAAGCCTTATTGAGCTTACCGTGGGCCTAGGTTGATTTGTGTAAGATTGTCCCGTAATATTTATTATTATTTATTATTATTATTAAATAAAGGCATGACCTCAACCCATCTATTTACATACAAACATACATATAATCACGCCTCTTTCCCACAGGGGTAGACAGAGATCACGGATTTCCATTTGCTACGATCCTGACAAACCACTTTCGCTTTACTCACTTTCATAACAGTTCATAACATTTCTCATACATGCTCGTCGGTTTAGGGTACTTTTGACCTGGCCTTTTTGTAAGATTTCTCCAATTTGATCGGAGAAAGTTTGCCTAGGTCTTCCCCTTCCAACTTGCTCTTCCACTCTTTTTATATCCACTTTCACTCTCCATCTATTTAATGGATGAAAAGTATTTTATATCGAATTTTGTACATAAAAAAATATAAATAAATAAATAAATAAAAATTCAAAAACGACTTTTTTTCTTAAATTAATGATGTGGAATGGACGAAAATTTTAGAAGTGCCTGATTATTTTTTGGTGATAGGAATTAGGTGAAAAAAATATCTTAAAATCCGGGGTAAACTGGAACATTGTTCCTAGACCAGAAAAAAGTTGCAGACTTTTCAGATACGTCAACAATTTTTGAAAAATTTAAACAGTTTCCTCACTTACGTTTTGGGTTTAGGGCGGCGACTGAAGTTAAACACTTGATCCGTCTCATATTACAAAAAATATTTTAAATATCTGACCCTGGCAATGACAAATATAGCTGCTGCAGCTGTCAATAATCATTGCCAGTGCCAGTTTACCCCATATTTTTAAGATATTTTTTGTAATATGAGACGGATCTAGCAAAGTGCCTTATTCGCCCCGTCTTAAATCCAAAACGTAAGGGAGGAAACTATTTATATTTTTCAAAAATAATTGACGCAGCTGAAAACTGCAACTTTTTTCTGGTGCTAAGGAAGGTAATTCCTATCACCAAAAAAAAATATCAGGCACTTCTAAAATTTTCATCCATTCCCAATTGTTTAACGAGCAATCTTTATATTAATCGAAAGTATTCGAAAGTAAGAAGCCTATGGAATACGCTGGGATTTTTTTCCTTTTTTTTTTGTTTGTTTAGGGGGGAAAATGCGTAACGCATACCACCCGGGTGCAGGGGGTGACCCGAGTGGCAAAATACTCTAGGCAAAATACGGTTTTGAAAAACATTAATTTATAATAGCGTTTTTTTTCTTTACATCATTTTAAAACATTATTCTAAGATGCTTTATTCAAGAATCCGACAAACTTTCCATCCGGAAGTATTTATATAGATTTAAATAAAACATGAGTTGTTTTTTTTTATTATTTATCTTGAATATTATAAAGCAAATGTAAATTAACCAAATTAAAGATAAAACCATTTATTCATATTTTTTCTGACTTTTCAGAAGCTAGTTAAGTTATAATTTTTTTATGTCTGAAATTTTGTTGGATTTTGTCGCTAGGTAACTATTTAATTGATAACGTATCCATTACAAAGAAAAAATCAGCTATTATAAATTATTTCCAAATTTGTCATTTTTTCCATACAAGTTGTCAGTTCATTGCCTGGACTAATGTGGGACTCCCGTATGGGCTGGCCTAACTATTGGGTTGACATGTATAAACTGGTAAGTTGAATGACAACGTTGCGTGCGAATATACACCGGATTCGAGCAAATAGGAATGAGCAAACTTAAGGGCATGAATGTGCTTGTGACCTTAAATTTGTTTACGATGCAATTCGAACCAGTTTTTGTAGATGAACAAATGTTTGTAAGGAAGCAACTACATTTAAAGGACATAAATACCCAAAAAATCGAGTTAAAGACGGACCTCGCTGACAGCAGCCGAAACGCTTCATACTGATTGGCTTTAAAGTATGACGTCACACCGTGCAATTTGTACTAACCGTTGCATGGAAAATGAAGTAAATTGCTGTTTCGGTCGCGAAATACTGCGTTTAGGTCCATAGTTGTCTTACAAATTTGTTTCTATAAAAGCGTAAGGATTCTATTGGCACCTTTAAATTTACTCTTGGACAATAAATAAAAAAAACTTTTTTTTCTAAACTTTCAAGGTTCATATTTTTTTATGATTTGAATTATATTTTGTAATTTATACTTTATTACAATCATTTGATGGTTTACTATCCATTTAGCAACACGACGTTATCAATTTTAACACCACGCAACAAGCCTATTGTTTGTGAGGAGCCAAAACTCAATTGCTTAAAATGACCACTCTAAAAACAAACACCAAAGTTAGGTCTTTATATTCCTTTTTACCTCGGCCAACTCTAACACTATTCAACGACATAATCATGAACGCTTTCGAGGCCATGCAACGGTAGGTACGTGTAGCATTTTTCCACTTTGGAGCGGAAATCAATCGTAGATGCATGACTCATATCATTAGTCATTGGATTTGACTGGGGTATTTTACCACATCTAGAATCTCGAATCCAATTCCAATTACAATTTTATCAAAACGCTACATTAGATAATCACTACCAAACTTGCCACGAGATACAAGACTCTCCACTACTTTTATAACCCCGCTAACTTTTAACCTCGATCGTAAAATTATGAATGGTGCAATTCGTTTTCGACCCAGTTCCTTCCGAACCGATTTGAAAGTTTGCACATGTAGTTTCATGATATTGCAGGGACAGTAAAACGTTATTACGATGCGTTATGCGTCGAATTCCGTGCGGACGTTGCAGATTTATTTTATTACCTACTTGTATAAAAATGTAAATAAGTTGATCCTCTTTTATGTTCTATTTTTTATTTTATGGGTCAACGAACTTTAAAATGAAAGGAGACTTCAAAATTGTGGTGGTTGTTTTGATATGAATTCAAATTTCACGGTAAAGTTAATGGAAAGCCCAAAAAAGTTTTCTCATTTGAAAGACCTTAAAAGTTTTAAAGGTCGAAGTTTTTAATTAAAATGAGATGTGCACAATAGTTTCATGCCATAAAGCTAGTATTTGGTACCTACATAATATAGTTTGTCCTTTAATTGTCAATGCAATGACGTATTTAATTAGTAATTATAATCCCCCGCTTTTAAATACTACTCTTTTGAGCCAAATTTTCATGACACTTAATTAAACCATCGTAAATGTACAAAGTAATATCTGACATTTAAAAGAGCCTTTGAAGCCTATTTGCAGAACGAATATTAGAATTCCGATTTATTTGAAATCTACTAACTCTGTACTCCTTTACACAGGAAATATATATATATGCAAAGAAAATCATGTATTAGCGCTTAAGATCTAAACTAAAAGTGAACCAAAAAAATAAAGACCTTTTCAACAACTTAACTTGGTATTATGAAGTTTGAAATTTGGGCTTGATCTCAGCTTGATGTCACGGAGCGAGTCACAGGGCACACTCCATGACGCTGATCTTCAGAAAAGACTAAATTTGGACTAGATGTCACTGAGAAATATAACATTAAAGAAACACAGAATAACTACACAAATAAATAAATAACTTAGCTAAGAACTATCTCAACAGGCAAGATTTTCGATTAAAAAAACCGCACTCAAATCGGCTCATCCGTTTAATTCCATAGACAGACACCTCACACAGAATACTCAAGTTAAACATACTATTACTCTCTTTTGCGTCGGAGGTTAAAAACAGCCTGCGACAGACGGACAGCCAACAAGTCGCGCAAGACTTGGACCAATTTTGGTTTAGTTGAGATTATTGAATGTGGCAGGCTTTTAAACCTGTCATTGGATTTTGAATGTTTTTCCTGGTACTGTAAAGATGTTTTTTGAATGGGCTCTTCATCATCATCATCATATCAGCCGAAATATGTCCACTGCTGGACATAGGCCTGCGCCAAAGAGTGCCAAAGTGACTGGTCCTGCGCCACCCGCATCCAGCGGACTCCGGCGACCTTTACCAGTTCATCAGTCCACCTTGATGACGCGTGCCGCGCGTGGTCGCCACTCGAGAACCCTTCCGTCCCAACTCAACGGCCACGGTTTGAATGAACTACTTTCATGCAATTATATCAACTTAAATTATCTTAAGTATACCGGACACTATTTAAAACAGATCCAAGTGGAACACGCCAGCTCCATTCGCAAGGAACGTAACAAACCTGTGTCGATTTCTCGCGCGGGTTTCCTTGGAATGGCGATGTTTTCCGAGTCGTTAGCGAATTCAGTGTAGGTCTGTTTCTTCGCATGCGTATGTAGGTTGCATAATTAAGTTGCCGATGTATGTTTGCCAGTTGCTAGTAGTCCGTAAGCCCACTCCCAATATATATACGCCTACGTCTCATTACAACTACACTCAAGAGCAAAAGTTTCGGGTCACCCTAAATTAAATAACCGCAATAGGTTTTTTTTTTTTTTTTAACTTTAATTTTATTTACATGATATACTATTCTTCGTAATAACCAAAAAATTAGCAATTTCCGGGATCCTATCGTAAAAATATCAACATCCAAAAATGTAAATTTTTGCGATATCTCGCTCCGTTAACGTTGTTTTTTTCGTGGGTTTTTACGAGTCCGATTTAAATCTGGTTACGTGTTTTTGTCATTTCTGCAGTTTAGATGTAAAATACGATAAAGGTCATAACAGGATGTACAACCTTGCACTATTTTAGGAAATATTATTTATTTATTTATTTATTTATTTTATTTATATTAACTATACGTCTATCATTACAGTCTCCCAATGCGATAGCGTAGCAAATTATTAACATAACATATATTTATAGGGTATTACATAATTCTAAGTTTCACAATAACATAACACATACAAAGTAACTTTGGTGAATTCATTCAAAGAGCAGTGGAATACATCAACCCTCGTAGCAACTAGATTGAGCGTGCGCAGAGCCCTTGTCCAGGGCGCCTCGTGCAATAGGCCGGTGCGCGCGGGCGGCACGGCCAGCAGCGGCGGCCGGCGCCGGCGCCACACGTACCGCGACGGCACGCACAGGCCCACTTCAGCCAGTACCCCAGAGTTACTGACCTTGCCGCGTAAAAGTTTAAATACATAGGACACCAGAGTCAACTCCCTCCTAACCTCTAACCGATTGTACCCTACCATGCCCAAATAACGTAGGGTACATTAATGGGTAAAATGGGTACACGCCATAACATTTTAGATATAAAAAACTTACGAATTTATTTTGTATCCGTTCCAGCATAAATTGGTACTTAGCTTCGTGCGGGCTCCAAACACTCGAGTTGACCTCCAAGTGGCTTTTTACGAGAGCTTCATACAGTGCTCGGATAGCACTTATGTTGGAAAAACCCTGTGCCTGACGCAATACAAACCCTAAGTTTCTGTATGCTTTTTTACAAGCCATAACAATGTGATCCCTGAACGAAAGGTCAGCTGTGAAATGCACGCCCAGATCGCGCACCTCCGTGACGCGCACAATCGGTACCCCTTCTACCATGTATCGATGATGTATCGGGTTGCGAGATCGGCTAAATGATAGTATGGAGCATTTGGACACATTAAAGTGAAGCTTATTGTCTATACTCCACTGTACGACCCGATCAATATCACTCTGCAATGCAAGGCAGTCCGATACATCGTTGATTACCCGTACAAGCTTTAGGTCGTCGGCAAACAACAAGCATTTCGAGTCTCTTATCACACCAGGGAGATCATTAATCATCAGCACAAACTTCGAAGGTCCCAAATTACTGCCTTGACTGACCCCAGATCGCGTATAGTAGGGCTTCGACTTGTAACTAGCGCAATCCACGTACTGCCGCCTATCTCGCATATAGCTAGCAAAAAATGCTAGCGTATGCGGTGTACACCCCACGTCCGCCAGCTTCTTCAGTAAGATGTCATTATCTACCAAGTCAAAAGCTTTTTTAAAATCGAAGTAAGTGACATCCACCTGGCCGCCAGCGTCCACTGCAGGTGTCACCTGGGACATTAGGCATAGCAGGTTCCCCGTTGTACTACGTCCTGCCCGGAAACCGTGCTGGGCGTCAGATAACTGGCAATCGACCTGCTCCTTCAGTGATCGGAGTATGGCGGATTCGAACACTTTCGCTGGTGCACACAAGACTGCCACTGGCCTATAATGACAGGTTTTCGGTCCGCCACTACCCTTTGGTACAGGCACTACACGCGTCAATTTCCATTGGTCCGGAAAAGTTGCACATCTTAAGGACACATTAAATAAATGACTGAGGGGCCCAGCTAGTACAGAACGGCAATCCTTCAAGATAAAGGGAGGGATGCCGTCCGGCCCCGCGGAACGCTTGGGAGGAAGCCTCTGCAGCGCGCGGAGCACTTCAGCGACCTCTAATTCGTGAATGCGGACATACGCGCTACCTGCAATATGACGGTATTGCACCGACCCGAAACTTTTTCTCTTGAGGTAGTTAGATAAAATGCATGGCAGCAGGTCGAGAAAATTGTGCTGAGCCAGAATCAGAAGATTATCGCACCTAACCATTGAGTTATATTACTAGAGTAGACATCACCTAGTATAAGTTTGCGCATGTCAACATACGCTCAATGAGCGTATGTTGGTTTAGTCTGTGGCGAGCACTGATGGCGGTCGTTTCGAGAGCAGATTGACTTAAAACTTTTAAAAATGCCTTCTTGTGCATTGCGCTATTGCACCTACAACACCCACAACAATAGTAAAAATACGGGAATCACTTTCAATCGTCATTCACGGATATTTTTAATAATATTCATTTATTAAATTTTGTTGTAATTTATAAGATGCGCGCCATACTGTCGGCCATTATTTCAAAGATTAAAAAATGTAGAAGTGACTAAATCCTAATTCTATTTCTCCCTATTAGCTAAGTATAAGCCGTGCTAATGGAACATTTAAGTTAATAAACTGACTTTTTGAAGCTTATAAGATCAGCATTTTAGCGCCAAATTAGCAGCAACCATTTGTTTTTATTTATTTAATCGCGTTTTTATGAATTGACAACGTTCAGGTTGCCATTAAAATACTCATTTAAATTCTAGGCCAATTCTCTTATATAAATAATGTCCGCAAAGCGAGTACGCTCTCCGAATATGAACCCATTGGCAATTTAGAAGAATAATAAAAATTAGCCGCCATCCATTTTAATTTCCAATTGCTTCAACACTTACAACACAGTGCATCCTCGGGAAGTATAAAGATATCCAGTAGGTAGAAAAAATTACAAATACCAAATGTCGATGATGTGATTCGTTTTTAAATCAATAAGTAGGTTATATTATATGAATGTATTAAATTACGATATGGCTTTATCTGAATCTAAACTCAGAAAAATGACGCATCTACTGCACGTTCACATACTCTTTGATTTCCAAGATGGCGGCCTGATTGGAAAACGTCAAGAAAAATGTTCTGGGTTGCCAGTCTATACGTAGTAATAGTAAGTCAATGCACCTAACACATTCAGTGCCGAGAATCGCTACGCGCTACGTAGCCAATCCCGTGGTTTTCCTCGTAGGTATGTAGTGGAAAGCGACTGCGGCGGCGTAGGCACCGGTTAATCGGGTTCCCGGCACTGAATGTGTTAAAATTGTTCGAAACTTTGAAATATCCTTCACTTCCGGTCAAAATTGTAAGGGTACCTAGATATATTAAATTAAAATTAAATTAAATATAGTTTTATTTCAGATTTTCAATATCCTTATGTCATGTGCACCACCCCCTTTCTTCCCATGGGTGTCGTAAGAGTCGACTAAGCGAACATGGTTGAAGTGTGCTGTGGGCGATGGGCTAGTAACCTATCACTGCGACATCACATTTTGTCGATCTTTTATACCCACATTTATGCTAAAAGTGGCACTGGAACACAAGTTTCATGTGCTCTGCCTACCCCTTTTAGGGATAAAGATGTGAATGTATGTATGTATGTGACAACAGTGCGAGACATGTGGCATCATATAGCCCTTTAATCGTAGAGAGAGTAAACCTTAGTCTGTCAGTCCTGAAATGGCCGGAAGTACTTGGCAGACGGTGTCAAAGGTGGCCAACTTTGGCACCGTCTGCCAAGTACTATAGTGCCCTTGCTTGGCCGAGGCACTGTAGATGAGGCGAGGCACGCTACTTGTAATCTGGAGGTCGAGGGTCCAAACCCTTATATACCAATGATGTAGTATAAATTAAAGTTTATTAATATAAGTTTGCAAGCCACACTCGAGTCCATGCACGTAAAGTTTCCCAATCTTAGATGACAATTTTGTCAGGATGTCGCCGTCGACGGATACGTCTGGGAGGACATCATCATCATCATCATCATAAATTATAACACCCCTCGTTTGCGTCAGGGGTTAAAAAAAAGGTAGATAGGTTCTCAGAACAAAGAAATTTACTTGGTCTGAGGATTGGTTATAAGCGCTCCACAAATGGCAAACTAAAATTGAGTCAATTGCACTAACTTGCCTCAGTTTCGCGTCGTCAATGGAAACGTAACCCTAACCGAGTCTCAGCTGTCAGATGTAGCTTGGCTTATAGTTTTACTTAATTTGAGACGGTCGATTTGCGCAACATTTCCTCCCAATACTTATCTATTAGTTTGTATAAGTAATTCACTCCATTTACCGCCGACCTTAAAATGCTTCGAGAATCGTAAAAATTTGCTCCTCAGGTGGATTTACCACAGACGAAAAACCCAATTGTGCATGCAATTACTTGTATTTCATTATTATCGCATCACAATATACATACCTATGTCATGCTCTCACACACTATACGCGTTAAGTCAAACAGGAGCGCATTAACTCAGACAATTCAGATACCATCACCCATTTTAAGAAGGGTATAAATATTAACTAAAATCTTCTATTTAGCTGACAGACAGAGCTATAAGACGACACTGCGTCACGACAGGACAGTTCATAAACCTCTGCATCTGTCCAATATAAGTTGGACCTCCCAATACACACGGAACTAACAAAACTACGGGTCAGTTTATACTGGACATGGTACAGTCGAGTACAAAAGGTTTTGCGAAAGGTGTCTAGGGTCCTCGAATTAATGATGCTGTCGAGGGCTTCGAGCATCGGCGTCTAGTCTTAAAAAGTTGCCGCGTCGAACGAATGTCAAGTATGGGGTGGAGTATTCATTGCTAAGTTTCATATTGTAAAATAGGTTAAAAATATATTGGCACTCATAATTAATTTAGGGACTACAAACGTTCTTCAAGAACTGGCTGTCAAGCGGCGGTCGTGGGTTCGAATCCCGGCTTGTACTAATGAGTTTTTCGGAACTTACGAGTGTGTATGGAATATTTACCGTTAGCTTTTCGGTGAAGGAAAACATCCAGAGGAAACCGGTCTAATCCCTATAAGGTCTAGTTTTTTCCTTTGGGTTGGAAGGTCAGGTGGCAGTCGCTTTCGTAAAACTAGTGTCTATGCCAAATCTTGGGATTAGGTGTCAAAGCGGACTCCGGGCTCCTTTAGGGGCACAACCCGGAATAACGCTAGTAGGATGATTATGACAAACGTTCTTCGAGAACGAAGTGTACCTGTCATAATATGGTCCTTTTTAAAATCAGTGCGCATAATTGAGATTATTTGAGTTGGCTGAATTGCATCAAATAAGTCCATTCAAAAATCAACTCTTTCTTCCAAAGTTTAAGATTCCAATTCTAATAGCAGGTTTAAGTACAAAAAGTCGGCCACATTAACCCATTTACGGCCACATTAACCCATTTACGGCCACATTAACCCATTCACGGCCACATTAACCCATTCATGGCCAAGCTAATTTCGTAGCGCTACGCCGCAGTCCGTAGCAGCTCGCATGTTGCGAAAAGCGCTCGTAGCGCTCTGACGCATATGTGTCGTCATGGGCCCTGAATGGGTTCAATAATCTCAACCATATACCGGCGCAAGAGACCACTCATCGAAATGAAACACCAAATAAACTTTCCACAGTCGGAAAAATTAAACAACAAATTGACGTGATAAATTTTGTTAAAAATATCACAAATATGCTGTATATTATTACTAAACGTTCTTATTATCATCCTCCTAGCGTTTTCCTGTTTGCACCCTAAAGGAACCCGGGATCCTTTTTGGCACCTTATCCCAAGATTTGGCGTAGGCATTAGTTTTACGAAAGCGACTGCCATCTGATCTTCCAACCCAGAGGGAAAACTAGCCCGTGTTGAGATTAGACCGAACAGACCGATTCACCGAATAGCAACTGTTAAATATCAAAGGATATCTCGTACATACCGTTTTTGAATAACCCAGTGGTACAGTCAGCATCAAAAGTAGCTACGCAAACGAAGACGTCCAAAGTCTTTATTAAAAGGGAATTAGAACTTCTGACGTCTTCGATTGCGTAGTTATTTTTGATGCTGACTGTACCTACGAGGCAGGGGTCGAACCCACGACCTCAAGCTCCAAGTCGCATCACACACAACACATACACACGTACGCAATCGCGTAGCGAGCTTTACTGACTGGCATGTGGTCGTGTTATGAAGCACATAGTCTCCATGATTTTCCGGCTGGCTGTATCTGCTTATGAATTTCGACGCGACTGTAGTGCCCGGGTTAAATATGCCGGGAGTGTGCTGGGAGTAAATATTGTGACCACGTGTGCTTACGTGCGATCCAGCAGACAGGAGGCACACTGCTAGCTAACGATGCAGAGTATGTACGTGGTGCAGCAAAACTAGTGTAAATAAATAAAAATAAATAAATAAAAACGATTGTAATTTAGGTAATTATTTCAACAATAACACTTTATGCACGTAACACGAAACCATATAACACTATTTCTAAGCTGAGTAAAACGTTAAACAGGGTGCGGTGCAAAGAAACGCGCTGGCTCACGCGCTATCCTGAACCCGACGAACAGAACCAACTTTGAAGGGTCGCGCCATAAAACAGGTATGGTGAAAAACGAAATTGGGATGAATGAAATGGTTGGGTGGATGGATTAATGGGTGAATGATATAACCAAGAGGGAATGCCGAATAAAACTACAGACGGTGGCGTACTACTGCCTTACAGTATTTAGGGAAAAATTGGTGGTGTGCAACTGATGAAAAAAAAACCGTCAAGAGTTGAGACCTTCATACCGATGTTCACTTGAGGTAAGGTAAAGCGTACAGACAATTCTAAGGGTAAAAATCTAGTTGCACTCATTAAATAAAAGGTTTTAAAATGAAATCCTAGGCCTTCCTAACTATGGATAATTAATTAAACACGTTTTTAAAAGGTGAAAAAAACGTCACAGCAATTCAAGTTCCTCAGCGGAGGTCTGCTCCCGAAGTGGAGTATGCGCAAGGCGCGGGTCCCTGCGCTCAGACGCAACTGCGGGGATTCGTTTCAGTAAAGCAGCTAATATTGCACTTCACAAACTCCTGTGCTCCGGCACTGGCGGTAGCAGAGTCAAACGCAGCTCACGGTGTGGTAGAACTCGTGGCCCCTACCAGAAAGCTACAAAGTTAATACAGAAATGGTAAAACCCACTATACAGTTGACATAACTACAAGCCAAATCTGAACAAAAACGAGCAAAACTTACCCAGCACGCTATCAGGCATCTGACCTTTCAGAAAAGAAAAATCCAGTATAGGAGAACCTGTGAACTGCCTTGTTCGCAGCGTAAAAACAGCAACTCGACTCCCGCTTGGTATTGAGAGGAGGTTTTTAGTTTTACTTCGATGGCAAGAACTGGTATTAGCCGGAAGAATAAAAATCAAATCTGGTGAAGCAAAGAAATCAGCAAAATATCGTGCTTAAACGACAAAATACACCAACAGTCATTTGTTTTCCAAATTTGACAAGGTTCTAGAAGGATCTTGTACGAAATTCAAGTTTTGAATAATTTAAAAAGTAAAAGCCAAAAATCAGTCAGAGTCTCAAAACGACGCGAAACAAAGAGATTTAATTCAGGGCAAAAAATATTAAAATAATCAAATAAAAACGCCATCTACGAGAAAAACCTGACATCACATAGACAACTGGGAATGCATCGAAATACAACAGACGCATGAAGTGGATAATCTAACGACCTAACTCCCAAAAAGGAATTCAGATGGCGCATGCAATAAGCCTGAAGCGAGTTTTCGCTGCAGTGGCTAGGGAATCATAATCTCGCACGATCTCGTGTGAATTTTCAAAATTCTATCTAGGGGGCAAGAAATCTCGTATATTGAAATAGATGGATTCTAAATCTCGACGGAGATAGTTGAGGTCTCGTATGAGATTCTACCTAGGACGCAGAGCAATTATTTAGGACACGGCTTTAGTGAGTGTCAGCATTTGTGCTAATTTTATATGCCTTCGTTGTAGATACCTACAAATCATTAGGACTATGTTGTCAACAGTATGTTGTTTTGTTGTTGTGTGTGAGTCTACACTGTTGTAATAAAGTTCACAGATGGTTGGTTGATGCGTCGTCGATGGAACACTAAGTTCAGTGTTATTAAATTAAGTGATTAAGTAAGTAGTGAATTATAACAAAACAATGTTTAAATGTTAGAAAAGAGCGCACATTCGCCCACAAACTGGCCTCAGTTTAGCGAAACAGGAAAGGTGTACTTACCGTTAAGTTGTTTTTGAGAATAATTAAATAAATAAACAAACTTTTTAGTTCGATAGGTATTCAATAGATGTTGTATTCGTGTTCAAATTATAATAGCAATACCCACGGTATGTATGTATTATCAATCATATTCAAGCAATATTGACCAACGAAACGCCATATTTAAAAAATATATATGTGAAGGATAACAGCGTCAGGAAACCGGTCTAATCCCAATAAGATCTAGTTTTCCTTCTGGGTTGGAAGGTCAGATGGTAGTCGCTTTTGTAAAACTAGTGCATGTGCCAAATCTTGGTACCAAAGCGGACCCGGACTCCTTTAGCGCACATCGGGGAATAACTAAATACTTATTGTCGATATCGTAGATAGAGGATATATATAGATGGCGTCCTAGCGTATACCCAAAAGGGACGATGGTAAATTAACCATACTAAATTAAGAAGTATCAGAAGCTAATACAGTCTTGACGTCTAATGTCATTTATAATCTAGTCGTATTATATCGGTGACGTCATGTTGGTGTCAGATTTACACAATTGACGAATATTTTAGTTATAAGTTTTAATTCTTACATCACTTTTGACATTTAAAATTTTACTTTAAATTATAATCTAATAATAATGACATTCCAAAGCCAATTTTAAATTTTTGTATTTATGTTAAGCATGTTCTTAGGCAATTGACAGTTATTTAATTTAATTTATATTTTAGTATATTAGTATTTTGTCTTTAATGCACGCAATTTAAATTTAATTTAAATTTTGATATGAATGACTGACTATGTCATGTCATAATAATTATTTTCACATGCCTTGAGGCAGAATGTATTAAGGGTCAACAATGTAACTACACTTATAACATCTACTGAACTTACCATATGTTCGTGAATAAACTTTCATTTCATTTCATTTCAGTTTCAGTACAAATTTTGACAGGTGTGGTGGCAAACAAGCTGGTGGCAAACAAAAAAACCGTATACGCGATGAGGGACAGAAAATAGGACACTGTATCTCGTTCCCACTTGCGGTATTGCCTATGCATACATCTTTGTCACTCATGTGTGTATGTGTGGGTGACTCCCTATATCTATTCTACCTCTATGGTCGATATCGAGCTCTCCTCGCTGGCGAGATCGCAAATTCCTCATCTCCACTTCAGAATGTTATAAGCGGACAAATGAAATTTTAATCTTTCATAATTCTTTTTTTATGAAAAATTATTTTTCCTAAGAAATTTAATCTGTAAACCAAAATAAGTTTTTGGTACAAGCTTTTATTGCCGACTGTACTTTTCTGTATACCATCTTCAACTACTCATTGAGACGATTCTAACGAGCCCAAACTCTATGGGGTTGTGTAGTTTTTTTGCGAAGTTCCTATGGCCACCTTTCAGCTCCAGCATCAGATCATCTCCACGTCATCATAATATTGCATTGTTCATGCAGTATACATATGCATGCACAATTTGAGATCAATTTAACAGGAAGAGGGTGAAACAATTACTAAATTTGACCCAAGAAAACAAACGGGGTGAGCTAAATATAAAAGCTTGTAGAAAAAGCGTATCTCGCAGTGTGAACCGACCGCGGAATCATAAAGTCGTCACGTCACGCGCACTCGGCGTCTCATTACGCTAAACCGTTTTTGTCGCCATTAAATAAGCCTGTCCCGTGTGAATGCGCCTTTATTTTCATGCACTGCATTCCTAAATATTAAGCGCTAATTAGTTTGATTGTTTTTAAGGCGTACTAATTGGTAAAGTCGTATTATTTTTATTTGACGGGGCCGTGGTGGACGTCTGTGATATTGTATTAATTAACTTAACTTTATTGTGTACTTAAATCAATGCCTCGCGGTTTGCACCATTTTTGTAAACAAAATAAAACAACTTTTTTCAAAACTTTTTGGTTTTTCAAAAACTTCTCCACAATAAGTCATTTTATTTTAACCTCGTAAGGGCCAAGCTATTGTTAGAGCGATTGTAATTGGCTACTTTCCTAAAATTAACAATTTATTTAGTCCGTCAGTAAGATTGTCAAAAATATTGTACCTACACGTATTTTTTATTTTGTCATGATGAAGATATAGCCCGTTAAAGTTAGTTAGATTATATAAGATTATTTATTTCATGATAAAAATTTACAATAGGGAACTTGCATCTTAATATTTTATTACGAAAAACAAAAGTATAATCCAGCATTAAAACAGCTGTAGCATTAAAACTTTGTTATGATTTATTTATCTGATGTTATATGCATTTGAAATCTGCGCGCGCCGGCACCCCCCGAAAACGCTCTATACTAAACGGGCTTATGCTATGATGTCACAGCATAGCCTTTACTATGGAGTAAGTCATTAATTTGCGATTATCTCCACAAAATTTACGTTTAAGTCTATACTTGTCATACAAAATATCATTTATAATTTAATATTATGTAACTGTTACGTTATTTTAACGAAAAAATAAAAAATAAATTTTCGTCATTTTAACGTTAGGTAAAACTAATAAAATCGTTTTTTTTTATTCTTTTTTTTTCTTTTGTATGATATCTCTACGTATATAGTTCCCCATACAAACAAGTCAAAAAAATAAGCATTTTTATCACGATCGAACGAATTATAATATAATTTTATTTAAAAAGTAATAAGGCAATATACGAGTAATGTTCATACGCAACCATACATTCGATTGCCAGACGATTCACCTCAATATATAGTTACACACATACTTCACATTCATATCACAATTTCTTTCAACTTTCAATACACGGCCAGATCATCATAGATTGTCATCGAAGGTAATTATCATTATAAATCAATTAGGGATCAAAGGATCACACTGGACTTCGGGTCGGCTTGAAAAAGACATTGTTTACCGAGGGACGATGAACTTTGTAGAACTATTCCGATGGAGCGGCAATGGAATTGTGTTGGGAATTTTGATTATGATGATGATGATGTCTTGTCTATTCGTCAAAAATATCCTTAAAAAATGTTTCTTTTAAGATATTCTTTATTCTGTACGCGCACGGGTTTTAAAGTGAGAATTTCCATAGTAGGTAAAGAAAAAGTCAAAGATTGAATGTACATACTCGTACTAATTCGATATACAGTACATTGTTGTAGAGGCTAGAAAGTAAGCAATAGACGTCGGCCCTCGAAAGTACGAGTCCAGCTATTGCACTTTCGGCCGAGGCTTAACATAGTGCTTTTCACGTCTACTGCGAGGAAATTGCAAATAATCATAATTTTAAATCAAAATTAAGTTCCTAATTGAAGATCATAATACTAATCAAAAAACAAAAGAAGCGCGGCACCGCTCGCCGGCGCGACGGCGCCGCTCCTCCCGCTCGACGCCCTGTGATTGGTCGAAGAGCTGTCCAAACTGAACAACCACTAAATTACAATGACCAACCACTCAAAAATAATCGACCAATAGCAGAGTAGAAAGTAAAAAAGGCCGCTAAATACTACATTTTACTTTGCAAATCTACATTGTTTGACTGTTTTTGAATTGTACTACTAAGAACTACTTTCTACTCTCATTTCAATCCATCTTTGGCCATATTTCCGTGCAGTGGCGTGAAAAAATAATTTTCATCCGTTGATAGGTCTGATTATGCCTCAATTCGTGTCTCCGACTATTAGTCCGTAAGCCCACTCACAATACGCCTACGTTGAGACGTAGGCCACCAAAAAGCCAAAGTTGGCCACCTTTGACACAGTCTGCCAAGTAACAAACTTACTTAGCAGTAAAAAACTTAGATTTACTCTCTCTACGATTAAATCTAAATGACGCCACATGTCTCGTATTGTTGTCACATGACATAATGAAGGATTTTTCAAACTTTCGGCCAATTTTAGGTTCGATATTCTTCTGATTCTTGCTCAGCACAAGTTTCTCGACCTGTTACATGCATTTTATCGTGTTGTCAAGAGACGTAGGCGTATTGGGAGTGGGCTTACGGACTATATAAAGTAAGTTTTTTTATGCCACTGACGCGTTTACTAGCTTAGAGCTCGCCTAATGACAAGCGGACAGAATAGCATATGGACGCCAGCAACTTCAGAGGTTTGACGAATCGATGTGTTAACAGCAAACAACAAATGCAGGTTTCCACTCTCATCACAGCATCGTAGAAAACTCCTAGTGGTGAGTAAGCTCGTATTAAATAACATTTTATTTATTAATAACCTTCAGTGTCCCACTGCTGGCCAAAGGTCTCCCTTTGGTTTTCCACGTATCCCTGTCCTGGACAGTCTCCCACCAGTCTTGGCCAAAACATCTCCGACGAGGTCTACCGCGACGCCGTGTTCGGTGGCAATTGTTTTTTCGTTCAGTTTATCGGTTCCAAACCACCCGTGAAGGTAAAACCGGTATTCTTTGAGCTGTATCTAAATAAAAAAGATGAATAATGGGATCAGTGGTTATTTAAACTACGGGGAAAATCAGCTTCCCTAATAGGCCACGGGGGTAACGATAATTGGTTAGCAACTATGAGGGGTAATCACGTAACGTTTTGAACGCGCGTTAGGTAGATCCTACTGTTATTTTTCCATATAAAAATTGATATTAAGATCTACCTAACGTACGTACAATGCGTTACGATCGTACGTACATTGTACGAACTTCGGGTAGGTCTAAATATCACTTTTTATATGGAAAATTGACAGTTAAATTGTACCGACGCGCGTTCAGAACGTTACGCTGGTCAATTTGCTTGCTGTAAAACTGCCATAAGACTAACAAACCGTATAGAAGACATTATTTTTACTCCAAACGGGGAAAAAAATGGATGTTGCGACACACCCGAAACGTCGGGAGACCTCAGAGAGGTAAATAAATAAATAATACACGATTAAGACCCGTTTAGTAAAAATAATGTGTAACAATCGTGAAAGTTTAAATCAAAATAAGTAAAGAATATGCCCAGCACATTAGGTTATTAGCCGTGCGGTGTCGGTTACAGAGGGGACGCAGTAGCATTAGGCTCATTGTTATTATATTACCAAATTATCAATAGGTTAACCTGAAGGTGGTTCGACGACCATACAAAACGTCTTTTGACGTTCGCAGGCTAACGGTGTGATATTTTAAGAAACTTATGTAACCATCTTTCATAAATTGGCTTTCCATTTGCGCGGAATTCTCTATTTCCTAGAATAAACTTGTATAAACTATAATAAATTGAGAATAATCGTTTTACCAAAGTATCACGTGACAAACTAATTTCTCAAATTATTCTAGTTTATACAAGTTTATTATAGGAAAGGGGAAATTTTGCGCAAATGGAAAGCCAATTTATGAAAGTGTGTTACATTTCTTAAACTATCACGCCCTTAGCCTACGAATGTCAAAATATTTACGTTTTGTATCGTCGTTGGGATAACAGCCACCACAGGTGAGCAAAGCTGTGTTTTAATATATTCGACATGGTTAGCAGCAGAAAAAGTTACGGTAGCCTAGTGGTTCAGGCATGCAGCTGTCAAACGGCGGTCGTGGGTACGAATCCCGGCTCGTAGGTACCAATGAGTTTTTTGGCACACGTGTACTACGGAATATACGGTTTATATATCATTTGGTATCCACTGTTGGCTTTTCGGTGAAGGAAAATCGTCGTGAGGAAACGTGCATACAAGATCAAAATCAAAAATCAAAATCAAACATTTATTCTGCAAATAGGCCACAAGGGCACTTATACATGGCAATCAATAAATTACAATAAAAAAAAATTACAACAACAATTATTTGGAAGTTGCAGTTTAACAGAACTAAATTTCACTAAATGAATACAATATTACAAAAAAATATCCATTGCATTAGATACCAGGTCTCTATCAGAATTAACAAGAAGTTTGTGATATCATTTTATATCCCAGAGATGTATAAGGTCTTTGAGCGTCCAGATACAATTAATAATTATTATTCTAATGATCTAAGAGATGTATACAGTCTCTCAGCGATCTATCAATCTGTCTCCTCTAGTCATTATTTTTACTGCTGCACCTAGCAAACTCCTTATTTATGCTTCTCCCCAGCTTTAACTAGTAAAAACCCGTTCCAGGTAGCTAGTTAACCCAGTTAACCACGGTGTCACTTTTAAAAAGCACACATCCCAAATTGTGTCCCAATTGAGTTTAACTTAATACACAAACTCACACCTTTTTATAACGACCCACATTTTCAGAGGAAAAGCGACCTTGTGACGTTGTGTTAAGAGATATCGTTTGAAAGGCAATGTTTGCCATCGTGTTAGCTCTTATGAGGACTAAGCTCTATAAAAGTTTTACAGCTAGGGACACCACGAGTTGGTAAAAGTATGGAATTGATTTCAGGTGAGGTTGGGTGATTTTTAGAACTGGCTTGGAAATCGGCATACTCGCGGGTATAATTCGATAATGATGCCATGGTAAAGTACCTATCACCAAAAAAAGTTTATAAAATTTCATATTACACACGGAAAGCGACTGCCACCAAACATTTTAAACGCTGAAAATTTGATGATGTTTAAAAAGAAACTGTTTGCTCTTCTAGTGGAAAAGGCATACTATTCAATAGACGAATATAGAAAAGATGCGTTTTGAACTCGCATTATGTATTTTTAAAAAAAACACGCTGCATGAAAATGTATATTTAAATTTATGTTTATATTGACCATTATATGAAGCCTATATTTTGTTACACCTTCGGGTAAGACATAGCGATACCACGTTGCATTTATAACCTCTTTATATCCTGTGTTTTGAAAAATAAATACTTTGAACTTTGCACCACGTAGGCGTCCGCTAATCGGATTCCCAGCTCTGAATGTGTTAATACAAATCTTACCTCTAATTTCCAACTAAGAGTTCCATTTTCGCAGTCGTGACCGAACCCTCACATGCGCTCCGAACTATCGTAACTTGTTCGGGACTTTTTATAAAACTGTCATTGCAATTGGAATTTCCTACCTTAGAAGGTAAAGTTGCTTTTTGAATAGACTAATTTGATGCAATGCGGTCGACTTAAATAAGGTCAAGTATATGTGATGAAGCAAAATGACGTTCGGTGCGTTACGTACGGATTTTTATGTACCTTCTGAAATAATTTGCGAATCGAGTTTACTCATAGATAAACTATTTTGTGCGTAAGCGAATAAACGTGTGTGAGTGGAAACGCACTGACATGAGGGTTGGAAACTTGGAACGAAATTCTTACTCGAAAACCAGAGACACAACTTTTATTTTTTGACTTAAATTGATAAATCCACTTTTATCCAATTCTGAGCTTATTATACTAATATGTAGGTAGCTACCTAAAAATTGGTCTGCCAAATAATGTTTTGTCTAATAAATATTTTATTAAATATTGTCGGACGTTGTTTTTCAAATGAATCGTCTTGTCAAACTTATTTTTTTTAAATGATAAAACCCCTAAAATTATGTATGTATACTCCACTTAGTTACGAAAAGTCCATAGGTATTGTCACTAAATAACATAAAATTTACGGGAATTGTGAGAATATTACAAAATTACGAGCTCTCCCCACTGTTTGTTTAATTGTGTCAATTTATGTCAAAAAATTAAAATCGTCTAGAAAATATAAATGTTGCAAATAGAATGGCTTCGAGAAAAGGATTCCGTACCGGCCGTGCCTCTGTGTTTTGCTTAATTTGGCGGGGCTGCCGTGCCCCCAGATCACACCATTTAATGTCACCTAAACCTCTAGACCGGAAAATTTCAACGAAATTGGAAAGCCTAATTCATTCGGTCCCTTGTCCTGCCAATGATTTCCACATGGCATTCCTACTTATTACTATCATTAGACCCTAGGGCCTGTGTAGGCGCTGCGTAGGACGGACTAATGACAGCGAATAGTCCAATACATAGACGAACTTAACCAGTTCATAAGTGTTTTATCATTGAAACAAAAATCAAACATATACAATTAAAAAATCGACTTATTAATACGATTGTTTCGTATACTGCGGTCCAATTAAACGCGATGTGCGATGCCGACGAAATTCATCGTGTGTTTTTGCTATTGATCTTTCTACTTCATTTTAAACTGATTGCCTCCATAGTGATTTAGTGAGATTACACACGGGCATCCTAAGTACTAGAAAAATATTAGAGTGTGCAGGTAGAGCACAAAATCAAAAAAATACTTACACAAAAGTGCGAACCGTTAATTTTCAAGTTTATTTTATTACCCCTCTGTATATTAGTGTAATAATTGAAAAAATATATATAAATCACAAAACCATACAATACATATATACAAATAAGCCGAAAAAGTATAAAGTAAAACTACATCCCGCTCTGCGTCATGCCCGAACCAAAGGTCCCCAAAATGCTTGCGGCATTGCCTCGCTGAACAGCAATTGAGACCTGTTGGACGAGCCATGACCCAGAGCGGAGGTCAAGACCCCTCTCCCTCAAACGTCTGCCCAACTCCTTGAAAAGCCCGAGAGCCTCGCTGCCCCAGGGCCCAGCTGTCTCTACAGCGACTGGAACGAAGTCGTAGGTTGGTTCCAAGGCAGAGTACTTGGTGTGTTTCAGCTTGGCGGCATTTTCAGCCGCCGAACCAGCTGATTTAATGGTGTATCTTAGATGGGACGCTGCAAATATGCTAACACAAGTGCCATCCCATAGAAGACAACGCCCTCTCTGCCAAGGAACCAACGTCAACCCATCCGGTCTTTTCCCGTCAGTTCGAGACAGACCCGGGGGCTCTAGGATGGACGGTACGTTGGCCGACACCATAGCAATGGTGTTGGCAAACGTACCGAATGGTGTCTAGGGAACCGACCCGCACATCTTTTGCAGCTAAGCCCGTGGTGGCCATCCTCCTCCACTATTGCTCCACAAACGCACCGGTGCGCTTCGCATACCTTGCTCCCCAGCCTTAAAGCAACTGCTATCCTCAGGGAGTCGTTGTTGAGCAGAGTGCTGAGTTCAGGGGAAGGCAAGGCATGTAGCCATGCACCGGATTCGGGCTTTGTGGTAATAATTGCAACTATTGTAAAACAAACAATTGTATTTTTTTTACAATGATGATGACCTACTGATGATATAAATAGTATTTCCCGGCTTTGCTTACGGGACTAGAGTATGGTACAGTTGATATAGATAGCAAACTAATATTAGATATATAAAAAAACTATTTAAGACGCAACTGTTTCTTACTAATAAGCCTAATTGAGGCTTCAATAAGAATTAAAGAGTAAATGTAGTAGAATAAGTTTATATTTTGAATAAATAAAAGTATATATATATAAATGACGGCGTAGGATTGAGACCGGGGGCTTAGTGGGCGAGCCCTGTCATCAGGTTTAGACATCATGGGTAACCTCAAGCAGCAGTAAAATAGCCATATAGATTTAATGAATGTCACTATATTAATCACCACAATATTCAAGGCAGGCACAAATAAATTTAGAATGTACGATCGAACAGACACGTCCGCTCGTCACGAGCTCTGGGAGTAGAATGCCCTGCGCTCCGACGGCCGCATCCAAGCTTGACTACTGATGACGTCATGCTTGCGTTCGGTGGCGCGATGGTGGCGTGTCTGGCTGGAACCAGCTTCGATTCTCCGACATATATATATACAGGGTGCTCCCGGGAATTTCCATTAACTTTGGCATAGTGCAAAACACATTTACAGAAACAAATAAGCATAATTATTTTTTGGAAAAAAAAATTCAAAAAAAATTTTTTCGGCTTTTTAACAAAATTATTTAATGTAGCATTCACGGATATTGTCTTATTGTACAAGGGCCTTGAAATACATGAAATAAAAAATATGTATGTTAAAAAAATATGTAAATTAATATCGACCGAACTCACTTTGTAAACCTTCTTGTAGTGTATAGGAGCCTCACAAAATTTAAAAGCTCTTAACTGTGACGTCATATGTCACAGTTAAGAGCCATAAACCTGACTAAATTAAACATTGGATATCTTGATAACAATAGGAGTTAAGATACTACTGTCTTGGAGAAATTAACTATATTTGATCTAAACTATGCCCCCTTGCAATTAACGGAAATTCCCAGGAACACGTTGTATACATATGTACCTATATAATGAAGTGGTTTATGCCTTTTGCAAATTGAATCTCATTTAGAGAAAGTAAATTTTTAGATGTACTTCTTCTTTCTCCTGGCTATTGTCCCAATTTATTTGGGGTCAGCCCTCCTAGTATTCTTGCGCCACATCGTAAGATTGTAGGTTGTCTCTTTGCGTGTGTCAGTATCTCTCATGTCATTGTCTATTGTTTGTAGCCAGGTCATTTGTGGTCGTCCGCGGCCCCTCTTCTTTTCTTCTATATTTAGAACTCTTTTGGTCATATGGTCATCGTCTCGTCTCATTACGTGTCCGTACCAGCGTAGGCGATTCACTCGCAGTTTTTCGTGTATCGGGGCAACTTTAAGAGTGCCACGGATATATTCATTTCTTATTTTATCCATTCTAGTTACTCCATCCGTAGCATCTTCATCTCTGTGACGTGCATCTTCTGTGTATCTGCTTTTCTCATGGGCCAGCACTCACAGATATTATGAGATGTACAGGCAGTTATTATTTATATAGTGTACGTTTGATAAAATAGAAAATATGTGATTGTTTGTTTATTCTCATGTATTATTCTTTCGGCTCAGCTAACAACATGTGAACAAAGCAACTGTATTTAATACAAAGCCATTGTTTTACAAAAATGAGGATAATTTATTGAATCAGGCGTTACTTTGCGGAAGTCCATGATATAATACGAGAACAATATTCCTTTGCTATTCCGCTAAAAAACGTGCTAGTCGATCAGCGGAGATCAAATGCAACTATTTGCGTATAAATATGCAAATTATTACAGCAAACCACCACCGATAATGAAAAAACCTCGACACGTGTTTCGCCTCTCTACAAGGCATCATCAGGAGATGTTGCTTGCGCCACGTCCACTGAGCCAATCTAATCAATAATACCAAATTTGCGTCAATTGGCTCAGTGGACGTGGCGCAAGCAACATCTCCTGCCAGCATCTCCTGATGATGCCTCGTAGAGAGGCGAAACACGTGTCGAGCTGTAATTAATTGGTGGTGGTTTGCTGTAATTATTTGCATATTTATACGCAAATAGTCGCATTTGATCTCCGCTGATCGACCAGTGGGTCGATCACGTAACTTTTCTTACGCTCGTCTGTAAGGTCTAAATGTCAATTTTATATGGAAAAATGACAGTTAGATTGTGATTTTACTGTCAGACGCGCGTACAATGCGTTACGTGATTGACCTACAGAACGTTTTTTAGCGGAATAGCAAAGGAATATTGTTGTAACATTGTATATTTTATGAATAAATGACTACTAGTGACTTTTTAAACTGCAAACACTCACCCTGAAGTCAACTCCCGAAGAGTTCGAAATATGTCGCCAGTAGTGACATTTAATACGTTAGTGTAATTATTAGTATTATCTCCACTTATAATAAATCTCTAAATTAAAAAAAGAATCAGCCAGTTTGAAACTAAGCTTTGCGCGGTTCGAATGTTCTCAGCATCCCATGAACGGAAAAATATGAAACATTTTATATAGGTACATTATTATTCTAGCTGCAACTTAGGATAGTTTTTATCCGACTGCGACAGTTAATTAATTTTCCGAAATATACGACTTCATTTAATTTTTCATTTATTTTTATTGAAATCAAACGCTGCTCCAACTGTCAGCTATAAGAACCGTCAAATTTTCGTCAAAATGGCGGAATTGCTTTGCCTTTCACTTATTAATAATTTAAATCCCGTCTACGATAGACCTTTACGAGACAAATGCTAAAATATAAACCATAAAAAAATATTCGATTCTGATATGAGAACTTATATGCGCAAATGTCGTTTTATGTCGTAATTTCAATAACTGAAATCAACAAATTTGAACAATATAATTAACACGAATTCGTTTTTTTTGAATGACAATGGCACGCGCTCGGCGCATTCAGCCAAAGTACCTGCGGCGCTTTGCATCCCTGTCACTCGAGTATGGTTAGTGCGATAGAGATAGAGATACCCGAATATTTTTGAATTCCGAAGTTCGTGGTTATAGCTCAGGAATCGAAAATATGGTAAATAATCATAATGTATTTTCTCGAAAAAGAATTTAAAATAAATATAGTCAAATGGAGAAAAAAAACAAAGCAAGAGGTTATATAGGTAATGATTAAGTTATAAGAGTCCAAAGTTTTAAGAGGGGGTATGTTCTGTCCCTTTTCCGCAAAACGCACCTTCATATGAAACGATTGTTTTTTACTATGACGATCGAGTATATTGACGTCACAGTCCCTCATCGTTTTCTCACTCTAACAAGCGACATTAAAACGGATGTAGCTTCATAATTTTTTGAGATATTTGAATGGGAGTTTCATTATCTTCTATCTATTTATCTCCACTTATAATAAATCTCTAAATTAAAAAAAGAATCAGCCAGTTTGAAACTAAGCTTTCTGCGGTACGAATGTTCTCAGCATCCCATGGACGGAAAAATATGAAACATTTTATTTAGGTACATTATTATTCCAGCTGCAACTTGGGATAGTTTTTATCCGACTGCGACAATTAATTAATTTTCCGTAATATACGACTTCATTTAATTTTTCATTTATTATTCTTAAAGTATATCGCCGCCACATCTGTCAGCTAAAAGAAACGTCAAAATCACAGACTAATAAGAAATACTACGGACAAAATGGCGGAATTTCTTTGCCTTTCTTTCGCCTATTAATAATTTTAATCCCGTCTACGATATACATTGACGAGACACATAGGTACCAAAAGCAAATATAAAATTAATCGATTTTGATATGCGAACTTATATGCGCAAATGTCGAATTAAGGCGTTATTTCTACAAATGTAACAACAAATTCGAACAATATAAACTTGGTTTTTTTGAATGGCACGCGCGCGCGCTCTTTGCGTATTCAGCCAAACCACGAAAACTGAAACTCGAAGTTCGTATAATATATCTGCATTCCTGTCATTTGTTAGTGCGATAGAGATAGAGATACCCGAATATTTTCGAATTCCGAAGTTCGTGGTTTAAAAGAAAATACGGATGTCGGATAGATCTAAATTAATATTTTATGTGTGAATATGGTTAAAATTATTTGGAACTATTGTTGTTATTGTTTTAGTATATTTGACTAGCTTTAAGTTTAATATTGTACGTCCGAAATGGGCAAGCTGTTGGACTTTATTTTACCCAAAACAACTAAATGTACACAGTTCTGACAATAAAGAAATCTTATTTTATCTTATCTTATCGAAAATAGGGATGTAGACACTAAACAAAATAATCATAATGTTGTATTATCTCGAAAAAAAACAACGCAAGATGATATACTCGTATAGGTAATCAAATCACTAAGTTATAAGTTATAAGTGTATAAAGTTTTAAGAGGGGTTTGTTGCGTCTCTTTTCCGCAAAACGCACCTTTATAATGAAACGATTGTTTTGTACTATGGCGCTCGAGGATCGTGACGTCACGGTCCCTGATCGTTTTCTCACTCTAACAAGCGACATTAAAACGGTTGTAGCTTCGTAATTTTTTGAGATATTTGAATGAGTTTTTCGTTTCTTCTTTCTTTTAAAGTGAGTCTACAGCTACACCTCTATTTGGAAGACAAGCGGAAAGAACCCATACTATCCATTCTAATAATCCATACTTCCATATTAATATTATAAATGCGAAAGTGTGTCTGTCTGTCTGTTACCTCTTCACGCCTAAACCGCTGAACCGATTTAAGGACAAAGGGTAGTTTTTATATCTGAGGGGCTGAAATTGGGGGTGGAAATTTGTATGGAGCTACTTAAATCGCTGCACCGATTTAGATGAAATTTGGTATATTAATAGTTTGAGTCCCGGGGAAGGACATATAATAGGTTTTATCCCGGAAATCATCCCCTAAGGGAGTGAAAAGGGGGGGTGAAAATTTGGATGTAATCTATTTTGATGAAATTTGGTGTAGATATAGGTTAAGTCCTGGGAAAGGACATGGGATAGTTTTTACCCCAGAAATCACCCCCCAAGGGGGTGAAATTAGGTGTGAAAATTCGGATGGAACCCATTTTAATACAATTTGGTATAGAGATAGCTTGAGTCCTGGGAAAGGACATAGGATAGTTTTAATTCTGGAAATCACTCCCTAAGGGGGTGAAATGGGGGGTGAAAATTTGGATGAATCCCGTTTAGATGAAATTTGGTATAAAGGTCGTTTGAGTCCCGAAGAATGATATTAGATAGTTTTTATCCCGAAAATCATTCCCTAAGGGTATGAAATAGGGGGTGAAAGTTTGGATAAAATCCATGTACCTAGATGAAATTTGGTATAGAGATAATTTGAGACCCTTCGAAGGATATAGAATAGTTTTTGCCTCGGAAATCATCCCTTAAGATGGTAAGTAGAAGTTTGTTTGCATTATATTTTCTAAGTATAAGTTCTACGCGGACGAAGTCGCGGGCAACAGCTAGTTTTAAATATGTTTCACGAACGTTTAAATTCGATTGATATCACTGTTAACATAACTAGTATTTCCCGGCTTCGCGTACCGGACTAGACTAGTGTGTATTTGACATAATGAAATGGTTTATGCCCTCCGCAAATGGAATCTCGTTTGGATAAAGTTAATCTCTCGATGCGCCGGCGGCCACGGTTTATGGAGTTTACGTTTGGTGAAGTGTTGCTTGGATTTGTTTAGAGTAAGGCTTTATGTACATTCAAGTGTTAAAAAATCGGTGCATACACTTACTCATAAATATGTCCCATTTCCATCGATCTTATGACAGCGGATAAGGTTTCGGTACATATTTTTGAGAGGATTAAATCGATACATATTTTTGCACATATATTACGTAAGTAAGCACCAGTTGAAAACGAAAAACATATTACAATGTATTGAATTTGACATTTAATATGACATTTGTTTCTAAATATTGTATAAGATTATTAATATTATATTGTAAAATACTATTTGACATGTAAAAGTGCCCCTGTGGCCTATTTGCAGAATAAATAATTGATTTTATCTACGCACATATCATTAGTGCTCTAAAATGCGTTCAGAAACCGTCGGTTATGACCAGCATTATTACAACCAATTTTACTATGACAACTTTCTTGTCTGTGGTAGTAGGTAAAATCTGTATAGCGGCGCTACCACGAACTTCGAATCTCGAACGTCGTATATCTCCATCTCTGTCGCTCGAGTACCATAAACCATAAGTGCGATAGAGACGGATATATACGAAGTTCGAGTTCGTGGTAGCACCGCTGTAATGTTATATATATAGTCCTCCTTGTCGTATCCGACGACGGCGACCCTTACAATTTCCTCTGGTGAGCACGAATATGGCTCGCAAAGCCGAACTTAGTTTTAAATGTCCGGTCACATTGTATGCAGTATAGCTGGCCCAGAGCTATAACCACGAACTTCGAATCTCGAAATTCGTATATCTCCGTCTCTATCGCACTTAAAGTTCACTTTTTTTTTTACTTTTCAAACTTTTTTTTCCACTTTTTAACTGTTTTTTAACTTTTTTGCACTTTTTAATATTTTTTTTAATTTTTTGCACTTTTTTTTTCCTTTTTGTCACTTTTATTCCTTTTTTTACCTTTTTTACTTTTTTTTTACTTTTTGTCACTTTTTTTTCACTTTTTTTGCTGTTTTTTACTTGTACATTTTTCACTTTAAAAAAAAAAACACTTTTTATTTTTTTTTCACTTTTTTTTTTTCAAAGATAACTTACAGGTAGCACTCGAAGCAATGCAGGTCATTTTCCTACGGCTTCTGAACCCATCTTAGAGTACTTATGATATGTGTTTAGATAAAGTAGTGTATGCAACTGTACATAATTAGGCCTTAAAACACTCGTGTGATCCTATTATTATACTCGCTGACGCTCGTTTCATAAAACCACAGTCGTATTTTAAGGCATCCCATTATGTATCAGTAGCATAAACTACTATTGATTTTTTTTAAACGAATACTACTTATAAGAAAATCTTACACAAATCGTTGTTCGGTTTCCCCAAAGTAAGGCCCATTAAGGCTACCAGGCAGGCTGTTGAAACAATTGATGATGCCAGTATCTATTTTTTTTTCTTTTATTTACCAATGTGCTTGTCTAATTTGTTCTTGAACTGGTTGACATTGAGAGCTGAAAACACATCATCTGGCAGTTCCTTCCAAGTTTTCACCACTTTGCTTTTTTTGGTATTAATAGATATAAATACTTAAAGGCATACAAAAATCCAAGACTCAGAAAAAAACATTTATACTCATCACACAAATATTTGCCTTTATTAATTTATTTCATTCATTTATTTCGTATATTAGGTAATTGAATTGGCATGTGCCTTTACTGAATTAAATGACAGACTTTGAACAGAAGACACACTTAAAATAAATATATATATGGGTGTTATCTGTATTTATAGGCGAACTTATCCCATTAATTCAAAGTACACTAACAAATGCCGGGAAATGAGGCATTGCCTGCCGAGTGATATTTTATATAGATACTAATAGTACGAGGAGGATAATAATAGTACGACGTAATAGTAATTTTAAAACCTTAAGTTTTTTTTAAAGCCTGAACGCCATAATGACGTGTCACCAATTGACGATGAAATAAACGAAAATCACTTTGCGGGCCTCCAATTTTACCTATATGAAATTTCGTTATGGACCTCTCGTCGCCGCACCTGAAAGGTGATACTTCGCTACCTATTATAAGGAACGCAACGTCAATATTGCATGTTTGAGACCCTAGAATAATAACGCATAGAAACGCAGTTCACGCGCAACGGTGAGGGCACTAAAACTCGGCCATAAATGGCCCAGTACGCCGATCGGTGGAACAAAATTGGTGCGTTTGTGTGCGTGTGAATACGAGTTGATCACAACTACATGAATCCATTTTTTGCGTGCGTTATTATTCTAAGTTTGAGACAAATATATCACCTTCTAATACTAATTAATTTAAGAGATGGGCTCGTGAACACTATCTATTATAATTTAACAGTATTATTGACGACAGTGAGTAGATTCGAGTACCGTTTATGAACGACCGATAATAACAGTTCGATCAACTTATCTGCATCAATCACTACGCGGTCATTTATAACTATTGATATCATCAATCGGATAGCTGTGAGTCAACTATAGGACGATCCACAAAAAGTACGCAGTTCCGTGCCTAGCCCGACACCGGAACGTACAATTTAAATCGAGATTCAAAATAGCAAAATGTCATATAATCATAGTTTATGCGTGAATGTTTACAACCCCATTTAAAGATAACAATTAAACAATAGAATGTCAGTAATGGTTGGTTTTAAGGAACAAACTTTTACTGTTAATGTTTTTCAAACGGTCACCACGATACAGGCTTAGCCTAGTGTGGGACCATGGGTTAACGTATGTTGTATTTTGTTACTTTTAAATAAACGATTTTTTTTTATTTAAGTACTTTTCATCATTTTAAGTGGAACAAACCATACGTCTGACTTGCAGGCAAGTCAATTCGCGCGCGACTCAGCGACCCCTGTCTCACTAGCACTTTGCAAATTATAATCATAATCATAATCATCATAATCATATTTATTCATAATATTTCATATTACATGTCAATATTTTAATCATAATTGTAAAAATAATAAATAATCATAAAAGTCAAAAAATAAAATTAAAGCATAGGTACAACGAATTGTATATACATAATTGTACACATTACACAAATAAAATGCGACCTATTGCGTACTAAAGTCGCTAAATCTATAAAAAGTGTGCTCGATAAGCCATAATTTGAGTCGTGATTTGAAGCTGGCCAGTGATGGTGCATCTGTGATATGTGCCGGTAATTGGTTGAACACCATTGGTCCCATGACATGTGTTAGTTTGCCAGACTTCGCTAGTCTATGTTTAACACCAACAAGTTTGTTAGCGTTACGCAAGTTACGACCGTGTATCGCGTATTCGTCTAAATGACACCGCACGTATGTAGCCACCTGAAATATAACGATGGAAGGTAGCGTGAGTATCCCGAGGGACTGGAAGTAAGGTCTTGCAGAGACTCTTTGGCCTACCTGTGCAATCGCTCGTACGGCTCTCTTTTGCATGCGAAATACGCGCTCCCAGTCGGCGGCGCGGCCCCACAACTCTGTACCATATTGTAGAAGCGAGTGCACAGTGGCGAAATAGCACGAGCGTACTACATCTCTGGACATTATCATTAGGAAAGGAGGGTAGAAGTCGTCTCGCAGTTGTGCTAGACCGACAGCTTAGCGATCCGATTAACGATATCGTATAACTGAGCATCACAATGGTGTCATCCCGGATAAAAATCGAATGACTCATCCGATTTGTATCGCGATCCGATCTGATACGGACCCGTTCATTGTGCCTTTTTACAGCCAAAAATCTGATGTTTCGCTGTTTCTAATCGCTTATTAGCGTCGCAATAGGTGCTGAAGTAGTGAATAATATAAATGCATATTGAAGCAATCTGAATAATTTTGAAATCCGCGGCCGCGTTAGTATTGACATCCCAGTATTGTGATAATAATGACAGTGTATAAGGCCGCCTCAGAGCATAGAAGGCCGCCAAGAGGATTGTGAACCTGTAATTTTTCATACAAAAAGCGATAACGTTTTTCACCCCGTAAACATTGTTCGATTTTTATAATTTTTGGACATGTTGTAGATATAATGAAAAACTAGGTCTGTACGTTTTGATTTTTAAGGAATATTGCTTGCGTTAAAAGTTATTAGCATCTAAAAATCGATATTTTTGACTTAAAAACTTTGTCTATCGTTTTATTTTTTTTAAATTAATATTAACTGATTTACTGAAAAAGGAAAACGTACGGACATAGATTCCTTAATCTATGTCCGTACGTTTTCCTTAGTACACTTTTGTACTAAATCTAATTATATCAAAGTTATTTCATTTCATCCTATATCCTATACTATTAAACGAGCAATATTTGTATATATATTTGCAATCACGTTCTCGGAAACGGCTCTAACGATTTCGATGAAATTTGGAATATAGGTGGTTATGGGGGCGAGAAATCGATCTAGATAGGTCTCGTTTCCGAGAAAATTCGTTTTCTCGAGATTTTCTCGCATAAAGATTTGTTAATGCAATATAGTACGTAATTTCACCACAACTGTCACCGCTTGATTAGACTAATGGTTATAACATTGGCTTACAACGCCGGTGGCCGGGTGTTCAAATCCCAGCGAGGAAATGTTTCTTTTTGCTTTCTTTTTTTATAGAGAATGATTTTTCGTAGTATTAAAGCTGGGAAAAGCATGGTCATACGTTTTTTTTTATTGTTTATATATCTTTTTGTTTTTAAATAATAATATATATTAAAAACATGTTTTATAGCACTGTGCCTTCTTTTTATCCATAAGGTTATTTAGGTTGAAAAAAGTTAGATTAGTCAAGTGAGTGGGCAACTCGACTGTTAGAGATTCTTAAGCCGCCCGAAGGCCTCTAACTCGGCTTAACGACTACTGTGAACAGCAGCCGGGATCAAATCAACTGCTTAGCGTGCCTTCCAAAGCACGGAAGCGCTCATTTTAGTAACCACTCAAACAGGCGGTCACCCATCCAAGGACTGACCGCTGCCATCTTTGCTTAACCTGCTTATTGTTTCCGATTCGCAGGCGCCACTGGGCTATTAACGCTTCGCTAGATGGTGCTCATCATTATCTGAAACTTAATTCAGGCATTAATAATGCCTTTCTCTGAATTTGTGATTCTAAATGCTGAGTTATGAATATTATTATTTATAATTTCTGGTTGTAATATTTCCCTTTGTAGGTAAAAAAATGGTTTATAGAATCTCTATTTTATTATTAGAAAATTATATCCGTCGCAAGTTTTTTTTTTATGTTGAATTATTTTTTAAAGAGCATTGTGTAATGCAATAGCTACTCACCTAACTCTATCTAGAGAGTTCTGCTCCATCATTTTTATTTTTATTGGACCCTGAGCAATTCATACCTATACCTTTTTTTTCTTGGGGAAAACCTGCGAACCAGCCTGGTACCCAATCATCGGGGGATGACTGGGTTCTGTGGTATTTCTATCCACTAAAAACCCCTTACAGAAATCCAAATCTTAATAGGTCAAGTCGTTTTGGAGATAATTGAGAATACAAAACATCCAAGACTCAGAAACAAATATTCATGTCCATCACACAAACATTTGCCCTTTTCCGGGATTCGAACCCGGCGACCCTCCAGCTTCGTAAGCAGTGTCACTACTCCTTAATAACTCTATTAATAACTTCCAAAAGAAGAGGATTTTTATGTTTAATGTTTGATTACCTCAGAACTCCGTCATAATTTATGAACCGATTCGTATTTTTTTATTTTAGTGATAGTACGAGTATTTGATTCCAGATTGGTCCCATTATTTTCAAAAAGCCAGTTAGATGAAAGAATCCATGAGGAATTGAGGGAAGTCCTCAATTATATTAAGCACGCGTCACAAAATAAGTAAACGCATGTATAGATTTTGGTATTTTCTATTATAACTCGCGTAGGTATAAATTTAGCCTCGGAAACAACAAATTTGGTGACATTTCACCAACTGAACTGAGGAACTGATTATGAAGACTCTCGTAGGGAACCATAATATCGGCCTTTAAAGCCTACGCCAAAACCAAACACCAACATGAGTGGAGGAATGAGGCTGGCTAAAGGCACTCTAAGCTCTTCATAGAAGGAGTGGACTCGGGCTGGACCAGAAAACTCTGGAAATCCAGTAGGAAGCAACTCAGAATTATATCTGGGGTGTTCACAGGTCACTTCAGGGTCAAGGATCTCTTGGCCAATATGGGACTATCGGATAGTTTAGACTGTAGAATGTGTGGCGAGGAAGATGAGACTATGGAACACTTATTGTGTTAATGTCATGCCCTTGCCAGACAAAGAATGAACTACTTTGGTAACGGCTACCCGCCACCAAAGGAATTCAAGGTGCTCTTGGTGAACTGCATCATGCGTTTTGTGGAAATGATGGAGCAAGCCTGGGAGCAGGTATAAAGGAGAGGGCAAATGCACAAAAGATCCCACTGGGTCGATGTGCATCCGAAAGGGCCCTCCCTCACCTAGATAAGATTATGAAGACTACAGACGTCACATATTCTGTGATTCCGTTTAAGTAGCAACTAATGAAGTGCCAAAGCTAATTCTGAGATCCTTGAGGAATCGACGGAACTCCTCAAATATTATCGGCCTACTTATAGCGACTTGGGTGTTTTCTGTAATAATCAACGCATTTGCTCTCGGAAACAAGTTCATGGAGTAGGTATAGTGGGAAGGAAATGTTAATGTATGTTCCTTGGCGAAGTAATGAATTGAATTCGGTTTAAAATTTGTTTTTAAAGTAAATTGTGAATACCATTTGTTGGTATAACTTTTTGTATTAGTTGTTTCCTTTATAGTCGGGGGTTTATATTTAATAATTTTCAATTCCAAGGCGAGTCTTTTAAGACGAATGAAAATAAACATCTTTTAAAAATAAAATTAAAAAATATATAGGAAGTAAACTTACTCGTATTTTCACCCGAGCAGAGCTCGGTTGCCCAGATATTAAAGGTTTAAGGGGGTAAAAACGTTATCACCCGAAACAATATTTCAACAAGGAAATGTAGGCAATTGCCTCCAGGACTTGCTACTCTCTCTATCGCACGATACGGGTGAGGCACAGAGCGGTGTGAAACAGATAGAATTTTTTAAAATACCTACTCGCGCCGCGTATCGGCACTTCACAATCCTCTTAAGTTCAGTACCTACGTCTAGCATAACATGCTGCCAAGTCATGTCGCGCGCGACTCAGCGACTCCTGTCTCACTCGTACTCTGCAAATTAGAAATTCGAAAGAGTTGGGTAGAAGTCGTCTAGCAGTTTAGCGATCCGATCAACGATATCGTATAATATAATATAACTGAGCTCCATCGCAATGATGTCATCCGATTGGTATCGCGATCCGATCCGATACGGTGTTCATTGCGCCTTTCCACAGCCAAAAATCTGATGCTGTTTCATGCTTTTTAGTTTATTATTTTTGTTACGCTTAATTGCGCATGCAAATCCATGAGATACAGGAAAATTGAAATTCGACATTGTTTTAGACAGCTTGTGATATCGCGTAAGTAAATCTATTATGCTCATATTCCAGATACCCATTTAATAATTTTTTTTTCGCTTACTTTTTTTTGTCATACGCGGGCGCACCTACTCGTTTATAAATCACGTGACAACTGCCGTAAACGCCCGTTTGTATTCCCAAAGAGGGTAGGCAGAGCGAGTGTTAAAAGGTCCGGAAAATGATATATAATAGTGATAGATTGCTAGTCAACACACTTAAACCCTATTGCCACTCCTTTCTTGTCGTTGCCGTGGAATCGGTAACATATAAAATACGTTAAGTAACTATAGGTGGCGGTTAACTCAGTCCTCGCCTGCGCGGCGCTATGACGATAACGGGGCGCGGGCGACGTGCAGGAAGCAAAGCCCGGAGCCCGCACGCCACGCGCTCCCCGTTATCGTCATACCCCTGCATGCGTAATGCGCCGTGCAGGCGAGGACTGCGTTAAGTGATCGGCCTATAGTAGCTTTGTAGCTGTAGAAGTCGCGCGACCGTCTTTTATGTAGAATCGGTTGAGAAACGCAGCCCGGGCTGTTATTTGGAACGCGACATGCACCTCACCTCAATTTTTCTAACGCACCACGCGGATATGAAACTGTAAACAGGATAGACTTTGAATGAACTACCTATATTGACCTGCTTTTGAGGTTGTACAAAGTTTTGATAGATATTGACCACGATATCAAAATGGCGTCCGACCACAAATCAGATGAAGTGTGATAGACAGAAATAGAATACGATAGGGATGCGACGCGACGAATTCCGGTTTCAGTTTAAATTCTGGTTTCCCGGTGATACCAGAAACGAAACGAAAACGAACTTCATTCGTGTATCTCCCTCTCTGTCGCACTTGCTTATTCGAGCGACAGAGAGCACACGCGAACGAAATTCGTTTCCGTTTCCCGGTAGCGTCCCAGGGACGGTGCCGCGAAGTTTGAATATCTTCATCTCTGCCGCTCGAAAGAGGTAAGTGTGAGCGAATTAGAAGTAGAACAGCGAACGCTCATGATTAAGAGTCTCCAGCAAGGTCGACTCAAGTCAACGCTCCATACAAACGTAGTTTGGTTCTCATTTCAAAACGATATGCTAGAATAAAATGAAACTGAAAACAATGGGATCTACTGTCGTACCAAATTTACTGTCGTTTCACTAGAATGCTCGCTAGAACGCTCTCTAGAATGCTCGCTAGAACGCTCTCTAGAATGCTCGCTAGAACGCTCTCTAGAATGCTCGTTAGAACGCCCGTTAGAGTGCTTGCCAGAATGCTCGCTAGAATGCTTGCTAGAACGCTCACTAGAATGCTCGCTAGAACGCTCGCTAGAATACTCGCTAGAACGCTCGCTAGATCTCTCGCTCAAGTGCTCCCTAGAATGATCGCTACAATGGTCACCAGAACGCTCGCTCTAGCGCTCTACTCTAGTGCTCGATAGAAAGCTTGTTAGAATACTCGCTAGAACGCTCGCTAGAATGCTTGCTAGAGCGCTCGCTACAGTGCTCGATAGAAAGCTCGCTAGAATGCTCGCTAGAACGCTCGCTAGAATGCTCACTACAATGATCGCTGGAGTGCTCACTAGAACGCTCGCTAGAATACTCGCTAGAACGCTTGCTAGAGTGCTCACTAGAACGCTCGCTAGATGCTCGCTATAATGCTCGCTAGAGGGCTCGCTAGACTGCTCGCTAGACTGCTCGCTAAAACACTCAAATTTATTTTGTGATGTGATGTAACACATGTAATTGAATGAAACATATCCGCTAAAATGCTCGCTAGAACGCTCGCTAGAGTGCTCGATAGAAAGCTTGTTAGAATACTCGCTAGAACGCTCGCTAGAATGCTTGCTAGAACGCTGGCTACAGTGCTCGATAGAAAGCTCGCTAGAATGCTCGCTAGAACGCTCGCTAGAATGCTCGCTACAATGCTCGCTGGAGTGCTCACTAGAACGCTCGCTAGAATGCTCGCTAGAACGCTTGCTAGAGTGCTCGCTAGAACGCTCGCTAGATGCTCGCTATAATACTCGCTAGAGGGCTCGCTAGAGGGCTCGCTAGAAGGCTCGCTAGACTGCTCGCTAGACTGCTCGCTAAAACACTCAAATTTATTTTGTTATGTGATGTTACAAATGTAATTGAATGTAATATATCCGCTAGATTGATCATTACAAGCGAATGCTCAAGTGTATCAGCACTTTCCGAACCGGAGGGAAAATTAGCCATTGTTAGGATTACGCTTTACCTAATGCTACCACCATACACACCACATGCTAAGCCCATAGTAAGATAGGAATCTTGCATGAAGAAAGATGGACGAAGATAGCTACTCTGTGGGCGGGGCCAGGAGGAAAAAGAAGATTGGGTAGACCCCATGCAAGGTGGTCCGACGATCTCCATAAGGCCTATCACAGACTGGCGCAGCCTGACCGCAGCGGACAATAGAAAACTTGTCATTAGCTGTCAAATTTACTATGGTCTGCCACCGCATGCCGCGCCAGTATGATGCAGGCTTAAAGAGAAAGAGAAAGAAAGAGAAAGAGAACATTTATTGTTTACCATGTACAATTAGGTCTTAATGATAAATGTGTGAGTTACAATGGCAACCCTTTCGGGCATACAATATTAACTATAAAAGTTACATAGGTATATAATTATTCAGTTTAAAAACTCAAAGTATTCTTTTAAATCATAAAATACATTTTCTGTCAACCATCGTTTTAATTGGCGCTTAAATTGATTTCCGCTCAACATTTTTAGGCTAATGGGTAGATGGTTGAAGACTTTGATAGCGGTGATAAAGGTGCTCCTATAATAGGTTGCGTTTTTGATCGCTGGCAGTGAAATGTTGTACATATACTGTGATCGTAAATTGTTACGCTGTTCTGAGCAGAAGTTAAAATTATATTTATGATTTATTACATAGGAACACAGCTCTAAAATATATAATCCAGTTAAGGTTAGAAATTTATTTTCCCTAAAAATATTTCTAACGGACTCAGTATTGTACAAGCGGTATATAATGCGGAGACATTTTTTTTGGAGAATGAAAGTAGTTTTGACATTAACAGAATTACCCCAATAAATTACACCATAATTCAACAAAGGATAAATATTTCCATAATATGCATTTCTTACAATATCTTCTGAGCAAGTACTTGATAAGACGGATAAAGCATAGCACTGACTGGATATTTTTTTATTTAACTTTTCTATATGAGATTTCCAATTTAAATGTGAATCTACAGAGACGCCTAAAAAGTTGGTACTGTTTATGTTTTGTATAATAGCTCCCCCGTGTTCAACATTCAAGTTTATTGGGTTTGTTTTGTAATTTCTAAATTGTATCGTTTTTGTTTTATCTACGTTTACTTTTAAGTTAATTGATTTAAGCCAGTTGACAACAGTTTGAAGAGTATTGTTAATTTTTTCTTGAAAATTGGATCCTGAGTTTTTTCCAGAGAATAATATGGTTGCGTCATCAGCAAACATTACGCAAAGTTCATCTATGATGTTTGGCATATCATTAACATACAGTAAAAATAACAGCGGACCAAGGATGCTGCCTTGAGGTACTCCAACTTTAATATGTTGAAATTTAGACTGTGTTTGCTGTATAGTTTCAGTTTTCTTATTATGTCAATAACCGTGGCTTGCTGTCTATCTTTTAAATAACTTTCAAATAATTTATGTACATTACCTCTAATACCTACGTTACTAAGTTGCGATAACAAAATCTCATGCACAACACAATCAAATGCCTGGGACATGTCTAGAAATAATGCAATACAGGGCCTTTTATTATTGATTTCATCCCATATATGTTTAAACAATTGAAACACTGCATGTGTTGTTGACTTTCCTCTTTGGAACCCGAACTGGTTGGGATGTATAATGTTATTTGAATTTAGGAAATGAACAACTCTATTGTATATACACCGTTCAAATATTTTGGAGAAGCTTGGTAATATGGCAATAGGACGATAGTTACTTACATCGTCTTTTTTACCCTTTTTAAATAACGGTTTTATAAGGGCTTTCTTCAAATCATCTGGAAATATCCCTGTTTGGAAGATAAGATTCATTACATGAGCCAATGGTTCAGCTATGTAGTCCAAAGATGCTTTTATTACTTGAATAGGTATATTATCATGTCCTGAACTTTTTGTATTTCTTAGTGCTTTGGTAACTTTTTTTATTTCAAATGTATCAACTGGGTTTAAAAATAAACTTTTACAGAGAGATGTTGAAATTGGCTTAAAGTTATGTTTCGATACGTTACTGTCATAATTACGAGTTACATAAATTTTTTTAAAAATCTTGGCAATTTCCAAAGGGTCTGTAGTAGCATTATCGTCGCATAGTTTTATACTTTCAACTGTATTTTTTATAGAATTAGTCGAGGAAGTGTGTTGTCTGATTAAATTCCAGGTTGCTTTTGTTTTGTTGGTGCTAGTTTGTATATAATTATTGCTACTTAATATTTTTGACGAACGTATAACCCTTTTCAGAACTTTACAGTATTTTTTAAAGTCAGATGATTGTGGATCAGTTCCCTTTTTGGTTCTTAACTTTAAATACCTAAGTCGCTTACTTTTACAAGACTTAAGAATGCCCTTGCTTTTCCATTGTGGTTTCTTTCTATATGTTACTCTAATTCTTTGTAGAGGTATGCAGAGTTCAAAAACTAACATGAACAGGTCCATAAATATTTTATAAGCTAAACAAGGATCTGATTGCAAGTAAACATCTGAAAAATTTACCTGGGAAATGTATTTTACAAAAATTTCTAAGTTAGCATCTATATTTCTTCTGTAAATATACCAGTACCTTTCGTTGAAGCTCAAGCTGGTTGGTAGTTTTAAGAGTTGGCCTGTATGATCGGATATTCCCAAGTTTAATACCTCTACATTACATCTTTTTGCATTCGTTATTATATTATCAATACATGTTTTTAGTTATACTTCGTTAATAGTTATACTCAGATTATATTTACATAACAGTGCTTTGAATTTGTTTGCATTATTATCATTTTTGAGTAAATCTATATTAAAATCTCCTGCAATAACAATTTTTTTGCTCATTCTACGATTACGTAATACTAGTTTATTTAACAAGAGTTCTAGATTGTCCATGAATAAGTCACAATTACCATTAGGTGTTCTATAGAGACATACAAAAATAGTATTTAAGTCAGGAATAATAATGCCACAAACTTCAAAAAGTGACTCAATTGACATAGCCGATATCCAATCAAGAGTTACATAGTCGATACAATTCTTTACATATATACTTGTGCCTCCCCTTAATTTATGCTTTCTACAGAAATGAGCGGCTAACTGAAACTGGTCTAATTGTAAGGTTGTTACCTCATCATGTTTAAGGAAAGTTTCCGTAAAACAAAAAACTTGGATGTGTTTAGAGTCTGCTAAAATCTCGATCTGATCCACTTTTGACCTCAAGCCTTGCACGTTTTGATGAAACATATTTAGAGTATTAACCTCGAAAAAGAGTTTCTTGATTAATAGAATTATCTATGGACTTATTGTAGTTCTCGATATCCAACAAAAAATTTTGCACGTTTTCGAGAACGTTTTTCATGCCTTGGTCGTTTAACTTCCCAGTCCTTTCAGAGAACATCTCCAGGGTCAGCTTCAAGTTGGAGTCGAAAAAGTAGGCGTAGTGATTAGACATTATATCTAAATTGAGCAGACTATTGAATAGTTCCACGCGGCAGTTGTATACTTTCGCCCCACATATATAAGTAGGGACGCATATAATAATGTTGGTATGTGTGATCTTTTCAACGGCTGTTCTGATGAACTGTACCAATTGTATGTAATTCTTAGTGGATCTGAAGTCATGTTCACCTATAAGAAGAACGCAGAAGTCTTTCATTGTTAGGTCCTGGAGTCTACCTTGAAGATTACTGAATATGTGTTCTATTCCAATCCCTTTGGTTTTGTAGTGGCAATAGTCAAAATTCTCAAAATATTCTTGTACAACTTTCAGGATGTTATTTTTTTCATTGCTGCTTATTATTTTTAGTGTACGTTTAACTCGATGAATAGGACCGTCGTTCGTTTTGGTCTTATTAGTTTCGCTGCTGGTCTCACTAGATGGCATATTATTAGTACCGAGTGTTTTAGATGATGTGTCTCGCTGTTTATCCGGGGACGCTGGTCTAGGCAACGGTGCAGTTGTTTTGACAGAACATCCTGAAGTAGTTTTATTGTGTGCTTTTACTTCTTCTCGCTTCTTATCCTTTGTAACTGGTGTAGATGCGGCATTTGGTGAAACTGCTGAGGATCCGTGCAAAAGAGTTTCGTAGTAGTCGCATTTTTTTCGTGTCTCAGATAGATCATTATTGAGGTCACAATTTTTTCGAAGTAGTATTTGAATTTCATTATTCGCTCCCAGTAGTTGATCTGACAGGCTCTGTATTTGCTCTTTAAGTCGGTCCATGGCAATGTTTTGCACCTGCGTGTCAAAGTTTGACAGAGTAATCTCATTTGTGAGATTGTTTGCAGAGGTATCAATAGACTTGAAAGTTTGTTCTAAACCTATTGTAGTTTCAGTGATATTACTGATGTCAGAATTGCTGCTTCTTTTCATATCATTATTTGGTGGCAGAATTGAACTCTCCGAAGAGCTTTCATCGCTTAAGGAGAAAAAGGAATTGTACACTGGCACCTTGTATTTCCTTACAGTGACATTTTCGAAAGTAAAA
Organism: Epinotia brunnichana; assembly: GCA_963854355.1. Lineage (NCBI taxonomy): Eukaryota > Metazoa > Arthropoda > Insecta > Lepidoptera > Tortricidae > Epinotia > Epinotia brunnichana. The sequence continues at coordinate 10,557,750 of OY977959.1, forward strand.
GGAGTGTCTAGGGATGAAGATCCTTCTATCTTTGTCTGTGCTGCAGCAGCGCTAGTGTTTTTCTTCATGCTCGTAGTTGTTTGAGTTGATATTGGTCGGGAGGTTGGTGGTAATGTAGGACTTCGGCGGGCATTAAGTTTTAGATTAGTTGGCGTACTAGTTTTTTTCGGCTGCTCCTTATATTGTCTACATTTAATACACATCCATGAAGCCTTTCTATCTTGGTCCATTAAGGGAAACAGTTTCTCTTTATTAGAACACAAAAGGTCATAAGTTTGCTTGCAACGAGAGCACGTAAGATATTGTTTTCCTTGGATAATATTTTTACACTTTGCGCAGGTTGGTTTCGATCCTGGCGTCATTTTTGAATCGAAAAGATGAAAAGAAAAAAAAATTAAAACGTTTTCCTGTGCTGAGGTTTGAACCCAGACCACTATGCACATTCTCGAAGTATAGTCCAAGCGTATAATACTGCGCCAAACTCGCATGTAATTACAGGTTCCAAATTTGCGTTTATGTCGTTCGTGTAGTTCGGATATCAGCTATTGCATGTAAAAGTTCCACATTTTACCGCTAGATGGCGAACCACTTATATAGGAATGACAAATTAGTTCAGAGTAAAATTAAGTAAGTGTCGCGGAAAGAGTTGTTTGATCGGTTCGTTTGAGGTTCCTGCGTCACCGGCTAGATGGCACTGCACACTGCTTTTATTTGTAGTTTTTTGAATTATAATGTTATTTTAAAGTTTATCTCTAATATTCACAGCACCGGTTTCACTATCACTTTGGAGTATTCATTTAATGTCAAAATACACACAAATAACAAAATTTTTTGTAAAGGTCATTGACTTCTTGTTGACGTGGCGTCATTTCGGGCGGCAGTTTGGATTTTTAAGTGATAATAATTTTGCGGTGAGGTTGTTTTCAAAACATTTGCGCATGAATTAGTTATACACATACACTAATCATAATTGTCTCATAGCCCACACTGTATTTAATAGAACTTTGCCGTTTTTCACATCACATTCACAGTTTTTACGATCATAGGAGTATTATGATGACCGGTCGAGTTTATATCACTTGTATTAATTTATTGTCTTAGTTTCGAGAGTGGATAACAATTGTACGTAATATTTAAGTCTACTTAAATTGGTAGCATCAGTTTTTATCACAAAAAACGTAGTATTTTCATTTAAATTATTTTTTTATCACAGAGGCCGTAGGTATTTTTTAGCTTTGGCGGAAATACAGCACAAAACAGAGCAAGACGGTAAGAGATGGAGGAGGCCTTTACCCGGGAGGGGTCCTAACCATATTATGTTATATAATTAAGAAAAAAACACAGAATAAATTTTTACTCCATTCAACTAGACTATTTTTATATTTTTACTGTTCTTACTTTGGTTATGGAATAAATGGGCCTCTTATTTTTATTTCATTTATTTATTTATCATACATTTGATTATGCGCTGTCTAACTCAGACTAAGAAAAAAGATAGAGGAGCATTACGAACAACCTGGTGAAACCGGTTTTCAACCATGCCAAATGCATCATCACAGGCCTTTGCGTCTATTCCAGACGATTTAAACATTGCCCCGGAGACATCGTTTTTGGTGACTGTAGAGGCCAATACGCGACCGGTATGATCTTTCACATTTCTGGCAGACGAAATTCGTGCCAGGGGCTCTAGTTTCAGCTTGTTGTCTACGCAACCTTCTATTGGCCAGTGTCTCGAACCTGGTTCCATCGCACAACGCTCTGCCGTCCACAACGCGTTTGCGCCATCCATTTGTATCTTCGGCAAGCTTTGCCCAGGTCCGATAGTCAATTTTAAAAGCAGCCATGTCTCGCTTAGCGCAATCCTTGAAACGCAACATCGGTCTTCCAACGTTTCTCTTGGCGTTTGCTACTGCACTAAGCAAGGTACGTCGAGGTATTCGAGAAGGTTCCATCCGGTGCACATGGCCCAGCCACCGCAAGCGTCTCTGTTTGAGAATAGCAGTCAAACTGGGCAGCTGTGCTATGTCAAGAACCCTCTGATTTATCACTTTGTCCTCCCACGTAATGCCTAAGATATTACGTAGACAGCGCATGTGAAAAGTGTTAAGTCGTCGCTCCTGTTTTGCATACGTCGTCCAGGTGTCGGCTCCATACAAGAGTATGCTCAGAAGAAAAAAGATAGAGGAGCATTACGAACAACCTGGTGAAACCGGTTTTCAACCATGCCAAATGCAACACAGTGAAAACATTACACTCCTTTGCGTTGGGCAGTCGTGGAAAAAGTAACGTAGTCTCCAATTGTAACAAATGTATTTTTGAACCATAATAAATAAATAAAAATAATAATAACTTTATTGGTAAGGAACAAGACTTACTACTACTTACACTGTAAACACTTTTATAAGTTAAGCATACGCAAGTATTGACTGCTGATAGTGTAGGTAATCAATTACGTATGTAAATACATTTTTTTTGTAATACTACGAGTAAGCTTCCTCTGTTCCCCGTACTAGTAATTATACTGTATCACGGTGGAACAGGATTCACCATCATCGCTGTTTAAATGTTGTTTAACTTAAATAACTACATACTAAACATGAGATTTATTTGACAAATTTAAGGACACTTATAAAAATTCATTACTATTACTATTAAATAGCAGACGCTTACGCACATACAAACAAAATTGCACAAAACTGTTTAGCACGTATCGCAATGTGGTCAAGATCACCTCTTTTTCAATTTTTGTTTGATTTAGTTTGTAGATACCGCATGAGCGCACTGCTAAACTTATTTGGCAGCGTTGAAAACCGGCTTCACTAGGTTGTTCGTCATGCTCCGTCTATCTTTTTTCTTGGTATACACTGTCTAATTTAGCGTTTCTCAAAAAAAATGCTACTATTATTAATTGTAGAATCAGAGGCCCTAGCACACTACGTTTTATGACGGCGAAAATGTACTGAAACGTCACGTAAAACGCTACATAAAACGTAGTGTGCTAGGGCCTCAGGATCTCTTTCGATCGTAGTAGGACAAAAAACAATGTCCCAAAGATATTTCCTTCGTTCCTTTTGTGTTACCATTTACCATATACCGGTAGACTGGGGTGGGGTTACTTTAGTATAAAATGGTGCTACTTTGATCATTTACAATGTATTATAAAAGCAAAACTATTTGAAATGAAGAAGATTTAATCGAGTATACAGCAAGATAGATAACTAATATATTCACTGCCACAGTTCACCCACAAGTAAAAACAATGATTTCGGAGAAAAACCTATTTGATCATAGTCGCCCCGCGAATCAAAGTAACCCCAGTTGACGGTACTTTGTATGGCGGTAAATATTGGGACACTTTTTTTCTCGTATTAGGATGTAAAGAGATAGCGATTCTGAGTAGAAATAACATAAAAGTTGCAGAAAATCTCCGAAAAAACGTAGTGGCATTTTTTTGAAAAACGCTCAATTACGAAATGACAAGCTGTGATTGTGTTCCGATTCAATTAAAAATATATTTAAATACTGTTTAATCCGGGTCTAACGCGATATTTATTTACCTTTATTTCTGACGTTTCGACACGGGTTGCACCGGTCATGGTCGCAGATAACTGAACACTAAATACTGAGAAATAAAGGTAAATAAATATCGCGTTAGACCCGGATTAAACAGTATTTAAATATGTGTACAAAGCGCGAGTAGTTGCATTTTGAAATAAAATTTGATCCCGTAGGCATTTGACAGTGTACTACTAAAACTGATCTCAAAGATACAATGTTCTCCCCTTGAGCAATAACTTTCCTCAGATATAAAGATTAAACAAATACCCATCCCGCACCAATTTACCCCGTTCTCAACCAACTCCAACCACTGCGCTACTTGGCTGTATTCTCTTCAATTTCCTTGCAACGTCTAGCCCCAGGACAAACACTAGGCCACTTTAGGAACTAGGTCGGGAGTTAGGTAAGCGAAGCCTGTATTTGTTGTGCAAAGGAATGCGTAAACTAACGCCTTTTGAACGCGGCTGGTTTCAGCACTTTCAGCTTTTCATTCACTTGGCCTGTTTTACTACCTTTGATTCTGTTTTTATTCAACCTAGTATATTGACCTAACACGCAGACCAACCATTTGAGTACTTATACATTTGGTACGCATTCGGATCAGATTTCTAAGATCCATACTATACCCCTATACTACTGTATATACTACTATATAGTTAAAATGTCAATTCTTTGTTATAATAATTATAGTACCAGAGATAAATATTAAAATAATAAATCTATAATTATGTATATACTTAACCCGCTATTATAGTATCCATACTATAATATTATAAAAGCTAAAGTGTGCATGTCTGTCTGTCTGTTTATACCTCTTGCTTGACGCTTAAACCGCTGAACTGATTTAAATGAAATTTGGTATAGAGATGGATTGAGTCCCGGGGAAGGATAAAGGATAGTTTTTTATCCCGGAAATCATCCCCAAAGGGGGTGGAATGGGGGGGTGGAATGGGGGGAGAAAATTGGTATGGAGCTACGATATAAACGAGTTTCCCGGACGGAGTCGCGGGCAGAAGCTAGTAAGTAAATAAATTAAAAATTATTCACCTTCGGCACAATCATAGCTGGGTCGTTTTTAGGATTCCGTACTCAAAGAGTAAAACGGGACCCTATTACTAAGACTCCGCTGTCCGTCTGTATGTCTGTACGTCTGTCTGTCCGTCTGCCCCCAGGCTGTATCTCAACAACCGTGATAGTAAGACAGTTGATATTTTCACAGATGATGTATTTCTGTTGTCGCAATAACTACAAATACTAAAAAACAGAATAAATAAATATTTTTAATATTTTTTTTTTTCTTATTTTTTTTTCTTTTACACAAATCGGCTTAGTCCCAAACTAAGCAAAGCTTGTACTATGGGTACGAGACGACGATAAACATACGTATCGACGCTTAAAAATCAATACTGTCTAAATAACTAACATTTTTGACGTTTTTTTACTTTTTAATGCAGTTAGGTGCAGAAAAAATAACGAATAGCATGCCACGCTTCCTTTAAAATTTTATTTTTCTTACTTAGACGGTATTGATTCTTAAGCGTCGGTATATAGATAAATGAATACTTACTTAAATACATAGAAAACATCCATGACTCAGGAACAAATATTTGTGCTCATCACACAAATAAATGCCCTTACCAGGATTCGAACCCGGGACCTCCGGCTTCGTAGGCAGGGTCAGTACCAACTAGGCTACAGGAGGCTCCCATACAACAAACGTGATTTTTTGCCGTTTTTATAGATAATTTATTTATTTATTTCAGACTCAGGGTCCATATAAATGTAACCATCCATGTAAATGTATGTGTGTGTATGTGGTACGTATAATGGTACGGAACCCTTCGTGCGCGAGCCCGACTCGCACTTGGCCGGTTTTTCTTTTTTACCGACAATGAACTGACGTTTTTCTGTTTTTTAAACGATCAATAATTGTAGTTATGGTGTGCGATAAAAAAAATGCATCTGTTTTTTCATTAGGAATAATTAAACTTTCTTTACCGGCCAAAATTAGTTCATTGACGTTGTTTTTTTTTTATAAAGTGAAAAAGTAGACCGTTTCAGTTGAGATGAGATCATATTTTGGTTTACCTTCCTCTCTCTTACAGCATTCTACAAAAACAAATGCAAAAAAATGCTGGTTAGAAAAGGTGAAAAATTATTATTATAATTTTTTTTTTATTTATTCTCAAAAAAAACAACAATGGCAAGTACATTCCTTTCTGCTTCGCCAAACTGAGGACAGTTTGTCGGCGAATGTGCGCTCCCTTCCAAAAGTCAAACATTTTTGTGTTTACCTACTTACTAAATTACCTACTTAATTTACTAACACTAAACTTAGTGTACCATCGACGACACACTCAGCCGACCATTTGTGAACCTTATTACAACAGCATAAAGTCCACCAATAGTCCGCCGAGTGCGTCGTCGTTAGTGCGTGTGACTCGTGCAATTACGAAATAATATTTTTAGCGTTCCGTAGCCAAATGGCAAAGAACGGAACCCTTATAGATTCGTCATGTCCGTCCGTCTGTCTGTCCGTCCGTATGTCACAGCCACTTTTTTCCGAAACTATAAGAGCTATACTGTTGAAACTTGGTAAGTAGATGTATTCTGTGAACCGCATTAAGATTTTTACACAAAAATCGAAAAAAAAAACATTAAGTTTTAGGGGTCCCCATACTCAGAACTGAAACTCAAAAAAAATTTTTTCATCAAACCCATACGTGTGGGGTATCTATGGATAGGTCTTCAAAAATGATATTGAGGTTACTAATATCATTTTTTTCTAAACTGAATAGTTTGCGCGAGAGACACTTCCAAAGTGGTAAAATGTGTGTGTCCCCCCCCCTGTAACTTCTAAAATAAGAGAATGATAAAACTAAAAAAAATATATGATGTACATTACCATGCAAACTTCCACCGAAAATTGGTTTGAACGAGATCTAGTAAGTAGTTTTTTTTTAATACGTAATAAATCGTAAACCGCAATTCATTTCACGGAACCCTTCATGTGCGAGTCCGACTCGCACTTGGCCGCTTTTTATATCTACCGTATATCTACGTCTAAATTAATAAAATAAAATAATAAATAAATTAAATATGGACGTTTGTCGAACATTACAAAACCGTATCGATCAATACTCAATAGATGCCGTAATAAGACGAAGGACAGGCTATTGTCGGTAGAGAAGAAGAACTACCCAGTTAAGAAGCATATAAGCCTAGTACCCACACCACAAGCCTTACTGAGCTTACCGTGGGCCTAGGTTGATTTGTGTAAGATTGTCCCGTAATATTTATTTTATTTATTTATTTTATATCGACAGACAAGACATTTGAAGTAGAAAAAATTCAAAAAAATTCAAAATTCAAAATTATTTATTATTTAACTTATATTTTAATACAGATTTGTGGAATCCTCCTTTTAAGTTAAAAACTTGTGTTAGGAGGTATTTGCTCTTTCATACAAGGTATTTAAAAAAAAATTGTTAAAAATAAAATTAAGCTAGGTATATTATATTAGTCCCAATTATCCTAAATATACTCAAGAGCAATGGGAGATGATAATCCTATATCAAGTTTCAGTAACAATTTAAGAAATACTCACTGCTCATGAGTATAGTTAGTCACATAGGTCTGTTGGAAAACTAAGTAGACTTAAACATTATTTAGAAATATTAAATATATACATATATATTAGAATAGGTACCTAAATAAATGAACCATGTACACTAAAGCTATGATAAAGACTGAATCACTGTAAGAGTGATTCGGTCTCATCATAACTTCTCCCTTTTAACCAAGTTGTAACAGTTTTTTTACACTCTCCATAACTTTTGGTGTATATATTCACCAGTCTGTTTACCTTGTTATATAAATTAATAGATAGTACATAAAATTGTTTTCGAGCAAATTCTGTCCTAATTTTGGTTGGTTGCTTAATTACTATATAGGCATTGCGTTTTTTTAGTAAGATGTCGTCAAATTTTAGATTTTTGTGCATTTTAAGAATACAATTCAGTATGTAAAGCTGTCTCACAGTGAGTACATCAGCATCCCGGTAAACGCTACTCTACTAAAAAACCGCACTCACAATGGTTCAACCGTTTAGAAGTTACGATGCCCCTGACAGACACAGAGACACACATGTAAAACTCTCCTCTTTCAAACTCTCAACTCAAACTTTTAATTACAGAGACATGAAACAAAATCGATATATATTTCATCATCATCATCATAATATTAGTCGAAAGATGTCCGCTACTACATAGGCCTCCCCCAAAGCGTGCCACAATGACCGTTCCTGCGCCACCCGCATCCAGCGGACTCCCGCGATATTTATTTATTTAAACTTTATTCCACAAATAAAATAAGTACAAAGGGCGGACTTAATGCCACAAGGCATATATTCTATAGGATATCCTAGGGACGTCCCCTTCTATAAACTAAATCAGATGGAATCGCGGCCCTAGGCATATTATAACTAGCTTCCGCCCGCGACTTCGTCTGCATGGACCCGGGATAAAAACTATCCTATATTTTAATCTGGGTTATAAACTATCTTCGTGCAAAATTTCATCCAAATCGGTTGAGCCGTTTAAGCGTGATACAAACATCCAAACACTCCAAACATCCAAATTTTCGCATTTATAATATTAGTAGGATTAGTATGATTGTATAATATAATAGTGCATACTTTACCATCGTATGTTCTATTTTAGTTCAGTAATTATTTCTTCAAATGTTAATTACTCTGACAAAGGTTATATAATATGATAATTGCTTTGAATAAATTATAAAGGCACTTACCCAACTTTTTAGTTTTACGTAAATTGGTTTACTTTGTTCTTAACCGAAATATTTATAGATAAAGTTATAAATTTGTTTCGTAAATTTAACTCCGCAGAGGCAAACTATATTTCACGAATTGAATACTTAAACGTTTTTTTACAATTATCTACTTATCTACCAATACATGTTTTATTGTTCGTGTTATTTTTAGGTAAGATTTATATAAGACATAAGACATTTAAGACATTTATTTAGCAGAATCGTTTACACATATTTATAAGTACCAGTCCCTGCACTAGGCTTTGCCTGTATCGCAGGAGATATAATGCCAACTTAAAATGTAGGTAGGTATCATACATATGTGAGTACAAGTCAATGAAACTAATACAATATTCGAGCTTGTCACAATTACGATATGGAAGTTATAACCGACTTCAATTCTGTACTCCGCTTCAAGTGTGCCTATAAAATTTGAAGAGTTCCCTGAATTTCTCCAGGATCTCATCATCAGATCCTGAACTGGTGACTATGGGACCACCTTCCAACCAAAAATGGGTTTTTATAAATCAGTAAGGCGTCTTCGAGTAGTCGGGGAAAATACCTACATAAAAATTTTAAGATTCCGACGAAATGAGATTCTTCTCCTTTTTTCAAGTCGGTTATTTATAAAGTGAACCTACATAAAATGATTTCAGTTTGTTGAGATTTATCAAAGTAATCCGTTCAATAAACAATTTTACCCACAAAGCTGGAAGGTTCGAAATCAAAAGACAGTTTTATGAAATGACTTACGCGAAGAGAGGCTTATGCTTAGCAGTGGGCGATTACAGGCTGAAAATGATGATGACGGACATTTTTTTATTTATTTCAACTGTATGCTTTATACCACCGCACCGTTTCCTTCACCGTACAAACTTCTGCAAAGTGTACCCTCTACCATAATAATCCCCCTCTTGCGGGAAGGCCCTTCCTGAAGCATTTTTTTTTTTTTTTTTTTTTTTTTTTTTTTTTTTTTTTTTTTTTTTTTTTTTTTTTTTTTATAAATATATATATATATTACGGGACAATCTTACACAAATCATCCTAGGCCCACGGTAAGCTCAATAAGGCTTGTGTTGTGGGTACTAGGCGATGATATATATAATAGATAAATACATTTAGATACTTATATAGATATATGTATAACATCCATAACTCAGGAACAAATTAGTACGTACGTACGTAAAAACAAAAATATTTTTTTTGACGCGATTTTTTTTTACATTTCTATGGAGCGTTGGCTGACAGGGCGACCTGCTAAATACAAAAGTAAAAAAAACGCGTCAGAAAAAAAAATCTTTGTGTAAGCAGGTCTTCCATAAAAATATTGATGCTCCAGCATGTATGGTATTGGGAGATATGGCCTATGTACGAATGCTCCCAGGGTGCAAATGATCCGCACTTTCCCTATAATAATATTAATAATTCATTTAATCTTATTTTAGGTACCACCAAAGTGGAATATCTTATAAAATATAGCTTTACTTATTAAAATAGAACCCCAAATTACAAATGCAGGATTCAAAGCAAAAAAAATAACTAATAGAAAAATCCCGATAGATATTAGTTCTACCAAAGTTAATGCCCTTATATAGCGAATGGCCGACGAAGGTCAGGCAGATATAATAGATATTCCTCTTATTTTGAAATTCAGATAGATATGAAGTTGAGATTGGAAAGTAAAAATTTGGGATGTTTTCTAAATATATGATGTTGACGATGTTTCGGTTTTTATTTTGCTCTCCTTTTTTACTGACTACAAAAAAGGGCCGGGTCACAATTCGTCGAGATGTTTTATTTTTTATGTATGGTTCCGATTACTCGAAGAGGGCTGGAACAATTTGTCTTTTTTTTGTTTGATCCTTCCCAGGTGGTCCCATGGATGTCAGATCAGGATCTGATGATGGGATCCTGGAGGAATCGAGGGAACTCTTCAAATAAGGCGAAGTACTGAGGTCGCGGGTGTCCGCTGGATGCGGTTACCGCAGGACCGGTCCCTTTGGCACTCTTTGGGGGAGGCCTATGTCCAGTAGTGGATGACTTTCGGCTGATATGATGATGATGATGATGACTGAATTGAAGTCGGTATAACCGTTTGTTTTAAAAAGTTAATTATTACCTATTATAAGACGTAATGTATGAGAAATGTTATGAAAGTGAGTGAAGCGAAAGTGGTTTGTCAGGATCGTAGCAAATGGAGATCCGTGATCTCTGCCTACCCCACTGGGAAAGAGGCGTGATGTATGTATGTAATGTGTGGATGTGTAGCTTTTTAAGTTTGTATGTTGGGGTACTCGCCAAAAGTTCTCATCTGATTTCAAAATATATTTCACCAGTATATACATATAATGGATCTTTTGGATAAACAAAGGCTATATTTTGTCCCGCGGTAAGCCTAATCTATTGTTGTACATACCAAATATTTTGTATCATGTTCTGAATAAGTTCCTGAGTTAGATTGTAACACATTGAGAAGCGCTTTCTTATAAAGTTTAAAGAGTAATAGGGTTGTAGACCCAAAATGTATTATCACTCCAGAACAAAGAAGGCAAAAAAATGCCTAGTGACGAAAATCCCATTCAGATATCTCACTAATTTACTTTAAAAACAAAGTTTTAACCGACTTCAAATCAGTAGCCAAATTGCTTCAAGTTTGCCTTTAAAATTTGCCGAGTTCCCTCGAGTTGTCCAGGATCCCATCATCAGAACTGGGTTTTGGTGACAACGGAACCAATCTGGAAGTATATGCTTTCACACAAAGAAATAATTTTTCAAATCGGTTCATAAATTACCGAGTTATCGCGTAACAAACACAAAAAAAGTAAAAAATAAAAAATACAGTTGAATTGAGAACCTCCTCCTTTTTTGAAGTCGGTTAAAAAATTACCGAAGCTACAACCGTTTTAATATTGCTTGTTAGAGAGAGAAAACTCTAGGGGATCGTAACGTCCACGATCCACGAGTGTCATAGTAAATGACAATCGTTTCATATGAATATAACCCCTCTTAAAACTTTGAACACATAATAACTTTACTTTTTTCTTCATTTGACAATATTTTAAATCCTTTTTCGAGAAAATTCATCATTATTGGTTATTTTATTTGGTGTCTACACTATTCGAGTCCTCATCGCTAAAGAATATTCTAACTCTTTTCGTGTTAACTGTATAAAGCCGAGGTGTTATACGATGGCTATATATTTCGCATATTCAAACTTAAATTACACTTTCTAATTCTTTGCAAAACCAACAACATCATCAAAACAAAACTATACTAATCATGGCCACGAGAACCGAATCTAATTCTAAAACATGTATCAGAAAATACATTTGTATTTCAAAGGGCTCACTTTACCCCTTATACAACCAATAATCATCTCTATGGCACTATCAATAAGGTCAAATATCATAACAACAGTATCACTAACGCGACAGTCCGATTTTATGTTTGTGCCAAGTGATTTTGAATTTTATTGATGTGGCGATAAGGTCCATGAGATTAGCTTGGTAACAATTACATCTCAGTACAATTAAACCAGACACAATGCCTAATGACGTAGGCAAAAAATAAGAAGCGATCCGCTGGACACAAAAAGCTTAGGCAAAGATTAAAAGTGCAGATGCGATGGATATTTTCTACCTGTAAGTGAAGTATGTACTTAACAGTAGATAAGTGTAATTAGTTAAGACTCCTTAACTCATAAACTCTTTAATGTTTAAGATTAGTTGTTAAGCTAAATAAACTATATATTTTTTTAAGAGTAATCTGAGTATTATTAACGAGTCTGAATGAGCCGAGCATTGATTATCAGTTTTGATTGTTCCACGATTGTTTTATGATCTAGGACGCGAAGAACTTTATACATTTACGTGAGAGCAATAAATTATTAGATTTTTGATTATGCTTTTGATTTAGTAGGTGAAACTTAAAACGAAGAACGCTTATGCAAAGAACGCAGGAAAACCCGCGGGATAAATTATAGCCAATGGCCATCCAGACAGTACACTACACACAGAAGTTTTTTTTATTTTATAAATCGGATAAGTGGTTCCGGGGTAACCCTTACATACAAAGCAACGATCTCACAAGCATCTCGTCTTGAGAGTATATTATATTATACAGGATGGGCCAACATTTTTTGTACTTTTGAAACTTTGATGAAAATAAAACCATGAAAGTTTCCTGATCATTTAACTTTTGTGACTAACATCTAATGCAATTTGTTTTTTTGAAAATAACAAACGAATACGCAGATTTTGGGAAACTCGCTGACACATTTTTTTTTATTTGGAATCAAAATGAAAATACAATTTTATTAACCTAACCTAAAGATTCGCCAAACTGCGAAGCAGTTTGTTGGCGATGCGCTCACTTAAGGCGCTATAGGTTCAGCGAAGTGAAGCAAACATAGTTTTTGAAACAATATAATGCGTCTGTTTATAATAATATGGTTAAAAAAAATACGAATAGTAATCTTGAGGCTTTTCTGCAGGGAAATCAGTGATTCGAAACACGATTAAGCAATTTTCGCTCGATAGAAAAAAATCACGAACATGCATAGGTCTAAAACATATTAAAATTCACTTAAAACATTCGTAGCAAATTATGCACAATAGCTAAACATATTAACATTGGTTCTAAAAATCGGCAATATCATGTTTGAGGGAACTTAGTGATTACTTTTTTATTTATTTAGACGCACAAAAAATTAAAATTAAAAAACATGATATCCGTGCTTCCAAACACGCACTTCCATCTCGCTCACGCTTATGCTCAGCGAGAGGGAGAGAAAACCATGATACTATAGCGCCTTAAATAAAAAAAATGATAATAATAATTAACGCGGTACACCAAAACACTAAACTACCACCCAACCAAAAGGCCGCAAGTCGCTAAGGAGTTCGTACGAAGTTACGATCTGTTGGCGGCACGGATGTCTTTACTTTTAACCTACTTATTGTAAACGGTATTAGTATTTTAATTTTAGTTACAAGTGTAGTTATTATTAGAACTGTTTGAGAACGGCAGAGGATATAATGCAACATAAATATTCCTGACATGTAATATTTACAATTACGAATAAATGAATATGAATATTAGTTACTCGTATGCACCTACTCGTATGCACTCGCATGCTTCGATCTCATCGCGGATGTTTAGCTTGCGTTTGGATATTGTCTTCGGTTTTTTTAACTTAGAACTCGACTTCATAAATATCCTCGCTCGAAAAAATCGGCGGGAGTGAGATCCGGGCTTCCTCCTAAATAGGCGGCGAACTGTTACATACAAATTGTTGCTTTTGTAAAACTGTTTTACACAAACAGCTCGTTGTTGATCAGTAAAACGCTTCATTGCAAATAAAACTGCATAAATTAATGTCACATTACCCTACCCTCAAAAACGATATAATTTATTATTATACAAGGTATTCAGTGTTGCCATTTACACAAATTTATGGCCCACCCTGTAGTATAAAAGTTACCAAATCATTTCAACTGTAACATCTGCTATTTAACTACTCTTTGCACCAGTGTTAAAAGTCGCATATTAAGTAGAGACAGAATGTTGCGAGTTTCGTGGTACTTGAGGGACAAACATACATCCACGTTATGTTTAGGGTTGTGTTAAGTTTTTACATGTATCCACTCTATATACTCATCCTGTAATATTGTACGTGCTTTTAACCCCCGACGCGAAAAGAGGGGTGTTATAAGTTTGACGCGTCTGTGTGTCTGTCTGTGGCATCGTAGCTTCTAAACGAATACATTTGAATGTGTTTTTTTTTATCCGAAAGCTGACGTGATCGAGATGGTTCTTAGCTACGTTTCAAGAAAATCAGATCAGCCGTTTATGAGATATTGAACTTTGAAATGAAAATGTCGGGGGTTTATCAACTTTTCTATGTTGTTAATTGTTGTAGTTCGTTTGTAAGTGTTGTAACCTCCGTCTCTTTATCCTTCACTAGCTGCCCTCGCGGCTTCGCCCGCCTGTTACGAAGACCACATCATCATCATCATATCAGCCGAAAGACGTTCACTGCTGAACATAGGCCTCCCCCAAAGAGTGCCAATTTGACAGGTCCTAAAATAAAATATAGCTGTGGCAGGGGCGGTTCACTCTGTGATTCCGTCGCGCCGCTACAAGTACATGCCGGCGGCCGCCAAAGTGGCGGCCCATTAGTAGTTGCCGCGCGTTGGTACGAGACGCTCGCACGGGCGTTGCATGCGATAGAAAGGGATGGCCACATTTAGGCACGTTTGGCGTACCTAAACAGGGAATTTGTTAACAGAGAACCATCTGTACGTAGTACTATTACTTATTCTGTGGCTGTGGGCAAAACAAAAGGGTTCATGGAGCAGTTAGGGCTTGGAGCAGCACGGAAGGGAGTAGGCATTCGCACCATTTCCCCTTCTGTCAAAGTACAAACCCAAGTGGGAATGGTTCGTACACAAAAATGTATGAAGGTGCCGATGTCATTAAGTGGGCATTATGTCTCTTTCTTTCTTCTGAATACCGAGCCCGTCCTAACCGTCATGTATCGGTAGTTCTGAATGTTCTCACCCATGTAAGACAAACAAACATAACCTCGTTCTGTGGTAGGTACCTTTTTTTTTTTTTTTTTACTTGGGGAAATGCCTTTACGCATCCCACCTAGCCGAGGAACTAGGATGGGTATGACGGGCTCCCGGGAACCCCCCGGACTACCGTCTAAAACCACCAAGGTATGCCCTCTCTGCCGTGTAGTAGGGGCGTCATGGGATCGCGAACATTTCACCACGACGCCCCTCGGCAACAGCCGCAGCTGCCCTCACTACTGAGGCAAAAGCCCCCCCTCCCGTCGTAAGCGTGCAGGGCGACACCACACGCTTCCCGACCCGACCAAAGGACCTCTACGCCGGGAGAGGGTGATATACCTCGGATTCACCCTCTCAGGTCCCCTTGTAACTTTTTATAGAGGTTTTCTCCCTCGCAGCCACAACTCGGCCCCGGCCTGACGGTCGCAGCCCCCGCGCCTAACATGAATCCTCTGATAGCAGAGGATTTGTCAGGGTTCCGGGTCCGTTGTTTATTGTAGAGGCAAACGGCAATGGCCTCTCCCTCAAGCCGCACCTGGGGAATCTTGCGATTCCCTGGGCGGAACCCCCGACCCCCCCGTGTCGGGTTATTGGTAACACCAGCAAGCGATAACTTAGGGTTCACTAAATTATCACTTGCCGTTGTCTCCAGGGCGCACCGGCCAAGACACTACCCATTCCTGCGGATCAACCGAATCAAGAGGAATCGGTAGAGTCCAGACACTCGAGGAGGTTACCCGACCTAGCACCCCTGTGGTAGGTACCTACTGTTTGTTTGGGTCAGCCGTGTTTACAGTACTTTTCCTAATTAAAACTTGTATTTTGTACGTAATTAAGAGTTTCCAGGGTTGGAAAAAAAGCATTCAATATGCAATAATGTTATACATAATGTATGTGTAATTTTTATAAGTACTAAAGTAATAAAGAGGTAATAAAGTTTGTGAGATACCGGATGGATTCAAGTACAAGCGCTTTTGTAGATAAATACAAGATTCGATACAAACTCTCAAAAACACACTTTTATAAATATTTGCAGCGTTGTAAACAATTTTTTATCTAAATATAAACATGACCTTATTTTGATACCGCGAAATTACCCATATTCAACCGAATATATGTCTTATCACAATTGTATACAACATTAAATCGCTTGATGCCGTGTATCACATTTAATATTTGCAATGCGTGGGAAATAAGTATTTTGGATAAGTATTCGTGTTGGTCTTTAGTTTTATACATGAAATGAGGATGTTGACTGATGTTCAAATCACCAACTTTTCATGAAACAAAATGTACTTATATGAAGTTTGTAGGGAAATATATTATATTATATTATATTATATTATATTATATTATTGTATTATATTATTATGGGACACAATCTTACACACATCAACCTAGGCCCACGGTAAGCTCAGTAAGGCTTGTGTTGTGGGTACTAGGCGATGATATATATAATAGATAAATACATATAGATACTTATATACATATATAACATCCATAACTCAGGAACAAATATTCGTGATAAATACACAAATAAATGCCCTGACCGGGATTCGAACCCGGGACCTCCAGCTCTGTAGGCAGAGTCACTAGTAGTGACTCACTACCCACTGGGCTACGGAGGCCGTTAAATGGAGCGAGACCCTACAAAGGTAGATCCAACTGGGCTTGATGCGGCCGGTAAGTATAAGTTTTATCGATACAATACGTATTCGAACGCGTTTGCGTTTAGTTTCAATTTGTATGGCAACATTGGCAACACGAACGTTCTTAACAGTTACCACCAGAGGCGCGCGCAAAAACGTATATGTATCGATAAACCTTACACTAGATAGACCTTTACAGCATAAGTGCATTCTGTATGGCTATTACCATCTACAATAAGTTACCAGAAGATTTAAAAAAAAATGCCCCTTAATATGTTTAGAAGGCAACTTAAAAGATGGCTTGTGCAAAAATGCTTCTACTCGGTCAATGAATATTTAAATAATGACATTTTATGATAAAGGATGTGATATTTAGCAATGTATTCCAAAATTATTTTATTTTATCTACTACAATTATGTGACAATTGATATGACATACCTGTCTAATTTTACTTTAACTATTCCAGTGTAAGTAAGACTTATTAAATAAAGAATTGTATCTATTAAGTATTTATTGCTTAGCATGAAGTGTGACAAATCCTGTTAATATTAGGCACCTAACATTGGAGGCGAAAAGAGAAAATTAGCTGGAGAGATAGAGTAACCAATGAAGAAGTGCTGAATAGAGTGGGGCAAACCAGGCAGTTAGTGAGGAACTTAGAAAATAGAAGAGGGAAGATGATAGGGCACCTCTTACGACATGACAACTTCGTACTTAACATAATTGAAGGAAAGATAGAGGGGAGGCGAGGAAAAGGAAGACCTAGAATAGACTACATGGAGCAACTCAAAAAGAGAGTTGATGTTGGGTCATATCGTGAGGTCAAAGAGATGGCGTGGGATCGGAGTAGATGGAGGGCCTACTTTGAGCTACACCGACAAGAGCCTAGCTCTTAAGTAAGAGAAGAAGAACATTTTACGTGTTGCACTAGCAGCAAAACATGTGATACTTTGTTTTAATTGTAATACCCTTATGTACACCATGTTTTTATGTAAAATAAATTGAATTGAATTGAATTGAATTGAATAGAGCTAACCGCACGGCCATCACACACACAGCTGAGTCGCGGCGACATAGACCATCCGTCCCTTTCTAAGAGTTCTAACTAGAAAGAGATGGATAGTCTATCTGGCCGCGACACAGCTCGCGGGCCGTCCTGCTATGCTGCTGAGTGCTGCTACACTGTGGATGGGCGTAAAACGTAAAGACCCGTCGCTTATTAATGTCGCTTATAAATTCATTCAGCGCGAGAGTATGCGGCGACCAGGATGTGCCCAACTAAGCTATACTTTTTAGCCAAGATGTAGAAATTTTAGAGCGTCGCTGGTAGTGGTGGGTTACGCCGTGTGGAGTAGGAAGCTTGGCGCTCCTTATGATCTGATATATTTTTAACGCTGAAAGCTATATGAGCTAGGGAGTCTTGGGAGTCACTTTACATGTAATGTTTTTGGTGGGTTTTATCAACCGAATTCAAAAAGCGGCCAAGTGCGAGTCGGACTCGCACATGAAGGGTTCCGTTACATAAATTGCTTTTTACGATATATGACGTATTAAAAAAAAACAACTTCATAGATCTCGTTCAAACCAATTTTCGTTGGTAGTTTGCATGGTAATGTACATCATATATTTTTTTCAGTTTTATCATTCTCTTATTTTAGAAGTTACAGGGGGGGACACACATTTTACCACTTTGGAAGTGTCTCTCGCGCAAACTATTCAGTTTAGAAAAAAATTATGTTAAAAACCTCCATATCATTTTTGAAGACCTATCCATAGATACACGTATGGGTTTGATGAAAAAATTTTTTTTGAGTTTTAGTTCTGAGTATGGGGACCCCTAAAACTTAATGTTTTTTTTCGATATTTGTGTGAAAATCTTAATGCGGTTTACAGAATACATCTACTTACCAAGTTTCAACAGTATAGCTCTTATAGTTTCGGAAAAAAGTGGCTGTGACATACGGACGGACAGACAGACAGACGGACGGACATGACGAATCTGTAAGGGTTCCGTTTTTTGCCATTTGGCTACGGAACCCTAAAAAGGAGGAGGTTCCCAACTTTGTTTTTATAGTAAATTATAGTCAACAACGTTAATTTATTGATAGATAGATGTCACAAATTGCTTCCTGTTTCAGGATTAGGTACAGGTAAATAAATATCGCGTAACATTTTAATAAATATCGTTGGTATACTTCCAAAATCAGATGGCTGACTACTGACTCTATATATGTAACTGACACATGGTTTTGGAAGTATACCCACGATATGAGATTGTTAAAATTGCGAGTTTAATAGCCATACCTAAATACTCATAAAATTTAAAGACTTATCGTGACCAATTAAACTAAATGCTAGCTTATTGGTTGGAACTGTTCAAGTCACTATTTACAAACAAACATTATAATTAAATATAAACATTTTACTCGTTTAAGGCGACGCAGGTCCATGGTCTTCTCTCCCTCTCACTGAGCATAAGCGTGAGCGAGATGGAAGTGCGTGTTCGGAAGTGTTTTACATCACTTTTTAGTACATATTAATTGATTTTTGGAATACTGGATAATTTATTAAAAATCTGTCCGGTTATTAAACTAGAATAATAATAAAAAGCAGCCAAGTGCGAGCCGGACTCGCACATGAAGGGTTCCGTTAAATAAATTGCTTTTTACGATTTATGATATTATTATTTAAAAAAAAACTACTTACTAGATCTCGTTCAAACCAATTTTCGTTGGAAGTTTGCATGGTAATGTACATCATATATTTTTTTCAGTTTTATTATTCTCTTATTTTAGAAGTTACAGGGGGGGGGGGAACACACATTTTACCACTTTGGAAGTGTCTCTCGCGCAAACTATTCAGTTTAGAAAAAAAATATGTTAGAAACCTCAATGTCATTTTTGAAGACCTATCCATACCCCCCACGGTTTGATGAAAGTTCCAAGTATGGGGAACCCCAAAATTTATTGTTTTTTTTCTATTTTTTTGTAAAAATCTTAATGCGGTTTACAGAATACATCTACTTACCAAATTTCAACAGTATTAGCTCTTATAGTTTCGGAAAAAAGTAGCTGTGACATACGGACGGACAGACAGACAGACAGACAGACATGACGAATTTATAAGGGTTCCGTTTTTTGCCATATGGCTACGGAACCATAAAAAGCTATCCTTTTTATAAAAAGAAAACATAGATTGTCGTTGAAAATTACGAGAACTCGAACATTTACGTTTATTTTTAACCGAGTTCAAAAAAAAGCGGCCAAGTGCGAGTCGGACTCGCACATGAAGGGTTCCGTGAAATAAATTGCGGTTTACGATTTATGACGTATTCAAAAAAAACTACTTATCTCGTTCAAACCAATTTTCGGTGGAAGTTTGCATGGTAATGTACATCATATATTTTTTTTAGTTTTATCATTCTCTTATTTTAGAAGTTACAGGGGGGGGGGACACACATTTTACCACTTTGGAAGTGTCTCTCGCGGAAACATTTTTGAGTTTCAGTTCTGAGTATGGGGACCCCTAAAACTTAATGTTTTTTTTCGATTTTTGTGTGAAAATCCTAATGCGGTTCACAGAATACATCTACTTACCAAGTTTCAACAGTAATAGTTCTTATAGTTTCGGAAAAAAGTGGCTGTGACATACGGACGGACAGACAGACAGACAGACAGACATGACGAATCTATAAGGGTTCCTATTTTAGCCATTTGGCTACGGAACGAGGAGGAAGTTCTCAATTCGGATGTATTTTTTTTGTTTTTTTTTTTTAATGTTTGTTACCTCAGAACTCCGTCATTTATAAACCAATTCCTACAATTATTTTTTAAATTGAAAGTATATGCTTCCAGATTGGTCCCATTGTTTCGAAAACCCCAGTTGGATGATGGGAACCATGAGGAATTGAGGGAACTCTTCAAATATAATAGGCACGCGTGTAGTAATTTCGGTATTTTCTATTATATAACTCGTGTATTTACACCCGGAAATCATAAATTTGGTGAAGTGGAAGTGATGATGAAGACCACAGATGGCTTGTGGAACTTCTCAATGATGTACTTCAAACTATATAAGTAAGTCATAGATTCTGATATGATTGCGTTGAAATAGCAAACAATGAAGTGCCAAGGGTAATTCTGAGATCCTTGAGGAATCGACGGAAGTCCTCAAATATTATCGGCTCACATACATACAGTGATTTGGTTTTTTCTCTAATAATCAACGCATTTGCTCTCGGAAATCAGTTCATGTGGTAAATTGCAAAATAAATGTGGTAATGTTCATGTGGCTTGGCGGAGTACTGAATTGAAGTCGGTTAAAACTTGGTTATTAAAGTAAATTATTTAATACTAGCTGTTGCCCGCGACTTCGTCCGCGTAGAACTTTTTATCGTCTTAGAAAATGATTTCTCTCAATACAAAATTTGAACCCTCTTTTAGGGGTTAATTAAAAAAAAAGTTGATGTTCATTTTCTAGTTTGTGAACAAACAGTCTAAAACCAAAGTTAAAAATCTCATACTTTAAAAATGCCTTGAAATACTCAAACTTTGAACCAATTTTAACACTCTTAGGGGATGAATTTGGAAAAACTCTGAAATCAGTTTTGTAGTCTTTTAACGTACAGAATAAGACCGAAGTTAAAAATCTCTTACTCACACTTTAAAATTTTATTGCTCGCCATTTAAAATTTGAACCCCCTTTTAAACCCCCTTAGAGGTTGAATTTTTCTAATCGCTGAAAGAACTTTTTTCGTAAACTTTTAAGTCTCTAGCTCAAAAAAAGTGTTGCCCATACAAAGCTTTCTTAACCCCCTTAGGGGTGGAATTTTCTAAAACTCTGAAAGTACTTTATTATTAATTTTAATAAGTAACATTTTGAATAGTATTAAGTCTAGTAAAAAAAAAAGTTTTTCCCACACAACACTGGCTACCCTTCTTAAGGATCTTAAGGATCCCCTTAGGGATGGAGTTTTCTAAAACGCTGAAATTTCTTTTTTAGTATTCTAATAAATAATCTTTTTGCAAAGTTTTAAGTCTAACTCAAAAAAAAGTGTTGCCCATGCAAAGCTTGCTCTCCTTTTTAACCCTATTAGGGGTGGAATTTTCTAAAACGATTTGTGTTCTTTTTTTGTATTTTAATAAGTAATCTTTCTACAAAGTTTCAAGTCTCTAACTCAAAAACATAAACTTTCCCTGATAAAAACTTTGCACCCCTTTTTATCTCCCTTAGGGATAGATTTTTTCAAAACGCTGAACGTCTTTTTTTTTGTATTTTTATAAGTAATCTTTGTACAAAGTTTTAAGTGTCTAGCTCAGAAAAAGTGTTCCCCATACAAACCTTGCACCCTTTTTTAACCCCCTTAGGGAATGATTTTTGTAAAACGCCGAATGTAGTATTTTTCATGTTCTAATAAGTAATTTTTCGTCAAAATTTTAAGCCTCTATTAAAAAAAAAATGTTTTTCCCATACAAACTTTGCACCCTATTTTATCCCCTTAGGGGTGAAATTTTCCAAAGCGCTGAAAGTACTTTCTTTGTATTTAAATAATCTTTCTACAAAGTTTTAGGACTCTAGCTAAAAAAAATAGTTTCCCACATACAAACTTTGCACCCCTATTTTAGCCCCCTATTTTTAGGGGTAGAATTTTCTGAAACGCTGAAAGTACTTAATTTGTATTCTGATGACTAATCTTTCTACAAAGTTTTAAGTCTCTATTTAAAAAAAATATTGTTTCCCCCATACAAAATTTGCACCCCTATTTTACCCCCTTAGGGGTAGATTTTTTTAAAACACTGAATCTAGGTACTTTCTTTGTATTCTAATAAATAATTTCTCTACAAAGTTTTAAGTCTCTATTTAAAAAAAAAGTAGTTTTTCCCATAGAAACTTTGCACTCTATTTTACCCCTTTAGGGGTAGAATTTTCTAAAACCCTGAAAGTTCTTTATTTGTATTCTAATGACTGATCTTTCTACAAAGTTTTAAGTCTCTATTTAAAAAAAAAATGTTTCCCCCATACAAACCTTGCACCCCTATTTTACCCCCGTAGGGGTGGAATTTTCCAAAACGCTGAAAGTGTTTCATTTGTATTCTAATAACTAATTTTTCTACAAAGTTTAAGTCTATAGCTCAAAAAAAAAAGGTTCTCCCATACAAACTTTGCACCCCTATTTGGGGGTACCCTTAGGGGTAGAATTTTCAAAAATCCCTTTTTATCCCTAGCCCACGTTATAAAAGCAACATACTGTGCAAAAATCAACTCTCTAAGATTAGTAGTTTCGGCTGTGCGTTGATGAGTGAGTGAGTGATTGAGTGAATAAGTCAGTCAGGACATAGGCATTTATTATGTATAAATAGATAGAAGATAATGAAACTCCCATTCAAATATCTCAAAAAATTATGAAGCTACATCCGTTTTAATGTCGCTTGTTAGAGTGAGAAAACGATGAGGGACTGTGACGTCAATATACTCGAGCGTCATAGTAAAAAACAATCGTTTCATATGAAGGTGCGTTTTGCGGAAAAGGGACAGAACATACCCCCTCTTAAAACTTTGGACTCTTATAACTTAATCATTACCTATATAACCTCTTGCTTTGTTTTTTTCTCCATTTGACTATATTTATTTTAAATTCTTTTTCGAGAAAATACATTATGATTATTTACCATATTTTCGATTCCTGAGCTATAACCACGAACTTCGGAATTCGAAAATATTCGGGTAACTATACTCGAGTGACAGGGATGCAAATATATGAACATTGAGTATCGGTTTTCGTGGCAGCGCCGCAGGTACTTTGGCTGAATGCGCCGAGCGCGTGCCATTGTCATTCAAAAAAAACAAATTCGTGTTAATTATATTGTTCAAATTTGTTGATTTCATTTATTGAAATTACGACATAAAACGACATTTGCGCATATAAGTTCTCATATCAGAATCGAATATTTTTTTATGGTTTATATTTTAGCATTTGTCTCGTAAAGGTCTATCGTAGACGGGATTTAAATTATTAATAAGTGAAAGGCAAAGCAATTCCGCCATTTTGACGAAAATTTGACGGTTCTTATTGCTGACAGTTGGAGCAGCGTTTGATTTCAATAAAAATAAATGAAAAATTAAATGAAGTCGTATATTTCGGAAAATTAATTAACTGGAGCAGTCGGATAAAAACTATCCTAAGTTGCAGCTAGAATAATAATGTACCTATATAAAATGTTTCATATTTTTCCGTTCATGGGATGCTGAGAACATTCGAACCGCGCAAAGCTTAGTTTCAAACTGGCTGATTCTTTTTTTAATTTAGAGATTTATTATAAGTGGAGATTATGTTCGGTTATAAAACTTCTTAATTTCTTTTTCAATCTACAGTAATTTTTCTGTAGTAGAAATTCTTCATTATTTCTTCACACTGGAAGCTCAAAAATCAATATTTTCGTCAGATCGCGAACCGGCCTCGCCTTAATAGAGGTTTGTCGAAAGTTGACCCTAGATTGTTTTTTATACACATCGAAAGTATTCCGCGCTGAATAAAGCCTCCTAAATCGATCAAAATGTGTGAGTTTACAACTTTCGTCGTTCTTTTACAGTTCCCCTCTCCGGAAGCCCAATATTACAGGTATTTGTCAGGTGAGTTCAATGACATGGGAATTGTTTCTTATGAAGTTTCCACGTGGTTTTTAGGACGATTCACACTACACCGTTCCGTTCCCGTGCCCTTCATTCATTTCAAAATGCTGTATACTCTTTATGAATTTTGTTAATTTCGCGATACTGGAAAGTGATGTGATTGACTACGAGTAGATTAACTAAACAATAGTATTACGCCAGTCATATTCTACATTAAAATCGCAAAGCGCTATGTAAAGCTGCTTTTTTGGTATGTTTGTTTTTTGCTTGCAATAAGTAGTTTCGCACTACCCTAATTCCAGTCCAATTAACATACCAAACTTCAAACTTCAAATCATTTATTTGTGAATGATTTGAAGTTTGAAGTTTGGTATGTTAATTGGACCCCTTAGGGTAGTGCGAAACTACTTATTGCAAGCAAAAAAACAAACCAGAAAAGACGATTTGCGATTTTAGGAATTTTTTTGTGTAAGATTTTACTGACCTACTTATAAAGCCTGTATGTTAAATATTACCTCAAATTGTAACCATACATAGCTTTTAGTACTATGAACCGATTTTGTAAGAAAATGTACCAAAGCGTAATTAATTTTTGAAAATTTATCGAGCAGCAATGTAATGTAACTCATTTGACACATGGAAGAAGTGGGTTACTTGTGACAGTTGTGACGTCACATCAGGAAGACAATGTAGTGATATATTGCGTGCTGAATTATTTTATAAGGAAAAAAAAAATAACAGTTATGATAAAAAATCTTGCAATATCGGTTCATAGCCCTAACACCTACCTCTGGTTACAATTTGAGGTAATATTAAAAATACATGCTGTATATATATTTTTGTAATTGAGCCATGTACTTAGTTCATAAAAGTATAAGATTCCCTTTCACAATATATAAAGGAATGCGAATTCACGGCCAAAATGGTGGACCCTAAATTTAACTCAAAATCTATCTTTAAAACTACCCAACGGATTTTGATGCGTTTTTTTTTTAATAGATAGAGTGATTCAAGAGGAAGGTTTATATGCATCATAATAGTAGTTTATGCAATCGTTATATAATGTATGCTATTTGAGTCGAGTACCACGTTTAGGCCACGAAGCTTGCTGAGTGGCCTAATTAAGGTACGAGACTTAAAAAGCTAATTATATAACTATTGTATACAATACTTTTTCTACGAGTCAACGGAAATAATACTTTATTAAACAAACTTGGTATCTATTGAAAATCGCCCTGCTGAAATGAAGCGCAGCAGCTTAGTATATTTGCGCGTTGATGTCTTCACAGTTATCTTATACAGCTCCTGAATTCATAAGATGACTGCTGGCGGTTCTCTTATGGAACCACGACCTCCGTCACCAGCTCGTAGAGCTCCAGAATTAAAAAGTATGTGATCTTAGTTTCGTGTACGAAATTTTAATTCAAAGATTAAAGTCGACGAGTAGAAAAATATATATTTAGGGTCAGCATTGCATCCGTGGGAAGCCGGGGCGGGTCGCTAGTTTACAATAATATGGAAAATCACACAAACGATAAACGTTAACCGAAATGCTATATATTATTTTAACGGAAAACTGTTGACTAATTATTGATACTGAATAGATACAGCCATATTTAAAGAAGGAAATCTACTTTAAGCTTTGTATTAAATTAAAATACTAATAGATGTAGGTTAAAAATAAAGCACTGGACATATGTGCCGCCAACAGGTCGTAACTTCGTAGTACTTCGTACACGAACTCTGTAGGGAGTTGCGGCCTTTTGGCTATAGTTTAGTGTTTTCGGTGTACCGCGTTAATAATTATTATTTTTAGGGTTCCGTAGCCAAATGGCAAAAACGGAACCCTTATGTCCGTCCGTCTGTCTGTCTGTCCGTCCGTATGTCACAGCCATTTTTTTCCGAAACCATAAGAGCTATAATGTTGAAACTTGGTATGTAGATGTATTTTGTGAACCGCATTAAGATTTTTACACAAAAATCGAAAAAAAAACAATAAGTTTTAGGGGTCCCCATACACAAAACTGAAACTCATTTTTTTTTTATCAAACCCATACGTGTGGGGGATCATTGGATATGTCTTCAAAAATGATATTAAGGTTTCTAAGATCATTTTTTTCTAAACTGAATAGTTTGCGCGAGAGACACTTCCAAAGTGGTAAAATGTGTGTCCCCCCCCTGTAACTTCTAAAATAAGAGAATAATAAAACTCAAAAAAATATATGATGTACATTACCATGCAAACTTCCACCGAAAATTGGTTTGAACGAGATCTGGTAACTAGTTTTTTTTTTAATACGTCATAAATCGTAAACTGCAATTTATTTAACAGAACCCTTCATGTGCGAGTCCGACTCGCACTTGGAAGCTTTTTTATTAATTAAGTGAGCGCATCGCCAACAAACTGCTTCGCAGTTTCTTCATTAAGTTAAAAAAATGTATTTTTTTTGTTTAAAAAAAAAAATTGTACCTAACCAAGTTTGGGACGTGGTAAAATATTCTAATTATGTTACCGTTAATTCAAAAAGTAATTGAACCACACCGGAACGTGACCGTCTGCAATGTGACCGACTGCAACGCTGCTGGTGAAGGCAAAAGTGGCGGGCTGGATCTCCTTCCTTAGCACAGCACCATGACTTGGTTCTGCTGCAGAGGGCGCCATCGTCAACGTCAGGTTGGAGAACCGCCACTAATTTCAGGATGCTCTGCGTTTCTGTTTTGACTCCAAAGATGGCGTTGTTTTCGGTTCAGCCGGCATGAAAATACCGTGACAACAACATATTTTGATACGTTTCGAAGATATCTTACAAGGTTTTATTGCTTAATCCGTTACACATATGAGCAGTGTCATAGAAATTTTATTGCCTAAAAACACATAATGGTGGCAGGAAAAATTTCAAGATAGACATAAAAATAGCTTATACGATGCTAGTGATACTATTAGTATCTAAGATTATATGTAGCTCAATTACATAAAGAACTAAAGCCATTACAGTTAAAATACCTTGAAGCCGTAGCAATCCATAAAATACGTACCTACGTCTATGTACATTTCAAGAATCGATCTTATTAATTCGCATCCAACCAATTAATATAGCATTCTTATTTCTACGCAGACATACCTGAAGGTAACTTACACTAGTTCGTATCTAACTCATCCTGTTATAGAGAAAATGCACTCTGTTATAGCCGTTTAAAGTTCAAAATTGTGTAAAAGTAGAGGACACGATTAGACTTTTTTTACGCCAAGCAATGCACTTAAGCGCCCCTAAACCAAAACGTGACAAAGCCTTTTAAAAGGCATAGATTGATACTACATTTCATCGTTTGTTCTTTATTAAGTACTGGGGACTCAGGACTCGTTGGACGGGATTCCGTTTTTTGCTACATATGGGCTATTAAAAGAATTAATAACTCGTTAATGCAGACGTATGTTGTTTTAATTGTGGGTTAACGTCGCATTGGGCTTCAAATTAAGTTTAATAGCCGTGTTGTACTAATTTTTATAACACTTTAAGTTATTATGGTGACTAAACATATACCTTAACCCAGTGAAGGAAAGTGAATTATGGTGGATGGTCTGAATTAATTTTAATTAAATAAATATTTGGCGACAATCATACACAAATCGACCTAGTCCCAAACTAAGCAAAGCTTGTACTATGGGTAGGTACTAGACGACGATAAACATACTTATATATAAATAAATACATAGAAAACATCCATGACTCAGGAACAAATATTTGTGCTCATCGTCATCACACAAATAAATGCCCTTACTGGGATTCGAACCCGGGATCTCCGGCTACGTAGGCAGGGTCACTACCAACTAGGCTACAGAGGTCGTCGTAATTAAAAATAATGATCATTTTGGCACTTTTTGGGGGAGGCCTATGTCCAGCAATGGACGTCTTTCGGCTGATATGATGATGATAATGGTGAAAATTAATGATGCACTTCTTAGAATTTTGACTTTTTTATTCTTGAAGAAATTATGATAAGTTTTTATTTTAATTTTTTTACCACTTTGTATATATATTTATCGCACAATATACTATATTTTGCAATAAAAAAGGAACGGTTCTCATAATACTGGCTGCGTTCCCCTTTTGGTTAGATAGCGGTTGGGCAAGGAACCTCCAGTGCACTAAAATAGGAAAAATGGGCTGAAGGTCTTCTCCTGTCTAAATGCTGTACCTAAGCCCCGACCTATTCCCATAATCGGCTCTTACGACTCACGGGAGGAAAGGGGGTGGTGCTAATCTTAATTCTGCTAGACGGTCGCCAACACGCCCCTCCGACCAAGCGACCTTGGTCCGCACTGACCGTGTAGACAGTTGTTTGCAGTAAAATTTCATACTACAGCGGTCGGTGCCGACCAAGGTCGCACGGTCGGAGGGGCGTGTTGGCGACCGTCTAGCAGGGGCTTAACCCATACGAAATTGAATAGTTTAGCTTACTCATAATAGGTAACAGGGGCTGCGCGTGAAAATGTTCGATGGGCAACCCGGAACAAAGAAAGTTTTGAAAGATTTTAGAGTACCTATATAACTTATATTTTAGGCATGCCGGTGGGAATCGGCTTGTATGGGCGCTCCGCCACTGATAGGTACTCACACTTAACCACTCAAATGGGCCACCTCAAAGTTTTTACAACTTTTCCCACCGCTCAAAGCAAATAATCCAAAAATAGTTTCGAAAGAGTATTAAAAGTTTCCTAATAGTTTTTCCTCAATTTCAGAGAATAACATAACATCGGGGTGAAATAAATGCCTTCAGCCGTTATAGGGTCGTTCAACCCTAAACTATAATATTTTGTCCCTCTGGTATATTTATCTGAATGACGCAAGAATACAGTTCTTGCGTCATTCAGATAAATATACCAGAGGGATGATCACCAGGCCAAGTCAAAAGTACCCTAAACCGACGAGCATGCATGAGAAATGTTATGAAAGTGAGTGAAGCGAAAGTGGTTTGTCAGGATCGTAGCAAATGAAGATCCGTGATCTCTACCTACCCCACTGGGAAAGAGGCGTGATTATATGTATGTTTATGTATGTATTATATGTATGTGTTGTTATTGATTTTATGTATTTACACTCAAGAGCAAAAGTTTCGGGTCACCCTAAATTAAATAACCGCAATAGGATTTTTTTTATATTTTACAATAGTCTTATTGACATAATAAACTATTCTTCGTAATACCCAAATGTATTAGCAATTTCCGGGATCCTATCATTAAAATATCAACATCCAAAAATGACGATTTTTGCGTTATCTCGCTCCGTTAACGTTGTTTTTTCATGGGTTATTTACGAGTCCGATTTAAACCTAGTAAAGAGTTTTTTTTTACTGTAATTTCTGCAGATTAGATGTAAAAATTAATAAAGATCATGAAAGGGTTAAAAAACTATACAACCTTGCACTATTTTAGGAAATATGACGGTATTTCATCGACCCGAAACTTTTGCTCTTGAGTGTATGTATGGATGATCACGTAATTTTTCGAATGTTGATACGCTCGGAAAGTTCAACATTCCTTTTCCCATACAAAAAGTGTCATTTTAGAAAATATATCGTAACACATCCTTACTCTTACAGTAATAAAAATGTGCACCGAAATATTTGGCTACTTTGGCTGCTACTAACTATATGATGCTGACTGTACAATGCGTTAGGTACGTAATTTACCCTAGATTTTATTCCGATGAAAAGTACTGTACAATTATGTGTTTGTCATACCAACCTTTATTTAAGAGCACAATTATATGTACTTATTTATTTTTATTTTAAGATCTGTAAGGTTGAGGATGTATTTCGTCATCAGTACTGTCTAATGGCGGAAAGGTTCTCGAGTGGCGACCACACTTACCGGAAGGCGCGGCGTAGGTAGGCCTCCCACAAGGTGGACTGATAACCTGGTAAAGGTCGCGGGAGTCCGCTGGATGCGGGTGGCGCAGGACCGGTCACTTTGGAACTCTTTGAGGGAGGATGATGATGATGACTGTCAAATGAACAATTGTATAAGTATACATCCTCCACACACACAAGACCGCAGTTCTAATAAAAAAACTAGTTTAAGTAAGGTAAGTAAGGTTAACAGTGGTGAGTAAGGTAAGTAAGGTTAACAGTGGTGAGTAAGGTCCCCGCTAGCACAACTCATCTTTCTAATTTGCACAGTGCGATGAGACAGCCCAATAGCATGGGACGTAAAATATTACGTCTTTTGAAGTCATACTCGACGTAGAATTCACGAGTGGAAGTCACAAAATTTGACGGCAAAAACAATGTCACGTTATTTTGGGCGTTACTGCGACGTTATTTTTACGTGAGTATGTTTGGCCCACTAATGTTAAATAAGACGTTTACTAACGTGATTTGTTAACGTTAAACAATCGTGAGAATGTCACAACATTTAACGGGTGACGTGACAACGTGATATTCGACGTAATTTTTTCGTTAGTATTCTGTGGGAAACTACTTCATAACCCACGTTAAATATCATATCATCTGACGTGATATTCGACGTCGTTATCGCTGACGCGCGCGACGCAACGTGGCAGCAAGTTATGCTAGACGTACCTACCTACTGAGCTCCCGAGTATGTCATAATGTTGAGAGAAGAGGGACCTAGGTTTGTAACTAGCCGTCAACAACTCAACTCAAGAGGTCGTTCTTGTTCTACGTCCGTAGGAATAACCCTAGAAACCCTATACGTGACCTCCGGGTGGTGCTAAAAGAACAACAAACTCGGCAGCTGCACTGTTCCTTCTGAACCTCGCAGCGCATACTGGAACTCTATCAGCGACATCAATACGAATACATATATGTACCAGTGTGTAACCGCCATACGATAAATAAATAACAACTCAACAGTGTCAACACACCGAATCCTATCAATACAAACAATACAGTCAGCTATGCGCTTGTCACTCCTCGGACTCCTCCGTAGTTGCAGAGCTTAGGCTATAATTTATGTGCTCATCATCGGGTGTTCAGCCGTGTGTCAATGTACATAAGTTTGTTGAGTTGGCCGCTAGATGGCGCTGTACCGTTCGCTACGATTCCTGCATGGCGCTGTTAAGATTTTTCTTGTGATAATGACCTCTGGACCGTAGTATTTTATTTAAGTTTATAGAAGACTAGCTGTTGCCCGCGACTTCGTCCGCGTAGAACATGTTATCGTCTAAATGTTTGTTTAAGGAATGTATTTTTAAAAACATTGAAATTAGCTTTGTAGTCTTTTAGTAAACGGTCTAAAACGGAAGTTACAAATCCCTTACTTTAAACATGTCTTGCTCTCCATACAAACTTTGAACACCCTTATAATCCCATTTAGGAGATGAATTTCAGAAAACCCTGAATTTAGTTTTGTAGTCTTTTAACAAACAGACTAAGATTGAAGTTACAAATCTCATACTTTAAAATTTTCTTGCTCTGCAAATCTGCATACAAACTTTGAACCCCCTATTAACGCTTTTTGGGGAAAATTGAAAAGAAAACACTAAGTTTTTTTATCGTAATAAGTATTTTTTCTACAAACTATCAAGTCTCTAGCTCAAAAAATGGGTTTCCCATACCTTGCACCCCTTTTTAACCCCTTAAGGGGTGGAATTTTCCAAAACGCTGGCAGTACTATTTTGTATTTTAATAAGTAATCTTTCTACAAAGTTTTAAGTTTCTACCTTAAAAAAAGTTTCCCCCACACAAACATTGCAGCTCTTTTTCTCCCTCTTAGGGATGGAATTTTCCAAATCACTGAAAGTGATTTACGTATATTTGTATTCTAATAAATACTCTTTCTACACTATTTCAAGTCTCTAGCTCAAAATAAAAGTTTCCTCCATATAAACTCACCCCTTTTTATTCCCCTTAGGGGTCGAATTTTCCAAAACACTGAAAGTACTTGATTTGTATTGTAATAAGTAATCTTTCAACAAAGTTTTAAATCCCTCGCTCGGCTGCTTCCCGGATGACTTGAAAAAAGCTATAATAAAACCATTACAAAAATAATATGGGCAATTTTAGGCCAATAGCGTTATTGCAGATATTAAGCAAGATATTTGAAAAAGTGATACATGAAAGATTAACAAGGTTTCTATTAAAAAATGATGTATTAGACCAATCACAGTTTGGTTTCCAAAAAGGAAAATCCACCACATTAGCCATTTTTTCAATTTTTAAAAATATCTGGGAAAAAATTGATTCTGGTAACACTTGTGTAGCCCTAATGCTCGATATGTCAAAAGCATTTGACTGCGTTAGATATGATATAATGTTGCAACAGTTAGAGCATATCGGGATAAGGGGAAATGCCCAAAAATTATTCCAAACTTACCTATGCGATAGGAAACAAGCTCTACAAATAGATTGCTACAACCAAAAAAATAAAACGATAGAGCAAGTCTTGTCGTGCTACGAGGAAGTGGTAGTTGGAGTTCCACAAGGAAGCGTGCTTGGACCGCTTTTGTTTCTCATATATTTAAATGAGTTTTCTCGTGTTGCTAAGAAATCATGTGTACTGTTTGCTGATGATGCGACAATATTTTTTTCGTGTGATCGTTCAAAAGCTTCCAGCCTTTATGAGGATATAAGCTCTACCTTAACAGAGATCACAAATTGGCTCATTTCATTAAATCTTAAATTGAACCTGAGCAAAACCCAGCTCATTCAATTTAGAAATTATAGAACCGCTCCCATCTCTTTGAGTGTATCAGACGCTGGGACTACCATAAAGGTAGTCAGTGATGCGAAATTTTTAGGAGTTCATGTGGATTCGCATCTAAATTGGAAGGTTCACATCGAACAGATAAATAAGAGAATTTCCAGAAATTGTTACGCATTGTCCATATTATCCGAAACATGCTCTGAAAGCATAGTAGTTGGTGCCTATTACGGAAATGTGTATCCTTTATTGACATACGGAGTCATTTTCTGGGGAAATTCTGTAGATGTAAATAAAACATTCTACAGAAAAGATGTCTAAAAATAATTTACCGTATGAACGTTAGAGACTCCCTAAGACAAGTTTTTCGAGAAAAGCGCTTTCTTACATTAACAGGGATCTACATTTTGGAGGTTAGCTTGTTTGTAAAAAAACAACCAAACTATTTTACAACACTGTCATCTACGAAGGGTAATTTGAGAGCACAGTATAAATATAATATTAGATTACCGGGAATTAGTACTTCTATATACAAAAAGAGCACGTTTATAATGGCAATCCGTGTATTTAATCACCTCCCGCCTAACATAAAAGCTATGAAGGGCAACTGTTTTAAAGTTAATTTAAAAAAATGGCTCATAAATAAAGCATTTTATAATTTGAAGGAGTTTTATGCATGTTAAGTATTTGGTCTTATATATTAACACTACTGTGGTTAGTGTATACTTAAACCGAATAAACCTCGCTCGTATAATTTAAATTAAGTATTGCATGCCTGAAACAGGTAACTGTTGGAACTATTTTGGCTTTACTACCTACCTATGTACCTATGTAACACAGTTTGCAATAAATCTTTCTTTCTTTCTTTCTTTCTTTCTAAAAAAATATTTTCTCCATACAAACATTGCACCTCCTTATAAACCCCTAAAGGTCGAAGTTTCTAAAATGCTAAAAGTATTTAATTTAATTTTTAATTAGTAAGCATTCTACAAAATTGTAAATTGGCTAAAAAAATGTTTCCTCCATACAAACGTTGCACCCAGTTGTTAGGGGTGGAATTTATTAAAACGCTGAATATACTTTTTTTGTATTTCAATAACTAATCGTTCTACAAACTTTTAAGCTCCTATCTCAAAAAAGAGTTTCCCCCGTATAAACTTTGCAACCCTTTTTAACCCTCTTAGGGCTGGAATTTTCCAAAACGCTGAAAGTACTTTGTTTGTACTCAAATAAGTAATATTTCTACAAAGTTTTAAGAACCCCCTCAGGAGGATTTTTGGGATAAAAACTATGCATTGTCCTTCCCTGGGACTCCTACTATCTCTATACCAAATTTCATCTAAATGGGTTTTATCCAAATTTTAACCCCCTATTTCATTACCTTGGGAAATGTTTTCGGGATAAAAACTACCGCTTTCATTCTCCGAGACTTAAACTATCTCCATACCAAATTTCATCTAAACGGGTTCCATCAAAAGTTTCATCCTCCATTTCACTCCGTTAGGGGGTGATTTCCGGAATTAAAACTATCCTATGTCCTTTCCCAGGACTAAAACTATCTCTAAACTAAATTTCATCTAAATGAGTTCATCCAAATTTTCACCCCCATTTCACCCGCTTAGGGGATGATTTCCGGAATAAAAAATATCCTATGTCCTTCCCCAGGAGTCCCAGGACTTAAACTATATCTATACCAAATTTCATCTAAATGGGTTCCATCAACATTTTCACCCCTCAAGTCACCCCCTCAGGAGCTGATTTTCGGGATAAAAACTATGCATTGTGCTTCCTTGGGACTCCTACTATACCAAATTTCATCGCCATGGGATTTATCCAAATTTTCACCCCCTATTTCATCCCCTTAGGAAATGATTTTCGGGATAAAAACTATCTATTGTCATTCTCCGGGTATCAAACTATCTCTATACCAAATTTCATCTAAACGGGATCCATCCAAAGTTTAACGCCCCATTTCACCCCCTTAGGGGTGATTTCCGGAATTAAAACTGTCCTATTGTTTCATCTAAATCGGTGCAGCGGTTAAGTAGCTCCATACAAATTTTCAACCCCATATTCATCCCGTTAGGGGTGGATTTCCGGGATAAAAACTACGCTATATGTCCTTTCCCAGGACTCAAACTATATCTATACCAAATTGTATTCAAATAGGTTCCATCCGAATTTTCACCCCTAATTTCACCCCCTTAGGGGATGATTTCCGGGATAAACACCATCCTATGTCCTTTCCCAGGACTTAAACTATCTTTTAACCAAATTTCATCAAAATTGGTTACATCTAAATTTTCACCCCCTCATTTAACCCCTTTAAGGGATGATTTCCGGGATCAAACTTATCCTATGTCCTTACCTGGGACTCAAACTATTTATATACCAAATTACATCCAAATCGGTGCAGCGGTTTAAGAAACTCGATATAAATTTTCACCCCCAATTTCATCCCCTTAGGGGTGGAATTCCGGGATAAAACTACCCTATGTCCTTTCCCAGGACTCAAACTATCTCAATACCAAATTGTATTCAAATGGATTTCATCCGAATTTTCACACCTGAATTCACCCCCTTAGGGTATGGTTTTCGGGATAAAAACTATCCTTTGTTTTTCCCTGGATTTAAACTAACTATTACTAATGAAAAACTAACTCTAATACAAATTTCATCACAATTGGTCACATCCAAATTTTCACCCCCTCATTTTATCCTCTATTTTACCCCCTTAGGGGATGATTTCCGGGATCAAACCTATCCTGTGTCTTTCCCCGGGACTCAAACTATTTAAATACCAAATTTCATCCAAATCGGTGCAGCGGTTTAAGTAGCTCCATACAAATTTTCCGGGATAAAAACTACCCTATGTCCTTTCCCCGGACACAAACTATCTCTATATCAAATTGTATTCAAATGGGTTCCATCCGAATTGTCACCCCTCATTTCACTCCCTTAGGGGATGATTTCCGGGATAAAAACTATCCTATGTCCTTTCCTAGGATTTAAACTATCTCTTAACCAAATTTCATCAAAATTTGTTACCTCCAAATTTTCACCCCCTCATTTCACCCCTTTAGGGGATGATCTCCGGGATCAAACCTATTCTATGTCCTTCCCCGGGACTTAAAGTATTTATATACCAAATTTCATCCAAATCGGTGCAGCGGTTTAAGTAGCTCCATACAAATTTTCACCCCCAATTTCATCCCCTTAGGGGTAGATTTCCGGGATAAAAACTACCCTATGTCCTTTTCCGGGACTCAAACTATCTTTATACCAAATTTCATCTAAATCGGTTCAGCGGTTTAGGCGTGAGTATATATAGTATAGTATAGTATATAGTATAGTATAGTATAGTATAGTATAGTATAGTATGGATGGATAGTATGGATGGATATGGATGGATGGATAGTTCTGTGCTTTGACTCAATGTACAGTAATGGCAAGTACCAGAGTGGTATCATTTTGTTTAGCGGGCGTACTATACGATTATTTGCCACCGTCATGTTATAAAAAAAAACATTAAGAGATTCTCTCGACTTCTTTTCCATGATTCGAACGCACCTGTCATAGATATGAAACGGATACTAGTGTTTTTAGCATAAAAATGCGATATCTAGCATCGGTTAAAAGGTAGGTAGTGTAGTTTTACGATGTTTTAACGAGGTTGGTAGGAAGTTTCTTGTAATTAAGTTTTTAATATCTTTACTTATATCCGATTAACATATTAAATGTAGATTTATGATAGCTTTGCGATTTTACTTGTGCATGGCCGGTATTTTATTATCTTTTCCATATTTTGAATTCAAACCCCTTAAATATTGGGATTAGACCGGTTTCCTCATGATGTTTTACTTCACCTAAAAGCTAACGGTAAATATTCCGTACCTACATAAGTTCCGAAAAACTCATTGGTACGAGGCGCGATTCGAACCCACGACCGCCGCTTGACATTCCTGAACCACTAGGCTACCGTAGCTTCCAACCTATCTATAGTATATTCCTGCAGAATTTTGCCAAGTATCCCGGACCCACAACCATCTTAATTGTGCAAGTAAATAGGATAGCATACACGTCTCAAAGCTTACGGCTTTCTAACTTAGTAAGTACTTTACTAGAATATCACTATAATTTCGACTTCATGAACAGCGTAGTGAAATGTAGCTGGGTCGTAAATTATATTGTTATGACTCAAAGGATACTAAGTACTTGTATAGTTTTACACATATAATGTATACATAGGTATGATTACAATTTTGCACTTTATTCCTTTGAAGTTACATACCTACAGGTTTGCCTTATAAGGACTTGGACTTCACGTTTATCACACTACGATTTAGCCCGTATCTGCTGAGTATAACTAAGTCTCTCTCTCTAATCTTATCCACTGCTATGCAGCAGATATCGTCTGACCATCGAGTTGGCGGTCTACCCGCTGACCTATTAGATGACGTTGGCCATTTAGTAACTTAAGTTAGTTTCGTCCACCTCTCCCACTATACTTCGGTCTGTACCTACTAATATTATAAAGAGACATAATCTATGATATTGTGGTTTTGTATAAATATGAAACAAATTAATATAATTAAAATTCAGTTTTCCTAATTTGAATATGACAATTAGCTAATTATATTTTCGTGCATTATTTTACATGGTGTTTCAGAACGCCCGCGTTGTCAACTGTTCGTCAATGTCAGTGTCAAATGTCATTGTCAACCAATCCCATCCTTTCTTGCTAAAATTAGAGTTCGTGACCACTCTTTATGTGAATGTGGCCTGGAGGAGGGCACTGCAGATCATATTTTTTTCAACTGTCCCAAAACTTCTTCTTCCCTATATGATGTCCTTCCTGACTATATTCAACGTCCTGCTAACCTTAGTTATATCCTCTCTTTTGTTAATACGTCCTTTGTATACATTCTAGCTAAATTTATTAATAAGTTCAAAATTAAAGTATAGTTTTACTACGTTTATTTTAATTTGTAAATTTCGCAAACTTTGTGGGTTTATGGTTATAATAATAAAAAAATAAAAAAAAAATAAAAACTAACTGACCATGTGTATGTTGTAGTTAGTCTAACATTGTGTTGTCTTTTGTTTTAGATTTTTCAACCGATCAAATCTACACCTTTTGAACCTGGTCTTTAAAGACATTCGTGTAGCCTCCAACCTTGACGTTGGCCAAATTGTCCCACTGGACAGGGGCCATAACAAGCAAAAATCGATCGATGGTTTTTATGTGAATTCATTAGTCTATAGGGGGAATATGTTTATTTGTTAAAACAATTAAAATTTTTAAACTGACATTAAAAAAACTAAAAACTACCTATAAATAAAAAATATCTCCCAAATCAGTGCCAATGGGTAGTGAGCCCAGAATTTTTGTATAATATTATAAAGAGGAATAATCTGTGAGATTTTAGTTTTGTAAGTGTGTATGTAGTGGTGAATACCTCCGGAACTTCTCATCCAATTTATTTTTTTCACCTGCGTATAGACAAACTTTCCGGATGGTCATAGGCTATGTTTTATCCGGCGGGTTTGCCTGCGTTCTTAGCAATACACTTTTTCAACCCTTTTGGGGTCGTTTTTCAGGTTGGAAAGTATTTTATGTCCTTCCAAAAGACTTAAACATTATATCATAAATCATAATCTGTTGCAGTGTATCTTAGACGGTTTAAACGAGAAAAAATATTAGCAACAGACACACACTTTTGCTTTAAAAAAATATGGATTAGTGACCTACTTGAGTTTTGCGACAACTACCTATTGTTTTCTGAACCTGAACATAAGATCTCGACACTCGTTGAATAAATAGCAACATATCAAATATGACATTATGCAAAACCTTTATGTCAACAAAAACTATACCAGAAGACGTCGCAAGTTCTTTTAAAAGTACATTTCACGCAAAGTCACGGAAAAAAGCAACATATAGTTAGCTAAAGGACTGCGCAGTAATATTCTCTTCTCATGGGAAATTAGAATGC
Organism: Epinotia brunnichana; assembly: GCA_963854355.1. Classification (NCBI taxonomy): domain Eukaryota; kingdom Metazoa; phylum Arthropoda; class Insecta; order Lepidoptera; family Tortricidae; genus Epinotia; species Epinotia brunnichana. Next base: position 10,596,653 of record OY977959.1, read on the forward strand.
AAAATAACTTGATTCGTTAGCAGTAAACATAACTATATTATTGCCCAGCTCATATTAGTCAACCGGGACTATATGCGATATCCTGCATGTTTCTTATATGTTCGGTTTAAGGTCAGTTCCGCATTTTGCGAGGCGGGTTCTGTATGCGCTTAATTTGTTTTAATAGAATTAATTAATAAATATTAAGGGAATAAAAATAAATGATAAAATAAAGTTACAAATATATAAAATCAAAGACGAAATTTAAAAATTCACATACTGCTTATAGACAACTAAAGTGGCGATGGACAGGTCACATGTTAAGAGAAACAAAAGAGAAATGGACTAAATTAGTCATGGATTGGTACCCAATAGATAAAAAAAGGAAAAGAGGTAGACCAATCAAGAGACGGGAGGACGACTTCAAAAAAGTAGCTGGCCCATTGTGGACACGGGCAGCAAGAAACCGGAATATATGGAAGTCTTTAGATGAGGCCTTTGTCGGAAGACAAGCTGATGAAGACCAACTACCGTTTGCCGATGTATAGTTTAATTTAATAATATGTAAAACTATTTATAGATTTAAGGGTTTATTTTAATCCTCAGGCATGACTTTATATTAGTCAACCATACATGTACTAACATAGATAAATCAGCAATAAAGGCTTATATAAATAAAAAAGGGACAATCTTACACTACTATATATTTAATAGATATATTTGGTACTAGACGACGATATATTTAATAGATATTTTATTATTATTTTATTAGGAGTCAGTGGTGTCCCGCTGCTGGGCAAAGGCCTCCTCCCTCCGTTTCCACACATTCCAAACCCGAACAACCTCTGGCCTCTCCTTTATGCCTCCACTACACGTCCGCAGATGCGTCCGCGGACGTCATCTCCGGATGCATCCGTGGACGTGTAGAGGGGGTAATTTGGTCATCTGTGGTAGGTATTTGACGTCCGCAGACGCATCTGCCACCGATCCGTTTGTTGTCGGTTTTTGTGGCACGGATCAAAGGATTAGGAGGAATTAGACTTAACGATCAACAGACGTGTGGTCGGTTGGTGGAGATTCGTCTGCGGATGCATTTGCCGACGTCCGCGGATGCATCTGCGGACGTGTAGTGGAGGCTTTAAAAGGGAGTCTAGTCGCCATCGCTGGCGAGGTCTGCCGCGTCTCCTTTTTGAGCTGTCGGGCTGCCATTCAATCAAAACATCCAAGACTCCGAAACAAATATTCATGCTCATCACACAAATATTTGCCCTTACCGGGATTCGAACCCAGGACCTTCAGCTTCGTAGGCAGCTTCACTACCCACCAAGCTAACCGGTTGTTGAATGTTCGTTATGGCTGCAATGCAACCTTTATGGCTGCTCGACATGGGCGAGATGGTAAACGGTGGTAGCTCTCAGTTCTAATAAAGTGTTTTACTGAGAGCTTATTGATTTCACCAGGCAGTCAGATTATATACTGCGCTCCTATATCTAAATGGCAGCTTCCTGATAGGAAACTTGCATCTTTTTATTTTATTACGAAAATCAAAAGTATAATCCAGCATTAAAACAACTGTAGCATTAAAACTTTCTTATGATTTATTTTTCTGATGTTATATGCATTTGAAATCTGCACGCGATGGCACCCCCCGAAAACGCTCTAAGTATATTAAACGGGCTTATGCTATGACGTCACTGCATATATTCTTGGCGCGTTTACTATGGAGTAAGTCATTAATTTGCAATTATCTCCACAAAATGTGCGTTTAAGTTCTATACTTGTGATACAAATTATTATTTCTAATTTAATATTCTGTGTAACTGTTATTTTATATTATCGAAAATATAAAAAAAAAATCGTCATTTTAACGTGAGATAAAGCTAATACAATCGTTTTTTTTTATTGGTATGATATTTCTACGTAGATCCACATCGATTGAGTGCAATTTATTCGAAATTGAAGTCCCATGCAAGTTCCCCATTGGCGCGGGATGGCCGAAAGCGGGGCGGTACGAATGCGATATGGCATGCGTGTGATTTTTTTTTTTAATTTATTTCTTACTCAACAAAAATTACGATAAACTTAATCTAAATCTTCGCCAAACAGCATAACAGTTTGTTGGCGAATACGAGTATACACTCTTTATAATTATGTTTTGGTATCTATATTATGTGTACAATCTACATATGATTTTATTTTTAATGCTTATTATTAGCGGTAACAAGGAAGTATTGCGCTGCGTCCGCGTAATACTACTTACTGCGTAAATATATTACAGTGTACGGACAAGTTAGGAAAGGGCGACATCAGTAAGCTCTCGGTAAAGTACATAATACCGACTCCGCACCAGTACTTTCTTGGGAAAAAAAATATAATTCTATTTAGTCCGTCAGTTAGATTATCATAAAATATTGGACACATATTTTTTATTTTGTCAATAAAACAAAAAAATATGAAGATTAAAGCCCGTTAAAATTCCGCGTGACGTCACTTTATGCTAAAAAGTGTAGGTACTTTAACGGACTATCTTCATAATTTTTTGTTTGATTGACAAAAAAAAATTGTGTCCAATAATTTTTGATAATCTAACTGACGGGCTAAATACATTTTTTTGGAAAGTAGCCAATTGGGAATTGGCTTCAGCGTAAGAGAGAGAGACGAAGTAAATAAAATCACATGTTGAAGAAACCCAAGAAATATAAACAAGGAAGGTAATTATTTGCGTGGTTCTATTACTAAAACAAGTCTAGAAGGGCGTAAGTGACGTACATTTCCTAGTAAATAACAACTATATATATTACACAGGATAATGTTTGTGTTTGAGTTTCATACATTACTTATTGCGATTATTGTTACTACGGTTTATGATATCGTCAGTCTGTTTATGATAGTTGTTAACATATATGAAAGAACAAGGTGCTTAAATATGGTAATGTCCTTGTTATAGAATAGGAGCTATCATTTTTTATCGCCCAAAGCCAGTAAGTTAAATCTATAAAGAAGCTTTCGACTCATGAATAGTATTAAAATGACAGTCGAGTTTATAAATAGATATGTGAATTCGTTTTGTTGACAGTTATACTAGAGACACACCTGACTTGCAACACAGGTTCATACTCTCAGGTCAAAGTTTTTTTTTTATACAACGACGGTGGCAAACAAGCTTACGGCCTGCCTGAAGTTAAGCTGGTACCGTAGCCTATAGACACTGCATGCATGCATAAGCAGGGAACAAGCGAACCTTTGACCCTCCCTGTTAGCGAAATGGCTGGACAATTGTTGGGGGTTTAGTGGGTAGTCTGGGCCTTCTGCCCTGGAGTCTCACACACCGGGCGGACGCCATCAACGCATTCCCCAAACATAAAAAAAAGGGGTCACACTCTCAACAAAGCGTATATAATCGGGAGCACTGGCAACCTTACTCAGCACCAACAACACAACAGGTTGCATGATATGAAGTTTTTTTTCGCATGGGGACATTGTTTATATACAGGTTGGGTACATTTTTTTCCGCTTTCACTCATCCATCCCTTTTTTTCGTGGAGAAAACCAGTAGGCCATCTTTCGAAGGAAGTCTGGGTTAAGTGGTATTTCTACAAAAACTCCACACGTCAGCCGCCATCTGCGCTAAACAATTCGGAGGACTCTAGGATCTCAGGTTTAATGTACTATCGCCCAAGGGTAAGGGTTCACACTTTCTCAACAAAATCGTCTGCACACACATACATTGCATCCAAAAAATTACCCTAGAGGGGTGTACCCAAGGCGATAGTACTATATCCTCCCGCAAGCTCGTTCTTCTATTCGCTGAAAGGAAACGAGTGCTTTATATCGGCAATAACGTGTCGGTTGCAGCTGCCTATAAATAAATAAGACAGACATATAAACACAATAAATATACAACATTTAAACCAAATCCTTTCCCATTCTTGTACGAATGCCTTAGATCAAACGGTCGACATTGGAACCGTTAACGAGCTGTTTGGAATGGCATTTAAAATAAACTGACACGTGCTTGGGCGATAAATTGATGAGGGCGAAGTGACGAGAGACGTTTCATTCACAGACTGTAGAACAAAAAAACTGGTTACTTATCGCAATCACTTAGTTTCATTTCCCAACTGTATCGTTAACCGAATATTCAGTTCGGCATAAAGCCGTTTTTCTCTGAAACCATAAAATTTTCAGGATTGTTATAAAACAAAGCTGACTTAACCTAATAAGTTCTACGTGATAAGTACCTATAAAAAAATACAAAACCTTTGGGGTTCTTCGAGAAAACTAGCAACATATTTACCCATACTAGTACATATTTAACTATACTAGTACCCATAGTACAAGCTTTGCTTAGTTTGATACTAGGTAGATTTGTGTAAAATGGTCCGGTCCGCAAATATTTATTTTATTTATTATTTATATTTGCCGAAATGAAAATTCGGACAAACGATAAATAGGGGACAGTCTTATAACACAAATTCAACTATTTAGCAAAAAAACTAACATGCACTGACTTAAATTAAATTAAAAACAACAAATAGAAAAAATTCAAACTAATTACAAAAAAAATTGCCCGTCTAAAAGTTCTGCCTGCGGCATGGACCCCATGACGCTGGTGGCATTTCCCCTTATTTATTTTTTAATTTATACAAAATAAATAGGCATAGTTAAGAAAAATAACTGCATGTGAGAGACGTAAAGACACCGATAATATATAACTAGGACGTCCGTCGGGACATTGTATAGGCTTAGGTAGGTACTCTTGTTCCTGAAAGTTAAGTGCCCTCACTGGATGGACCCAACGGAAGACTAGCGCAGGCTGTAAGTACCCACAGCCAGCATCACTCTGAATTGGCTTCAGTTCGTAACCCGGAATAGTTTGACTTATTTCTTTGTAAACTGTTTGTAAGTGTGTCTCGAATAAATGTTTGATTCTGATTCTGAAGAATGGATCATTTTTTTTATAGTTAATACAAATCCAACAAATTAATCATCATAAAATCGGTTCAGCCGTTCTTGAGTTATTAAATGTTGTAACTAACATGACTTTGTTTTATAAATATAGAAGATAATAGATAATATTGCATGGCGGCCGGCCAGAAGGTAATTGTGCGTTTGGGCTGACCTATTACAATAACAAAAATAATGACCAGTGTACGCCCATACCTGAATAAATTATGCATTGCTAAATTAAGGTTCCACATAGACTAAGCTTGTAATAAATTACTTATACCATATCAATTATCAATAACGTCCGCACCCGCCCCTCCCAAGGACTCCAGCTGGTGGATTAATACAATTGATTCATTTCAACTGCTTCGGACTTGCGTGGACATGGAATTTCAAATAAATTGCACTCAATCAATGCGGATATACTTAGAGATATCATACAAAAGAAAAAAAAATATTGTATAGTTTTATCTCACGTCAAAATGACGAAAAAATAATTATTTTTTCGATTAAATAACATAACAGTTACACAGAATATTTAATTAGAAATTATATTTTTTACGACAAGTATAGACTTAAACGCAAATTTTGTGGAGATAATTGCAAATTAATGATTTACCCCATAAACGCGCCGAGAATATATGCTGTGACGTCATAGCATAAGCCCGTTTAATATAAAGCGTTTTCGGGGGGTGCCGGCGCGTGCAGATTTCAAATGCATATAACATCAGAAAAATAAATCATAAGAAAGTTTTAATGCTACAGTTGTTTTAATGCTGGATCATACTTTTGATTTTCGTAATAAAATTAAAAGATGCAAGTTCCCTGCTGGCAAACAAGTAAACGGCGATAATAAGCAAATACCGTAGCCTATGGACGCGTGCGAATTCAGAAGAATCAAAATCTCGTTGCAGATCCTTTAAATAATCATGTGGGCAACCATTTTAACATACATACCTACTTAAATAGTAAATAGTTAGACCGTACTATAGCTATAAATAAGCCACTAATGGCTTTAGCACCTAATTATGAAACTCTGCGATAAGTATGAATTATTTGGAACTTTAAATAAAAAAAAAATAAAAAAAAAATTTAGTAGTTTTGCTAGTTGGGAACTAGTAAAATTATTAAAAGGTAAGGCGATTACGTAACATAACATGACCTAGGCATACCTCGCCTTAATACTCTCGCCTCGTAGCTCGTAAGGCCCATCGGCCTTATTTTAGGACAATGGATTTCAGGCTTTTAACAGCACAACTCATTGGCTTTTTTTCATACATTTTGAACTCTATTTGAGGACTAGAAATGTCAAAATAGCTAGTTATCTATGACCTATTTTCAGGTCACTGGGCCGTGATTACGTTATTCCTAAAAATTGCTCGGGCTTACGAGGTTAAAGGAAAGATACTACAGGTATACATGCTTGTAATACGTTATAATAGTCGCAAGAAAGACTTTGTCTGAATACAAAAATGGAGACAATTTTACACTAAATGCTTTTAAGTTTAAGTTAAATTTATGATTTAAATCACATACAACATGTAATTATTTTTGTCCGAAAATAGCATCCACAATGCCTAAAGGTCAAGGTCACCTTATAAACCCAAACACATAGCCCGGTTCTCGTTTCATTATGAAATTTTAAAGCCAAGCAATTATGACATCCAACCCGCGTTGCTATACAGTTTTCATTATTTGCTTAAAGCTGAAATTACACACACGCTGCGAATATGGAGATTGTTCCTTTTGTGACTTTAGAATGATATCTTTTCCATTTTTTTCAACTATTCATGGCCCAATGACTCACATATGAGTCATGCTGTACGAGCCATTTCCGCTGCGAAGCGGAAAATGCTGCTACATAGGCGTAGCATACGCAGCGTAGCATTGCTTGGCCTCGCATGGGTTCAATAATAGGGATGTTAAATGATTAAAGCTGTACCTTTTTTTTTATTACGTATATGTACGCACTTGATCACTTAGTCACCTGATGGAGTGATGGTGAGGTCGAGAGTGTAACATGCATACTTAGCTATTGCCTATTCACTCTCGTCTTGAACGGATCCAAGGTATGTAGGTGGGAAAAGGTTTGCCGGAAGTGAGTTGCACTCGTAAATGTCGTCGCAAGTAAACTGCATGGAAGCAAAGCGCTTCGTGCGAATCAGTGGTAAATCAACAACATAAGGGTGGAACCCTCGTCCGCGCCTAGGCGTGTTCACTCAAATAAGTATGCGACTTTTTTTTTTCTCAGAATTTATACTTTCTTGATTTTTCCTGTTAAGAATCATGAGTACTCTTGATCCCGATGAAGAAAAAAATGTCCACAGTTTTTTATTCCACAATGTGACGTTTTTTCGTACATTCTGTATCTGTCGTCACAAAGTGGAATCCTAAAAATGTATGGAAAATTGGGGACATTTCTTTCAAAAGATTTTTTATTTTGTTGTTAAAGAGTGCTGAAGATTCTGAACAGGGAAAAACCAAAAAAAAACGCTGAAAAAATGTAAATGTAGTCCTGAGATGGCGAAATGGTGAGGGAGGGATTGATTCGTTCGTCAAAACACTTTGTTACTATTAAGTTTGTAAGGAAATAGGAACCATATATTTTACCTTTACGTCTTTATAATGTTTGAAATAAGTATAGTAAGCAAGAGTGCGATTCGACTTTCTAATGGTGACATTCCCCGTATATCATTGGGATATCCCTCCTCTGTCACTCTTAATAATAATAATAGAGACTTACACAGGGATGTTACATGGAAACGTCACATTTTGTAAGTCCAATTAATGGCCAGTTAGTCTCATCTGTTACCGACACCGTTGACAAAAACCAGACATTATTGACCATGCGTTTAAATTCCTATTGAAATGAACGCCTCACGTCAAATTTCTTATAAGATTCTGTTATAAACTCCCGTAGGATCCAATCAAGTGGCTCCAAGAGGAACAATCCAGTTAACTGCTACAGACTCCCACGCCTGAAGTAAAGGGGAATCTTAGAATAATAACGCATAGAAGGATAGTTTCATACGGCCGACGCGCCAAGCGTGAGGCATAAAATGGATTCATGTAGTTGTGATCAACTCGTATTCACACGCGCCAATACGCACACAAACGCACCAATTTTGTTCCACCGATCGGCGTACTGGGCCATTTATGGCCGAGTTTTAGTGACCTCACCGTTGCACGTGAACTGCGTTTCTATGCGTTATTATTCTAAGAGGGAAATATTAAGAAAACGTTGCGATCACATTATAATGGCGGCTGGTCAAAACTAAACGTTACCCCAAGGTTATGCGCAGTCAGATGGAAATCGTTGTCATATTTTTACAAGCTTTTATTTAGCTCACCCCGTTCGTTTTATTCTTGGGTCAAATTTAGTAATTGAAATTTCTGTCAACCGATTGATCTGAAATTTTGTATGCATATGTATATCGCATGACAATGCAGTATTATGATGACATGGAGCTGGAAGGTGGCCATAGGAACTCCGCAATAAAACGACACAACCCCATCGAGTTTGGGCTCGTTAGAATCAACTCAATGAGTAGTTGATGATGGTATGCAGAAAAGTACAGTCGGCAATAAAAGCTTGTACCAATAATGAAATTTTTGACAGAAACTTAAGTATTACTAACGTTATTTAGCTCGCACTGTGTGTAAGTTGGTCTTCAAAATTTGCAAATAGTATCGCAGCCACTTTGTCGGTATCCGATTGAGCTGAAAGTACAGTCGCCATCACATACATAGGTACACTATAGGTGTTCAAAAATATCGGCACATGCACCCTAATGCCTTGAAAATAGAGGTGTGTTCCGATGTTTGTGACGTGCTTGTTTGCTCCGATGTATGTGATGGCGACTGTACCTACACCTTGTTTGCAAACAGACAGTTGTTTAAATACATTATTTTTATTAATTCGAATCTGAATGACCACTTTAGATTTTCCCCCCATACATTTTACTTTATTTTTCAAAGGAATCGAGGTGAATTATTGTTATGTGTAGGTACTTACAGTCGCCATCACATACATCGGAGCAAACAAGCACGTCACAAACATCGGAACACACCTTTATTTCCAAGGCATAAAGGTCGATTTATATCTACAGACATTGAGCGTGCCAGACACGTGTCGTGGCAGACAAAATAATATTCTTCTATACAGAGTGTATTAAAGTATTTACATCTGTGTCTGTCGGTTTCTGCGCGGCCGCGTCTTTTTAGAAGAATATTATTTTTGTCTGCCACGACACGTGTCTGGCACGCTCAAAGTCTGTAGATATAAATCGACCTTTAGGGTGCATGTGCCGATATTTTTGAACACCCATAGTGTACCGATGTATGTGATGGCGACTGTACTACTGTTTTGTATTACTACTGATAAAGAGATATAAAGAGTAGGCCGACTTCCTACAAACCTCAAACAGGGCATTAACATCAAAGGAAACGCACTTCTGCGTTTTTACAAGTTTCTTACGCAGACTAAACTGGCTATCACAGTACCTATACACCGCTTACGACAGCGTAGCTTAGTGACTAGTGAATGACCCTGCCTACGCAACTGATCCTGGGCTCAAATCCCGGTAAGGGTAAATATTTAATCTTAGATATTTATTTATGTATGTACCTGAATATATCTTATAAATATTAATAAATGTAAATATTAGAGACAATCTTACTCAAATCATACAATCACAATAGATCAGCGATGGTCGCAGTGATATAAGGGCTTTGACAGCCCGAAAGCCACTACCAGAATACTCAAATCATAGACGAAATATAATATAAGTACTTTATTATCTTAAAATCTTATACTTTATTTATGGTCAAATCGAGCTAGCCCCATAATAAGCTCAATAAAGGTTATTTTATATACTAGACGACGATTTAATTAATAGATATAAATACTGTAGCACTGTGTGTTTATTTGTTGACCTTTTCTCAGATAATAAATATTATGGCTTAATTTTTTATTTGTTTTTGACGATAGTGATAAAAATTCTTATTTTTTGACATGTTAAAATTTTAATCTACTTGAATACATAGAAAACAACCAAGGCTCACAAATAAATATTAATGCTCGTCTTGTCACACAAATATTTTCCCTTACCGGTATTTTAACCCAGCACCTTACGACCGGTCGTAATGTAAGTATAATATCATCGTACAAGTTTTTTTTTTTTTTTATATTTAATTAACTACTGATTATTTGTACTCGTAACTGCTGTTTGTAAATACACTAGACTAGGATAGGATGACTTTCAGCAACTCGGTCAAATCCATTTGGGATAAGCAGATTTGAATATTGTCCTTTTGTCAGCTCATAACGCCGGCACATATTGATAGAAAAATTGTTTATGGGCTTTATGGGCTTTTTGGATCACTCTGAAATATATAATCCAGCTTTTGCCCGCGACTTCATTGGCGTTGACTTCCTTTTGTTGAACTGTTACTGGGATAAGAAGAATTATATTTATTAATCCAGGCTATACTCCAGTGGTGGCGCGTGAGAATTGTCACTGGACAACCCGGAGCATAAAAAAGGGCTGTTTTTTTGATGTTTTTCGAGTTTGTATATAGCAAGAAATTTTAAGCAAGCCGATGGGAATCGGCTTGTATAGGCGCTCCGCCACTGCTATACATACTAAAATTCATCTCACTTTCATAACATTTCTCATACATGCTCGTCGGTTTAGGGTACTTTTGACCTGGCCTTTCTGTAAGATTTCTCCAATTTGATCGGAGAAAGTTCGCCTAGGTCTTCCCCTTCCAACTTGCCCTTCCACTCTTTTTATATACACTCTCTTCGTTAATATTCTTTCATCCATCCTCTCTACATGCCCAAACCACCTTAACATACCCTTCTCAATGTTCGTGACTATATCTCCATCCATTCCACACTTATCTCTTATCACACTGTTTCTGACTCTATCACTCAATTTCACTCCACACATACTTCTCAACGCTCTCATTTCTACTGCATTCACTCGACTTTGATGTTTTTTTTGCCACACCCAACTTTCGCTACCATACATAAGTGTGGGCACCAACACTCCCCTATGCACAGCCACGCGTGCTTTTTGCGATATTTTCTGGCTGCCCATAAAGGCATTCAGTGCCCCATTCACTCGATTCCCTGCATTCACTCTCCTTTCAATATCTTTCTCATGCTTTCCGTCTCCAGTAAATAGTGTCCCCAAATACACAAACTCTTTTACTTGTTCCAGTCTTTCTTAACCAATCATTATTTCGCAGTCTGTCATAATTTCATCTTTTTTCAAATACCATCACTTTCGTCTTACTTACATTCATCTTCATCCCTTTCCATTCAAAAGATTCATTCATCTTCGTTACCATCATTTGTAACTCCTCAGCAGACGACGCAAGTAGTACAAGGTCGTCAGCATATAGGAGACATTTGACGCGTAACCCTTCCCCATGAAACTGAGTGAAGCGAAAGTGGTTTGTCAGGATCGTAGCAAATGGAGATCCGTGATCTCTGCCTACCCCTCTGGGAAAGAGGCGTGATTATATGTATGTATGTATGTAAAATTCATCATATTCTGAGTTTAAGTTTTAAAATTCATCTCAATCCGTTCAGCGGATTTATTAACAAGCATCCAAACTTTAGCCCCCCCACAAGGTGGACTGATGACCTGGTAAAGGTCGCGGGAGTCCGCTGGATGCGGCGCAAGACCGGTCATTGTAGCACGCTTTAGGGGAGGCCTAAGTCGAGCAGAGGACGTCTTTTGGCTGATATGATGATGATGATCAAAACTTTCGTATTCATAATATTAGTATGAATTAGTAGGATACTACAAAGAGGAAAGGTTTGTGTGATTGTAAGTTTGTATTATCCCATATAGATTACCCCTAGGTAATCTTCGGAATATCTCATCTGAAGACAAGTCCAACCGTTATAGCAGTAAGTATATTTAATAAGTATAAAAAAATACGCGACGACACAACGCAAGAAGTGGCTGAAAAGTAGTTCAATCGACGGTTGAAGGACTTCTTAGTTAATAAGTGATACTACCTATAGCCTGAAAAATTCTTTTGACGATAAAATGTAGGTAAACGAATTAGTAATAATAATATCGATTGACATGATACAATTATCGACGTGCTTCTTTATTCTATTGATTTAATTGACTCGACTTTACTTACAAGCTTCTTACATGTGTGACATAAACCGAATTTCAAATAAATTTATTTATTGTATTGATAACCTGTGGGTCGATCACGTAACTTTTCTTACGCGCGTCTGTAAGGTCTAAATGTCAATTTTATAGGGAAAAATGACAGTTAGATTGTGATTTTACTGTCAGACGCGCGTACAATGCGTTACGTGATTGACCTACTGAGCTGACAATTATTTATTATTAATTCAATAAGATTTAAGACTACATTGCTGTGCCCTATCAGGGTCCATGTGACTCTAAACACTATATGTAAGACCTATGGTACATATACCATGAATGCAATAAATGATGATTATGATTATGTATAATGAACTTTCAGGATGGACAAAGGCTACAAGTACACAAGGCTACAAATAGTAAAAAGCACTAGTGCGCAAAATACAACTTTGCGCACGATTTGCAGGTACAAAAAGTACCACTGTTTGAGCAACTGTATTAAAATGTATTTAGGCGCTTTATTATTATTATTATTATGTATTCCAGCTGATGTATTCTATTTTAACTTCCCCGGGTATTACTAACTTATTTATGGAGTTCGGGTACAGAATCATTAAAACAATGGAATAAGAATCCTCCTTTTTGGAAAACTGCAAACATTTCATTCCTTTTTTGGGCGACCATGTAAAAACGTTCTTCTGCTGTTTATTGCAGCTCAACATTCTTCACCCAACCATTTCCATAAAGAGTAAATCATAACGCGATTTAACATACAACTGTATATTAATAAAAGGCAATAAAGCCAATTCCGATAATGTAATCAATATATTATATTGCAACCGCAAACGAATCCATCCCTTTTACGTATGCCGAGTCGAGGTTTAATTGAATAACTTTATTCGGAAATATCTGCTTTCATTTTGTGACTAGCCATTTCATTTCCATTCCATTCTTCAGAGCAACACCGCACAAGCAAACTGAACGAAGGCTCAATTGTAAAACGCTAATCACTTAAGGCGACGTGAGCTCCAAAAACTGATTTAAAAAAAATCGTAGCTCTTGTTTGGATTATAATACGGCTGCCCTAAATTTAATTAGCAATCTTGAGGCCTTTCTCGAGGGAAATCAGCTATTTGAATCCTGAGTTTTTGACTTTCGCTCGATAGGAAAAAAATCATGAACATAGGTCTAAAATTCACTTAAAAAAATCGTAACAAATTATGCACAACAGCTAGACATATTAAAATTGATTCTAAAAATCGGCAATGTCATGTTTGAGGGAAATCAGCTATTATTTTTTTATTTATAAAAACGCACAAAAATTTCAAATTTAAAAACATGATATCCGCACTTCCAAACACGCACTTCCATCTCGCTCACGCTTATGCTCAGTGAGGGGGAGAGAAGACCATGAACCTACGTCCCCTTAAATACTAATGGCCGGTAAAGAGTTTTTCAAGCTACGACTAGATACTGCCCTGGCTTGCTGTCCTCACTTCGAACATGCTAGTGCTGTTTACATGATACCAGATAATTTTAAGCCAGCCAGTACCATTGCAGTGCGCACTATTCGAATGGATACTAGCTTCGCCGGCCACACAAAGCTAAAACACAAGCCAGGACAACGAAATCAGCCTAAATCACTGCATGCAAATGAAAATTAATTTTATTTTATTTGAGGACTTGAGGAAATCGCTAGCAGTGGGGGCGCTACGGGCTCAATTGCACTGCATGAGGACTTATGAAGTATGTGCAGGCAACAACCCATTGCCATAGAGATTTAGATGCGCAAATGGAGATAGATAGGATGCGATTCAAAGTCCAACTTAACAATGCAAACATCGCTTTTGAGTGGAACCCGCCGGACAAAAGGCGAATTGCCCCAATTTAAATCAAAATTATTTAAATTCTTAACAGATAAAGCTTTTTATTCAGTCAATTCAATGAGTACTTAAACTGTAATTAGCGAAATATAATTTATAACTAAGACTATCTATATATAATTATGTAATGCATGCTGCTTGCAAATTTGTATGCCTAAATGGCCAAACATAGTGATACATATATTACCATTGTACCATCTTTATTACCTATGCTTTACAAATAAACTTTACTTTGGTGTCGTGTACTTTACTTTACTTTACTTTACGTGGACGTCCTGTGCACACATGGCGAGAGAGAGAGTGAGCTGCGAGCAGTTGGACTGAGCTGGAGCGAACAACACCAGTACCATTGCAGTGCGCACTATCCGAACGGATACTACCTTCGCCGGCCACACGAAATGAAATGAAATAAAAGTTTATATACGAACATGGTAAGCTCAGTAGACAGATGTTATAAGTGAAGCTAAAACACAAGCCAGGACAGCGCGAAACCAGTGGTAAGGGCGCTACTAGCTCAAAAAATATAACGGCAAGCTGTTAAACTATCCAGGCTTCAGACACTAGACTGGAAATACAGCTAGTTTTGTAGACACGAAGATAGACACCCTAGCTTACTATCCCAGTAGTAGTAGCTTGCTATCCCAGCTTGAAAAACAAGCCTCGTGTATCCCGGCCATTAGGCTCAAGAAGGCTACCAAGAACGCATGACGATTGTAGTTAGTATATCTGTCATTTTCCCAAACAAAACTAAGATTTACATAGATCTAACCTAACGTATAGTTTGTTTTAGGTTGAATGATGAAAACGTGTGGGATATTACAACTTCTTTTGTTGCGAAATATTAGATAGATAGATAATATTTTATTCATCACTCAAGGTATACATTGTTATGCAAGTTATACAACAACAATTATATTACAGCAAGTGTGACTAGACAAACCAAAAAAAAATACTATAACAGTATCAAATTTAAATCAAGAAATACAATTGTAAAATTTGTCATATTTTTAAATATTTAAATATTGTTTACAATTTCATATTAAAAAAATCGTTTATTAAAGGAAAAGAAAACAAAGAGACGTTTAAAACTGACCGATGTGTGCCACGTGTACTGGAGTTACTGTTTGTTCTATTGTTTATGCGTAATTGTTGTACATTTCATTTCATTTCATTTATTTATTCATTAAACAATACAGGATTGTGTTAAGACTAAAATCAACAATAAATTTTATAACAACCCTAGATGATATTTAAACAATAGATGTCAGTAATAGTTGGTTTTATAATTATTTTCGTCGTCTAAACTAAAAAAAAACTATACAACTACGCAATCGACCAGCAGAGCTGTGCAAGTTAAGGGAGCGGTGTGGAAAGAAAAACACTCGTCACACAAATGTTACAACGAATCAACTCGATATAACCGAGTCCGGACCAACTTGTCATATCGCTGATCGTAGTCAGTAATCCTGTTAAAAGTGGTATACGCATTGGCTAAAGCTCATTAATGACGCTGATATACCTACCGTTTTGACACGGCATTTTATTTTCAGATCCATTAGTGGTGGTGAGGAAGGGTTTATGCACATTTAAACAATATGTCGCACTTTGAAACTGATCTGGGGATTTATAGAATTTGATGTGATGTGTGCCTTTCCAACTTATTGTATGGATCGCTGACGTCACATAAGTATAATGCGGGTTATTTTTCTAGACCGGATCCTATCTCTCTTGAACTATGAAATTTTCAGGATTATTATAAAACAAACCTAAAAAGAATCAAAAACTTTGCGGTCATCTAGAAAACTGGCTTTTTGCCGAAATAGAAATTCGGACAAACGATAAAGTTGAGACTTGAAATTTAGTGATTGCGTTAAGATAGGTACCATTTTTGGCATAAATATTTATGTCCTTGACCTGAATAGTCTGTCGCGTCATAAATGGGAACATGAATGTTTTGTATTTTCGTTTCCGCGAATAGGTGATCTACCAAAAACGAAACAAATTCGGAGAATCAATATTACGTGTCAGAAATTCAATTTTTGTTACATACCACGTTTTGAAACTGCGCAAAACGGATAGCAAACATTTTTAAAAGCACGGCGGATTTCGTAATTCCGCACTACATCTTGCTAATATAGGTTTATTAATATCGTAAAATTCCGAGCTAGCCTCATAAGGGGCGTTAAGCTTTTTAAATTAACTTTTCGAGGTGTAAGGAATTTCATCCAGGCGTGGAAGCAACTTGGAATCTTACTAAATAGGGGGGAATAAGTGGGGATATTTGATTGGCATTTGACTGTTCAAAGGAATTTGAAACGTTCTTCTTTAAGAATTTTGTCGTGACTGTACATAATTTGTATGACCCACGTTTACGAACAGTATTTGTACTACAAATACTGTTCGTAAACGTGAGTCGTAAAAAAAAACACCACCCATCCCAGCACCTTGTCATCTTAAATTTAATTAATAATGAACACGTAAAGATAATATCACGTTGTTAAAGTTTCAAGTACTTAATTGTGTAATGTTACTGGAGTCCCGCTAGTTAATGTGAACTCACTCGACGGTTCTATCGGAAGACCAGCGCTGGCAGCAATGCCAGCATTATGCTGAGATAGAACCGTTTCGTGACAAACACTGTGTGTTGTTTGTCTCGAAGAAATGTTTCTTTCTTTCTTTCTAATCGCGAACTTTTTGAACGTAAATAAATAAAACCGGCCAAGTGCGAGTCAGACTCGCGCACGAAGGGTTCCGTAATATTATCTATAAAAATATTGATTGTTGTTATAGCGGCAACATAAATACATCATCTGTGAAAATTTCAACTGGAACTATTACGGTATCAGATACAGCCTGGTGACAGAAAGACAGACAGACAGACCTACAGACAGACATACAGACAGACAGACATACTGACTGATAGATAGACAGACAGACATACAGACGGACAGCGGAGTAGGGTCCCGTTTTACTCTTTGAGTACGGAACCCTAATAAAGGACAATTTTACACAAATCGAACTAACCCTATAGTAAGCTCAATAAGGTTTGTGGTATTGGTACTAGACCACGATATATTTTTTCTACTCGTCGACTTTAATCTTTGAATTAAGATTTCGTACACGAAACTAAGATTACATACTTTTTAATCCTGGAGCTCCACGAGCTGGTCACGGAGCTCGTATAGTTTCATAAGATAACCACCAGCAGTCATCTTATGAATCCAGGAGCTGTATAAGATAACTATGAAGACATCAACGCGCAAAAATACTAAGCTGCTGCGCTTCATTTCAGCAGGGCGATTTTCAATAGATACCAAGTTTGTTTAATAAATTATTATTTCCGTTGACTCGTAGAAAAAGTATTGTATACAATAGTTATATAATTAGCTTTTTAAGTCTCGTACCTTAATTAGGCCACTCACCAAGCTTCGTGGCCTAAACGTGGTACTCGACTTGAAAAGCATCCATTATATAACGATTGCATAAACTACTATCATAGGTAAATTACTTAAAAACATAAAAACATCCATGACTCAGGAACAAGTGTATGCTCATCTCTACAATATTTGCCCTTAACCGGGATTTGAACCCAGGGCCTTCAGCTTCGTAGGCAGCGCTTTCCACTAGCCTAACCGGTCTTATGTTTATAAACTATCATTTTCATCTTCGAAAACATCATAACGCGCGTTTGAAAAGTATCGCGAATACGCTGTATATTTATATTTACGTGTTTCTACTTTGATCCTGAAAATATTCGTAGCGATGTTTGGCTCTATGCTTGGTTCTGTAGCTCTAGTATAAGTTTTTTCAACACGCAAACGCGATAGAAAACGTATCGAAAGCGTTTGCGTTTAATTTATGTCATCATCATTCATTCATTAATTCATATTCATTTATATTCATTTATTTGCTGCAACCATGGTATTTACAGGATGTTCTTAAAATTAATCAGTACAGACATGGACCCTACTAGGGTGTAGCAACATGTTTAAATACTAAACTAACCTAAACATACATATATTTAAAAAAAAAACAACATATTGTTATATTTATATAAAATCTGCACATTAGATAACAACATACCTACTTGATTGCATTTGCACCATCTATTAAATTGTAAAAAAATATTGGCCCATGAACTCCTGCAGCGAGTATGGGCATTCAGTTAGGAGGTAAGTTATAAGTTTATTAACAAAAGTGTTATATGTAACTTCGTTTCTTATAAGCTGCGGGATTTTATTGTAGATTCTAATAGACATTGCGTATGGGCCTTAACTGAACATTGTTAGTTTGGCGGGAACTGCTTGAATTATTTTATTGCGATGACGTAAGTTGTGTGCATGAGAGTTGAAGTTTTCCGGTTTGGGATACAGACTAGAATATTTATGGACAAATTTGCACGTTTCCAATATGTACAGAGATGTGAGGGTAAGAATTTTTAATCTACAGAAGTATGGTCTGCAACTCTCTTCATTTCTTATGTTGCTGAGAACTCTTACGCATCTTTTCTGCAATAAAAATAGATCTTTGGCATTTGCACTACTGCCCCACAACATTATTCCATATAGCAACCATGATTGGGCAAAAGCATGGTAGGCACATATAGCAGTTTTCAAGTTGATATTTATCAATATTTGTCTCAGGGCATAAGCAAATCCAGATAATTTTATCGATATTTTATCAACGTGGACTTTCCAGCTTATATGTTCGTCGATTTTTAAACCAAGCAGTGGACAGGTTTTGGCAGTTTCTAATTTGTTATTTTTGTAGGAATAGTTAATATTTAACGCAGTTCTCTGGTGGGGTCTAAACTGTATTATGTTAGTTTTTTGCAAATTAAGGTTCAGATTGTGATCTTCAAGCCAAGGTAAAATTGTATCAAATATAATATTCAGGTTATTTGTAACTTCATCTGTGTTTATGCTAGGAAATATAAGTGAAATATCGTCTGCATATAGGAAGGATTTGATATTAATAGTATTTAATAGTTTCGGTAGGTCGTTATTTCTTAAGAGCCTTGCTCTTGTCGGTGGAGTAACCGCCACTTTTCTCTGTCCATTGCCAGCCTCTTGACTTCCTCATATGACTCGACATCAGCTTTATGTTTTATTTGGCTAGAATATGTTAGCCTAGGCCTTCCTCTGCCTCTCTTGCCTTCAATTTTACCCTCCAGGATGTTTAGTAAGAAACTGTCGTGCCGTATCAGGTGACCCACCATCTTGCCTCTCCTATTTCTTATACATCCTAGCAAACATCTTCTCTCATCTATCATCCTTAAAACTTCTTCGTTTGTCTTTCTCTCCGTCCAGCTAATCCTTTCCATCCTTCACCAGCACCACATTTCGAAGGCCTCCAGTCGTTCTCTGTCTCTCTGGGTTAGCGTCCACGACTCGCTCCCATATAAAGCAATGCTCCAAATGTAAACTTTAATCAGTCGCTTTTTAGCTGTTTTTGATATGCGTGCTTTTAAGAGATGCTTTTTGTTATTAAATGCCTTTTTGGCCAAAGCAATCCTCTGTATGATGTCAGGGGTGCACCTAGAGTCACTGGTAATGATACTTCCCAAATTCTGAACTTGCTCTATTGTCGTATCTCTGATTACGATTGGGTTTCTGTATACTGTTGTGTGTTTAGAGATGGTGAGAATTTTGGTTTTGTTGCAGTTAATTTTAAGTCCAGTTTGATTGAAAATTTCATACAGTTTTAATACTAATTGCTGTAACTGATTACTATCTTCGGCAATTGCTGCGATGTCGTCTGCAAATCTAATGAATTGTACTTTGTTTCCATTTATTTTAACGCCCCCTTAAGTCTGAATCTATTGCTATCTGTATGGCCCGCTCTATGAAGATATTAATTTATGTAATCTCCACTTATAATAAATCTCTAAATTAAAAAAAGAATCAGCCAGTTTGAAACTAAGCTTTGCGCGGTTCGAATGTTCTCAGCATCCCATGAACGGAAAAATATGAAACATTTTATATAGGTACATTATTATTCTAGCTGCAACTTAGGATAGTTTTTATCCGACTGCGACAGTTAATTAATTTTCCGAAATATACGACTTCATTTAATTTTTCATTTATTTTTATTGAAATCAAACGCTGCTCCAACTGTCAGCTATAAGAACCGTCAAATTTTCGTCAAAATGGCGGAATTGCTTTGCCTTTCACTTATTAATAATTTAAATCCCGTCTACGATAGACCTTTACGAGACAAATGCTAAAATATAAACCATAAAAAAATATTCGATTCTGATATGAGAACTTATATGCGCAAATGTCGTTTTATGTCGTAATTTCAATAAATGAAATCAACAAATTTGAACAATATAATTAACACGAATTTGTTTTTTTTGAATGACAATGGCACGCGCTCGGCGCATTCAGCCAAAGTACCTGCGGCGCTACCACGAAAACCGATACTCAATGTTCATATATTTGCATCCCTGTCACTCGAGTATGGTTAGTGCGATAGAGATAGAGATACCCGAATATTTTCGAATTCCGAAGTTCGTGGTTATAGCTCAGGAATCGAAAATATGGTAAATAATCATAATGTATTTTCTCGAAAAAGAATTTAAAATAAATATAGTCAAATGGAGAAAAAAACAAAGCAAGAGGTTATATAGGTAATGATTAAGTTATAAGAGTCCAAAGTTTTAAGAGGGGGTATGTTCTGTCCCTTTTCCGCAAAACGCACCTTCATATGAAACGATTGTTTTTTACTATGACGCTCGAGTATATTGACGTCACAGTCCCTCATCGTTTTCTCACTCTAACAAGCGACATTAAAACGGATGTAGCTTCATAATTTTTTGAGATATTTGAATGGGAGTTTCATTATCATCTATCTATTTATACATAATAAATGCCTATGTCCTGACTGACTTATTCACTCACTCACTCACTCATCAACGCACAGCCGAAACTACTAATCTTAGAGAGTTGATTTTTGCACAGTATGTTGCTTTTATAACGTGGGCTAGGGATAAAAAGGGATTTTTGAAAATTCTACCCCTAAGGGGGTAAAATGGGGGTGCAAAGTTTGTATGGGAGAACCTTTTTTTTTGAGCTATAGACTTAAACTTTGTAGAAAAATTAGTTATTAGAATACAAATGAAACACTTTCAGCGTTTTGGAAAATTCCACCCCTACGGGGGTAAAATAGGGGTGCAAGGTTTGTATGGGGGAAACATTTTTTTTTTAAATAGAGACTTAAAACTTTGTAGAAAGATTAGTCATTAGAATACAAATAAAGAACTTTCAGGGTTTTAGAAAATTCTACCCCTAAAGGGGTAAAATAGAGTGCAAAGTTTGTATGGGAAAAACTACTTTTTTTTAAATAGAGACTTAAAACTTTGTAGAGAAAGTATTCATTAGAATACAAATAAAGTACCTAGATTCAGTGTTTTAAAAAAATCTACCCCTAAGGGGGTAAAATAGGGGTGCAAATTTTGTATGGGGGAAACAATATTTTTTTTTAAATAGAGACTTAAAACTTTGTAGAAAGATTAATCATCAGAATACAAATTAAGTACTTTCAGCGTTTTAGAAAATTCTACCCCTAAAAATAGGGGGCTAAAATAGGGGTGCAAAGTTTGTATGTGGGAAACTATTTTTTTTAGCTAGAGTCCTAAAACTTTGTAGAAAGATTATTTAAATACAAAGAAAGTACTTTCAGCGTTTTGGAAAATTTCACCCCTAAGGGGGTAAAATAGGGTGCAAAGTTTGTATGGGAAAAACATATTTTTTTTTAATAGAGACTTAAAATTTTGACGAAAAATTACTTATTAGAACATGAAAAATACTACATTCGGCGTTTTACAAAAATCATTCCCTAAGGGGGTTAAAAAAGGGTGCAAGGTTTGTATGGGGAACACTTTTTCTAAGCTAGACACTTAAAACTTTGTAGAAAGATTACTTATAAAAATACAAAAAAAAAGACTTTCAGCGTTTTGAAAAAATCTATCCCTAAGGGGGATAAAAAGGGGTGCAAAGTTTTTATCAGGGAAAGTTTATGTTTTTGAGTTAGAGACTTGAAACTTTGTAGAAAGATTACTTATTAAAATACAAAAAAAGAACACAAATTGTTTTAGAAAATTCCACCCCTAATAGGGTTAAAAAGGAGAGCAAGCTTTGCATGGGCAACACTTTTTTTTGAGTTAGACTTAAAACTTTGCAAAAAGATTACTTATTAGAATACTAAAAAAGAACTTTCAGCGTTTTAGAAAACTCCATCCCTAAGGGGATCCTTAAGATCCTTAAGAAGGGTAGCCAGTGTTGTGTGGGAAAAACTTTTTTTTTTACTAGACTTAAAACTATTCAAAATGTTACTTATTAAAATTAATAATAAAGTACTTTCAGAGTTTTAGAAAATTCCACCCCTAAGGGGGTTAAGAAAGCTTTGTATGGGCAACACTTTTTTTGAGCTAGAGACTTAAAAGTTTACGAAAAAAGTTCTTTCAGCGATTAGAAAAATTCAACCTCTAAGGGGGTTTAAAAGGGGGTTCAAATTTTAAATGGCGAGCAATAAAATTTTAAAGTGTGAGTAAGAGATTTTTAACTTCGGTCTTATTCTGTACGTTAAAAGACTACAAAACTGATTTCAGAGTTTTTCCAAATTCATCCCATCAAGAGTGTTAAAATTGGTTCAAAGTTTGAGTATTTCAAGGCATTTTTAAAGTATGAGATTTTTAACTTTGGTTTTAGACTGTTTGTTCATAAACTAGAAAATGAACATCAACTTTTTTTTTAATTATCCCCTAAAAGAGGGTTCAAATTTTGTATTGAGAGAAATCATTTTCTAAGACGATAAAAAGTTCTACGCGGACGAAGTCGCGGGCAACAGCTAGTATGTAATAATTATGTAATTATTAAATAAATATTGCTGGACAATCTTACACAAATCGACCTAGTCCCAAACTAAGCAAAGCTTGTACTATGGGTACTAGACGAAGATAAACATACTTATGTAGATAAATAAATACTTCAATACATAGAAAACATCCATGACTCAGGAACAAATATTCGTTCTCATCCCACAAATAAATGCCCATACCGGGATTCAAACCCAGGACATCTTGCTTCGTAAGCAGGGTCACTACCAACTAGGCTAAAGCGGTCGTCAAAAGTTTCAATTTGTATGGCAACGCGTAGTTCCTAAAAGTTACCACCAGAGAGAGGCACTGTTCGCGTTGCCATGCAAATTGAAACTAAACGCAAACGCGTTCGAAAACGTATTGCATCGACAAAACTTATACTAGAGCCTCTGTTATTTGTTCAGTTCGACAAATTTAAAAACGGCGCATGCTCGCTTACCTTAATGTTTGATATCTTAATTCCATTAATAGGGAACATTACTGCAATGTTCTGTCGCCAGAGGCAGCACTACCACTAATAGTAAACCAGTATAGGAATATAGGGATTCACACACACATGCACAATTGATTGTCAAATGAGTGACAAGGATGCTTGCATAGACAATACCGCAAGTGGGAACGAGATACAATGTCAACGCTGCTAGTGTCGCCACCTACGAAGAGTTTTGCGTAATGTTGCCTATTGGCAGTCTGCTTGTCACAGTTGTCACCTCTATAAGCTATGTAATTTAGATTGAAGGTGGTCTTTCGTCGGGGATGCGGTCAGCGGTGGACGCCTTGCTTCTTAAGCAAAGCTTCTGACGATGATTGCATTATTGACGACTGACCAAACTACCTTACAACGTCGCTTTATAAGTAAAATCGAACTAACGTACAACGTCGCTTTGTAAGCAAAACCGAACTAACGTACAACGTCGCTTTATAAGCAAAATCGAACTAACGTACAACGTCGCTTTATAAGCAAAACCGAACTAACGTACAACGTCGCTTTATAAGCAAAACCGAACTAACGTACAACGTCGCTTTATAAGCAAAACCGAACTAACGTACAACGTCGCTTTATAAGCAAAACCGAACTAACGTACAACGTCGCTTTATAAGCAAACCCAAACTACCGTACATCGTCGCTTTATAAGTAAAACCTTGACCTTGGCGAAATCAGCTCAATGTCGAAGGAGGCCTTTTTTTTAAAAGCAGAAGAAGAAGCAAAGAACAAAGAAACTTTGAGAAAGAGGTCAATCGTCGAATCCGACTCGGCTGGGCAGCATTCGGGAAGCTACGGCACATCTTTTCGTCCAAAATTCCGCAGTGTCTCAAGACGAGAGTCTTTGACCAGTGTGTGTTGATACTTGCCAGTGATGACATATGGCACGGAAACGTGGTCGCTTACTATGGGCCTCATAAGAAGGCTCAAGGTCACTCAAAGGGCAATGGACAGGGCTATGCTGCGCGATCGCATCAGAAATGAGGCTATCCGCAGCAGAACCAAGGTAACCGACTTTGCTAAACTTAAGTGGCAGTGGGCGGGGCACATTGCACGTAGAACCGATGGCCGTTGGGGCGGAAAGGTTCTCGAGTGGCTGGCGACCACGTACCGGAAGGCGCGGCGTGGGTAGGCCCCTCACAAGGTGGACTGATGACCTGGTAAAGGTCGCGGGAGTCCGCTGGATGCGGTTGGCGCAGGACCGGCCAATGCGGCACTCTTTAGGGGAGGCCTATGTCCAGCAGTGGACGTCTTTCGGCTGATATGAAGATGATGATGAGAAGAAGAAGTTTCAGTTCGCAGGTAGGGTAATTCTACTAATTCTGAGTATTTGATTTGTCATAAAATGATTTCAGTGTTTAAATAGAAAAGTTGAAAAAGCCCCGAGATTTTCATTTCAAAGTTCAATATCTCAAAAGCGGCTTAACCGATTTTGTTGAAACGTAGCTAGAACCACATCGATCACGTAAGCTATTCAAACAAAAAAAAACCGCATTCAAACCGGTCCATTCTTTTATGAGCTTCGATGCCAAAACTTCCCTTCGTCTGGGGTTAAAAATGGAATGATATACGCCAATAAAGTCGCAGGAAAAGGAAATATACTACTCCAATACACGACCGCAATGTCGATAAAAAGCAAATACTTAAGCTTATATTTATTCGTACTTGGCAATAACTGACCAAGGGATCTATTAAAACCTAGTAAATTGCAATCAAATTGATATTGGTCTCACTCGCTCGCTTACACGCGCGCAAATTCTAACCGGGCTGGAACGATTGGCAACAAACACTAATTTACTTTCAATCCAATACGTTTAGTTAAATAAACCCCAGGAATTAGCATGAAATTAACATGCAATTTCTATTACGGCTATAAAATGGCTGACGCTTTTCCATTTCAATGTTAAAACCAGCTGTTTATCAAACATTTTAATTTTCCGTCGTGAGCAGTATACTTACGTTTCTTGTTTCTTTGCGTTTGTAATTGTGCATCTATTGATTTTGTTGCAAGATAACTGAGATAAAGAATCTGTAATCTGTAAATGTGGATAGAAACGACACTGTTTTGATTTTGACTCTTCAATAACGCGGCGGTGACCTTTGAGTTCATATCAGGGACGGTGTTACGAATATTCGAAGGAGAAAGCGGAGTGAACGATGTTCTCCGTTTCAATTTGGGCCAAAATTATTTCGCATGTCCGGATGTCTTGCTATCCGGCTGTCCGGCTATCCGGCTATTCAGTTGTTCTCCTCTACAGGTCGGCGTACTTAACCGATTCTCGTGAAATTTTGTAAGCAGGTTCGATAATTAATTTAGATTATTATTTTACGAAAATTAAAAAAAAAGAACAGGCACGCTAGTTATAAACAGTTCACAGAACCACTAGTTATATTATGTACGTGTATTATATTAATATTTTTAGTTTTTGAAAGAAAGAAAGAAAGATAATAGTTTATTAGTGCAAAAACTATACAACAAAACTGGTTTTTGATTCATCATAATCTCAGCACCGGCTACTGCATAATCTAATTTTATTTTTTCTCCTTTAAGGTTGTCGTTACACAAAGAGATCGCTCTTTAGCGATAAGACCGCCTGTTTCCTACTTCTACCTACATGTTATTGTTTTGTTTCTCTTTGTAACGTTTGTGTGAGGTGAGCAACAAAGAGTATGTGTATTGTATCGTCTCTTCAAATAGTTTATAAACATGTACCTATTTTAATAATAACATTTATCTACAATTACATGTATTAATTGTTTGCTGGTTCTCCATTCACACCGTCATCATCATCATCATCATCACCATCATCATCATCATCATATACGCCCCACTGCTGGGCACAGGCCTCCTCTCATGGATGGGGTGCGGGATGGAGACTTCACATATGGTCCAGTCAATGAATTGACCACTTGTCAGTTCATTGACTAGACTAGTGTATGTGAACGTTTTTTCTATGTACTTAACGGATATATTATCAAATCATTAGTTGCCTAGAGACAAAATCGAACAAATTATCAGACATCAAACAATTACAACTTAATTAGCTCCTGAAAAGTCGGAATTAGTATTAAGGCGACGTGGGCTCGTGGTCTTCTCTCCCTCTCACTGAGTATAAGCGTGAGCGAGATGGAAGTGCGTGTTCGGATTCCGAACACGCACTGATTTGCGGCCTAAATTCCTGACACGAGCTTGACGCAGAGAAGATAATTACGATTGTTTATAAGTTACAATTTATGAAACTCCAAAGTACTTGTGACTTTACCTTTTTTTGTTATTGTGATTAAAAATAAAAGTTTACAGTGTATTAAATTTTATTGATTGGTTTATTTGTCGAAAATCCCTGACATTTCCATTTTCCGGCCGCATTCCTGACATCTGCTCACCCTAATTACAATGAAACAGAGCTATCCTAACGTTTATCGATCAATATTGAAAGATCCAATAATGGAACCCCGCTCCATGAAGCGCAGAGCAATATGTTGTAAACTTGATTGCAGTGCAGAGAAATGCAGCGAAGCGTGGGCACGGGACAATGACAAGTGTCCAGTGGCTTTTTATCTTTATCTATGAAGAACACCTAAATCAAAGGCCGTACTAGGCCGTCGCTCCCCGACCCGGCATAACACGTGCATTACTCACGAAATATTTTCATAAAACCGAACCAAACGCACCCGTCCACCCTCCCCCCGCGCCCCGCCGCAAAACCAGTTCAGTTCGTGCCCGGCTGCCGAGCGCGTCGGGTGTATCCTGAGCGCTAGCCCCGCGTTTTACGAGACAAACACCTTTTGTACCCAAACCAGTGCTGTGGATTCCTTAAAGTGTACAGTGTGAGATTGTGCTGATTCGTATTGTGATGTTACGTGTACGTTATGCTCTAGTGTTGGATTTGGCTTGATAACTGTGCGACGCCTCGCGCGGTCCGACGGCTCTCGGTCTCGGGATATCATTAAGGTATTTATTGTTACACCGGCTCATTGTTGTAAGGATTTTTTCTTCGTGTCGAGTTGAATCGATAGTCGTGTGGGTCTTGGGGCCCGGGGCCGGTAAAGGATCCGCGTCGGGGCCCATAGTCCATAGTCGCGGCTGGGACGCTCGGATTTGCATTATATGCATGTTCTTGGGTCCAGAACGGGTTCGGACCTCGAGGTGTGAGTGGGCGAGTATTAATTAGCCAGCTCGATGTAACGGTACCGGCCCGGCCACTTAACGATCTTTTGATAACTCCGGAGCTTTTGTTATTGTAGGTACTTTGCTCGATTATAATAAAGCTATGTTTTTTACTCGATAGCGAGCGCGAGATTGCTGGACCGTGAGATTTTACGAGATAAGATTAGTTTCGCTTGCTAAGTCGTAAAAGCTCTGCGAAATACGATGGAGATTTTATGAAGTACTTATAAAAATCAAGTGCTTTTTCGACACGTTACCTATTTATCTTCAGAACACTGCGCTGTCATTGACACGAATTGATAATAAAACAAAAATACAACGACCAAAACAACTTACAACATATTTGCCCATATTTAAGGCGGCAAATAACACACAAAATATAACATTCCACAAATAATATGTGACACCTAAATCCAAATAAGACTGACAATGCGATAAATAAACAATTAAAGTAATATTTACTGCAGAAAATCACAAACAACGACGTAAAGAAAGCGCTTTCTCGCTAGATGGCGTCACTAGTACCTGAACCTTCGTTTTAACCTCGCATTTAGATTTCGTGTTCCGAAACAACAATTACAATTTGAGGGAATCTTTACTGTCGTTAATTACACGTAACAATATAATTGATGGCTTTGGTAACCTGATTTCATCAAACTTTACCGCTTCGGAGTTTTGATGCCATATTACTTTTATAGAAATGAAACACTTCTCTTGATTTGATTGGTGATTATACGTTTGAAAATAAAATGAAACTCACGCACTAGTAATATTTATAATGCTTTTTATTCATTCAATATTCACACGGCCAACCGAATGTCCGTTGGTAAATAAGTTTTTTTTTGGTGCTGTCATCATCAATATAGGCACAGGTTTTTGGCATACAGCCGAGTCAGCAATTTTTGTTTGTTTTAGTTTTAGTATTTTACGTTATTTGAATCGATTTAAAACGGGTTAGTAATATATACTTACCGAATACTTATAGTTTATAACACATTTTATGAAAGTGGATAGTAACCTTAAATAAAAGTGCAGCTACTTAACTATGCAATTATAAAAAACCGGCCAAGTGCGAGTTGGACTCGCGCACGAAGGATTCCGTACCATTATCTATAAAAACGGCAAAAAAATCACGTTTGTTGTATGAGAGCCCCCTTAAAAAAATATTTTATTTTGGTTTTAGTATTTGTTGTTATATAGCGGCATTAGAAATACATAATCTGTTAAAATTTCAACTCTCTAGCTATCACGGTTCTTGAGATACAGCCTGGTGACAGATTATCTATAAAAATGGCAAAAAAAATCACGTTTTTTTGTATGGGAGCCCCCTTAAAAAAATATTTTATTTTGTTTTTAGTTTCATGTCATAATCTGTGAAAATTTCAACTCTCTAGCTATCACGGTTCTTGAGATACAGCCTGGTGACAGACAGACGGACGGACAGCGAAGTCTCAGTAATAGGGTCCCGTTTTACTCTTAGTAGAGTAGGAACCCTAAAAAGTACTCAGTAGCATAAATGATAAGATTCAATTCTGGTCTAAGTATTTATTTTTACGCGAGACTGCTTTTATGAAATAGGTTCTTTCTCCTGAGCATCAATATATTTTATGAAAAATATTATACAGTACGTACACCTTGAAAAAAATTAAGCGAAACGAAACGCAAACCAACTTTTTAAATAGCGTTACATTCATGATCAATGTCTTTCATGCCAGTAGCTATGTTATCAGGTATATTTAACGGCAATAAAACAACTCGTATCTTCATTGTAATTTCGAATTTCGAACAAGTACGAACCAGGTCACCGCTCGTCTTTTATTATCGTAACTTTGAATACATCGGATCGCATAATTTTATTGACGTTTTAGGGTTACATTTACAACAAGATGAAACCCGTTGATTTAGCCGTAAAACGAGTCATAAACTCTATTGATGGCTGCATACGAGATAAAGTTGTGGATTTTGAATAAGTTATACTTTAGGGTCCTATTTTGCAGCCATTTCCTCTAGTAAAACGCATTCCGACCCGCCTACGCTAAACGCTTTTTAAACTATTTTTTCCATTTGCATTAAAGAATTCAAATGTTTATTTTATTAGAAAATGCATAGATAAAATAGAATTATATTGTTAAAATGGATATAAATTGGAATTTAAGTGGTCTTTTAATTTTCCAATGGAATGTTTTGGTGTAAAATCAGAGAATAAACTTGCGCGATAAAATTTTACGTCATTACTTTCCTAACATAAATACCAAAGTAACGTGTACATGTGTAAGTAGGCTCGGGCTTCAACATTACCTATCAAGAAAATCTAGGTTAGCATCATTAATCAAAATTTAGGTATCAAAATGATTTATGATTCGTCACGTAGCTAGAACGATTTTTCGACAATAATAAAGCTTTCATGCCTACACTACAACCTTAACTGTAAACCAAGTCAAGGTGATAAAGTCGAAAACACACATGTTTTCACTTAAAACGTTTTTTTCCGCGGCTCAAATAGCTTAGTTAATTTGGCGTTTAAAATGGAAATAGTTGCGTCCGGTACTCGAACCGAACATCGGTAGTCGACAGATGTCGACATGTCGCGGCTACACTCGCCCCAGAGCTAATTGCGACAGAAAAAACCGTGATTTACGTTCTAGGGCATGTCGGAATTGATGCATTGCTATAACGTTCTACGCCACAGGCGACGTTCGAAATTTGATTTGAATTTTTGAAATATTATTCGAAACAATTCGGATTTATGGTGTTTGAAACGATTACAACTGGCCAGCCATTCGTCTCACGTATGAGACTAATCCTAGCTCTTTCTAATGCTAGCACGGTTTCCTAAAAGAGAGGGATGAGTATGTTTTTTTTAAATTCTATGGGAATGATAGGTTTGGTCCAAACCATAAGTTCTATGTGTTTATATAGAAGCTTGCTTGCAAAGCCACGCCGTGCTTACCAATCGATTGGTGCACATTGAAAGCTTCTTATAGAATTGAAACCGCATTTGAAGTAGAGGATCTTCAGCATTAAAGTAAACGTTATATACCTACGTATATCTCTGGTCAGCCACCCGTGTCAATACTAACGTAGCCGAGAGTACCTAAGTTTCGTACGTGAGAATCATCACCGTCGAAGAATGGAACGACTGAATGTTATCATTTAATGTTTTATTTGACATTAGGCATTTGAAGCTCAAAGTTAAACAAAACTTAACTTTCAAAGTTGTTGTTTAACGTAACTCTAACTATTATGCAGTTAATACATATCGCAGTGGTATTTGTGCCACCATGCAAATATTGACGCCTAGGGTGCTGTCAACTTTGATCTAGGCTCTACTGAGCATACGCAAATATTTACCCACACTAAATACATAGTTTATCCTTGTTTGGTAGCTAATCGGCATTTTCACTCTACTGCCTCTAATGTTGGGTAAGGCATGACACAATATTAGCGAATTTGGAGGTTTTCAGCATATGAATTTCCAATTGCAAGAGAGAAATCATTTGTACAGAGAATTCCTTCCTTTTCCATACTTTAGCGGTATCCCGGTTACATTCTAAAAAAGCCTAGTTTCTGCTTGTCACCTAGCTCCAAGCTTTGACACTAGTTATTGCGAAAGCGAATGCTTCATTCCAAAACATCCTTCATTAACCATTGAAGATTAAAAAAAAAACCCGGCTGCACCATCCGAATACAATGTAACATTGTGTTCTAATCTGTTAGAACACATTTTACGGTTACTTTCTAAAGAAACATTTTCATAAGCCCAAAACGTCATCGACACGTCGAGATTAACGAGACGTCAAACATAGACGTGACTCCGCTATCAGATCCTGTTGACGCGTCAACTCATTATTGTCAACCGAACGTCATTATTGTCAAACGTTGATGTTGTTAATGATACCGTTGTGACACGATATGTTTCGGGCAATGATTAGTTACAATATAGATTTTGTTTCGTTTTCGTAATAGCCTTTGTTTCGATAGGCAGCTTCATTTACATAGAAAACTAATTTACTTCAACTTTCCGTTGACTTTGTCGGGGATTAATTAAAGAACGTTGAGTGATTATTACGGAGCTACTGTGAGCTTAGTTTAATGTGATTGATCATATAAAGCGGTAGGGCTAAGAGCGGGCCTTGTGGTACTCCATACTTGGATACCCAAAGTATCGTTTCACAACGCAAGAAGATTAAATTCACTCCGCCTAATCAGATTTACAACGATGATCGAACGTTCTAGTTAAAAGGTCAGCATTTACGACCCAAAAAATTAAATACCGGACCGTCCGTTACAAGATAGCAAATCTTTTTTACCGTTATTGAGGCGTTTGCTCCGACTCTCTACGCAGATATTTCGAGTTGACCAAGCGCATTGTCAAAGCTTGTCTCGGTTAATTAGGACTGACAATCTATTGTGTTGTTATTCGGTGACGAAGAAAACTGTTAGGTACGCGCATATAGATGTTAATTATTGATTACAAACATGCCTATGATCCCATAACTACGTCAAGGTACCGTTGCATGCTATAAACACGCTATTTGGGTAAAACGGCTCTTAAAGCCGTCCATTAGGGAAGTGGATGCACTGAGGAATGAAAGATCAAGAAGTCATTAGCTAGAAAGTGTTTACGGACAAATAGCTACTAAACCTACCTGTGAGTACATTTTTAAATGTTCATTCTTCCCTAAATTACCAAACACAGCCATACAACAACATTCTCTAAAAGCACAATAACGACCGTGCATATGAAAGTACAAAATTATCATTTACAAGCTGGTCGTATAGGGTGCTGTTCTAAATTCAACCTTATAACAGTACGGTTAAGATATAATCGATGTGTTCCATGCAAAGAATTGTCTCGGCCAAGACAGCACTCACGTCTTCCAAACTGAGTTAAGTGGCTTTCTGCCTATTTATTAAGCCATGAAGATACCTCAAGAATTTTTCCCGTCATTTCCATCTCCAATCTTCGATACTTATGCCCCCCTAGAGTATTATTATGGATTTGTATTTAGATCCGTCTCTCGATATCTCTTACCTTCACATTTTACTCATTTTTTTTTTTTTTTTTTTTTTTTTTAATCTTTTTTTAGGAGCTTAGTCGTTAAACGAGAATGTCGCTCCATACGTCCGCTAGTGGAGATACAGCTATCTAATGCACAATTTGTAGGTCTTATACAATGATTTCGCTTGCGCTGACTCAGGATCAGCCAGCGCCGCGTTACAAAATCCGGTATGGTAGGTAGTGCGATGGGACTCCCCCCGTACACATTCCATTAAGATGTGGTATACGTCCTCTATTACCCCGCAGTCAGCACAGTAAGGGTTGGTAACTACTCATTCTTGCGTTATTTAAATCCCTCGTGCATAATTGAATCGGTGCGTGGTATTTTAATATTTTGTAAAACCGCCATTATTAGCGTAATGGTGCTTTTATTATCATTTTCGCTGCAATTACGTTCCCCACCTTTGAAGAAACGTGTGAATTTCCCCTGAGCGCTTCAATACTATATTTAACTGCATTATCTGGACTTGAATTCCTCAAGTCATTCAGACAGCTGTTTATGCTCTACCCTACCTAAGTGTTGTTAAGAACAGTAATCTCGAGTTTTGCAACATTTTATTGTTTTATTACACCTCGGGTCTGTAGCTGCCAGGGCGGTGCGTAAGGAAGTAACATTATGGGATAGCCCCAAGGCGAACTTGTTATAAGAAAGCAATTTTATTGTTTGGAAGGCTCGCCTCGGAAATAATTTTGGTTGCCGTTAGGATCTCAAGTTGAAAGTTTATTGTGGTTGGAAATTGTTTTGGAATTATAGAGTTTTGGACGTTTGAATCTATTTGAGGTCGGTATTAATGTAAAGGATTGATTGACTGAGATAACAACCCCGCAACGTAAAAGGGTCAGCGAGTCCGCTTTATACTTCCGCTTAGGTTCGTTTGCATTGCCTGGTTTAAACTAGCTGGTGAATTGGAAATCGGCGAATAGACCAACAGTAGGATATAAGGAAGATTACAAAGCAAAAAGCTGGCTTTTCAATCTAGCAATCAGTTGAACAAACGATCGATTTATGTAACACCGCTTTACGAGCTCCTCGCCGGAACCGCGTTAAAATATCCGATGCAAACAAAAATGTCGGCAATGTATTGACTTTCTCCCATGGTGAATGTGGAGGGATTTGCGTGCGGAAGGAGTAATGTAACGGGGATAGCGACAGGATCGTTAACTTGGGAAGGCTCGGGAATGTTGGTGAGTCAACCGCCTTGCCGGCAGGGTTTTACGAGTTTCGTATGACTTCGAAATCGGCTAGATCGAGGTTATTTCCGTGAACTGATTTGGGAAGTTTTGCGTCATCAAAAGTGGGAATCTGTGTGTCATTAAATTGGATTGTTACGTCGCAATCTCCGCTTTCATCTTGGACAGAATCGGGAGTTGTGGAAAGCTAAATTCTATTCTTGAATTTTGTTCTGATCTGAAGCAAAATCAAGCGAGAACTTGTAATAATGCTGTAGGTTGTGCAATGTTGAATTCATTTGCCAATTTTGGTAAAATACGGTAAAGTTTACAAAGGTTTGCATTTATTATGCTGATTTTAGCATTATGCCCTAACGCTTAAAGGCTTAATATCAGCCATTGTTTGCAAATATAACCTGATCAATGCTAATTCTAATATTTCCTCCAATACTTACGGTTTTATTGTATTACATGTCAATAAGCGTGTATACTATTATAAGAATTCCTTGCTAATCCTTAATACTAAACAAGTGTTGTCCACTTTCGCTCCCCTTGTTAATACCTCTGTCGTCAGTGGGCGCAACATCAGGTAAAAATTACCGACCCTTCCGAGATCGACAATCGGAGCTCTCTTTCTACGGACTACGGGAGAACAATCACGGGGATGTCAATGCTCAAATGTTTACTTTCCAAATTAGATATTTAGGAATATTAAAGGAATACGTAGCAATGTTTTAAGGTCTTCAGAGCACTTTAAATACAATTGAGTTCGCTTCGCTCTGCCGCGAGTTAAATTGAGACATTGAATGTTTGCCATTTTCTTTTCCCTCCAATTTCGCGCCAATAGCAAAAGTTAAAAGGCGCCCGATACCACCAACATGGAACGCAATATACGACCTAGCCGGAGAGAACAATTTCCTTTAATGTTTTCATGAGTCTCGGGAACTAAAGACCCGTGTAACAACGTATCTGTTCGGGGCCTTCTAATAGCACTAGACCGAACAAACTGCCAAGTATTAACTTTTATAAACCATCTGTACGAATGTCACGTCTTTATTACTACTTATTCTTTGTCCTCATGAATGCAGCCGCTGTAGAGGACGGATGTATGCGCGCGTCCCGCTCCTGCGAAGGGATCGTCCCTTTCCCGCATAGGTGTTTAAAAAAATGGCGCACCTACCTGGACCGGTCCCCGTTTGACATGTTTATATATTTTTCTTACTGTTGTGCTCGGGGGGTTTTTTGTTACGGATTTTTCGATTGAGACTGTATCGCGGGCGTTATTAAAAAAGTTTGTGTCGTAATTTTCGCTGTGATTTTGTTGGATGTCCGCGAGTTTTTGGCGATTTATCGTTTTGCTT
Source organism: Epinotia brunnichana (assembly GCA_963854355.1). Classification (NCBI taxonomy): domain Eukaryota; kingdom Metazoa; phylum Arthropoda; class Insecta; order Lepidoptera; family Tortricidae; genus Epinotia; species Epinotia brunnichana. Next base: position 10,631,727 of record OY977959.1, read on the forward strand.
TTGCGTTTATCGCGTTTTCGGCCGGATTGATTTATAGGGGAAATTCAGGCACACGTGACATTTTGTTGAGTTTCGTTGATGGTTATACAAGATTGTGTTAAGTTTTAAGTAGTTCAGCTTGCGAGAATTTTGTTGGTAACTAGTAGTAACTACTTATTAAAAGTTGTCTCGCTGAAACTTCTTTGAAAATGGATTCATGTTTATATTATCATTTCCGTTTAAGAGTCTTTAGAACTAGGCTCTTTAATCATGCTAGGAATACTTGCGTAGCTTTCCGATAACCTGGACAAGGGTGAGGGTGAATTCAATGATGTTTGTTGTACGATAACATTTATAAAGGTGACCTATTCGATAACTTCTAGAAACTCTAGTACATGTTTCAAATAACATTTATAATTGGCTTCGAGCTATACAAGGTTAAAGCTTAATAAATGCTATTTCAGATTAAGTTTAAATGTTATTTATATTCGTCCCACATGAATTTGGCTTGGTTTTTGTAAACTCGCCATTTGAAACTTACATTTGTATAAAAACATTTCGTATGTAGAAAGAAAAATATTGGTATTAATATATGGTTAAAGTAGGTATGTCAAAAAATTATTAATTAATTAATGTAGTTTATTCAGTGTAAACATATGGTACAGGTGTTAAAGAATTATATATAGAGTTCCTTAATATGTATAGCCATGTATAGCATGTGAAAATTATTAAATACAATGAAAAAAGTCAAATAGAATTTAACATAAATACAAAGTCCATGTCAAATATAATTGAACATATACCTAAACCTATGTCAAATCAGAGAAAAGCAGTAGGTACATTATAGTATAAAATTGAACATGCCCTCATCGGCGACATTAAGAATACACAACGGTTAATTTGTAGTTGATTTAGATAATCGACAATCGTGACGTAAGCCATCTATTTGCAGATATCCCATGCTATCAAAATGGTCACACCATCAGTCTACCACATTGGTTCACAACAGATATCAAAAGCGGTCTAAATGTGAGTGCCAATGGGACACAATGGTTCGCTTCACACTAAATCCGGCAATGTGCACTTCAGGTATAGGGACAAAAAATTAAGACTCCTTAGCTCCTTACGCAATTTTGTTACGCCCGAAGAATGAAAGGATGACAATTTTATTTAGCCGTTTAACAGTAGATATCCTACTAGTCGTTTGCGGGCAAGTACTCGAAAGATTACAATAAAGAAAGTAACATAAATGCAAGACAAAGACATAAATAAGAGGAAGAAAGTCAAAAGTAAGTGGTGTTAAAAGCTCTGCTATAGAACACGTAGTCTGGGCTAAAATTTATAGTGCGAAGCAAAATGCAACATATTACTTTGGTAACAGAGTACACTGGGAGGGATATTAAACTTAGTCCACAACTATAGCTCTGCTTCACACGGAAGAACCTTATCCGATGTAAAGATAAGATCTGTAAAACCACATTTATTACTTAAATGATTACTTAGACGAATAATAGGAAAATGGAAGTAATAAAGACACTTTCGAGTTTAAAGATATCTCCATTTATTTCTATAAGCGAGATGAAGATAATGTAATTGATCTTGATGTTACAGAAATAATCTTAAAATCTTAGGGAAAGATAAAGTCACCGTATTTTTATTTTTCGGGTTTCCGTTTCCACTGAAACTTGCTTCCTTCTTTTTTTCATGCTAAATTTACTGATTGATTTGTTAGTCATTGGAATTTGCTTATATTTAACCCAGGCAACTTAATATCTAGGACAACTTGGCGTACGCAGTACGCCTCACCAGTATTCCCACTGACTAACTAACCGTCATTACGTTTGTTATACTTGCTCATTTGTCTGGAAAAATTTACATGACAATCGTCATTTTGGATTCATCCGCATTGTATTATAAACTCTATTCCTTTGCAATTACGGTGTATAATTATGGTTTAGTCTTTAGAGACGATAGTGCCTACATCACAAATTGTATTCAATTGTGTTCATTTGTATGTTTGTTACGTATCGGTGTGAATCATTCTTGACACATCATTAATATGACTGTTCGACGCCATACGTACTTTCAATTATTTAATCAATTTTTTTGGTATTTGCCAAGCTTCTTTAATTTGTGAGGTTGTTTTAAACGAATCATTTATATTAACCTACATATCTATGATCATCAAGTTTGTTTTCTAATCAAGTATCAAATTATCAGAATAAATCAGATGCAAAAAAAGCTACGTAAATTTGTTTTAAACCCAGAGTAACAGTTGCATACAAAAGCCACGCTCATTTTAGTCGATTTTTTAATCGTACATTGTAATTTGCTTCGAATAATATGAATCTTATCTCAATTTTAACTTCCTGAAACCTGTTGTTAACGTGCCTAAGTACTTACATAGTTATTATTATGAAATCCCAATAACTCAAATTAATCATTAAAACAGAAACATAAATATTCAAAAGCGGCAACCGCTCTCATTGTCGCATAGAATTAATAATACCTTAAGAATTCGTTGAACTTTCTCAGTCACACTTAACTAACCATTAAAAGGAGGTCGTAACTCCCAAACGTACCGCTATCCCTATCTTGCTCGTACGTAGCTAATCGAGCGTGAAAGAGATGGTGCGATGGGATAATTTACAAAGCTTTTAGTAGTGAAGTCGTAAATCTTTTGTAGTCGATTCGCATTGACGACTGCGCCTGAGTACAAAGATGTGCCGACGTAAGTAAAGATAAAATTCAAGATGAAACTTTTTGAATCGCATGAAATATTCTGGTGTGTGTAGTGAAGTTTGGTAGTGTGTGTGAACACCTGGCGCCATCTTTATGGACTGGTTATATATACGTTTAAATTTAAATATGAACTGCAATTATATCACCATTTAATTAGGAATGTAGGAATTATTATTCGATAAGTCGCATGTGATACAGATATGACCATTTTCAAGAATTGCAAAAAACAAAAGAATCGTTCTTCTAAAGTCACAATCACAACCTATTAAAAACATTTTTCCTAGATTTTGGCGGCATCGGCAGCCACTTTTTCTGGCATTTTTTTCCCGTCCTAATGGATGCCTACAAACATTGTTATCGTTCTAACAATTTACAATGTAGGTTTGACGAAAATCAACCTTAATGCCATGTAAATAAGTATTCCGATTAGCAGCACGATATGGAAACAATACGCCGGCCGAGAGAAGAAGGTAATATAAATGTATAAGCTGAGTACATTCTTATTGCTTTTCTCCTTGCCCGTATTAACCCTACCTGATGATCGGTCGAAATTGACGTAATCTCTTAGAGTCCGTCGGATTTAGAATTAGGTCGAACGTGGTCTATGTCAACTGGGTCGGTCTTAATACAGCCTATCGATCCAAGATCTTCTGCCCTCGATTTATAAATAAGTTAGTTAAGCGTGAGAGTATCGATCATTTCATGCCAGATTTGGCAGAAACGGACCAAATTGGAACACGACCGGAGGCATTGTTTAAATTTGACTGTATACCGCAACGCGGCAAATCTGTATTAAATATATTTTTTTCATTTAAATCTCCAGGCGTAATCATGGGTGGTCCTGTATCAAGTTAATCCCATGTCAGATTGGGGTTTATTTAAAGCCAAGAAATATTTGTTTTCGACGAGTTGACGACGTATGTCCTTGTATGTAGCGATGGAATTTAAACCATTTCTCGTAAAGCTTTAGTAGCAATAACAATACTTGCCAAATGGCCATTTCTCAAAAATGTCCAAGGTACTGCAGACATCGGTAAATCAAAGGAAGACTCAGCACGATTTCCTTTTATACTAGCTTCAACTCCACGGTTTATTGCGGTACGTATTAAAATTTTAATACCTCATTTGAGATAACTAATGATCCTTACCGCGGTAATAATAAAGGATAAATTAGTATCAATTCTGCAATCAAGATCATCAATCAGCGTCTCGGAATGACATCATGCTCGATTTCGTTTTTTGTTGATGAACGAAACATGCGGTTAATGCAGGCGGAACAATTAGATTTTATTAGCAGTCCTTTTATAAATCGAGATTACTGTCGGCGGATTATATTGTGGCGATGTCTGCTGTACTGTTTTAAGGTCTGCGTGGATTCAGTCACAGTGGAATTGAATCTTTTTTCTTCACTTTGAAGATTTTTTCACCATTATGAGATGTGAATAATGTTTAGTTACATGTATTGTGATGAACTGGTGAAAAAAACATAAAAATACAAGAGAAATTTTAGCTTCTTAAAATATAAATGTAAAACTTACGAGTATATCCACTTCCAGTTATTGTTGTTTGTCATGCACACCTTACTAAATCAACAAAAACATTTAAGAAAACATAGATCATGTTTACCGAGTCAAAGCAGATGTTTCCATTGTTAATGTGGCCCCGAAAATATTTAAATTCGGTTAAATCCCGACACGAACAAATGGAGATGTGGTAATCTAATGTAACACTAAAGATCAAGATACAAGCCGGAGATTATCGTAGTACGATATTGCACAATAAAAATGTGTAGTACTGCGCCGTACAATGGACGAGCAATGAGAATCAATTTAAACCTGATGAAACATTTCGAGACTACAATTGAAGGAGATATTGCGAAAGATATTATTTGTCATTTTATAATCCGTCTATAAAATATAATAAGTGGTAAAGGTCGTGGTGGATAAAATATAAGGGTATATAACTGTGGTTAAAATTATCATATTTAATTTATAATTCTCAAAAGTAATGCTTAACTAATTTCAACGTTTAACAAAGTGCCTTCAATTGGTATTGCTATCGCTTGCTCGACTGCTTATAAAACAATATCAACTACATCGGCTTTAAAAACTCTTTCAATAAAACAATTCCAAGCAAAATTTCAATCCCGTTTAACATTACTAAATGTACCGAAATTAAGATGAGCCGAACGAGGTCGCAACTACAAGTACCTCACTATTTCGGATCATTAATTTGACAGTCCGCATAGCTCAGAAGTGTTACGAACGCCGCGAGTGACGCCCACAAAACGGCTACAGGTTAAAGGTTGGCGTCTCTTTAAATGTGGCTCGGTTGGGCAACCCCGGCGTTTTGTTAATGGATATGTAATGAGTAAAGGTGGGTCAAAGCAACGTAACGTTTTTTGTTCCGTTCCGGTGTTCAGATAAGTGGTTTTTGGCATTTGAGCCGAGATATTATAATCGTGTCTGTCAATTATTTTAGCTCTTCGTCAATTTCTTTTTAATCAGTACACACGATTTATTCTATTGCTCGTGTATTATGTACAATACTACCGGAAAGCTTAATTATAACTTCAATATCATTCAATTCTAATATGTATTTTGTACCCAGGCCTCAAGAGCTCTTTTACATGTTTAAGTCTTACTCGCGCTTCTGAAAGTAAGTCTAGTTAAGTTAATACTGTATTCATTCATTTCATTAGCAATTTCGTTTACATTACTTTACTAACATTGGGATTAAGCTTCGTATTATTCAAGCGCCCAAATTTGTTTTATCAAGCAGCATTTCAACGCAGATTTGAGACAAACAAAACTATTAGTTACATGGTAATGTAGGGAGCGTTCGGAACACCTAAAGCCACCCAAGAAACTGGGAGTCACTTGAACGGGTCTCGAGAAGTCGATCAAAGTGGGATTTGCACTGAGACCCCGTTCGGTACAGACCACACAAAGGGCTGACGCCTTAATTCTTTCCAAATTGAAATTTTTGTTTTTGTTTGTATTAATTTCACGGGGACTTTGGGGATTCGAATATATAAAACGTGGATTAATTTTGGGGAGATTGTTTGAGGAGTGTGATGATGGATTTTGATTTATTGCGTTTTTACAATAACCTGTTTCAGTAGAAATATATAGATTAACGGTAAGGTTGAACCACAAAAGTTAATGAAACTCCTTGAAATATCGCTCGGTCTCCAACTCTCCACATAGTTTTAACCTGTATTCTTCAATACTTCGAAATCGTTTCACCTTATCTATCAGCGACATGAACGACTGATTCAAACCTAAAGCAGTGTATGACCCAGGTATACTTCCTTATTGTGAATTGTTGGAACTGCATCGCTTTGTAATTTTTTTACATTGAATTGCTTGCAGAATGCAGAAACTTTCAAAGTTGCTCCTTTCATCATTAGTCTTTTCTTCATCTACCACCCCATGTGTGGCAACCCTGTGTATTTAATATCCGTCGTCGCGAGAGTTAAAGCCAGGGCTGGCAGCCCTAATCCCTCAACTTGGGGTCTCTTTTGTGCCAGACTAGACTGTTGCATAGTTTTAAATAAATTAGCTATATACACATCCAGAGGCCAGACTTGAATAACTGAAAGCATTGTGGGTGTTAAGTGTTTGCGTGGATGCTAAAATGGGATTTTAGTTTTACTATTGCAATCCCATTTGTCCTACAAATTGAATGTTTTTGTGGTCCCTTGAGCATTTGATTGAATAGTATTGAATTGAGATTGTTTGCTCAATTTCTCTAATCTCGTTACATTTTTGTGAGCAATTTTATTGAATACAATTATGGACATCGACGAGCCCTAGGACACCCTATTTAAATAAAAAAACCTGCCAAGTGCGAGTCGGACTCGCGCACGAAGGGTTCCGTACAAACATGTAGGTAGAATATAAGTAAAATCCATAAAAACGACGAAAAAAATCACGTTTATTGTTTTTTTTTATACCTATTTATTTTATTATGTTTCTTAGTATTTGTTGTTATAGCGGCAACAAAAATACATCATCTGTGAAAGTTTCAACTGTCTAACTATCACGGTTCATGAGATACAGCCTGGTGACAGACGGACAGACAGACAGGGTCCCGTTTTACCCTTTGAGTACGGAACCCTAAAAAGTGTCAAAAATATATGGTACAATAATATCAACGAGCACTAGGACACCCTATTTAAAAAAGGGTCAAAAATATATGTTACAATAATGGGATGGAATGGGGAAGCTGCTAATACCAAATTCAAGGAAATGGGCACCGAATTGCACGTTTCTATAAAACGGATACATCAAATTACCAAAGTAAGAATAAATTATGTTTTTAACAAATTTATTTCAGATTCGTGTAAAGAAGACACGTACTCGTACAGACAGTTCACTGTATCTGGACAGCGCCCAACATATAATTATCATAGCTATTTTATCATTCACTTTGACGCTTAACATTAATATTTCCTTTTTAAACTCGAGATTAACAAACCTGTATATACCAGGATATTGACATTTTTATGTGAATTAAACTTTTTTCGTCTGGGAATATGAACGCTTATGATCACTGCCGTAAAGATTTTATCTTTTCATCGAAGGTTGTTATTATGCTCATATTAAAGCGTTCTCATAATATTTTTTACACTTTGACGCAAAGATGGTGATTTCGATTGCTTTAAATCTGTTTCTTCATGTATGTATTACTTTAGTACTAGTAGTTTGTATTACTAGAATGTCTTAAATTCCTGTTGTTAATATATGTATGTATACGTTACTTGACGCTCTCGGTAACTAAGGGTATCACCTTGATACTAGTATATATATGTATATATTTTACTTGCCACATAATTTTGAAGCTTGACATCTCAAATTTTGGTAAAAATTAGTTGTTTAGTAACCAGTTTATACCTTATAACGTAACAATTCGTGTCGGAAAGTATAAAAGTAAAAGTATCCATTTTAACATAAGAAAGTAGAGAAAAATAAATCTAAAGTCAACCCTATTTTTTCACTTGTAACCAGTTTACTGCTCCATTTTTTATCAGAAAGAGATGAAATTTTATAATCTTCTTCATAAAGTAATGAACAATAACTTCATTTTCTTACTTTCATAAATTTCGTCTCATTTTCTGAAATATTCCGAAAAACATGATATCCGCGCTTTCGAACACGCACTTCCATCTTGCTCACGCTTATGCTCAGTGAGAGGGAGAGAAGACCATAAACGTGCGGGGCCTTAATATAGGTTTCTTAAAATGGGGTGACATTATTGTTACACTTAACACAAGTCTGCTGTCATTGTCACCTCATAAACCAAAAGAAATTAACATTCTAGCAAACGTCACGCGTGTCTGTTATAACCAAGTGTTTGACACATCCCGTTCTGTCATCACTGGCAGATAGTCTCACTTCTGGGCCTAACAAGTCCACAGCAGTTTAATAAAAAGGACCGATCGGCATAAAAAACTAACAGCACATGCGCCTTTTTCGGATAAAAGAGTGGCACTTATCTATACATTTTGTAAACAAGACAGCCTACCACTTTTAAATTCAATCAGCATTTAAAACTCAGCTCTAATCCGTCTTGTATAAGTAAAAATCCCTGTTGCCGTTTTCATTCGAATCCCTTTAAACAAAGTTAACTTTGCTGTTGGGAAAATGAAAGGGAGCCCATTTTCGTCTGTCAGCGTTACGGGTTAGGGTGACAAAAGACGTTTTTATGTGCGCTGGTTAATTTTGTTCGAGTCTATGTTTACTCATTGAGTGACGAGAGGCAACTGTTCGAAATGTTTGGGACGTGAACTCTTCTAAAACATTCAGAAAAGCTTATCTCGCATAACTTTCCCAAAAGATACGCCTTTTCTTAAAAGCATGGTTAAATTGGGGCGTTTTTGTCTGTTAATCAATCGATGAGGCTATTCAAGCTAACGTAAGCAAACAGATGATTTTTCTCTGATCAGTTGTTAAAGTATTTGGTGAGTGATTCACACAATTTTAAAGATAGAGAGTTGTGCATTTGTTTACCATTCCACGGTCTAAGACATTTTGTTTTTACATTGAATATTTATGTCTATTTTTTATTGTTATAATTGTAATTAAAAGTCAATTTTACTTCAGATTCTGAATCTATAGAATATTAAAATAGTCGCACAATGTGTACGAAACTTTAAGTATGCATGTGTACTTTAATTAAACAATTAGGGGCCAAAGCAAGTGCAATTAAACTAATAAAAAACAAAGTTTATGAAAAGTTAGGGTTATTTAAAATTTGTAACTTTATTTGACTGGAAACTTATTCAAATTCGATGTACAATTATGAACTTTTTGTCAGTTTGATTAATAAGGAAAATAGATCTGAAAGTACTTCGGTGTGAAGCTAAAGCCTTGGTCAGACACACGGCGCGACGCAGCGCCGCGGTCGCGCCGCGTGATGCCGACGCGATGCCTGTTCAAACAGGGCGCGCGCGGATCGCGCCGGCTTCGCGCTCTCAACACGCCCTCATCGCGCGCGCGAACGCGGCGGGACCCCGGCGCGTAGCGGCCGTAATGCGCGGCGCGATGCGGGCGTGATTCGCGCCCGGATACAGGATACCGGAAACATTAATTTTTCTATATATCCATACCTAATCACAAAATAACTAATAATTATGCTACGCTCGCACTACGCACTGCGCGCTTCCTAACGTCCGACTGATGTGTGTGACCCAGTGCGGCGCAGCGTGCCGCCGCGTCCGCGCCGCGCAGTGCTGCGCAGCGTGCCGCCGCGTCCGCGCCGCGCAGTGCTGCGCCCGCGCCGCATGAACGCAAGGGGCCGCGCGGCGCGGGGCGCGACAGAATCGGGGCGCGATGCCGGCGGGACGCAGTCTGTTTGACGTCGCTAACCTGTTAGCATGTGTCGCGGTCGCGCCGTGTGTCTGACCAAGGCTTTATATATCGTACAAAGTAATAGATACACATTGTCAATAATGGTAATAAATGAGTCATTTCACTAAGTTGCCTATTACTCGTGCCTGTTAAATACAAAGTGCGTATCATAATATGACGTCCGACGGAAGATACGACCTTTTTGATACGATACAAGTTCGTCGAAGCGTGACGCTTGTAATAAGACATAAAAAACGTGGCTTACATCTATTAACAAAGTACTACCTAGATAGCCTTGAGGACATTAACACCTTTGAATATTCAGCGTGGGGACTAGGTACAGCCCATATAAAATAATGTAATGATGATTTTATTCGAAAAAGGATTAAAAATACTGTCAAATGGAGAAAAAAGTTAAACTGGATCAAATAATCAAAAAGTTGTGTCCAAAGTGTCCTTTAAAGGGCAACTTCAAAATTTTAACGCAAAAATGACCACCTGTTAATGTCATCTTTTGTATTTTTTTATGGTGCAGTATTTTTAGTTCCGTGCAATAGCAAGAGACTTGAATTATGAACTTGTTAGAGGGGTTATATTCTGTCCCTTTTCCGCAAAACGCGCCTTCATATGAAACGATTGTCCTTTACTATGATATGACGCTAGACTGTCGTGACGTCACGATCCCCGAGCGTTTTCTCTCTCTAACAAGCAATATAATTTTTTTGAGATATCAGAATGGGATTTGCGTCACTAGGTATATTTTATTTCCTTCTTTCTTTTGGAGTAAAAATAAATTATGAATCTACACCCGCATCACGGATGTACTTTAGTTTAGTTTCTCGGCGACTTAGTATATCTTTTATGCTGTGTGTCATATTATGTCATAAGTATAGAAAAGTTACATGGCGCCTTTTGTTCAAAAAAAAATTGTATTTTAATTTCCTCGTCCGCCGTAAATAATTGTATTGTACGTACTCGTTTTATACGAGTTGAAAAATTGTTTTTACCACCCAACGTGAGAATAAATTCCTTTCAAAGCCCGCAGCATCTCCACCATGTGACCTACTTTAGACGTATCAAGTTATTTTTCACCGCAACCTTTTCGTATAATAAATACACTTTGGTCCTCATTAAAGCCTCTTACAACATAATGAGTCCAGCACTTCCAAAAACCGTCACTTTTTTCTCACAATAAAGACGTATGTGACTTTTGTTCTTTGATAAGATACGTCCTTTTTTGCAGCAAGAACAGCATTCAGGACAAAAAGGTACGAGGACCACTTGAAAAAGTGGAAAAACGCGGTACCGTACCGGAAGTGGGGGCGGAAGTCGCTAGGCGTCCCGGAAGCGCTAGAGGGCGCTCGTGGCGTCCGAAATTGTATTTAAACGCCCTATGGTGGAGGCCAATGGCTTGAAATATTAATAATTTAACGGTTTCATGAAAATGCTTGCGGATGCATCTTTTATTGGCTTTGGACCTAAAATTTGAGTCCCCTGCCCCGCCTGTTAGTTAGTTTTAGTGTTTTATTTTTATCTATTTCATGTGTCTAACATAGTATTTTAAGGCAATTGTTACTAACAAAAACTACCAAAACCAGTGTTCCGAAATAAATGATTTTTATTTTTTTTATAAAATGTAACTTCGTAAAGTTTCAATCACTTCATCATCACCAGCCTATATACAGCAGTGGGTAGGTACCTACCCACTGCTGGGCATAGGCCTCCTCTCATACATGAGAGGGAACGAGCAGTTTACGCCTGTTTTAATTTTGAATAAACCGCTAGTACCTATAACTTTGCTTGAATTTTCTTCATTTAAACGCAATACATTATTTAGTACTTGAGTTAATAATACCAGCCACGTGAAATGCCTTAACATGGAAGAAACACTCCAGTCAGAATCATCACTACTTACTAAACAAAGTCTCCTCCCGCTGTCTGTCTGTCCCTATGTATGCATAGATCTTTAAAACGGATTTTGATGCGATTTTTTTTAATAGATCTTAGAGTGATTCAAGAAAGTAAGAAATAATACGCGTATTTGAGCTCATTCAGACAAGTGAATATCTAAATAGATACTAACCTTATAAAATAAAATAAATAAAATAAAAAAGCCTTTTATTTGTCGATCACATGCAATAAAGAGATAGTACAAAGTAAAATAAAGTAAACTGGATATGTGAATTAACTAAACAAAATATAAGTTATTATTACTAAAATAAAGCTAGGAATGTATCGGCGTTTTGTGCTATATGTATGCGATAGAAGAAAATTGATGTATGTGTAGTGGTGTTGAGAACCCCTTTACAGGGTGAAGGCCTCCTCCAAGCTTTTCCAGAGAGATACTTACCTTACCCGAAATAAAATATAAAAAAAACAAAAATCTGTTTATATATGTATAATAAATGCATGTATTATACATAATACATGCATTAATAAGAGCGATAACAGCGGCAGATAAACCTTTACGGCTTTGTCCGCTGTACAAATGTTTTTTTTTGTATTGTTTTTTGTAGTAAATAAATGAAATTTTTTTTTTAAAAAAAATGTATAAACCCGTGCGAAGCCGGGGCGGGTCGCTAGTAAGTTATAATACGCGTATTTGAGCTTATTCAGACAAGTGCATATCTAAATACCTACCCCTACCCGAAATAAAATATATAAAAAAAACAAAATCGGCCAGTATTTGAACTCATTTAGCCAAGTGAATGCCCTAACCCGAAATAAACGATCAAAAAACAAAAAAATAAAAACAAGCCAGTATTAATTACAAAGGCTAGAACACACGAACTGTAAAACTATTAGCTCCAAATAGTTGGAAATAGTTTCCTTGGCGCGACGCCAGGCCGTGATAGATCGTGTTGCCTTTGACATGCTTGCAAACAAAAATAATAAATAACACGTGTTGTGATATGTGGGTTTACACTTTTATTTTACGGCGGTTTTTAATATTATATGGGTTTTTGGGTTATGTTGTAATCCGTGACAGGATTTGACTTTTATTGCAGTAAAATCGTTTTGTAGGCTCTTTCGGCGTCGGTGACTCGCATGGTACGCTTAACTTTTCGTAAAATCTGACTATAACAACAACTCAACTTTGTCAACAGCATTGCGCTGACTTGATGCCTGTTAAATGAGTTACATAATGTGATTAAAAACACATTATGTTGTCTTCGGTTTCCGCGGTTATTAGTTATTACTCATACCCCGAGCCTATTGTCGGATCATTTATCTTATATATCTACATCAGTGTTCGATTTTGTGATTTTGTGTTTTTTTTGTTTTTTTTTTGCGACAATAAATCTTTTTTTTTTTTATTATTAAATAAGAGGATTAAATAAGGAACATCCCGACGTTTGGAGCCCTTTCCAGCGCTCGTGGTCAACGGCTAGATTTCAGACAGTATGTATTGTCCACGTATTAGATGCAAACTATAAGCTAATTCATATTTATCGTTTCATTTTATCTAAGTAATTAAAGTTATTATAATCTAAACCACATCATTATATTTTAAGACAATGTGACATCGCCTGTTCATATTGATGTCGTTCCCACGCCAAAGCTACAAGCTTTGTTAATAGTCAATAATTGACATAAACGAAGCAATTAAAAAGCTTCGTTATATCGTTGTTGACAACCTGGGAAGCTACTCTTACCTGAAAACGTCACATTTGCACGCAATATGCTCCTTTTTCAAAAAATAATATGCGAAAACGTATTTAACAGTTCTTTAACAAAACAATGAACGTAATCAGCAAAAACGCCGTAATAAACTAATCCTTCTGATTACATGTGTTTTGTATTGTAAACGTGTATTCACACCAGTGTACCCTTATCTTTATAATTGGCGTAAGTACGGTGGGACCTCAATACAATACAGCGGTTGCAAAGTTAATGGATGTTGATAAATAGTTTAAGATTATACTTTACTGAACTAATCGTTGCTGCGTGTGTTACTTCATATGTGAAGATAAAGGATGCATTTAACACAACAGTGGTAGTAAAGGCCGAAACGCACTGAAAGCGGTGGCGGTACGGCGCGGTGCGGTGCGGAGGCGGTACCGGTTGTAATGTTCGAACTAATGCGAAAGGGTCCGCACAGAGTACCGCGGCGGGACGCGGCGCGGCGCGGTATTCTGTGCGGACCTTTTCATCTCTCTTTCAGTGTGTTTCGGCCTTAAATAAGGCGTAAACCAAACAGAGACGCCATACGGCGAGAGCGAGGCGCAGGCAGGCATACGGCGCCGCGCGCTTCAACCTATTATAGACCTTTAATACAATTACATAAGGTCCATTGGTGAATTGAACCGCGGTGCCTGCGCCGCGTCGCTTCTGTGTAATTTAAAATACGTCTCCTTAGTACATTTTGTATACAATTGTATTGAAGCGGCATCGCGCCCGCGCCGCGTCCTCGCCACGCCGTTTCTGTGTGGTTCACGCCTAAGCAAACAGGCTGATAAGGGGTCATTGAAGTGAAGTGATGACTTTAAGTGACTCTGCCTACGAAGCTGGAGGTCCCGGGTTCGAATCCCGGTCAGGGCATTTATTTGTGTATTTATCACGAATATTTGTTCCTGAGTTATGGATGTTATATATGTATATAAGTATCTATATGTCATTTATCTATTATATATATCATCGCCTAGTACCCACAACACAAGCCTTACTGAGCTTACCGTGGGCCTAGGTTGATTTGTGTAAGATTGTCCCGTAATATTTATTATTTATTTATTATAAGTGATACTTAATCTCCATCATCATCATATCAGCCAAAGACTACCACAGTGACCGGTCCGGCGCCACCCGCATCCAGCGGACTCCCGCGACCTTTACCATGTCATCAGTCCACCTTGTGGGGGTCTACCGACGCTGAGTCTTCCGGTACGTGGTCGCCATTCAAGAAACTTTCCGCCTAAACGGCCATCGGCTGTGTGAATACTTAATCTTAGAGTTTTAAAATTTAAGTAAATAATCAATCATGCAAAAATTTATAACAAATGCAAATAAAAATGCTATCATTTGCCAAATGTCCTTAATTAATTTCCTAATAATTCACTGGGCTCGGAAAGTAAGATGAAATGTTGGACATTAGGTAGAAGTATCCTTTGGAACTCTTTGGGGGAGGCCTATGTCCAGCAGTGGACGTCTTTCGGCTGATATGATGATGATGATGAGGTAGAATTATACTATGAATATTACATTTTTAGCGTCACCCCATAAGAACTAAATGTTAACTAACTACATTTGAACTAATAAACTTAACTAACTTCTTTAACCTAACACGCGTGTCACATAAAACGTCTTTACGACCGCCTAATTCTCGCTTCCGTTCTTATTTGTTTGGAGCCCGCGACTAATATTAACAGTGACAGTTAGTATTTGTTTTGATTTAGTTTTAGTAATAATGTGTATCGCTTATAAAGCCGTTTTACTATTTTCGATTTTATCTTTTTACAAGCTTTCTATTAACTTGCAATGTACGAGTATGTACTCGTAACTATGTTCGAGTGAAATCTTGCAACTCAATTTTGAAATTTAATTTTGAATAAACTGATAGAGCTGACATTTTTGGTAAAGGTATAGTTTGGATGCTGATCTGATGATGGAGACTGAGGGTGGCAATGGGAATTCAGCACTTTACCGACGTAACCCCGTTGAGTTTAGGCTGTTTAGAATTAGAAGAAAAAGTACAGTCGGCAATAAAAGAAAGAAAGAAATAAAGAAAACATTTATTCGTGGACAAAACAATGGGTGTAAAAAACAAAACACAGAACGTAAAAATAGCAGGGTCCACGAAAAGGCCCCGACTCAGCATAGTGCTAACCTAGAAGGCCAGCGCTGGTCTTCCGTCGGAACCTTTACATGAGTTACCTAATAAATAAAATAAAATAAATAAATATTACGGGACAATCTTACACAAATCAACCTAGGCCTACCTACCTACCTAGACCTAGACCTCCTGGAAGGCAACACAAAACAAATACCTACGCTAAACATAATATATCTTAAAACTATCCCAAATCCGACGCCAGAGTGGCACGGCAGATTGCATCGTGTGAACGCGTCGCAAAACTGTGTGTCAGTGTCACTGTCAACTTGACAGACCGAACGCAACTTTCATTTCAGATAGTGAATTTAAGGTGAACATACGTAAATACAGAAACTGAATACTAAGTTAAAAGTACATTTGTGATACAGGAAGAAAACTAAGAACGAATACAGTTTGGTGCAAAATTAAATATTGAACGTCACAAGCTCAACTGTACATACATAAAACGACTGCTTTCTGTACCAGGTCATGACTCGGGTGACGAACGAAAAGTTTGTATCAAAAATGAAATTTTTGACTGAAACTTATTTATGCATACAATTTAGGTTTTAAAAACTTAACTCAAGCTTTTGTATTGATTGGTTTAGCTTTAGGGTGAGCGCCCACTGGAGATATGCTAAGCTGTGATAAGATACAAGTGAAAGTAAGTTCGTTTCTAACCTCCCATCATCATCATCATATCAGCTGAAATACACCCACTGCTGGACGTAGGCCTCCTCCAAATAGTGCCACAATAACCCGCGACCTTAACCATGTCATCAGTCCACCTTGTGGGGGTCTACCTTCGCTGCAGGCACGTAGTCACCACTCCGAAACCGAACCTCCTAAAGTCCAATTAAATGGAAATGTTGTAGTTACACTTGATGATATAGACAGAAAGCTGCCATCATCATCATCATTCTGTCGGTCCCTCAATACTGAGGACCGTGACCGTGCAGATGGCTTGCCAATGGCTCCGGTGTTGCGCTGCACCTGGTGTTCTCGTAGTCCGGTGAGGTTTGTGACTTGATCACTCCATTTGGCTGGCGGTCTGCCACGAGCTCGTCTACCCTTCACCTTTCCCGTCTACATGATGTATTACTGGGACGACGCGCTATATGTCCATCAAATGACAGTATAGCAGTAATGTAGTACATAGTAGTAAAGCGGCCATATCAACTTCTAAACTACTCCCCCCTCGTGTTTGGGCTTATTTCAATCCTCTCAACTGACTGTGCAAGGGAGTAATAATCCTCAGTGTTTTCCAGTTTGTATTGCATCATTTGCATCTAAATTCCAAGATTTCCAAATGTCTTTGGTTGTAATTTGAGACTTGTCAGCTAGGTAGCATTGAAGGATTGCCAGGTAGCATCCTCTGAAGTTGTCCAGTTGTAACCGACTCACTCAAAATTCCGTGATGTGGGATGAAATAGGAGTGTCCCTCAGACGACAAGGGGGGATCCACTTCCGCCATGTGACCAGACTCCAGGTAATCGTCCATAAATTTGACATAAGCTTCCCGAAAGCAATAGTTTTACGAAGGCAACTGCCATCTTGCAAAAATGTATAGGTAGGTAATCGGAAATACCACCACCACCAACCAAAGATTTTATTTTACACAATTTTTTTTTGGCACACCTACATTGGTCCTAGTCCAAACTATCCTTACCCCGAAAAGTCAACGACCCCATGATTGGTGGAATTGTCTAAGGGCCCCAACATGTGTTGGCCCCAATGACAAGCGTCCTTAATTTGTACTATTCATGGGCGGTGCGTTTGTTTTATTATTACTAGCTTCCCCCGCATGCCGATGTTGTGCGTCTCAACTATTTAAGTAGATAAAGTAAAAGTTAAAAAGATTTACTGTCACAAAAAACACAATCGAGCAGAAAATTTTATTTCACCAAAAAAATCTACATACTTAACATTTTGGAAAGAAATGCGTTATAAAAATACATTTAATTTATATTTTTAATATTCGTTATCTACCAGCCCTAACATCACCTCCATACGAATTGTTGTAAAGCCGCATATACACTCGCGACAGGTCACGTTAATAGAATTATAGCTTAATGAGCAAGGCGAATGACCTTTGGAGAGAATTTAGCAACCGCGGTCGCCTAGCACTCTTGTCTTGAGTCGTGTTAGGGATGACACTTTTTCGTACGCGTTTTTTTTATCTTTTAAATGTTTTTTTTTCCACTAAGATGAAAAACCAATTTACGGCCTGCCTGATCGTAAGAAGACAACCAGCCTATGGACACTTATAACTTCAGTCTATACCTCATCCACGGAGACGAGTTAGTACTAGAAAAGTGAACGAGCATGCGATTGGTCAGCGATGAGGGTAACAGATACGCATTTACATGGCGGTCAAAATTCAGTCAACATCTGTTTCTCGTACGGTGCGGACGCGTTATCCTTCTTTGAAAGTAGCTATTGTCAACGTTTACCTGGCTTGCATACTGGATTGTTTTTATTGCATTTTCTGTCCCTCGGCTTGTTTATATAGGACTGGAATATAATGGAAATAGTATCGGATTACTTACTATTTTAATTCCGTAATGTATTTCATTTATTGTATTGTTTAAATACATAAACTTTAACATGGTTTATTTATACGTATAAAAATTGTCCAAATGAAGCCAATTGTTTTATTTGGAAACAGAATGCACAAACAAAAATATTAATATTCTGAACGACGGCATGTAAGCCTGTTCCGGCATCGAGATGCAATTGTATACGCCCCACGGCCTTCCTTTGTCCCTTTCATTTTCATACAAAAGTGCAACAAAGAGGACGCTATATTAACTCGTCTCCGTGGATGAGGTAAATTCTGAAAAAAGTTAGAGACTGTTTTACTTCCACACTCATCATTGTAATCAGTCATTCATCCTTAATATATCCTACTATAATTAAGCGACAATTTCTCTTAGATACCACAAATCGATTAATTTATTAAGGACGCCTACATAAACAACTTATAATAACGATAACTGCACCTCATAACTAACACGGTCTAAGAAATAAATTCAAATAAATGTCTCTTTATCAATTCATATCTACAGAAAGTTGGTCAGACGAGTCAACATCGATAATTTTATCATGAAACAGGTCAACGGAGTCACCGTTTATCGACAAAATCACACGAGATCACTAAACAAACGAGCAATCGAGGCAATTATCCCATTTAATCCAATAAAAACCCTACTATCCACGTACGCGAAAAAATACCTAATCCACCCACTTAACGAACTAAGCCGCCATATTTAAGTAACCTACTTAAAGGTCTTAGTAAAAATACGGCGTGTCCCGTTATTTTCCATTAAGGGTGTTGACAACCCTGCCGTTCAATATCTCGAGAGCTTTCATCGGCTCTTACAAATCGCTTACGCCCCCCCTCACCCCTCCCCGCGCGTGCCTGAGTAGAGAATGTTGCCAGGTCGAGCCGTTTTAAGGGAAACTTATGGGGTTGCCAGTCGGTTCGGCTGTGTTTTATGTTATGACGTGCGCCGATGTTCTTTTGTTTCACGGTGTGCGCCCATGCGTTCCGTATCAAGTTGAGAGCTGGGGGTACGGCGAGTTTGGCTGGAAATACGTATCGAGGATATACCGCCCACTCGTGTACCGTATTGCGAAGAGATAAGGTCGACTATCGGTCAGTTAAGTTTTGTACATGTCGACTAAACTTTGGAAGAAAACCTACACATTTTGTGTGTGTTCTTCACGTCAGCCAGCAGTTTTCTGTCGTTTATTTTCTGAGATACCTGGAGCCCGTTTCACGAAGCAGCAAGTTACAATTTTAGAAGTATAAACAGGCACAGGTCAATTGCCCAGTCGTTATTGGTCAAGCGATTCAGTGTTGCTAGGTCTTTTTTTAGGGTTTCGTACTCAAAGAGTAAAACGGGACCCTATTACTAAGACTCCGCTGTCCGTCTGTCTGTCTGTGACCAGGCTGTATCTCAACAACAGTGATAGACAGCTGAAATTGTTACGGATGATGTATTTCTGTTGCCGCTATAACAATAAATACTAAAAAAACAGAATAAATAAATATTTTTTTATATATATTTTTAATTTTTTTTTTCTTTTACACAAATTGGCTTAGTCCCAAACCAAGTAAAGCTTGTACTATGGGTACTAGACGACGATAAACACACTTAATGTAGATAAATAAATACTTAAATACATAGAAAACATCCATGACTCAGGAACAAATATTTGTGCTCATCACACAAATAAATGCCCTTACCAGGATTCGAACCCGGGACCTCCGGCTTCGTAGGCAGAGTCACTACCAACTAGGCGCTCCCATACAACAAACGTGTTTTTTTTTGCCTTTTTTATAGATAATGGTACGGAACCCTTCGTGCGCGAGTCCGACTCGCACTTGGCCGGTTTTTTTTATATTAGCCTATATATATTGTGTCCGACTGCTGGGCAAAACCCTCCAATTTTTTCCGCCACTCATCTCGGTCCTGTGCTAGTGTTCGCCAATCTGTACAAAATGTATCAAGGTCGTCCCGCCATCGCCTTTTCTAATAACATGGTAGCCCTATAATCAAAGATGGAGAATCTCGATGTTAGCGCATGATGATTTATATTCTATTCTATTCATCCTCCTAGCGTTATTCCCGGAAAGGAGCCCTCGCTAAAGGAGCCCGGGGTGCCATACAAATTGAAACTAAACGCAAACGCGTTCGTAAACGTATTGTATCGAAAAAACTTATACTAGGGCCTCTGGACACTCACACTGAAAGAAGAGAGCAAGTTCTTAGAGACAGCAAAATTAGGTGTAAGATTCTGAGACCAATCAGGAATGAAGACGGGAATTGGGAGCGGAAAACAATAGGGATTTGGAAGAACTGATGGCCATGCCAAACATAATTGACGAAGTCAAGGCAACGCGACTCGGCCTCCTGGAGAAGATGGAAGACGATGGTGCAGTGAAGACAGCGTATGTGAGTCGGCCCAATGGGAAACGCCGCGCGAATGGGAAACGAAGCCCTCAAAGATCTAACCACCCTTGGGGCATCCAACTGTCGTGAGGTGGCACAGAATTCTCTTTGGGTCATCGAGCCAGCGTAGTAACTAAAGTAACAATCATATACGGACAAGAACCTAGTGCCACATTGAGTGTAGATTTACGTAGAAGAAGTCACCTAGCACTAGAATCAATTTCATCATCATCATCATATCAGCTGAAAGACGTCCACTGCTGGATATAGACCTCCCCCAAAGAGTTCCAAAGTTCAATTTACCTTCCTCAAATGGATGCACTCTAAAAAGTGAAATTACTCTATATGTCACTGTTTTGGTCATATTTACAACTACACGGAAGAATAGGTGTGCTGAAATATCGAAGGTATTGTTCAGAAAATATAGAATCTCCCAACAAAAGAGTACGGTGACAATGTAATTTTCTAAAGTGGTCCCGCCCTCTTCAATAGGCACATCTGTTTTATCTTTGGTCAGTTTGTTTTGTGCTGGCAATATAGCAATGGGTTGAGCCATAGGAACAGACGAGTTAAACAATGGAATTGAAATAAGTCAGTAGACTTATGCAACTTTAGAGAAACTGTAATGTCATCATTTTACACGTCACATTGTACCGTTACTTCTTGGTTGATTTAAAAGAATTCTATAGGGTAATTCCGGGGTAGTTAGCCATAGTTTTTCTTAAATGCTGTTAAAAAAACCTTGAATATTATTATAGAATTCTTTATTTCTAATTAAACTTTAAACAGTCAACTTTGGAATTATAGAAACAAAAGTAGCAAATTCTAATGAGATCTCATAAAAATAAAATATTTTTAAAAATTCACGATTGGGCATCTCTCCCGAGGTGCCCGGGTGTGATGACCATGGCATACGAGGTAAGATGGCCATATCCTTAATTCTAATTATAATGTAATTTTTGGTCTTATTTCTTATATTATAACAGCCTTTTTTCTCTACACCACATTTAGAGCACATGTCTTCAAATTCAGTGCAATTCTCGTGTACCCAAAACTGTCACATCGTGCATTGAAGCCAGTCCTCGAAGAAAAGAGTTTCATAATAATTTTCTCCACACCCGCGACAAGTATCTCTTTTATTTAACTTCTTTTTCTTATCCTGATTTGCTATCATTTTAAATGGGTTGTCGTCACACCCTCGTGAAGACAACCACCCCAAATCGTTTGCCCGCAAATGGCATATCGGTATCGTTTGTTCATCGTTAGTTCACGTTTGTTCAGTAGGTGAAATCGTAAGGACCCGATCCTAACATCCTTTTTTTAAAAAAACAAAATGGGGTGGTCAACTTCACGTCAACCACCCCAAACCATATTTCACGTGTTTTTTTAGCTAATATAGCAAGATAATCGTTAGTTCACGATTGTTCCCATGTTTAAATCGTTAGGACCCAACTCTATCATTTTTTTTTTAATTTTTAAAGTGGGGTGGCTGTCTTCACGGCAACCACCCCACCCCAAAATCACCAAAACTAAATATGCAGAGCCATCGAGAGACATTAGTTCACGTTTGTTCAGCCAATAACATCGTAAGGACCTCACCAGTTTTGCCATAAAAAAATAAAAACGAATAATTACTACAGTAGGCTGGAGTACCTTCATCCGAAGGGTAAAAGGCAGAGTTACAATCGGATACCAACGATTTTAATGCCTGAACTAACGTCCTTCGACACTACTTAATCAATCTAGATATGTCACTTACGGGCGCTCTAACAGGTTTAGTCAGAAAAAAAATCTAAAGGAAAATTTCATTCTTCCATTGAAGTATCATAGTCAGTGGGGTCAAAAGGAAAGTAGGAATCGGGTCCTAACGAAGTGACCGCCTGAACAAACGTGCTAAGACACCACCTAATCGATCTAGATAGGTATGTTGCGGGCGCTCTAACACGTTAAGTCAGAAAAAAAATCTAACGAAAAATATAATTCGTCCATTGGAGTATCTTAGTCAGTGGGGTGAAAAGGCAAGTTGAAATCGGGTCCTAACGATTGGACCGCCTGAAGAACCGTCCTAAGACACTACTTAATCGATCTAGATAGGTAACTTGCGGGCGCTCAAACAGGTTTAGTCAGAAAAAAAATCTAAAGAAAAATGTAATTCTTCCATTGGAGTATCTTAGTCAGTGGGGTGAAAAGGCAAGTTGGAATCGGGTCCTTACGATATGACCGCCTGAACAAACGTCCTAAGACACCTCTCAAGCGATCTAGATAGGTCACTTGCGGGCGCTCTAACTGGTCAAGTCAGAAAAAAAATCTAAAGAAAATTGTAATTCTTCCATAGAAGTATCTTAGTCAGTGGGGTCAAAAGGCAAAGTGGAATCGGGTCCTAACGATTTCATCGCCTGAACAAACGTCCTAAGACACCTCCCAATCGATCTATATAGGTAACTTGCGGGCGCTCTAACAGGTTTAGTCAGAAAAAAAATCTAAAGAAAAATGTAATTCTTCCATTGGAGTATCTTAGTCAGTGGGGTGAAAAGGCAAGTTGGAATCGGGTCCTTACGATATGACCGCCTGAACAAACGTCCTAAGACACCTCTTAAGCGATCTAGATAGGTCACTTGCGGGCGCTCTAACACGTTTATTCAAAAAAAAAATCTAAAGAAAAATTTAATTCGCCCATTGGAGTATCTAAGTCAGTGGGGTCAAAAGGCAAGTTGGAATCGGGTCCTAACGATTTGACCGCCTAAACAAACGTCCTTAGACACCACCCAATCGATCTAGATAGTTACCTTGCGGGCGCTCTAACAGGTTTAGTCAGAAAAAAAATCCAAAGAAAAATGTTATTCGTTCATTGGAGTATCATAGTCAGTGGGGTCAAAAGGCAAGTAGGAATCGGGTCCTAACGATGTGACCGCCTGAACTAACGTGCTAAGACACCACCTAATCGATCTAGATAGGTAACTTGCGGGCGCTCTTACAGGTTTAGTCAGAAAAAAAATCTAAAGAAAAATGTAATTCTTCCATTGGAGTATCTTAGTCAGTGGGGTGAAAAGGCAAGTTGGAATCGGGTCCTAACGATTTGACCGCCTGAACAAACGTCCTAAGACACCTCCCAATCGATCTATATAGGTAACTTGCGGGCGCTCTAACAGGTTTAGTCAGAAAAAAAATCTGAAGAAAAATGTAAATCTTCCATTGGAATATCTTAGTCAGTGGGGTGAAAAGGCAAGTTGGAATCGGGTCCTTACGATATGACCACCTGAACAAACGTCTCAAGACACCTCTCAAGCGATCTAGATATGTCACTTACGGGCGCTCTAACAGGTTTAGTCAGAAAAAAAATCTAAAGAAAAATGTAATTCTTCCATTGGAGTATCTTAGTCAGTGGGGTGAAAAGGCAAGTTGGAATCGGGTCCTTACAATATGACCGCCTGAACAAACGTCCTAAGACACCTCCCAATCGATCTATATAGGTCACTTGCGGGCGCTCTAACAGGTTTAGTCAGAAAAAAAATCTAAAGAAAAATGTAATTCTTCCATTGGAGTATCTTAGTCAGTGGGGTGAAAAGGCAAGTTGGAATCGGGTCCTTACGATATGACCGCCTGAACAAACGTCCTAAGACACCTCTTAAGCGATCTAGATAGGTCACTTGCGGGCGCTCTAACACGTTTATTCAAAAAAAAAATCTAAAGAAAAATTTAATTCGCCCATTGGAGTATCTAAGTCAGTGGGGTCAAAAGGCAAGTTGGAATCGGGTCCTAACGATTTGACCGCCTAAACAAACGTCCTTAGACACCACCCAATCGATCTAGATAGTTACCTTGCGGGCGCTCTAACAGGTTTAGTCAGAAAAAAAATCCAAAGAAAAATGTTATTCGTTCATTGGAGTATCATAGTCAGTGGGGTCAAAAGGCAAGTAGGAATCGGGTCCTAACGATTTGACCGCCTGAACTAACGTGCTAAGACACCACCTAATCGATCTAGATAGGTAACTTGCGGGCGCTCTTACAGGTTTAGTCAGAAAAAAAATCTAAAGAAAAATGTAATTCTTCCATTGGAGTATCTTAGTCAGTGGGGTGAAAAGGCAAGTTGGAATCGGGTCCTAACGAATTGACCGCCTGAACAAACGTCCTAAGACACCTCCCATTCGATCTATATAGGTAACTTGCGGGCGCTCTAACAGGTTTAGTCAGAAAAAAAATCTGAAGCAAAATGTAAATCTTCCATTGGAATATCTTAGTCAGTGGGGTGAAAAGGCAAGTTGGAATCGGGTCCTTACGATATGACCACCTGAACAAACGTCTCAAGACACCTCTCAAGCGATCTAGATATGTCACTTACGGGCGCTCTAACAGGTTTAGTCAGAAAAAAAATCTAAAGAAAAATGTAATTCTTCCATTGGAGTATCTTAGTCAGTGGGGTGAAAAGGCAAGTTGGAATCGGGTCCTTACAATATGACCGCCTGAACAAACGTCCTAAGACACCTCCCAATCGATCTATATAGGTCACTTGCGGGCGCTCTAACACGTTTAGTCAGAAAAAAAATCTTAAGAAAAATGTAATTCGTCCATTGGAGTATCTAAGTCAGTGGGGTCAAAGGCAAGTTGGAATCGGGTCCTAACGATTTCATCGCCTGAACAAACGTCCTAAGACACCTCCCAATCGATCTATATAGGTAACTTGCGGGCGCTCTAACAGGTTTAGTCAGAAAAAAAATCTAAAGAAAAATGTAATTCTTCCATTGGAGTATCTTAGTCAGTGGGGTGAAAAGGCAAGTTGGAATCGGGTCCTTACGATATGACCGCCTGAACAAACGTCCTAAGACACCTCTTAAGCGATCTAGATAGGTCACTTGCGGGCGCTCTAACACGTTTATTCAAAAAAAAAATCTAAAGAAAAATTTAATTCGCCCATTGGAGTATCTAAGTCAGTGGGGTCAAAAGGCAAGTTGGAATCGGGTCCTAACGATTTGACCGCCTAAACAAACGTCCTTAGACACCACCCAATCGATCTAGATAGTTACCTTGCGGGCGCTCTAACAGGTTTAGTCAGAAAAAAAATCCAAAGAAAAATGTTATTCGTTCATTGGAGTATCATAGTCAGTGGGGTCAAAAGGCAAGTAGGAATCGGGTCCTAACGATGTGACCGCCTGAACTAACGTGCTAAGACACCACCTAATCGATCTAGATAGGTAACTTGCGGGCGCTCTTACAGGTTTAGTCAGAAAAAAAATCTAAAGAAAAATGTAATTCTTCCATTGGAGTATCTTAGTCAGTGGGGTGAAAAGGCAAGTTGGAATCGGGTCCTAACGATTTGACCGCCTGAACAAACGTCCTAAGACACCTCCCAATCGATCTATATAGGTAACTTGCGGGCGCTCTAACAGGTTTAGTCAGAAAAAAAATCTGAAGAAAAATGTAAATCTTCCATTGGAATATCTTAGTCAGTGGGGTGAAAAGGCAAGTTGGAATCGGGTCCTTACGATATGACCACCTGAACAAACGTCTCAAGACACCTCTCAAGCGATCTAGATATGTCACTTACGGGCGCTCTAACAGGTTTAGTCAGAAAAAAAATCTAAAGAAAAATGTAATTCTTCCATTGGAGTATCTTAGTCAGTGGGGTGAAAAGGCAAGTTGGAATCGGGTCCTTACAATATGACCGCCTGAACAAACGTCCTAAGACACCTCCCAATCGATCTATATAGGTCACTTGCGGGCGCTCTAACAGGTTTAGTCAGAAAAAAAATCTAAAGAAAAATGTAATTCTTCCATTGGAGTATCTTAGTCAGTGGGGTGAAAAGGCAAGTTGGAATCGGGTCCTTACGATATGACCGCCTGAACAAACGTCCTAAGACACCTATTAAGCGATCTAGATAGGTCACTTGCGGGCGCTCTAACACGTTTATTCAAAAAAAAAATCTAAAGAAAAATTTAATTCGCCCATTGGAGTATCTAAGTCAGTGGGGTCAAAAGGCAAGTTGGAATCGGGTCCTAACGATTTGACCGCCTAAACAAACGTCCTTAGACACCACCCAATCGATCTAGATAGTTACCTTGCGGGCGCTCTAACAGGTTTAGTCAGAAAAAAAATCCAAAGAAAAATGTTATTCGTTCATTGGAGTATCATAGTCAGTGGGGTCAAAAGGCAAGTAGGAATCGGGTCCTAACGATTTGACCGCCTGAACTAACGTGCTAAGACACCACCTAATCGATCTAGATAGGTAACTTGCGGGCGCTCTTACAGGTTTAGTCAGAAAAAAAATCTAAAGAAAAATGTAATTCTTCCATTGGAGTATCTTAGTCAGTGGGGTGAAAAGGCAAGTTGGAATCGGGTCCTAACGATTTGACCGCCTGAACAAACGTCCTAAGACACCTCCCAATCGATCTATATAGGTAACTTGCGGGCGCTCTAACAGGTTTAGTCAGAAAAAAAATCTGAAGCAAAATGTAAATCTTCCATTGGAATATCTTAGTCAGTGGGGTGAAAAGGCAAGTTGGAATCGGGTCCTTACGATATGAACACCTGAACAAACGTCTCAAGACACCTCTCAAGCGATCTAGATATGTCACTTACGGGCGCTCTAACAGGTTTAGTCAGAAAAAAAATCTAAAGAAAAATGTAATTCTTCCATTGGAGTATCTTAGTCAGTGGGGTGAAAAGGCAAGTTGGAATCGGGTCCTTACAATATGACCGCCTGAACAAACGTCCTAAGACACCTCCCAATCGATCTATATAGGTCACTTGCGGGCGCTCTAACACGTTTAGTCAGAAAAAAAATCTTAAGAAAAATGTAATTCGTCCATTGGAGTATCTAAGTCAGTGGGGTCAAAGGCAAGTTGGAATCGGGTCCTAACGATTTCATCGCCTGAACAAACGTCCTAAGACACCTCCCAATCGATCTATATAGGTAACTTGCGGGCGCTCTAACAGGTTTAGTCAGAAAAAAAATCTAAAGAAAAATGTAATTCTTCCATTGGAGTATCTTAGTCAGTGGGGTGAAAAGGCAAGTTGGAATCGGGTCCTTACGATATGACCGCCTGAACAAACGTCCTAAGACACCTCTTAAGCGATCTAGATAGGTCACTTGCGGGCGCTCTAACACGTTTATTCAAAAAAAAAATCTAAAGAAAAATTTAATTCGCCCATTGGAGTATCTAAGTCAGTGGGGTCAAAAGGCAAGTTGGAATCGGGTCCTAACGATTTGACCGCCTAAAGAAACGTCCTAAAACGATACCTAATCGATCTATATAGGTAACTTGCGGGCGCTCTAACAGGTTTAGTCAGAAAAAAAATCTAAAGAAAAATGTAATTCTTCCATTGGAGTATCTTAGTCAGTGGGGTGAAAAGGCAAGTTGGAATCGGGTCCTAACGATTTGACCGCCTGAACAAACGTCCTAAGACACCTCCCAATCGATCTATATAGGTAACTTGCGGGCGCTCTAACAGGTTTAGTCAGAAAAAAAATCTGAAGAAAAATGTAAATCTTCCATTGGAATATCTTAGTCAGTGGGGTGAAAAGGCAAGTTGGAATCGGGTCCTTACGATATGACCACCTGAACAAACGTCTCAAGACACCTCTCAAGCGATCTAGATATGTCACTTACGGGCGCTCTAACAGGTTTAGTCAGAAAAAAAATCTAAAGAAAAATGTAATTCTTCCATTGGAGTATCTTAGTCAGTGGGGTGAAAAGGCAAGTTGGAATCGGGTCCTTACAATATGACCGCCTGAACAAACGTCCTAAGACACCTCCCAATCGATCTATATAGGTCACTTGCGGGCGCTCTAACAGGTTTAGTCAGAAAAAAAATCTAAAGAAAAATGTAATTCTTCCATTGGAGTATCTTAGTCAGTGGGGTGAAAAGGCAAGTTGGAATCGGGTCCTTACGATATGACCGCCTGAACAAACGTCCTAAGACACCTCTTAAGCGATCTAGATAGGTCACTTGCGGGCGCTCTAACACGTTTATTCAAAAAAAAAATCTAAAGAAAAATTTAATTCGCCCATTGGAGTATCTAAGTCAGTGGGGTCAAAAGGCAAGTTGGAATCGGGTCCTAACGATTTGACCGCCTAAACAAACGTCCTTAGACACCACCCAATCGATCTAGATAGTTACCTTGCGGGCGCTCTAACAGGTTTAGTCAGAAAAAAAATCCAAAGAAAAATGTTATTCGTTCATTGGAGTATCATAGTCAGTGGGGTCAAAAGGCAAGTAGGAATCGGGTCCTAACGATTTGACCGCCTGAACTAACGTGCTAAGACACCACCTAATCGATCTAGATAGGTAACTTGCGGGCGCTCTTACAGGTTTAGTCAGAAAAAAAATCTAAAGAAAAATGTAATTCTTCCATTGGAGTATCTTAGTCAGTGGGGTGAAAAGGCAAGTTGGAATCGGGTCCTAACGATTTGACCGCCTGAACAAACGTCCTAAGACACCTCCCAATCGATCTATATAGGTAACTTGCGGGCGCTCTAACAGGTTTAGTCAGAAAAAAAATCTGAAGCAAAATGTAAATCTTCCATTGGAATATCTTAGTCAGTGGGGTGAAAAGGCAAGTTGGAATCGGGTCCTTACGATATGACCACCTGAACAAACGTCTCAAGACACCTCTCAAGCGATCTAGATATGTCACTTACGGGCGCTCTAACAGGTTTAGTCAGAAAAAAAATCTAAAGAAAAATGTAATTCTTCCATTGGAGTATCTTAGTCAGTGGGGTGAAAAGGCAAGTTGGAATCGGGTCCTTACAATATGACCGCCTGAACAAACGTCCTAAGACACCTCCCAATCGATCTATATAGGTCACTTGCGGGCGCTCTAACACGTTTAGTCAGAAAAAAAATCTTAAGAAAAATGTAATTCGTCCATTGGAGTATCTAAGTCAGTGGGGTCAAAGGCAAGTTGGAATCGGGTCCTAACGATTTCATCGCCTGAACAAACGTCCTAAGACACCTCCCAATCGATCTATATAGGTAACTTGCGGGCGCTCTAACAGGTTTAGTCAGAAAAAAAATCTAAAGAAAAATGTAATTCTTCCATTGGAGTATCTTAGTCAGTGGGGTGAAAAGGCAAGTTAGAATCGGGTCCTTACGATATGACCGCCTGAACAAACGTCCTAAGACACCTCTTAAGCGATCTAGATAGGTCACTTGCGGGCGCTCTAACACGTTTATTCAAAAAAAAAATCTAAAGAAAAATTTAATTCGCCCATTGGAGTATCTAAGTCAGTGGGGTCAAAAGGCAAGTTGGAATCGGGTCCTAACGATTTGACCGCCTAAACAAACGTCCTTAGACACCACCCAATCGATCTAGATAGTTACCTTGCGGGCGCTCTAACAGGTTTAGTCAGAAAAAAAATCCAAAGAAAAATGTTATTCGTTCATTGGAGTATCATAGTCAGTGGGGTCAAAAGGCAAGTAGGAATCGGGTCCTAACGATGTGACCGCCTGAACTAACGTGCTAAGACACCACCTAATCGATCTAGATAGGTAACTTGCGGGCGCTCTTACAGGTTTAGTCAGAAAAAAAATCTAAAGAAAAATGTAATTCTTCCATTGGAGTATCTTAGTCAGTGGGGTGAAAAGGCAAGTTGGAATCGGGTCCTAACGATTTGACCGCCTGAACAAACGTCCTAAGACACCTCCCAATCGATCTATATAGGTAACTTGCGGGCGCTCTAACAGGTTTAGTCAGAAAAAAAATCTGAAGAAAAATGTAAATCTTCCATTGGAATATCTTAGTCAGTGGGGTGAAAAGGCAAGTTGGAATCGGGTCCTTACGATATGACCACCTGAACAAACGTCTCAAGACACCTCTCAAGCGATCTAGATATGTCACTTACGGGCGCTCTAACAGGTTTAGTCAGAAAAAAAATCTAAAGAAAAATGTAATTCTTCCATTGGAGTATCTTAGTCAGTGGGGTGAAAAGGCAAGTTGGAATCGGGTCCTTACAATATGACCGCCTGAACAAACGTCCTAAGACACCTCCCAATCGATCTATATAGGTCACTTGCGGGCGCTCTAACAGGTTTAGTCAGAAAAAAAATCTAAAGAAAAATGTAATTCTTCCATTGGAGTATCTTAGTCAGTGGGGTGAAAAGGCAAGTTGGAATCGGGTCCTTACGATATGACCGCCTGAACAAACGTCCTAAGACACCTATTAAGCGATCTAGATAGGTCACTTGCGGGCGCTCTAACACGTTTATTCAAAAAAAAAATCTAAAGAAAAATTTAATTCGCCCATTGGAGTATCTAAGTCAGTGGGGTCAAAAGGCAAGTTGGAATCGGGTCCTAACGATTTGACCGCCTAAACAAACGTCCTTAGACACCACCCAATCGATCTAGATAGTTACCTTGCGGGCGCTCTAACAGGTTTAGTCAGAAAAAAAATCCAAAGAAAAATGTTATTCGTTCATTGGAGTATCATAGTCAGTGGGGTCAAAAGGCAAGTAGGAATCGGGTCCTAACGATTTGACCGCCTGAACTAACGTGCTAAGACACCACCTAATCGATCTAGATAGGTAACTTGCGGGCGCTCTTACAGGTTTAGTCAGAAAAAAAATCTAAAGAAAAATGTAATTCTTCCATTGGAGTATCTTAGTCAGTGGGGTGAAAAGGCAAGTTGGAATCGGGTCCTAACGATTTGACCGCCTGAACAAACGTCCTAAGACACCTCCCAATCGATCTATATAGGTAACTTGCGGGCGCTCTAACAGGTTTAGTCAGAAAAAAAATCTGAAGCAAAATGTAAATCTTCCATTGGAATATCTTAGTCAGTGGGGTGAAAAGGCAAGTTGGAATCGGGTCCTTACGATATGAACACCTGAACAAACGTCTCAAGACACCTCTCAAGCGATCTAGATATGTCACTTACGGGCGCTCTAACAGGTTTAGTCAGAAAAAAAATCTAAAGAAAAATGTAATTCTTCCATTGGAGTATCTTAGTCAGTGGGGTGAAAAGGCAAGTTGGAATCGGGTCCTTACAATATGACCGCCTGAACAAACGTCCTAAGACACCTCCCAATCGATCTATATAGGTCACTTGCGGGCGCTCTAACACGTTTAGTCAGAAAAAAAATCTTAAGAAAAATGTAATTCGTCCATTGGAGTATCTAAGTCAGTGGGGTCAAAGGCAAGTTGGAATCGGGTCCTAACGATTTCATCGCCTGAACAAACGTCCTAAGACACCTCCCAATCGATCTATATAGGTAACTTGCGGGCGCTCTAACAGGTTTAGTCAGAAAAAAAATCTAAAGAAAAATGTAATTCTTCCATTGGAGTATCTTAGTCAGTGGGGTGAAAAGGCAAGTTGGAATCGGGTCCTTACGATATGACCGCCTGAACAAACGTCCTAAGACACCTCTTAAGCGATCTAGATAGGTCACTTGCGGGCGCTCTAACACGTTTATTCAAAAAAAAAATCTAAAGAAAAATTTAATTCGCCCATTGGAGTATCTAAGTCAGTGGGGTCAAAAGGCAAGTTGGAATCGGGTCCTAACGATTTGACCGCCTAAACAAACGTCCTTAGACACCACCCAATCGATCTAGATAGTTACCTTGCGGGCGCTCTAACAGGTTTAGTCAGAAAAAAAATCCAAAGAAAAATGTTATTCGTTCATTGGAGTATCATAGTCAGTGGGGTCAAAAGGCAAGTAGGAATCGGGTCCTAACGATGTGACCGCCTGAACTAACGTGCTAAGACACCACCTAATCGATCTAGATAGGTAACTTGCGGGCGCTCTTACAGGTTTAGTCAGAAAAAAAATCTAAAGAAAAATGTAATTCTTCCATTGGAGTATCTTAGTCAGTGGGGTGAAAAGGCAAGTTGGAATCGGGTCCTAACGATTTGACCGCCTGAACAAACGTCCTTAGACACCTCCCAATCGATCTATATAGGTAACTTGCGGGCGCTCTAACACGTTTAGTCAGAAAAAAAATCTAAAGAAAAATGTAATTCGTCAATTGGAGTATCTAAGTCAGTGGGGTCAAAGGCAAGTTGGAATCGGGTCCTAACGATTTGACCGCCTAAACAAACGTCTTACCGTCTTAACTTGCGGGCGCTCTAACAGGTTTAGTCAGAAAAAAAATCTAAAGAAAAATGTAATTCTTCCATTGGAGTATCTTAGTCAGTGGGGTGAAAAGGCAAGTTGGAATCGGGTCCTTACGATATGACCGCCTGAACAAACGTCCTAAGACACCTCTTAAGCGATCTAGATAGGTCACTTGCGGGCGCTCTAACACGTTTATTCAAAAAAAAAATCTAAAGAAAAATTTAATTCGCCCATTGGAGTATCTAAGTCAGTGGGGTCAAAAGGCAAGTTGGAATCGGGTCCTAACGATTTGACCGCCTAAACAAACGTCCTTAGACACCACCCAATCGATCTAGATAGTTACCTTGCGGGCGCTCTAACAGGTTTAGTCAGAAAAAAAATCCAAAGAAAAATGTTATTCGTTCATTGGAGTATCATAGTCAGTGGGGTCAAAAGGCAAGTAGGAATCGGGTCCTAACGATGTGACCGCCTGAACTAACGTGCTAAGACACCACCTAATCGATCTAGATAGGTAACTTGCGGGCGCTCTTACAGGTTTAGTCAGAAAAAAAATCTAAAGAAAAATGTAATTCTTCCATTGGAGTATCTTAGTCAGTGGGGTGAAAAGGCAAGTTGGAATCGGGTCCTAATGATTTGACCGCCTGAACAAACGTCCTAAGACACCTCCCAATCGATCTATATAGGTAACTTGCGGGCGCTCTAACAGGTTTAGTCAGAAAAAAAATCTGAAGAAAAATGTAAATCTTCCATTGGAATATCTTAGTCAGTGGGGTGAAAAGGCAAGTTGGAATCGGGTCCTTACGATATGACCACCTGAACAAACGTCTCAAGACACCTCTCAAGCGATCTAGATATGTCACTTACGGGCGCTCTAACAGGTTTAGTCAGAAAAAAAATCTAAAGAAAAATGTAATTCTTCCATTGGAGTATCTTAGTCAGTGGGGTGAAAAGGCAAGTTGGAATCGGGTCCTTACAATATGACCGCCTGAACAAACGTCCTAAGACACCTCCCAATCGATCTATATAGGTCACTTGCGGGCGCTCTAACAGGTTTAGTCAGAAAAAAAATCTAAAGAAAAATGTAATTCTTCCATTGGAGTATCTTAGTCAGTGGGGTGAAAAGGCAAGTTGGAATCGGGTCCTTACGATATGACCGCCTGAACAAACGTCCTAAGACACCTATTAAGCGATCTAGATAGGTCACTTGCGGGCGCTCTAACACGTTTATTCAAAAAAAAAATCTAAAGAAAAATTTAATTCGCCCATTGGAGTATCTAAGTCAGTGGGGTCAAAAGGCAAGTTGGAATCGGGTCCTAACGATTTGACCGCCTAAACAAACGTCCTTAGACACCACCCAATCGATCTAGATAGTTACCTTGCGGGCGCTCTAACAGGTTTAGTCAGAAAAAAAATCCAAAGAAAAATGTTATTCGTTCATTGGAGTATCATAGTCAGTGGGGTCAAAAGGCAAGTAGGAATCGGGTCCTAACGATTTGACCGCCTGAACTAACGTGCTAAGACACCACCTAATCGATCTAGATAGGTAACTTGCGGGCGCTCTTACAGGTTTAGTCAGAAAAAAAATCTAAAGAAAAATGTAATTCTTCCATTGGAGTATCTTAGTCAGTGGGGTGAAAAGGCAAGTTGGAATCGGGTCCTAACGATTTGACCGCCTGAACAAACGTCCTAAGACACCTCCCAATCGATCTATATAGGTAACTTGCGGGCGCTCTAACAGGTTTAGTCAGAAAAAAAATCTGAAGCAAAATGTAAATCTTCCATTGGAATATCTTAGTCAGTGGGGTGAAAAGGCAAGTTGGAATCGGGTCCTTACGATATGAACACCTGAACAAACGTCTCAAGACACCTCTCAAGCGATCTAGATATGTCACTTACGGGCGCTCTAACAGGTTTAGTCAGAAAAAAAATCTAAAGAAAAATGTAATTCTTCCATTGGAGTATCTTAGTCAGTGGGGTGAAAAGGCAAGTTGGAATCGGGTCCTTACAATATGACCGCCTGAACAAACGTCCTAAGACACCTCCCAATCGATCTATATAGGTCACTTGCGGGCGCTCTAACACGTTTAGTCAGAAAAAAAATCTTAAGAAAAATGTAATTCGTCCATTGGAGTATCTAAGTCAGTGGGGTCAAAGGCAAGTTGGAATCGGGTCCTCAATATCATTTTTGAAGACCTATCCTATAGATACCCCACACGTATAGGTTTGATGAAAAAATTTTTTTTGAGTCTCAGTTCTGAGTATGGGGACCCCTAAAACTTCTACTTGCCTTTTCACCCCACTGACTAAGATACTGCAATGGAAGAATTACATTTTTCTTTAGATTTTTTTTCTGAGTAAACCTGTTAGAGCGCCCGCAAGTTACCTATATAGATCGATTGCGTAGTGTCTTAGGACGTTTTTTCAGGCGGTCAAATCGTTAGGACCCGATTCCAACTTGCCTTTTCACCCCACTGACTAAGATACTCCAATGGAAGAATTACATTTTTCTTTAGATTTTTTTTCTGACTAAACCTGTTAGAGCGCCCGCAAGTTACCTATCTAGATCGATTAGGTGGTGTCTTAGCACGTTTGTTCAGGCGGTCACATCGTTAGGACCCGATTCCTACTTGCCTTTTGACCCCACTGACTATGATACTCCAATGGAAGAATTACATTTTTCTTTAGATTTTTTTTCTGACTAAACCTGTTTGAGCGCCCGCAAGTTCCCTATCTAGATCGATTAAGTAGTGTCTTAGGACGCTTTTTCAGGTGGTCAAATCGTTAGGACCCGATTCCAACTTGCCTTTTCACCCCACTGACTAAGATACTCCAATGGAAGAATTACATTTTTCTTTAGATTTTTTTTCTGACTAAACCAGTTAGAGCGCCCGCAAGTGACCTATCTAGATCGCTTGAGAGGTGTCTTAGGACGTTTGTTCAGGCGGTCATATCGTAAGGACCCGATTCCAACTTGCCTTTTCACCCCACTGACTAAGATACTCCAATGGAAGAATTACATTTTTCTTTAGATTTTTTTTCTGACTAAACCTGTTAGAGCGCCCGCAAGTTACCTATCTAGATCGATTAGGTGGTGTCTTAGCACGTTTCTGCAGGCGGTCACATCGTTAGGACCCGATTCCTACTTGCCTTTTGACCCCACTGACTATGATACTCCAATGAACGAATAACATTATTCTTTGGATTTTTTTTCTGACTAAACCTGTTAGAGCGCCCGCAAGTTAACTATCTCGATCGATTGGGTGGTGTCTAAGGACGTTTGTTTAGGCTGTCAAATCGTTAGGACCCGATTCCAACTTGCCTTTGACCCCACTGACTTAGATACTCCAATGGACGAATTACATTTTTCTTTAGATTTTTTTTCTGACTAAACGTGTTAGAGCGCCCGCAAGTGACCTATATAGATCGATTGGGTGGTGTCTAAGGACGTTTGTTCAGGCGGTCACATCGTTAGGACCCGATTCCTACTTGCCTTTTGACCCCACTGACTTAGATACTCCAATGAACGAATAACATTTTTCTTTGGATTTTTTTTCTGACTAAACCTGTTAGAGCGCCCGCAAGGTAACTATCTAGATCGATTGGGTGGTGTCTAAGGACGTTTGTTTAGGCGGTCAAATCGTTAGGACCCGATTCCAACTTGCCTTTTGACCCCACTGACTTAGATACTCCAATGGGCGAATTAAATTTTTCTTTAGATTTTTTTTTTGAATAAACGTGTTAGAGCGCCCGCAAGTGACCTATCTAGATCGCTTAAGAGGTGTCTTAGGACGTTTGTTCAGGCGGTCATATCGTAAGGACCCGATTCCAACTTGCCTTTTCACCCCACTGACTAAGATACTCCAATGGAAGAATTACATTTTTCTTTAGATTTTTTTTCTGACTAAACCTGTTAGAGCGCCCGCAAGTTACCTATATAGATCGATTGGGAGGTGTCTTAGGACGTTTGTTCAGGCGATGAAATCGTTAGGACCCGATTCCACTTTGCCTTTTGACCCCACTGACTAAGATACTTCTATGGAAGAATTACAATTTTCTTTAGATTTTTTTTCTGACTAGACCAGTTAGAGCGCCCGCAAGTGACCTATCTAGATCGCTTGAGAGGTGTCTTAGGACGTTTGTTCAGGTGGTCATATCGTAAGGACCCGATTCCAACTTGCCTTTTCACCCCACTGACTAAGATACTCCAATGGACGAATTATATTTTACGTTAGATTTTTTTTCTGACTTAACGTGTTAGAGCGCCCGCAACATACCTATCTAGATCGATTAGGTGGTGTCTTAGCACGTTTGTTCAGGCGGTCACTTCGTTAGGACCCGATTCCTACTTTCCTTTTGACCCCACTGAGTATGATACTTCAATGGAAGAATGAAATTTTCCTTTAGATTTTTTTTCTGACTAAACCTGTTAGAGCGCCCGTAAGTGACATATCTAGATTGATTAAGTAGTGTCGAAGGACGTTAGTTCAGGCATTAAAATCGTTGGTATCCGATTGTAACTCTGCCTTTTACCCTTCGGATGAAGGTACTCCAGCCTACTGTAGTAATTATTCGTTTTTATTTTTTTATGGCAAAACTGGTGAGGTCCTTACGATGTTATTGGCTGAACAAACGTGAACTAACGTCTCTCGATGGCTCTGCATATTTAGTTTTGGTGATTTTGGGGTGGGGTGGTTGCCGTGAAGACAGCCACCCCACTTTAAAAATTAAAAAAAAAATGATAGAGTTGGGTCCTAACGATTTAAACATGGGAACAATCGTGAACTAACGATTATCTTGCTATATTAGCTAAAAAAACACGTGAAATATAGTTTGGGGTGGTTGACGTGAAGTTGACCACCCCATTTTGTTTTTTTAAAAAAAGGATGTTAGGATCGGGTCCTTACGATTTCACCTACTGAACAAACGTGAACTAACGATGAACAAACGATACCGATATGCCATTTGCGGGCAAACGATTTGGGGTGGTTGTCTTCACGAGGGTTGTCGTCACTGCTATCAGATAGACTTCGGTTGGCTATGCTAGTGGATAGATATGGCCATCATAAACCGACTGACACTGGTCATCTCTCCTTTTACCTCCGGGAGAGATGACCACACCTAAAAAAAAACAAGTCACAACACGATGTGAGCAATTTTAAGGTTAGGCCAAACTGTTACTTGTATACGTTGCAACTAAACCAAAAATAACTATTATTTTACGAAACTAATATCTTAACAACATAAAACAAGAACCCTCTGAAAAATATTTCCTCTACACGAAACAAATAACATGGATTTCGTTTACTTTTTGATTAAATTTCGCCAAAATGTTGCTCGCACCTTGCTTTGCTTGCAGTGACAGTTTTGGTAGTGACTTTTGCTTGTCACCCGACGATATGTCCACTTGTCCAGTGATACTCATCCTTAATGTGAGTTCACGCATTAAAATTGATACGAGTCATGTTTAACATAAATTGTGTTTGTGTTTTTAACATAAATATTTAGCGATATGTAGTGGAATTTCCCCTATTTCAAAGTTTTGTAAAGTGATGCGATGCATGTATAAAAAACCGGCCAAGTGCGAGTCGGACTCACGCACGAAGGGTTCCGTACCATTATCAATAAAAATATTTATTTTATTTTGTTTTTAGTATTTGTTGTTATAGCGGCAACAGAAATTGTACATCATCTGTGAAAATTTCAACTGGAACTATCACGGTATATCAGTGAGATACATCCTGGTGACAGACAGACGTTTTACTCTTTGAGTACGGAACCCTAAAAAAATAGTACGGCGTAAACGGGAAACCAAGAGAAGTTACAGAAAGTGTACCTATTATAGATTACTTTTATTCAGAGATAAAGTCGCGACCAAAAGATAGGAGTAGCCAGTACTTTTCCCCTATAATCCCAAATGTTCCAATGTTTAATGTGTACTTGATGATCGACATTTCGAACAGGCCGTTTAAAAATAACGTCCAGCCTCATTTCCGTCGCAATGCTGCCACGCTTCGAGACAAAATGAGTGTTGCCACATTAATCCTATTTAGACAATAATAGGGTATGAAGCGGCGAGTTCCGGTTCCAATGGCCGTGATGGCGCGTAATGTTATTTTTTAAATCCACTTTGAGTAGGGTCGAAGTCTATTATGCCATGACAGATATGGGTTGTGATTTTGCGAGCTTCGATGTATGGAGAAATAATGTTAATACGTTTTGTGTTACGTGAATTTTATTTTGAGTACACAGCGTTTTATTGACTGTAAAAGGTACGTTACCTATTTATGTTGTTATAAATAGGTCACAATGCTCTAAGAAAAATGTAAAGTGCATCCAAAACCTATAAGAGAAAGTGAGAAGATTAAGTTGAGGGTTAAGTAGTGTACCTTGCGGTTTGCGGTACACCTCTGTTTAAAGATGACTGAAAACCGATTTAAGCGAAATGAATAACATATGACTATCAAAATCAAACAAATAACCGAATCGCAAAACGTACCTTTGTTTTTTTTTACCAATAACAACTACTACAACCACAAACCGTTTGGGAATTGTTAATTTAAATAATCCCACGCAAAACCCAGCACTCAAAGTTTTAAAAAGTAACAAAACACGTTGAATTTTGATAGAAAACACCCCGAACAAGCTATAATCCTCCAATTTAGTGAGCAAACAGCGCTGTTTACTTGCCACGGGGGTGTGTCGAGAATTTCCCGGGTTTTCTTTCGCCGGAACGACTTAATAGGAAGATAGGTTATTCGAAGCTATCGGTAGTGTTAAACCGGAACTAAAACAGTTTAATCAAATCCACGGTAGGTACTTTTGATTGCAAAAGTAAATACGTTATTTACTGCAAGACAATATATCGTCATTGTTCTACCTGTGTCCTTATTCCTTTTAGATCCCATCATAAGACCATTCCTATACTAGCAAAAACTATTCAACAAAATCTGTCAACGTGGTTAAAAAATGTCATATAACCACAATAGTAGAATCCTGTTTTAACATTTTGTTTTTCATTTTGGTCGCTTATCATGGTTAAATTGTATTCTAATGTTTTGCCTACAGCAATAATACTGTAAAGGGTTGTTTTTGCTCAAACATCAACATTACAGTAAGAGTGCGACATAAATCTACCCTAACCCTTCAAATGCCGACATAGTTGTCTTAAACAAAACGTCCTGCAGTTACGACCCGAGCCGCAATTAACACTAGCTCTTCCAGCTGATTGGTCGAATTGACCCCGTGCTGGAACATACGGCTGCGAAGTTTGGACAATGGTCATTATTAGGTTCATCCATTATGTCTTAAAGTCTGTATTAAGATACAAATTGAAATGCAGACGACGTGTCGCGGCGACACGATTGGTTTGTATGTATTGAAACTAAACCTTCACAAGACTCTGGAAATACATACAATCCAGTTTTTAGGGTTCCGTACTCAAAGAGTAAAACGGGACCCTATTACTAAGACTCCGCTGTCCGTCCGTCCGTCCGTCTGTCTGTCACCAGGCTGTACGAGTATCTCACTGATACCGTGATAGTTCCAGTTGAAATTTTCACAGATGATGTATTTCTGAATAAAAACAGAATAAAATAAATATTTTTATTAATAATGGTACGGAACCCTTCGTGCGCATGTCCGACTCGCACTTGCCCGGTTTTGGTATTTATTTTTTTATACTACGACGGTGGCAAACAAGCTTACGGCCTGCCTGGTGTTAAGCTGTTACCGTCGCATATGGACACTTGTGACTCCAGAAGAATCACAAGCGCATTGCCGACCCTTTATTCACTTGAGGATTCGCTGTGTTGGCAGGTCCCTCACTCCCAAACTAACGCACTCTCGGGAGCTCTGGCGACCTTACTCACCACCAGGAACACAACACCACATACTTCATACCTTCATAGCATGCAATAATATAGCAACACTACAAAGCAGTGGTGATATTATGGCTGCGGTCTTCTGTAAGGTGGAGGTACTTCCCCAGTTGGGCTGCTCCACATACGAGCGAGATGACATTCCGCTGTGCCCTGCCTCTCTTAAGTACTCTCTCAGTTCCGATATTCCGAGTGTACCAATTCCGTAATTGTAATATCGGAAAAAAATCTCGAGATTCCGGAATTCATGCCCTAGTTGCAGGCTTTATGCGGATTAAGAGTCCAACCAAAAATTTAATGTCCACAGATGAGACTCGAATCTCAATCTCTGTATGACCCAGCTAGCTCACGTTCCATCTAAAGTGTCTGCTAGACGTTCGCCAACACGCCCCTCCGACCGAGTGACCTTGGTCGGCACCGACCGCTGTAGTATGAATTTTTGCTGCAAACAATTGTCTATACACGGTCGGTGCGGACCAAGGTCGCTCGGTCGGAGGGGCGTGTTGGCGACCGTCTAGCAGACACTTAAGGCCTCCACACACCGGTCGCGGAAGCGGGTCGGCCCGACCCGCGCCCGCGACCGGTGTGTGGATGCCTTTAACGTAGGAAATCATGTTGAGAGTAAACACGCTCTGCAAAAGTAAATCTACGAATTCTCTGTTTAATTTCAGTATTACGTAACGTTCTCCACAAGAATTATGTTGCTTTCCTCCGTCACACGATTTGTCGGATTACATACTGTCTCGTAAACCATGTCTCATTGTCCGACATATGTCGACACGCCTTTTCTTTGTCAAGTTGTTGTTATGTAACATACAGGCGTAAATCTTATTCATGATATCATGATTTGGCGTGACTATCTATCACGGTTTTTCGAAGTTAAGTACATAAGTGGTGGCGGTACTTTAAGTACATAGTTATAATGTACAGTCGCTATCACATACATCGGAGCAAACAAGCACGTCACAAACTTCGGAACACATCTCTATTTTTAAGGCATTAGGGTGCATGTGCCGATATTTTTGAACACCTATAGGTCCTATAGTGTACCGATGTATGTGATGGCGACTGTACCATCCTTAGTACTTCGTGCCCATGTTGCACTGCTAACGAATAAATTGTATGAA
This sequence comes from Epinotia brunnichana, assembly GCA_963854355.1. Classification (NCBI taxonomy): domain Eukaryota; kingdom Metazoa; phylum Arthropoda; class Insecta; order Lepidoptera; family Tortricidae; genus Epinotia; species Epinotia brunnichana. The sequence goes on from OY977959.1 coordinate 10,673,122, forward strand.
ATTAAGAAAATTTTATGAGGAAGGTTAGGTGAGGTGGAAAAATTACAAACCGAACTTTGGAACACATTTACCAAATTAAATTACCAGTGTCAGAAAAACCAGCAAAAAGAACAAAACAGCTGCTTCCATCATGGTTTCGTTGACTCATATTGTAAATACTATAGGCTGAAAAAAGATGAGTCTAGTTACTCAAAGAGGCAATTTGCCAGTAGGTGATTAGTGATTACGAACAGAAGATGATGACTAATATTAAGAATAGCTGCCCGCTCGGCGCCGCCTGCGCAGCACAAAGAACGCAGGCAGAGGCCAGGAATACAACCTGAACGTCTATTGGTTAAGATTATAAAATGTGACCGACAATTTATAATACTGCCATTGAGATTGGAGTCTTCTAACTTGGATGGTAGAGTTGCTTTTTGAACGGACTCATCATCATCATATCAGCCGAAAGACGTCCACTGCTGGACATAGGCCTCCTCCAAAGAGTTCCAAAGTGACCGGTCCTGCGCCACCCGCATCCAGCGGACTCCCGCGACCTTTACCAGGTCATCAGTCCACCTTGTGGAAATTTGAATGGACTACTTTGATGCAATTCGGCCAACTCAAATAATCTCAAGTATCTATAAGTATACAGATGAAAGAATATATGAGATCGGATGAGTAGGTATTTCCAGAAATTAACCTCTTCATACAAAATTTACAAACGCTCAAAGCTACAATAGTAGTTTATGTGACTGTAGATAATGAAGGGCATTAAACACGGGTGTTGGTTTATGAAACGAACGTCAGCGAGTTTCATAACAGGATCAAACGAGTGTTTTATTGCCTAATTATGTACAGTTACATACACAACTGATGACCGGGTAAAGGTCGCGGGACCAAGCTCACTCTAAAAGCCTATTGTTTCTACAAGACCATTCAAGCCTGGAGAGCTAACCCAGGACTGAAACATTCCAAGGCACTTATTAGAGCCTTTAGCAAAAAGGCGTCTTCTGACGCCATGGCGCTGAGTAGGAACCGTCTACGCATGCTGGTCAGGGTGCTTACTGGGCACTGCCGCCTAAATAAGCACATGCAAACGATAGGACTGTGTGACACAAGGCAGTGCAGATTCTGCTTTGAAGCAGAGGAGACGCCTACACACATCCTAACCGATTACCCTTGCCTCATGCGCAGTCGTAACTCCTTCCTGGGCAAACACATCATGTGCCCGGAGGAGATCAAATTTCTTGAGTTCAACAAAATCCTGCAATTCTTCGAGTTTGCAGGACTTGACCAAGAATTGTAGTAAGTGGCGATCACAATAGATCAGCGATGGTCGCAGTGATATAAGGGCTTTGACAGCCCGAAAGCCACTACCAGAAATAATAATAATAATAAAGGTCGCGGGAGTCCGCTGGATGCGGGTGGCGCAGGACCGGTCATTTTGGCACTCTTTGGGGGAGGCAGAGCAGAGGGGGTCCAGCAGTGGACGTGGACGTCTTTCGGCTGATATGATGATGATGACATACACTACTTTATCTACCCACATCTTATTAAATCCTCAATGATGTGTTCGGGAACCATTATAAATAATAACCGCCATTGCACCGCCATGGCCGACTAGATTTCAAATCATGACCAACTAGACTTCCAGAATAACATCGATTATCGATGTTATTATGATTTTTCATACATTATAATAACACTGGCACAGATAAAACGCTGATGTTACGTTACTGGTCGCAATAATGGTGCTCATTATATATGGTTTCCGAACACGTTCTAGAGGATTTATGATATGGGTGTAGATAAATTATCAAACTTTACCTCTTTATAACATTATAGTATAGTACAGAAGCATAGATCAGATTTCTCGTTCCCCATCCCTCGTATCCGTGTGTCCCCAAGTAATTCCAAATTGTAACGGATGAGGGACTCGTAAACTTTAAATCTAGTTACTATTTCATTAAACCGAATGCTTCCAACTACATTGGCTGTTAGTACATAATTGCTTTTCTTTTACAGGTATGCAGTGCCTTTTCGGATACACGGTTCTAGCGTTAAAGGACTTTGAAGCTTAGAGTGTAAGGTATGTTTTAGAGTGGAGAGGTTGGGAGTTTAATTAAAAGCAAGCAACTTAGAATAGTTGGAGTCTTTTGCGACGGTATTGTGTTGCGTGAAACGTGCCATTTGTCTGCTTCGTTCGTTTAAAGTGAAGCTTTGTTTAAATAAGGTTTCAGTATGGACCATTGTCGAGATTTTTAAGTGTTTTTAAATGTATCCCTTTTTAGTTAAATTAGTAGCTTAGTCAGGTGAGTAACGTTCGAACGGAGGGTCGTGGGTGCGAATCTTAACATGTATTTTATACAGTGGCCAACACGCTAGTGTCAATCCAGACTCAAAGATATCTAAACACTTTGCGTTTGAGTTTGACAATAGGACTTTGAGTCTAAATATTTATTTTTGTAAGCAAACATTTTGAAAGGAATCCTGGAAAGATCAATCGGATTAGAACAATATATTGTCTTAAATTACGTAAAAAAATGTTACCTGCTTTGAGCTGAAGTTTTAATTTGTCAAAACCACAGATGTTTGAATATAAGGAGATCGGACATGGCGGCCGATTTGTATAGAGTGAGCCTGTCGCAAGTACATTAACCCACACAACGCCCAAGTAATGAAAATGAAAAATGAAAATGAAAAAAGTTTATTTAGGTTATAAAAGTAAATTTACAGATAGCAAAGGTTGGAGCCTCCTATTAAGCAAGTAATTTTGCTTGTGTCAGGAGACACCGCTCTTCCAAAAAACAAGAAGTGGTACATAACCCATAATAAAGGTACTTAATATAATATAACATAATTTATATCTATTTATTTACTTAATTTAAAAGTAGGAATATATGTGTGTTGAACATATTTTAGCTATGTAATTGTATTTTAAATCTAAGAAAAATGTGTGTGTGTGTGTTTGTGGGTGTCGTGTGTGTGTACAGGTGTGTGTGTGTGTATGTGTGTATTATGTGTGCGTGTATATGTGTGTGTCTGTGTGTGTGTGTGTGTGTGTGTGTGTGTGTGTGTGTGTGTGTGTGTGTGTGTGTGTTAGTGTGTGTGTGCGTGTGTGTGTGTCCGTATAAGTACAAAATCATGTTGTGCAAGATAGAAGTGCTTCCGTTTCATTATAAGTTAAGTTTTTTTATCCAATCAACTAAAGTAAGCTTACAATTATAAGTTTGTAGCGGGTAAATGCTGATTTTTTTGTTTATACGATTATACAAACGGGCTGATTGAATGGCAAATTGCTTACCAGCATAAGTAGACTTGCAGTCTGGGACAGGAGCGACATTGTGCTTTCTTCTACGATTTTGGGTGTGCGGATAATACGTGAGGGTTTTATGTAGTCTTACTATAGAGTTAACAATGTACAGTTTCCGCATAGATAAAAGATCACAATCCTTGTAGAGCTTAGTGGTGGGATACAAGAATGGTTTCGAAAATGTAACTTTTAGTAAGCATCTTTGAGCTCTCTCGACTTCTAGGAATTTGGTCTTACTTGCGCCGCCCCAACTAGATATGCAGTAGGACATGATCGATTGTGCTAGAGTAGAGTACAGTGACTTTAGTAACTTTGTGGAGGCCACATTTCTGAGCACCTTGAAGACCCAGATCAGCTTCCTGATTCGCTTATTTAGATGTTCAATGTGATCATTCCATGCGAGTCTCTGGTCCAAAATTATGCCTAGATATTTAGTTGCAGGTACTTTGTCTATAGTTGTGCAATCACAATTTACAGAGTGTGCTTGATTGCAGGTATGTAATTTTAATTTGTGATTTTGTGAGGGCTGTGTGTTTTCGTACTTAGTGAAGCACATATAATTTGTTTTCGAGGCATTTAGTGTAAGCAGATTGCGTTTAAGCCATGAGGAGATTAAAGCAAGTCCTTTCTCTGCCTAAGCATAGACTGCTTCCCAAGTACGGCCATTGAAAACTACCACCGTATCGTCAGCGTAGGAAAACACACAACCATCGTGTCCAGTAAGGTTTGCAAGGTCATTTATATAAATTAAGAAGAGCGTAGGGCCCAGAACACTTCCCTGGGCGACACCAAACCCTACCTGCTGCTCATGACTGGTGAGATTACCGATCTTAACTTTTTGTGTTCGGTCATGTAGGTAATCAGAAAAAAGGTCTAGTGATTTGCCTCTAATACCCAAGCGCTCAAGTTTCCTTACAAGGATGGGGAGAGAGACGGTGTCAAAGGCCTTCCGCAGGTCCAGGAAGATGGCTAGGCATTTTTTTCCACCGTCTACTTTAGTTGTTATTTCATTGGTGAGAGCCAGCACAGCATCCTCTGTGGATCTACCCCGCCTAAACCCATATTGCGATTCTGAAAGGATGTTACATTTGTTTAGAAAGTGTAATAATCGTTGATTCATAAGTTTCTCTATTATCTTTCAAATTGCAGGTAGTACTGATATGGGTCGATAATTATTGACATCATCTCTCTCACCTCCCTTGTACACCGGGGTGACAATAGCTTGCTTGAGTTCGGACGGGAAGACTCCGTTAGAAAAGCATAGATTAGCCAATCTGGTTATGATTGGGACAACAACAGGCCTGGCAAGTTTCAAAAAGGTGGTGGGAATATTGTCCCAACCAGGTGCACTGTCACTTTTCAAAGTAATTGACAAGACAAAGCACGCACACATCTAAAACACACACTCTTGTATACCTACACGCTTATTTGACAATAAACGCGCATCATATCAGGCATTTTGGGAAAAAACGTAATATTCTCTGCGATCAGCACGCGTGCACAATATGGCAGTGTATGCCCATTGAGCATACAGCTGCGACACGGCCGCCGGCGGCTTGTCCTCTCTCTAGTATTCTATGCTCTGAGGTCAAAACGGATGTTATGGGACCCTCTTTGCCCGCGTTAGCACTGGCGTGTAAACAAACAAAAATATAAACTTATTCGCAGTTCATTAGCACGTATACAAAAATATCCAACACAAGTGAGCACAAAGCCGAAAAACTTGAACCCTGATTACGACCTAGTGTCACTAAACCTCATAACCGCCACGTTTTACTATTAACATCTGCCATTTTGGTTCTAAAGGCTCTATAATGTATCTATCAATGCGCAGGAGTTCACACGAGGCCCAAATTAAAAACGCATCAGAAACATATTACACTAACACCTTACCACCCGCACGGAACAATGAACTTTACACACGATAATCAACCTTAAAACTATCGGTATAAGATTACCTGTACTATAAATTTCATGTATGGAGCGTTCAAAATTGAGTCTTATTTCATATACGATAAGATTGGGTTTAGAGTGAGTGGCACCTGTACTATAAACGTGAAGTACGGTGTGTTTGAAATTGAGTTTTATTATTATCGCGTAAGGCGGATTTTTAAATGCATTGGGGTGTAGGAAGTGATCCCATACAATACAGGTTTTTAAAGAGCTATTCAAAACTGGTCGTGTTTTGTTTCAGTTTCGATTTTGGATACAAAGGACGTGGGCCTTTTTGGTCCGTTGTTGGAGTGCATTTATTAAAAATCAACCCTCTATGTTTATGAATAGGGTTGACCTTTATTTGATTAATACAATGTACACGCGCTTATTTTCTCTTAGTAGTGTGTGAAGGTGTTATTATTGGCTTGATAAGTTTCTTCAGAGATATGTATTTAAGTAATGTCAACCAAAAGCGTTAATCTGGGTCCAGACGGTGCAGACTTGCGCTGCGCAGACTGTTGCACGGACAAAAGTATGTGCGACTAGGGTTGCCATATGGAAGAATTAAATGTCCTGACAAAAATCCGGCCATCACCCTAAAAATCCTGACATTTCTTGTAACAGAGATTTGGCGTAGCTTGAACGACGCACCGGCGGCGCGCTGCGCTCTGCGGTGTACTGTATAGTGGATATACCTTTCTCTTTCCCTCAGCCCGACCCCGTAGCCCCCTCCCTGCGCACGCGTGACCTGCGCCCGCGCGCGAAGCGCGAATCACATAGTAGCTGCTCGCGTAGTTTAGTCGCCTCGTATGTTTCGCGTTGATTCATTCCTAAAAATCCGGACACTTGCCAAGTCCGGCCGCAATCCGGACAAAGGGTCAAAAATCCTGACATGTCCGGACAAATCCGGACGTATGGCAACCCTATGTGCGACTCACATCGTCCACACGATACGGACAAGACATGTTAGTTGTTCTTTAAACCTCGTGGTGTGCGGACGTTTGCAATGGCTCATGACTGATCTGATGATCTCATGTTATTTATTTTTTTCGTTACGGAATCTCGGTCTACGCTTGGTTCCACTTCTTTCCATTTTCTCACTAATATCTCATAAGCCTGGGTCTTCATATCTCTATTACTGTACTCTTTGGACTTAATTTTCGATACAGCTGGAAGGGACTTATATGGATCTATAAATTCAACTAAGAATTCTCTCGAATATTTTCTTAAATCGTTATTTTTTATAATAATAACAAAGCAAACTGTGAATTAATTAACCAAAGTTGTCGTAAGTTGACCCAAACAAGTCTGAACATGCGTCCACACAGTGCAGTAGTCGGCGCAAACACGCATGTCTGCGCCGACTTTTTGATGCCAGATACAAAAATGCACAGATGTCGTTACAGACTTGAGACTTCACGTCCACACGTCCCATTTGCACCGACTTAAATCTGTACCGACACGCTGCGCAGACTAAAGTCTGCACCGTCTAGACCCACCTTTAGTAATTTGGTATACTTAAAAGCTCGACAACTTAAGTGGCAGTGGGCGGGGCACATTGCACGTAGAACCGATGGTCGTTGGGGCGGAAAGGTTCTCGAGTGGCGACCACGTATCCACCTTTAGTAATTTGGTATACTTAAAAGCTCGACAACTTAAGTGGCAGTGGGCGGGGCACATTGCACGTAGAACCGATGGTCGTTGGGGCGGAAAGGTTCTCGAGTGGCGACCACGTATCGGAAGGCGCGGCGTGGGTAGGCCCAGGGTGGACCTGGTAAAGGTCGCGGGAGTCCGCTGGACGCGGGTGGCGCAGGACCGGTAACTCGGGCACTCTTTTAGGGGGAGGTCTATGTCCAGCAGTGGACGACTTTCGGCTGATATGATGATGATGATACTTAAAAGCTTCCCTAGTCTACGGTGACAAAATCAGCAGACCAGACACCTGTTTACCACTATCCGCTATCGTGTTATAAAAGTGCTCTAATCGGGACTCAAACCCGTTGCGCTTGGCAGGCCGTTCTGGCAATTACACAGTTCCCTGTTACCCTTACCATAATAAATCTATTCAGAACTCCATAATAAGGCGAAATTTTATATCAGCTCGACTAATTTGGTCACTTTTTATGATTATTGCATCGTTAATTTTAAATAGAACCTTGCACCGCATGTAATAACGTGGATTATACTTTGAACACTTTAGTTTTATAGGGCTGTAAAAGAATAAGGTGGAAAAAGTTTGACGTAACAATTTTGATTTTACAATACACGGGTGTTATTATGATTTCAATGTTGCAGTAACTTTAACTATTAAGGTTGTATTCAAGGTATTTTAATGATGTGACCTGGCAGTGATGTGCAATTTTTTTTATAGGGTATTATCCTCATGTTAATAGTACATTATGATACAAGTGTGCTATGTTGGTTATTACACTCGAGTCGGTTTTTAAGCCTGAGCCGAAGGCGAAGGCTTAATGGAGACGAGAAGTGTAATGACCAATGCTCACGTGTTTCATACGACGTTTTTCAACACATTTGCGAGGAAAAAAAAAAAAAAATGAAAATGTTAAAATATATGTAATGAAAAGGCACTAGTGCGATAATGTAATGGCATGGGTAATATTCTGCATTATTTTGCTAATATTTAAAAAGATATGTAATGGCATGGGTAATATTCTGCATTATCAGTGTAAATACGCTGTAATAAGACCTACTTTACGAGCAGGTGTGTTGAAAAATTGATTACGTAGTGTTGCTAAATGAATAAACCATCAAATTATTGTAATAAAGTATAAATTACAAAATGTAATTAAAATCATAAAAAAAAATATGCATTATTTTTTATTGTCCGAGAGTAAATTTAAATGTACCAATAGACTCCTTACGCTTTTATACAGAAACAAAGCTGTATGACAACTATGGACCTAAACGCAGTAAATATTTCACGCCCGAAACAGCAATTTACTTCCATATAACGATTAGTACCAATATTACACTGTGACGTCACATCAACATCATTCAATCAACAATCAGCAATTAGTAAGTATGAAGCGTTTCGCCTGCCGCCATCCAGCCAGGGAACGTCTTTAACTTAAATTTTTGGGTATTTATGTTATTTAATTGTAGCTGCCCCTATACAAACATTTATTACTCTCCAAAAACTGGTTCGAATGGCATCGTAAAAAATTAGGAAACAAGCCCATTGTTGGCGTAGCGTGGTGGTGGTGTACATTTTATCGCTTATCGCTGTCGATAAGACATCCGTCACGTTCTGACAATATGCGTACATACATACAATATGCGAGTGCGAGAGTGACGGATGTCTTATTCACAACGATAAGAGATATATAAGTTTTTGACAAATTAAACATTTTCGGTACAAGCTTTTATTACCGTACTTTTCTGTATACCGTCATTAACTTGATTCTAACGAGCCCAAATTCAACGGGGTTACGTCGGTTAATTACTGAATTCCCATGGCCACCTTCTGTCTCCATCATCAGATCAGCTCGATGGTACCATAATATCAAATTGTCATCCAATCTATACTTATAACCAAAATTTCAGCTCAATCAGTTGAAGTTAACTGGTTCAAAAAGATCTGTCCCACACTAACAAACTAATAACAAACAAACGAGGTCAAGTTAAATAAAAATGGAAACCATCTTAGGCCCGCTAATCAACATGTGTCAACGATTAGGCATTCAGGTGTCAAACAGTGGAAGCGCGTTGCTGACCCTACATTGAAATGAGAATTTAAGACAAAGGTCCCTCACTTTCAACACAGTACGAGTATGCACGGGACGTTACTCGCTACGCTACCAGCACAACCTAATCCATACTTCCATGTAAGTACTAATTTATAGATAATACAAAAAAAAATTACATGTCAAAATATTACAATAAATAAATGAATATTTGCGGACAATCTTACACATATCAACCTAGTCCCAAACTAAGTAAAGTTTGTACTATGGGTACTAGACGACGATATAGATACTTAAATAGAGAAATAAATACTTAAATACATAGAAAACATCCATGACTCCGGAACAAATATTCGTGCTCATCACACAAATAAATGCCCTTACCGGGATTCGAACCCAGGACCTCTTGCTTCGTAGGCAGTGTCACTACCAACTAGGCTAAAGCGGTCGTCAATTATTCAATTATCTTATTTCATTCAATTTACCCCTCCACTACAAACCCTACCTACAAATATTATAAATGCGAAAGTGTGTCTGTCTTTCTTTCTGTCTGTCTGTCTGTCTGCCTACTCGTAAAACTATGTCGGTATAGAGATAGTTTGAATCCCCGGGAAGAACAGAATAGTTTTCACTCCGGAAATCATACCCTATGGGGGTGAAAATTTGTATGGAGCTACGATATAAACAATTTCCACGCGGACGACTCCGGGTAAAAGATATTAATAATCACTACATAGTATAAAACAAAGTCGCTTCCCGCTGTCTGTCTGTCTGTCCCTATGTATGCTTAGATCTTTAAAACTACGCAACGGATTTTGATGCGGTTTTTTTAATAGATAGAGTGATTCAAGAGGAAGGTTTATATGTATAATACGTGCATGTATTATACATATAAACTTATATAAACCCGTGCGAAGCCGGGGCGGGTCGCTAGTAAGTTTATATAAAAGCAAAAATTGACAAAATACATCACCTCACACAATCTGCTTTACAAACTAACTGTCATAATGAAAATAACCTGGATAAATTCGGAACACGTCACCGGCATTACGATTTAAGGCGCCGTAAGATCTTGTCAAGTGGGTCGTATATATTCAGGGGCGCAGCCGGGGATGGGGCAAATTGGATCTAGGACCTAGGTACAAACGCGAACACAGTTAACTGACCATCCTGTATTCATATTGAACCTTATTACAATGGACATAAAGTGCACGGATTGTCAGTTAACTGTGTTGGCGATGGACGATGGTACGTGATGGTACGGTCAGCGCGAAAAATTTGTATGCGATTCTGAATCTTACTGGTTCGTCATAAGTTCGAAAGTGCATAGATCTAATTGCCTGAGTATATCTAATGGGAACATTTCACTTAAAATTGGGTTGTGTTAGGCGTAAATTCAATGGTTTCATGTAACTTTTATTTCATTTACTTTCATGCTATTTCGTGTATCTGAAAGAAAGGGTTCTTAATTAGTCTGGGCACAGGCCAGGGGAAATTACCCAATCAAATTGTGCAAAAAAAAACTATACAAAAAATAATTCTTTTGGATCTGATGACTGATAACTACGCTTTATGTATGTATTGAATATGTACTTAGTATTATATCTATTTGTACGTTTTTTTTGTGTATGTCTTTAACCTAGGGTATAATACATTTGTTTTTTTTTTTCTTTATGTTTGTTCTTAATTAATATAAATTATCATACTTTTGTCTTTACCTTTTATAAATCTCTGTTTAGCCCAGTGATTCCCAAAGTGGTCCAGGTGGACCCCCAGGGGTCCACGGGAGACTTGCTGGGGGTCTACGTAGGCGTGAACAAAAAATGGGGGTCCATAAAATGTTAATGGGGGTCCACGAAAATTTATCTGGTTTTGATAGTAAAGAGCAAAAATGTAAGCATAGTTTTTAAAAGGGCCTACTACCTACCTACATTGTTTTTAGTACCTAACTAAGCAGATTATATTTTAATAAGGCAAGCGACTGTTACTTGTTCAAACTTGCGTATTCGATATTACGTAGGTACAATTTCGTGTACAGACTTGCAAAGCGCTATCCGCCCGACAATGCTTAATGCTTGTTCAGACATGAATTTGATCACCACTATAAATACTTGATGCCAAAGGCAAACTCATTCATTTGTTTCCGGAATTACGAAAAGAAGGTGTGAGAAAATTTATATCAGTGTTTGCTAGTGCCGGAGAAAAGTAAGTACCTACCTTTTTTTTGTTTTATAGTACTTAAGTATTTTGTTTACGTGTACCAGTCGGTTGATCACAACTGTTTGTATTCACGGCGCAAACGGTGAGGGCAACGCACTCTAAACCGAATAGGTAGGTATCACTAACACTGCGACGGTCGGAAGAGATTAATTCCAATCTTTCCTTCATACTTAAACAGGCTTAGGACTGTCTGACACAATTTTCCGATGTAAAACATTAGTGGTAGATACGTATTTAACAAAGTAAGGGATTTCAGGCGTATTTAAAAGATTGGAATCAACCATTTGTAAATAATCCAGATTATCACTATCACTTATCACCACAGCTATCACTCATCGTCACACGCGATCGGACACTTGCCAATAACAAAGCAGCACTTGTGCATAATGTGCATTAGCCGAAAACCAAAATGTGACTGAGGTCACTGAGGCGGCATTTCACAAAGGGAAGCGCGAGCGCCTTAGAATAGGGATTACGCGCGGGGTTGAAAGGTGCCGCTCGCACGTTATTGGACGGTAGTCCACGTGGACTTATTTTTATTGGATATTGATTAGCAGGCTCGATTGCTAGGTACTATCACCTATTGACTGAAACTAAACAAGTGATTCAAATTAAAATTGTTATTTATTAAATACGTTATTTTATGAAAAAAGAGTTAAAATTTAATAAATAGGTATACCTTTCAATTTCTTATAATGGATACATTAAATGGGCTTTTGGTGTAAGACGGTTAAAAAAACACCTTGTAGATAGGTAACTTCGTAACTTACAGATATTTTAATTGTCCTCTTTTGATTTGAAGACAAAGAGCACGTTTTATTCAATTGTTTTTTCACGACAGAAGCACTGCCTTTCTAAAAAGGCCGAATAAGCAATATTGCAGAGCAATTAATTTTGTAATTTTTCTTGCAAATGACTACTAATTTTATAAAACAGTAATTTCACAATCATTTTAAATTGATTTTGAAGTAACTATTTTATCAAAACTATTTCTTTTTGGAAAGAGCAGGGCTTGAGCTTCGATGCCAGTTTGTCACGTTTTAACAATGAAGCCGCAGACAAAAAATACGCAAATACACGGAGCGCGTGAACTCATTGATTTGATGAAATGTTAGTTATCGCTTTTATGGACAATTTTGGGATTTCGACTTTTATTTTTTTCTACACAAATATGATCAGTATTTGATACTGAGTACACCAATTTTTATTTGTACTATTAAAAATTTGTGGTAAATTAGGTACTTTAAAATTGATACCGTTTTGTGAAAACGTCTGTATTTGTCTTAGCGGTTTATTAGTTGGTCCCTTTACAAGCCGTAATTCTATTACCGCGTGGTGACAAAGGCTGCGGTGTGATACCTATATTCAGAAAAAAACTTGGTTACTAAAACATTTTTTTTTACAGGTAAGGTAACTGACACGAAACATGGCTACAGCAAAGAAAAAATGTCGACAATATAGTGTCGATTATTTGAAATATGGTTTTGTTCCATCAGAGGCAGACAAACAATTGCCCATGTGCCTATTATGCAACAAAGTTTTGAGCAATGACTCTATGAAACCATCAAAGCTCGAAGATCATCTAAAAAGGTGTCATACTGATAAAATAGGTAAAGATTTGAAATATTTTCAAACATTGAAGGAAAAATATGAAAAGAGACCCACCATGCACAGTATGTTCGCTTCAACATCTCAAAGTAACGATGATGGCTTGCGGGCATCTTACAATATCTCATTACTAATAGCAAAATCTGGAAAACCGCACACTATCGGAGAACAATTAATTTTACCCGCTGTTGAAGAGGTTTTAAAAACTGTTTTGCACAAATCTCCATTTGACGTACTAAAAAGAATTCCATTAAGTAACAATACTGTTCAAAGACGCATTGATGAAATGAGCTCTGATACCGAAAGTTTTTTGTGCAATCATCTGCAAAAAACTCATTTTTCTATACAACTGGACGAGTCAACGTTACCCGGTAATGAAGCATTATTATTAGCATATGTTCGATTTATTATGGAGGAAGAAATTCACGAAGAATTGCTATTTGCCAGAACTTTGGAGACTGACACTAAAGGCGAATCAATATTTAATGTCCTGAGTAATTTTTTTACGGAAAAATCGATTCCATTTACAAACATTATTTCAGCGGCAACAGACGGAGCTCCTGCAATGGTCGGTCGATATCGTGGGTTTATAAGTCATCTCAAAAGAATTATACCAGGACTTACAGCTATTCATTGCGTAATCCACCGACAACATCTTGTGGCAAAACATTTAAGTGACAGGTTGAACCAATCTCTTCATTTTGTAATAAAAGCTGTCAACAAAATCAGAAGCAATGCATTGAATACGCGTTTATTTGCTCAATTGTGCGACGAAAATGATGAAGACTTCAAACGACTGCTCTTACATACTGAAGTACGCTGGTTGTCAAAAGGTGCATGTTTAACGAGATTTTACTCTGTTTTCGATTCCGTATTAGAGTTCCTAGAAAGTAGAGATCCAGATTTAAAAGAAAACTTGATCAAATTTAAAGCAGACATTGCGTATTTGACAGATTTGTTTAAAAAATTTAATCATATTAACTTGCAGTTACAAGGGGACAGCCTGAATTTAATTAAAACAAAGGGGATAATTTCGGCTTTTCTTGGGAAATTGAAATTTATGAAGCAAAACATTAGTCGGCGTGAATTCTCTCAATTTCCAAACTTGTCGCAGGTAGAATGTATTGATGAGGATAACCATACCTACAGTCAACATTTAAGTGCCCTGCATGATGGCTTTGAAACCAGGTTTGAAGATATGCTGACGATGGATATACCACCATGGATCATAAATCCATTTGATGAAACGGAAGTGGCTAATGTTGTATTACAAGAGGAGCTGCTCGAGCTAAGCACCAATGAGGAGCTGAAGGTGAAATTTAGAAAAGGCTACCAAACATTTTGGCTGCAAGCAGAAATACCCGAAAAATATCCTGGACTGTGGGAAATCGCAAGGAAATTTTTAATAGCTTTTCCCTCGTCATACCTTGTCGAAAGGAGTTTTAGTGCAGTTACAAACCTCTTAACAAAAAAAAGGAGCAAATTAAACATCACAGAACGGGGGGATTTGCGGTTATTGCTCACAAAAATAAAGCCAAACATTGATCGTTTGCTGACACTCCATCAAATACATCCTTCCCATTAATTAAAATTATGACCTGAACCTAGGTATATTAGTATATTACCTTATTATTTTTTTCTTGTAATTATATTCTTTTAATAAATAAAGTGTTATAAAATGTACCATTTTTCGTTTTTATTTTACCTATCGGAATAAAGGGACAGAACTCAGAAGCGACACAATTTTTATTTTTTGGTGACTTTAAGAATGTGGTAGAAATGTAGCAGCAGAGGGTCCACCGAAACCAGTAAAATTTTGGAAGGGGTCCACGAGAAAAATAAGTTTGGGAACTACTGGTTTAGCCCAATGGTTAGCTGGTAGTAACTTCATTTGGCTTTAAGCCCTCCATTTCTTCTGTATTTTCTGCAATAAAGACAAATTAAATAAGTACTCTTCTATGATAGATAAATTACTCTTCTATATCTATCCTAATAATAATGTCTATAGAATGTATGTTTGTAGCTTCGTATGTACTCTACATTGTCCAAAACGACTCATTGAATCTGATAAAAAAAATCTTTGTCCAGTAATGGATCTCCGGAATGGATATATTTTATATCGTGAGCGGTGGAGGAAGGTATACTAAAAACAAGTTTCTGTCAAAAATTTCATTTTTGGTACAAGCTTTTATTGCCGACTGTACTTTTCTGCATACCATCATCAACTACTCATTGAGTTGATTCTAACGAGACAAACTCGATGGGGTTGTGTCGTTTTATTGCGGAGTTCCTATGGCCACCTTCCAGCTCCAGCATCAGATCAGCTCCATGTCAACATAATATTGCATTGTCATGCGATATACATATGCATGCAAAATTTCAGCTCAATCGGAAACCGGGAAGTGGGTTAAATTTAATTTGCAAGATTTGATTACAGACAGACAGACCGACAGAAATTATTATTATTAGCTTGTAAATTATTTGAGTTGACCGAGTGGCATCACTGTAATCCGTTGAAAAAGCGACTATACCGTCCAAGCTATTAGATTCAGATTACAATGACAGTTTTACAAAAAGTCTGGTAACCTTATATGATTTCAACTTCATCTTCATTTTTAATGCAACTGCAACTCAAAGGTCTCGAAAACACAAATTGAATAAGTTTAAAGTACTACATGATACCCATTATATATGCTTGCGTAAAAGTTTCCCGCACTTAATGTATCTTGGTGTCCATGAATTTTTAATTTATCTACCTGAATTTGCATAATATATAGACTGTCAATATATATGACATATCGGACACATGGAGAGTGGTGGAGTATCGTAAAAGCGTGGTCACATTAACATAAGGCCAAATACCTACTTGTGTTATTAAGAGATATATTATGGCGCTTGCTAATTGTATTTTTAAGGGGAAGCTTGCTGTAGTTTTGTTACTAAATAAGTTGTGTTGTTGTTGATGGTGTCTGAGTTTCTGGTCCACAGGAGGATGATGGAATGATGTTTTTTTTTTGGTTAATACTACAAATATATATTGGGATACTTACAAATGATTGGGCATGTTAAATGCATCATTAGGAAAAAATATTTGGCATGTTATTAAATGCATGATATAAAAAGACAGTAAATTTATTAAATTTTGCGAGCTACTTTAATATCATGCATGTTCATATTATTCGTATCTCTTAGAAAAATACACATTTTATATGTGTACTGAATTAAATAAACGTTTTATGTTGCCTTTGATTAAAATCAATAAAAAAAAAAACGAAGAAGTGAAGTGTCTAGAAAAGCCATTCGGAATCTGTATTTTCAATTATTTGTATTGAAAAATTACAGTTGAGTTGTCCTAACCCTCGTTCGAACAGTAACGCAATTACCCCTCAGCTGTACACCGTCACCGAGCTTTTCAAACATTCGCCCGTGTGCCAACCGGCAAAGGATGACACCCGTCAAAATCGCGTAGGAGAACAGCGGCCAACTAGCGATCTGAGCCTATTTAGCGCCCTCCAGATGGGCCATGGCTCCTTGTGGCCGTATGGCAGTTGTTCCGAAGCTAGCACGTGGACGTCGGGCGGAGGGCATCGAGTCCGCCACAACAGGCAGCGAGCATCTGAGGGGTTGCTTTGCAGGGGGCTAGTGTACCGCATGAAACTCCTGCGGCTCTTGAGACGGGCAGATGGCGGGTTATGACCGTACAGTGGGTGGCGCTGGTCACTCTCGTTTTCCCTTTTCCACGGCGCTTGCCACCTCTCTACGTATTTCAGGAGGCGGAGGGCCTAAAGTAGTAATATTAACCCAGCTGGTATTTGACTAAAGTTAAACATAAATAAACATCATAATATTCTAAAACCAGCTGTTTACACACTGATAAGCCACTTTGATCGCATTGTCAACAGATATATTTTCGCCATTAAAACGGGTTTTATAATAAACTTCGTTTTAAGTGGTAGTGTGGACGTTGAGTAATACGCTTTTAGCCAGATAAGAGCACAAATGGTAATTCTGGGTTCATGTTTGTGGAATTTATTCATCGACTTTTTAGGGTTTTCGTCAGGTTTGGTAATTCGTGACCATTAGGCGGTTATCGATTTCGTACCATATATATTTTTTGCATGTATATTTTTGGCTATCTGTTTTTAAATATATTCATAGTATGAACAAATAAACTATTTACTGAATCTTTAATGGCTTTTTCACACGACTGCCCAAAGAAAAGGAGTGTAAGGTTTTCAGGGTCCATGTAATACTAAAAATTGTACCGAACCCGAATTTTGACGGGAATAAATGTTTATAAATACAGAGATATCGATTCGGGAAAAATATCAATAGAAATGCATTTGTCTGAAATGAACGAAAATCTATCTACTCTAACTATCATAACAATCAAAAAATGTAAATCAAAGCCTGTATGTTTAATATACCTCAAATTGTAACCATACATTATCTTTTAGTACTATGAACCGACCGATATTGTAAGAGAATTGTAAGTTAGTTTTAACGACCAAAGCATAATTAATTTTTGAAAATGTATCGAGCAGCAATGTATTACTTACACTCATTTGACACATGGAAGAAGCGGGTTACTTGTGACAGTTGTGACGTCACATTAGTAAGACAATGTAGTGATACATTGCGTGCTGAATTATTTTATAAGGAAAAAAAAACTTGTAATATCGGTTCATAGCCCTAACACCTACCTCTGGTTACAATTTGAGGTAATATTAAAATTACACGCTGTATGAACGAATTACCTGTTACAGAAATACATGAGAAATATTTTCTACGCGTGTTTGACTATAACATTAAAGTGTTGAACTCAGGTTGAATAACAATTATTATATTTTTTCGAATACAGCAAAGAACCTTTTTCTTGTCACACTATATAAAAGGTACCGATGCAGTAAAAAACCGGAAACACAAGACTTAAAACTAATTACACACACGCAACGCCACGGGAAGCAACTAGTTATTCTACAGAACCCTGTCATTTAATATGATACCATATACAGACAAAAACGTATTTTTAACCTGAGCTATTCGCAAACCCAACCTACAGCTGCCTTAGAAGCATCCAGTTTAAATCGGAGCTCCGAACACGTTTAGTTGTTACCAGGATGGATCACCAATTGAAACTGGTTTGTAATGGGAAGGTGCTTCAAGAGAGTTCATGAACATCGCTGGTCCCCCGACCTGTTTGGAAGGTGGTAAATATTTTTTGCCATATAAAGCCGATATAAATGTCATTTTGATAAGGCTGACTTGTAATAGTAAGTTAAAAGCGAGTGGGTTGGTGCTTTAGATATGGGTTTCGATATTTACAATGTTTTATTTAGCTTGGTTTGTCGCTTGCGAGATGGTTTTTATGTAATGTATGCATGATTAATTTGGCCTGTATTTATTCATATGTACCTAAACTGTTAATTAATATTATATTATTGAAGTGTTGTCTATAGGAAAACGTTTATTTATTGTTCCTGATTTTGCACGCCGCAGATTTCATCAAACACCAAAATAGTGATGTCATTAAAACCTACAGGATAAATTGTCAGTAAAGCAACTCTACCGTCCAAGGTTTATAAACAAACGGTCATAATAAATATTCGTCCATTACACCTAGTTTAGCTAAAACGCCGTTAAAACTCGTATGTAATTATCAAGTCAAGTTAGGGTTTGCTAAGTTTCATTAATAAGGGGAATAAAATGTTAGGGCATGGGTCTAGGCATACTGACTACGGACATGGTGTAACGTATACAAGCTTGTATTACTTACTACAGCGCAATATCATTGCAGTATAATTAGGAACGGGCTGTACGGACGCTTCACTATCAATTTCAAGCATCTATTTATCAATACTCTATATAGTTCATTAGTTGCACAGGTGTAAATTCATCCGATTATAATTAATAAAACTCACTGTAAACTAATTTCGCGTTCGATATCGTAAATCCATCCTCTAATTTTATGCACGGATGAACTTCATAATGTATGGCGAACAATTTAAATATTGCGTGGGAATTAATTTTGCACATACCCGGCAAGTTTAAGGCGCGTGAATTACGGGCCGTGCTGTGCTCGTAAACTTGTGTTGAACATGTCTAGATATACAACCTATGATATCGAGCATTGACTCCTTATTACATCGGGGAAAGACTGGGTTATGTGGTCTTTTTATCCACTTAAAACTCCACGGTGGATTTGCGCTCATGCGGAGGACTCTAGGATCTCATAGTGAACGCAATGGAGCCGCCTCGCGGCTCACCAGTGGTGAGTCACCACAGTTAGCTCGTCCTAGGCTGGCAGGTTGTCTGAAAGAGATCGCTCTAAAGCGATAAGATCGCCTGTTGTTACCATTACTTATTAAACCTACTCCTGTATCATGTTTTTCTTATGTTGTGGTGCAATAAAGAATATTACTACTACTACTAGGCAAAAAGATGTTTGTCGCCTTCCCTGGAGTTCTTAGCCGAGTGCCCCCGCCCCTACCTAGAATACTTCTTGACGTCATCCATCAGGCCGCCATCTTCGAATATTAGTATTAGTGCCAGCCACACACTAAGCAAATTGATGCCGACTTGCATCAATGTCAAGCTCAAACTTATACTAGAGGATGTATATACAATAAAATTTCAATGATTTTAAGATAATCTCGTAATAATAAACCCAATATACATATGGCATCCTAGTGTGGTCATCGGCCAGCAAATCCAATATACTGTCTCTCCAGAGAGCTCAAAACTACATCTTAAGGGTTTTGTCATCAGCGCCCTGGTACGCTCTCAACTCAGAATTCCACGAGTATTTGAAAATCTCAACCATACCCGAAGAAGCAAAACGCTACACAGCTAACTACAAGGGCCGACTAGCAACTCATCCAAACCCTCTATCACAGTGCTTCTAAAGCCAAACCCAATGAAGAGACTCAAGAGAGCCAATGTGCTGCCTGACAAGAGGAAGCTTGTGTTCCTGATGGTGTGTAAGGTTGCCAGAGTTGCTTAAAATGCAGCGGAATGTTATTCCAATCATATCTGGCGAGTACAACTGAGGAAGTTCCTTCACCTTACCTCCATCGGATCGCAGCCATGTTAACACTACCTGCACTGTAGCGTCCACTGTATCACTGTCTCTCTGCGTGTTCTCTGTAGGGAACTTCTCCCGCTTAGGTACAGAATACTGCAATCATAATAATCCCCCTACTTGTTCTGTAGACGTTGTGATCCTGGTAGTGAGTTAGGTTGCCAGAGCTTCCGAAGATGCACTCTGTTAAAAGTGAGGGACCAGCAGTTGTCTCACTGCTTGGTGTCAACGAAGCGAATCTTCAAATCAAAAACGCGCGGATGTGACTCCTATACATTTACTAATAGCGACTAAGCGTAACCAACTATATATAAATAATAAATAAATAAATAAATATTTGCGGACAATCTTACACAAATCAACCTAGTCCCAAACTAAGCAAAGCTTGTACTATGGGTACTAGACGACGATATAGATACTTATATAGAGAAATAAATACTTAAATACATAGAAAACATCCATGACTCAGGAACAAATATTCGTGCTCATCACACAAATAAATGCCCTTACCGGGATTCGAACCCAGGACCTCTTGCTTCGTAGGCAGGGTCACTACCAACTAGGCTAAAGCGGTCGTCAAATATGACTTGAATCTGATGTCTATACACCAACAGGTCTGAAATGTTATGCGATTCAATCTTTTTTTTAACCTCTATAAGTCTATATCTTCATACAATCTAAAATTTAGCTTTGCATCATCTACAAGTAAATCCCTTACGCATACCCACGTAAAAACTATTTATAAATATTTAGCAGCAACGCGCCATTTGTATTTTTGTCCCCGATCTAAGTCACGCAACCGGCCAAGCGTGAGTCGGTTCTGTTGTGAGGGTACGGTCAACGTTAAAGATTTATTATGTTAAAACTTGAACCTTGTTCCTTAGCATTAAGGTGCTAAATGCATACATATCTTTAACTTCGACTGTACTGTGTATGAGTAAACTTAAAAAATTGGTAATTAAATAAATAAATAAATAAAATAAATAAATATTACGGGACAATCTTACACAAATCAACCTAGGCCCACGGTAATTAAACGTGGATAAGTTAAAATTACACGCTCTTCTGTAAAATTTCTGGTGTATATTCATCCTTATGGTGGATTTCCCTTTTATCATTTGCGTTCGGAACCCAAATAAAGAATCTTGATAACCTGGAACACAATTTCAAATATTTTAATTCAAATTCCGAATCACGATAAACAAAAGACTGTTACAAATGTTTCAGTTCTCTTATCTTGACTTTTCGGCCAGTCCTTTTAACATGACGGTATAGTTTTTTTATGCTCACTTTATCAAAAGGTGAGAATCGATTCTAGAATATTCATTATCGTATATTTTAACGAGTCGATAAGGGCGTCGTAAATTGAAATTCAATTACCTTTAGGCCTTCTTGCCTTTTATTCTCAGTTCAAGTTATGACATGAAAAAAATTAAGTCTCGTTTTATGCCGCTTAAGACGCCGTAACAAATTGTGTTGATTGCTTTGCTAGTTTTCATTTAGATAATATTATTATTCAAAAGTATGTGATCGTAAACAATTCCATTTGAGTGCGAGCATTTATTTGACTTCACCGTTTTGTGGTTTTTGCATGGTTGATTTGTGTCTATTAAAATCGGGAAATTGTCATGTTCGGAAATTAATCTTATTACGCCCTCAAATTTCTAAATACAAGCGATGCGCAGTATAAAAAACAATGAATCATAGAAATACAACCTAACGAAAAAATGTGTCGAATCAAGTCTGTGTGACAATATATTTATATTTATTGCTTTAACAATCTTCCAATAAAGTTTTAAAAACACCTCAGAAAACTCTTTTTTCCTAAAAAACTTTATGAAGTGCATTAAAATCTGTTAGTCTAATCCAGTGATTCCCAAAGTGGTCCAGGTGGACCCCCAGGGGTCCACGGGAGACTTGCTGGGGGTCTACGTAGGCGTGAACAAAAAATGGGGGTCCATAAAATGTTAATGGGGGTCCACGAAAATTTATCTGGTTTTGATAGTAAAGAGCAAAAATGTAAGCATAGTTTTTAAAAGGGCCTACTACCTACCTACATTGTTTTTAGTACCTAACTAAGCAGATTATATTTTAATAAGGCAAGCGACTGTTACTTGTTCAAACTTGCGTATTCGATATTACGTAGGTACAATTTCGTGTACAGACTTGCAAAGCGCTATCCGCCCGACAATGCTTAATGCTTGTTCAGACATGAATTTGATCACCACTATAAATACTTGATGCCAAAGGCAAACTCATTCATTTGTTTCCGGAATTACGAAAAGAAGGTGTGAGAAAATTTATATCAGTGTTTGCTAGTGCCGGAGAAAAGTAAGTACCTACCTTTTTTTTGTTTTATAGTACTTAAGTATTTTGTTTACGTGTACCAGTCGGTTGATCACAACTGTTTGTATTCACGGCGCAAACGGTGAGGGCAACGCACTCTAAACCGAATAGGTAGGTATCACTAACACTGCGACGGTCGGAAGAGATTAATTCCAATCTTTCCTTCATACTTAAACAGGCTTAGGACTGTCTGACACAATTTTCCGATGTAAAACATTAGTGGTAGATACGTATTTAACAAAGTAAGGGATTTCAGGCGTATTTAAAAGATTGGAATCAACCATTTGTAAATAATCCAGATTATCACTATCACTTATCACCACAGCTATCACTCATCGTCACACGCGATCGGACACTTGCCAATAACAAAGCAGCACTTGTGCATAATGTGCATTAGCCGAAAACCAAAATGTGACTGAGGTCACTGAGGCGGCATTTCACAAAGGGAAGCGCGAGCGCCTTAGAATAGGGATTACGCGCGGGGTTGAAAGGTGCCGCTCGCACGTTATTGGACGGTAGTCCACGTGGACTTATTTTTATTGGATATTGATTAGCAGGCTCGATTGCTAGGTACTATCACCTATTGACTGAAACTAAACAAGTGATTAAAATTAAAATTGTTATTTATTAAATACGTTATTTTATGAAAAAAGAGTTAAAATTTAATAAATAGGTATACCTTTCAATTTCTTATAATGGATACATTAAATGGGCTTTTGGTGTAAGACGGTTAAAAAAACACCTTGTAGATAGGTAACTTCGTAACTTACAGATATTTTAATTGTCCTCTTTTGATTTGAAGACAAAGAGCACGTTTTATTCAATTGTTTTTTCACGACAGAAGCACTGCCTTTCTAAAAAGGCCGAATAAGCAATATTGCAGAGCAATTAATTTTGTAATTTTTCTTGCAAATGACTACTAATTTTATAAAACAGTAATTTCACAATCATTTTAAATTGATTTTGAAGTAACTATTTTATCAAAACTATTTCTTTTTGGAAAGAGCAGGGCTTGAGCTTCGATGCCAGTTTGTCACGTTTTAACAATGAAGCCGCAGACAAAAAATACGCAAATACACGGAGCGCGTGAACTCATTGATTTGATGAAATGTTAGTTATCGCTTTTATGGACAATTTTGGGATTTCGACTTTTATTTTTTTCTACACAAATATGATCAGTATTTGATACTGAGTACACCAATTTTTATTTGTACTATTAAAAATTTGTGGTAAATTAGGTACTTTAAAATTGATACCGTTTTGTGAAAACGTCTGTATTTGTCTTAGCGGTTTATTAGTTGGTCCCTTTACAAGCCGTAATTCTATTACCGCGTGGTGACAAAGGCTGCGGTGTGATACCTATATTCAGAAAAAAACTTGGTTACTAAAACATTTTTTTTTACAGGTAAGGTAACTGACACGAAACATGGCTACAGCAAAGAAAAAATGTCGACAATATAGTGTCGATTATTTGAAATATGGTTTTGTTCCATCAGAGGCAGACAAACAATTGCCCATGTGCCTATTATGCAACAAAGTTTTGAGCAATGACTCTATGAAACCATCAAAGCTCGAAGATCATCTAAAAAGGTGTCATACTGATAAAATAGGTAAAGATTTGAAATATTTTCAAACATTGAAGGAAAAATATGAAAAGAGACCCACCATGCACAGTATGTTCGCTTCAACATCTCAAAGTAACGATGATGGCTTGCGGGCATCTTACAATATCTCATTACTAATAGCAAAATCTGGAAAACCGCACACTATCGGAGAACAATTAATTTTACCCGCTGTTGAAGAGGTTTTAAAAACTGTTTTGCACAAATCTCCATTTGACGTACTAAAAAGAATTCCATTAAGTAACAATACTGTTCAAAGACGCATTGATGAAATGAGCTCTGATACCGAAAGTTTTTTGTGCAATCATCTGCAAAAAACTCATTTTTCTATACAACTGGACGAGTCAACGTTACCCGGTAATGAAGCATTATTATTAGCATATGTTCGATTTATTATGGAGGAAGAAATTCACGAAGAATTGCTATTTGCCAGAACTTTGGAGACTGACACTAAAGGCGAATCAATATTTAATGTCCTGAGTAATTTTTTTACGGAAAAATCGATTCCATTTACAAACATTATTTCAGCGGCAACAGACGGAGCTCCTGCAATGGTCGGTCGATATCGTGGGTTTATAAGTCATCTCAAAAGAATTATACCAGGACTTACAGCTATTCATTGCGTAATCCACCGACAACATCTTGTGGCAAAACATTTAAGTGACAGGTTGAACCAATCTCTTCATTTTGTAATAAAAGCTGTCAACAAAATCAGAAGCAATGCATTGAATACGCGTTTATTTGCTCAATTGTGCGACGAAAATGATGAAGACTTCAAACGACTGCTCTTACATACTGAAGTACGCTGGTTGTCAAAAGGTGCATGTTTAACGAGATTTTACTCTGTTTTCGATTCCGTATTAGAGTTCCTAGAAAGTAGAGATCCAGATTTAAAAGAAAACTTGATCAAATTTAAAGCAGACATTGCGTATTTGACAGATTTGTTTAAAAAATTTAATCATATTAACTTGCAGTTACAAGGGGACAGCCTGAATTTAATTAAAACAAAGGGGATAATTTCGGCTTTTCTTGGGAAATTGAAATTTATGAAGCAAAACATTAGTCGGCGTGAATTCTCTCAATTTCCAAACTTGTCGCAGGTAGAATGTATTGATGAGGATAACCATACCTACAGTCAACATTTAAGTGCCCTGCATGATGGCTTTGAAACCAGGTTTGAAGATATGCTGACGATGGATATACCACCATGGATCATAAATCCATTTGATGAAACGGAAGTGGCTAATGTTGTATTACAAGAGGAGCTGCTCGAGCTAAGCACCAATGAGGAGCTGAAGGTGAAATTTAGAAAAGGCTACCAAACATTTTGGCTGCAAGCAGAAATACCCGAAAAATATCCTGGACTGTGGGAAATCGCAAGGAAATTTTTAATAGCTTTTCCCTCGTCATACCTTGTCGAAAGGAGTTTTAGTGCAGTTACAAACCTCTTAACAAAAAAAAGGAGCAAATTAAACATCACAGAACGGGGGGATTTGCGGTTATTGCTCACAAAAATAAAGCCAAACATTGATCGTTTGCTGACACTCCATCAAATACATCCTTCCCATTAATTAAAATTATGACCTGAACCTAGGTATATTAGTATATTACCTTATTATTTTTTTCTTGTAATTATATTCTTTTAATAAATAAAGTGTTATAAAATGTACCATTTTTCGTTTTTATTTTACCTATCGGAATAAAGGGACAGAACTCAGAAGCGACACAATTTTTATTTTTTGGTGACTTTAAGAATGTGGTAGAAATGTAGCAGCAGAGGGTCCACCGAAACCAGTAAAATTTTGGAAGGGGTCCACGAGAAAAATAAGTTTGGGAACTACTGGTTTAGCCCAATGGTTAGCTGGTAGTAACTTCATTTGGCTTTAAGCCCTCCATTTCTTCTGTATTTTCTGCAATAAAGACAAATTAAATAAGTACTCTTCTATGATAGATAAATTACTCTTCTATATCTATCCTAATAATAATGTCTATAGAATGTATGTTTGTAGCTTCGTATGTACTCTACATTGTCCAAAACGACTCATTGAATCTGATAAAAAAAATCTTTGTCCAGTAATGGATCTCCGGAATGGATATATTTTATATCGTGAGCGGTGGAGGAAGGTATACTAAAAACAAGTTTCTGTCAAAAATTTCATTTTTGGTACAAGCTTTTATTGCCGACTGTACTTTTCTGCATACCATCATCAACTACTCATTGAGTTGATTCTAACGAGACAAACTCGATGGGGTTGTGTCGTTTTATTGCGGAGTTCCTATGGCCACCTTCCAGCTCCAGCATCAGATCAGCTCCATGTCAACATAATATTGCATTGTCATGCGATATACATATGCATGCAAAATTTCAGCTCAATCGGAAACCGGGAAGTGGGTTAAATTTAATTTGCAAGATTTGATTACAGACAGACAGACCGACAGAAATTATTATTATTAGCTTGTAAATTATTTGAGTTGACCGAGTGGCATCACTGTAATCCGTTGAAAAAGCGACTATACCGTCCAAGCTATTAGATTCAGATTACAATGACAGTTTTACAAAAAGTCTGGTAACCTTATATGATTTCAACTTCATCTTCATTTTTAATGCAACTGCAACTCAAAGGTCTCGAAAACACAAATTGAATAAGTTTAAAGTACTACATGATACCCATTATATATGCTTGCGTAAAAGTTTCCCGCACTTAATGTATCTTGGTGTCCATGAATTTTGAATTTATCTACCTGAATTTGCATAATATATAGACTGTCAATATATATGACATATCGGACACATGGAGAGTGGTGGAGTATCGTAAAAGCGTGGTCACATTAACATAAGGCCAAATACCTACTTGTGTTATTAAGAGATATATTATGGCGCTTGCTAATTGTATTTTTAAGGGGAAGCTTGCTGTAGTTTTGTTACTAAATAAGTTGTGTTGTTGTTGATGGTGTCTGAGTTTCTGGTCCACAGGAGGATGATGGAATGATGTTTTTTTTTTGGTTAATACTACAAATATATATTGGGATACTTACAAATGATTGGGCATGTTAAATGCATCATTAGGAAAAAATATTTGGCATGTTATTAAATGCATGATATAAAAAGACAGTAAATTTATTAAATTTTGCGAGCTACTTTAATATCATGCATGTTCATATTATTCGTATCTCTTAGAAAAATACACATTTTATATGTGTACTGAATTAAATAAACGTTTTATGTTGCCTTTGATTAAAATCAATAAAAAAAAAAACGAAGAAGTGAAGTGTCTAGAAAAGCCATTCGGAATCTGTATTTTCAATTATTTGTATTGAAAAATTACAGTTGAGTTGTCCTAACCCTCGTTCGAACAGTAACGCAATTACCCCTCAGCTGTACACCGTCACCGAGCTTTTCAAACATTCGCCCGTGTGCCAACCGGCAAAGGATGACACCCGTCAAAATCGCGTAGGAGAACAGCGGCCAACTAGCGATCTGAGCCTATTTAGCGCCCTCCAGATGGGCCATGGCTCCTTGTGGCCGTATGGCAGTTGTTCCGAAGCTAGCACGTGGACGTCGGGCGGAGGGCATCGAGTCCGCCACAACAGGCAGCGAGCATCTGAGGGGTTGCTTTGCAGGGGGCTAGTGTACCGCATGAAACTCCTGCGGCTCTTGAGACGGGCAGATGGCGGGTTATGACCGTACAGTGGGTGGCGCTGGTCACTCTCGTTTTCCCTTTTCCACGGCGCTTGCCACCTCTCTACGTATTTCAGGAGGCGGAGGGCCTAAAGTAGTAATATTAACCCAGCTGGTATTTGACTAAAGTTAAACATAAATAAACATCATAATATTCTAAAACCAGCTGTTTACACACTGATAAGCCACTTTGATCGCATTGTCAACAGATATATTTTCGCCATTAAAACGGGTTTTATAATAAACTTCGTTTTAAGTGGTAGTGTGGACGTTGAGTAATACGCTTTTAGCCAGATAAGAGCACAAATGGTAATTCTGGGTTCATGTTTGTGGAATTTATTCATCGACTTTTTAGGGTTTTCGTCAGGTTTGGTAATTCGTGACCATTAGGCGGTTATCGATTTCGTACCATATATATTTTTTGCATGTATATTTTTGGCTATCTGTTTTTAAATATATTCATAGTATGAACAAATAAACTATTTACTGAATCTTTAATGGCTTTTTCACACGACTGCCCAAAGAAAAGGAGTGTAAGGTTTTCAGGGTCCATGTAATACTAAAAATTGTACCGAACCCGAATTTTGACGGGAATAAATGTTTATAAATACAGAGATATCGATTCGGGAAAAATATCAATAGAAATGCATTTGTCTGAAATGAACGAAAATCTATCTACTCTAACTATCATAACAATCAAAAAATGTAAATCAAAGCCTGTATGTTTAATATACCTCAAATTGTAACCATACATTATCTTTTAGTACTATGAACCGACCGATATTGTAAGAGAATTGTAAGTTAGTTTTAACGACCAAAGCATAATTAATTTTTGAAAATGTATCGAGCAGCAATGTATTACTTACACTCATTTGACACATGGAAGAAGCGGGTTACTTGTGACAGTTGTGACGTCACATTAGTAAGACAATGTAGTGATACATTGCGTGCTGAATTATTTTATAAGGAAAAAAAAACTTGTAATATCGGTTCATAGCCCTAACACCTACCTCTGGTTACAATTTGAGGTAATATTAAAATTACACGCTGTATGAACGAATTACCTGTTACAGAAATACATGAGAAATATTTTCTACGCGTGTTTGACTATAACATTAAAGTGTTGAACTCAGGTTGAATAACAATTATTATATTTTTTCGAATACAGCAAAGAACCTTTTTCTTGTCACACTATATAAAAGGTACCGATGCAGTAAAAAACCGGAAACACAAGACTTAAAACTAATTACACACACGCAACGCCACGGGAAGCAACTAGTTATTCTACAGAACCCTGTCATTTAATATGATACCATATACAGACAAAAACGTATTTTTAACCTGAGCTATTCGCAAACCCAACCTACAGCTGCCTTAGAAGCATCCAGTTTAAATCGGAGCTCCGAACACGTTTAGTTGTTACCAGGATGGATCACCAATTGAAACTGGTTTGTAATGGGAAGGTGCTTCAAGAGAGTTCATGAACATCGCTGGTCCCCCGACCTGTTTGGAAGGTGGTAAATATTTTTTGCCATATAAAGCCGATATAAATGTCATTTTGATAAGGCTGACTTGTAATAGTAAGTTAAAAGCGAGTGGGTTGGTGCTTTAGATATGGGTTTCGATATTTACAATGTTTTATTTAGCTTGGTTTGTCGCTTGCGAGATGGTTTTTATGTAATGTATGCATGATTAATTTGGCCTGTATTTATTCATATGTACCTAAACTGTTAATTAATATTATATTATTGAAGTGTTGTCTATAGGAAAACGTTTATTTATTGTTCCTGATTTTGCACGCCGCAGATTTCATCAAACACCAAAATAGTGATGTCATTAAAACCTACAGGATAAATTGTCAGTAAAGCAACTCTACCGTCCAAGGTTTATAAACAAACGGTCATAATAAATATTCGTCCATTACACCTAGTTTAGCTAAAACGCCGTTAAAACTCGTATGTAATTATCAAGTCAAGTTAGGGTTTGCTAAGTTTCATTAATAAGGGGAATAAAATGTTAGGGCATGGGTCTAGGCATACTGACTACGGACATGGTGTAACGTATACAAGCTTGTATTACTTACTACAGCGCAATATCATTGCAGTATAATTAGGAACGGGCTGTACGGACGCTTCACTATCAATTTCAAGCATCTATTTATCAATACTCTATATAGTTCATTAGTTGCACAGGTGTAAATTCATCCGATTATAATTAATAAAACTCACTGTAAACTAATTTCGCGTTCGATATCGTAAATCCATCCTCTAATTTTATGCACGGATGAACTTCATAATGTATGGCGAACAATTTAAATATTGCGTGGGAATTAATTTTGCACATACCCGGCAAGTTTAAGGCGCGTGAATTACGGGCCGTGCTGTGCTCGTAAACTTGTGTTGAACATGTCTAGATATACAACCTATGATATCGAGCATTGACTCCTTATTACATCGGGGAAAGACTGGGTTATGTGGTCTTTTTATCCACTTAAAACTCCACGGTGGATTTGCGCTCATGCGGAGGACTCTAGGATCTCATAGTGAACGCAATGGAGCCGCCTCGCGGCTCACCAGTGGTGAGTCACCACAGTTAGCTCGTCCTAGGCTGGCAGGTTGTCTGAAAGAGATCGCTCTAAAGCGATAAGATCGCCTGTTGTTACCATTACTTATTAAACCTACTCCTGTATCATGTTTTTCTTATGTTGTGGTGCAATAAAGAATATTACTACTACTACTAGGCAAAAAGATGTTTGTCGCCTTCCCTGGAGTTCTTAGCCGAGTGCCCCCGCCCCTACCTAGAATACTTCTTGACGTCATCCATCAGGCCGCCATCTTCGAATATTAGTATTAGTGCCAGCCACACACTAAGCAAATTGATGCCGACTTGCATCAATGTCAAGCTCAAACTTATACTAGAGGATGTATATACAATAAAATTTCAATGATTTTAAGATAATCTCGTAATAATAAACCCAATATACATATGGCATCCTAGTGTGGTCATCGGCCAGCAAATCCAATATACTGTCTCTCCAGAGAGCTCAAAACTACATCTTAAGGGTTTTGTCATCAGCGCCCTGGTACGCTCTCAACTCAGAATTCCACGAGTATTTGAAAATCTCAACCATACCCGAAGAAGCAAAACGCTACACAGCTAACTACAAGGGCCGACTAGCAACTCATCCAAACCCTATCACAGTGCTTCTAAAGCCAAACCCAATGAAGAGACTCAAGAGAGCCAATGTGCTGCCTGACAAGAGGAAGCTTGTGTTCCTGATGGTGTGTAAGGTTGCCAGAGTTGCTTAAAATGCAGCGGAATGTTATTCCAATCATATCTGGCGAGTACAACTGAGGAAGTTCCTTCACCTTACCTCCATCGGATCGCAGCCATGTTAACACTACCTGCACTGTAGCGTCCACTGTATCACTGTCTCTCTGCGTGTTCTCTGTAGGGAACTTCTCCCGCTTAGGTACAGAATACTGCAATCATAATAATCCCCCTACTTGTTCTGTAGACGTTGTGATCCTGGTAGTGAGTTAGGTTGCCAGAGCTTCCGAAGATGCACTCTGTTAAAAGTGAGGGACCAGCAGTTGTCTCACTGCTTGGTGTCAACGAAGCGAATCTTCAAATCAAAAACGCGCGGATGTGACTCCTATACATTTACTAATAGCGACTAAGCGTAACCAACTATATATAAATAATAAATAAATAAATAAATATTTGCGGACAATCTTACACAAATCAACCTAGTCCCAAACTAAGCAAAGCTTGTACTATGGGTACTAGACGACGATATAGATACTTATATAGAGAAATAAATACTTAAATACATAGAAAACATCCATGACTCAGGAACAAATATTCGTGCTCATCACACAAATAAATGCCCTTACCGGGATTCGAACCCAGGACCTCTTGCTTCGTAGGCAGGGTCACTACCAACTAGGCTAAAGCGGTCGTCAAATATGACTTGAATCTGATGTCTATACACCAACAGGTCTGAAATGTTATGCGATTCAATCTTTTTTTTAACCTCTATAAGTCTATATCTTCATACAATCTAAAATTTAGCTTTGCATCATCTACAAGTAAATCCCTTACGCATACCCACGTAAAAACTATTTATAAATATTTAGCAGCAACGCGCCATTTGTATTTTTGTCCCCGATCTAAGTCACGCAACCGGCCAAGCGTGAGTCGGTTCTGTTGTGAGGGTACGGTCAACGTTAAAGATTTATTATGTTAAAACTTGAACCTTGTTCCTTAGCATTAAGGTGCTAAATGCATACATATCTTTAACTTCGACTGTACTGTGTATGAGTAAACTTAAAAAATTGGTAATTAAATAAATAAATAAATAAAATAAATAAATATTACGGGACAATCTTACACAAATCAACCTAGGCCCACGGTAATTAAACGTGGATAAGTTAAAATTACACGCTCTTCTGTAAAATTTCTGGTGTATATTCATCCTTATGGTGGATTTCCCTTTTATCATTTGCGTTCGGAACCCAAATAAAGAATCTTGATAACCTGGAACACAATTTCAAATATTTTAATTCAAATTCCGAATCACGATAAACAAAAGACTGTTACAAATGTTTCAGTTCTCTTATCTTGACTTTTCGGCCAGTCCTTTTAACATGACGGTATAGTTTTTTTATGCTCACTTTATCAAAAGGTGAGAATCGATTCTAGAATATTCATTATCGTATATTTTAACGAGTCGATAAGGGCGTCGTAAATTGAAATTCAATTACCTTTAGGCCTTCTTGCCTTTTATTCTCAGTTCAAGTTATGACATGAAAAAAATTAAGTCTCGTTTTATGCCGCTTAAGACGCCGTAACAAATTGTGTTGATTGCTTTGCTAGTTTTCATTTAGATAATATTATTATTCAAAAGTATGTGATCGTAAACAATTCCATTTGAGTGCGAGCATTTATTTGACTTCACCGTTTTGTGGTTTTTGTATGGTTGATTTGTGTCTATTAAAATCGGGAAATTGTCATGTTCGGAAATTAATCTTATTACGCCCTCAAATTTCTAAATACAAGCGATGCGCAGTATAAAAAACAATGAATCATAGAAATACAACCTAACGAAAAAATGTGTCGAATCAAGTCTGTGTGACAATATATTTATATTTATTGCTTTAACAATCTTCCAATAAAGTTTTAAAAACACCTCAGAAAACTCTTTTTTCCTAAAAAACTTTATGAAGTGCATTAAAATCTGTTAGTCTAATCCAGTGATTCCCAAAGTGGTCCAGGTGGACCCCCAGGGGTCCACGGGAGACTTGCTGGGGGTCTACGTAGGCGTGAACAAAAAATGGGGGTCCATAAAATGTTAATGGGGGTCCACGAAAATTTATCTGGTTTTGATAGTAAAGAGCAAAAATGTAAGCATAGTTTTTAAAAGGGCCTACTACCTACCTACATTGTTTTTAGTACCTAACTAAGCAGATTATATTTTAATAAGGCAAGCGACTGTTACTTGTTCAAACTTGCGTATTCGATATTACGTAGGTACAATTTCGTGTACAGACTTGCAAAGCGCTATCCGCCCGACAATGCTTAATGCTTGTTCAGACATGAATTTGATCACCACTATAAATACTTGATGCCAAAGGCAAACTCATTCATTTGTTTCCGGAATTACGAAAAGAAGGTGTGAGAAAATTTATATCAGTGTTTGCTAGTGCCGGAGAAAAGTAAGTACCTACCTTTTTTTTGTTTTATAGTACTTAAGTATTTTGTTTACGTGTACCAGTCGGTTGATCACAACTGTTTGTATTCACGGCGCAAACGGTGAGGGCAACGCACTCTAAACCGAATAGGTAGGTATCACTAACACTGCGACGGTCGGAAGAGATTAATTCCAATCTTTCCTTCATACTTAAACAGGCTTAGGACTGTCTGACACAATTTTCCGATGTAAAACATTAGTGGTAGATACGTATTTAACAAAGTAAGGGATTTCAGGCGTATTTAAAAGATTGGAATCAACCATTTGTAAATAATCCAGATTATCACTATCACTTATCACCACAGCTATCACTCATCGTCACACGCGATCGGACACTTGCCAATAACAAAGCAGCACTTGTGCATAATGTGCATTAGCCGAAAACCAAAATGTGACTGAGGTCACTGAGGCGGCATTTCACAAAGGGAAGCGCGAGCGCCTTAGAATAGGGATTACGCGCGGGGTTGAAAGGTGCCGCTCGCACGTTATTGGACGGTAGTCCACGTGGACTTATTTTTATTGGATATTGATTAGCAGGCTCGATTGCTAGGTACTATCACCTATTGACTGAAACTAAACAAGTGATTCAAATTAAAATTGTTATTTATTAAATACGTTATTTTATGAAAAAAGAGTTAAAATTTAATAAATAGGTATACCTTTCAATTTCTTATAATGGATACATTAAATGGGCTTTTGGTGTAAGACGGTTAAAAAAACACCTTGTAGATAGGTAACTTCGTAACTTACAGATATTTTAATTGTCCTCTTTTGATTTGAAGACAAAGAGCACGTTTTATTCAATTGTTTTTTCACGACAGAAGCACTGCCTTTCTAAAAAGGCCGAATAAGCAATATTGCAGAGCAATTAATTTTGTAATTTTTCTTGCAAATGACTACTAATTTTATAAAACAGTAATTTCACAATCATTTTAAATTGATTTTGAAGTAACTATTTTATCAAAACTATTTCTTTTTGGAAAGAGCAGGGCTTGAGCTTCGATGCCAGTTTGTCACGTTTTAACAATGAAGCCGCAGACAAAAAATACGCAAATACACGGAGCGCGTGAACTCATTGATTTGATGAAATGTTAGTTATCGCTTTTATGGACAATTTTGGGATTTCGACTTTTATTTTTTTCTACACAAATATGATCAGTATTTGATACTGAGTACACCAATTTTTATTTGTACTATTAAAAATTTGTGGTAAATTAGGTACTTTAAAATTGATACCGTTTTGTGAAAACGTCTGTATTTGTCTTAGCGGTTTATTAGTTGGTCCCTTTACAAGCCGTAATTCTATTACCGCGTGGTGACAAAGGCTGCGGTGTGATACCTATATTCAGAAAAAAACTTGGTTACTAAAACATTTTTTTTTACAGGTAAGGTAACTGACACGAAACATGGCTACAGCAAAGAAAAAATGTCGACAATATAGTGTCGATTATTTGAAATATGGTTTTGTTCCATCAGAGGCAGACAAACAATTGCCCATGTGCCTATTATGCAACAAAGTTTTGAGCAATGACTCTATGAAACCATCAAAGCTCGAAGATCATCTAAAAAGGTGTCATACTGATAAAATAGGTAAAGATTTGAAATATTTTCAAACATTGAAGGAAAAATATGAAAAGAGACCCACCATGCACAGTATGTTCGCTTCAACATCTCAAAGTAACGATGATGGCTTGCGGGCATCTTACAATATCTCATTACTAATAGCAAAATCTGGAAAACCGCACACTATCGGAGAACAATTAATTTTACCCGCTGTTGAAGAGGTTTTAAAAACTGTTTTGCACAAATCTCCATTTGACGTACTAAAAAGAATTCCATTAAGTAACAATACTGTTCAAAGACGCATTGATAAATGAGCTCTGATACCGAAAGTTTTTTGTGCAATCATCTGCAAAAAACTCATTTTTCTATACAACTGGACGAGTCAACGTTACCCGGTAATGAAGCATTATTATTAGCATATGTTCGATTTATTATGGAGGAAGAAATTCACGAAGAATTGCTATTTGCCAGAACTTTGGAGACTGACACTAAAGGCGAATCAATATTTAATGTCCTGAGTAATTTTTTTACGGAAAAATCGATTCCATTTACAAACATTATTTCAGCGGCAACAGACGGAGCTCCTGCAATGGTCGGTCGATATCGTGGGTTTATAAGTCATCTCAAAAGAATTATACCAGGACTTACAGCTATTCATTGCGTAATCCACCGACAACATCTTGTGGCAAAACATTTAAGTGACAGGTTGAACCAATCTCTTCATTTTGTAATAAAAGCTGTCAACAAAATCAGAAGCAATGCATTGAATACGCGTTTATTTGCTCAATTGTGCGACGAAAATGATGAAGACTTCAAACGACTGCTCTTACATACTGAAGTACGCTGGTTGTCAAAAGGTGCATGTTTAACGAGATTTTACTCTGTTTTCGATTCCGTATTAGAGTTCCTAGAAAGTAGAGATCCAGATTTAAAAGAAAACTTGATCAAATTTAAAGCAGACATTGCGTATTTGACAGATTTGTTTAAAAAATTTAATCATATTAACTTGCAGTTACAAGGGGACAGCCTGAATTTAATTAAAACAAAGGGGATAATTTCGGCTTTTCTTGGGAAATTGAAATTTATGAAGCAAAACATTAGTCGGCGTGAATTCTCTCAATTTCCAAACTTGTCGCAGGTAGAATGTATTGATGAGGATAACCATACCTACAGTCAACATTTAAGTGCCCTGCATGATGACTTTGAAACCAGGTTTGAAGATATGCTGACGATGGATATACCACCATGGATCATAAATCCATTTGATGAAACGGAAGTGGCTAATGTTGTATTACAAGAGGAGCTGCTCGAGCTAAGCACCAATGAGGAGCTGAAGGTGAAATTTAGAAAAGGCTACCAAACATTTTGGCTGCAAGCAGAAATACCCGAAAAATATCCTGGACTGTGGGAAATCGCAAGGAAATTTTTAATAGCTTTTCCCTCGTCATACCTTGTCGAAAGGAGTTTTAGTGCAGTTACAAACCTCTTAACAAAAAAAAGGAGCAAATTAAACATCACAGAACGGGGGGATTTGCGGTTATTGCTCACAAAAATAAAGCCAAACATTGATCGTTTGCTGACACTCCATCAAATACATCCTTCCCATTAATTAAAATTATGACCTGAACCTAGGTATATTAGTATATTACCTTATTATTTTTTTCTTGTAATTATATTCTTTTAATAAATAAAGTGTTATAAAATGTACCATTTTTCGTTTTTATTTTACCTATCGGAATAAAGGGACAGAACTCAGAAGCGACACAATTTTTATTTTTTGGTGACTTTAAGAATGTGGTAGAAATGTAGCAGCAGAGGGTCCACCGAAACCAGTAAAATTTTGGAAGGGGTCCACGAGAAAAATAAGTTTGGGAACTACTGGTCTAATCAATTTATTTCTTGCGGGTGTGTGTCCGTCTTTCGGCTGATATGATGATAATGATGATTAATCAATTTATTACGAACTTCTACAACGCCTTTCTTTCTTGCTAAACGAAAACAAAACAATCAATGATCAACTGTGACGTGGATCAACCTCTAAAAATACTTCAATCCAGAAAACTTGACAAGAACTGCAAAAACGTTCATAATTTCATTAAGTGCAACATAATTTCCTTTTAAAAGCGAGTCAGTAAGTCAAATTAAAGTAACGCCACCAATCAATGAACAACTGTGATGTGGTTCAACCTCTAAAAATGCCTCACTTCACAAAACTTCTCAAGAATTGCAGAACGTTCATAAT
This sequence comes from Epinotia brunnichana, assembly GCA_963854355.1. NCBI lineage: Eukaryota > Metazoa > Arthropoda > Insecta > Lepidoptera > Tortricidae > Epinotia > Epinotia brunnichana. The sequence goes on from OY977959.1 coordinate 10,710,169, forward strand.
TTCATTGAGTGCAACATAATTTCCTTTTAAAAAGCGAGTCCGTAAGTCAAATTAACGTACGCCACCGATGTTTTTCCAGCGCGGATTTATGGGAACACTTACTGCTTTCCCGTTTTAGTCGGAACACTTAAAATTTTTGCCGAGGCTTTAGTGAGAGCGGTAATTAGACCTTGAAATGTTCCCGGGTTCCATTCTTAGTAAGCAAGCATAATCACTTGTATCGTATACAGTATTATTGTTATAATAACAAACATATTACATATTTACTTAAACAGATTAAAACACCAGACGGTCTTTGATTATAATACCGTCTGATGTTTTAATCTGTTTAAATATGGATGGAATTAAACGTTACGGCCTCGTTATTTCTAATTTTAGCAAAGTTTTCTTGGGCCACGTAACAAATCTTTCTCGAAGGACGATATACGAGTATCTGTACTTCGAAACGGCTCCCTGTACAACAACAACACTGTGTAACAAAGTACAGATGCAAACCGAACTCCTTTTGTTGATGCTTACGATTTTTTCTTCATTTACTATCTTAAATTCAAACCGGACAATAGGGTGGAATGAAACAAAATGATTTCCCCGGAGACCGAGAACATTAAATGTCGATTAACGGGATGGCCATAATTTGCATTCACAATTAAAAGACGGAGAGTATTGTTTATTATTTATTTGAAAGCCTACAGTCCCATTGCTGGGCAAAGTATTTTCGTTCATCTACGTGTCCAGGTTTTGGTAAATTTGTCATTAGTCCTCATAATCAGCCTGTATACGTTCTACTGCTGGGCACATGTTCCCAACCCATGGATGTCCGCACCGAAAACGTCTTGATTATAATCTTTTCTTTGTATTGTTTTTTTTTACATAATATTTAAATTCAGGTTTGAGCTGAATAAATGTTTTTTTTTTCTCAAATGTTCATCCCACGTTCTCCATCTAGTTCGGAGAAGTTGTTTTCCTTGCGAATTAGCTAAATAAACATGCCAAATAACGAACACAAGTCAATGACCAAGCTATTCAGGTTTAATAATACAATGACCTATATTAAATGAGAGCTTTTGTTTCCGACTCGCGCTGAAACAAATGCCAAAAGCTTTACGGCGTTCATTAATGGCACACGTTGAACGAATTTATAAGATTTATAAGGAATTAGAAAGATAGATCGACATGTAAATGATTCTAAAAATGTGTGTGATTTGTCATTCTTAATATGTTGGATTATATTTGAATAAACATCTATGTACACTCTAAACGTTTCAGTATTTACCCTCCACCAATTTTAAGTGCCTCTAATTCGCCCTATGGTTAGCTAGGTTATGGAGAATGGTCCGCCATTTGTATATTGTATTGTGTTTTGTGCAATAAAGTTAAAATAAATCAAGCACACTTACCTACATGCTCCATTTTATTTCATTAAAATATAGTTTTGGGGATGCTTACTTTCTGTCCAATATAAAAAAATGTGACAAGCTTTTATGTCGACTAGTAGTCCAGGCAATGAACTGACAACTTGTAATGGATATATTATCAATTAAATAGTTACTTAGTGACAAAATCCAACAAAATTGCAGACATAAAAAAAATTATAACTTAACTAGCTTCTGAAAAGCCAGAAAAAATATTAATGTTTTTTTTAATTATTATTAAATTAATAATTAAAAAAAAAAAATTCATGTTTTTTTTTAATCTACATAAATACTTCCGGATGGAAAGTTTGTTGGATTCTTGAATAAATCATCTTAGAACAATGTTTTAAAATGAAATCAAGAAAAAAAACGCTATTATAAATTAATGTTTTTCAAAACCGTATTTTGCCTGGAGTATAGTATTTTTTCACAAATCGCCGAAGCGCGAAGACGTAACCGAGTTTCTTTGACATTTTTAATATTTATTAAACTTTTATTTCAAATAATAGCCAAGCAAACGGGCGTCCGTCTGTAAAGGTCCTCAGTTATTCAAGTAAAGAATTAGTTTTCATCTCCTCGGTTAGTGGCACCACACCTTTTTGCAACTAGTGCTTCACACTGTTTCTCCTTTTGTGCTTGCTTTATTCTGAAGCCAAGAAATTCTAGTGAGTCTTACTAAAGCTCTTCTTTAATTAAATATATAAATAATTATTTACCGTAAAGGTGCTTTTATCTCATTTGTTCCATGTTGCTTTATATCAACATGTTTTATTATCTGCCGCATTTTCCTCGTGACGTCATTATACCCTATTCACCACTTAACGCTAGGGTGTTTCAAGGACAATTTTCTGGGATTCGTCACTTGTTTTATTACGCAGTAAATGGCCTATGAAGCGTAGTTCCCGAAATTTTTTACGTCCTTCTTGAGATATAAGGCTTGGCATATTCTGCTTTATGGCGTAAAATACAATTAATCTTCGCTAACCTTTTAAATTAGGTCTATGTTAAAAGGGTTATCGCTTGCTGGACTTTTTGACAAGTTTACACTCGCATGTCAATCATAATTTTTGTGATGCGGGTGACTCATTGACGACCTTTTACCTACGTACACACGGAAACCTCATGATTGTTCCTAGTTTTTTGCCAGACATGGTTTTGCAATTGTCGAGCCTTCAGTATGTTCAATCTCAAAGGCTAAATAATGTATGCCATACGATTAAATAAATAGTATGTTCATTAGTATTACTAGTGGCTCTGTAAGAAATGCGATCTGAAGAGGAGATCAGCCGGACAGCGGAACGTCCGGACATACTGAACGATTCGGCCCAAGCTGAAGCAGAGAACTTCTTTCGCTTCGCTCTCTCGTTCAAATATATATTGCACTTGACTGCAAACTTGCAAAGTAACAATTTAAATGAAACTAATACTTACATGGAAACCTAGTTACAAAAATTTGGTCTTTCCTCTTTTTAGGGTTCCGTACTCAAAGAGTAAAACGGGACCCTATTACTAAGACTTCGCTGTCCGTCCGTCCGTCCGACCGTCCGTCCGTCTGTCTGTCACCAGGCTGCATCTCAAGAACCGTGATAGCTAGAGAGTTGAAATTTTCACAGATTATGTATTTCTGCTGCCGCTATAACAACAAATACTAAAAACATAATAAATATTTTTTAAAGGGGGGCTCCCATACAAAAAACGTGATATTTTTTGCCGTTTTTATAGATAATCTGTCACCAGGCTGTATCTCAAGAACCGTGATAGCTAGAGAGTTGAAATTTTCACAGATTATGAAGGTATTTCTGTTGCCGCTATAACAACAAATAAATACTAAAACCAAAATAAAATATTTTTGTAACGGGGGCTCCCATACAACAAACGTGATTTTTTTGCCGTTTTTGTAGATAATGGTACGGAACCCTTCGTGCGCGAGTCCAACTCGCACTTGGCCGGTTTTTTTTTATACCACGTTGGTGGCAAACAAACTGACGGACTTATTTCAATTTCAATTTATTCAACATCAAACTTATTTATTTATAAGTAGTGCCTTTTTTGAAGTACCCCATACTGTAGTCCCTTGGGAAAACCTCGGCAAGGAGCTCATTCCACAACCTGAGCGTCCGAGGGAGGAAATTCCTCTAAAACCGTACGGTACGCGACCATTTAGGTTCCAGGGTGTGAGGATGAATACCCTGCCGATGGCGAGCAGTGCGGTGGTGAAAAGTCCTCTAGACAACAATGTGGAATTGAGTTGTAGAACCAAAGTCAGTACCTCACTTGATGATCTAGTTATAATTATACTCAACCAGATTCTCCTTGGTTCAAAACATAAGCGAGCTCTCTCCATCTTGTTTACTTTTACATTATAACGTTATTATAAAAATTTGAAGGTAATTTAAAAAACATAAAAAACCTGTAATAATGATGTACCGTAATTTATCAGTTAATTTCCCTATTCGATGCCAATTATTGTAAAACCGTGTACTTATTTAATCGACATTTAATATTCTCGGTCTCGGGGGAAATCATTTCGTTTCATAATGTGTCCTATTGTCATGTCTGTTACCGACTTCGGAAAATATAATTATGATGTTTCCTTTATTAGATAGCTTTGTGATGGCTTTATGTAATACAGATGGCTAGTTTTGAGTACACTTTGCTCGTTTGCATTTACGTGATTCAATACGTTTAATCTGTTTTTTTTTCTTTTCTTGTTCCGTTGGTTTCCTTTGAAATTATTTCAATTACTGTTAAGGTCTCCCTACGCAAAAACTTGAAAATTTATAGCAATTGTATTTAACGTTGAAATACTTAATGTGTAAGCTTAAGGGAATTCAATAAGCATCTATTCATTACTATGTTGCATATGGAAGTTAAAGAAGTTAAGTTTAACGACGTACGGTGCGAGACTCCTACAAAACTAGCTAATTTTCTTCGCACCGTTCAAGCTAACAATTTCCCAACACCTTGCTAAATGCAGTAAAAACTAGTATCAACCAGGAACAGAACTGTAATTGTCAGTTGACAACTTGACACCATTAACCAGTCTGCGGTTGAACCAAGTCTTAACTTACAACAGGCCGATTCAAGAAACCCAGCTTTGTACATTAACCAGTATAACTGAGACCTCGAATTACGCATTGTTGTTTAGAATCTAAGATTCTGAGATGACTAGATAGTCCTTTTGTGAATAACTACGACACAGCATGATACCAATCGATGTAATGCCTCACAAAAACTGTCTGAAGTGTGAATTTAAACAGTGTTGATTGTTTTTCGCAATACTATTTGCAACTCTGTAACTTTACGGTTGACCGAACTAGTTTTACGGCCAGATTCTATGGAAAAGTAATGCTTTTTACTATTGGTTGCGCAGTAAAGTGAATGAATGACTGGGTTTTATGACCATAGCCGTATTAAACGTCAATTTAACATTCTTTTATGTCTAAAAATGATAATGTGGCTAAAGACATTCTTATTTTCTGTAAGTTGATATCTCACGTTATTATAGATTATAGCGCTGTTGAATCTCGAGAGAGTACACCATATATTGACCAAGGTTAGTCTACTGTCTGTAGGTATATTAAAGCAAAATGCCTGCCTTATATTTTTCACAAACAATTCCTAAGAAAACAGACCCAGTATAATGTCCTGTAAAACGCCAATTTTCTCCACTTAAAACTAAAATCTTTCCAAACACTAGTTGGCAACGGTTGGTGTTCGCAAATTGAACTTCTACCAACTTCGGAATTACTCGTTATGATTTACTGAGCTGCATTAGCTCTTTAGGTAAAGTGAACGTAACGTTATGTTTAAAAGCATTTCCGTGCTTGCTTGTACGAACAAGCACCACAGCTTGGTTATTGTGTCTTAAATCTGTAGATAAATAGTCTGTTGGGAGCAAAATTCTTGGGATAATTTGATTCTTGCACACAGTGACGTTAGTAATGGTCCTAAATCCCAGAACTTCGTTTCACAACTACCAATTTCTTTTCAATCTTATCCCTATATGAATGCGTTTCGCTCACACACACGTTCATAGCCCAGCGGCGCCTGCGAGTCGGAAACGATAACCCAGGTTAAGCAACGATGGCAGCGGTCAGTCTTTGGATGGGTGACCGCCTGTTTGAGTGGTTACTATAAATGAGCGCTTCCGTGCTTTGGAAGGCACGCTAAGCAGTTGATCCCGGCTGCTGTCTATGACAGTAGTCGTTAAACCTAGTTAGAGGCCTTCGGGCGGCTTAAGAACCTCTAACAGTCGAGTGCCCACTCACTTGACAAAAGGGAGACAACTGTCACTTGCGTCCGCAGGAGCTACCTTCAGGGGAAATCCTTTATGGATCGCACTCGGCTCGGGAGAAACCAAGTGGGTATGCTTTATGGATCCCACTCGGCTCGGGAGAAACCAAGTGGGTATGTCCGACTCTCACGGACTAAAACCCCTGGGGTGTTCCACTGCTCGCTCGTAGACCACAACTATCTATTAGCAACTAGCTATTGCACACATCCGGAACTCTGTCAGCGTTGCCTTTGCGGGCCCACGTAGGTGGCAGGGCATAGTGCCCTACCCACTCCGCTGTTGGCACCCCAGAACACCATGGGGGCCTCCATCTCGGGACCTTTTCTAGGCGGGTGATGGAACTCCCGACCCATCACCCGCAGGTCCCGGTCCGCAGGAGCTACCTACTACAACCCTGCACGTGTCCCTACTAACATGGGTGGTACTAAAAAGTGACAAACTCAAAGGCCAAATAATGTATGCCATACGATTAAATAAATCCCGGACCGCCATTCCAGCTGCCTAATTAGCAGAAGAGGATATCGCTTTTCTTTCATATCTCTGTCATTCTGATTTGCAAAGAAAGATACATGAAAGTGTGATATGCCGGCGCTTTCAAATGGCTTTTTTTATACTACGATGGTGGCAAACACCCAAATGACCTGGTGGGAAGCAGAGTATCTTGTGACTCCAGAAGAATCAAAATCACGTTACCACCCTTTATTTATTAGAGCAGGGGTCGGCAACAGTCGGCCCGCGGGCCGCATGCAGCCCGCGAGACCCTTGCTTGCGGCCCGCGGGCCTCCCTGGCTCTTCTGTATGTAAAGGTCGTTGAATTCAGAATTTTGGAATTGCCTGCTAAAGTCACAAATAATTAAGAAGTGCGGCCCGCGTATTTTTTTAGCTCCTATATGGGCCTTGGTTGCTAAAAGGTTGCCGACCCCTGATTTAGAGGATTCATTGTGTTGACAGCTAGAGACAACTGCATGTTCCTCTCTCTCAACAACAACAACAACTGTCGGGAGCTTTGGCGAGCGTGATGGCTGCTGCAGATTATGATTTTCTATTTGTGTCCTAAATATTTTGAGGTTTTCTGTAGCACCTTAATTTTGGTTTAAAAACTCACGCAACTTAATTGCACAAAGAATTAACGGAAGCAAACAATCTATTTACAAGTTGCTGGTTCCAAGACGGATGGGCCCCGTTCCCATCTAATAGCGACCGAAGTTTCCCCCAACTATTTCCCTGGGGTTGTGTTTCGGTCATTTACTTCCACAGTTTCCTTGGTAGTTTTTCCTTGAGAATTCGGATTAGCTACGCTTTAGGGGGTTAATGATAGGTTTGGTTTGAAAGCGAGAGCTGGATGGCATCTTTTTGTGCAACTTCAAGACTTCTTCGTTGCAACTGTCGATTTCGTTTCCATTTTATTATGAGTTGTCCGCACTCACTCACTTCTCTATGCGCTAATGCCACAGACAATGCATGCAACCGTGTTCCGTAATTGGGTGGTATAATAATATCTAAGTTTCGATGTTTTGAGTTTTATTAGTATATCTTTTAGAGATAGATAAGTGGAATTAATGCCATTAAATATTTAACGTACTTGCTCTAGATAATAAAGCGGGCCATAAAAGAGCTATGAAACGAATCATGAATACAGTACTAGATTATTAGAGAATTCAAGAATATGTAAGTCTTATTTCACTGCACTCTTATAGTCCGTACTTAAACAGCCGTCAAATTTACTAGCTCAGTTACGTCTCTTTTTGGTCCAAATTAGGTTACTGCTTACAATCTTCGGGCGTACTCGCAAATTTACCGTGAATAAAACCAAATTTCTCATAAAAACAAAACGACCCCGAACCATTTATTTCGCTATAAACAACAACTAGTGCAATAAACGATTGCCCGGAGATCCCATAAAAGGTTCCATAAACCTTGGACCCTACGGGCCCAGGGAACCCGTGATGTAGCACGGAAATGGAATAAAATGAAAATACGGATTCGATTGATGAGGCGAAAGCAAAATATTGACTGTTTACGTTTGGTTTAACATTTGACTGAAGAAGTAGGGAACATTACGCAAAACTCCGCATAGGGGGCGACACTAGCAGAGTTGGAATTGTATCTCGTTCCCATTTGCGGTATTGTCTATGCATGCATCCTTGTCACTCATTTGACAATCAATTGTGCATGTGTGTATGAATCCTTGTCTTTCTCTACTGGTTTACGGTTTGTGCTAGTGCTGCACTCTGGCGGCAGAACATTGCAGTAATGTTCCCTATTATTCACGGTATGGCTATGGATTGATCACTGTTGAAGTTTTCCCGAGAAAGGAGTGTACAAGTTTTTAAAAGGTTGGTCAGGGAAATACAACAATAGTTGTTCTTGTTACTTTGTAAAATCAGTCAGTTCTTTGTACTTTGTAAAATTATTACCTACTTCGTGTTACGGTCCCAATCATAAGTCTGGACATACTAATTTCAGACTCCGAGTCTGCAAACTTAGATTCATGATAAGACAATAATCATTCGACAATAATTGGGCTTTTAACCACACTAGGCGAAAAGCTGGTTAGCTCCAAATTCCACGACTAATCGCTTGGGAGAACTTGGTGAAACACCCCGTGTGGAACCGCCCCTAGTGACGTGGAAGTTTCGAAAATCGAACGCCGATGTCCGAAATGTGTGCTGAGTTGGGCTTCTGGTTTCGACTTTGTGCTAAGCCTATTTGGTTTGTTTCATTATGTGTGTTGTTGTTCTACTCGTAGCTACGTTCGTATGCATGATCGAATGTTTTGAGTCGTTCTATTATTCTTCATGTATATTGTGTATACACTGTATTTGTGGTGTGTTTAGATTCAGAAATTAAACAAACAAATGAGGTCATACAAATCATATTTTTAGTGACCAAAGATCCATATTTTCTTAACTTTTTCCGGGACTTTGGCAACTTTAGGTAAATTATGTATCTGGATTTCCGGTCGCTAGAAATAACTTATTGCAGATAATAAAAAGCGGCCAAGTGCGAGTCGGACTCGCACATGAAGGGTTCCGTAAAATAAATTGCGGTTTACGATTTATGACGTATTAAAAAAAACCTACGTACTAGATTTTATTCAAACCAATTTTCGGTGGAAGTTTGCATGGTAATGTACATCATATATTTTTTTTAGTTTTATCATTCTCTTAAAGTTACAGCGGGGGAGGGACGGGACACATTTTACCACTTTGGAAGTGTCTCTCGCGCAAACTATTCAGTTTATAAAAAGATGATATTAGAAACCTCAATGTCATTTTTGAAGACCTATCCACACGTATGGGTTTAAAAAAAAAATTTGAGTTTCAGTTCTGAGTATGGGGATCCCCAAAACTTAATATTTTTTTTCTATTTTTGTGTAAAAATCTTGATGCGGTTCACAGAATACATCTACTTACCAAGTTTCAACAGTATAGCTCTTATAGTTTCGGAAAAAAGTGGCTGTGACATATGGACGGACAGACAGACAGACAGACATGACGAATCTATAAGGGTTCCGTTTTTTGCCATTTGGCTACGGAACCCTAAAAAGGAGTGATGGGCTACTAAAGCCATATGCTAATAATAACACAGTGTAAACCTTTATCAAATGAAGAATACGCAAATTGATAAGTTGTACTTGTTTGCATTTGTGAAATAATGTTTAATTAAATAAATAATAACAGGCACGCAAATGAGGTTGGTAATCATATATTTTTGTGCTATATTTAAGCTACAGAAAACAAACTGGTAAGACTACAACACGGACAAAATTCGTCAAACATTTACTCAGATTTCGTAGGTACGCCTCGGAATCCAAAGTATATATCTTTCAAGAGAGTTTTTAAACGCAGCAATGGAATCGATACGCATTCCCATAATACCACTCCAGCCAACAAATACTTACTTAATTGCCAACTAAAGTATTGCACGCGCAAAACCGAAATCAGCAGCATACTTCGGATATCGATCTCTATATGGATACCGAAACCGAAACCTGGTCACGTCCCAACACAATGTCGTGCAATATCGTAGTAAATTAATGTGTAATTTTCTTGACTTCATTTTAGTTTAATTTTCTCATCTTTTATGACTGTTAGTATATTTATTTAATTAGTTTTGTATTATTGAATATAATGGTAGATTTTGACAAAACTACAACCTAGGGTCAATCTGTAATACATATTTTGTATTCCAATTTAACCGGAAGGCGTGGCGTGGGTCCCCTACAAGGTGGACTGATGATCTGGTAAAGTTCGTTGGAGTCCGCTGGATGCGGGTGGCCCAGTCCAACAGTGGACGTCTTTCGTTCGGCTGATATGATGATGATGATGATGATGATTCAAATTTAAATTCATCCAGTTTGTTCCGACAGGCTATCTCAACGTGCATAATCTTTCAAATTGAATTAGGTAGGATTACGTCTTAAGGACACGTCTTCTTTTAAGTTTCGGTTTCGGCCAAAAATCATGTTTCGGCCGTAGTTTCGGTTTCGGCCAAAAAACAGCCGAACCTTTCGGCCGGGCCGAAACTTACGAAACGGTACTTCGGGTCGCGTTCAGCTACCTTCGGGTGCGCTCGTGCCAACCGGCAATATGGCGTAGCTCGCCGGCCACCGGCTCAGTGAAGTGACGCTTTGTGTGCTTGTTCCCGGAATTATGGTAACGTGTAGTAAACCTTGTTTTATTTTATACAACCTTCACGAGTTTCAGGTGTTACATTGTTAATATGTGTATAAAAGCGGTTTTATGTCATTTTTTCAACGTTTTAACAAGTCTACAAAAGGTTCGGTTTCGGCCGATACTAGAGCCAAAGCCGAACCTTCGGTTTCGGTTTCGGCAAAAACACATGTTTCGGTCGGACACTAGTGCGGAGTTACCTTTAGCCAATGCAAGAAGGTTGCTATCGCGCTGGGCTCCTTGGCGCATATATAAGTCGTTGGCGTTGAACCTGCGGTGCGGATATATGCGTCGTCGGCGTCGAAAAGGTTATAATAATAAAATATTGTTTGAGTTATGGAGCCTGCCTTTAATAAGTTTATCTCAATTAAGTACTTTACAGTTGGGTACAAGTACCTCTATAAACTTAATGTTAACATTATTATGTTTTTTGACCTTTCCGCCAAGGTCAAAAACACCGGTCACTTTGGCAATCCTAGGGGGAGGGCAATGTTCTGCAGTGTACGTCTTTCGGGTGATATGATGATGATGATGATGATGATTTTTGACTATGGAACGTGTGTGTGACTATATGTATATGGACGTGTGCTGTAATCGCGAAAATCTTTTGAACGTCTCCGTCTCCATCGTCATCCAAATGACAGAGAAATAAATACGAGCTGTCATATTCGGTGCACGGCGGCATCAGCTCTGGTTATAAGACAGCTAACGATTTTGGATAACGGTTCCCAATTTCCCATAAATGTTAACAGGCCCTTTACATACGAATACGTTATATCTTTATTATACCGCATCTAACCTCAAAATTGGGCTCAGAAATGACGCAATGTTTTTAAATACCCAATGGAGATGCGAGGTAATGGACACACGCTGAGAGCATGCGTGAGTGTTTAGTTTCAGCATTAAAATAGTTATAAAACAATGCTCAAAATACTCATGGAAAATTTAGTAGAACGAAAAAAATATCATTACTGGTTCCATTCGTCACAAACGTAAAACAAATGAAGGTCGGAAATGCAGATTTTTTTTTATATTTTAAATGTTTATTTTTTATCGTCAACACAACATTGTTTGTACAATAATTAAAACATCATGGTCGCGATTCCGATTGTCTTAATACAATAACAGCAATGTACATGCCTAGGATATCGATTTATTTTTGACAGATTTTGAAAGTGTGGATCCAGAGACATCATATTAGTAATCTAGAACTGTAAACCAGGACTAACTAAAACTAGTGCCTATGCCAAATCTTGGGATTAGGTGTCAAAGCGGACCCCGGGCTCTTTTAAGGCACAACCGGGAATAACGCTAGGAGCATGATCAGAACTGTAACCCAGGAATTAATTAATTACCATTTTTGCGTTCCCCTAAATTTTCCTATGAGCATTAATATAATATATATTTTGGTACGTTTATTAACTCAATCGACTTCTTTATTTAGGTGTTCCTTAGATAGATATCCTTTCAGAACCTACCATAAAAATACGGTGTAATATGCCGTACAAACTTGTGCCGTTTGTACCGTTCGGTGCGCTATAAATACTTTAAAAAGAAATGTTTCTGCATAAACAGCCAAGTCACATGACATAAAAACCGACTTTAACCGTGTAGGTACTGCAAGCATGCAAAAATCCCCGTGTAAGCAGAGCCTACTGTAATAGGATTTGTATAAGCTCATTATTTATGTTAGCGGTCCCACAGGCACTTTTAGGTCTTGTAGTCTGGAGCGCGTCCTGTTGCCACCCTGTAAATTCTTTATTTAATACAGCCTTTCGCTTTGTTACGCAAATTTCACTCTTTCTAATTTTGATCACTTAAATCTAAAGTGTCAACCCTAGCGATTTTTTGACACGCACACATTTGCAATTCTTTTCGTGCGAACACGGCTTTACACGCATGTGTTAATGACGCGCATTAGGGGTGCCAAATACCTCGAGTAACCGTGTAATTTTTGATGTCTCGATTAATGCTCCGAAGTTCGAGCCACTCGAGTCTACGTATTCCCATAGTCAAGTGCCTTCGAGTTGATGTTGTAATTAAATTACTCATCTTATTCGATGTAATGACGCAAGTGATTTACCATCAGGACCCCCACTAGGGTTCGTAATTATGTTAAGGAATAATTCGATGAACATCGAATCAATTTGTCGTATTTACTGACATAAACGAAAGAGCTTTTTAATGAGAAGTTGGGTAGAAAGATAATATTTTCAAATAGAGAAAATTATTCTTGCCGGTTTCATCGAGTTTCATCTTTGTCTACCTAGAGCGTTGACTTGTAAAAGTGCTATTGCGGCCTACTTGCAGCGTAAAGTTCATTTATTACATTTATTTAGGGGTGTAAATTTAATAATGTTGTAAAATTAAACGTTAATAATTCGCCCTAAATAGGCACTTAGGCAGACAATAAGTTAAAAATCTATAAATACTTTGAGCTTCTCATACAGGTATCGATAACCAGTAACTTGTTCAGCAAATAAACAACTTACTGTTATCTTCTTGTTTCTTGCTTGAAATGTTAACAAGTTTAACACGGCTACTGACTGTAGTCTATCATAAAGCAATCTGCTTAATTAAGAGAGATACATGTCAAAATTGCGAGTAAAAAACAGGCGATGACAGTTACCATGTACAGCGGCCCAATTCTGAAACGAGTTCTTGACTTATCGAAATGACACGAGAATCGTCAGTATCTTCCGTTACCACTTAGCAATGTGTATCTGAAAGGGATGCACTGATGTTTCGATCACTTGCTTGATTGGAAATACATTTTATATCAAGTAGGTACTTAATGTTGACCCAAGTATAAATGTAGCTCAATACCGTTATTTTGAGTATCGCCTTAATACAGTTAGGTAGACTAGAGAAATCGTTATCGAAATGAGTTCAACTCGTTTTGTATTAAAGGAAAAATCCAAGGACCTGACGATAACAAGGGTCTCAACAGCTCTATAATGAATCGTTTCTTAAACGAAAGAAATTCTGTATTCTGTAGCCGTTAGCCATTCAGTCTCACTTTAATTTCTCTTTGAGATGTTTTTTCCTTTGAAAATATGCAAAAGCTATAACTGCATTGACGCAAACGGACATAATAATAGTGTTCTTTAGTATAGTTACATGATAGTTGATATTGGCTCATAACTAGCCATCCATGTTAGGAACCAAAAATAAACAAAAAAGACATTCGCGGTCGACCGAACGATTTCCTCTAATTCTACGTTTAATTTCAACAAAAACCGGCCAGTGTTTTTCTAACGTCACGAACCACCTGTTAGTTTTCGAATCTTGGGGCAGAGACAATTTTTTGTTCCAATTTTAAAATTCGAATGGATAAATTCGAGGGGACTTTGGTTGTTGATATGGTGTTTTTTTTTACTTCGCCCTGCGGGCGTTGGATCCGTAGTGTTTACAAGCATGCCGTGGCTGTTTGGTTTTGGTCTTTGCCTGCAACGTGCATGTGGTTTTGGCGCGAACCGCCGGATGTCAGACTTTTTGCTCGAATGTTAAGTGCAACTCAAACATCACCGGAGCATATTTGCGGTCACAGTATGTTATATAATTTGTATGTAAATTTCGTCGGTTGTGCGTCCATCTGTTACTTTTATCGATATTAATGGCCAGTAATTCTGAATTTAAAACTACGTTGAATAAAACGAAATTGCAATATTTTCTCAACTTTTTATAGAAATCGTGAGGTTAGTCTATTGAAGCTTGTTTTTCTTTAGATTTCTCGTGACCTTGCTTCCTATTTAGAAAAACGTTACCAACAATTACTTTTGTATTAAGGGGCTACCCGAGGTTTTCATCGATTTTTGACTAGTTTTGAATCGATACAAATACTTTTGCACTACAGATATAATTATAAGGTAAACGTCTATTGATTCTTCAATCTTTAATCTCTATTTTTGTGTACCATATTTTGAAAGAAATTAATAGTTCTTTTTTTATGATTTTTTTAAACATTGTCTAAAAAAACACATTCTTTGTTATAAGATTGCTGTGAAAGATCTAACATATACGAAGTCTACATATTTGAGTTCGTCTCTGGTGTCTCTATAAACGTGTGTAGGGTTTTGATTTTAAACTAATTAAGACAAAAGTTATGGCCAGAAAACCTGTTTTTTGGTCTTAAATTGTCCTACTTTGATGCCAAATATCTCGAAGACAGTGATGTTTGTAGTGAATATGGGATAATATATTGCTTAAAACTGTTGTTGTTAATATGATAAGCTACAAAAAACATTAGAAAACTAAGGGATTCAGATTGAAGGTCATTGGCGTATGGGATCCCCTTAAGATACGTTCTTTTGGCTGAAAACGATCATGATAGCTTCAGCGACATAAAGACTACATAAATGAATTTCTATTTCATGTTATGAGTAATTTGAATCAATGTACGATGTACTTATTTCAAGACTGAGTGCCAATATACGTTTCATTTAGGTCTTCTACTTAAACTGTTTAGGAGTATTACAATAATGTAAGTGTAGCTACCTACTCAAATAACGATTTCATCTCTGTTCTTATTTATCTTGCCTTTTTAGTATTGTGTTAGTTTTGGTAAAATAGTTGAAGCGCTTTTTTTTAGTTTCTTCAAAAGTACAGCACATTACCAATATTCCTTGAGGTAATAAGCATAACAATAAGAACGTTTCTTAATAATAATAATATGTTTCAGTGCGCTCTGGTTCCTTAGGTTAGATTTCCCGATAGGCCATACGCTTGTTTGTCACCGTTCTGGTATAAGAAAACGCTCGTTTAAAATAGATTAAGTGCCCAATGACAAAATAGGTATTAGCCCAAAACCGTGACAAAAACACTGCCATTAATGAATTTTGAATCGTTTCCGAATCACGACCGCCTCAAATACTGCCATAGTTCAAATACCATACATATAACGGAAATAATCTTAGTCACGTTTTTATCTCATTAAATGGCTGGAGACTATTTATCTGGCCGTGTCGTCTGTGTGGCTACCATTAATATGTGTCAAAATGGCTCCGTCTCTGGAGGGTTTTTGTTTTTCATTTTGTCCAGAGATTTGATCTCGAACCACTGTGTCTTCACCTTAGTTGCTTTAGTTTTGTGATTCTAGAAATAAACCCCGCATTGAATTTGGATTGTCTAAATCTGAACTGATTTTAAGTTAAACGCCGTAGCCACTATTAAAATAGCTTTTAAACGACTAACGTTTCTTTTTTTGCATGACTAGTCACCATGCGTAATTTGGTTTTTATAACTCTAAAGCGTTTCTTTTTAAGTCCCGTTCATTGCCGCAATAGTAATCGACTTGTTTATGAAAGCACTCAATTCTGTAACTAATGATATTCATGAGAATAGATCTATAATTTGTCGCTTTCTTTAACAGCAATAAAACGCCGTGCTTTAAATGATCAAAACACACATTTGTCTTTAAAAACACGACATCGCAACTTAAAATGAAGTTGTAACTTCAGCCCGTAAATTAAGTGAATACCTACACAAGATGCAAAATGAAATGTTTATAAATAAAATCTATGACGGTAAAATGGTAATAAAATGTGCCGAAAGAACGAGCAAGACACGATTAACATAACCAAATGAGATGACAGGTAAGCGTGTGCACGGACGCGCCGTGTTTCTGAATCATAATAATGTCATCTACATACATCACATTAAGTTACAGCCAAGACCTAATGTCCGAAGATTCAAAGATGATGTAAGAAAAAATGCGGCGCAGTTTTTACTGAACCACGGTTTGCGCGTTGTGAAAATGGTTTTGTGTCAAATGGTGTGCTAATTAATTTTAATTCTGCTCACTCGTATTATTTTAAGATGCAATGTTAAATTTAAGGTCGATTAAATAATATGGTCAAAATACACTAAAAAGATAGTTCGCATTAGTAAGTTTCTGACAAAATAAAGGCACAATCTTACACAAATAGTATACCTATATTTGTGTAAGATTGTCCCGCATTACGGATACTAAACGACGACATCATCATCATCATATCAGCCGAAAGACGTCCACTGCTGGACATAGGCCTCCCCCAAAGAGTGCCACACTGGCCGGTCCTGCGCCACCCGCATCCAGCAGACTCCCGCGACCTTTACCAGGTCATCAGTCCACCTTGTGGGGGAGAACCTTTCCGCCCCAACGGCCATCGACGACACATTCGCACTGATTTAATGGATATTAAATGCATATTAAACGACAAGACTCGGTAACAACTACTTATTATGCTCATCACACAAATATTTGCTCGTTTTTGTAACCCCCCCTAGATCTTCAGGCAGAAACGCTATACCAATAACCTAGCTTCAATAGTCGTTAATGTCATTATCAACAGTTTAACTTGGCTTACGTATCCATTATCTATCAAAAGTATTAACAAAGCAACTTATAAAAAGGCGTAGACAGTTCGGTTTATCTAAGAAAGTTTGCATAGCGGTAACAAGAAAGATAAAAGCAATCTTAAACTGTCAGGTTTCTGTCGCCATTTTATCGCGAGCGAACGTCTTAAATATGCTAACTAGCCTAAAATGATTGAATGCACAAAACCTCTGATCAATGCTTACCATCAGTGGCACCTCCACTAAATCTATCACCGCCCTATCAAGCCATTCGGGCCTTGGAAAAAAACGTCACCTTCCTATCAAGGTATGTTCGAGCCAACGAAAAAACCGTCCCCTCCTGTCTGAGCTGATAAGATGTAAATTACGCTTCGGGGTGTTTAAGCGAATTTACTTAAGTGCTGTTGAACGAAATTAATGTTTCAACGACGAGTTTTGGCGTTATGTTCGATCTATAGGAGTATTTGAGTCGGTGGTTTTACTTAAACCAAAAATAATTGGGCTAGAATGTATTTATCGGATGTATTAATCTGATTGTCTTTTCAAAATTTCGCATCAAAATACGGTAACGAATATTCATTTCCTAATCTAAAAGTCATGAGTGACATTTCTTGGGATTACTGACTAGAACAATAAAACATATTGTATCGAACGAATAAGGTCAGTGGAAAAGCGATAGAAAAAACCTAGGCCATTATTCCTAACCGCTTTTTGGCAGAGTAGCGACAGCGATGTAAATGGAAAGATCCCCATTCTTATTTATAACACCCCCAAGTTGGATGATCGTCCGCCCGTAGGCCTTCAATAATTTAGCGATACTCTATGTTTAGGTGGCATAATAAGCTTGTTCGAAAACCATGATCCGTTGATAGAATTTAAAAAAATTCAGGATATAGTACTATCCTAACCTATTTAAATATATATTTAATTGAATCATCTGAGTCCAAATTTCCAGTAAGCGGAAAATGGCGTTCGGTATTTTGAAATTTCAGAATAATTATTGTTTCATTCACTATTGTTCCCGTCTATCGACGTGTAATATGTCAAAAGAAAGTGAGAATACAACATCGCACATAAGCGTCATAGTTGCCGTTAATTTTATCAGTTCCTGCAAACTGGAAAACATTTGCCAGTTCCTGTCACTAGGTCACCTCCAACATCACCTTTCAATAGTTATCTAAAGTCTATCGCTCGGAATCGCTACCGATACATTCACAATGCCGTCATTGTACGCTTATCGACTGCACAGTAGGAGGGACAAAATTGCCATATTGTGAGATAATTTTAGGAGCTTAATGCATGGCTGTTACGGCATTGCGACGATCATTGGGAATGGGATCTTTTGTGCAAGCAATTTTTTTTTATCGCACCTAATTGGCGTTTTAGTGACGTCAGTATTTAATTGTTGCACAACACTTGTTTGCATCGCATTGTTACTATTGATCTGTAATGATGTGTGATGACTAATGGCGAAAACTATTTTCTGATATTCGACCCTGATTTAATAAAAATGATACGCAGTATTTTTACGATGTAGCTCTTGATTGTCTTAAAGTTAATGTTAAATTAAAGAGTGATTGTAATATAAATCAAATATCTTTAAAACTCCATCATTATGTACAAACCCAATGTTAACAGGCAAATATATATCCACTACAAACGAAGAGGAAAATTTCACCCAAATCACAAGATAAAACATTGTCTGCAAATTCAATTACCTATTCAAAAAGAAGAATTCAATATTTGATAAGAAATTCCCTTTCAAAATTATGTTTGGAAGCTTATTAGTTTGCGCTGTGAGCTGTGTACTCCAATTTTCTAGTCTTTGGTGGTATAGAGGTAATTTGATTGCTTAGTCGCATAATGGTTCAATTGGTCTGTCTTTAGCTCAAATTAGATATGAGCATATGCGCTGCACAGTGGGTCATTTACTGGTTGGTTAGTTACCTGGCGTTTGATCTGGGCTTGCTGGGTATTGAGGTGAAAATGCGTTAATCGATGTGATCCTGCTCTGATTGGGTACTACTAGTACTTATTTAAATACTGTTTAATCCGGGTCTAACGCGATATTTATTTACCTTTATTTCTGACGTTTCGACACGGGTTAAATATGTGTACAAAGCGCGAGAGTTTAAAGTGTTATACTAGTACTTAGTCATTTGTTTGTTGATACTACGGGCCCCGTAGCATCGATGGCCTTATCACGCGATAAGTGACAAGATAACAGCGTCGTCTCGTTCTATCGAACGGTGTCAGCCAGGGACGGATGCTCTGTCATGTCACTTATCGCGTGATAAGGCCATCCATGCTACGGGGCCTGTTTGTTCGGAACTAACTTAAGGAGGTGATACACTGGACTATTAGGAAGAGTTTGAACCTTACCTACTAAACTTATTAGAAAACTCGATTTAAAAAAAACTATCACAGATTGGACTAAGACATATAATGTTCAAACTCTTCCTAATCGTCCAGTGTATCACCTCCTTAATTTCCTACATCGTTATTCTGAACACCCTGTATATTCCACAGAGTAACTCATGTGTAGCTAATATTGCGACATCAGTAATATAAATGCCGGTTCTTACCTATCATTATATATTTTTTTAGCCCATGTTTTGATGGATTAAAAATACACATTTTTTTTAATTAGCATCTCTTAAATATAAATAACGGATTTAATTTAAATGACCATTCCATTTTAAAGTCCTGTTAAGGATGACTCACGCTAGGACGGGCCGTGTCCGGCCCGGGCCGTTTTCTAAGAAAAACGTCGGCGTTTTTGCGCGGCCGAGCCATACCGAAGCCAGGACGAGCCACGGCCAAGGCTCGGAAGCGGCTCGGTGTCGGCACGGCCCGGTCGCGGGCTTGCGTATGGCTCGGCCGCGTAAAAACGCCAACGTTTTTCTTAGAAAACGGCCCGGGCCGGACACGGCCCGTCCTAGCGTGAGTCATCCTTTAGGCGTTAAATAAAACTTTACTATGGTTTATTTGGTGCCCTCGTGTTCTTATCGAGTGATAAGTCAAGACTAATGTTCCCCAAGAGTAGAAAAGCACTTTGCTATCATCTTCAGTCTGCTGACAAATGTCGATTAACACAAAAATGTGTTTGAAGATTCTTTTCAAACTTAAGATAAGTTTGAGAATAATATCCCCGCCTGCAATGCCTTGATAAAGTAACAAAAGATTTTTTATACTAGGGTATCTGAAACTTTTGCAATTTCTTACGATTTTTATCAATCGGCTCCACTGCTTTAAAAAAATTAAGTCCCTCGTGAATAATGTCTGCGAATTCAATGATAACCCCAAGAAAGCGTAACTACAGAAGTCTAAACATTTTTCAGTGTTAAACATTTCAAGTTCTCTAAATAAAATTCCCAAGGAGGCCAACGTGCTATCGGGTCAAACCAGATCGTTCGAGCAAAAACGCACAAAAGTTGTCAATAAAGGACGAGTGGAAGTCTACATCTAAATATGTTTCCGAGCTCCAATGGGGCACAGTGGTGCAAACAGCCGATAGGGCGGACAAAAAGATTCCTCCGCATTGTGAGGCAGCACAATGGCACACGGTGCTAGAAAGAACTTGTAATTACTATTTTCCTACGGGCGCCTTTTCAGGATATATTTTTCAGGAAAATGGAATATACGTGAGGCACCGGCTCTTTGTGGGCCTTTCAAATCTTCGCCATAGATAGTTTACGGTCACTTTTGTAACAAATCGTGCGTCGTGTGTTACCGACTTACTAATCAAAGTGAAATAAAGATCTGACTGATAAAATTGGCTTTATCGTTTAACTAATTACCGTTTTTCGTGTTACAGGTACGTTAATGCTAATTCAGCGACAGCTTGGGATTGGTAAGATTTTAATTTACATATCGTCTGCTTGGACGATTGAGTGATAAAATATCTCGATGGCTAAACATAAATGTGAACATAAAAGCCGAGTAGTTATGAGCTATTAGCATAAAGGTTAGTTATTAGCGACTAAGTAATCTCGTAGAGGATCGGCTGTAAATATAGCTCAATATTTACGCGTATAAATTGTTGTTCAAAGAGCAAATGACAGAATTACCGATCTTAGACCGAGAGAGCGGCCGGGCTATTTACCACTCGTACATCCGTAATTACTATATAGCGTATACGACTTAAAATATACCGCCGTTTTACTCGGAACCTTGCCCGTGCGACTTGAGCGTAAACGATCCGTCGCAGCGAACGATTGTCGACCATATATCACATTAACGAACTGCATTATTCTCGCAACAACAAATAATATTAAAAAAATATAATCTAACGGAAAACATCAACACTCAACTTTTATCTATGAATGCTTTTCGAAAGGTCAAGAGTCACAGTGGGTCTTCTAGTAGCGTATACGGACAAAAACTTCAACAAGCTACTTAATACTAATAAAAATTTCGAGAGAACAACGCTTAAGTGGCATTTAGGTGTCAGTCAACTGGCGGATAGTGCTTTTTGGACGTAAATCGCGCGACCGGCCTGAGGCGGACTGGTTTGAAGCCAAAGCCGGTTGGACAAAGTGTAGCGACTTAGTAACTTGGTATACTCCTTTGTGGGCGCATTCCGATAGATACGGCCGAGTCGAGTGAAATGCGGATAATGAAGAGCGGTTATTGTGATTTGTGTGGCATCCGAGTTGCAAACTAGATGTACAGAGTTGGTCCTTCGTATCTTGGGATCGCTCGATTTACGATCAAATGCGCCTTTAATACTGCCAAGAATTAAAATTGAATGCCGAAGTCGGATTTTGCACAGATATCGACTGCTAAAAGTTAAACTTAGCCCAAAGTTGAAATCGGTGAAAAAGGTTCACCACACCAGCCCGTCAGGCAGGCATGCTGACATCAAGATAGAGATGTGAATGTGAATATTTATTCCCTTGTACTCGCACCCATCAGTTGGAATGGTGGCAATTTTTTTGGAAAAAAGAACTCATTGAAAACAAATCGAATGTCCTCTTTTTCTTAAGACACGGATGCAAATCGTGTTCGGGCAGTGGTTTTAAACCCTCGGAACACGCAAACGGCAACATTCGGAAGTTTTACGACCGACAGATGGGGTTATTTATATTGAGAGTTTTATTAAATAACGTTATCGGAATCAGTGACATTAAATCCATTAATGCTTGTCGTCTCGCAATTTTGGATGCTTTAAAAGAAATATAAATGTTCTCCGTTTTTATACATGATACAAATATTTATGTTGGTTTTATTTTGATTGCGCTTTAAACAGCTGTTTTTAGTAAGATTAAAGGCTAAAATGCTTTGCCTCGGTTAATGAATAAATTTACTTTATCGCGGTGCTTTGCGCATTAAAAACGAGCGTTTGGGTGTTTTATCTTGTATCTACGAGCGCAGTTATCTACTCTTACTTAATCAAGGTAAACTGTCATTTTGTTTGCTTTTAGAAATATATAACTAAATATATTATAATATAATGTATTCACTTTGGTCATTTGCAAAAAAATCTTGATATGCTTATTTTTTGTCAAGAGAAATTTTAGTGTCATTTATCACTTTTGAAATAAAGCTTTTTTCTTTTTATTGACCAGCCAAAAGCCAATGCATTCAAAAGTTATATTTATTAAACCCTTTAAACCTCCATATTTGACTGTCTTTGCAGATGAAGTAAATTCATGTTTTCCATGAAACTTCTTTGTTGTTAATCATTTAGCATTTTTCGTTTGTAAGAAAAGATTGGTAGTTTCATTTTTACATTTTGTAAATAACATATTAAACTACGGAATATGTCCTTAGTTCCCTGGAATTTCGAAATCTGGATTTTCTTTGCAACGTTTAATATTTTTACCCACTCCGCAAGTTTCGTCTTGTCACCGTCTATTGAGTCCACGACTCATAATAGCTGTTGCTTCCGTCGTAATACAATTTGCTTTAATCGCATTAACTGATACGATGACATCACGTTTCATCCTTTTAACTAGTCCTACATTACAACTGAGCTTTGTTTGTGTTATTGATATCTGGACAATAAGGCTCAAATAAAATAAAATAACGTTATCTTTTTTGAAACGATTTGATACAGAGAACAAATATAATGGAATAATACACCGTCTTAAGCCAAACTCAGGACTCGAACATGTGTACCTGTATTGCCGGTACAGCGCTCTTCCAACTGAGCTACTCAGACATTGACTGATGAACGCGTATTTTCTATTACTAGCGACCTCTCTGTATTTTCTTGAAAGGCTCACAGCCTTTAGACACAAAACAAAACCCACCCTTTACACCCAGCGCAACCTTTACACGAAACAAAAATATTTAATAAAATAATTTAAATTGTTTCGTTAAGATGCATAAAAACATTACCTGTTTGAAAATGTACCTAAATGAACCTATGACTTTAAATGCCGTTTCAGTCAATGTACGTAGTGTACGTACGTACCAAGAGCTCCGAGTGCCTTATAAAATATATACAGTAGACGGCAAACTTCGTGCGCAAATGAGGGGAAGTGGGGGGGGCAGCTTGCACGTACAATTCGCCTTTGCGCAGGCAAGGTCATTTGCGCACGAAGTTTGCCGTCTACTGTACTAATTCTAACTTTCATTGATTTGATGTGATTTAGTACTGTTTTGCTGATTGTGAATACAAACTTTTTCTTAATGCATGTTATGCATATGACAGAAAGACCTTATGACAAATGAACATGTGACATCGGTTTTGCCTGAAAATCAGACTGATAGTCTTTGGCTCGGATGTTTCAAACCGTCATCGGTAATCGTAAGTTGCCTCCGTTAAATCCTGTTAAAGTGGTAGTTAGATTGTTTTCTATAAAATGACAGCTGCCGGTAGGGTTGCCAACCGTACTATATTATATAGTATTGTACTATATTTTGACTCTTTGTACTATATACTGTTGAAGAAATATATAGTACGCGAAAATACTATATTTTGGGGGACCTTATGAAGTGCTTCAAATTGCCTAGGTTTTACTGTATAATAGCAGTGGCGGAGCGCCCATACAAGCCGATTGCCTAAAATGTATATACGTATTCTAAACTATTTCATAACTTCTTTGTTTCGGGTTGCCCATAGAAAATTTTCACGTTACGCCACTGCTAAATAGCAACATTGGCCAGCTAAGTACTATATTTTTTTACAGTGTACTATATTTTTGTCGTTTTTTTCTGGAAAATACTATATCTCTCCCAAAATGAGTTGGCAACCCTAGCTGCCGGCGCCATATTTAATCCTAACCGGTAGGTAAAGTGAGATCGACGCAATTCACTCTTTTGCTCATACGGACTTTTTAAGGGCGGCAATGCAGAAAGGAAGGAATATGATTTTAGCAGTCTATGTTTGTATTTACATGTGTTTCATCGTAGCGTTTAAGATACTGAACCGATTTTGATGAATGAGGTATCAATCGATTCGAAATTACGCTCCAGGTGACATATTTAGGCTACCTTTTGTATGAAAACAAATATATTTTTTCAGTTTATTTTCTGTGGACGGTTTACAGTTTATTTAACTTTTTACGGTTGTTTAAAACAGTGTTACATTCAATGTTCAGATCTAAACCTCCTGCGTTTATTTCCCACCCAATTTTCTTATTGATTTTGATTTCTTTATTGCTATTTTCCTTATCCTGAGACAAGGAAAATATCGTCGGAGGAAACTAAGTTAATTAATGGTATAAAAGTCTACCTGATCAATAACTTTGATCTGGGGTTTTTTTATTTCATTTTTTACATAATTTAGCACTTCTTGTTTTGTAAGTCATATTTTATACATGTTTGTTTACAAGGCTTATTATCCACTTTTTTACCTAATTTAAAGCAATTTAGGATATCTTTTTTAAATCCAAAAACAAGTGAGTGGTTAAGTGTGTCTCTAGATCCCAATGAGTCCCTAAGTGAATTCATTGCAGAATAAATTTATTGAATCTTACTAAATGTTATAAAACTTTATGGGTGTAAAGAGTGACAAACTCAAAGGCCAAATAATGTATGCCATACGATTAAATAAATAAAACTATGAGGGGATTTTTGGTTATATGTCGTTATTTCACCCAAATAGTACGCAACGGACCCTTATGAACATTTCCAATAATATAGTAGTACCCGAATTCGAATCGGTACATTCGTTTAGAAGCTACGATGCCACAGACAGACACACAGACACGTCAAACTTATAACACCCCCTTTTTGCGGCGGGAGTTAAAAAGGCGTTATTATACGCGTACGAATTCGCAGATGGAAGCTATTAAATGATACATTTATGTATTTGTCAAACACTACCTACGCTATTAAAATAAGTAGGCAAAAATAGGACATAAAGTATAGGAAACTTAACTTAATCTGCAACCGTGGACTTAATACGCAATTAAAACCTCACAAGTAACATTCCGACAGGGACAAAGCGGGACGGCGTATCGTTGCATCTCAACAGAAGTTCGTCGCACCGGGGGCGTCTTTAGCGAATCGCCTGCGCACCTTGTATCTCAGATGAGAATACTGTGTGAAAACTTTTTGCACATTTTTCTGTATGGGTATACGTTAGCGTGCACTTTTCATAATCGTTTTTCGGACATCACAAATTTTCCGTAAAATTAACAAGATTATTATATGGCTCAGCGCCAATTCGAACCCCTGTTTATTCTCTAGATGCCCATTTATATTCACCGCGTTTACGCTTAAGCTTTAGCTTTAAATACACAGACTCGAATGCGACGCAGCGGTGGCAAAGTTTGTAATATTCGAATTTATATCAAGAGTATCGGGCATCTTCTTGCCAACTCACTTTATTGTGGCAACCACAGTCGCCAACTTCGTGAAGCCCTAAACTGATTGTGGCAACTTAGCAGTGGCGGAGCGCCCATACAAGAGATTCCCACCGGCTTGCCTTAAATTTCTTGATATATAATAACAAACTCGTAAATTATCAAAAACACCCCGTTTTTTATGCTCCGGGTTGTCCAGTGACAATTCTCACGCGCCGCTACTGCAACTTAGGTTCCTAAGCAAGGTACGGACAGCCATGAAAAAAAAATTAAAAGCATTTGAGGCTACGTTTTTTAAATAGGAAATCAAGTGAGCGCGGCTACCACGACCTGTTTCGTTCAGGTTCAAATATTGCCAAAGTTACCGCCACCGCTCTCTGCACGGCTTTAATCCTATTGTAAGAGCATTCAAATCCTACGCACGTTGCCATGCGGAAACCATTGTTTTGTTATTTTATAATTCATGAGATGTTACATTATGTCCGACATTGCTGTAATCTTGGCCCACTGTGCAAAGAATTCAAATGGCGTTCGGCTTTAGGGTATTTTGCATGGTAATTTGTTACCTTACTTCTTTATTTCCCATGATTGTTATTCGGATAAAGATTTTTTCTATGCTATATTTTACTATTGGCTTTGTGAGCTGTAGAACTAGCGACTGTCTTTTTTTTTGTTTTTTTTTTTGGAAAAACTTCTATATAATATAGTTATTGAACCCGCTCACAAAATTTCACGAGAATCGGTTGAGAAATGCGACCTTTAGAGGAGAACACCCGGACATATGGACATCCGGACATATGAAAGAATTTTTGCTCAAGCTGAAACGGAGAACTTCGCTCGCTCGTTCAATAATGTACATCTACTAATTCACCCGTTAATCTGCTAAAAATATGAAATGAAAATAAATTTTGACGTAGCCATTATTTATTCACCACCTGATCCTATTGGTTGAAATTTTAATATTCAGCAATTTTTACCGAATGAAACTTGATATAAAATAACACAAAATTCTATTCACATTTACATCACAGCACTAACGACCAATAACAAACAACTACAAACGCAGTGAAAATATGTTGCGTGTTGTAATTCTCGGTATTTCTCGTCATAAGTATGTATTTTTGAACAAAGGCAAATTTCTAGAGACATCTAGTCGGCTTCCAGTCTTAGACACAAAGACTCATTGAGGGCCTTCGTAGAGGGCCTCACTGTAATGAAAGACGGAATTACTGTAAGTTCCTCGAATGTTTCCCCTCAATAATAACGTACTGGGAATTGTGTAACTGCAGAGCTTAAATCATCTGAAGAATCTAAATAGAGGATTGTGCAACGAGTGGATAAAACGAGTCATTTTATACGGGACTGTTTAGCGTTCCGGCAACAGTCGATATTTTAAGTCGAAGATAAAATGGGTTTATACACGCTTTTTACATACTTGTCATCGTGGCAATTGAGTTGAATATAATTATTGTTAATTTTTATAATCATTTGTCTTTATAAATGTACTTCTATTTTTTGACACGCTCTTTTGTCTTCTCCATTATTTTACTATTTTTTGTTATCTTTTATGCATTCGCCTAAACTACATTACCTTTCAGTCGGGTAAAAAGTGTACGTTGTGAAAATATGTTTTATAAAAATGATTCCCAATATTCATCTTTATTCACTTTATATTTATGCAGTTTAACAGAGATTGTACATGAAATGTATATCTACTTGCTTATTTCTGGTAGCAAAATACATAAGGAATGTAATGGTTAAAATGTTTTTAGGGAAACTAAATACCATTCCTTCCTTTGATGAAATTCGGTCAGTTGCTATCTCAAAGTGGAGAGGAGCCTCAATTACCCAATTAGTTTCAATTTCAAAATTTAGGCAGAAACGAAAATTTACTTTTATTTCAGACAATCGGCTCCACATTTGAATAATTTTACGCTAATTGCCTTTGAGTTTTGTAAAATCTTGCCTATCAGGAATTAGTCTTTCAATTTGAAATCTTAATCGCAAGATGATGAAGATGGTTAAGTACCTATATTATTATAGCAAATGCATTGCAGATGAATATAATATAGAACTGGTGTAAAGCTGAGCATCCAGCAGAGATAAACTGTGTTTACATACAAGTGTCACCTTACTCGTACTGTCAAGCATGCGAGCTGTCAAATATACGAAAACGCAGTTTTTTTTTCTTTATTGGGGAAAAAACAGAAATAGAACACAGTTATTTACAAAGGGAATAAAAGTTATGCTTAAATATTTAAAATATATTTCCTAAGGCATTCCCACAAGGAGGATTAAACATAATGACTAATATAGTGGCAGAGCCATCGGATCAAAACTAGTTACTAAAAAAAAAAGAAAATGACTGATGGAAATGACAACTAGTTACTACATACATAATAAACATGCTAATGAAAAAAAAAATACAAAACTACATAATTTAGCCAATAGAGTGCAGCAAATAGTAGGCAAAACAAGTTAACAAAAGTACCGTTAATAGAGGATAAGCACTTATAATTACAGGTTGGGCCAAAAATTCTTGCACTTTTGAAACTTTGATGAAAATAAAACTATGAAAGTTAATTTCCTGATCATTTAATTTTTGTGACTAACATCTAAAGCAATTTATTTTTTAGGGTTCCGTAGCCAAATGACAAAAAACGGAACCCTTATAGATTCGTCATGTCCGTCCGTCTGTCTGTCCGTCCGTATGTCACAGCCACTTTTTT
Source organism: Epinotia brunnichana (assembly GCA_963854355.1). NCBI lineage: Eukaryota > Metazoa > Arthropoda > Insecta > Lepidoptera > Tortricidae > Epinotia > Epinotia brunnichana. The sequence continues at coordinate 10,738,378 of OY977959.1, forward strand.
CCAAAACTATAAGAGCTATACTGTTGAAATTTGGTAAGTAGATGTATTCTGTGAACCGCATTAATATTTTCACACAAAAATCGAAAAAAAACTTTAAGTTTTAGGGGTCCCCATACTCAGAACTGAAACTCAAAAAAATTTTTTTCATCATACCCATACGTGTGGGGTATCTATGGATAGGTCTTCAAAAATGATATTGAGGTTTCTAACATCATTTTTTTCTAAACTGAATATGTCCCCCCTCCCTGTAACTTCTAAAATAAGAGAATGATAAAACTAAAAAAAATATATGATGTACATTACCATGTAAACTTCCACCGAAAATTGGTTTGAACGAGATCTAATAAGTAGTTTTTTTTTAATACGTCATAAATCGTAAACCGCAATTTATTTCACGGAACCCTTCATGTGCGAGTCCGACTCGCACTTGGCCGCTTTTTTATTGAAAATCTCGTTGACACACGCTGCGTGGAATCTCGGCTATCTCATCGCGGATGTTTTGCTTGAGTTTGGATATTGTCTTCGGTTTTTTAACTTAGAACTCGACTTTATAAATATCCCCGCACGAAAAAATCAGTGGGAGTGAGATCCGAGCTTCCTCCTAAATAGGCGGCGAACGGTTACATACAAATTGTTGCTTTTGTAAAACTGTTTTACACAAAAAGCTCGTTGTTGATCAGTAAAACGCTTTATTGCAAATAAAACTGCATAAAGTAATGTCAAATTTCTCTCCACTCAAAAACTATATAATTTAATATTATACAAGATTTCAGTGTTGCCATTTGCAAAAATTTATGGCCCACCCTGTAAAAATGTAAATAAATCTAAAAATAAATATAATAATATATTATGTATATTAGATAAAAAAACATATCAGGTGGATGTCAGCCAGCAGTTGTTATTGTTATCTACGAATATAGGGGCCGAGATGATATGTAAATCGTTTTGGTTCATGCGCTCTTCTACAATAGCGCGTAGCCTAGTGTAAGTGAGCGCGCGGTGTGTTTTCATAATCCATTGTAATTAAATTGTTAGTTCAAAACGCTTCAGCAATAAAAGGGGTTGTTGAAGGGTTCTTTTTTTTTTCTTCGGCCTATGTTGTGTCCCACTGCTGGGAAAAGGCCTCCTCCCTAGGTTTCTAACTATCCCGATTTATTGCCAATTCTGGCCAGGCGCTTTAAAAAGACGTCCAGCTCATCACGCCATCTCTTCGACCGACCACGGCGCCGTTGCCCATCGTGTGGCACCCAATCTGCAGCTATTTTGGCCCACCTCTGTGGGTTCCAGCGCAAACGTGACCAGCCCAGTCCCATAACTCCCATAAGAGCCTAGCAGTCTTAAACTAGACGATCGCCAACACGCCCCTCCGACCGAGCGACTTTGGTCGGCACCGACCGCTGTAGTATGAAAGTTTCCTGCAAGCAACTGTCTACACGGTCGGTGCGGACCAAGGTCGCTCGGTCGGAGGGGCGTGTTGGCGACCGTCTATAGCAGACACTTTAACTCCAACGTCGACAATGCCCGTGTTCGAGCGCAGGATCCAATATATCCTTTTCACTCCAAGTATGCTGCGCTCCATGGCCCTCTGGCAAACCTTCAGTTTGGTCTTTTGTAACTCTGTCAGCGTCCAGGTTTGAGCGTCGTTAAGGCATTATACACATGTTAACGAGCCTCCGTTTGAGGGCCAATGTGAGGGTTTTTTTTATTACAGTTTAATGTCACGTGCATTACAAGGATTAATTTTGAGATTAAAATAGCATTTAAATAAATTGACTATGACCCGATCCGATTGTTGAATTGTGTGATATTTGTGATGCAATTATATCTGACGCTTATCTCCAAAAATGTACGCCATTTTGTTATTATTTATTTGCCTTTCCCCGCAACCGGAATAAACGAAGGCCGTTAACCCAAATATTGGTCAAACATATCATCAAATCGAGAGGAATGGAAACAATCGTTGACAGCCACTTGAAATAAAACCATTCGCGCCGAAACCGCAGCACTGCGCCAAATACATTGTATTCCAACGGTATTTTATTACTCTTTTTGTTGTACAATACCTACATATCGACACAGGTATTAATTCAAGAAATAAATGCGAAACTACACTCATCTCGCTCACACACAACATTCACGCTAAGGAATGACAGAGCAGGCACTCTTTATGGCTCACTGGGTCGCAAGATGCAGCCAAAAAATATTTATTACGCGCCATCAAGTTTTAAAAATTCGTGTAACGCGACACCGGGGCAAACAAACGAATGGATACAAGAGGGCAGTAAAGTATCCGGTGCACAGTGGGCTGAAAAACCATGTTCTGTGGTCATAAAAAACTTGTTTCGAGTTTTTGTAAAAAAAACTACGTTAATTAAACATTTTATGTCACACGTTGCTTATTTTTAATTTGAAAGTAAAATCTCCATTAGACGCTCAGTTTTACTCGTTACTCATAGAGCAAATTGAGTTTTAAATGAAATGGCGCTATCTGAGCACTCACAGTGGGTCAAAAACCATGTTTGCTGGTCATAAAACTTTTTCTAAAAAACGACATTAATTAAACATTTACGTCGCGATGCTCACGATCTTTAATTTGACGTAAATTGACTTTAGCGTCGTCGAAAGTGCAGAAATAATTGCCGCAGCTGGTCGTAACTGCGGCATTTTTATTCACATAGCCTGTTATTAACACAAAAGAATTTAATGAGGGTCTGTCTGGCGATAATAAAACGATATTATAATAATATGTACAATTTTATAGTGGCCGAGAAGAGTAGGAGGATTACGAGTTATGAGAATTACTACGTCATCACAAACGCGATGGTATTAAACTTCCCACACTCGTTTTTTAAAGGATGCTTTTCTACTAGAGTTAAGCTGACTATAAGTCACCATATCTACTACAAATAGATTCATGGCTTATTTTGGCTGGTGAAAATATATAGACATAGACATAGACATAGACATCCTTTATTGGTAATAAGGTATTACAAGTCATGTTTACAATAAAAATAGAACATTCATTTGTAAATTAAATTAACAAGATTATTAGTTTATTATATTATATATTATTATTACATTTTTTATATTCTAAAAATTCCTTAATAGTATAGTAACATTGCTCAATAAGCCATTTTTTTAATTTAGCTTTAAAGGTCGGAAGACTGTTAGCTTCCGTGATGCTGTCTGGTAAATTGTTATAAAATATAGGTCCCGCGACGTGGATTGTCTTAGCTGTCTTAGTGAGCTTGTGGGGAATTGTTAATAGTTTGTGCGCATTTCGAGTGACCCAACATAAACTAAGTATAACAGACAAATCCTTGGGATTTTGCTACATGTAGGAATGATTATAATACACATTAATATTATTCATAATATGCATAAGACTGATATAAACCATAGGCTTTATCCATTATGAATAAATGAGTATGAGTATATTCCAGTGGCGGAGCGTCCATACAAGCCGATTCCGACCGGCTTGCCTAAAATGTCTTTTTAGGCAAGCCTATGGTTAAGTACTTACTCTAAACTCTTTCATAACACTTTTTGTTACGGGTTGCCCATCGACAATTTTCACACGCCGCCACTGGTAATATTTTCACAAGTAATATTTTCGTAAATCAGCCTCCATTTGAGTATAGTACGAGTATATTGTATTAAAATTGGCATCTAGAAGTTTTTATGCATTTCTTTCATTAGGCTTGTTCTGAAATAGGTGTTATAATAAAGTATGTCTCAGATCGTATGTATTCGATAAATATGCGATATGGGGCTTCTTTATTATCTTTCGTGGTGAGTTTTAAATTGTACGTCTCCCCCTAGTCAGAAAGCGGTTTTGGCCGGTTGTGACATTATATTGTTTGACTTGTGCCATTTTATATTGCAATTAATGATTTGACTTTGACTAAAAGAACTAAAGAAACCTAGTTAAATACACTGCCCATTTCACAAGATTTAATCAACACCAAACCTACAGCTAAAAATAAACTTAAAAAAATCTATATAGCCCAAACCGTCTTACGCACCCCGGGCTCGTAAAATCCGAGCATTAAACCGTAATGGCACAATTACAGGCTTAATTAGTGGAGCGTTTTGTTGTCCAGAGTTTTACGAGATACGTGACCGATGCCCGGTCCGGTGGAAGGAATCTGTGCTAAAAATGGTGCGGAGTCAAAGTTATTGATGACTTGATTGGGAATTAATAATAGAACCACTGGGAAAATAAACATGCTCCTTTTTGTGGTAGTTTCGGCAGGTTCTGACGATGTGTGAAAGTAGATGGACATGAGGATATACGTCCAGGAGATGAATGATAGGGTCGTAAGCGATCAAGGATCCATCTTGACCAAATTTCTGCAGTACTGCAAAAAGGACAGAGCGGCTACCGCGACATGAAAACGAAGTTATTCATGCACCTCCCTGTCGCACTCGCTTATTTGAGCGACAGAAACGAAGATACACAAACGGACTTCGTTTTCGTTTCGCGGTAGCCAGTGTCCTATTTACAGTAATGCAGAAATTTGGTCGAGATGAACTTTTGCGGTAGCCGCTCCGAAGACCCCGTGTGAGGAAATGTATGGATGTTCTAACGAAATAAGCATAAGCGAAAGACTAAGAGGATTTACGTCGAAGCAATCTGTACCTGGGCATTTTCAATAATTCGTGCACCCAATTAGCATAATTTGTTAAACAAAAATTAACTCAGTGTCAGTTTTGTAACGAAAGTTAAGCATACAAATGATGTCAAACTGAACTTTTTTCGCATTTAAATAAGGTCTCTATGCATATGATTTATATATTGAAAAGAAAAAGTAAATTATTATACAAACTAAATACTTAATGGTCGTTACAAAACTGACACTGAGTTAATTTTTGTTTAACAAATTATGCTAATTGGGTGCACGAATTATTGAAAATGCCCACCTACTAAAAATGTTGCGGAGTCAAAATTATTAATGACTTGATTAATAGTTAGTGGAACCACTGTGGGGGAATAAAAATAAAAATATGACTTTTGTTTGCCTGATAGCAAGCACACACCTAGCCTGTGGACGCTTGCAACTCTATACGACCCTTCATTGATTTGAGGATTTATTGTGTTGACAGCTAGAGATAATGCTAAAATGAAATTGAGATTAAAAAATAATGATAACTTGGTTACGTTAAGCAAGCATTGTGGGGTGCACAGTGGGAGTAATGTTGGAATAAAATGGTGAAACGAAGTAATTTCGAAAACCTTCATAAAACCCAAAACAAAAGTCCCAAAACAGCATATTAATACCAGCGCGGCCACTGCAAGCATTTGTAAGTTTAAGACTCTTAGAAGTTTAATTAACTTAAGTGAAGTCTTAGAGTCAGTCATTTAGTCGTTATGGGGCAACGTGAGCGCATGTGGAGGACTCTTCGCTGGGAGATTTTTAAATTAAAAACCGTCGCCCTTCTTATGTTTTTAATGGGAGTGCTTCCGATGAATAAATGTATAGCTGTACCTTTATAACTATGACGACTGCTTTGGTCTAGTTGGTATATTAGAGACTCTGTCTAAGTAGCTGGTGGTCACGGGTTCGAATCCCGGTAAGGGCAAACATTTGTGAAATTATCACGAATATGTGTTTCTGAATGGCCATTCTGTACCTTTATAACTATGACGACTGCTTTGGTCTAGTTGGTATATTAGAGACTCTGTCTAAGTAGCTGGTGGTCACGGGTTCGAATCCCGGTAAGGGCAAACATTTGTGTAATTATCACGAATATGTGTTTCTGAATGGCCATTCTGTACCTTTATAACTATGACGACTGCTTTGGTCTAGTTGGTATATTAGAGACTCTGTCTAAGTAGCTGGTGGTCACGGGTTCGAATCCCGGTAAGGGCAAACATTTGTGTAATTATCACGAATATGTGTTTCTGAATGGTCATTCTGTACCTTTATAACTATGACGACTGCTTTGGTCTAGTTGGTATATAGTGACTCTGTCTAAGTAGCTGGTGTTCACGGGTTCGAATCCCGGTAAGGGCAAACATTTGTGTAATTATCACGAATATATGTTTCTGAATGGTCATTCTGTACCTTTATAACTATGACGACTGCTTTGGTCTAGTTGGTATATAGTGACTCTGTCTAAGTAGCTGGTGGTCACGGGTTCGAATCCCGGTAAGGGCAAACATTTGTGTAATTATCACGAATATGTGTTTCTGAATGGCCATTCATTAATTAAAAAGTTGGCGAGCCTCGGCGACGGCTTCAGCCTAGTTAACTGACCCTGCCTACGAAGCAAGAGGTCCCGAGTTCGAATCCCAGTAAGGGCATTTTTTTGTGTGATGAGCACGAATATTTGTTTCTGATTCATGGATGTTTTCTATGTATTTAAGTATTTATTTATCTTTATAAGTATGTTTAACGTCGTCTAGTATCCATAGGACAAGCTTTGCTTAGAATGGGACTGGGTCGATTTGTGTAAGAATTTACGCAATTTTATTTACTAGAGCAAATAAAAAACTAGTCTCTCACAGGAACACAATACCACTAACTTGCAAAGGTTTTAAGAAGTGCAGAAACATTATAATTTATAATATAGTCCGTTGATTACAAAGGTAAAAGTGAAATTAATATTCAAAAGAAACTAATTTACTTCATGTTGAAACACATTTTTGAGGCTTCGGCTGTTTGCAGTTACTAGTACTTATGTAAATTACTTTTTAATTAAACCTAGCAACGGGTTTATTTCATACGTTCAAACGGGGAACTACTAATTGTGATTTTAATTTTTAAATGAACGTAGGTAACTAAATAAATATATGATTGGACGCCGAATTTTCGCTTCATTGAGTAATCGCCTGCAGTGGAAATCTGCACTTTTAATTAACTTATTTTTTCTTATATCAACAGGGACTCGTATAATATTGTGCCGAAAGTCCATACTTAATATTAAATATGCGAAAGTGTGTCTGTCTGTATGTCTATCTGTCTGTGTGTTTGTTAACTCTTTACATTTAAACCGCTGAACCGATTGAGATCAAATTTGGTATGGAGATATTTTGAATCCCGGGGAAGGAGATAGGATACCTTTTATCCCGGAATTCACCCCCTAAGGGCGGCAAATGGGGGGTGGAAGTATGGAGGTACGATATAAGTAAACGAGTGCCACGCGGACGGAGTCGCAGGCAGAATCTAGTACAGTCGCGATCACATACATCGGAGCAAACAAGCAACTCACAAACATCGGAACACAACTCTATTTTCAAGGAATTAGGGTGTATGTGCCGATATTTTTGAACACCCATAGTGTACCTATGTATGTGATGGCGACTGTACAAGAATAAATAAATATTTGGAAGCAATTTTTGAAATTGTGTTAATTCTTTGATGCGTGTGACAGGGTTAGTCTTATTACCCAACTGCACGACGCAAAGGAGGGTAATGTGTTTACCAGTCTATGTGGGTATGTTTGTCCCTTTGTGGTACCTACTCTAGAAATCAACCGTGTGGGTCGATTTTAATGAATGATTACGTCAATCCGCTTTGTTTTAATCTTAAGAGTGTGACTGAAGACAAGACAGTAATCAAAATTAAAAATGGCGGCCAACAGACACCATATTTAAAAATAATAATCGGCTAAGTGCGAGTCGGACTCGCGCACGAAGGGTTCCGTACCATTATCAATAAAAATATTTATTTTATTCTGTTTTTAGTATTTGTTGTTATAGCGGCAACAGAAATACATCAATCTGTGAAAATTTCAACTGGAACTATCACGGTATCAGTGAGATACAGCCTGGTGACAGACAGACGGACGGACGGACAGCGGAGTCTTAGTAATAGGGTCCCGTTTTACTTTTTGAGTACGGAACCCTAAAAAGAAAAAAAAAGTCTACGGACTATGTTATGTGGGGTATCGTTGAATAGGTATTTCAAAATAATTGTTAAGTTTCATGCATATTTTTTTAGCTTAATGAACCGTTAAGGATTTATAACGATTTAAAGTTGAAAAAGGCAGTTAGGTTTTTTGAAAAAATCTTTTCGATTGTCACACGCGCTAATAGAGGAACTCCTGTTATCGCGGATAAATGTTGACCTCCGGCTAGCTTCCAAATACACTGAACCGAGGATCTACAGTCATTGGTGTTTTGCGCGCGCGCCATGTTGAAGGCTCGCGCGTTATTTGACAGACTGTCGGTCAAATTGGTAAAATTATACGTTGATGGGTATAGAAAGTGTTTCTATGTCTAAGCAGAAATATAACCTATTCATGGCATGGATGTTATACTAGTATCTATTGATTGATTAACTAGCATGTGTCCAGTCGACAATAGTAGGTAAGGATACTTAACTTTGATAATTTTCGGGATAGTTATCGTTGTGATAACCATACATTCACACATTCGTGCTCGCTATTCGGCTCGCCGGCCGAGTGTAGCATGTCGCACACATCCGCAAAATGGCGGCAGTGTTCAATCATTAAAAATCATTGATTACGCGCAATTTCTCATACAACGGCAATGTCCGATTAGATATAGCAATAAAATCCGTTTACGTCCGAGGATAAAAATGACGTGACTCCAACGAAGTCTAAAGCTGGACATTCACGACCGCTACAAAGCGCGGAGTGAAGTAATGCTCCAAAATCGGTTAAAAAGTGTCAAAACTGTAATGTCTAAAAATAGCGTGGCCCGTCTATCGTTTGAAATAATCTCGAAAATTTGAGATTGCGCTAAGCAATTAGTAGACAAACTTGTAACAATTAAATTACTGCAATAAACAGTTTAATTTTTTATTATTTTTGTATCTAACCGGAGGGCAAGCGAGCGCGACGCGCCATCCGAAAGCCCTTATCACACTGGCAATTTCCGAACGTGTTGTTAGCGACGCGATTTCGCAACGAACTCGCCGCGTCTACGCCGCTACGTGTTCGCAGCGGGTGTGCGCACACGGCGTTGAATCAGTTAATCATTCACGAGTGTACATCATGGCGTCTGCGTCTGGCGGTTAGGCAGAGAGGTCGCAATCGCCGCGGTTTCGCTTCGCTTATAAACCGCTCACAAATCGCAACTGTGGTAGCGCTCGAAAGGAACTATCGTGAATATCAAAATTCAAAGTTGGAACCGACCAAGCTACGCCCCGACTCCAATTGGAGTCATAGCGAATGCGTCCGCTGGCCGATCGATCTATTGGGATGCAAAACTTTGTAGCTGAGATAAACGTCGCGGCGTTGCGCGTCGATGTATACCCAGCTGTACAAAGATACGACCTTTTTCTTTAGTAATTCAATTCACCACAACTGATTATTCACACTAGACCCCGTGACATTAAGGTTTAAAGTGAGTTTTAATGTTAGAATAGCGGTAATAATTTACTTTTAAAACAAAGTTTAAACCAACTTCAATTCTGTACTTCGCCAAGCCACATAGGCCACATTTACCACAATTTGAACTGCTTTCCGAGAGCAAATGCGGAGGATTTTGAGGAGTTCCGTCGATTCCTCAAGGATCTTAGAAATAACTCTAAAAATAAATTAGTTGCTACTTCAACGGAATCATGACAGAATCTAAACGTACTTTACATCTTTGAAGAGTTCCATAAGTCATCTGTGGTCTTCATGATCGGTTCCACTTAACCAAAATTGCGATTTCCGAGGGTAAATACCTGAGTTATAATAGAAAATACCGAAATCATTACACACGTGCCTATAAAACTTGAGGGTTGCCCTCAATTTCCCTAGGATCCCATCATCAGATCCTGACTTGGTGACAAAGTGACCACCTCAGGAGTGTACTATTTCGAATAAAAAAAGAGTTTTGGAAATCGGTCAACAAGTGACGAAGAAATTGGTGAACATACTTAAAATAAAGATACAGTGGAACATATAACCTCCTCCTTTTTTGAAGTCGGTTTAAAATGCAATGTGAAGTTAATTACGAACATGAGGGTATACAGCTCTGAAACACCAAAGATAGTCATTAATGAAGAACCCCTTTCTGGTTGAGAACGCCTTGAGGCATTAAGTCCGCCTTTTGGTTTTGTGCAATAAAGTTAAAATTGAGAGCCAAGGCGAGGCACTCGCTGTCAGCCTGGACATAGCAAAGGCGTTCGATCGGGTCTGGCATCGAAGTCTTCTATCGAAGTTGCCATCTTACGGACTTCCCGAGAGTTTGTGCGAATGGATTGCCAGCTTCCTGTCCGGCAGATGTATACGCGCCGTTGTCGACGGCAGTTGCTCCGAAAGCATGGACATAAACGATGGTGTTCCACAAGGCTCGGTACTGTCTCCAACGCTGTTTCTGCTGTCCATTGATGGAATTCATTGTTATGCGGACGACAGTACTGGGGATACGTATTACACGGGCCGCACAAACATTCCTCGTTCTATTGTGGTAGAGAGTCGCGACCAACTTGTGACCGGAATAGAGAGTACTCTATCCAAAGTCTCTGAGTGGGGGAGGGATAACTTGGTCCGATTCAACCCCACGAAGACGCAAGTATGCGCGTTCACTGCGAAAAAAACCCCATTTTCTGTAGCCCCACAGTTCGACGACACTACTCTTCCGATTTCAAAGAGTATTGGGATCCTTGGTGTGAACGTTTCCAGCGACGTCCAGTTTCGAAGCCACTTAGAGGGCAAAGCCAAGCTGGCATCAAAAAAGCTCGGTGTGCTTAACAGAGCAAAGCGGTACTTCTCCCCGGGACAAAGACTTTTATTATATAAGTCTCAAGTCCGTCCCCACATGGAGTATTGCTGTCATCTCTGGGCGGGAGCGCCTGGATACTTGTGCGCTTCGACTCGCTTCAAAGACGTGCTTTGCGAATCGTGGACGATCCCAAACTTACAAGCGGTATCGAACCGTTGAGTCTAAGGAGAGACTTCGCCTCCTTGTGCGTGTTCTATCGCTTGTATAACGGGTTGTGCTCCGAAGAACTGTTCGACATGATGCCTACGGCTGCTTTTCACCACCGCACCGCTCGCCATCGGCAGGGTATTCATCCTCACACCCTGGAACCTAAATGGTCGCGTACCGTACGGTACGGTTTCAGAGAAATTTCCTCCCTCGGACGCTCAGGTTGTGGAATGAGCTCCCTGCCGAGGTTTTCCCAAGGTACTACAGTAGGGGGTTCTTCAAAAAAGGAGTGTATACATTCTTAAAGGGTCGGCAACGCGCATGTAACACCCCTGGAGTTGCAAGCGTCCATAGGCTACAGTAATCACTTACCATCAGGTGGGCCGTAAGCTTGTTTGCCATCGACGTGGTATCAAAAAAAAAAAAAAATGAGCGGTTTCGTTTGTTTGGTGCTGAACAAGATTACTGTCCGCCTAATCATCATCATCATCATATCAGCCGAAAGACGTCCACTGCTGGACATAGGCCTCCCCCAAAGAGTGCCAAAATGACCGGCTAATAGTAAACAATAAACATACACCCGTAGCCTGGGGACGCATGCAACTCCCAAAGAGTCACACGTCACCTCTACGCCATAAAATTATAATTTTCCAATTATTCGTAACGGGACATTAGTTAACTAAATTTACCGGACGCTTAACGGCCGATTAGAACATGTGAAATAATAGTCAATTACGAATTGATTTCCCTTCACGATGTAATTGTTTAATTTATATTCAAACCTCATCCGGGAACGTTTAGGCAAAATGGAGAAAGAAACAGCAGGGGCCAAATTAGAACGCGTTATAAAGTTTTTTTTTAATGTATATTGGGCACATCTAAGCAAGCTCGCTCCCTTTTGCATGACATTTAGTCGTTAGTTATTTAACGAAACGGCTTAAAATTATATTGGAATTAAAATTATCATCTGGATTGAATCCTTAATATAGTTCTAAATATATCATTTATTCACTGTGCCTGACCAGAGAGTAAAATAATGACAAAATCTGGAGAATATACACGGCGGGAATAAGTGGACAACCCCAGGTATAAAATTTAAGAAACTTGAACATTATATATTAAATACAAATACGAAATACAAATAGTTTATTACCAAAAAAATAATATAAAACACAGTTAAATTTTATGCTGACCCACACACTAGGCGTAGCCTGTCCCGTGGGGGAAACGATACGGTTCACTTAATAATTTACTTTCAAAACAAAGTTTTAACCGACTTCAATTCAGTACTCCGCCAAGCCACATTAACATTTCCACATTTTTTTTCCAATTTACCACATGAACTGATTTCCAAGAACAAAAGCGTTGATTTTTAGACCAATAAACCAAATCGCTGTATGTGGGCCGATAATATTTGAGGACTTCCGTCGATTCTTCAAGGATCTCAGACAAATTACCTTTGACACTTCATTGTTTGCTATTTCAACGGAATAATATCAGAATCTGTGACGTACTTATATAGTTTGAAGTACGTCATTGAGAAGTTCCATCTGTGGTCTTCATCATCACTTCCACTTCACCAAATTTATGATTTCCGGGTGTAAATACACGAGTTATAATAGAAAATACCGAAATTACTACACGCGTGCCTAATATATTTGAGGAGTTCCCTCAATTCCTCATGGTCCCCATCATCCAACTGGGGTTTTGGAAACAATGGTACCAATCTGGAAGCATATACTTTCAGTTAAAAAAATAATTGTACGAATCGGTTCATAAATGACGGAGTTCTGAGGTATTAAACATTAAAAAATAAATAAAAAAACATCCGAATTGAGAACCTACACCTTTTTTTGAAGTCGGTTAAAAAATATTACATAAGCGGCTAGTGGCAAGCACGTTTTAGATGACAGAAAGAAGGAATAAAATTGACTAAAGCTCTATCTAAGGTTCAAATTACTTCCAGTTTTCATCTCGACTTGTTAGTTTATTCCCACTATGTAAGTTAGATGACATTCCATTGTGGCCTACCCCTCTAACTTTAAGAGTCCCCAGCGCGGTCGACTCAAGTCGACTCTCCATACATAACGTAGTTTGATTGTCATTTTAAAACGGCATATTGAAATAACATCAAACATTTTATACACAATGGGCTCCGTCATACCTACGAGTATGTCGGAATAGTATTTTTCACAATCGTGTTATAATAGAGAGCTTTTTAGTCGAGTACCGTGTTTAGGCCACGAAGCTTGCTGAGTGGCCTAAGTAAGGTACGAGATTAAAAAGCTTGATTATAACACTATTGTGAACAATACTTTTTGTACGAGTTCATTAAAATTAATTTTCTACGAGTCAACTGAACTAATTAAACAAACTCGATACTGTTGAAACGAAGTGCAGCTCATCGCTCGTACGCTTGTTGATATCTTAAAAGACATCAACGAGCGTACGACATCAAAGCGATTCTATTGGTCAAATTCATTACAGTTCAGTAAAGCAGCCGCCACGTGATTGGTCGAATTTATTTTAGTTGTCTGGAGCGTATCGAAAAGTAGTTATTTCGATTGTTTCGACAGTAACATGGACTACAACTATGAAAAGAGTGACGTTGCAGTATTCTCTATGAAATCTTAATACACATATTTTAATCGTCGAGTACAAAAAGTAGTTTCTGTTGCTGTTACTATGAAAAAAATGAAGCGATTAGATACTTTGTATGAAGAACGTTCTACTAGCTCTGTTTTAGAGAACCAAACTACGCAGTTTGGTTACACATCATCACCATCATCATCATATCAGCCGATAGACGTCCACTGCTTGACATAGGCCTCCCCCAAAGAGTTCCCAAGTGACCGGTCCTGCGCCACCCGCATCCAGCGGACTCCCGCGACCTTTACCAGGTCATCAGTCCACCTTGTGGGAGGCCTACCCACGCCGCGCCTTCCGGTACGTGGTCGCCACTCGAGAACTTTTCCGCCCCAACGGCCATTTTTTTGCGTGCGTTTGGTTACACACGTTTGTCTTATTTTTTCATTTTTTTTAAGTACAAATTTACATAACATTGCCCCACAAAACTGTAGTAACAGTTTGACTGTGGGAACGGCAGTCACTAGGTAAGGCATTGATTAACAAAAATAGATAACAGTAATATACTGTCCATAAATCAGTTACACTAAACTAACATGGTATTATACAAGTACATCTAGGTAAAGGTTTTTTAATATTATTCTTATTTTTTTCACGTCTAATGGCTTCGTGCAAACTATTGAGTAGGTATGGGATACGCTTTTTGAGAGTTCTGTCCCCTTAGTAATTATTTATCCTAGGAACTAATAGTTTACCAGTCGCCATAGCCTAGGTGTTATAGGTATGATCAATGGGTTTTAATGAAGGAGAGTCGAGAGATATCTATTGAACCTACTGGTATTGTCTCCACCTAGTATGTCTGTCTGTTACGGAAAATTTTCATTATAATTACCCGAACTATATTTACGAGCTATTGTAAACATTTTTTATTGTTTACGGCAGCTTTGGTATTAATGTCTTGTAATTCCGCCCATGGCTATTTATGTCAGATTCTGGTGAATGTATGATTTGTATGAGTTCGACTAATCTTTTAAGGTAGGGACTACAGTGCAGTTATGTGTAAAAATATGGGGGCAAACCTACCTACCTACTCCTAAATATGTCCCATAGCTCTAGTCACCGGATTAAGGTTTCGATAGGTACATATTTATGGAAGGATTAAATCGATACATATTTTTGCACTTGACTGTACAAAGATAAAAAAAAGAACGTTCCTTTTAAAGTCCAATAAGTAAATAACTGCACTCCTGAATAAATTAGGTAAGAATTTAAAGCAAAAGAATTTTAATCTAATCGCAACCCACGCTACTCGCTTTTTAAGACCCTTCTTATACAACAGTTGCATAAAATACTATTTTGAAATCGGATGTGTTCCAGAGATTACACCGTATTATTTAAAGTAGTTTTTTCTTGCATGTTTGACAGCATTTACTCATATATTTTCGGCTATAGGTACCGATTCGAATTTTTACCCCACAATCGCATCGAATCCGTGTCGTTCCCTTTAAAACAATACTACGCAATGATTTGCATCGTTAGTGCCAAAGGTATTTTAATATTTATTGTTATTGCCCTGATAAGAGCTATTGTTGCATTCGGTATTTTAACCGCTTCGGTATTGCTATTATCTTAGTTTTGGAATTTATTGATTTTGGCGTTACATGAAATTGCTTGGGCCACGGCCAGTTCTGGTTTAAGCCGTTTACTAATCGCAATGCAAAATCGCAAATGGTGTCTAGATATTTATTAGCATAGGTCGCGAAGCCACTTCTGGTCACTCTCATGGCCGCGAGTGAGAACCTATATATCACTCTAGCTTAGGTACCTGTATTAACTATAAACATACCCTTACAACTTGAGGAATCCTTTATATATCTGACATAGGGGCTGCCGCCTCGCGCGTGCCAGCTCCCTATAAGGTGTGGGGACTTTCGTCCCCGAGAATGTCCTCCAACCTCCCCTTATAGGCATCCCTTACCACACAACTGATACTGTCCTAATCCACATGCTATTGTTCTAGTTACAATTACCCGGGTGCAGCCTTGACTGATGATGATAACTAACTTGTAACTAATCCTCTCACACTAACGAACTCCACAACTAAGAACTGTGTTGTGTGTCCTACAGGTCACGTACATGCGCGACCTGTAGGAAAACCTTATTCATCTACATGATATACCGTCACGCCTCCCAAAGACAATGAGACCTGTGGACGCACATAAATACATCGCATTATAAACAGTCATCGTCCGATCTGTGTAAGCACATATGAACACACGTATGAATGATACCAAATCGTTACAATATCGTAGGACGCATCGAAAGTGATTATGGAAAGAGCTCACCCTGGTTTTCCTCCAAATCTTTTATGACCGATTTTTTATTTGACGACCGGTTAGCCTAGTGGCTAGTGACGTTGCCTACGAAGCTGAAGGTCCCGGGTTGAAATCCCGGTAAGGGCAAATATTTGTGTAATGAGCATGAATATCTCTCGCCAACAAACTGCTATGGCAGTTTGGCGGGTAATTTAACATATTTATAAAGCAATGTACTATGTATTTTGGAAAAAAATTAAAATAAACCTATTTGTTTCTGAGTCTTGGATGTTTTCTAAGGTTTTAAGTATTTATCTATTAAATATATCGTCGTCTAGTACCCATAACACAAGCCTTGTTGAGCTTACTATGGCTAGTTCAATTTGTATAAGATTGTCCCCTAATATTTAATTATTTATTACATAGGCCGCTGATGATAATGATTTTCTTTTTTTTTATATAATACAAAAACATTATATAAAAGTTAAAGCGTAGATTAGATTAAGCCTCTTAACTATGTACATTTTTTTTGCAATCCACCCTTTACTTACTGTATCGGTGACAGCTTACTGACATTTTTGTCATATTAGACGGATCAAGCAAAGTTTCTTATTTGCCGTCCTAAATCCAAAACGTAAGTGAGAAAACCGTTTATATGTTTCAAAAACAATTGACGCAGCTGAAAAGTCTGCAACTTTTTTCTGGTGCTAAGGAAGGTTATTCCTATTCACCAAAAAAATAATCAGGCACTTCTGAACTTTTCATCTATTCCCAATTTGGATGTGGCATAAGCATTGTTATAACAATTAGGAAAATCCGTTGTTTCTGCATACTTGTACAAATCACTTACTTAATCGAAGAATGGTGGTGCATTGCATACCCAACACGGGTCACAGCAAAACCACAATTCAATTCCTAAACCAAATTAATCGCAGAAAGGCTTATCGTCCTGTCGGTTCATTTATAAAAACAAATGTCAAGAGAGCCACAAATCCATTAGTAATTAGTACGACATGCTATTAATATCACGCTATGGGCACACATTAAATTCACGTACAACGTGGTTCTATTGTTTATTTCGAGCAACAAGGGCGTATCTGATTCTCCATAGTTCATAATATGTGGCATTTTAGTAACTATGTGATATTTCTAGCATTCCATACACGCCCCACTTACTGGTTTATGTTTTTGATTATATTATGAGATGTATGTGCATGGATAAACTAGAGTAGGGCACAAATTCATGTATAACATGTCGGTATATCGTTCGATTCAGTCAATAAGAACGTATGTGGAAATGGGTTCATATAATAATATGCATTTTCATTCCATTCCTAATTTAAATATATGTGTTTACAATTCAAGATAAATTCACTGAATAATGATCGGATTTTAAAAGACTTTATTAGCTGGTCTTGATGAAATTTTTATTTCCGCCGTATCATAACCCGTTGCAAACTGACATTTCAGTTATAAGGATTATCCTCTTAACAATGACTCGTAACGTCTAAAATCTCCTATAATATACTTTGTAGTTTTTACAAAAGAATACTCCACACCCCTTTGAGTTCAGCTATCAACCCAACCGTGCATTGTCCCCTTTTTAGCCCATAATTACAAAGCTATTTTAAAACCTGGCTAGCCAATCAATCTTCGACGAGGTATAACATTGTGCGGTCGTCGGAAAGTGCGTGGCGAACATCAAAGTGAATGAAACGAATGGGTGAACTGTGAACGGTGACCGGGTGAATGATTCCGCACGCCTCAGTGGAACTGACCGGGGACAAGTGCGGTAGAATGGGGATTATGTGAGATGTTGCCTTTTTGCATTGATTTTGCTCATTTTACAAGCATCTCTTGCTTATTTGGGTCTTCAAAAGATAATCTTCTATTTATTTGTAGGTATTACAATGCTATTTTTGGAAATAATCAAATTAATGTTCTGATTTCTTCGGTTAGGATGCTCTAGCCACTTTGTTAAACTGACGCAGACCAATATGTGACATCAAACATATCAACGAAACGTTATGCACCTAGGTGTTTAATGCATAATTATAATTCGCACTGAACCAACCTTTGGGGTCAACAAAAAAGTAAAATTATCTAAGTCAAAAGTCAAAATCAATGATACTAATAAATACACCATGGATTAATTGCTCCCTTAGTCGTCAAGATATTGTAATAGCACTAAGATGAT
Source organism: Epinotia brunnichana (assembly GCA_963854355.1). NCBI lineage: Eukaryota > Metazoa > Arthropoda > Insecta > Lepidoptera > Tortricidae > Epinotia > Epinotia brunnichana. The sequence continues at coordinate 10,756,307 of OY977959.1, forward strand.
GATGCGCAAAGTTCCGTCACCGAACTGTAGAGAGTGATATCGTTGAAGACGTATACCATATATTTATTGATGGAATGTGTGCGGAATGACTCGTGTAGAAGCCAAATGAGGATAGGAATGTGGGTGCAATAGCGCACTGGCTTTTCCACTGTCGGACGAGGCCAGGTCGCTATTTAAGCTAGTGAATATAGGTATCAATAATCGACGTTAAGGTGAACCGTTGTTGATCATATGGAGCGTCATAATCGCTAAGCGATAAAGCTCTTTAATAAATATAAAAAAGAATAAAAAACGATAGTGTAGATCGTATTTTTATAATGAAAATTTTGGAAAGTAAATCTTCCACTACTAGCTTCCGTATGATTGTTAACAGAATGCATGTATACAATTAAATTCCGCTACCCTTACGATACGAGTAAGCAATGTAAACGATAAAAGTTATCCCTAGTTTGACTGGCCTCACACCACCAAACAGGGGACGTTTAAATTCTAAAATAATCATTCAACCAAACCTTTGTTGCTGACTCGATTAGCTGAACTCATTCCAGCCAAACAAATCAGCCGCTCATTCCATTCATTCGTTCAATGGGAGCTGGTATTCACAATGCTAGCGCGGAAAAAGGGCGCAATTACATTAGACATGCGCCTTTAATGAATTGCTGTTTCTGAGTGGGTGTGTTTTTATACCATTGGTAAGCAAGCAAACGAAGAAGTTTTAAGGATGGTCGATGAGAAAAGATGTTTGCTAGGATGTATTAGAAATAGAATAGGAAAGATGGTGGGCCACCTGATACGGCACGACAGTTTCTTCCTAAACATGCTGGAGGGTAAAATTGAAGGCAAGAGAGGCAGAGGAAAGCCTAGGCTATCATATTTTAGCCAAATAAAAGATAAAGCTGATGTCGTGTCATATGAGGAAGTCAAGAGGCTGGCAATGAACAGAGAAAAGTGGCGGTTACTCCACCGACAAGAGCAAGGCTCTTAAGTGATGATGATGATGAAGCAAGCATACATGGTACGCAGACATCTTAGCCCATGGGTGACTGCAACACCAGAAGAGTAACAGACTCGTTGCCGACCATTGGTTGATTTGAGGATTCACTCTATAATCCAGTAACTTAGTCGCCTGAAAGTACGGGCTAGTTTGCGTCAAATCCGGCAGTTCTGATTATTTGCAGACTTGTTCATGATGTTGGCCCAATGAATAATCCAAGTGTGTGACCTCGAGCGCCGAACGCAACTTAGTCAAATAATCGAAAATACCGCGAAATCCCTAAAAGACTCGTTTCTAACCGACTTCAAAATAGGAGGAGGTTATATGTTCCACTGTATGTATTTTTTTTAATGTATGTTTGCCGATTTCTCTGTCAATTGTGGACCAATTTCCAAAATTAATTTATAATTATAATTATAACTCGTGTATTTACCCTCGGAAATCGTAATTTTGGTGAAGTGGAACTGATGATGAAGACCACAGATGACTTATGGAATTCCTCAAAGATGTAAAGTACGTCAAAGATTCTGACATGATTCCGTTGAAGTAGCAACTAATGAAGTGTTAATTCTAAGATCCTTGAGGAATCGACGGAACTCCTCAAATATTATCAGCCCACATAAAGCAACTTGAGTTTTTTATGAAATAATCAACGCATTTGCTCTCGGAAAGCAGTTCATGTGGTCAATTGGAAAGGAAATGTGAAATTTTCATGTACCATGTCATGTGGCTTGGCGAAGTACTGAATTGAAGTCGGTTTAAACTTTGTTTTTAAAGTAAATTATTGATAGAAACTTTTAAGGACGTTTCTAAAGTAGACTAAATTTGCTCCAATTTGAGACTGGAATTGTAGGAATGTAGACCTAATAGTTTCCGAGATAAAGCTCTTCAAAATTCATAATTTTTAGGGTTCCGTACTGAAAGAGTAAAACGGGACCCTATTACTAAGACTTCGCTGTCCGTCCGTCTGTCTGTCACCAGGCTGTATCTCAAGAACCGTGATCGCTAGAGAGTTGAAATTTTCACAGATTATGTATTTATGTTGCCGCTATAACAACAAATACTAAAAACAAAATAAAATAAATATTTTATTGATAATGGTACGGAACCCTTCGTGCGCGAGTCCGACTCGCACTTGGCCGGTTTTTTCGTATCTACGTACGAAAGTACTAGGTATCAATAACTAGTTATCGTTCGGGGCTCGAGGTCACAAACTTGGATTATTCATTGGGCCAACAACATAAAGAAGTCTGCAAAAATCACAACTACCGGATTTGACGCATGCTATGGATGTATAAAGTTACTGGATTACTATCTAATGACAGTTAATAGACACAAATCATCATCATCATCATCATATCAGCCGAAAGACGTCCACTGCTGGACATAGGCCTCCCCCAAAGAGTGCCACAATGGCCTGTCCTGCGCCACCCGCATCCAGCGGACTCCCGCGACCTTTACCAGGTCATCAGTCCACCTTGTGGGCGGCCTACCCACGCCGCGCCTTCCGGTACGTGGTAGACACAAATCCTGGTCCATTATTCTCAACATAGCGGGTCCACGGAAGCTCTGGCGAACAACACCACATACTTTATGGTTGAGATTATTTGATGTGGCAGACTATTTATAAAACTGTCATTGCAATTGAAATCTTATACCAAGGACGATAAAGTTGCTTTTTGAATGGACTACTTTGATGCAATTCTGCCAACTCAAATAATCTCAAGTGTAGGAATTTCTTCAACTTCCTCCACAAATGGTTTGTCTGCGGTAAACGTTCTACTTATTTCATATAGAAATGGGCGCATTTGTCACCGCATGAAAATAACCGCTGACGTAATATAACGCTGCACTGCTGTTTTTTGACGTGATTACGTCTTATAAATCGATGAACACCGGCAGCACGCACGAAAAAGTATGACTCAAGGTGCCGTTCCGCCTGAGCCGAGCGTTCGGCTTTATGACGTTATCACGTGAAATTATCGTCCGTAAACCGACTTTATAGACAATCAATTTTTAAACGAAACTCCCAACTGAGGAAGTAATACTATGGCTGCGGTTAAATGTTAGGTAGAAGTACTCCCTCAGCGCAAATGCGCCCTTTTCCTAAATGCCCCCCCCAACCCCTTTTTAGGGTTCCGTACTCAAAGAGGAAAACGGGACCCTATTACTAAGACTTCGCTGTCCGTCCGTCCGTCCGTCCGTCCGTCTGTCTGTCACCAGGCTGTATCTCAAGAACCGTGATAGCTAGAGAGTTGAAATTTTCACAGATTATGTATTTCTATTGCCGCTATAACAACCCCGGGTGTTATTCGCTACGCGTTAATGCGGCTCACCCCGCCGGTCACCCGTTACGAAACTAGACCTCTACCTTCGCTTAATTACTACGCATCGCGGTGTCAAGGTATAATTGTGGGTTAGCGTTGAGGTGAGCTTAAAACAAGTTAAAGAATAGGGGGCAGCGCACCGGGCTTCTGCCCCTTGGTCACTTGCATTCTATATAGAACGTTTATCTCAGACGAACCATATTTAAGTCTGATCTCCTATTAATAAGCCGGTTATGCAACACGGGGTCAACTTGTAGTAGACGCGAGTGAGGCGAGTCGAGCCGCACAGCCCGACGCGACGCACGGGTGTTTGTCGATTGGTTTTTATTGGATTGCTGATTAAATTGTCAATGACGATGCTGAATGCATTTTGAGAAGGCATTTGACAGTTTACAAAAATTACCATTGCAGATGGTTTTCCATCGTTGTTATAGTTTTAGCGAACCAAATTGACAGCAAATGGAATGATAGTTCAACTGAGTCCAAATTTTTTTTCCTATACTTTTATTGTGAATGCTTAAGTATTAAGTAAGTATTTCTACCTCTCTGTTTGTTACCATATCATTCATAAACTGCTGAACCGATATAGATGAATTTTGGCATGGACATATCTTTTTAGGGTTCCGTATAGTCGACTAGGAACCCTTATAGTTTAGCTTCGTCTGTCCGTCCGTCCGCGGATAATCTCAGTAACCGTTAGCACTAGAAAGCTGAAATTTGGTACTAATATGTATATCAATCACGCCGACAACGGAACCCTACACTGAGCGTGGCCCGACACGCTCTTGGCCGGTTTTTTTTTTTTTTTTGACGTTGGGGGAATGCTTTGATGCACCGTCCGCCCAGTCGGAGGGGGACCGGACGGGTGTGTGGGCCTCCAGGGCAGAAGGCCCAGACTACCATCTTAACCCCCAACGATTGTCCAGCCATGTCGCTTACAAGGAGAGTCAAAGGTTCGCTTACGCATGCAACTTTGACCCTCGCGACTAGCCCGCTTTACAGGCCTGGCCAGGGAGAGCGCCCCGGGACAATTTCGAGGCGCTTCAGACCCGTGGACTTTTGGTTAGCTAGGGCCTGGTAAACCCTGCAACCTGGTCCACTACGGCGGGGGGAGTAAGTGCGCGTAACGCCGACGTGCGCGCCCCGCTCTGTACGTCTGCGTATATGGGGAGCGGAAGGGTCGTCCTCCCGCGCTCTTTCCGCAGCCTCCTTCTGCGCCATTACAGACTTGCAGAAGGAGGCCATTGCTTCCCATGACCTCTCGCTGTCATCCATGCCTAGTTCAACTCTCTTAACAAGATAAATTGGGTTTAGTCTTTGAAATTATACCGTATTGAGGGTGGTATGTTAATGTATGTTTGTATATATAGGTGTGCTAGATGTACGGTCAACCAATTTGATTTCTAGGCCATTATAGAACCTTTCCGCTGTAAATGCTATGTCAATACGGGTTACTAGGATTATTGCGTCGCTATGTAGCAGTTAAAATGACAGGGTTCTACGGTGGCCTAGGAATCAAATTGGTTGACTGTACGCGGCTGAACTCGCAAGTAAATGCTAATAAGATAAAATACAAAGGCGCTGTTATGTAAATATATCTTATCAATTACCAAAATAATCTAAAAATATTACATTTCCGACAACCAAACCCGGTATCTCTTTTAATTTAACTTTGACGAATATTTGTTTATTTCTTGAATTGTTTGTTGAGGATACAGACAAATAAAACTCGAAAACTGAAGCACCTAATGAGATGAGACGGGAAACAAGGGATTTTTGCGCAATAAAGGCGTATCTTTGTTTAATACCGTGAAACTTACGCCCTTTTCGGAAAGACGAGAATAGTTTACAACGAGAAGTTTTAATTAAAATAAAACTTCAGCTAACGGATAGACCTGGACTGTTTTCTTTAATTTATTCTGTACAGGATTGTATTTAGCTTCAGTGCAAGCTCATTGCGACACATGAAAAAAAATACCTGAACGCGGGCCTAACCGAGTTAAGTAAATCATTTAACCATGCATCGTATGTAAAAAAAAATACGATATTTGAAATCAATAGGTACCGACAACCCCATCTGTTATCAAATTTGAGTACCCTACCATTACAGTTTATTAGTGTAAAAGGGCGTATTTTCGTAAGACCAACACATACGTCTTTATTAGAGATATCCGGCCACTGTCTAGAATCCGGTCTATCCGACCACAATTTTACTATACGGCCGAATACCGGATAGTGGCGTAGTATCGGCGCACGCGCGCGGTCGAATTTACTTCGATTTAGGCATGTTACTTTTGGCCGGATAGCGGATATCCGGCCAAGTGTACCACCGAATATTCGGTTTCCGGTATCCGGCCAAACCACTATCAGTTGCATCTCTAGTCTTTATTACTCGCCAGACTATTAAACGCGTCATTACCACACCCTGTCATTATAGTACTACTTAGCGAAATAAAACATGACAGTTTGACAGGCAGCAATTTTGCCAATTACGCAGTTGCGTTCACTGGGGTAAACAGTTCTCATTGTGCCCTATGTTCTGTGTGAACCTACTTGCACCTAAAAGCGAATAAATACTAAGAGATCATTGCCAATTAGGTACCCTGCAGGGCGTTAAATTAAAATGTATATTGCAACTGACAACATAATAAGTAAACGCAATTGTTTAAGTATTCCATTGTGTCCAAATTTCCCGGAGTTGATACCAACTTAGTCAGTCGTCATTAATATATTAAGACATACGTTCGAATAATTTTCGACATTGCGAGGTAACTGATTATTATAGCTATCTTATTGTTGCTATACCGATAATTTCTCTTGGTTTTCGATTGGTAAGTTCGAGTTATTGTGTCGAAAGCAAGTTAAAATAGAGGTATGGAACAAGACTCGTAGAAATGGAGGAACACTCAACATGATGCAAAAGCAAGCAATTAGAATAAATACTCAAGGGAGCAATACCTAGGGAAACATGCCGAGAGCACTTTAAACATCTTAGTATTTTAACATCGATATCTGTCTATATAATGGAGGTTCTTATGTTTGTGAAAAAGAGCATCAACGAGTTCAAGATACGATCTCAATGTACCCCGTCATAACAAAAGATCACTTGATATAATACTAACTCCAAATAGGCTGAAGCTGGCAAAGCGCACTCCTAATGCCATGGGCTCCATGTTGTATAATATATACCATTATAACGTTAAAAACATAAAGAGTAATTAGCACTTTTCGGTTACGCCTGCATGAAAGCACTACTAATAGCTCGCACACTACAGCTTTAAAGAATACCTATCTAATGATTATTCTTAGTTTGACATTGACACAAATAAAAAATGATAATTTATCAGGCTCATTAGTAAGAAGTAGGTATTTAGCTGACAGTAGATGACAATACCATTATAACAGTAATTATCCGATATAAATAAGAATGCAATTTAAGTTAATAGATATATAGGTTTACAATAGTTAATGTAGTTATTATAAATATGAACTCTGTTATTCTAGACGATCGTAAATGCGTGTAAGTTTGATTTAAGGCAAAATATTGTATATTACAAAGGAATAAATGATCCTATCGTATGACCTTGTATAACGCCTACGATAAAAAATGACATTAAACCATAATAAACTATCATAAGATCCCAACAAACATAAACTAACTTAGAACGGAACTATCCTATGAAAGTTACTTTCACTGTAGGTATTGTAATATTACATTTTCAGTACTCAATTCGTACCAATATTTGAAAAATATGAAACTCATCCAAGCATGGATTTTAATAGATTCGTGTTCAGTCATTGAATTTTCTTCCAAACAGCACTATGAAAGGTTAACTATCACCCATCACCTCAAAAACAAAACGTCATAGCTATACTACTGTAAACACACCTACGCCCTTATTCTTCTAAACTACATTGCTAACACTTGAACGACCTAAGTCATTTCCAATAATACTTTTACAAAAACGACGTATTTTGTTACACCTATCTTGTAGATACGCCCTTATTGCAGGGCACGTGTACGGTGTACAAAAAATAAATACCCGGTAGGTTTTACTCGAGTCGAACACAAAAGATTCTTTCTCCACCATGTTAAGTAGGCGAAGGTTTTTGCTGAGGTACCGTCAACAGATACAATTATCGTGTTTATACATCTTCCTTTTTTAAACCCCAAAGCAAACGAAAAGTGTGTTAAGTTTAGTATTAAACATGTGTATTTGTGTGTCTGTCGGTGCCATTGTAGCTCCCAAACGGATATACCGATCGGTGTGCATTTTTTTTTAATCGGATGTCTTGTCTGTTAAGGTTATATGTTTATTCTGTTAAAGGGTTTTTAATTTTGCTATGATTGGTTAATATGGCATTTGAAAACAGTGACCTAACCTATGCATTATACCTAAGTATGTATCACAAGTACTAATGTTTTCTTTCTGTTACAGGTACGACGCAGACGAGTCGTTTACATCATAACTACAATTCTGGGAAGATGGATCAGGTATTTTCAGCATATATCTTATCCATACCTCCCTAACAGCCTAATTTTAGGACAAAATATTTCAGGCTTAACAGAGTTAAAGGCTCAACTCATTAGCTTTATGTAATAAAATTTGAGCTCTATTCAGGGACGCCAAATTTCAAAACTGTTATTTATGACCTATTTTCAGGACACTGGGCCGTTATTACATTAGTCTTAAAAATAGCTTGGGCCTTACGAGCTTAAAGTCGAAAGTGTAGCTGGCGAACATTTTCATTTCTCGAAGTACCTACAATACGGTAATGACTGATAGTCAAATGTGCAACTTTTTATGAAACGTCAATAACTTAAGGAAATGCAGGCAAGTGGCGTTTTGGTGTAGATAGATGTTTAAAAATCTTTTAAAGTTATAGCTTGTAAGTTAAAGCTTGACGTTTTTCAACCCAACTATGGTCCAAAAGTAAACTCATTCGTTTTTGTTATAAAAATAAGAACATCTGTTAATAGTCCAACTTGTATACCATACTTAGTATATAACCAAATGATGTACCTACTTAATTTAAGTAAACGATAAATAAATAAATTGAAATAAAATTGAAATAAATTTTATCAACACCAATTTTGTACAAGTGATTTTAGACGTTTTACCCATAGTAATTGTAATTCATATACAAGTCATATAAGCGCCTATGCCAAATCTTGGGATTAGGTGTCAAAGCGGACCCCGGACTCCTTTAGGGCACAACCGGCAATAACGCTAGGAGCATGATACAAGTCATATTAGATTTAATTTGGGTCATAGTTGAGTGACATTTCTTATCCCTTCTTGGGAGAAGAATCTTCAGCGTGTATGCGCCCACAGTCGGGCATACGGCATACGCCTATCCAATTTTCTTGACTACATTTGGGAGGTTTTACAGTATACCTTTTTTTCTATGCTTCTTTGCTGACGCTACCGAAAAGGACTTGAAAGATATCGAACAAAAGCTAACTGTAACCAATTTGTTGCGTGATAATATGCCCCCCGCCTCACCGATCGAAATGAGTCTTATTCTACTGGAACGCTTTGCCCTTTGACAAAAAGGGACCTTTGTTTTTTAAACGATGATCACGTTTCATGTGAATTGGGAAATGTTGCCATTATTTATTTCATTTTCATCATCGTTCCTATGACAATGTTAAGAAAATAATATCTTAACAACCAAAAACTTTATTTCCATTGAAGTTTAAAAGGTATTTAATAAAACTTTTACATTCCCTTAATGATCCTGGCCACATATAAACTGACATTGCCGTTACATTCGAGATTCAAAATTGGAATTCCAATAAAATGCTAAGACCCGCCCACCGGCGATATTACGTTTTGCGTCAATATTCAATTCAACCAATATTTGTCAAAGGCTAAACCACCTCTATATAGGGTTCGGGTGAAAACTAAACTGTCACAGAAAGTGCTCTCGCAGTTATCATGTTTTATTAATAAATATTTATTACGCGGGAATCTCTATATATTATATCCTGGTCAATAGAATATGCCAAATGCATAGCTGAAAATGTTTTTTTTTTTTTTTAATGCACATTTGGTTAGTTTCTTCTCGGCAAGAAGATTTTTTTTCATAGCAAATGAGATTTATGGGGATACACGAAAAAAAGTAGCAGAAATATATTTGAGTAGGTTCCTAGACTTTGACTAGAACCATAATTTAAACGACTTTTGAATTAAATAATCTACTTTAAAAACAAAGTTTTAACCGACGAAAAATCAATAATCCCCTATTTTCCTACCCTTAAGATTGGTTTTTTTTTCAAATGTATATATGACCAACTTCGGGGTATACCCTTTCCAATAAAAAAATAATTATCAAAATCGAACAACTCTGTAAAAAGTTTTGCGTGGTCATACATAAAAAAAATATATATATACGAACCTCCTCCGTTTTTTTCGTTGGTTGAAAAAAACCTTGCCTTGGGCGCGGCTTAAATTGCAAACTAAAATTTCATGCATAGTGTTTTTTTCTGTGCATATCTTATTGTAGCATATCGTTCCGAAATTAACGGATTAATTACTTAAAAAAATGCTTTATTTTGTGTAGAAAACAGCAATACCTACCTACCATTGAGATCATCAATAAAGCCGCGAAAACCTTTAAAACTAGTGGCTCTGTGAGCTGTAGAACTTTTTTAAATCTGAAACGTTAAAAAATATATAATTGTTGAACCTGTTCACAAAATTTCACTGAAGCAGAGAACTCCCTCGTTCAAAAAAATATGCCACTAAAATGTACTTTCTGCACAACTTTCCCGCGGGAGCCCCACGATATGTAGCAGGCAGGGAAATAGATTTCGAGGTAAAGATGAAATTATTAGGTCGCTGGGTGTGGTATGTAGCTGGCTGAGTCGTAAGTTCACATTATGTTGAATTTCGCTACAACTGCAAGGAATATCTGAATGCTTATGAATATTTGGGGCTTACTCACGGCTTTTCGATTTAGGTGAATGTTTTCTTTACTTTGGAATATGTCCTTCGTATAGGACAAAAGGAAAGTAGTAGTTAAGTATACTGTTTTTGTGGTCGAACTAAATATTTATTTGTTTAATCATAGCTAGACTGGATTGTTCCTAGGTGACCCTTTTGTTAAAATTCGACATGAAGAAGTGATATATTTAAATCGAATCGTGCATTTTGTTTACGGTCTTATTCTACTTTGTGATAAAAGCTCCAAATTTGTTTTTACACCGTCTGCCTCAGAAAGCACATCCTCACTTTGTAGTTTGTATAGAAATAAACTGCATAAAACGTGCGTGACACTTAACAGTTAAGGAATGTGTAGGCACATGGTAGAAAGCTTAATTAATAACAACGAAGAGAAGCACTGATCTTAGTTATTACAAAATAGGACTAATTCGTTTACATCATCAACAAATTCCATTTTTGCAGATATCCAGTAATTGCAGACTGACAAAAAGCCAATAGAGAGAGCTCGGAGACAATTTGTAAATTTGTAATGTCATTTCCACTGAAGGTATATTAGATTCAGTCCCTTCCGGCGGGTAATGATGTCTTCTGTACTGCACAAAGGAAAAAGGTCACAAGAATTTATGAGTTTCATATAAACTTAAGTTGATTTTCCTTGGATAAACGAAAGGTTTTTCACTTGAAGGGATTACGTGGAATTTTGCACTTATTTTTACCTGTTTTGACGTTTCTAAGTAGACAGTGTGGTCTCCATTCGTATGTGACTTTGGGACCTTAATAGCTTTGAAATAAGGTCGAAAAGTGGCGAACCTTCTCATTCCTCAACACATAGGTACTTCGTTTTTAGGGTTCCGTAGTCGACTAGGAACCCTTATAGTTTCGCTTTGTCTGTCCGTCCGTCCGCGGATAATCTCAGTAACCGTTGGCACTAGAAAGCTGAAATTTAGTACTAATATGTATATCAATCACGCCGACAAAGTGGTAAAATAAAAAGTGATTTTTTATTTTTATTTGGGTACCTCCCCTAAACATAACGTGGGGAGTGTTTTTTTTTCATTTCAACCCTAACGTGTGATATATTGTTGGATAGGTATTTAAAAATGAATAGGGATTTGCAATGATCATTTTTTGATAATGTTAATATTTTCGGAGATAATCGCTCCAGAAGTAAAAAAAAAAGTATGTCCCCCCCCTCTAACTTTTGAACCATAAGTTTTAAAAATATGAAAAAAATCTCAAAGGTAGAACTTTATATAAACTTTCTAGGATAATTATTTTGAATTTGATAGGTTAAATAGTTTTTGAAAAAAATTACAAAATAATTTCACACACTTACTGGGACGAAAAACGACGGAACCCTATACTGAGCGTGGCCCGACAGGCTCTTGGCAGGTTTTTTTTTTTTGAATTCGTAATGCCCTTTACTCGTTTTTTTTTGGAATTCGTAATGCCCTTTACTAACAAAACAATGAAGACTGTCAACTATAATTATGAAAACTTCAAAAGTGTAATTAGTAAACCTCTTTATAATTACAAGCCACATTGTATTGAAGAAGTTGTCATTGATTTAAATTTATACTTTGTATTTCTGACACCTGTTCGTTTCGCAGGATTAAGAAATTAAAATACTTATGATGTTAGTATTTGACAGGTTTACTCGAAGAATCCACTACTTTAAAATGAAAAGGTGAAAGCCATACTTAAAGCATGAATTTGATTATGTACTTAATTGAATAATACTGTTAAACTTTCTTACAGTTTAAACAACCATTCACATTGTTTAAATGTTATTGTTCTCACGGTTGCACAATTAGGGAGCGGGGACCAGTTAAATGCATCATTTCGAGCAAGAAAAACATTTCCATAACATCCATCTCTTTCCGTCCAAAGCTTACCGCAATCTTCCCCCTCGCTCCCGACCGCAATGTACTGTGTGAAGGACGGAAAGCAAATAACACCCTTTGCAAATACGGAGCCCTTTCGATGTCGCATGTGTACGTTAACTGTCATTGTTTGCATAAAGATCGTGACACTTTTCGTGAATTACGTTCAACTTGGCCGTTTTTCCTCGGATTAAAGGTTAATTACAAATGTTAATGCCTCGTTTTTATTAGCAGTACGCGGGTTTTAACATTTTTATGTGATATATGTCCCCCGCGGCTATGAAGTCAATCCTGACACATTGCGCAACTATGAAGTTTCTGAATAATGACAATGTCAACCATAGGAAAAAATTACATATTCAACCCTAGAGGCATGTCTCAGGATTGACTTCATAGCCGCGGGGGACTATAGTCTTCTTAATAGTAATAACAGGCTTTTTTTTGTGCTGTGAAAAAATATTTCTTTTTTTTTTTCTTTAGGTTGTTGTCAAATCCTCTGTTTGAATTTTAATATCAGATAATAGTGTAGGTTTAATATTTAGTATCATTCAAATATACTATTCAAAAAACTATTTACATCATACTACAATTATACAGGGTGACTGGTAATTCGACCTATTCCTTGAAAGGGGTTATACTAGAGCTAATTTACAACAATTTATGTCCAGTCAACCAGGGGTCAAAACACGATTTTTTTCTTTTATGAAAAAAATCGCCTTGCAGCCTTAAAGTGCTGATTGTGACAAAAATGTTTTTTTACTAATAAGTATAATACTTTTGTCAGAATTTTTTTCATACAAACTAAAAACTCGAATATCTCGGAAACCAGCGAGTTTCGACCCCTGGTTGACTGGACATAAATTGTTGCAAATTAGCTCTAGTATAAATAACCCCTTTCAAGGAATAGGTCGAATTACCAGTCACCCTGTATATAACAAATAACTTAGTAAAAACTAAAGCTTCTTTTTTACTAAATTTAAAAAGTGCCCCTGTGACGTAATACCAAAGATGCTGGCAGTATTACCTGTGACTATGTTATAAATTAAGTAGGATAATTTTAATTTCACCAATATTTTCTGTAGGAAGGATAAAATAAAGCTCGTAAGTAATATAAATATCAACATTATACTCTGCACATATAACTTTGTTGCCTTGCTTTTCATATTTATATAACGGATATTAGTTTTTATTTTTAAAATGTCCTTTATAAAGAACAATTTGTTGGAAAAAAAAACTTTTGTTTGCGATTTCAATTATAAGGGTGAAACGTAGGAAATTAAATGTTAATTAGATCTCTGGGTTATTTATACGACTTCTCCGAGCTTTTTCTACTGTTTCACAGTAAGAGACATTGCTTTAAAATGTCAGTGTTGCTAGAATCTTATTTTATCGTGATGTTAAAGTTTTAAATCTTTTTACATAGGGGTGTTCTTAAGCTTTGGCATACACATTGACTAATAAATATCGTAGTTATACTTGAGATTATTTACCTAAGCTGTATTTAAAATAATGTTTTACACGGGTATAATGCGATATTTATTTAGCTTTATTTCTGACGTAGATAACTCAGTTATGTGCGACGCAGTCCGGAGCAACCCGTGTCGAAACGTCAGAAATAAACGTACTCAAATAAATATCGCGTTGAACCCGTGTAAAACAGTATTTTAGATATGTGTACAAAGCGCAAGAGTTTAAAGTGTTATTTAAGCTGACCGAATTGAATCAAAGTAGTCCATTTCTAAAAGCAACTCTTTTTCCAATGACAGTTTTATAAAAAAAATCGGTCACATGAAACTTCTTATAAAAGTCAAGCGCTTACAGCATCAAAATAATAATAAATAATGTAGGTACCGTGCAAACAAAAATACTTGGTTTTGTGACAGTCTAATATCTATAGGGGAAGGTTGCTATCATTGGGCCGGCGCTTTGGTTGGACCATTTAAATATTTTGATGGTCCAATGAAAGCGCCGGTCCAATCATAGCAAAGGTTATAATGTTATAAAGAGTACCCCTACTAATATTATAAAGAGAGAGTCTGTGAAATTGTAGCTTTGTAAGTTTATAAGTTTGTATGTAATGGGTTATCTCCGGAACCACTACTCTAGTTTCAAAAATTTATTCCACCTGTGTATGCAATGGACTTTCTGGATGGTTATGTTATAGGTTATATTTTATCCCTTGGGTTTGCCTTATATATAAAAGATAGTGAATGTTAGTTGGCAAAACATAGAGATACTCTATACATAATTGTAAGACCTTTCAACCATGTTTCAACCTATGTTTACAAATAAATTCTTTGATAGTTTTTGCGTTCGGACTAATTGTCGAACGATGATATACGATTACGGAGAATATGCCAATACTTAGTAAAGGGAATGCCAATATCCTCTTGTGTAAAACTTAAATTAATACATTCAAACGGATTCATGCAACATTGTAATTACTTTGAGGATCATCAAATCAGAGGCTCTAGTATACATTTTATCGATACAATACGTTTTCGAACGCGTTTGTTTTTAGTTTAGTATGGCAGCGCGAACAGAGCGCCTCTGGTGGTAACTATTAGGAACTACGCGTTGCCATGTAAATTGAAACTAAACGCAAGACGCGTTCGAAAACGTATATATGTGTCGATAAAACGTATACTATAGCTACAGGTAGATACGCGATACGCTGTAATGACAGTCAGTCTTGCATTTGTCTCCTTCTGTCCGCAACGAGTCCTCAAATCAAATAATTTACTTTAAAAACGAAGTTTTAACCGACTTCAATTCAGTATACTCCGTTTCAAGTGTGCCTATAGTTCTCCCGATTTCTCCAGGATCCCATCATCATATCCTGACCTGATGACCATGGGATCTCCTGGGATCCTGGGAAAGATACCATTTCAAACAAAAAAAAATGATTTTATCAGTGAGTGCATACCCAAGTAACACAGAAAGCATTTTATCAAACGAATAATAATAAACTTATGTAGAACTTAAGATCCGTATAAACTCTTATATAAGTTCACCGAGCATCTTGACGCTTTATATTGGCATTTCAAAACCATTATGATGCTTTACACTGTATAGCGGTTGCATAATGGCATATCAAAATGCTTTTTTAAAGCATTTAGTTTTAGTGCAGCAAACACTAGTGTACAGTGCAGTGTACAGCTTTCAGCCGTTTTTAGTGCATTTGGACCTACAATAGCATTTTTAAGTAGAAAATAAATGCTTAATGCTGTTTAATAGCATAAACATGAACCATTATAATGCCATGTAAATCTGCTATACAGCTTTCAGCTGTTTTGTATGCCTTTGGGTCTACAATAGCATTTTTAAGTAGTAAATAAATGCTTAGTGCTGTTTAATAGCATAAACAAGAACCATTATAATGCCATGTAAATCTGCTATACAGCTTTCAGCTGTTTTGAATGCCTTTGGGTCTACAATAGCATTTTTAAGTAGTAAATAAATGCTTAGTACTGTTTAATAGCATAAACATGAACCATTATAATGCCACGTAAATCCGCTATACAGCTTTCAGCTGTTCTTAATGCTTAAGGGTCTACAATAGCATTTTTAATCAGCAAAATAATGCCTAATGCTGCTTAATAGCCTAAACTTTTACCATTACAATGCACCGTAAACAGGTATTCCGGTGAACCCATATAGAACTACTTTATAGACAATGGCACTACAGTGGTTCATCAAAAGTCTCTCTGACCTCTGGCTTAATAATTGTTCACGTGTGAGTATTTATATAAGTGAGTGAACGGTGTAAACACTCCTCCTTTTTTGAAGTCGGTGAAGAAGGATTTTCATTCCTCTTGACTATACTTTTTTCACTACCGTCATTCACCATACAGCCAATAAATTACCACGACAACACTATCGATATTTACAAAGCGAGCGTACGCCGTGTATATTTCATTAAACACCATCCAAAATATCTAGACCCCTGATTTCGTTCCCTTCTGTAAACAAATGAATGGGCCGGCCTCACCGTTTGGGGTGTGAGGGGTCAGGTTTTATTGGTTATTAGCTTGTTCGTTAGCACTCTTCAGTTTGGTAATTTTGGGTTGGTTTATTAGTTTCCGAATTGGTATCAATTTGGGGGTATAGAAGTGGGAAATGTTATTTCATGAGTTGTTTGGAAAAACTCAACATTATGGTGTGTAAGCAACGGTGTAATGATAACTGAAATTATGATTTTAGACCAATACCTATCGTGACAAAGATCGCAGTGATCGCAGAAAAGTATTCCAGTACATATTTCTACCAAAATACAGAGAATTCTGCTAAGACCTACAGCGGCAGTGGTGCACATTAGGTGGGAGCGAGATGCTGTGTTCTGGGCTGTTATTCGCTCAAGCGCTCACCCCGCCGGTCACCCGTTACGAAACTAGACCTGTACCTTCGCTTAGTTACTACGCATCGCGGTGTCAAGGTATAATTGTAGGTGAGCGTTGAGGTGAGCTTAAAACGAGATACAGAATAGGGGGGCTGCTCTTTCGCTTACACGTATGGCGCTCCGCTCAAAGTCGTGGCCAAGCTCTCAGTGAAAGATATTTATTTTTTCGAAGTGTTTAAAATGTTCAGCATAATGGTACGGAACCAAGTTAAGTACACGTTTTTGTTTCGCTGTGACTTACACTCTGTATACATGAATAGGAATATCAGGATAAATTGTATTTTAGATTTGTGCATATTTAATGTATCTCACGGGAATCATGCATTTTGCTCGCTATAATTAAAATGAAAAATACGTTCCGTTGTTCAAAGCACAATATCCTTTACATCTCGATTATTAGGTATATAAAATAACCACAGTCATGTAGATTGTATATGTAGGTATATAGAATAACCAGATAAAAAAAACAGGTTACATAGAGTTTAAAGGTAAAAAAATTGCCCCAAGCGCTAAACTACGGGTATTGCCCAGAATACTGTAAAAAACATTCCTATATTCGCAGGATAGCATCAAAGGATATTGACAGCGATTGACATGTAGGTTGCGAGTGACACTACACCAATTTCAGGCAATTTCCCTTTTTTCTTTTTTGCTTTTTTTACGCAGAAAACGTAACGGCTCAATTTGAAAATCGACTAGCGCGGAATGAAACAAGTTTGTTTTTTTATATTACTTCCGAATTTCTCTAAACATTCACGTGGTCAAAACACTTGATTACAAACTTCTCAGCAAAGCCCCTTTAAATCGACCATACAATAGAGTCATCATCATCATCATATCAGCCGAAAGACGTCCACTGCTGGACATAGGCCTCCCCCAAAGAGTGCCACAATGGCCGGTCCTGCGCCACCCGCATCCAGCGGACTCCCGCGACCTTTACCAGGTCATCAGAACACCTTGTGGGGGGCCTACCCACGCCGCGCCTTCCTACAATAGTGTAGTATGTACCTATTATGACAACTCAATAAAATAACACATTATATAAAATAATAAACTCAAGTTTTGGCAAACAACAGGTAGTTAGTTATCACTAAAGAGCCATATCTTCCGGACAACCTAAGATTAGCGAATATCAACTCAAATTGACGTCTCATAAGATGCGGTATATGCTCTCCCCCCTGAACGGCCCACGTAGTATGGGTACGTGTCCTTAGAACTGCTTGAAGATCTGCTCTGCATATACATACTGCTAGGTACATAAGTATGTTCATCTGTATATGCCATTCCCAAATACAATTATACCTTAAGTACACAAACATGTCTGGCTGCCAGCCAGTCTATTAAGACGTTATTCATTTTAGTAATTAGGTGTGTTAGTTAGGTAAACTAATTAACTTGCCTAACGCTAATGTGGTATCGATTGTCTGGGTCAAAACCAGCAGCTGGTCGATCACGTAACGCATTGTACGCGCGTCAGGTAGATCTAAATGTCCTTTTTTATATGGAAAAATGACGGTTAAATTGTCTTAATAGGCGTTCGAGACATTACGTGATTTACCCCTCTGGTACAAAAACGAGCACTGCAGACAATATAGTAGTTAACAGTCTCATCATCACCACCATCATATCAGCTGAAAAGCGTCCACAGCTGGTCAGAGGCCTGCCCCCAAAGAGTGCCAAAGTAATCGGTCCTGCGCGTCCAGCGGACTCCCGCGACCTTTACCAGGTCATCAGTCCACCGAGTGTACATCGGTCTTCCTGCGCTGCCTCTTCCGGTACGTGGTTGCCACTCGAGAACCTTTCCGCCCCAACAGCCATCGGTTCTGCGTGCAATGTCCCCGCCCACTCCGCTGCCTCTGCCACCTAAGTTTAGCGATTCGGAGGGCTATATCAGTTCTGCTGCTGATAGCCTCATTTCTGATGCGATTACGCAGAGACACTCCTAGCATAGCTCTCTCCATTGCCCTTTGGGTGACTTAACAGTCTGAGTTAACAGTTTAGGCAAAGGGTAACAATTGCCAGCCTTTAGGCTAAGTTCAGATGAACGCGCGACAACGCGCGGTTGGCTCGGCGCGCGGTTTAAGATAGTAACAAATCAATGTTGTTGTGTACATGCGCGGTTTAAGATCTACAATCCTGTAATGACCTGTTCAGTTGACCCGCGCGGTTTGATACGGACGAAGCCGCCGCCATCTGAACAGCTCTACGCCAAGAGCACAATAGGCTAAAACACGAAGTGTCCAATGCACTGTGCACGCTTCGAGAGGAATCTTGGCTAAAAATTCTTGAAGACCCGAGAGACAATCGTACTCAGATGTGGCGCATTCAACGCAGTATGAAAACACAACCACAAAAACTACCACAAATCCCGTATTGTATCACTGAAAAAGACACAATTGATACACTGGTCGACGCGGCCATCGTCAAAGAAGCAATTGTCTCACCGGAAGATGAAGGAACGGAGAAGACAACACCGTTTCGACCACTTGATCTAACCTCAACTGACGAAATTAAAAAAGCTTTACGCCGTTTTAAAAACAAAAAAGCACCTGGGCCGGACCAACTGCGGGCCGATGCTCTAAAACTTGGAGGCAAGGCATTCCTTGAAGCATTTAAAAGAGTTGCTGACTACGTTCTTACCACCGGCTACTTTCCGCGTCGTTGGAAACAAGGGGAGTGTATCTTCCTACACAAAGCAGGAAAGAACTATCGAGAGGCAAAATCGTATAGACCCATTACCCTACTTAACATCATGGGTAAACTGTGCGAAAGATTAATACTGGCAAGATTGTGGGAGACTAGCCATCGACTGCAACCCCCGTTTCAACATGGATTCACGCAAGCAAGAGGGACAGGCACTCAGATACTTCGCACTGGGAAATTTATCACAGACGCGCTTGATGCTAAAGACAGTGTTGCTATGATTTCCACTGATCTGAGTAAAGCATTCGACTCGATCAATCATCGCGGCCTTATCAAGAAATTACAAAACAAAAATGTTGATAATAACCTAATCAAGATAATAGAGAATTATTTAATGGGCCGAACGGTACGCGGCAAGTTTCGCACAACTAGAGGAGAAGAAATGGTTGTCCCACATGGCGTTCCGCAAGGCTCCATACTTGGACCAGCCGTTTTCAACCTGTATGTTCATGACATTTGGGACGAGCATGACAGACTACAAGGCATCAAGCTGTCTCAGTACGCAGATGATCTTTGTGTATTAAACAGAGCGGCTCGTCCAGACCAAGCGACAACTAGAGCAAAGTGGGCAGCGGAGACTGTTATCGACTACTATAAACGATGGGGACTAAAGTGCAATGTCGAAAAGACGGAGTGCATCATGTTTACCAAAAAAAGGAATTACAAGCCAACAGTTAAACTGAAAGACCAAACACTACCGTTTAAAAAAAAGAC
Source organism: Epinotia brunnichana (assembly GCA_963854355.1). NCBI lineage: Eukaryota > Metazoa > Arthropoda > Insecta > Lepidoptera > Tortricidae > Epinotia > Epinotia brunnichana. The sequence continues at coordinate 10,776,277 of OY977959.1, forward strand.
AAAGTACCTTGGAGTTATCTTTGATAAGACGATGACGATGGGACCACACACAAACTTGGTAACGACGAAGGCGAAACGAGTTCGTGGAGCCCTCAGCCCGATCATCGGTTACTATGCAAAAACAGACCTCCAGGTGAAACTTGCGATCATTCAGGCGTGTCTGTTGCCAGTTCTTGACTATGGCACTGTACAACTCCTGCCACGGTATAGTAAAACAAACTTGCTTAAAATAGAAAGGCAATACCGTATGGCTTTAAAAGCAGCAGCACAATTCCCGCAACGCATACCTACCGAAATGTTGTGGGACTCTTTAGATTGGGACCCATGGCACATCCGTGTACATGATTTACATCAAGACATGCTGGAGAGATTAAAGCAGCTGAATATAGTGGACCTAGATACCCCTGGCGATGCATATCTCGGCTACGGTCAATTCAATCCACTGCTTTCAAACCATAGAATAGGAGATTTCCCCTATATTGAAAATAAAAAATCCAATCTATGCGGCCCCTAGGCCGCATAGATTGTAAGTTAGTATTTAGTAGTAAGAACACAACTAGGAACAAAACCTGATTAGTTGTCTTTATATAAAGTAACTAACATAAATCAGAACACACCACACTTGCACTGATCTCACGTAGACTTAAGCGAGCAGTTACACCCCTGAGATCCGAATGGAGCCAGGGACATTATGTATACAAATTTAACTAAGAAATAAACAATTTTCTGATTCTGATTCTGATTCTGATCTGAACAGCTGAATCGCGCGGCAGGGCGCGTCGCCGCGCGGTCATCTAAACTTAGCCTAAAACTTAGCATATTATGTTTTAATTTATAATTACTTGACGTGTCCACTATATTAGTAAAATTATTGCGTAATAAATAAATAATAGAATAGTTTTTTGTAACTTGCTCGTTCGCAGCCAGATGGCGCTGATAGACGTCAGAGACGCTAGCGCATCGGCTGCGTTCAGTAATAATGTAAATTTTAAGGCCGTGACGGACAGCAGGGAACGTCGCCCACAAATGGTTTCGCCGGAAGATCAGCGCTGGCTCATGAGCCAGAGGGCCTACCGCGAAAGGCATTCGAAGTTTCCCCTCTCTGTCATACTTACGAGTACGTACGTAAGAGCGACAGAGAGGGAAAACTTCGAATGCCGTTCGCGGTAGGCCCTCAGCATTACGCTGAGGAGAGACCATTTCGTGACAAACTGCTTAGTATATTATAGTTAAGTAATACAGTATTTTAAGTTTCTTGTCACGAATAAATTATTTCATTTTCATTTTTCATTTTCATATTATCTATACTAATATTATAAAGAGGAAAAGTCTGGAGAGTGAGTCTTTGTATGTTTGTATGTTTTGGGTAATCTCTGGAACCGCATATCCGATTTCAAAAATTATTGCACCTGCTTATAGAATGAATTTTCTTGATTGTTATAGGCTGTATTTTGTTCCGCAGGTTTTCCTGCCTTCTTTTCAATACGCGGGCGAAGCCGCACGGGCAGCTAGTGCATCTAAAAACCAGGCAGTTATTTTTCAAACTAGCGATTCAAAATGCAGTTGAACAACATACGTTGCAGTGCCTAATTACCTGTTACAAAACTTATCATCTCAAATGCACAGAAGTTAGGTAGGTAAACTAATTACCGTGTCTAGCTCTAATTGCCATCGATCCAGAATCAAGCCAAAACTTTGACGCATCCAATTCATAAACGACGTATCTCCCTTTGAAAAGCTGTAACTTAAGACCTTTTTGATGATGAGATTAGTAACCTGTGTTAGAGTACGATTCATTGCGCAGTCTGAGCGCATGTGAACTGATTAGGGAAATTTTGAAGCGTTCATAGCCTAGCGGCGCCTGCGAATCGGAAACGATAAAAAAGGCAAAGATGGCTGCGGGCTCAGTTTTTGGATGGGAGACCGTCTGTTTGAGTGGTGACTGTAAATGAGCGCTTCCGTGCTTTGGAAGGCACGCTAAGCCGTTGATCCCGGCTGCTGTCTATGACAGTACTTAGAGGCCTTCGGGAGGCTTAAGAACCTCTAACAGTCGAGTTGCCCACTCACTTGACAAAGGGGGGACAACTGTCACTTGCGTCCGCAGGAGCTACCTGCCACAACCCTGCACGTGTCACCTGGGTGGTACTAAAGAGTGACAAACTCAAACGCCAAATAATGTATGCCATGCCATACGATTAAATAAGGGAAATTTAAGTTTGATTTCGTGCGTTGGGAATGTTGGGATGCTGTAGAATGCGCGCATCTTCGATTGCAATGTACCTGAATTTATGGGTCTCAAACGGAAGCGTAATTGGACTAGCGAGCGAAGCGAACGAAGTTCTCCGTTTCAGCTTGGGCCAAAATTCTTTCGTGCATATATCCGGATGTCTGGGTGTTCTCCTCTACAGGTCACATTTCTCAACCGATTATCGTGAAATTTTGTGTTCAGGTTCCATTTTTTTTATACACGTTTTTCGATAGTATCTCATCCTCCTTGCGTTATTATTCCCGGTTGTGCCCCTAAAGGAGCCCGGGGTGCGCTTTGGCACTAGTTTTACGAAAGCGACTGCTATCTGACCTTCCAACCCAGAGGGAAAACTAGACCTTATTGGGATTAGACCGGTTTCCTCACGATGTTTTTCCTTCACCGAAAAGCTAATGGTAATTCCGTACATAAGTTCCGAAAAACTCATTGGTACGAGCCGGGATTCGAACCCACGACCGCCGCTTGACAGCCGCATGCCTGAACCACTAGGCTACGGTAGCTTTTTCGATAGTATATGGGTACCTATAAATATACTTTTTAAGGACAAACTCCAAGGGCGGGTTGCACTAACTGACGATTACAGACCGATAAACGTTAAATATGGCGCAGGCAGCTGTCATCCATATAAACTTGTCAAACTATCCATTCATTCAGATATTATATTAAAGAACACAACTTACGATTACAGACGGTTGGGTTAGTTACGCTAAAGGCCTCCACACACCGGACGCGAGCGCGGGTCGGGCGCGGGCCTACGCCCGACCCGCGCCCGCGACCGGTGTGAGGAGGCCTTTAGAGTGTATGCAAATCGAGTTGTCAATAAAATGTTTTCTCCCTTACGATTCAAACCCGGGAGCGTTATCTTCACTGGCAGGCTAACTATCAAATCAAGCCGCGTGATAGTCATCTCATCTATAACTTTCTAGATTTTCGATAAGAGGTAACTTTTTTTATACAACGACGGTGGCAAACAAGCTTATGGCCTGCCTGATGTTAAGCAGGTACCGTCGCCTATAGACACCAAAAGAATCGCAAGCGCGTTGCCGACTTTTTATTCACTTAAGGATTCGCTGTGTTGGCAGATAGAGATATAACTTTTTAACCATCGAAACAACTAGGTGCCCTAGCACTTCTGACATAAAAATGTCAGTTGATTGATATGCCCTAACCTATTAGAAAAGAAAGAAAAGAAAAGAAAAGAAAGAAAATACGTTTATTTAGCACTTTGTAGGATAAAAGCCAAAAAATTACAGACATAATGATTAAATGCTAAAATGGCAGCCACTCAGCTTTGTGCCACGAAATGGTGATACCTATTTCGCAGCGCTGATTTTCAGTGGCGCCTTGATGTTAATTCTATGTAACTAAACAAAAAAGTAAAATCTAATAGTAAAATGAATAAAAATAAAAAAACACATATTACAATTTTATATAAGTAATTTAAACTAAAATTAATCATATTAGAGTGTATAAGTGTGTGTGTGTGTGTGTGTGTGTGTGTGTGTGTGTGTGTGTGTGTGTGTGTGTGTGTGTGTGTGTGTGTGTGTGTGTGTGTGTGTGTGTGTGTGTGTGTGTGTGTGTGTGTATGTGTGTGTGTGTGTGTGTGTGTGTGTGTGTGTGTGTGTGTGTGTGTGTGCGCTTGTGTGCGTGTGTGCGTGTGTGTGTGTGGGTGTGTGTACAAAACGGTGTAAAAAAGGGCAAAGTCGAGGTGCTTGTCTAAGGTGGCGTTTAAAAAATTTAAGTTTTTTATACAAGTAGGAGGGCTTTTTACTTTTTATTATTCCGAATAATAATGAAGCAAAGTGCAAATTTCGCCGAGCGTCCATGTTCATTATGTGATGTTGGTTCAGGTAAGGCGTAATGTGGGCTCGACGAGGAACAGGAAAACAGAATCGTATACAGGCATTTTGTATTCTCTGTATTATTTTCCTAGTCCTCATCAGCAAACACTTATTATTATTATTATTATATTATAAGCCATTTATTTCAAGTAAAATAACATTCATCATGCAATTTATAAAATTTTAACATATCAACGTTAAAAAGTTACTACTCTGTAAGCCCTCTGTTGCTCTGCACTCAAAGACTTCTGTTTAAACTGAATTAAATATCGAACGCGCCGCCAACGAGTTTAAATTCAAAAATCGAACGCACCAACGGCGTGACAACTCACATTATTAGGGTTGGCAACAAAAAGTCTACTCTGACCATAGACTCGTTGGATGCCAATTATTGCGCTCTCGGATTTGCGCGACACTTTACCACGGTGATTGACTGACAACCCTATTCGGAAAGGACGTAACATCACATAATATCCAGTGGACATACGTCTATTGCAATGGCGCGGGTATTGACTGGCATTCCGGTGTTGAAATGGCTTCAAAGCTGTTGAATTTCCGATGTCCGTATGCTTTTTGTAAAGTAGATGTTACTTTTTAGTTTAACTAAAGCGGGTACATTGTTTTAGTTGACTGCCGTTTTTCTGTTCGAACGGCGTGTGTAAATGTTTCATCTATACTACTTTATGTCAGGCCCGTAAACTTATTGGAAATCCATACTATATCATACTAATATTATAAAAGCGAAAGTGTGTCTGTCTGTTTATCAGTCTGTCTGTTTGTTACCTCTTCACGCTTAAACCGCTGAACCGATTTAGATGAAATTTCGTATAAAGATAGTTAGAGTCCCGGGGAAGGACATACGATAGTTTTTATGCCGAAAATCATCTCCTACGGGGGTGAAAATTTGTATGGAGCTACGATATAAACGAGTTCCACGCGGATTGAGTCGCGGGCATAAGCTAGTTTATTATATTTGAGGCGTATGTACATTTGCGGGGTTATTCATAATCTAACCATTAGCCTTCCTTTTTTTCATAATCTATAACTCGACTTTTTCGGAGGATAGTAATAGACCGCCCAGGTATCTGTGCCGCTTCTAGAAGGTTCCAAAATCGTACTGCAAAGATTCCAAAATCGTGCTGCAATTTTCAATTATTATAGCTTATAGCCTACACTCTCACGCTTATGAGGAATCCAAGGACACCTCATATGCCAAAATCCATCAAGTCGTTTGGAATGTAGCCCGTGAAATAGAATTTTCATGTCCACATACCTACATACGCTCGAAAAACATAACCCTTCTTTTGACGCATTTGGGTAAAACACAGCTTCGCACTAGATGTGATTTACTTTTTATTAGAATAGACCTTTGGCGGCTAAGTTGTACTTTCATACAAATCCGCCTAGTTAAGCCGCGAAGCTGTGTCATTTGTATATAAAATGTTCTTTAATTCTGCACGTTTCTCACTAGGGAATGCAATGCCCTGCGGACTAATATCTCATTCGAGATCTCGATTATTTCAGTCGAGATCTCGACCGAGATTTCCTGCCACCGAGATTTAATTTAGAAAATTCGCTCGAGATCTCGTGAATTCGAGATCTCGCAAGATCGAGATTGCATTCCCAGGCCCCGTAGCATGGACGCGATAAGTGATAGGATAAGCGCGTCGTCTCGTTCTATCGAACGGTGTCAGCCAGGGACGGATGCTCTATCTATGTCACATGTCGCGTGATAGGCCATCCATGCTACGGGGCCTGGTTATCACAAGACGGCGTGCGATCTGTGTCGGGGCGAGTTATACTACCCGTCTCTTTTTATTTGTTCTAATTAGAAAGAGACGCATACTGTTATATACCTACGAGTATAACATATATACGATAACCTTGCTGTTATGAAAGCAGCCAAATGCAGTGCATTTCAACTTAACTATTTCTATAGCCGAATGTACTGCACTGTCGCTGTGCAAACTGAATTCTTCAGAGTTTTTGTGTGAAAATTCTACCGAAACGTGTACGCAATTTGTTTTAGTTTCAACGATGTGCTATTTGATAGTGTCTGGTTCCCACCATGTGATAAAAAAATGTGCAGTGCTAGAAAATATTGCTTTATATAACGTTAGAACATGTTGTTATTGTTACTGGGCAACATTTTGTTACTTTATTTACCGCGAAGTCTACATATGATCCAGTTAGACCGAGAGGTGAGGGACCAAAACTGCAACAGTTTTATAAAGGCTGATATTTTAATATTAGGTCATAAATAGCTTGAATATCAATAGCCTGCCGTCAGTCAGCCAGTTTTTGGGACAACTGGCGTTGAAACTTGTTAAAAAAACACCTACGTCGCAAATGTTTTATAAAATCTAAAAATTTGTCTGTGGAGAGTAAGACAACTAACAAGACATAGTAAGACAAAAAGAGTGTTGTGGTTGGTTGACTGGTTGCAGGTACTATGAACTACTTGCACGATTTTTTTTAGATTTTATAAAACACTTTCACCAACCAAATGTTTTGACGGGTTTAGCGGGCTGCTGACGCGTACTGTTCCAATATTCTGCAGACTGACTGTGTCCGCATAGTTTCCAAAGACAAATTTTCAGATTTTATAAAACAGTTGCGACGTAGGTGTTTTCTAAACAAGTTCGGAACCACTCCCACTCCAGTTGTCCCAAAAACTGGCTGACTGACGGCAGGCTATTGATATAAAAGCTATTTATGACCTAATATTAAAATATCAGCCTTTATAAAACTGTTGCAGTTTTGGTCCCTCAGCTCTCCGTCTAAGTGGTTTTGAGCAGCCAGCAGTGAATGTGTTAAATGTAACATATGAGGATTCACCGGGTTAACAGAGATACTCATACAATTGGGTGCTTTCCTGGGTTAAAAATATATAATTCTATTTAGTCCATCAGTTAGACCAGGGGTCGGCAACCTTTTAGTAACCAAGGGCCGCACTTCTTAATTATTTGTGACTTTATCAGGCAATTCCAAAATTCTGAATTCTACTACTAATACTGTACTGAACTATACTATTTTACCTACAAAACAGCCAGGGAGGCTCGCGGGCCGCAAGCAAGGGCCTCGCGGGCCGCATGCGGCCCGCGGGCCGCCTGTTGCCAACCGCTGAGTAAGACTATCAAAAAATATTGGACACATATTTTTTTTGTCAATCAAACAATGATGAAGATAGAGCCTGTTAAAGTTCCGCGTGCTAAGAAGTGTACCATAATGTGACGTCACGTATATCTTCATAGTTTTTTTCTTTGATTGACAAAATAAAAATTACGTGTTCAATATTTTTCGATAATCTAACTGACGGACTTAATGTACTTTTTTAGGAAAGTAGCCAATTGCTAGTTCCTTTGTCTTCGATGTAGTTCATCAACTTTTACTGTTTAAAAACCACGTTTGACTTTCTCCTAATAAAAATATGTAGCTATAATCGTATATTTCAGTACCGCTGCTCATAAAACTCGCTTATTACCTACGACACCCTTACGGGTTTATGCGGTGCAACAAATAATATAGCTATAATAACAATCTGCGCGCTAGATCTCGGCGGAAATCATTTACGCCAATAATGTTGCATGCTAGGGATGTGCACGTTCGGTATCGATAAAACTAATTTGTGCGGCTTAGCAATGCGTTCAACCCTTAACCTGCACGGCTATCACGGGACAGCCCGCTAGCTGTGACACGGCGAGAAAGACTATCTGTCTCTATCTAATTAGAACGCTTAGAAAGAGACGGATAGCCTATGTGGCCGTGACACCGCTCGCGGGCTGTCCTGTGCATATAATAGGGGTGTAGACTCAAAATGTATTATTACTCCAAAAGAAAGAAGGCAAAAAAAAGTGCCTAGTGACGAAAATCCCATTCAGATAATCTCAAAAAAATACGAACATATAACCGTTTGCATATTGCTTGTGTGAGAGAGAAAACGCTAGGGGATCGTGACGTCACGATCCACGAGAGTCACAGTAAATGTCAATTGTTTCATATGAAGTTGCGTTTTGCGGAAAAGGGACAAAATATACCCCCTCTTAAAACTTTGAACACTTATAACTTTGTGATTATTGAATCCCCTGCTTTACTTTTTTCTCCATTTGACAATATTTTTAATACTTTTTCGAGAAAATTCATCATTATTGGTTATTTTATTTGGTGTCTACACCCCCATTCTGTCTAAGTATGCCTATTGACGTCAATTTATCACAAAAAATGCGTTCAGTGTAAGCATAGGTAACCCGATTTTCCGTTTTGAGTTTTAATGAACGGATAATTATAGTGTTCAGATAGATAATTAAACCCTGGCTAATATAAGTCTTAATAATAGTAATTAAAAAGTAGCTTAATTTGCGAACATTTTCTTAATTGCTTGTTACGAATGAAATGTATTCTGATACATTCGTTTGGTCCTAAATACGTGTAATCTGAGTTTGCCCAATCCCAGGAGGTGTGCATAAATTTTTACTTTTTTTTCATGTAGCACAAAAACGGTACTTCGGACAGAAAATTTATTCTACTCAATACTTAATAAAGAGGGTCAAATTCTTCGAATGAATATCTAAAACTACAAATTTGGTTCAGTGGTATAGTCGAAATCAAAGGTTAGAAACTGGGAAAATTTTGTTGTTTAGGTGCAAACTTACATTTTGAGACTTTTGAAGACCATTTGAAAAAAATATACCTGCTGAAAAACCCATAGAATAAAAAATGTGTAAAATAAAAATTCACATTATGACCTTCTTTAATATTGAATAGAATATACATTTTCCATCCGTCGTACTGTTTTTGTGCACATGCAAAAAACTGAAAAAAGAACAAAAATGTCGCGGTCATTGGGCTCCCAAAAGTTATGCACAACTCCTGGGATGGTGCAAACTCGGATTAGTGCTTTTAGGACCAAACGAAGGTATTAAAACGATTTCCAGCTCTATGGGAATTAATTCCTCAAAATGTTTTTTTGGATCTAATTTGCTTAGCTGTTTAACCCTTACGAGTATGAATAAAATTTGGTTCTTTTAACGTTGTGTTAGACGTCAGACGATAATTGTTAAAAAAGGTGTAATGGTTCAGTAACTGTAATATTTTAGTATAATGGCGATGTCGCTCAATTTTTTTTGTATACAAAGATCATTTTTTTCTGTTCTTTTTGAACTACTTTTCTTTAAAATATTTTTTTTAAACCGCATTTCATCGATGTTGCAAAATCACTTCACTACTACTACGCCTTCGTTACCCTCCAGGTGATTTTAGGGGAGAAGTTTAGATTTACTTAAAAGGACGTAACTTCATAAGAAATTTATGTCATTTGTGACTTTATATCTAAGACTATAAAGTTCGATAAATAACCTTTTACATTAGCGCCACTCAATAATGGAAATTTTGCTTAAAAACTTGAATCACTTAAGTCACGCCTTTGAAAAGGGTGGTAAGATTATACGCTATACAAATTACAACAAACGTTAATCGCATAGTTACTTATGCATAAAAATGTCGACATTAAAACATTATTTCTTTGGCGTCAGGCAAAATGTGAATGTGTTTTGACGTTGAACGACAAGTTACTGTATTTTGTTCGGGCACACAATTTGAAGAAACATTCGGTACACGTACCACGTACAATTGTGAAAACCATTTTTTTGATACCAAATAAATATTTTGATTTTGGATTTGATTCGGTAGCTACATCACTAAAGATTTTTAAATAAGTACACAAAGATCAAAAAAATTACATTTTGTTCCCTTTCCGCAAAACGCACCTTCATATGAAACAATTGTCATTTACCTTCTATGAGGCTCGAGTGCGGTGACGTCACAGCCCGACTGCTTTCTCTCTCTGAGCAATAATAAAATGGCTGAATCTCTATATTTTTGAGATAATTGATTGGGATTTTCGTCATTAGGCATATTTATTGAGTTCTCTCTATTGGAATAATAATACATTTAAAATCCACAACCGTATTGGTTCAAAAACGATAGGAGACGGCGTAAAAACACAGTCAAAACGAGATCCGCCATTCTGAAATCGATTGAAAATCAAAGAGAATATATCGAAACTAGTCCCAATTCACTAACAAGCAGGAAGCAGTAGGCCCTGACAAAGGATAGGATAGGACCCTAATGACCGCCTAGTTACTCGCTTCCTGCTGATTTTTCCGTACATCGCAGCGTAATTGCGAAAGGCACTGACACTAGGTAGGGGTACGGCGGATGATCGCACTCATATTTCGAGCAGCCTGGGGAGTGTCTCCACTTTCCGGCCAACGCAGCCATACACACGGGTGTTAGGGAGGTCGCTAGAGCTCCCGAGAGACCTACGTGTATCGCTAGCTATCAACACAACGAAACTTAAAACAGGTGGGGCACGGCGGAATGTGATCTCACTCATATTTGGAGCAGCCCGGGGAAGTATCTCCACTTTACAGACCACAGTAGCCATAAACACGTGTGATGAGTGGGTCGCTAGAGCTCCCGAGAGACCTACATGTATCGCTAGCTGTCAACTCAAAGAAACTTAAGGGAGGTGGGGCACGGCGGAATGTGATCTCGCTCATATTTGAAGCAGCCTGGGAAGTATCTCCACTTTAGAGGCCTACATGTATCGCTAGCTGTCAACACAACGAAACTTAAAACAGGTGGGGCACGGCGAAATGTGATCTCACTCATATTTGGAGCAGCCCGGGGAAGTATCTCCACTTAACAGACCACAGTAGCCATAAACACGTGTGATGAGTTGGTCGCTAGTGCTCCCGAGAGACCTACATGTATCGCTAGCTGTCAACTCAAAGAAACTTAAGGGAGGTGGGGCCAGGGACTGATTTCAATTCAATATATATTTATTTCAGGTTACTGGACCCATAATGTGTTAGTTAGGCACGGCAGAATGTGATCTCGCTCATATTTGAAGCAGCCTGGGAAGTATCTCCACTTTAGAGACCTACATGTATTGCTAGCTGTCAACACAACGAAACTTAAAACAGGTGGGGCACGGCGAAATGTGATCTCACTCATATTTGGAGCAGCCCGGGGAAGTATCTCCACTTTAAAGACCACAGCAGCCATAAACAAGTGTGAAGTGAGGTCGCTAGAGCTCGCGAGAGACCTACATGTATCGCTAGCTGTCAAGACAACGAAACACACATTCACTGCCAAGAATAGCTACACGCAGCGCCCATAGCCGATCCCGTGGTTTTCCTCGTATGTAGCGGAAAGCGACTACGGCTTAGGGACTCGATATCGGGTTTCCGGCACTGAATGTGTTAAGCTCACCTTAACGCTCACCCATAAATATATCTTGACGCCGCGATTCGTTGTAACTAAGCGTAGGTAGAGGTCTAGTTCCGTTAGGCGTGACGGGTGGGGTGAGGAGCATGAGCGCGTAAAGAATAACAGCCCAGGGCTGTTATTCGCTACGCGGTTAATGCGGCTCACTCCGCCGGTCACCCGTTACGAAACTAGACCTTTACCTACGCTTAATTACTACGCATCGCGGTGTCAAGGTATAATTGTGGGTGAGCGTTGAGGTGAGCTTAAAACAAGTTACAGAATAACAGCCCTGGAGTCACAGGTGTAGGTAGGTACTTTTGTTTGCCACCATCTTAGTGTAAAACACTATTCAATAGTAAATTACACCATTGTTGTTTTGTGCGAAATATTCTAATTTTAATAATTATCTGTTACAGGTAATTACTTCAAATAAGATCTACACAATGTAAGTGCAGAATAAGGAACCCATTGAAGATGGACTTTTAAAAGTTTTAATGTAGGGAGATGCAATTGTTTTATTTACAACAGCTTCCTTTTGGGCCACTCTTCTTTTTAGTTTTGCGCTGTCAGTAAGCTCTCACCTTCGAGCAATACGGAAGGGTGTAGGCATTCGCACCATTTCCCCTCTGACAAAGTACAAGTAAGGGCATGACCCGTACACAAAAATGTATGAAGGTATGCAAGTTTTTTTGGTGTATTGTGTCATTTTTAACCGACTTCAAAAAAAGGAGGAGGTTCTCAATTCGGATGTATTTTTTTTTAACTGAAAGTATATGCTTCCAGATTGGTCCCATTGTTTCCAAAACCCCAGTTGGATGATGGGAACCATGAGGAATTGAGGGAACTCCTCTATATTAGGCACGCGTGTAGTAATTTCGGTATTTTCTATTATAACTCGTGTATTTACACCCGGAAATCATAAATTTGGTGAAGTGGAAGTGATGATGAAGACCACAGATGGCTTGTGGAAATTCTCAATGATGTACTTCAAACTATATTTATAAGTACGTCACAGATTCTGATATTATTCCGTTGAAATAGCAAACAATGAAGTGCCAAAGGTAATTCTGAGATCCTTGAGGAATCGACGGAAGTCTATATTATTCTATTCAGTTCTATATCTATATTATCGGCCCACATACAGCGATTTGGTTTATTGGTCTAAAAATCAACGCTTTTGTTCTCGAAAATCAGTTCATGTGGTAAATTGGAAAAAAAATGTGGAAATGTTAATGTGGCTTGGCGGAGTACTGAATTGAAGTCGGTTAAAACTTTGTTTTGAAAGTAAATTATTGATGTATTAGTGTCATCATTACAGCTATTTGACTGTAATATCCATAGCTAAGGCGACTTCCGCTAGGAAGGCCGTGTTGCTCAAAGGCTATCTCCGAGACAAAACAGATTCTTTACTGAGCTACATAACAATGAGAGTTTTCTGATTTTTGCGCGGAAGCGACTTGGCTGCCAGTTTGCAGCAGCTGACAACTTACAGATACCGTCCAGAGCCTTAACCGACAAATGTTAACTCTAGCACTGTTGTAATTATGATGCAGATGATGTATTACTTTGATATTTACCTTTAGCTTTTCGGTGAAGTAAAACATCGTGAGGAAACCTGCATACAGCTGAGAAGAAATTCAAATATGTGAAGTCTCCAATCCGCACTGGGCCAGCGTGGGGACTGCAGCCCGTTCCCTCTCATTCATGACAGCAGTGAGACGTATTTTGACGATGATGATGATGATGATGCATCATATCGTGATATTACTTTATGAATAGTCCTTTGGGCAAAATAATAGGTGCACTCCACAGATCTGTAAAGTCAAACCCCAAACATTGGCAAAGTGCCTAAGCAGCAAGAAGCCACTAAACACGAAAAAAGCGACAAATGCGAATGTAGCCTAACAGTAAAACTAACTTAGGTATTATGAAACGAAACATGAGATCACAAGCATTTCAGTAAATCCAAAGCACATTTATATCCCATGTTGACATTATCATAGTTGCAACAGGAAACATATTTTTATGGATTAGCAATGCTGTATGTTTGTACGTTTGTACGTATTGCGCTTAACTACGGCCGTCTCGGGGTTCCTGCTTAGTCGCTCAGATTGCAACTTAGGGTTGACACTCGCTATATTATTACATTGGTTTTTTTATGTTAGTCATTATCAGTAAAACGATATGAATTTATTTTTGAACTTGTGTTAAGATTGTCTGAACTAGTTGCGGTAAATGTAACAAGTACCATTAAAAAAACCGTTAGCCAAAATAAATCATAAGCATTTGTGTAGGTACCAAATGCGCAACGCAGATTAAATTAAAAAGTGTAGAATTTTACCTAATGAAACATTTAACATCACCGACAGATGTGCAGACAAAATCGAAGTTTACTATCATTTAATAGATAAACTTTGCCCCAAACGATTTGTTTCGCAAAACTTAATATTTTTTTATTGGTATGTAGAAAATATATATTTTTCTGATTGGTTATGAATATTACATCATTATTTTATAACTATCCCAAAAAACAATATCAGTTCCTGAAATAAAACAATTTTCTATAAAACGAAATTCTGCGAAATCGAAACATGAAACGGATTCCATTAACAGAGTTTCGTGATCGAAAAATGTTAGCTAAAAAGTAAAATATCCTCCATAATTTTCGCGTTTTATAATCAGCAGTTGAAGTTACCTACAGGAAATAACATGTTCAAAATTATTTTCACAAATAAATATTAAAACATTAAAATATTTTCTTTAGACTATCATTGTGTGCAGATTATTATGAGCACTTAATCTGTGTAGCTTATTTTGCTGCTGTCTGCAAGTATGCATACTGTCAAAAAAACAAGCTTATAAGTACTCAGAGCGCAGTCTTTTGTTGCATGCTTTCGTTTGACAGAATTTACTCTTAGAGATTCTCATAAAGTATAAATACAAATACACAAACAAATGCAACATTATTTTTGTAGTGGCAACCCTGCCACGATGCACGCTTGACAGAACTACGTCAATAGGCCCGGATAGGCTGCGTCTGTATACACAACACACACATATATACCTTGGTGTGCGAATCTGTCTCGCTATAGAAATCTTGGAGATTTTTTTTGCCAAATTGATTTCTTTTTCTGTTGACATGATATTTTGTGTTATCCCTATTGGGGATGTTTATACCGGTGTGATGATAAATTTAATTATTAAGTTTAGGGTGTATAAATTGATTTTATTTAACCAGTTAGTTTTTTTAGTTTTAGACCCATATTTGCTTTTGTTTTAGATTAATTTGGAGAAAATAGACTTTTAATAATTAACATAAAACGACTACTTTATTATTATTATTATTAAGCCTTTATATTCCATATTACATTTGTAGTTGAAGTTATATTTTTAATAGTTTTATATCTGCTGAATATGGATCCCTCTTTGGGTGAAGGCCTCCTCCAAACTCTTCCACTCCTCTCTTTGTCTTCCTATCTCTGTCCAATGTTTGCCAGCTGTCTGGATGATATCATCAACCCATCGCTTGTAAGGTCTGCCAACATTTCGTTTACCGGATGGCCCTTGCCACGTGGTGGTTTCTTGAATCCATCTTCCATCTGTCATTCGTGTGATGTGGCCGGCCCACTGCCACTTTTGTTTGAGGGCATAAGTGAGAGCGTCGGTTATTTTCGTTTTTTCCCTGATTTTTATATGCCTTATTTTATTTATTTTCCGCAGTCTCATCATGCTTACTTTGTTTGTGTAGACCCATGTTTGTGAGCCGTAAGTTAAGCATGGTAGAAGACAGGTGTCACACACTACTTTTTTTAATGAAAGGTTGTAGTCTCCCTTAACAATATCTTTCATGGACCAGTACTTTTTCCAAGTTATATTTGATCGCCTTGTGACCTCTTCTTCATTGTTAGTTTTTGAGAATGACACCTGTTTCCCTAGGTATATATAGTTATCCACATAGTCTATTGTTGTGCCATTAACGTTTATGGGTTTTTTTTTTTTTTTTTTTTTTTTTAAACCAAAAAAAAAACGACTACTTACTTCTAATTAATAATTTTACTTCGGTTTTTTCAGTATATTCTAACTTGGCATGTGTCGTTTGTTCTCACACAACCATATTCCCGCAATCATCATCATCATCATATCAGCCGAAAGACGTCCACTGCTGGACATAGGCCTCCCCCAAAGAGTGCCACAATGGCCGGTCCTGCGCCACCCGCATCCAGCGGACTCCCGCGACCTTTACCAGGTCATCAGTCCACCTTGTGGGGGGCCTACACACGCCGCAATACACCTACAATACAATATTATAAAATACAAATGACCAACATAATTCATAGAATTTCTGATTTACCGAATATCCGGTATTAACATTATCCAATAATTACCTATAGTAAATTATTATTTCCTGGTACGTTAAAGAATTGTTAATTATTTTAGTTATCAAGTGATTTGTGGCTACACTTTTCCTTGAGTAATTATGATAATCTAGTAGAATTGGCAACTAACATTTTTGATAATGATGGACACAATTTATCCACCGTATCCAGTTACATTCTATCCACCGTATGCTATTGTACGATTATATATATTTTATAACAAAAATACCTACTCTCTAAATTCACGACAGGTTTCTCCATCAGAACATTAATTACTATGCCTTTGTCGATACATAGCTGGCAACTAATTATCGAAATTGAAATCCGATAGTACAAAACTCATTAGCAAATGTAGTCGCGCTTAATAACGATGGATCTACGAACTACGGTGTGTTGTGGATACTTTGGATAGTAATTTTGGTCCAAGTTTATGTTCTAGTTTTTATCCTATAGCCGTCCGAAGTCCTATTGAAAGGACTACTCTTCAACGGAATTTATAGCTTTCTAAATTGAACAGAGTTGCATTTGTTTTGTTACGTTCGATTTTAAAACAAAACAAAATCTTCCCTATTTCCAATTGTAGTTAGTTGACAGTTGACATTGCCATTTTGTCTTGTATGTTGTGTGGCTAGAGTGACGAAGCGCCGAAGCGCCCATATAAGCCGATTCCCACCGGCTTGCCTAAAATTTATGTTTAAGCAAGCCTATAGCTAAATATATACTTTGACCTCTTGCATAACTTTTTTGTTCCGGGTTACCCATCGGAAATTTTCACTTGCCTCCATTGCCTATTTACGCACAATTTCTTCCAGTAATACCTACCTATCTGGAAGTTGACACTTTTCAAAGTCAATGAAAGTGGATTGCTTATAATTATTAAGTACCAAAAACAATTAAGTACCAAGTTTTTTTCCTAATGGTACTTGAAAACAACAGTGTGTCACTAGTACCTACTGTTATTATTATCAGACAATGGTACTAAAAACTGTGTCTCTAGTACCATCGATGGAACTAGCGATATACAAGTGTGTCACTAGTTCCATTGATGGTACTATCCAATGGTACTACAGCAATAAAGGGCATACGAGTCGCTATGTGATACTTAAGCGATATCTGAAAAATCCTCAGCAGTACTTTAGCGTCATCCCACCATTTTAGGTTTGTTAATGTACGACAGCATTACTTACGGCGGCGGCAGTAGTCATTTGCTTTGTGGCGATTTTCTACGTATACGAACAGTAAAGAAGTACCAACTAGAAAATCCTTCTATCTACCTCATTTCCTTTAGCAGTAAATACGGTTGTGTATCCAATTCTGGCTGCAGCTGGTGATTAAGGAGGCAGCTACGTGATATACGGTCGCGTTTCGGTCGAATCGTACAAATGAATCGCTTTCGCTCATCCTAATGTTGGGACACAGCGCTGTGAAGAATGGCGTTTTATTTTCGAATCCTGTATAATTTCCCACTGCTGGGCAAAGGTCCACTCGTCCCGGCTTTGAGCAATCACTGGCCAATCGTTACAAAAACGAATAGCGTTGGCCAATATTATTGAGAAGCAAATATTCATGCTTCTTAACCTTAACTGCGGCGGCCTATATCTAGGTATGCTCGACTCACAGCTCGTCATTCTTACAAACCGTATCTCACTCAGTGTATTAGATCATTTATAATAAAGGATTGCGCACGATTGGACGCTTAAAGCAGATTACTGTGACAGATCACCTATTTACATTCAGCCATATTGTTTTTACGTAGGTGTGAAGCTTAGTGGGGTTCTGTGTTAGGTTCAATGGTTTCCAAAAGCTTTTAGATTCAATTTTGTATATGATTAATAGCTGACGAGAAATTGAATTGGCTTTCTGTTACTCCCACGGAAATTAAGTAAGGTTTAATGTGTCGCTATGAATATTATTCAGATTTGTTAGTGTTCCCAATGTGATGAAATGTTTGTTACGCTCCCGTCTTGTTCAATGTTTGAACTTTTAATTTATTGCATTTGTTTTGCTCAGGGCACATAAACGTACAAATGGCGACCTTCATGCGAATAGCAATCTACCACTTTCAGTCCTTAATGCGCTGTCAACACCAAAAACGCGCACACTGTCTATTTGTATCTATCTTCACAACGGCTAACCACGGCGAAGTGATTCCATTTCTTTTCTCGCGTGTATACGATGCAACATTTAAATTTCAACTGCATTCGTTGAAGCCTTCTCCAATGAAAATTTGTACAGCATAAAACCGAGCCAAGTTTCCTTACTAATCAAGCCTCAATTCCTAAATGCAACAGAGCAATGGAAAAAGCTCGTTACAAAAACGCTACCGAAGCGTACAACGCTCCAGATTAAACGCACATTCTGCAATATTTTCCACAAAAGGATACCTTAATCCCCAACAAGTGGGGGGCTAGCCGCGGCAGCCATTTTAGAATCGCCCTGCGTCTCTGAAGATTTTATGCAGGCTGTAATATAGTAACAAAGATGAGATCGCTGCTCTTTTCATCAAAACATTAATACTAGTGGCTCCGAGACAGAGATGCAGACCCTGGTCTGTGTAAAAATTCAAAAACTAAATACACAAAAAAACTATAAATATAGTTATCGACTCTGCTATCCAAATTTCACGAGAATCGGTTAAGAAGTGTAGAGGAGAAAAGCCGGACAGACGTTTGCCCAAGCTGAGACTGAGAATGAATGATAAAACACAATCAAAAAAAAAATCTAACATATTTATTGATATCATACTAAAGTAGGTAAAAGTACATTCGTGACTGCCGTCTCCCGGTAAGTATAGCAATACTTGTGTTGGGAGACAATGAAAACATATTTGGACAATATTGAGCCCTATAAAGCATGAACTAAAATTGCATTTCCATAGGTACCTATTTATTCATAAATTCAAAGGTATTTTTGTCACATATCAAATTTTAACAAAGAGATAATTCCCTATGAGCATATTGCATTGCTCGGAAATATTCCTCAAATTCACCCCCGCTACCAAAATCATACCTGAGATCTTGAACAATCTGCCAACGAATTTCAAATGGTTTCATAATACCCCTCCCTCCTCATTTCAATATTAAATTCGCCGATATAGCTATGGGGGGTTATCCTGAAATTACTCGCTATTACTTTCTTTTTAAATTCATCCTCCGATAGATATCTTGCAGTCAGTGAACTGCTATTCATAGATTGCAATCTACAGCCATAGAGTAAAAAAGCGTTCGTTTTGTGAGATTTTTTAGTCTGGGGTGGATTTCTTTGTTATTGCTGATTAACACTACGTATTTCTTGCCTATGCTACCTTTACAATTACTTAAATGATAAACGAATTACGTATCAAAGCTATATAGGAATATGATATGACTGTATAACATATATCTTACTAATAATAGCGAACGTTTTTGATATACAGTATGTATCAGAAGGAAAGGCCAAGAAAGAGACCCATTAATGTTTAGACCATAAATATAATTATCGTGCCGGGCTTATGCAAATTTAGCATCTTTTAATGGAAGTGAAAAAAAAAGAATAATAAACAATTATTTTTATTATCTCCTGTATTATTTATTTACAGTGTTATCAATAACAACAAATAAAATGACGTAAATGTCATAAATGTCAGTTTGAGTGCACACTCACGTATTAAATGCGACGCAGTTCGATGTGCCGGCCGCCGGTACGTAAACATCTGAGCAAGCGACGACGATTATTTTCGTGTACTTTTCGCAGCAAATTCGGATTTTGCCGGACACGGTGTCTAATTTTATCAAATGCTTGAATTACCCGTGCTTGTAATTATTCGCGAGTTTGTGATTCCATTTTAAACACTAATTGTTTCACCCAACCCCAAAAGAAAAAAATCAAGCGAAGTGAGATCGGGTGAACGAGGTGGCCAAAGAGTCGCTCCGAATCGGCCAATCCACTGTTGTACAAACATTTCATTTAAGCGGTTTCGTACTTGCATCGAGATGTGAGGTGGTGCACCGTCATGCTGGTACCAGGTATTTAAATCGTCAGCTAGAGGTAAATTGTCCACGTATTCACTGACAGTGCCATTCAGTATTTCGAGATACCGCTCACCGTTTTCAATGTTCCATTTATAAATACTGGACCAATGATGTCGTCGCCTCTAATGCCGGCCCATACATTTATCGACCATCTAGTCTGATGTGATAATTCGCGACCAACGTGAGGGTTTCTAATTTTAGGAGCCCAATGGTGGACACATCTCCGGTTCCACATTCCGTTTCTAGCAAACGTGCTCTCGTCACTCCATATAACTTTTTTCAAAAAGTTACGAGCTTGTCTTCATTTTTTGCAAAGCTCAATCTGCATACTCAGTCCGTTTGCCATAATCGTCGGGTTTTATCGCATGAACTTTTTTGATAGAGAAAGGGTGTTGTCGATCCCGTTTTAGTATTCGATGGACGGAGGAGTGACTCATACCTAAAATGCGTCCTGCACATCTCGTACTAGATCCCGGTTGGTTGTGAAAATGGTCTAGTACATGCAGGGACTGCATAACCGAAAAATACCGGTATTCTATTTTAACGGTATGACGTCATATCGGTTGTCAAATAGCGTTTTCGGTAGCGGAACCTTTATATTTCGCTACCGAAATATAAAGGTACCTTTATTTTTTCCGGTACCGTAACCGCTATTTAAAGGTACCGATATATCGACTTTGGCCTGGAGTTGTTGCCAAACCGCCGGCTAAGGCTGTGCTGCTTTGTCTTTTAGTCTTTAAATGTTTAGTAGCCAATGCTTCCTCTGTAGAGTGCCAGCTTGCTTACTTTTCTCTATAACCTTTATAATACCGGTATTATAAAGGTTACGGTATCGTTTGAAACTGGTACCGCTAACCGTTATTTCAAAACGGTTACGGTACCGTTATGTTCGCGCGGCGCGCATAACCTTTACGACATAACGGTACCGTAATGGAATACCGGTTTCATACCGGTATAACCGTAACCGAAATCAGTCCCTGAGTACATGTTCTTCCTCTCTCACGTGTAATTGTGGAGCCCCTCCTCGGTTGATCAGTACCGGCGGGTTGTTATTCCGCAGTCGGATAAGCGTATTGACGATCACACGGCCATGGTTGGGTTGCCTTCGTGCGGGAAACCTCTCCGCGTGCAGACGAAGAGCGGCATTCCCATTTCCCCTACACTCTCCGTAAAGAAGGATCATATCCACAAGTTCCTCCGCAGAAAAATTTAAAGGCATTATCACTAATTTTTAATTTAAATTTCTGTTTATTAGATTTGCTTGGCAGACGAATGTCAAACTCTGACTTGAAGTTTAAATTTAAAGAAAAAAAGTCCAATAGGGAACATTACTGCAATATTCTGCCGCCAGAGGCAGCACTACCACTAATAGTAAAACAGTATAGGAATATAGGAATTCACACACACATGCACAATTGATTGTCAAATGAGTGACAAGGATGCTTGCATAGACAATACCGCAAGTGGGAACGAGATACAATGTCAACGCTGCTAGTGTCGCCACCTACGAAGAGTTTTGCGTAATGTTCCCTATTAATTGATTTATCCTGACCACTTTCAAAATAAAAATAACAAGATGACAAATCTAATGGAATGTCATAATTAATGTCAAAGTGAACTACAATTATATGCAAAATCCCTGTTGTAAATAATAATGAAATAATAACAAGTCCTTAAATGATAATTTCAAGAAGTGTTTAGTGTTTCGTATGTATTATGCTTATCAGTATCTGGTCATAGTTGAAATTGCAGTAATCTGATATGAAGTGGGTTGGTTTTAATTAGTTTGTTTACGTTTATAAACTGACGTCTTACTGTTTCTACAGGCTGTTTAGACAAGAATTTTTAACCGACTGCAAATAAGAGTACCCAAAGTCATGTTGAGATTGAGCAAAGCTAAAAAAAAACAAATGAAAGTTATTAGTAAGTATTCTGTTAGAACATACTCCACTTTACCATCAACCACGCTTCAGCTTGGCCTTTCCTTCTGCTAAATACTGTATAATAATAGCGTTATTAATATTAATAATAATAATTTAATAATAGCGAAAATGTCGCATATAATAATGACAATGACGTGACTATGACAGATTTAACAGCTTAACTCTGGCATGACTGGGGTGTCACATCGATCATCATCATCATTGTCAGTCCGTAATCGCCCACTGCTGAGAATAGGCCTCTCTTCGAGAACGCCGCCCGTCCCTATCCTGAGCTAATCTTATCCAGGAGTGAAGTGACCCGCGATCTTCCTAATATCGTCCACCCATCGAGCTGGTGGACGACTGACGCTTCTTTTACCTAGAAGGCCACCTAGAAGGCCACTAGGCCACCAATAGGACAGACTAACTGTTTAAATAACCAGTGATGTGACCGTTCCGTCCATTTTGCTGTTTAATAAGAAACTCGTTAATATGAGTCCATTCAGATGTAATATTTTTTTGATATATAATATAAGAAAGTGCTAAAGTAGGTGAGTGAAGTTTTATGTAGTAAGTTTGTATATATAGGTTTAAAGTTGCATAAGCACTATTCTTAATTTGTACTTCGTAAAGTACATTAGGCAGTTAGGACTACAACAGTTTAACGAGGTTAAAGTTTGATCCATACTTTCTATTATAACTGTCATATTTTATTATAAGATTAAGTTTATCTCCGCCTTTATAAATACCTAACGTCTTAACAGAAGATTAAGCAGAAGGAACCCTTAAGAGGTAATAATGGTCATAATTGTACAAAATGAAAATTCCTCTTACATTAGCACCAATAAATCGTAATTTTGTAATGTCCGTAATTCTTTATTCAACGCCAGGGGGCGTTGCTGCTCCGGGCGACGGAAGGGGGCCGTACCTTCGGAACCCCCCGTTGAATAGGGTTCCGTAAACCGGAAATGGTGACCGGGTATGTCGTTAGTAGCATAAAAACGTTACTTACCAAGTTTTTGGGATAAAGCATTGAGACTAGGGTAAGTATAGAAGAATTCCTTGTTATTATATAATACTCTTTTATTGTAACGTTAGTCGTGGTTGTGCTCAATTGAAAGAATGACACACGTAGCACATATATAGCCTGTTAACACGCAGTCATAATTCATAATTAATTTATCATTTTGTACAGGGGGTCTTCATTGTAACATTATTGTTCAGAACATGAACCCTGCTAGGGCACAGCAAAATTATACTCAAACACATATGTTTCAATCAATCAATGCGAATTGTTTTGATTACCGAGAACTACGACATAATCATCATATCAGGCGAAAGACGTCCACTGCTGGACATAGGCCTCCCCCAAAGAGTGCCACAACAACATAATAGACTACGATATAATCACGATCATATACGATACAATTTTACGTATAAACACTATGTATGTACACTAGGTTTTGCCTGCGACTTCTTCCGGGTGGAACTTGTTTAAGTATGTCCTACCTCCATTCAAACTTCTGCCTATTTCACCCCACTAAGGGATGACTTCCGTGATGAAAAATCCTATGTCCTTCCCTGGGGTTAAAACTGTCTCCAGAATAATGGATTGCAATATTTGCAATAAATAAATATAATATAAAATTAATCTCAATCGGTTCAGCGGTTAAAGTGTAAAAAGGTAACAGACAGACAGAATTACTTACGCATTTATAATATTACTATGGATACTAGCATTTGGCCGCGATTTCATCCACGTGATATCGGTATCAGCTTCCATCCTCAGTTCTCTTTAGCGAGTTATCTTTTATATCTCTGTTCTCAGGGAAAACAGAATATCGACCTGTATACCTAAGACTAGCTAAGTACCCGCGCTCTGTTCGCGTAGGTATTACAAAGAACGGAAAGAAAGCCGGGGGATAAAACAAAGCCTATTTCTATCCCAAATGTCAATTCTATACACTGATACCCCTTACAAACAAACTTACAAAAAGCTACTAACTCACAAACAGTATTTCGTTATCGTTTTATAGATAAAGCATACCTCGTATGCTTAAACATATATCTGTGCCACTCATTTGAACCTATTGTTTTACATCTAATCGCATCAGAAATGAGGCATGAGGCTATCCGCAGCAGAACCCATAGTTGTTTTGACATAAAGTACCCATGCCATATACTAGTGCAACGTTGAGTACTAAGACGACCACAGATGTATGAATATAAGGAGATCGGACATGGCGGCCGATTTGTATAGAGTGAGCCTGTCGCAAGTACATTAACCCACACAACGCCCAAGTAATTGACAAGACAAAGCACGCACACAGCTAAAACACACACTCTTGTATACCTACACGCTTATTTGACAATAAACGCGCATCATATCAGGCATTTTGGGAAAAAACGTAATATTCTCTGCGATCAGCACGCGTGCACAGTATGGCAGTGTATGCCCATTGAGCATACAGCTGCGACACGGCCGCCGGCGGCTTGTCCTCTCTCTAGTATTCTATGCTCTGAGAAGACGAGCTTAAATATCATAACAAAAAAGATTTAAAGCTATCCAAAGACTTATCATATTAAAATTAAAATTCGACGATAAAGAAACTAAGTCGAGTTACAACAAGAGTTAATTTGAATTAAGGTTTTATGCCGCAATAAAAAAGGGAAGTCCACAGTAACGTTTAGCATAAATCTGCAATATTTAATGAAGTTTGCTACAAAGTTGACGGCTTTAAGTGTTCAAATAATATATTTACGCTCGTTGTACCCGACGCTTTATCTCACCAAGTTTGCGGTTGCTTTTTTTAATAATTAAAAGTTATTTCTATATAACATTGTGATAAAGTTAATAAAGGGTCTTTTCACGTACTGCAGGAAGGATGTGGGTATTAATCTTGCCCGAAGGCTAATACTTTATTCATTAACTCTTGAAAATATTTTCATATGCATATCTGGAGAGGAAGAGCACAAGGTTGAGCAGCCCTTAGTATCTTTTTGGAGATCTCGATGCATATTGATGATGATTCTTCGATATTTTTTTATTTGAATCGCATGGCTTAGTCAAGATATTCATTATCTGTTTGGGTGAGAAAATTACGTTTCATTTCTAGTTGTTTATTTAAATGTAAGTAAAATCGGATGAAACCTTTGTTTTCTGTCAATAAATAAACTAGTTGCTCTGTAAGGTGTAGAACTCGCGACCCTGTCTCTTTTTTTTTCGTTAAACGGAATCGACAAGTCAATTCTATATAATTCTTAAACTAAAGCTGTTAAATACAAAGTTGAAAGAAATAATAGCAACCACTAGACTATTTTATATATTAAAAATTAATAATAATTAAAAACGTCATATATCACGTATATATCCAATAAAGTAATGAAAAACAATCAATAATTAAAAATAATGAAAACGGCTTTGTCATAATAAATAATATTATGTACCTATGTCCAATAAAGAACAATAAAAACAAGAACATTGTCTGCAATTTAAACATAAGCACAAATTATCTTCCAACTTCTAGAAAGAGGTCAATCGTCGAATCCGACCCGGCTGGGCAGCGTTCGGGAAGCTACGGCACATCTTTTCGTCCAATATTCCGCAGTGTCTCAAGACGAGAATCTTTGACCAGTGTGTGTTGCCAGTGATGACATATGGCACTGAAACGTGGTCGCTTACAATGGGCCTCATAAAAAGGCTCAAAGTCACCCCAATGGAGAGGGCTATGTTGGGAGTTTCTCTGCGTGATCGCTTCGGAAATGAGGCTATCCGCACAGCAGAACCAAGGTAACCGATATAGCCCTCCGAATCGCTAAACTTAAGTGGCGGTGGGCGGGGCACATTGCACGTAGAACCGATGGCCGTTGGGGCGGAAAGGTTCTCGAGTGGCGACCACTTACCGGAAGGCGAGGCGTGGGTAGCCCCCCCCCCCCACAAGGTGGACTGATGACCTGGTAAAGGTCGCGGGAGTCCGCTGGATGCGAATGGCGCAGGACCGGTCATTTTGGCACTCATTGGGGGAGGCCTAGGGTCCAGCAGTGAACGTCTTTCGGCTGATATGATGACAAATTATCTAACCTTTTATTAATTACTGAACACTATTTCGCGAGAAACAGTTGAAAAATGCGACCTGTAAGTAGATGATTCTCATTCATTCTCATTCTATGGATAAGAACAGCCGAACACCCTGACATCTGGACATACTAAAGAATTTTGGCCCAAGCTGAGAACTTCTTTCGCTTCGCTCGCATGTATCAATGTATCACTAGTTAAAGCATCATCATCACTAAACAAATGTTCCCAACTGTGGCGTCACTCCTGTCAAATCTGACGAGTTCTGCATAGCACTATCGAAGTTTCTTAAATCAGTTGCATAAATATAACATCCAAACAACTCTCATTGGACTTCGGTCCCTGCCTATTGCCGTATCTTCAACATAACCTTTAATGTAATAAACGCATACATAAATTATTGTTGACATGTATAAGATCAATGTAACGATTAAACCTAGAACGGTCCAACCGGCCATATTTAAACAGGTATTATTAACCTTAAAAGCACCGAAATTGAAAAAGTTATCATTGACACATAATGATTTGTATCCGAAACTGATTAATGTCCACATCTCATTAGAATAGATAAATTAATTCGCTATAAAATTCGACAAAATTGATGACAGTCATATAAACGTGGTCAAATTTTAAATCGATTTGTAGAATGTCAAGCTTCTATCGAATTAAATTAATAGGTTTGATTCTTCGACACAATTTATCTGGAATTATTAAAACTGTTGGTGATAAATATTATTTGGAATATTAGTTAGCGGACTGATAATGACTAATGGCCTTAGCCGAAAATAGAACTATTCTGCATTGTATCTTTTATACTCTTCATTTTTTACTTCGTCACAGAGAAATTAGTAGATCTATTATTTTCATTGAATGAATATGTTTTACATTATATTTTAACACTTTCACTGTCAGGAACCCGCCTAGCCGCTACGCCGTAGTCGCTTTCCGCCACATACGAGGAAAACCACGGGATCGGCTTCGAGTGTAGCGATTTTTGACAGTGAATGTGTTTAGAGTTATTTTTAACAGGCACAATTGTAAAAAAAAAACAAAGATAAATTAACCCCTTTTCTATTTTAACCTGGTACCATTAAGTATTTAAGAACGAGGAAAAAATACCAATTAAAAGCACAAAAAATAACGAACAAGTAATCAATCCTTTAATCCAAATTTAAAAATCAGCCATACGTTTAACTCGATTATTCCGAAATATTCGTTAAAAGGGAAAAAATAATTGCCGAAACTTTTGTTCGAATGCTCCTTTAAAAAGAACAAGAGGGTTAAACGTCTTCAAAAGGGTTGATTCTTACATAAATATTATTAAACGAAATCGATTGTCTGCAGAAACTCAAAGACAAAGGGATTCTGTAGGTTATGATTCGCCTCCATTTTACCTATAAGTTGTTTGGGAAAGCGCTTTTGTTCGTTGACACTTTTGTGTCAACGGCTTTGGACGATGTAATTTTAAAAGGATTTCCTTTGTTTATGTTTTCAAATTAGATTCATATTCTTAAATATAAAACAAAGTCGTGTTAGTTACACCATTTATAACTCAAGAAAGGCTGGACCGATTTTTATGATGTTTGATTTGTTAGATCTATATGTCTCCGCATAGAATATCAGAATAACCGCAAAAAAAAGAAAAAGTGATGAAAAAAATACTAATATACTTTCTTATATGTTTTTATGGAAATAATTTTATACGAATATGGCGATATCGAATCGAAGTTCGCGGGGTCAACAAGTATTTTTTATATCATGTTTTTCATTATTTTCTCTGTCATTTGTAGTGCACTTATTTAACTATACATTGTTAGCTCTGCTAGGTAAATGATGTAGTAATTTAAATTAGCGTAGGATTCATCATTTAGAAATTCGCTAAAAAGAGACCTCTAAAATTTTCAAGGCCGCTTACTGAACACTCCGTTACTGTTTTTGTTCTAATGCACTAAATTAAAATTAATTGGTTAAGGGACCAACATTTTAAAATGACCAATCCCCGAATCCGCGTCCTAATTAAACATAAAAATTTCGAAGTGGTTTTAAATTCATTATTAAAATTTCGCGGTCCAAGTTGCCTAACGCAATTCGGGATCGCGTCAAATGATTATACAGAGTGTCTCTGGTGCGACAATTTCTAATGAATGGGAGATGTCCGTTGCACGAAGTTCTATACGAAGCTACGAAGAGGTTAACTTTTTTTTTATACTTACTCACGCTCTAGAAATCTTTACCTCATGTTTGGGTTTCCTGCAAAAATACTGAATAAAAATAATTTCCCTGAATTTATTTTTGAGCTGAGGTCTTCTGCTCCTATTTAATTCGTAACGTGGCGCTAATCACCGAAAGGGCTAGTTTTCACAGAATCGACTTAAGTATATTTATTATTATATTATGAGCATGCTCGACGACAAATTACGAGTATTGCAATGCTAGTTTTACGTGTATATAATCTGTCTGACTACTCCGTTGAATTCATGTATATTGTTTTTCATAATTTAAGCCTTATAAAATATCGCTTTGGTGTCGACGAAATAACTGTTTGAAGAGAATTTTCCGAATAAATACATACTCCTGCTGCGAGTCTTCAATTTATTATACACAAGTTACGCAACCTACGTCCTTCGTAAAGTCACTTTCATTGTTTTATACATAAGTACCTCCTTTGTCCCTAATTCTTTGGGCGGAATCTTTTCTAACTTGAGTTATGACGTTAACCGTAATTACTTTGTTCTTTGCTCTTTTAGTTAAATTTTGTTAATATTTTTTGTCTTGTGTCTAAGGGCTTGAAGTTTGACCGTTGTTAAGCGTTTTAGAACTTGAATGTACCGTTTTTGTGCCCTGTTTATCTGAATTATGGACGTGTAAGACACGCAGAACGAGAATAGAATATAAATCGTTTTAATGGGCCGCGTGATTTTTAAAGGACATAAAACGTTCATAACGTATTTTAGTATTTTATTAAGTGATCATTCATGTGGAATGTAAATTTGGCTATCATAGTAATAAAAATAAAAGCCGTGAGCTTTTTAAGCAAAATAATTTCATCTGAGAATAATATCGTGCCATTGTACGAGTAAAAGGACGTGAAAGGTAACCTTGACGCATTTGTCATAAGTTAACGTGCTTCTGTTAAACCTTTCACTGCTAAGCTACGCAACGTATGTTAAGGCATAGCTCGTCTGATGTTCTCAGTATGTATAGTCCAGGTCACCCAACTATGGTTCAAATGAATTCCCATATTACTTGATCAAGTGAGGACTATTTTCATAGATGCACTTAAAGACAGGCATAATAACACAAATTTAAATAAAAACGTATAAAATCACTAATACAAAATCGGTATTGATAGAAACGAATAAGTTTACTTTTGGACCATAGTTGGGGTAGTGGACTATAGGTGTGTGGTTTTACGGCAGTGAAAGATTTCCTGATAATTATAGTTTTCTTCCCCGCTTAGAAATGAACCCCCTACTTGAAACTTAAAACGCCTCTGATAATTGAAATATGTTTTGTTCCTTTCTTACGAACGCAAATGTCAAACTGACATATAAAGAATAACTAATTTTAACGGCATTTTGGGTAAAAAAAGGTTTATTGAACGTTTTTAAGCACGGCCTGTATCTAATGTTTAAGAGTAGTTTAACCAAAATACTTCACAAAGAAATACCTCCTCGAATAATAGGAGTGGAAATTTAAATAACCTGAAACCTTTAGATCCTCACTCCTACCTGGCTTTGGCGAATGTTAACAAAAACTTAATAAAGCCCATTCCTCTAACATTACTCCGGGATTTGTGACAAAAAGGGAAAATGTATTCCGCCCAGATTTGGCGCGTAAAGTCAATAGTTACCTTTCAGGGTTCGTTCCCATTCGAATACAGTTTTGTTGATGACGGATGAGCCGGCGCTAGAGGTCGATCGGATGAAGATGAAACAGAAACTCATTTTCATAGAACACATACTACATCATGATAAATACAATTAAATCAAATATGAAAACGTATCTTTAAAAATCATTTTTACTTTGTTGGGTGTATTTTCCTGGGAAGGCAATTTTAGTACGAGTTCTTTTTGTGGACAAACATACTTTTATATTTGTTTTGTGTTTGGAAGTAATTAGGTATAGAAATACAAAGGGAAATATTGTACTTGTTTTACTTATTTCGATAAGCAAGGGCTTTTCAAAACATAGCAATTAATAAATGCGTTTCTAAGTAGTTTTCCTTGAAATCGCATGACGATTCATGCACGATTTTTCTAATCGTATATGGATTAAGCCTAAGATGATTTTAAGGACTAGAAATCATTTATATATTTTATTATCAATTGCTGAACATCCGGATTTATTGTTTTCTTTAAGTGCAACTTGTAACTTCGATTATCGATTCTGACGTTCTAGAACACTTACTTAACTTAACCAATTCACGTTATTGGTCCGTCGTTACGAACTTTATTCACCTGCAATGGAAACGCACACCAAATCTTCCATTTCACATTAACTCCTTTGATTTCCAAATCACAACGACTAAGACATTGTAACTTAAAACCTTCTAAATACTCGTTCAACGTAACCTTTAATTTAACGTCGTAAAGTTGACAATGGCTTGGCAACACTAGTACTTCAAGTTATTGCGATCTACCCCCATGTATGAATAATTCAGTTGACGTTTATTAAGTCGGTATAGTGACACCCTTCACAGGAGTTTGACATTCAATGCGTTGTCTCTTTCTTTTATATTGCTGCAATGTTAGTAGAAAGAGATGGTAACTTTAGGAAAGTGAATATATTATGTTATGGGTAACTTATAAGCTTATCTGCTTATTGAATTCAATATACTTACATTACTTTCTAGAGGGCATCTTATAAATAAACATCAATACTGTTTTCAAATGTATCATAATAATATCAAACATCATCACTATTATCATATGCGAGTCTATAGTCCCTAACATCACTATAGACTTTCTTCAAACATCTTTGCTTGCTTTTTTGGTTTTCTTAAGATTTTTTCCTTTATGAAAAGTTTTTATACAATACCTAGTACAAAGAGTTGGATAATAAAGTGTCTAGTCCCTTTAGTAGTTTTAATATCAAATTTTCATTTTAAAAGACAATTGAAGGAGTTGTAACATTTTAAGTGATTACCGAAATTCCTAACTTAGACTTTTTTTCTTCAGGTACACTCTTTCAAGAGAAGTAATCAACAAAATTAACTTCCATGCAGTAAATTTCACAATTGCCACAAAGAAAACTTGAAGACGTCGCCATCTCGCGGTGGGTAGTTTGCAAGTTGGTCCTTCCAACCGGATGGCATGGTGCCCGCTTTCTTTCACAATGTCGTATGTTTACGCTGATCTCTTTGTGACATACGACTTTTTGATCTGGGACCAGTGTTAGTTTTAGTTTCGACAAGTTTGTGTCAGTCTGCAAAAATGATAGAAAGATCGTTGTGGCTTGGTTGGTTGCTGTTTGAAGCTGCATTTTCATGAAACTGGCGGCGTTTGGTTTTGTAAAGTTTACTCGTCTAACTAGCTTTTTCCTGCGTCTTTTCCCTCGCAGAACTGGTTAATCGCGTTCCAATGCAAACTTCCACTATAATTCAACCAACTAGTAAAAATGTCTTTCCCTGGGATTCCAACCGTCTCGTACCAAATGTCATGAAAATTGTGTTATAACAATCGTGTTCGAACAATAAACAACTAATAACTAGTGTGAAAAGGTAAAGCTAGAATGACAGAGTTACTTTCGCCTCTATAAATATTATTATTTATAATTACCTTTTTTCTAAGATATATAATATAACGTGTCCCAATATTAGTATAAATAGATGCAAAAATCTAATCTCCGTTATAAATTTACAGAACCTGACCTGATATTTTAATAAAAGCTAGGTCGTGAAAGTGCACGGTATAGTTTACCAAAACAAAATTAAGACATTGTTTGCCACACGGTGGTTAAAATACATTTTAAAACTTTACACCGCGGCGTAGTATGACAGGTTGATTAATGGCTCGCTTTATATAAGGGTCGCTGTTCACGTTCAATGGTGCGTTTTAATCGATAGTGATAGCTTCATAGTTAGCTATTAGTATACACAGTGTATAGGTATTGTGTTTAATACAAAAGATTTTGACACAAATGGCATGTCCTTTGTGAAGGACAATAGACAATAATAAATTATATGCTTGGTAATCTAAATCTGACTGGGAAAAACGTTTATAGAAAGTGGTAAAATGCACAAATTTAGTAAATAATGTCGCGCAAATAGGAAAATTTATATCACCAAGATTTTGCTACTAGCAATTCTTTTTTTATTAACTAATATCTCGTCGTCATCATCATCGGCTTCTACCTGCGTTTCATTGCTATGCAAGCTAGATCTTCTTCAATTGCCTTGAATGTTATTTTATTAAAAATATCGTTTTATAGTTGCTTTCGTTATATTGTCTAAAAAAAGAGTTTTTATTTAGTACACAAGTAAAGGCTCAGAATACCTGTACAAAGATAGCGATTAACTGATTTTGGTATTGTATATGTATTAACTATAAACATATTATGACGTGTAATATGAGGTTCTAAATATGTATTATCGCATATTATTCAAGCATGAATAAACCTAACAATATATTTCCCTACATTATGAGGCAATACCATCCTAAATACGAACGTACGTTTTGTAAACACGATTATCATTGACTAGCCAACATTCAAAAACCAATCGTAATACCACATCATACAGTACAAATTGGCTTTCACAATCCGAAAGGTAGTTCGTCCTTTTCATTTCACGACAGCGTTAACCGATATTGGATCTTTGATTGTTGAATTTAAGGTTGAATTCAGTTTGGTGTGTGACAGCGTGACCATTGTATTAGACACAGTGCTAAGGAATATTGAGTAGATGCAATCTCTTGAGGTGACGGCGGTATGCGAGATGGGTGCAGTAGCCTAATTTATGCAATGCTTTACGGCTGAATTCTAATCTAACGTGGTGTGAAGTAGGGTTTATGTAAGGACAGATAGATGAAGCTTCGGAAAATGTGAATTCTCAATTGCATGTGAGAGACAATAAACTATACCGCTTTAGCCTAGTTGGTAGTGAACCTGCCTACGAAGCAAGAGGTCCTGGGTTCGAATCCCGTTAAGGGCATTTATTTGTGCGATGAGATGATTTATCTTCGTCTAGTACCCACAGTACAAGCTTTGCTTAGTTTGGGACTAGGTTGATTTGTGTAAGATTATCCGCAAATATTTATTTATTTATTTATACCTTACTCCATATAAGATTAGAAAAACCGGCCAAGTGCGAGTTGGACTCGCGCACGAAGGGTTCCGTACCATTATCTATAAAAACGCCAAAAAAATCACGTTTGTTGTATGGGAGCCCCCTTAAAAAAATATTTTATTTTGTTTTTAGTATGTGTTGTTATAGCAGCAACATAAATGCATAATCTGTGAAAATTTCAACTCTCTAGCTATCACGGTTCTTGAGATACAGCCTCTTGACAGACAGACAGACGGACGGACGGACGGACGGACGGACGGACGGACGGACGGACGGACGGACGGACGGACGGACGGACGGACGGACGGTCGGACGGACGGACGGACGGACGGACGGACGAACAGCGAAGTCTTAGTAATAGGGTCCCGTTTTACTCTTTGAGTACGGAACCCTAAAAACGGCAAAAAAATCACGTTGGTTGTATGGGAGCCCCACTTGAAAAATTATTTTATTTTGTTTTTAGTATTTGTTGTTATAGCGGCAACAGAAATACATAATCTGTGAAAAGTTCAATTGGGTCACTATCAAATTGACCTTATCGTTAAACGACCATTTCAGCTAGATGACATAACATTTAAATACACAGTCAGCATATAGTCAATTCAGCTGCTACGACTAGAAAGTAGAATACTCAATCAGCAAAAATACAGTTTAGCTGGATGGCTAAGAATTAGAATGAATAAGTAGCCAAACGTCTTAAAATATAAATAGTCCATATGATTAGAATATCTAATGAGCCGAAAGTGAAATTAGTTAATTGACATTAACACAGAACGAGTTATTAGCAAAACGTCATGAAATGTAAATAGTCTATATAAGTAGAATTCCTAATTCGGCGAAAGTAAAATTATTTGATTGACAGGAACACAGAACGAGTTAGTAGCAAAACGTCTGGAAATTTAATGTGTCATATTTTATAAATATGTAACAGCTTAAGCTAGGCTTATAATATAAGTTATAATATTAATATGGGTATTCTGACATTTTTATTTGTTAGTAAGGTATGCGTTACTTAAACCTAAACATTGGTTTATCCCATCACACTTAAAAATCTTAGATTGTGCGACAAGGTTTTAATTCTCAAGTGTCATATCATAATAATATAAGAAATACTTAACATTTGAAATCCAGACGTTTTGCTAATGGGTCGCTTGGCGTTTATTCCATTTAGCAATAAAAACATTACACAATCCAGACTTTTTGCTTCTTAACTGTTTAGCGTTCATGTCTGTTTAGTAATTAAGACGTTCTAAGATACAAACGTGTTGCTACCTGACCATTTAGCATTTATGTCTATTAAGAACAAAAGACATTCGAAGATAAAGATGTTTTGCTGCTAGATCATTTTAAATTGTTACGTTCTAAGATCCAGACGTTTTGCCAAAGAGTCATTTAGCGTTCATGTCTATGTAGTTACAAAGACATTACACAATCCAGACATGTCAGCTATATTGTCCTTTAGCGATAAGGTAAATTTGATAGTGACCCGTTCAATTCTCTAGCTATCACGTTCTCAGACGGACGGACGGACAGCGAAGTCTTAGTAATAGGGTCCCGTTTTACTCTTTGAGTACGGAACCCTAAAAAATCGCCATGCGATGTCAAAGAAAACTAATTTGAAACATAAAAAAAACCGGCCAAGTGCGAGTCGGACTCGCGCACGAAGGGTTCCGTACCATTATCAATAAAAAGATTTATTTTATTCTGTTTTTAGTATTTGTTGTTATAGCGGCAACAGAAATACATCATCTGTGAAAATTTCAACTGGAACTATCACGGTATCAGTGAGATACAGCCTGATGACAGACAGACGGACGGACGGACAGCGGAGTCTTAGTAATAGGGTTCCGTTTTACTCTTTGAGTACGGAACCCTAAAAAATTGGTTTATGTTTGAATAGTAATTAATAGAGATGCGCCGAATATGGGTTTTACCGAATACGAATATTCGGCCGAATTTTCGGTCCAGCTTATGCCGAACCGAATATTCGGCCGAATAATTCGGTTCAAAGGAATGCCTTATGCCTTAATCAGCCGTTCCAAAACAGACTCATTTTTCAGTGGTAAAAATCTTGTTGATTTTTAAGTGAAACATTTATACTAAAGGTAGTTAAATAACAATAAGAATCCGTTTTAGAATAATAATTTCACAGGACAATGACTATCTTACATTCTTACAACTTGCATACAAAAAACCTGCAAAATTATTCGGTAAATATTCGGCATTTGAACCGAATAATTCGGCCGAATAACGAACATTGAAAAATGTGCCGAATATGCAGAATACCGAATATTTACCGAATATTCGGCGCATCTCTAGTAATTAATGATCAATAAGTTAAAGTACAACATTTCTCTTTAATGCCGAAGAAACAGACGAATTTGTCGCTTATAATTCTAATGTTAAAGTCAGCACAATGAATGAAGACGTGTCAAGGGACTTTAATGACGGAAATCCTATTAAACGCCTGCTAAGCGGATTATATAAGTCGTGTTCACATGTTTATGGCCACTTTGTTCCCTAACATGATTCCAGTGGCGGTCGACTTTTAGTTTGACGTTGTATTTGACGATGTGAATTATTTCAAATCCCGTGAAAGTAGTAACCAAATATGGATGTTGCGGTAACATTGTGGATTTATCTAATACGACGACAACTGAAAATAACGTTATAGGTATTGTACCATCGGTATCATATTTTCACAAAGTGTCTTCCATACAGCCTTCATTTAATTTCATTATACTTCATTTAATTTCATTATTCATATTAATTTATTATAGCAGTGCCCTCACAGGGTTTGTGTTGAAACAATACATATCAATATTTATTTATAACATCTTTTGTACACACAAGGCAATTAATGAAATGAAATGAGATAAACGCATAGCTCGATGTGTAGATATTTTGAGCTTTTCCACCGTTCAGATATACTCGTAATAGCTGCCGACAGCTTTTCTATTTATAAAATATACCTGTCAGATTTAACATAATAATAGATGACTAACAATACAATATTTACTGCACAAGATCTAGATAACTTCAGGCTATCATTTACTAAAAGTCAACCGGTGTTAGTGTTATTTCTGTGGTAATGATTTAGTGGAATGTATAGGTAGGTATTTCTGTTTAGGTTACTAGTTTGAACTCTAGGCGTAAATTTAGTGCTTATAGTTGCATAAGTCCATTATTTATGTTCTGAGCTGTTAGGTTAGTATATGGCTGTGAAAGGCCGCTTGGTGTATGCTATAAACTTGACTCGTATAATATAAAAAGCTTTTTATTTTTTGAATAATTTTCTAGATATAACAAAATATTGCCGATTTGATATTTTAGGAATTCGTCAGGTTAGGTATTTAGGTAATCGTACTATGTTGGCGCCTCAAAATGAATCTTCACCCCGACAGGAGAGTGCGCCATTTTTCTTGGTTCTCTGTTATATAACTACTCAAACTTTATTGCATTAAGAGCGTTTTTAAAAAAAAGTGTACAAAACAACTTTTTTTTCAAAATTCATTTTTTTTACTCAGAATCTTTGATACTATCGATCCTCATACAAGAAAAAAGTGTCCTAAATATTCCATTCCAGATCGTCACATTTTTGTATGCAGTCTTTTTTTATTTATATGGTCGTGACGCACTGGAAGAAAAAATTTACATAGTAAAATCTGAGACACTTTTTTTCTTGTATGAGTATCGATAGTATCAACGATTCTGAGTAAGAAAAACAAAAAAAAAAATCGAATTCTGAAAAAAAAAAGTATTGTACACTTTTTTTGAAAAACGCCCAATTTACAAAAAGTATGTAATAGTGGACTTCATGTATTGATGCATTATCGACTGTGTACATGAAGTTTCACGTGATAATTTTGGACACGCTGGACAAAAGCACAATTTTTTTTCAGGTATCAGTTAAGTTAGGTTAGGTTAGACCAGCACCGCTTGCCACGAGTGCGGGGCTGAGGACGACACGGCCCAACACACCCTAGAGGAGTGCAGCCACTACTGGGACGCGGAGCGCCGCACAATGGTTGCGGTCCTTGGAGTGGATGACCTCTCGCTGCACAACGTTGTTGCGGCCATGTCGAGCTGCGAGAGATCCTGGGCTGTGGTGGCCTCCTTCTGCGACATAATCATCTCGCAAAAGGAGGCGGCGGAGAGGGAGCGCGAGGACAGTGCAGATGCGCCCCCAATCCGGCGTAGACGAAGAGGGAGATGACGCGCGCGGTTTGCAGCCGTAAGCCGTGTCCTTCCCCAGTAGGGTCAGTGGGTTAGGGACCCACATTGCACGGCCTTACATGTCTGGAAGGAGGGTCGACATGCGTTTCAGATCCTCCTCTACTTTGGCGCGGGGGCTCGCATCTATGCGAAGCCGCCAGGGGGCGTCGTGGTAGAATGCTCGCGATCCCACTGCGCCCCCATTAATGGCAGGGACGGAAACACCGGAGTGGATTTAGTGGGTAGACTCCCTCCCCCTTCTCTTCAAATAGAGTTGGCTGGAGGTTGAGAGTCCCACATACCCCCATTATAGCTTACCCTAGGCTGGGGGATGCGTAAGAGCATTTCCACTCCGTAAAAAAAAAAAAAAAAGGGTATATAGTTTTAAGTTTTTGATAGGAACCAACTCCTCCGTCAGCCATCTTTAATTTTATGGCGGCTATTTTGTATATAGTACATATTATTAATATCTTGAGTTCTAAATGACATAGAATGACAAACTTTGTGTCTAAATATACATATTTGGGGTCAGGAAATTCAACTAGATATTTTTTAGGGTCGAGTTCCCAAAGGATACCAAACGGAACCCTGTTACTAAGCCTCCGATGTCTGTCCGTGTGTTAGTAATAGCTAGACTGCCGCGGGTTTGTCTGCATTCTATCCAATACGCGGGCGAAGCCACGCGGGCAGCTAGTTATAAACAGGCATCGGAGTATTTGTAGCACGGTAAGATTAAAGTGAGCTATGGAGTCGTTGTAAGCATTAAAATAAAATTTATACTCATACTCATCCTCATTAATTTAATTCATAAAATAAATATAAAAACATACACCACCATCTTCATTGACGAATAACAAATAATATGAAGGGTCCACGGAAAGAACATGTCTAGTCACTTTTTTTTTCAAAATGAGATTTTGATGTTAAAATGTTGCGCTCGTTATGAACTAGGTATTGCGTGACATTAAAATCTCATTTTGAAAAAAAAGTGACTAGACATGTTCTTTCCGTTTTCATTTTCTATTCGTCAATGAAGATCTATAGTGGTGTATTTTTGTAATAATTATTTATTTAACGAATTAAATTAATGAGGATGAGTATGAGTATAAATTTAATTTTAATGCTTATTCGACTCCATAGCATACTTTAGTCTTACCGTGCTACAAATACTCCGATGCCTGGTTATAAAACAGCAGGTAGTAAGCTAGAGCATAGAACTATTGTATGAAAGCAATGCTACTGTTTGTCTTAGCGGAATCTATTGTTGGCTCTATCCCGCATGAATACGACCTAGACTCGAAATAATGCTGGAATTGACTTTGCATTTCTGATATTGAGTATCACTACTTTTAAGGTAACGTTTTGCATGAGATCTGGTTAAAGGCGCTGCAGCAGCGCTGGGAAGGCTGCTTCCCAATCAAGGAGGTCCTCAGTCCTCCTGCAGGCGTCTATACTCTGGAGTCGTCCGGAGCATGGCTCTCTATGGGGCGCCTGTATGGATGGAAGCCCTCACGTCGAAAAACAAGACCCTTCTAAGGCGACCGCAAAGGGTAATAAGCGTGAGGGCATGCAGAGGGTACCGCACGGTGTCCTGGGCAGCGGCCACACTACTGGCCAATGATCCGCCCTGGGAACTGCAGGCGGAGGTTCTGGCCGAGATCTTTAGATACCGTGCGGAACTGAGGGCCAGGGGAGAGCATCCCAATCAACGGGAGGTAGAAGGGCTACGGGATGCAGCTATGACCGCCCTTCTCCCGAGGTGGAGGGCAGACCTGGAGGTGTCCACGGCCGGCAGAATAACCATAGGGGCAATTTTGCCCCAGTTCGAGAGGTGGGTCGACCGCAAACGCGGCGAATTAAGTTTTCACCTGGTGCAGGTCCTCACAGGCCACGGTTGCTTTGGAGAGTACCTGCACCGAGTTGCCGGACGAGAAGAAAGCCCCCGCTGCCACGGGTGTGGCGCAGCAGTAGACGATGTGCGCCACACAGTGGAGGTATGCTCGGCGTGGGGGCCGCAGCGGCATAATTTGTCCGATGTATTGGGTGGGGACCTCTCGCTGCCAACCATTGTATCTAAGATGCTTGACAGCGAGAGGTCATGGGAAGCAATGGCCTCCTTCTGCAATTCCGTAATGGCGCAGAAGGAGGCTGCGGAAAGAGCGCGGGAGGACGACCCTTCCGCTCCCCATATCCGCAGACGTAGAGCGGGGCGCGCACGTCGGCGTTATGCGCACTTGCTCCCCCCGCCGTAGTGGACCAGGTTGCAGGGTTAGGGGACCCTAGCTAACCAAAAGTCCACGGGTCTGAAGCGCCTCGAAATTGTCCCGGGGCGCTCTCCCTGGCCATGCCTGTAAAGCGGGCTAGTCGCGAGGGTCAAAGTTGCATGCGTAAGCGAACCTTTGACCCTCCTTGTAAGCGAAAATGGCTGGACAATCGTTGGGGGTTTAGTGGGTAGTCTGGACCTTCTGTCTTGGAGTCCCACACACCTGTCCGGTCCCCCTCCGACTGGGCGGACGGTGCATCAATGCATTCCCCCAACGTAAAAAAAAAAAAAAAAAAAAAAAAAAAGGAGCTTAATAAAAGCAATGTTTACATTTTTAACTACAAATTACCCAAAAATTGTCACGCAACAATTACCTACACACTCCTCACTTTCAAAACCAGGCCAATTAACTAGAACTTTAACTAAAATAAAAACCAAAACTCTGGTACACAACCCCTGCGCGCTAACAAGCTGGGCTAAAAAAACCGCGCCCATTCAGACATCGTCAACCTTTCACAATTAAAACATGTCAACTAAAAAGCCATAACACCGCGCATTTTTCCTTCAAACAAAAAACTCGAGGCGCACCGCACTTCCACTAGGAATATGAGTGTGGAAGGGTATACACCGACCGGATGGATGATGCATTAGGGAAAATAATGTAGGGTGAATAAAATATTCATGCCATTGATGTCTACAGTTCAAATTATTAATTCTCTGTCTCTAGGTAGCCTGCACTGCAAAACGTGCCTCTTCCATAAATTTCCAATTTGTTCTGGAAAGGTCAGCTCCAACTCGCAACGCCGTTTTTTTTTTAATTTCACTAGGCCAGCTGTTTTTCGACTAGAGCTACGCCAAGCTAGGTTTGGTTTTCATTCCTTCCCATCGGCCAAGCTAAACTGATAATCTAAGTGCCAATTGTATGGAAACGTACGTTAGGTTAGCTCTGATGAACTACTGTCACTTTCCCACTTCGGAATATTTCTTTGAAATAAGTTATCTAATCTTAGCTTTTTTAAGCAGTGCTTATTATTAGCAATTAGTCATTTCGGTGTGTCTAGTAATTGTTTTTTTAACAATAAAACTTCATTCTAACGTAATAGCAGTTTCACTAGAAGGCACTATCATTAGACCGCGTGTAGTGCTAAAACTTCGGTTTTGCTTCGAGGGAATCTTTGTTTGATTTGGGCAGTTTTTAAAATTTTCTAGTCTTTCTTCGAAGCATACTTGAATCATGGACCCTGTAGTATCCCACTGCGGGCAAAGGCCTCCTCCATTTCCAGTATTTTCGACCCTGATTTTCCTGTGGCCAATACTTTGAGAGCAAGTCTAGCTCGACCAGTCCGGATTAAGGCTACTTGAT
Source organism: Epinotia brunnichana (assembly GCA_963854355.1). Lineage (NCBI taxonomy): Eukaryota > Metazoa > Arthropoda > Insecta > Lepidoptera > Tortricidae > Epinotia > Epinotia brunnichana. Next base: position 10,817,168 of record OY977959.1, read on the forward strand.
GCTCTAAGCAATCCCCGCCTGTAGTGTGGTGTATCCATATCCATTCTTTTGTACCTTTTCTGGTGCCCCCCAAGACCAGAGGGGTAATCACGTAACGTTCCGAACGCGAGTCGGTACAATTTAACTGTCAATTTTCCATATAAAAAGTGACATTTAGACCTACCTGACGCGCGTACAATGCGTTACGTGATCGACCTACAGGCAAATTAAGCAATTGCTTTGGGTTTAAACAATTGCTTAATTAGCTTATGGGCAAATCCGGCACTGAGCTCGTCCCGCAACGACCCAAAACGAATCTTATACCATACGGTTAGTGAAGACCCGACCGACGTTCCACAATGAAACTGTTGCTAACTAGGTCAACACCTGCGTACTCCGATGTGCTATTATCTCTGGAACTAGGTAATATCGCGAGTAATGTCGGCCGGAATAATATACGTTTTGATGGAGTGGGCTGTACATTTTGCCTTTCAGACGGCGTCGTAAACAGTGCATTTACCCTGTCTCTTTATTATTGAATTATTGCACGGGTAAAAACTGCGGTGGACTAGTAAATCAGAAGGTTGTTGTGAATATCCACTATAGATGTGTGAAGAGGTGTTTTCATATATTTGACTTGCATAGCGATAAATGGGGTACATTGTGCATAAAGTTGCATAAATATTTGAATGACGCTGCTGTAACTAGAAAGTGAAGTATATATCTAAGTATGTAACCTATATCTTATTATCGTATGTATAGTGAATGCTGCTTTATTATACTAGTGCATTCGGGTAATTCCGAAAATCGGGTTATTCCGAATGATCTACAAAAGTGAGTCTTATATAGTTCTGACACAATGTACATATTTAGTTACCCTCCTAAAAAATACCATTGGATTGGTAGAAATTATCGGAATTACCCGATTTTCGGAGTTACCCAAATGCACCTTACCTTTTAACTAAACTCGTTTTTTTTCTTTTATTTTCTGTATTGCGATACTTACTTGTTGAAATTTTGCCTGTATTTCTTACGTGTCATGGTGTCAGAGGGCCTACCGCGAAAGGCAGTCGAAGTTTTCCCTCTCTGTCATACCTGTGAGTTCGTACGTAAGTGCGACAAAGAGGGAAAACTTCGAATGCCGTTCGCGGTATGCCCTCTGGTCTCGACTGTAAGTCGGACATGTGTGTATTTATACTTAAATAAATAAATTAACACGTACCCTTATGGTTTCGTTCAGCCTAGTTGGTATATGGTACTGCCTACGAAGCTGCCGGTCCCGGGTTCGAATCCTAAGGTAGTAAGGGCAAATATTGATTTGATGGGTGGAAATATTTGTTCAAGAGTCTTGAATGTTTTCTATGTACCTATTTAAAAAAAAATATCTATTAATATTCCTAACAAGATGACCAGAAAAAGGTCGCGGGAGTCCGCTGGATGCGGTTGGCGTGGACCGATCACTTTGGCACTCTTTGGGGGAGGCCTATGTCCAGCAGTGGACGCCTTTTGGCTGATATGATGATGATGATGATCATTAACGCTGTGTAGTTTGGTACATTTGATTGCATATATTTCTCATGCCCAGTTAAACTTGCATGAATATTAGTTGTACTCCATTTAATCATATAGCCTTCTCCATACTGAGTCAAAGGAATAATTCATAAATAAAATAAACCCATTAGAGCTTTACCCGCAAAGCTTCAGCGCTAATTGCTCACAATATTAAGAACGAGAATAAAAGCTCAGCAGTTCTAGAATTTAATATTAACCCCTTTCCACCTCAGTGCACTAAATCTGCACTTTCAAGCTTGTCGCTAGAAATTCTTGAATAAAACGGGTTTTGACAACAGTGAATTACTTTTATATAAAACAAACAACCCTTACAATCATTTACTTTTTAAAACAAAGTTTTAAGAATTCCCGGCAAGCTTAGTTCTCCATACAAACGTAGTTACGCTCTCATTTTAAAATGACTAGCTAGTTTGCTCTGAAACGTTGTACTTAGAATAAGGTAAGGCATATCCAGGTCTGTAATTAGTTTATGTAGCTTCAGATACCATAGTAAAAAAATACAGCGAATTTAAGTTTTTCATACAAAACTTGTTTTTGCTGTATTTCGTTTGTTTTATAAACTGGAGCTATATAAACTAATTACAAACCTAGATAAACCCCCTGTCATTATATAGGTATGCAAAGTTTCGTTACAATCCAACACGTAGTTTTAAACGAAACTCCGTTTGTATGGGAAGGTGGAATTTGGCTGAGCTTGCCGGGGAGTCTTAACCGACATCAATTTAATACTTCGCCTAACTGGAAGAGTCCCCTCTATTTCTCCAGGATCCCATCATCAGATCCTGACCTGATGATCATGGGACCACTAGGGAAAGAGACCCTTTCAAACAAAAAAAATATTTTCAAAATCGGTTCATCTTCGAGTAATCGGGGAACGTACATAAAAAAGAAAAGAATCCGACGAATTAAGAACCTCCTCCTTTTTTGGATTCGGTTAAAAATACTCGGAAAACATCCAGCTTCAACTGACTTTTAGTATTTTTAACACTTTTGTATGTATAAAATGATTCAAAACTAAAATAAGGGCGCTGTTTGAACTTAGAAAATGTATAAATATATAAATTATAATAAAATAATAAAGGGGACAATCTTACACACATAATAAGGCTTTTGGGTTAATGGTACTAGACGACGATATATTTAATAAATATAATTACTTAAATACATAGACGACATCCAAGACTCAAATAAATATGCATGCTCATTACACAAATATTCGAACCCAGGACCTTCAGCTTCGTAGGCAGAGTCACTAAGGCTAACCGGTCGTCAAAATTGAGTTAATAGTGACTGAGTCTGTATTTTACTGCAATCTTCGTACCTACTTAAGCCAAAGAAGGCTTATTCGAGGTCTAAGTTCCGTACTAAGTAACTAATTTATTTTCATAACAAGTTTCTGTCTACAAGCTTTTATTGCCGACTGTACTTTTCTGCATACCATCATCAACTACTCATTGAGACGATTCTAACGAGCCCAAACTCGATGGGGTTGTGTCGTTTTATTGCGGAGTTCCTATGGCCACCTTCCAGCTCCAGAATCAGATCAGCTCTATGTCATCATAATATTGCGATATACATATGCTTGCAAAATTTCAGCTCAATTGGATAACGGGAAGTGACTGAAAATTGGATTGCAAATTTTGACGGACAACTTACATATTTACATACTTACATATTTACATACATACGAACAGTGCAAGTTAATATAAAGCTTGTAAAAAGATGCTGATTTGATCAGTTAAATACCATATTTTGTAATCATCATCATCATCATAACTGACAACCTGAAAATAATAGGAAAAATGCTCTTAACTTTACTTTATAACGATGCAAGTTAAACTATGGGCTGATACTATAAGGGCTCTGAAAGTGTGGGGTAATTTTTCAGAATTAGGCGCCACCTTCAAGTAACATCAAAATATTTACTGTCAATAGGGAACATTACGCAAAACTCTTCGTAGGTGGCGACACTAGCAGCGTTGACATTGAATCTCGTTCCCACTAGCGGTATTGTCTATGCAAGCATCCTTGTCACTCATTTGACAATCAATTGTGCATGTGTGTGTGAATCCCTATATTCCTATACTGTTTTACTATTAGTGGTAGTGCTGCCTCTGACGGCAGAACATTGCAGTAATGTTCCCTATTCCTAGAAACGGAAAACAATAACATCCAATCAGCGCCCATGAACCAACAATTATTATCACCATGAAAATACTCGTCATAAACGGCCGTAGACGTTAACTTTAGCGGAATCATCGAAGAAAACGCGACGATAGATTTTCCGCGCAGCGGAAACACGGCGGAACTGAATACAAGAGGCGCACGCCTATACGACCTTTTTGTAATCGGGAAAAAGATAAAACCTTATTCCGTTAGTGTGATATTTATGGTCCCATATTTTTCACGTATTAATAATATATTTAATCACCAAGGATGGTGCAAGTTTATTACCATTTTAAGACCACTTTTGAGACCCCATTTAAGCTAATATGGATTAATGTTTACGGCGCAGGTAAATATTGATTTTGGTTGCGACATAGGAATGTCCGTTTTATTAGTTAGTCGGAAATCTAATTGTGTGGGGTTTTTAAGGGGGTTCGATTGCCATACAAAACGTTATTTGACATTCGTAGGCTAACGGCGTGATATTTTAAGAAACTTATGTAACAAACTTTCATAAATTGGCTTCCCATTTGCGCCAAATTCCCCCTTTCCTAGAATAAACTAACATAAACTAGATTAATTTGAGAAATTGGTTTGTCACGTGATATTTTGGGAAAACTATTTTTCTCAAATTAATCTAGTTTATACAAGTTTATTCTAGGAAAGGGGGAATTTGGCGCAAATGGGAAGCCAATTGATGAAAGTTTGTTACATAAGTTTCTTAAAATATCACGCCGTTAGCCTGCGAATGTCAAATAACGCTTCGTATGGCAATCGAACCACCTTAATGGCGATGTTTTAATTTTATTTCCGGATCGGAATTCTTGGGATAGTCGTGAATCCATCCATAATCCATATTATATATACCTGCCTAGCTAACATGATCGTGTTTATGTCGGACGTAAGGCATTAGTCCCTCTCGCACTAACATGATACCAGTGCTACAGACGTGTCAGTAACATTCTGGTAAGTAAGGGAAGAATGCACATAAAGGCGATCATGCTAGCTAACCTGCACCGTGTGCACAAATGCGTTTATTTTATGGCCGGCATAAAACATTCTTGCAGATACATACAATACAATACAAATACTCTTTATTTCTTTACATAAATACTTGCTGATAAGGGACAAATACTTTGTCAAACATTAATTCAATCTTACTAGGTAGTCTAGAGCACTAATTCTCATTGGGGGATAGATTATTAATGACAAAATTGACCTAAACGCTCTAAGAATAGCTCATAATGAGCTATCATCATTATCTACCTGTATGCTCCCATTATCATTACATTACGTCTTACACATATGTATTCCCATATATACGATAGCCAATAAATCCCATCGTAGTCTACGACTGACTATTCACATGCTACACATGTAACTGTGAATAACTTCCCTTGCAACGCATATCACTTCCCAGATACTACAAACAGAGACTCGCTCCTGCCTGCACAAAATACGTGTATGGGCTTTAATAAATTCGCTATCGTGTGAATGGCACGCGTTAAGGCCCCACCCAATCGATAAAACATTTTTATTCCCGATTATAAAATCGGAGGGGAGACGATTATGAGTGGAAGTCGCGTGCTGGCCATTAACATTAAAAAAAAACGTGCCGCTGCAATTCGAACCATATCCCTTTTAAAATACTATTCAAAATTTACTGACCCGTGTTTATTTTTTTTCTCTCACTCCAATGTGATTTCAGCTCTATTCGCTTTGGTTTAAAATTGAAAATTGCTTAGTAGAAATTGTTTGTAAGTGTCGGTTGGAACGCTTAATGTCCGCTTTGTAATTTAAATTAATGTGTGGTCCTTGTATTGAGAGCATTGGTTTTCTAGTGCTCTAGCATGTTGTTCTAGCGCCTGTATGTGACATGTCGGTCTATATGCACTTGAAAATGTTCTGTTCTTGATACTTTTAATCGTGTTAAAAAGAAATAATATGTTAAAGAAATTTTAACTTAGAGTATGTTTTCCATCATTAGCATGTTTTAATGTTTGTTTACTTAAGTAAACAACGAACGTGTGAAGATAGGCATTTTTTTCTAAAAATGTGTTTCATCGTAGGGTCTTATTTGAACCAGAGGGGTAACCACGTATCGTTTCGAACACGCGTTAGGACCGTTTAACTGTCATTTTTCCATATAATATTTGACATTTACATCTACCTAACGTACATACGTACGATGCGTTACGTGATCGACCTGCAGGATCATCAAATCCAGACGGGTTATCACACGTAACTTTTCGAACACACGTTAAGACAACTCAACTGTCATTTTCCCATACAAAAAGGTAGGTACATTTAGATCTACGTGACGTACGTGACTAACCAGATATTGCCATTTTTCAAAAACTATTTTGAAAGTCTGTTGTTTAAATATGTGGATTTCACTGATATTATATGTTATGACTCTAAATACTCCCATTCGAACTGTATGACAACATTCGCGTGTGGTATCCAAAATAGGATCAAATACAGATGCCAAATGTTATAACCAGATGTAAAATCGTATTAAATACGATGCCCATAAAGATCAGCAATGATTCGCACGATCAGTAGCCACATGTCATTATTTCCTACGAAAATCTAATCCGTCCTAAACAACATAGCGCTTAGAACCATTATCAACTCTATATCCATAAACATACGATAGTTTTTCACTTAAACTCCAAGCGTGTAAGCTTTGATTTGGACAGCCACATATTTACACCCCCACTTCGTTAGTGGCTAAAATCGCTTGACGCTGATTAAGGTCCATGTATGGATTTCTTGGCTAAGCGAATCAGCGTGGGATGGTAAAATGAATCTTATTGATGTAATTTATCTTTGGGGACGCACGTTAGACACGCATGGTCACAAAAGAGTTATGCACAGTAGACTTGCTTTTAGTTATTTACGTATTTGTTGATAGTACTGTTGTAATTGTTCAGTAAGCTTTGTTAAATAATAGTAATGTAAATCATTCACTTTTCTTGATATACTTAGGTGCACGACAAATGCGATAAAACGTAAACACATATGATACTTGTATGTATAATATGTTACCGTTAAATCATGAATAGATACCGTCAGCTTATAATCTCACTCACGATATTATAAGTCGAAAAATTGTGAACTGTCGAAACGAAACCGATCACAATTTAACGCATAATTTTTCATAACTGTATAATCCATTACGGCGTTACTTAGGTATAAACGTTGTATAAATTTGTATACCGAGAATAAGTACAGAATAAGCAAAATTTCAACTTATAAACTCGCCCTCGGTGTAACTTATACTTAGCATAATCTGGGTGTTATGTTCTAACAAAACTTCCATTAATGTCTAATCGTCAAATTGCATTTCGAGAGTAACTCTATGGAATTGACGGCAAAATTGAAGCAACAGCTTTGCTTAACTTCTAAAAATTTTGTGTCCTTCTGGAACTATCCATTCTGTACCATTCGGACCCTTAATAAAGAGACTATTGTCCTCCCCCGTATTTGTTTCCAGATAGATAATCTTTTATGAACCCTCACATTTTGGTACTTTTTCATTTGTCATTTCACCTTATTGTGTGAAGGCCATTGTTCGAGTTGCTTTCGAAAATCGATAGTAGACTGCGCTTTTCAGCGATTAAATAGTTCTAACGATGGAATTTGATCTTTGAGGCAGTCGAATAAGGTTTTGTTTTGATCGAATATTTCTTTCAACTGATGCGCTTTTGAGTCATTGAATGGGTTTGGGAAGTCAAGTGATATTCAATCTTAAAGCTAAGAAATAGAGTTTCTAAATTAATGCCGGTTCATATCGTCGGTTTAAATCGAAAATATTTGATTCCTCTATTACCAGGCGCGGCTCACTCGCGATTTGTGTTTATCGCTACAAGTACATGCCGGTCGCCCCTTCGAAGGGGCTCTATTCAGTAGCTGCCGCGTGTTGGTACGGGACGCTCGCACGGGTCGCAGCGCATTGCATGCGATAGAACGGGATGGCCACATTTAGGCACGTTTGGCGTACCTAAACAGGGAATTTGTTAACAGAGAACCTTCTGTACTACTATTACTTATTCTGTGCTATTACTCTAATTTCAAGTTGAGTACAAAGTATAATTAATTTTAGGTACTTCAAAGTTTGTGGTTTATTAATACAAACATTTCCAAGTTATTCAATCAAAAGTATCCTATGGATTCCCTGTTGTCCATGAGGAGTAATTGGAGGAGGCGCCCTAGAACTTCTAAAACAAAAAAAGTCACAACAAACAATTTGAAAAAATTTTGATCTGTTTTTTTCTTCGCTTTCGCGTAGTTTTACAAGCTTTTATTTAACTTGCAATGTATGTATGTAACTATGTCTGTTCGGGTGGAATGGACCTCAATTTAGAAGCAGATATCTTCAACCGATTGAGCTGAAATTTTGGGTTTAAGTGTAGTTTGTATAACAATTAAATATTAATATAGTACCATCGAGCTGATATGATGATACAGGCAGATTTTAACTAACGTTACCCCGTTGCCTTTCAGTTCGGTAGAATCGTCTCAATGACTAGTTGATGCCGGTATACAGAAAACTACAGTTGGCAATAAAACTTGACCAAAAATTAAAATTTTGACAGAAACTTATTCATCATATAAATGAATGTTCACTCCCAATTTCTTGCCTCAGACGCTGATTTTCACAATATAAAGTACCCTATGTCCTTTTCTGGGACTCACTCTATCTCCACACCACATTTTATCTTACGAGTAATATGGTTTTTTTGCGTGTGAAGGCAACAAACAAACAGACTTATGATATGATGTATTCAAAATATATTTAAATACAAAGTACACTGTGTAGCAGCCTATTTTTAAAAATATCTATTATTAAATTGGAATAATCACAATTTACCAGTGGCGCTAGTGAGCAAGTTAACGGGCTCTTAAGCCTCTCACACACTGGCGCGGCCTGGCCGCGGCGGTCATTAGTAAGCTTTTAATTTCATCAGCTGTCAAACTTACTATTGACCGCCACCGCAGGCCGCGCCAGTGTGATTCAGGCCTTAAATAATCTCTACCATATGTGTCTTGATATCTGTCATTATAATTCGCGTTTCTGAGAGAAGTATATGTAGTCAGATATACAAACGACGGCTATTAATAACGTTATTGTGCTACTTATTATTATATGTGTCATAAAAAGGCAAAAATATATTATTCCCGACTGTACCACACATAATTGCCAATATGTTCCCATTTCACAACCGTAGCAAATTATCGCCGCGATAATAAATCGAGGAAACGTCATAATTCCACCTTTTGACAAAAGGATGTAAGTTCCAATAAGTTCAAACTATAATACATCGTTTCTACTAGGAAAGCTATAGTCTCAAAAGACGTAAGTCGCATGCAGTTGAAACTAAAATACGTATTTTTTCTATAGCTAACCTATTCTTCAAATAGATGCAAGTCGCTTGAAGTTGCAAGTACGATACGTCCTTTTCTAAATAAGCTGTCGCAAAATCAATTATTCCTGTATACCGTGCGCGGACGCAAATGAGGAGCGATAAAATGTCGATCACATAAAATCGTAATTAAATTGGTCCGGTTATAGGCAGAGTTGAAGTCGCACGTATTGTTTATTTTCTAAGCAGTACTAGCATAGACGTTGGAGACATTTAATAGCAACTAAACTGGTAAGTTTACAGAAATTGCCGATACTTCAAAGCAGGGACCGGAGCCAGTTTCCCTTATTAGGGTTTTCCATAGGGTTATCTTATGGTTACCATATCCGATATGTTTACCATAACATTAGGGTTACCCTACCAGTAAGGTTACCTTATCATAAGGTTACCAAATTGAAATTAGGGTTACCAAATCGATAGGCTTGAAAAGGGGTTTTCGGGTCCTTGCTTCAAATGCAGTTTTTTTTTTATTTATATATTCAAATTACATCTTACAAAACATTTATATTCTCGCCAAACTGTTACGTTTGATGGCGAGACGCGCTCAGTTTTTATACAACTTAACCTATTAAACTCATCTTATATGTATAAAATAAAGTTCCATGCCTAAAGTAAAGAAAAGAAATATACCTATATCTGCAAGTATACATATATTATACATACTACATACACGTCCATATGTGATAAGTCGAAAGTGTGTTCTCGTCCCATCACACATGCACGCGCATATACATATACATATAGAAGTGTTCAAGTCATTTCCATTAGATGACGTTACTTTATCATAGCATGCCTGTCTATAGTGAAAAATCTCTCTTCGTAGTTTCACCACCACTATGCTACAAAATCGCAAGCATAGGGAAAGATAATTTCAAATTAAAGGAAAAATTTAGGTTCCGAGCCGGATTTTAACCGGCGACCACAGGCATACATGGCCCGTCGCTACTAACCAACTGAGCTATCGGAATAATCTGTCTCAGCCCCCAAATCCTTCATTCAGTTCCTTCTTACAACGCCTTAGGAGCCTTAGGTCGTTAGCAGCGTAATTGCTTTATACACAAAATAATAGGGAAAGACTTTTTATTATCATGTCCGTTTGTAGGTAAGTATGTAAGTCGTTCTTCAATATTTGCCTAATAAAAATTTTCAGCCACTTAGCGGTGATTGAGCTGAAATTACCTTAATTAATTGACGACCGCTTTAGCCTAGTTGGTAGTGACCCTGCCTACGAAGCAAGAGGTCCTGGGTTCGAATCCCGGTAAGGGCATTTATTTGTGTGATGAGCACGAATATTTGTTCCTGAGTCATGGATGTTTTCTATGTATTTAGGTATTTATTTCTCTATATAAGTATCTATGTCGTCGTCTAGTACCCATAGTACAAGCTTTGCTTAGTTTGGGACTAGGTTGATTTGTGTAAGCTTGTCCGCAAATATATATATATATATATTTTATTTTAATTAGGCAAGTAAGTTCTGTGACAGTATAATACGCCATCAAGCTCAGATCAGCTTGGTTGTACCTATGTCTCCGTTAAATTGTGAACTGAATCAAAATAGTAAGATTCGGAACGCACCATGTGCGCTGATTGGTTGATATAATTATTCCTCTTGCATCAGCTTCCACTTACCTATGTCAGAACATGATTGTTTTTTTTTCAACCAGACATTTTATTCCATTTATGTCGTCATCCAGATTTAAACTGCAATGTATTGAAACCTTTTTATCAATACATACTTAAATACGAAATAAATGATGTCGACATGAGGTGACCATAGCAGCTCCTAAACTAAACATAAGATATATCTAGCCTGCAATAAAAACTTGTACCATTTTTTTTTAACTTTGGTTGGATTGCAAAAAACCCTATGTTGGTAATCGTGAGCGGTATTCGTTAAAATCCGAATGTATGGAAAGTTTCTCAAGTTTCTACGGAATTACAGCTGCCAGTGCCAAAATGATCGTCGATCGGTCTTAGCGTTGAAAATTAACGGAAAAAATGCTTGATTTTGTCGGATTTGTACGGAAAAACACCATGAAATTTTCCGCTCAAAATTTTCAGAAAATAACGATTTAAACAGGTTTCAATCGGCTATTTTTCTTAATACTGGTGGATAGGTGAATGATTATAGACTTACTTTGCCATTGATATCGGTGTCAGTTCAGTTCAGTTGTCACAGTTGTGTCATTACGCTTATTGGCTTTTTCGTTTAAAATCCGAAAAAAAAGAATAAAACTAAAATTTCAGAAATTCCCCAAAAAATCATTTGATTTTTTCCGAAATTGTCAACGCTAATCGGTATGTAGGTACTCGTAAATTGGTGCAACCCGCCCTTCATTATATCAGCCGAAAAAAGGTTACTGCTGATATGCTGGAATCTGCTCCTTTTAATAGAACTGCAAACAGTTTCGGCGTATAATTTAATTCAGCTTACATTCAAAAGCAGCTCTTATATAACATTCCTGCTCATAACCTCAAAGCTAACGACTAACCCATATTTAGCGTTCTCAAAACAAAAGCGTAATATAAATTCTTTTAACAGCACCGCACTAATCCGAGAAACGCAGTGATTCATTGTGTAGTGTCAGACAGCCCTTGCAACTGAGGCTATATTTCATAATTTTATCGTTAATGTAAGTCGAGCCAGGTAGCTAGGGAGGGGAAAGGTGGATGCTAATGTGCAGTTGGATGTTCAAGTCTGTGGATGTTGTGTGTTATGTTTCGTCTACACTCTATTATAGACGATCACACGATCAACGATCATCGCCGATAGTGAAGGAGGGACTGCAGCAGTAGCAGTGCAGCACCAAGCGTCAATATGTTTTTTGTGATATTTTTTAAATATAATATTGCTGTATCTAAGCAACACGGTGTCACGATGACAATTATGAAAAGAAACTTTAGCCATGTCTGTCTACTTTCTAGACATCTAACGTGCAAGGTAAACTCGAAATTAAAGTAATACCATTGCTAAAACAGCAATCCCTTAGCACGCTTCGACGCCCTTATCAAAGCAGTGTGAAGTAATAAGCACCCAAAATAAACAAATTCTCAAACCGATGCCCCGCAGGAAATTTTCCCATCCCTGTCCCACAATTCACCTTAACCTCTACTTTACATTTCCCCGACATTTAGGCACGGATGCGCGCCGGGAACATCCCAACCCTACCCCACTTCCGTACATTCGCATTGTACAAGTAACACTCCACTGGGTTCCTACCTAAAGGACGTATACACGCTATATCACCAAACGTATACGCCGTTTGGAAATGGTGAGTTACGACAACCCACCTTAAAGGTGTTTGATTTAAGTGTGTTCTGAGCGGTTATGCATTCAGGTTTACGTTACGTGTTGAGTTCCAAGGCATAATATCTCGGAATGAGCATTATATTGACGCATATAATTTCAAACCTTTTGTTATGAGATACCTACAAAAGTTCAATATATGTATGTTATAGTACATTGTTTAACAAGGGTCGTATGAGGAATATTGCAAACGAGAGTCTATCAGAAGCCCGACGCCGTGAGGCGGAGGGCTTTTGATGACTCGAGTTTGCAATATTCTTACGCCCGTGTTATACACAATGTTTTTCATCACATTTGCGAGGAAATAAATAACTACAAAAGACAGAAAAATCTATTTTTATTTTATTCTATTTTATACAAGCGCACCAATCAAATGTTGATGAAATTGACAATTTCACTTCCAGATCAGTGCGAGTAAGGGGCGTAGTTTCAATATTTCAATCAATCACAGAGCATGGAGCATGTAGATCTTGCAGAGCATGGCCTGCTCGATTACCAATCACAGAGCCAGAATTCTTGTCGTACGCGGCCGTCAAGATTTGCTTAACCAATCAGATCACACACAAGCTCATTACTTCCCTTGGGACCATTATTTCCCGCGGGAACAATTTAGGCCATTGTCCTTCCGTATACAGGCATAGAACAACACCATTTATGAGCAAGTGTGATGAAAAATTATTAAACAATTCATAGAGAGGAGATAGTACAACAGTTAAATAAGACCAAGTTATTCTTGTGAAATATTATTTTATAAACAGAACTAGGTTGCAGTCTCAAGTATATGCAATTACCTTTTACGAGGACTTCCAATGTAATCGCCTCACTGATCTGATATCAAGAATCGACGCATATTGGTTAAGCAATACGTTCTGATAACATTTAACTTATATAACACTATAGGTACAGTGAAGTGCAGAAATTACTCGAAAATACATCACAAAATTTTTTTACTCGTACTTTAATGATATTCAAAAATAACAACAACCTACGCTACCTAGTAGGTAGTCTTATTGCGGTAAATTCACGCTTTTTTTACTGCAAAAACCGACAGAAACACATTTTTAAATAAGTAAAGTTTGAAAATACTTCCTTCTCCTAAATTACCAAAGAGGTACCAATAAACTTAATCAAAGTAATTATTATTAAACACTAGGTTCTGCCCGCGACTCCGTCCGCGTGGAGCTCGTTTAAATACGTAGCTCCATACAAACTTTCACCCCCGTAGGGTATGATTTCCGGGACAAAAACAATCCCATGTCCTTCCACGGGAAGTTATCTCTCTAGTTATATCAAATCTAATCAAAATCGGTTCGGCAGTTAAAGCGTGATGAGGTAACAGATAGTCAGACAGACACACTTTCGCATTTATACTTAAATATTAGTATGGATTAAAATTTCGCTTACCACCAACAATGCCGCCGTGCATTTCGCCTAATTATAAACAAATTCATAACAAACGAACAATGAAACCGATGCATACTCGTACATTAACGGAATTTTACCCTCTTTATACAGAAGGACGTATCTTACTTATAAAATTGGTCACTTGAGACCTTTATTAAGGTTATCGTTAACACGGAATTTGCATTCTAAGAACAATCATACTGAATCACTCGGTACCCGGCATCGAGTTTCGCAATCACAGTTTGTAATCTGACTTAACATAAGTAAGACCACACACGATAACCCGTAATGTTACACTCTGATAAGAAAAATGTTTAAACATGCTACTCTAGAACAGATAGGACGTGAATGTATGTAGCTTATACTTGGTTAATTTTACGTCTGTAGCTCTAGTATAAGTTTTATCGATACATATACGTTTTCGAACGCGTTTGCGTTTAGTTACAATTTGTATGGCAACGCGTAGTTCCTAATAGCTACTGCCAGAACCGCTGTTCGCGTTGCCATACAAATTGAAACTAAACGCAAACGCGTTCGAAAACGTATTGTATCGATAAAACTTATACTAGAGCCTCTGTACGGTTTTAGGTTAGGTTCGATCATAGTTTGTAAATTATGTTTATTAAAAAAAGCTATAAACTGCTACTACTACTACTAAAACTAAACACATTACATAGCAAAATAGGTTCACTAATGTTTCCCAACCTAACGTTTGGCAACCTGATTCATTTCGCATCTTTTCATTTCCCAACCTCTTAATATATCTGAAACTGTTAAATATTTCAGGATTTTTATAAACTAACCTAACCTTACTTGTGGCACTCTTTGGGGGAGGCCTATGTCCAGCAGTGGACGTCTTTCGGCTGATATGATGATGATGATGAACCTAACCTAACCTATAGGGTTCTACACGATGGCCCTGAAATAAATCCTGAAATATTTACAGTTTCAGAGTTTGGGAAATTAAAAGTTGCGAAATAAATCAGATTGCCAAACGTTAGTTGCGAAAAGAAGGTGTTCCAGCAAAATAACTCTAATTGTATGTGTATTCTGTAAGTTTAAATTATTCTGTGTAACCATGTATCTATATACTTATCGCTTTTTTTTTTATTACAGGTAAGATCCAGTCAATGTTGCCTACTCGATACGGTCAACCATAGGTAACCTAAGCACGGAAATTGTCGGTAAAGTGTAGTATACTTTTTTGTACATTCTCTTTTACAATAGTAATTCGGAAATAAGTTTATATTATAGTAGTATTCTACCTAACAAAGTTCCCATTTTGGGGTGGCTTCTTTGAAAAGTAAAACTTTAGATGTTCCTTTCAAAATCCAATTACACCAATTTCAGTTGTGTAAACTATCTTGGTAACCTTATTTTCGTATTTGGTACATACAGACTTAAATACTTTTTCACCGTTTGCAAGGCTGACACCCAACACACAACAACAACAACAACCCCCAATTCTGTCTTTCCCTCATTTCTGAGGATCGTGATAACTATTGGACTTCGCAGCCCTGATGATTTGTCTCCACCGGTCTCGATCCATGGCTATCCTCACTTGAGGATGAGACTTCCTTGTTCTGATCTGCCCATCTAGTTGGCTAGTCACAACGAGTTTTTCCAGACTATCATCACCAGTCACACACACATTTATTTTTTAAAGTATAAACAAGTTCATAATTAACATTAACTAAATTAAATTAAAAATAAGTTAAATCTAAAAAAGTCCCTCAAGGCATTGTACCGAAGGATACTGGCGGCATTTCCTCGTTGAATTGCAATGCTGATGCGTTGCGCGAGAAAGCCGCCAGCTCTTCGGTCACCAGTTAATAAAATGGAAAATAGTTTAAGTACCCGTGTGGTGTCTTGTCGGGTTAGAATAGGATCACCCCCTTTATTTCTGGGTGTCGTAAGACTAGACTATGGGAATTGAGTTGGAACCTATCACTGCAATATCACATCGGCACTGAAAAATCAAGTTAATATGATCTGCCCACCCGTTTTAATAAACATTTCATTAAAATACGAACAATTAAAGAGATATTTGTGGCGCGCTACAAATTTTGATTTACGTTTATATTGCGCATCAAAATAATAAATTTTCAATAAAAAAGACGCAAGTGTCACTGAAATTTTAATGAACATGCGACCTTATTGTTTGATGCTGGTTGTGCCGATACAATAGTATACTGTATTTAATTATTAATACATAGACTTATGTGTAATTTGAGGCCTTATGTGTTTGTTTTAGTATGTCGAATACCTGGGGGTTTTGTTTCATCCCAGAATAGCGGGCGCGTAAAGCTCTGACCAAGTTCTTGAGATATTGGTATTATGTACAACCATTGGTCAATATGACAGTTGCATTGGAATTTCATTTTAATTATATTAATTATCATCACCAGCCTATATATATCCCACTGCTGGGCACATATATTAAATATAATTGTAAAGATATTGCCTTGGGATGCCGATGTCAAACATGTGTTACATAATAAATAATAATAAAAAGGAATAAATAATAATAATAATCATGATCTTGAAGTTTTACCTAGATGTACTTAAGCTTTAAACATTTTTGCACATTATGTTTCATATAAAGTATAACTAAGGTAATAAGGTCGCGGGAGTCCGCTGGATACGGGTGGCGCAGGACCTGTCATTGTGGCACTCTTTGGGGGAGGCCTATGTCCAGCAGTGAACGTCTTTCGGCTGATATGATGAAAGTATAAATACCTACCTAAAAAAATACTTGCACACGGAACTCCTAAAAAGTTCCTTCTAGAGTTAAACAGTGTAAACATTTAATTTACGACTACTAATTACGGCGTTGTAATTGAGCAAACAAACGTAAATATATGTTGAGTTGTATCAACGATAATATAAACGGTAGTATTGGCAATTTGGCACATACTCGAAATACCCTTAGTTCTATAAGATTCCGGTTTTTTATTTGTGAAACACAGGTAGGTTTTAAATAAAAATATGAATCTATCATTTGCCGATTGGCATACAAATATCAATGTCAACTAAATTATAAAGTAATAAATAATCAGCATAGATGCAAGTAATATGCCTAAACAAAAGAACAAAGAATTTTGACTCTTTAGACTATAAGAACTTGGCTTTCTCTTCCGTGCCCCTCATCGTCGAAGCCTGCACTTGACTTGCTACTGTTTTACCAATACCAGACATGTTACCGTGAATTACCGATATCAATAGGAGCTCGATAAACAGTGAATTAAGTAATTCACTTTGGTACTCACTAAGTACAGTCGCCATCACATACATAGGTACACTATAGGTGTTCAAAAATATCGGCACATGCACCCTAATGCCTTGAAAATAGAGGTGTGTTCCGATGTTTGTGAAACAAAACAAAAATCCTTGGATACAAGAATTAATAAGAATATGTCCACATAGACTATCCATGTAGATCATTAAGCTATCCGCTACGAACAAATGTAACTTGAATTCTGTTTACGGACTATGAAAAAAATCAAAATATCTGTACAAGCATATAAAGTTCAAAAAACACCCCGACTACGGAAAACTAACTGAAATAAAACCATTTTTCAAACAAAAAGTAGCCTAAGTATGTCACTCCGAGCATAATTTCGAATCGATTGACACCCCATTTATCAAGACCGTTTCAGTATCTTAAGGCGACGTGAGCTCCGAAAACGGATTTTTAAAAAATCGTAGCTCTTGTTTGGATTATAATACGGCTACCTTAAATTTAATTAGCAATCTTGAGGCCTTTCTCGAGGGAAATCAGCTATTCGAATCCTGAGTTTTTGACTTTCGCTCGATAGAAAAAAATCACGAACATAGGTCTAAAATATACTTAAAAAAATTCTAACAAATTATGCACAACAGCTAAACATATTACTATTGGTTCTTAAAATCGGCAATGTCATGTTTGAGGAAAATCAGCTATTACTTTTTTATTTATTAAAACGCACAAAGAAATAAAATTAAAAAACATGATATCCGCGCTTCCAAACACGCACTTCCATCTCGCTTACGCTTATGCTCAGTGAGAGGGAGAGAAGACCACGAACCTACGTCCCCTTAAGCGCTACGGTGTCCCCTTAACACATAAACACAAACATGGACTGCTAAAAACATATCCCTTCTTTTCAGCTCTGCCTTAGTCGCGCAAAAAAAGGGTCCCTTACAGTATGTATAGGTATAGGTAAATAAACTTTTATTAAACCCCTCAAAGTAATTACATAAAATCGGAAACCATGATGTGTGTATAGTAGGTATATACGTGATTTACATTGAAGAGATGAATGTATTAAAAATGTGTTTAAAATTGTTCGTATTTTCGCTAGATACTTTAAACATTCCCCCGAGCCGAAATCGCAAAGTTTCACGTTTTACAACATTATTGGTCGTAATAAATGTTTTTAATCTCATCCAGTGTGTACACGACCTAAAATTTTCCAGCACATATGTCACAGCCTTTATAACAGCGTGGGCTCTTCATATCAATTTATTTATTTTAATTTTTCCCGACTGCGGCAGAGGCCAGAGCCGAAAGGAAGGGATTTGTTATATCAGTCTTTGTTTGTATTTACATGTGTTCCACCGTAGCGTTTAAGATACTGGAACGATTTTGATGAATGAGGTATCAATCAAATCAAAGTTAGGTATTATTCAAACAAATTTTGAAGGACAAATTAAACATATTTACTTAGCTATACAGAAGAACAGTTAATTTGAGGCAAGGTAATATAGTTGCATCGATATCGTTACACTCAACTTTTATTTGAAAGTAGCATTATTTACCGACACCGCAACCATAGCTCACATTAAATACACCAAATAAAGTGAGCTCTCTGCCGTTCCATTTGCTGTATTCGATCAATGTTTATTAATTAAATTTCGTACATGCCGCTGTCGGATATTCGTAGGTGGCGATTTACCTGTAAATTAATTCGGTATCAACAACATGTTACGTGTCATGTTCAAGTCTTCGTTATTAGACCGGCGTTTTATATTCAAGTGCTCTTTTTGGTTTATTACTTTGTGGAAAAATTGTTGGTTATGGTTGGCTTGTTTTTTCGCGTGTTTATATTTTGATTGTTTAAAATAGTGTGAGTGTGTGTGTGTGTGTGTGTTCTATGCATAGGTATTCAGTCAAAACTACGAGGAGCACGCTATGCAATGCGTATAGGCTTTACGGCTTAATGATTGACCTGCAATTAAGGGTTTAATTTTTTTTATTACTTGTCTGCGAGTTTGCGAAGATGTCATCATATTTTTGTGTCCACACGCAATCGATTTAGGTCCACACAAAGCGTATGTGGACTTTAATGTGTGTGGACTTGAAATCTACTCAGATGTCTATGGTATTTTGTATCTTGTCCTGTGATGGTTTTTCAGGCGTCAGGAGCATTGTGGTCACATGCTGTTTACTTTCAGGTGTGTTATGTATGGTATATCCAACGTTTCATCTTAATTAGGTACTAATTATAGATTAGAAAGGCGCTTACGATGTGTAACATACAAACAATATTTTATTTGGAGCGAAAAAAAAACTTATTACCTAACATTCAGTGTTATTGTACTTTTTTAATGTAACTAGTCATTCTAGGCAACATACGTCACATAGGGTGAAATAATGGATCTTTTAGTCAGCGAATGTACATAAAACTAAATCAAAACAAACATACTGATATATCGTAGGTATCAAACTACATTAAAACAATAACGTCACGCCCGAACAAGTCCAAATAACTTTTATAATAATACATTAAGACGTAACTTAAAGGGGTGACAAAACTTATAATTGTCGTCGCAACTTAGATTGCCTTACCGACCGAGTATTACAAGTTGCCCTGGGTGGGATGGGGTATTGATTTACATGAATTCCAGAGCAAATTGCAGCAAGCAATAGTATACCACCTCGAGGAAATGCGTAAAATTTGCTTAGAAATCCTATAAAAGGAAAATTCTACATAAATGCAAGGAATCACCCGATTTTTTGCAGTATTCTTAACAATCTCACGCCAATACCCCCGATCGTTTTACGAATTTGGAGTCGATTCCTGCGGTGCCAAGCGGCCACAACATTGAACTTAACGTCACAAAACACATCCCTCCAGACCCGCATCGGTACCGTAAGAACTGCAGCAAAGTGCTAATTAAACGGTAGACCTATAATAGTATCAAGCAAACTAAGTTACTCACAGGCTAGTATGTAGTGTAAATTATTAGCACTTAAACTCTTAATTTATGAATATTACGTAAATAAAAGTTTTATAGCATAATATCCGATGTAACGCGATGCGATACAGCGCTGGACGTGGAACATAAATTAAGTTTTGCAATGAATGCGCTGACCACTTAAATATTGCAAGAGAGACTAGTTGCTATATTCTGTTCATTTGGTGTCTATTGTGCCTAAAACGGACGGACTTCTGTGAGGAGCTGCTGTGGCTTCCGCGAAGCGAAATTCGTTCGTGTTCTCCCCCTCTGTCGCTGGAATAAGCAAGTGCGACGGAGCGGATACACGAACGAACTTCGTTTTCGTTTCACCGTAGCGCCCCTGTAGCGCAACGCTATAGTTGGTCTCATGACTTTCCCCAATGTGTAGCAAATTGTCTGCGAACATAGAAACACCGGGGTCTTATTGTTATCACCGGGGTGTTAAAAAGGCACTTATATAATAATCGATCCCGGCTGCAAGTTGTACAGTCGCCATCACATACATCGGAGCAAACAAGCAGCTCACAAACATCGGACCACACCTCTATTTTCAAGGCATTAGGGTGGATGTGGCGATATTTTTGAACACCTATAGTGTACCTATGTATGTGATGGCGACTGTACCTACCAAGTCCTTGTATCATTATCATTACCTATAGCGAAAAATCTACAATGGGGAATGGATGAAAACTTTAAAAGTGCCTGATATTTTTTTTGGTGACATGAATAACCTTCCTTAGCACCAGAAACAAGTTGAAAACTCTTCAGCTGCGTCCATAATTTTTGAAAAATATAAACAATTTCCTAATACTTACGTTTTGGGATTAGGACGGCGAATGAGACACTTTCCTTGATCCGTCTCATATTACAAAAAAACATTTTAAATATCTGACCCTGACATTGACAAATATAGCTGCTGGAGCTGTCAATATCATTGCTAGTGTCAGTTTACCAAGGATTTTTAAGATATTTTTTTGTAATATGAGACGGGTCAAGCAAATTGTCTTATTCGCCGTCCTAAACCCAAAACGTAAGTGAGGAAACTATTTATATTTTTCAAAAATAATTGACGCAGCCGAAAAGTCTGCAACTTTTTTCTGGTGCTAAGGAAGGTTATTCCTATCAACAAAAAAATTATCACGCACTTCTTAAATTTTCATCCTGGCTACGTAATTTCATATTGGCTACGTTGTCCGCTAACTATCAAATGGGACTTTACGCTTAGAGATTGCTATAGCTATAACATTCAGAAACTCGTCGACTAATTTGCCTTTGTGCCTCGGAGAATGACTTTGACATTTCATGGCCAGCCATCATTCCTAATCACACGTCAACTAAAGCCAAATTCGCCCGTTTCCAACTGTCGCCTCTGCCTCCCTAGTCCATGACAGCTGTCCGGCAAACTATCGCCGCTTCGTTACGGGCTGGATTAATATTTCGTCCCAGTAAATACGTTATGTGAACGAGACAAGTTGCCAAATTGTGGAAGTTTCCGCCCTAGGGACGGAATTTTTAAATTGTGAGTGCAATTAGCGTTTAAACTATTTTTGGGTGGTTTAGTTTAAGGTAACAGTCGCATTGAGATTTAGCATGTATTGTGTGAACGTTAAGTCAACATTCTGCGCAGCATTTTTTGTATTTTGATACCGAGTTAAGTACGCGCAGCGGCCTTTTCAGGCGTGTGGACGTGAAGTTCAAGAGTCTGAGCATTATGTTATGTCTGTGATATTGATATAACAGTTAGTTAATTGACATTATTTATGTGAGCACAAATTCCTGAGTCTAGGATTTTTTCTATGCATTTGACTATAATTAAGTAGGTTCATAATATGGTCGTCGTATGGTGGAGTTTTTATACTTATCCTGTGTGTGATTCATGTTTTGAGGTGTGCAATTAAGTATTTGTATTGTAGTATCGTTTAGTAGCCAAAGGATAAGCCTGACTTTATTTGAGTCTAGATCAATAATGGGTACTTACATTACATCATCATTTATATAAAAGCTCTTGTCGATGAAATAATTTTTAACTTATTCTACAGTATTCCATTACTCTGATTTACTTTCACAATAAGAACAATCTAGGCAGAATCTAACCACGATAAGAATAAATCTCCAATTTAACCGTTGCCTGAAAACGTTAGAAAATATCCAATATGCAACATTGAAACTGGCAACTAGGAAGCTTGCAAAGTTAAACTGGAAGAATCGCGCTGTCACCTGCGCGTGCCGAGGGACGATTTAGACTGTCCAACTTGGGTACAACTTTTGTCTTATATATTACCAATTCACTAGTTTGCAGTTAAAAGTATAGCTATTATATTACCTACAATTAAACTATACTAGATCGGGAAGAGTGGCGTAATAAAGAAGAGGCCTATACTCAACAGTGGGTGGATACGGGCTGAATAGATAGATAGATGTATAGGAACTATACTAGTAGCGCTGGAGTTTTTTCAAGAGCCTGTAATTTAAAAAAAAAAATTGACAAAAAAATAAAATACCAATAATTATTTAGAGAACAAGAGGGGAGATGTTTGGACACTTGTTACGACATGCTGCTTACATGAAAACCATAATAGAAGCGAAGATAGAGGGAAAGAGGAAGAGAGGGAGACAAAGAAGATATTTTACGGTCCAAATCAAGGAAAAAGTAGACAGCGTGTCGTATCAAGATGTCAAGAAGAAAGCTGAGAATAGAGACGAATGGAAATTGCTCCACCTGAGCCTAGCTCTTAAATATATGATGATGAATTATTCATGGACCCGGGTATGTCCTAAAACTACGACCAAGACTACGGGGGGGGCAGCAGCATCCCTGGAGTTCGGTGGAAATACTGCGAATGCCAACCCGCGTGCCATGCATAAATATTATACCCCTCAAATGATAAGCACATCCAAACCATGGCACTCTTTGGGGGAGGCCTATGTCCAGCAGTGGACGTCCTTCGGCTGATATGATGATGATGATGATAATGATAATTATTTATTGAACCTGCTCAAAAAATGTCACGTTTTCGGTCGAGAAAAACTGGTCAGCGGGACAGCCGGACATCCGGTCCGGACATAAGAATGAATTCGCTGGCTCGTTCAATAATTGCATTGTTTTGTGACAATGACCTATCTAGGTGTAAGACTTAGACTAAGTTTATCGTAATTTTTGTTGAGTAAGTTATAAAAAAAAAGGCGCCCATCCTTGGTGCTTCTCTTGTCTTGTGCGCAAAAATAACAAAAAAGTAAAAAGAAAAAAGCGGCCAAGTTCGAGTCGGACTCGCGCACGAAGGGTTCCGAACCATTATCTATAAAAAACGGCAAAAAAAATCACGTTTGTTGTATGGGAGCCCCTTTAAATATTTATTTTATTCTGTTTTTTAGTATTTGTCGTTATAGCGGCAACAGAAATACATCATCTGAGAATACCCTGAGAACTTTACGGTTTCGCTCTATGAAAACACAACAATATATCGATATCAGCCATATTTTACACCAAAAAATAGGTTGGGTAATTTGACTAAATATTCATTAATAATCCACCTAAATTTAATACCGATACGGTAAAAAGTTATGAAAAGTGATCTTCATAAATTCCGTAAAAATGAGGCGAAAATGGTACTATGAACTTTCTTTACTTTATAATTGACTACGTCTATATACGTTCTTTGGGATACGCGCATAATCCACTTATTTTTGTTAATGAATAAACCTTTCTATAGGCCAGATGAAATTCAATATTATCTCAAGGTCGTAAATATTTAATTAAAATGCCGTTATTTCCTGATTCCTGATGCATATATTTTTGGATTCAGGTTGTAAGTCTCCAAGTTTGTGTACTCAAACATGTTCTCATTATAAAAATACTGATAGCATTTTTGCTTGCGGGTTAATTTGTTTTCCTAACTTCCGGTCCATAGAAATATTCATTTCAATAGTAAAAGTTGTTTAAAATAACATATAAAAGCCGTATACAATTAATTATCCTAATATTGAATTATTTCCAAAAAAACCGGAATTTTCTCAGGGTAATAACTGTCTAACTATCACGGTTCATGGGATATGAGATACAGCCTGTTGACAGATGGACAGACAGACAGACAGACGGACAGCGGAGTCTTAGTAATAGGGTCCCGTTTTACTCTTTGAGTACGGAACCTTAAAAACATATCTACCGCTGTTAGACTCGTACATATCTTGTTTTGATTTGTTGATATCTTTAACCAGAAATAAATAAATAAATCGTTAAATATGCTAATTGGTGGTCCAAAACATTTAAAATTTCTGTTAAGTTCGTTGATTTATAAAGCAGATTTTTTTCTCTCAAATTATTATCGTTATGAAATAGCCGTAGAAAGTTACAATTTAAACGCCCTCCCGAAATAACCCAAGTTTCGAATTATAATGGTTCATTTATCATAGGGCTAATTCGTGTTAACTTTTAAGTTACGTGGCATTTTATATAACGCGCCATTGCAGGAATTAAGATGGCGCATACATTTCTCAAAATGGCATACTATGATTTGAGTGCTCAATTTGGCATTGTACTTTTTTGCACATCAAGTAGTTACTCGTTGAGAGGGTTCCAATGATCCCATACACAACGGGTGTATCTTGTGTAGTTTAGCTGAGGGATAATCACGTAACGTTCCGAACGCGCGTCGCCGTCGGTACAATTTAACTGTCAATTTTCCATATAAAAAGTGACATTTAGACCTACCCAAATCAATTTTTGTATGGGGAATTGACAGTTGTATCTATTGTCCTAACGCTAGCTCGAACTGTTACGTTAGGAGTTACTATGGTTACCTTAACTCTTATAGTAACTTACGTAATATAGCAATTTCAGCTTAATCAAATACCGGCAAGTAAATAATGAAAGCTGTACATGACTTATTTACTTAAAACTATTTTCCACCCGCGACTTTGTCTGCGTAAACCCGGGATAAAAACTATCCTATATTTTAATCCAGGCTATAAACTATCATCGTGCAAAATTTGATCCAAATCGGTTCAGCCATTTAAGCGTGATTGAGTAACAAACATCTAGACATCCAAACATCCAAACTTTCACATTTATAATAGTTTAAAATAATCTGCTCAATTGCAGTGACAGTAGAACAGAAAGATTTGAAAGAGGCAATAGCTTCTATTTAAAAGGTTTACGGCTCGAATATACTGCTGTATCTGTCTCAACTAGCAACTACGATTCTAAAACTGACCG
Source organism: Epinotia brunnichana (assembly GCA_963854355.1). Taxonomy (NCBI): domain Eukaryota; kingdom Metazoa; phylum Arthropoda; class Insecta; order Lepidoptera; family Tortricidae; genus Epinotia; species Epinotia brunnichana. Next base: position 10,842,459 of record OY977959.1, read on the forward strand.
TCAGCACGTAAATCTAAAACTTTCCCCAGACACGTCCCCTCTCTTACCCTCCCACACCACCAGCAATACTATCCCTCTTCTGTCCCGCTCTAGGAAACTTTTTCCACGTAACAAAGAAACTGTGAACATTTAAACTTGGGAGCATTATCTTGAGCTTGTACTTTAAAATTTTACTACCCCTGAGATGGATGACTTCATTTTAAATTTTAGTTTGGGAACTAATTTCATGGTGGATATTTTCGAGGAGTTTCGTGGGTAGCATGGGATTTATGCAGGTGATTACGTGTGCTACGACTAGTTTAACTGAGCTATGGAGTAGAAATGTATTGCTATAATTTCAGACTGTTAAACAACCTTTTTAAATCTTTTATGTTTAAGTGGAGCGACTGGTTTGTTGGCAACGACTTAGTCATAATTAAGACTGAAGTGAGGATTATGGACATATCAGCCAATAGACGTCCACTGCTTGACAAAGGCTTCCACCAAAGAGTGCCACAATGAACGGACCTGCGCCACCCGCACCCAGCGGACTCCCGCGACCTTTACCAGGGTCATCTACCAATATTGATAAACTGTTTGGCAAAATGTTCTGCTGCCTTGAGTATTTCTTCGTCTCACCTTACCCCCTACGTGTAAAAGCTTACACAAATGATGAATCAACTTTATAAACCAAAAACTTCGGCTATTACTTCAGATGGGTGTTTAAATTTTCGCAATAAAAGTTGCGAGCATTGTGCGTTATTTTGACGGAGCTTTTGAATCGAACTTTGGCAACTCGACCTCATAAGCTTATATTAAACAGCTTCTTAGTCTAAGTTTGAGCTTTGGTGATTTAATGAAGAATGCGAGGGAGCTTTTCGGTTTCAGGTGTTGGAATTGGTTTTGGGTGTTTGTTTGATTTTAAGTATATTGAAAGCTCAAGATAATCGTACTGTATAGGACTGTAAATTAAAGATAACTACAGGATGATTTTAATATATAATATTTATTTATGTGATCGTTTGAACTTCTTTAATCATTAAGCTTCAACTAGATCTCAGTAACATCTTCAAAAACTCCTAATCGTTACATTCATTAAGTGTAATACCTATGAAAATGATGAAACCTAAGTCGTAAACAGAATTTTATGTTTCTATCGCAGTATTTTAAGGCATTCATTGCATTAACTCTAGAAGCAAACAATATAACTTTATTGATAATAATTTTATATAGCGTAAACACCAACCTTATAGTCACCCTATTTGACTACTATGAGTCTATGACAGTTAAAGTAGCAATTAGGGTGACCATGAGACTCAGTAAATTAAAAACATTTTTTTAATTACTTAACGAATTAACAAACAACGTTTACATATTTTTGCCTGTTGTCACCTCGCCATGTTTAAATAAACTAAAGTTAAACATTAAGAAACTCATATTTCTGTTCACGACTTAGAATTCAGCCTGTATATGTGTTGGTACAGCAGAGCTGGGACAACTGACGACGAGACGCATATGCTATATATGTTTCATAGAATTGCAACCAGCTTAACTAAGTTTCCAGTCTCAAAATACACTACGATGTCTAGACAATTTACTAAAGTGCGTACCTAGCGGTCTGGCTTTAAATAAAGTAAAATTTAAGTTTGTTTGTTAGTTCACGATTGATAACTTTTTAATTATTTATCTTTAACCACCGTTTGGCATACAAAAGGAATTTTGTTGATCCTTTGCAAACATACTGTATTGCTGTATATTGGGGTCGTCCCCTCAAACACACAAACACACATCCGAGTAAACATTTCTTTGTTTCATCATGTAGTGTAAATTTTTTATCGAAGTTTTAGATCAGGGTGCGTATGATGGCTGACATTTTAACGCGTATCGCTGTAGATAAGACATCCGTTTCTATATCTCACACTCGCTTGTCTTGTAAAAACGTTTTTTTTTTATATTATGATGCTGGCGACTCAAGAAATCTCAAATGCATTTCCGACCCTTAATTAATTTAAGAATTCGTTGTGTCTATAGCTAGAGGCGAATGATGATCCCTTAATGCCGAAACGCACTGACAGCGGTGGAGGAGCGGCTTGGCGCGACGCGTTCTGTGCGGATCCTTTCATATTAGCTCGAACATTACAACCGGTACCGCCTCCGCGCCGCTCCACCACCGCTGTCAGTGCGTTTCGGCCTTCACTGTCCACACAGCGCATACTCAAGAGCTCTAGCGACCTTACCTACCACCTCCGCCTCCCATCTTCTCCACCAACTCTAGAGGTATTTAACGGAGTTTGCTTATCATCAGATTAAACCTCATCATTTTAAAAAGTAATAAACATTTTAATTTTTTTTTGACAGGCTTGTTTGCCACCGTCATGGTATTAAAAACATTTTAAGTTATTTGACGCGTTTGGGGTCGAAACACTGGGACCATGGAGGACCAAGTGCGCGCTGATATAAGGATTTGTCGTATTAGACACCAGTGGTGACCAGAGGGCTGGCCTATATTTTGCTCGAAGAGCAATCCATCCAGCGTGGCAATGCAGCCAGCCTCACACACACACTACCCTCTGACAGCGATTTGGGCCAAATTTTATATCTTTGATTTGTAGTTTTTCGTCTTTGTAGGTTAAGTTGTAGTTTTAGTGTGTGTATTTATTATTATAATTTGTTTTAGTTAGTTGACGTATAGTTTTTATTTACAATATCGGCTGTATAGTCGTCAGTCGCCATATCACGAGCTCCTATTAAAACCTCTTGAAAACGGGCCCGTGCCGTCACGTACCGGGTCATGTCTAGATAAAGTACATTTTATTCATGCATCCATACAGTTAACCAGAATCTAGGCAAGCCGGTAGCCATAACGGTAATGCACAATATTGACCCCGCTTGCCGTCGAAATCAAAAAGGCATTATGACTATATGAAACACGTGCGTTCTTGGGACTATTGGGTTCGGGTGACGTGTAACCGTACCCTTCGATGTATTCCTCTATAAATTGCTTAGGATTGAGGGTAATTACGCTTGACAGGAAGGTAATATTAGTGTAGGTGTCGGTTAGGATTGCGAGGTTCGGGTAATTTTGCGCGTGTATTGGGTTTTCATGTGAAAGTCAAGATGATTTATAACAACACGTACCGAGAACGCAATTTTAGAAGTCTCGTTTGATTAAAATAAATTTAAAATCGCAAACGTAACTCTGGGATGTCAATAAGAGGTTATATATACTTCTATATATGTATACGTACATACTTAAAACATCACAGTCTTTTCCTCTTTATAATATTAACTAGTACAGATGTAGTTCAGGCTAAGTGTACATCACACTTGTCTGTGTATACAGGTTGACTGGTAATTCGACCTATTCCTTGAAAGGGGTTATACTAGCTAATTTGCAACAATTTATGTCCAGTCAACCAGGGGTCGAAACTCGCTGGTTTCCTAGATATTCGAGTTTTTAGTTTGTATGAAAAAAAGAAAACATTTTTGTCACAATCAGCACTTAAAAGGCTGCAAGGCGATTTTTTTTCAAACAAACTAAAAACTCGATAAATTAAAAAAAAATCGTGTTTTGACCCCTGGTTGACATACATTGTTGCAAATTAGCTTTAGTATAACCCCTTTCAAGGAATAGGTCGAATTACCAGTCACCCTGTATATGTAGATGTGTGAACAGTATTAATACACTAAGTGCGGTGACGTCATTATGGCCGTTGTAGCGTACACCACACCTGGTGAGGGACTTTGAAGCTGATTTAGGGTAGACACGTCACGGGCATACGGAAATACGTAAATTATTCGACTACAAAGTCGTCTACGTGTATGTTATTCAAAGTGGAATTAAATGCACAGAGAATTATGATACAATAATTTTGTTAAAATTATAAATATTGGGGGATAGTTGTACACAAATCGATCTAGACCCAAGGAAAGCTTGTATTAGATGTTTTTTCATTTCGTTAAGTTTTTGTATTCTTGATTGACTAAGGAAACCGAATGGGAGCAAGTAGATCTAGAGTTAGTCATAATCAGCACTCTTTGCAATTTGTACTAATCGTTGTATGTAAAATCAAGTAAATTGCTGTTTCGTATGCGAAATACTGCGTTTAGATCCATAGTTGTTATAAAATAGTTTCTATAAAAGTGGAAGGATTCTATTGATAGCTTTAAATTTACTCTATTAGGTCTATAAAAAAACATATTTTTCTAAACATTCAAGGTCTTTTTTTCAACCGACGAAAAAAACGGAGGAGGTTCTCAAGTCGACGCGTATATATTTTTTTTTATGTATGACCACGCATAACTTTTTACAGAGTAGTTTGATTTTGATAATTCTTTTTTTATTGGAAAGGGAGTTGGTCCCGTATAAATTTGGAAAAAAAAAACCGACCTTTAGGGTAGGAGAATAGGAGATGATTGATTTTTCGTCGGTTAAAACTTTGTTTTTAAAGTTAATTATTATGATATGAATTATATTTTGTAATTTATACTTTAATACAATAATTGGATGGTTTACTATTATTTTAGCAACACTGAGTTATCAATTTTAACATGACGCAACTACCCTATTGTCAATTACATTTTGCTGAAAGCTGCTAAGAAGACTATTCTTCTTTTCCGTCGTTTCGCTCTTGGCAGAGCGGTCGTACTCGTCGGTCATACTAATAAATATAATTATATTCAAAAAAATCGCTAAGCACAATCATTACTTGTCGTCCCAGAAAAGTAAATCTGGCAGGCGTTGTCATATTTTTATCGGTATTGACCTTCAGGCAGCGTAACAAAGATATATTAACAAGCATTCAGGCTTACTGTTCGCATCTACCCTCTCATTCATCTAAGGGTAGACCTGAGGGACCGGACAAAGATGACCGACGGTCAGAAACACCGGCCCTCTACAAAAATTAAGGACAAGCACGTCGTTTCACACAAAATGTGTATATGAGGTGAAGTAATGACGTCCTGTGTGCGAATAAAAAGGAATGAAGCGTTTTTGGGTATAAAGTGTGCGTGAAAATTTTCGATGGGCAATCTGGAACAAAAAAAGTTATGAAGGAGTTTAGAGTATATTTAGAGTATAAAAGTGAATTGTAGGCAACCCGGTGGGAATCGGCTTTTATGGGCGCTCCGCCACTGTTAAGTACCCAGCATATACACTTATGTATTGAATTAAAAGATTTACTATTTATTTACTTAAAAGGAGAAGGCACAGTTTTTTCATGCCTATTATTTTTTAGTTAACCCGTATAGCAAAATATTTTTTTATGTACTAAATTCGTTATACTCGTAAAATACTTTTTGTACTCGACGATTAAAATATGTGTATTAAGATTTCATAGAGAATACTGCAACGTCACTCTTTTCATCGTTGAATAGTCTGTTACTTCCGAAACAACCGAAATAACTGTTTCGATACGCTCTAGACAACCGATTTTTTTTTTAATAGAACTAAAATAAATTCGACCAATCACGTCGCTGCTTTACCGACCTGTAATGTATTGGACCAATAGAATCGCTTTGATTATTGAGTTTACTCGTTGATGTCGTACGCTCGTTGATGTCTTTTAAGATATCAACGAGCGTACGAGCGATAGGCTGCACTTCGTTTCAACAGTATCGAGTTTGTTTAATTAGTTTAGTTGACTCGTAGAAAATTAATTGTAATGAACTCGTACAAAAAGTATTGTTCACAATAGTGTTATAATCAAGCTTTTTAATCTCGTACCTTACGTAGGCCACTCAGCAAGCTTCGTGGCCTAAACACGGTACTCGACTAAAAAGCTCTCTATTATAACACGATTGTGAAAAATACTATTTCAGTCATTAAACAGATGGGTGCATATCATGCTTCTACTCGTATAGCCTATAGATGAATTATCGAGAACATGGAATTGCATTTGTAGTGGTTGTACCGTTTGCAACAAAAGGAGAATAATTTTCTCTTAATTTTTCTTCACAATTTGACACTGACATTATTTTGGTATTTACTTCTTCAATATAGAACAAACCTCTTTTTATGCTGATAGTACGAGAAAATAGAAAATTCAAATATAGAATGCCTGTAAACATACAATACTACTACATATGCAATTCCATGCTCTCGTTAATTTATCTATACTAATAGGTACTCATAATATACTGGCCTGCAAAAGGAGGTACGAGTATAACACTCATAAATAAACGTGACGATAATTAAAACTGTTATACCTTCTTTTGCAGGCCAGTATATTTACCAAGACAAACATTACCCTTTCCTCTGCAGCAGTCTGGTAAACATCCTATCATATTATTACTTATAAACCATATAATTATGAATAAAATAAAATAATTCTGTATCTGGCATTATCTTTCAAATCTTATTCCATTACTTGAGTTATTTCAATGGACAACACAAAAGATACGTATAATTAGCCAATTACTTGAATGTCTTTAGAAAAATTATTTATACTATTATTACTATTATATGCCGCGATTGTAGAAAAAAGAGTTATTCTATGAACACATTCTTTAGCTAATTGTAGTAAATTACTCAAATATTTAAGGTCAAGTCAGACTCCTTCGAATTTTATTGCATAAATTACATTCTAGTCGTAACGAAAAGGAACATTTCCACGAGAAATCAAAATTCCATCAATATCATTTACGACCACTTAAGCCTTGTAGGAACCTGCGGCGTAACCACGAAAATCGGAACTCGAAGTTCGTGGTTATAGCTCTGCCTACGAAATCAGTGGTCGTAGGTTCGAATCCCGATAAGGCCAAATATTTGTTTCGGAGTCTTGGTCGTTTCCTATGAACTTAAGTATAGTACCCATAACACAAGCCTTATCGAGCTTATTATGGGTATAGTTTGATACGCGTAAGATAGTGTTGTAATATTTATTAATGAATTGTTATTTTATCATCATTATTTTCAATACGTCGAATATACTGACAGACAGCTCTGCTCTCGAGCGCAAATTGAGGTCTCCACGCACCACACTGCTTTTCATACCAACTCGTTTTGCATTTAAATCTTGAATAACACTGTTTCGGAACAGAATTGTAAGCTTTCATACGCAATTTTCTTTGCAACGGTCTCCCACTGCCGTTATGTTCTTCAATATATTATATTAGATGATAGGTTTTGCATGTTACCGTTCGAAACAGAGTGCCCACGACAATTTGTCTGCTTTAACACTGTGGTTATGAAAATGAATAGTTTTCTTTAAACCGTAATGAAATATTTTATAAAACTGCAAAAATAGTTGTCACTCCACCCACACTGATGACGTACGAGATAGTAAAGCTTGTGTGTATCGGTATTAAGAGAGGGCATTTAGAGGATTCTTTTTTTTTATTCCCTTCTACAAACATCTCTTTTTTACATTTTTCCCTGACTGTATAAGAGTATTCGCAATATCCGTATCCAATTATTTTTTACGCGATTCTGGTCTATCGCGACGATACCAAGCACATCATGAATTTAGCATTATTGTTAGCGTTTATTATTATTTATATCAGTAACTTACCCTTTACAGAATCTTGGTACATTACAAAAATGCAACGTCATAATAGACCTTTGTGCTACGAATTCGACATTCATATTAACTTATCGTTTTCTTTCTCACGTCAATGGGTCTTCTATTAAGTTTGTCAGTCATTATTCCATACAAATTACCAATTTATCTTCCATTTAACGAAGTAGTAATCCTATTGCGAGGATGTTCATTTCATTTTCGCTTGATGAAGATTTGTTTTTATTCTATTTCATGACGCTAATACATTTTTGTTTATATGTTATTGGTCTTTGTGTGGTTGGTTATTCATTCATGAATTATACTTGTGTTCTCTTTCGATAAGAAATCCATCCATCCATCGGCCAAGCAGTCCACTGCCGGACGTAGGCCTCCCCCAGGGTACGCCACAAGACCCGCTCTCCCATTTCTGCCATCCAGTCACTACCAGCTACCGTCAAAACACAAGAGTTCTGGCAAAAGAGTTACATTTTAGTGGGAATCTTTCGTGATTAGAATCCTTTTCGCCAAACTGCGTCCATTAACATTTACAAGAGAATCAACAATCCCGAGTAATTGCTTAGGCGACGGTATAATCAATCACAGTACGTCTCTGGCTTGAGAGATAAACGGGTTATACTCCGGACGGTAACCGGAAATAGTTCGGTCTAGGGTCTCCATTTTTTAGGACCAAATTCAGTTAGAAAAATACAGATAAAAAAGTACGCGTTTATGGTCACGAAGCATGCATTTGCGGGGATTCAATACCTGCTATGGTGACCATACTATACCATCAGATCGTACACCACTTCTTCGTTTCAGTAGGATTCTCAATAACTGCTCAGTAAATTGGAATCACCATTCTACATAACATAAACGCTGATAAAACTAAAGCTATGCACATACATTCCTCACACAATAAGTCATCTTACATTCCGGTAATTAAAGCACATGCCCACAGTTGCCTCCATTTACAACGCAATAACTGCGACTGTCCTGCTATCGATTTTGTAAAGGAACATATGTACATAGGCTTATTTTTTTTTAGACTTTAGATTTAACTGGCAACCGCACACTGAATATGTATGCAACAAACTTAGATAATTCCTAGGAAGATTAAATATCCTGAAATATAAGATCCCATAGAACACCTTAAGAATGTTATATCTAGCTTTAGCAGATTCGGTTATACGATACGGTCTCAGCAGCTATGGAAGAGCGTACAAAACCAATCTAGCCAATATATTTAATCTACAGAAAAGTATATTAAAAAATGTTATACCGAAAAATATAAAAATAACTTACAGTAATAACTATTCTCACCTTTTCCAATATTGCAAGGTACTTCCTGTGCAAAACATGGTCAAACTTTCCATACTCAAGGAAGAATATAAATACATTACCAACTTGAATGAATACCACCGTTACAATAGGCTAAGGAGTTTATCTAATGCACACAGATTTTTATTACCAGCAATAAAAAACGTTTACGGCATGAGAACCAATCATTACAATGCTTCCAAAAATAATAAATAGTCTCCCAAAACACATACAAGATTTATACCTATCCAACCCTATATCAGCTAAAGATGTAAACAAGTATTATATGTCAAGTAACAACTATGATTACGCCTTGTAACCAACCAAGTTATTGTTCATCAGTGATACAGTAAACGGAATGAAAGTACATATTATATTGATGTAAACTGTCACGATTCACACACATTATTTTTACTAAACCTCTGAGAGGTTCTAATAAATAAGTCAATTATAATTATGTGATTAAGTCACGTTTTGTAAAAATATTTGTGAATGTAAACTAACATACCTACTTAGTATATAGTTAGACCGAACTATAGCTGTAAATAAGCCATTAATGGCTTTAGCACCTAATCATGAAACTGCGATAAGTAATGTATATGGAACTTTAAATAAAAAAAAAAACATAATAATCTTAAACATGTTTACCTTGAAACATATCAAACATCATTATCATCATATCAGCCGAAAGACGTCCACTGCTGCTTCCACAAAGAGTGCCACAATTACCAGATCTGCGCCATCCGCATCCAGCGAACTCCCGTGACCGCGAAAATCAAACATAGACAAGTTTAAAAACATAAAACACTCTTGACACATCAAGCTAGCGACATAGCTGACAATCATCTCCAAGAAGAAAAGCGGAGACGAATGGCGAAGGATTCTCAAGCTTGCCACTAAACCGACATGACGGTCACGACCACTCTCACAAGAGAGAAGCAACTAAGAAAAAGAAGAAGAACCATCTCAACAAACAAGAAAACAAGAATAGGATATTACTTGACACATCAAGCTAGCGACGTAGCTAACAATCATCTCCAAGAAGAAAAGCGGAGACGAATGGCGAAGGATTCTCAAGCTTGCCACTAAACCGACATGACGGTCACGATCACTCTGCCAAGAGAGAAGCAACTAAGAAGAAGAAGAAGAACCATCTCAACAAACAAGAAAACAAGAATAGGATATTACTTGACACATCAAGCTAGCGACGTAGCTAACAATCATCTCCAAGAAGAAAAGCGGAGACGAATGGCGAAGGATTCTCAAGCTTGCCACTAAACCGACATGACGGTCACGACCACTCTGCCAAGAGAGAAGCAACTAAGAAGAAGAAGAAGAACCATCTCAACAAACAAGAAAACAAGAATAGGATATTACTTGACACATCAAGCTAGCGACGTAGCTAACAATCATCTCCAAGAAGAAAAGCGGAGACGAATGGCGAAGGATTCTCAAGCTTGCCACTAAACCGACATGACGGTCACGACCACTCTGCTAAGAGAGAAGCAACTAAGAAGAAGAAGAAAAACCATCTCAACAAACAAGAAAACAAGAATAGGATATTACTTGACACATCAAGCTAGCGACGTAGCTAACAATCATCTCCAAGAAGAAAAGCGGAGACGAATGGCGAAGGATTCTCAAGCTTGCCACTAAACCGACATGACGGTCACGACCACTCTGCCAAGAGAGAAGCAACTAAGAAGAAGAAGAAGAACCATCTCAACAAACAAGAAAACAAGAATAGGATATAACTTACTGAACCAGTGAGCTTCATCTTAGGCTCTACCGTCGCTTACCATCAGGTGCGACTAGAGCTGCAGGTGTGCTGCTGGCAGGTGTGACTGGAAAGTCTTTTATAAAAAAAACTTTTGATTAAAAAATGCCCTCAAATATGCTGTTTGAGCAACTACAATGCCACAGACAGACACACAGATACACATGTTAAACTTTTGACATCTCTCGTTTGCGTAGGTGGTTAAAAATAAGTCATGTCGTCAATTATTCCAGTCCTTTAATTAGTCCGTTACGTTTTGTTAATGCTGATCCTTTATTACACAACGACAAAGTTCTAAAACATGTAGTTATCAGAAACCGCAGTTTTGCAATCCGATTACAAGTCACCGCGTCTCGTTTACTTAACCAAGTTTCAACTTAGTTTAATACCCTTACTTGATGCTTCTTGTATACAGGCTGTAGTTAAGAGTAACGAAAATAGTTAATGTAGTAAAGAATTTTCATAGAAAGGTATCACTGTCAAAACATGTAAGTTGATATGTAGCGGTTTTCAGATTTTCTGTAGAAGTGTATTAAATTCGTATTGTTCATGTTATACAATACGATTGAAATCAGTTAACGATTCTGATGTTAGCTATTAGTAGCCTCGCAAAGGTGTCAGTGGGGTCGGACGGGTATGCGAGAGGCGACTCGAGGCTAACTTCAGACACGCAAACTTTAGTGCCGCGTACTGTACTTACAGTTTTATTGTAATTTCATTATCTAAAATTCAGTGTTGTAGAACTTGTAGATACAGAAGCCAACAGTCCGATTTTAGGACCACATTTTTACTGCTTTCGTTTTAAAATTACCATAAAATATTTCAACTCAACATTAACAAACTCCCTTTCCCGGACACAGGGGTTGATTACGCGGGACCCATGATTGATAACCGGAACTTACCGGTTCAAGCGACGTACCTCCGATACCCGGTTATAGGGGAGTTTAAAACCGGTTATCCGCCCGTTTGTGAGCACAACTGTCAATAGCAGACTTTGTTAAGGAAAAATTGCGGATATTTGAATTATTGTAGGTACTTTCGAGGCTTTATGCGTAATTATATATTATGCTTTTAATACTAAACCTTTTCGTTATGGGCGGTTTTACCCGCGCTCACTCGTTGGCGTTGGCGATCATTTTAAGAGACGAACTTTGCAGTATCATTGACGGAAGGATGTCAAGGTCAGTAATTTATTCTTTCAAGTTGACCTACAACTAACAACTTTCAAAATTATTCGAAAAGATTCTGCGTCATGCCTAGACGGTTTTGATTGTGCACCTATAACTTCACAGGTTTAAACTTGTGTCTTCAATAAATTCCCTGCCATGCCGTACCATCAGCACTAAATAGTAGCCTAGTACTCTTATGGTGGATTTAGACACAACACGGTAGGTTGTTTGGTCTGACGAATGAGCATTATAACAATTACGGTTGATTTTACATATTGCTTCCTTATACGGTCTAAACCCGCTTAGGATGTTAAACATTCCTTTTTCCACTTCCCAATCCAAATATGTTAAAATAAGTTTTAGCGGATTCAGGAATGCTAATATTGAAATGTAATTATGAAGTTTTTTTTTTTTCATTTTATTGAGTAGCGTGCCCACACGCATATCTATACCCAGCTTTACATGCTAATGAATGCTCACAGGATGCGAACCGCATAAATCTAACAAACCTCCGTATTACCGCAACCCAACAAAATGAAAACGTAGCATGGTCCGTTGAAATCGTATTGATGTACGCCTTTTCTAATTTGGCAGGGTATTGCATGATAACGTAGCCTATATTTTGGTTGCGGAGTCTATGATTGGTTGCTTGTGGAAATCGCTGAAATGTACAATCGCTGAATTTCGACTGTATCCAATATTGACATGGAAATTTACTTCTGTAGATATTACTATCTACCTACTGACGTTTTTGTTTAGTTTGTTGACATAAATACATATGAATGGGACAATATTACACAAATCGAACTATGCGTACTAGACGACGATATATTTAATATAAATACATAGAAAACATCCAAGACTGAGAAACAAATATCTCATCACACAAATAATTGCCGCTACCGGGATTCGAACCCAGGCCCGCTCCGCAGGCTAAACCGGTTGTCAAACATACACAGATATATAATGTATTTCGAAATACCAATTCCTAATTAGTATCATTGCGGCCCTGCTATAGCTCTTATCACAGTTTTAGTACTTACGTTTTTTTTACAATATGGACATTTTATTTTATGAGGACGACTGTTGGTCATAGACGTTACGTAGTTTGAACAAATATTTAAATGTGGTTGTGTACAATACACTTTCCCTCCGATAGTTGAGATGAATCCAAAGATAATGCCATACGCTAAAAGCCGTTAGGGATTGTAGAAAGTGCAAAAAAAGGTTTTTTTTATTTTAAAGATGATGTGATCGAGACAGTTGTTACTTCTTAGTTACGTTTCCACAAAATCGGTTTAGCCGTTTTTGAGATATTGAACTTTAAAATGAAAATGTCGGGGGATTTAAACTTTACTAAGTTGTAGTTATTCCGTATAATATTTGACATTGAGATCTACCTAACGTGCGTACAATGCGTTACGTGATCGACCTGTTGAAATACGTGAGTGCGTTTTCATTACCTATATTTTAGCATCGAACATAATCATATTTATTAGTAAATATCCCTTCATCAGTATCAGTAGCTGCAAAAACTGAGCATACTATTATCAAACCGTCTCAGCTCTAGAAACCTCCCTGTTTTCTCATGTTCCGCATACATTTCCGGGCGTAATGAGAGCCTTCGCGATACCGTTGAGGCGGGCGGGGTCAAAAGCAATGTAACTCCTTCTGCTAATAGGCATAAATTGAGAGTTGGGATAAAACTGCCTACACGCGAGGAAAAATTCTAGGGTGTAAATATTGTGGAGTCGCGGTTTTTCCTGTCTACGTTCGTAATATGGGTAGTAGTTACTTACCTAGGGCGGTAAAACAAATAATGTCTCAGATCGCAGGTATTACAAATTTGTATGCGATCTGAGGATTTCGTAATTACCTACTAACCGTGGTGAGTACAAAATTCACGTCTAGGCTAAGGAAATCGAATTTTCCGTATGCATAGCGGGTAGTTACCACCACCACTTGATAGCCACGTGTATTTGCTCGTAATGTGCCTCTTATTGTGCCGCTTTTGGGCTCATAATCCTGGGTATTAAACACGCGTGTTTAATAACATTACGACACTCGTGTAGTTATGTTTATATCCCGATTAAGACACGTTGGCACCTTGCAGCAAGGTGTATGTATGGACTTGGCGAATTCTTAAATTGACCGGGTTATACAGATTTGTTTTTAATTCTCGGCAAATGGATTTTTACTCGACTAAACAAATTAAATCCTTCTGGTGAATTAATTGATTATTTCTTCTTGGATATGGTATAGAAATGTTTCATTTAGTAGATCTATTTACTTTTGATAACATTTTACATTAATTTATATTGAATAAGAAAATATTTATTTTATTTTGTATTGGCTGTTTAGAGATTTCATCTGAAGCCTCGCTGTGGACGCACTGCGCGAACTTCATGAAAACAAATAGTTTCGCGCCATTATAAGTAATTTCACAAATATTTGTAAACATTGATGATGCGTGTTTGGTTATTATTAAAAATGTTGACTCGTGGTGAATAGAAAAGTGATAAATAGAATTGACGCCACTGATTCTTGGAGATGTACAAATGTATGTGAGTAAAAACCTGTTGTCATCAATAACTAAAGGAAACAACTTAGGAGCCTGTAACATTTTAATTTTATGAAAAGGATTTTTTCCTCGCAAATGTGTTGAAAAACGTCGTATGACACGCGTGAGCTTTGATAATTACATCCTCGGCACTCTTATCACGCTCACCTGCGGTTCGCGTGACAATTCCGCCTCTGATGTAATGATCAACATAGCTCACTTGTATCACAATGTACTATTATGGCCCTTGATAATAAATTCATTTTACAAAATAGAACAGGCAAAGACCAAACCAACCAAATTACTAGATGGTATTTTTTTTGTTGCGTTTCAAGGATTGCGCTAAGCGAGACATGGCTGCTTTTAAAATTGACTATCGGACCTGGGCAAAGCTTGCCGAAGATAGAGATGGATGGCGCAAACGAGTTGTGGACGGCAGAGCGTTGTGCGATGGAACCTGATTCGAGACACTGGCCAATAGAAGGTTGCGTAGACAACAAGCTGAAACTAGAGCCCCTGGCACGAATTTCGTCTGCCAGAAATGTGAAAGATCATGCCGGTCGCGTATTGGCCTCTACAGTCACCAAAAACGACGTCTCCAGGGCAATGTTGAAATCGTCTGGAATAGACGCATAGGCCTGTGAGAATTTTTTTTGTAATTAGTTTTAATTATGTTGTTTGTACAGTCGCCATCACATACATAGGTACACTATAGGTGTTCAAAAATATCGGCACATGCACCCTATTGCCTTGAAAATAGAGGTGTGTTCCGATGTTTGTGACGTGCTTGTTTGCTCCGATGTATGTGATGGCGACTGTAGTATTAGTTGTAGGTATTTAAATTGAATTTAAGTCGATTTGCTTTTTTATTTATTTATTCCGTGTAAGTTTTAATATATGACAACTGACATTCCGATTGCCAGATTTTTTTTCTCGAATATTGGGCCTTTTTCAGTCAATAAAGGCGTATATTGCTTTGTGGTATTTTCACTCGTAAATTGAATCAGTGGTTTCAGGCAGGCTTTTAAATTCAATTATTACACTTCATGTTCATAATTAACCTTGTAATAACAAATTTTCTCATGTTACAGGTAATTCATCAAAGACGTAAGTGTAAGCGTAAGTGTACCTACCCGAAATTCAATAAAATCTACGTCAAAAGACTCAAAAGTCCCCGAAATTCACAATTTCAAGTCAAAGGGCTGTCAAAGACACAGGCAGGTGCGAAATTAAATTTCATTATTAAATATATTAATTAATAAAGATGCCTGGTTGATTGTTGTTCGGGCAGGTTATTAATTTTTAGACTGACAACAATGGGGACATGGATTGTATTGTTTTATTTCTCAGTGGGGTGTTTGACAACTAAATAAATTACTATTAAATTACGGCCCGAATATTCTTAATACAACGGCCGTTCGTGGAAACAGTAATAAATTTTAACAGATAGTATAGTCGATGTCACAAAGTATACCTACGTAAAACACTAATTGGGAATGGATGAAAATTTTAGAAGTGCCTGATTTTTTTTTGGAATTATATGTCCCAGGCAATGACAAATATAGCTGCTGCAGCGGTCAACATCATTGCCAGTGTCAGTTTACCACGGATTTTAAAGATATTTTTTTGTAATATGAGAAGCAAATTGTCTTATTCGCCGTCCTAAACCCAAAACGTAAGTGAGGAAACTGTATAATATTTTCCAAAAATAATAGAAGCAGCTGAAAAGTCTGCAACATTTTTCTGGTGCTAAGGAAGATTACTCCTGTCACCAAAAAATCATCATCATCATCATCATCATATCAGCCGAAAGACTAACAGTTACAATACTAAATTTAATCTAAATGGGTTACACCTAAATTCTCACCCCCATTTCACCCCCTTAGGGGTTGATTTCCGGGATTAAACCTATATTATGTCCTGCCCCGGGACTCAAAATATTTATATACCAAATTTAATCCAAATCTGGGCAGCGATTTAAGTAGCTCCATACAAATTTCCACCCCCAATTTCAACCCCTTAGGGGCTGATTTCCGGGATAAAAACTACCCTTTGTTCTTCCCCGAGACTCAAACTATCTCTATACCAAATTTCATCTAAATCGGTTCAGCGGTTTAGGCGTGAAGAGTTATTTTAATTATTATTTCCAGATAGTAATGTTCCCAGTAACTTTGGAAACTTACCTGGTAATATTGGGAATGTTCCCGGTAACATTGGGAATTTACTCTCTCAGAGATTTATTGACTGTTTTATGACAGTAAATAATAGCATCATTATGTATTTAAGTATTTAAGACGAAAAATACTTATACATTTCTTATATTTTTTTCAAAGTTACCCAATGTTACCGATCGGCGGTAATATTACAGGTAGCATTACCGCGAATGTTCCCACTTTGAGTAAGTTACTGGTAACGACCCATCACTAGCCCCGCCACACGGTACTATACAAATTTTATATAATTTGTCCTCAAAATATTGTGATTTTAGAGAAATTCACTTTTTGAGCAAATGATGATTATGGCAACCGAACGTTATGGCAAAAGAAATTATACCTAGGTATAATTTCTTTTGCCATAACGCTCGGTTGCCATGATCTTCATTTGCTAGATGTAACGTGTATATCTAGATATCAAAGATATTCCACTGCACACGTTACATCTCCCCTGCTTTAAAAATGTCCGTGCATACTGCATACCCAATTTGTACCTAATCAAAATCATATAAGATAAATCGCTATCTCGGTAGTAACAACGCAGCCCCGAGTAATTACAGCTTATCTTGGCTATTTAATCAGTTTTGACACAAGCTTCAACCGCCTTTTTTATCAAAATGACGTATCCGAAGAGAATTTTCTGGTAAGATCCACCCTTTTTCCTTGAACATTGCAGAATGTAACATTTTGGAGAATAAAGGCGTTTGTTCGTTTAGGGATATGAGAAACATAAGACGTTATTGTAGCTAGGATGGAACAATGTAGGGTTCCGTTAGTTGAGAACGGGGGTCGTTGTACTAAGGTGTGAAGCTTCTTGGAGGTATAATGTTAGAGGGTAGTGTTGTATTTATTGTGGGGTACGCGGGTACGGCTTGTTATTTGTTTGTCTGAATATTACTTAAGAGCTTTTGTCTGGTTGTATTGTGATTTCGGGGTCGTGGAGCAAGAAGACCGAAAGCGAATAAGATGGTAACACTGAACGACTTTTGCCAAGAAACCGACCACGAATTCGCAAAAATCTGCAGTCCATACATTAACTCTCAATTAACTCACAGTTAACTCTTACTTGTATCTTATTTTTTTGCGATTTCGTGGGTGGTCCCATGGGAAAAGTTGTTCAGTATGACCATCTTATTCGCTTTTGGCCTTCTTGCTCCACAACCCCGAAATCACCTGTACCTAGATATAGATGAATTATCGAGAACATGGAATTGCATTTGTAGTGGTTGTACCGTTTGCAACAAAAGGAGAATAATTTTCTATTCACAATTTGACACTGACATTATTTTGGTATTTACTTCTTCAATATATAACAAACCTCTTTTTATGCTGATAGTACGAGAAAATAGAAAATTCAAATATAGAATGCCTGTAAATATTTACAATACTACTACATATGCAATTCCATGCTCTCGTTAATTTATCTATACGAAATAATAGATCTAATAAATGTGTAATTCATTATAAGATGTTGATAAACTTAAGATTTAATTTGAAATGTATTTTTTATTTTAATTGACACGTAAGGTAAATGACGCAGTGTTGGATCCCAGTAGAGTAGGCTTAATTTATAACAATAAAGGTAACAATTAGTGTATATATTAATGAAAGTAAAGTATCAAAAACAAATCAGTTATGTACAGTTAAAGTTATATGGCCTAGGATTACCAATTATTTAGCACCGTGCCCATTACAATCACCAAATCCCGATTACAAAGTAACCATGCCATCGTTCCAACAGTCTACCCAACCAATTTCCAAAACTCTCCACTAATTAGGATTCCTAAACTCCAGTAATTCGTTGCTGCGTTCAGTAATTTCTGGCCTCCCAGTGAATAATAGTCTTATCGTGTATATTGCAATAGCGTACTAAACTCCTTTTTCGATCGAACCTGTGATTTGTCGCTTCAGTTCTGGAGTCTGATAGAGCAATCGGTGACAAATATTTTGTCGGATTCCTGGTGGACGTAATATGCGATGCACAGCCGAATGTCAAACATGGGAGGTGCGAAAGGAATGGATCTGATCGCTCGTTTATACTTTTAGAATGTTAATGATCAAGATTATGTTATGAGAGAGGTAATACTTTCATCATCATCATCATCATCATATCAGCCGAAAGACGTCCACTGCTGGACATATGCCTCCCCCAAAGAGTTCCAAAGTGACCGGTCCTGCGCCACCCGCATCCAGCGGAATAACTAATACTAATAATACTTTATTAGAGACTATAGTAGTAGTTCCTTTCAGTTAGAAGCTTGAATCATTTATTTTGAAATGTATTTAGAGGTAGCTCGTGTATAAATTTTGGTAACTTGTTGAAAACTTTCATGCACATTACAAAGCAGTGGTTTGAGTTGTCCTTGGAACGCAATTATGAACCAACCGTCCAGGATTCCGTTGAATTCTGGTATAGTTGGTTGCAGCTGTTTGAAATAAATACACATGTCTCTTTACAAACATGCTGACTCCCAATATAAATAAGCAAGGTAGGAGTAATATATTAAACTTTTTGAAACGTGGTTTACATGATATATTTATAAGAGCCTATACCGCAAATTAAAAAAATATTATTATATTATTATTATATTAAAAATAGCACGTAAATATACATTTATTCTGTGCTATGAATGCAGTGATGGAATGTGTACACACAAAATAAGCCCATATCTTAAAATTGAGCCTACATACCCGTATGTTACCGTGTTTGCAGATTAACTGGAAATTGATAATTTATATTATAGAGACTGCCTATATATTTACATATTTTCTTTTGAATAAGCGAGGGTTCACATATTTTGCACAACTTAGTATAGATCGAAAAATGTATTCCTATAGGTATGCAAAATTAATTAAAAACCGTCCGTTTTACAAGTCTTACGAGTATATTAACTTATTTTATTTCACCTGGAAGTAGATGTATGTTTCTAAGTATCTATAAAATCTTGCAAGTCGATTTTCACCCACTTCCATTCGTCGTATCGATTTCACACTTTGCATGTTTGTGAAATATCGATAAAGTACAATTTGGTACTAAAAAGTAATCTGATGATGGATTTAGAAGGTGGAACTCTAGAATGGCTTGTATTAACAATATTTGTTATCATGAAAAAAAAAGTTCGCGCCTGGCAAAGGCCGCGGGAGTCCGCTGGGTGCGGGTGCGCAGGACCGGTCAATTTGGCACTCTTTCAGGGAGGCATATGTCCAGGAGTGGACGCATTTCGGCTAACATGATGATGATGATGACTAACACAAAGAATTAGACAATGCCAAGAGAGCTACACAAATTCCGTAACCGGAACGTGATAAAGAATTGGTACCGTGGAATTGTATTTAAAATTACATTCCCCATTATGATTCCGGCGGCAAACACTATCAGAAATCAACTTTATTGGCGTAAGATGGAATCCCTTGGGCGATCGGTAATATTGACTCCTGCCTAGATAGCACTGTGAATGGAAATTTCTATTTATTATCTCTGACTCATGCTTTGTACATAGCAATTTTAGGGAAACCTTACTTAGGGCCAGTGGGTTATAAGTAAGGTAAATGGCCTGTAACTGTACTGTTTACATGGACTTTTAACAGTTATGTGCCTTATAAGAGTCTGCATCAAAGTGTGTAGGTATTAAGCGTCAATATCAAAATTAGATTATTTTTAAAATACGTTTCTACCTAATCTGAAATTATGCTCTGCCACATGCTCAATTTAATTATGGCTGCCCATTTTTAGGGTTCCGTACTCAAAGAGTAAAACGGGACCCTATTACTAAGACTTCGCTGTCCGTCCGGCCGTCCGTCCGTCTGTCTGTCACCAGGCTGTATCTCAAGAACCGTGATAGCTAGAGAGTTGAAATTTTCACAGATTATGTATTTCTGTTGCCGTTATAACAACAAATACTAAAAACAAAATAAAATATATTTTTAAGGGGGGCTCACGTGCTTTTTTGCCATTTTTATAGATAATAGTGCGGGAACCCTTCGTGCGCGAGTCCAACTCGCACTTGGCCGGTTTTTATTATTACAAGCTTTATATTAACTTGCACTGTTCGTATGTATGTAAGTATATGCATATGTAAGTATGTAAGTTGTCCGTCAAAATTTGCAATCCATTTTTCAGTCACTTCCCGTTATCCAATTGAGCTGAAATTTTGCAAGCATATGTATATCGCATGACAATGCAATATTATGATGACTTGGAGCTGATCTGATGCTGGAGCTGGAAGGTGCCCATAGGAACTCCGCAATTAAACGACTCAACCCCATCGAGTTTGGGCTCGGTAGAATCGTCTGAGTAAAAGGTTGTACCAAAAATGAATATTTTGACAATAACTGTATCATTGATCATAGCCTAGCCTATGATAATGTGTAAATGTTTATTTTCTTCAATAAAGAATACTCTTTGACAATAAACAATTAGAGTCGTTCGACTTTGCCTTGACTTGACTTGACACAGTTTGTAATGTGGGTGTAACTGCATGGCGACTTTTTGCAAATATAGATTTTTCACAATCACCTCCATTGATACTGTATTGCGATTGTATTACGATTGCATCGGTTCAAAAAAATCGCATGCTCTTACCATTGCACCCTGGTGCTGTTTAGCGCAAATGCTACATATTTTCTAAAACCAAATCCAATACTGCCTCCTCCATCCCGCATAACGTACATCCACAGGTCAGAGTAGAGGGAATTTGCTGCGATACGTAATTGCGCCCGCCGGCATCGAACCGGCTACCGTATATCATTACTGAGCATAAGGGGCCATTCGTAATATCAATAATGGCGATTGAACGGTTTTCCAAATTTGAAATTCTAGTGTTCACGTTGAATTTCCAGGTTTAGCTTGAGGTAAGCTAACGCCGTATCGCTTGTAAACGTTTTATTACAATGCACCATGTTTTCAACAAGAATGGAATAAAAACATCATCATCATAAGCTTATATACTCATACATCCCAAAACGAGGCACAGGCCTCATCTTGCGAGCGAGAACAGAAGAGAAAAGGTTAACAAAAAACATTTCCTAAAATGTACAGGTAACGCATATTTTTTTAATACATTCACTACTAAAAGAATACTCGTAATTCTTTTAAGAACTCGAATGATCGATCGTAATAATAGAAGTAATATTTCAAGATACCCAAAGAGCGGCAACTGCTTTAGTCTTTGTTATATTACAAAATTCACATTTTCTGAAGCTTTTCTAATCAATCACATCACATACAACTTTTTTGCCAAGGCAACGAATTAATAACCTTAAAAAGCGTTCCGGAATTCTTAATTTAGAACTCCAACCGCCCAATCAACACGTCTAATTCCCGCATTGATGCATTACAGCCTCCCACGGGCTTATCATGGGATGAAAAGAACAATTTAAGCGTTTACCTCAACAAAAATATACATACATCCTATAATACCCTAAATCAGGAAGGAATACAGTTCACATTGGCTCAGCTAGCTCTGAAAATAACAATTTGAGCGCTTACCAAAGCCAAATTATATTTTCGGCTTTAAAGGTCTTGAGGTTAAGAGAATAGAGCTCAGTTTTGTGGATCATGTGGATAAATGGAGAAAGATCCGTTTTACATACAGGTAATGTTTGAGACACAGAGTTGTTGAGTTTGAAAGTCAATTGCTGGCGAATAACAATATTTCTGAAGTATCTTCATTATCATCGCATTCATGCTTTCGAATTTACATTTAGTGTGTGTATCGCAAAATTATACAGCCTTTACCGGTTTTGATCAAAGGAATCGGAATACCATCGTTTCTATACCCAGGGCGCGCGTGTCAGATTCCATAAATACAAATGAAGAGCCTAACAAATAAAAATAAAAAATAACAATATTTTACTCACAGTCCCTTTTATTCTAATTCAGCATCGACCCACCCTTAATGGAAAATCCTATTATATTGCATTCAAAAGAATTCAAAATATATCTAAAGCATTACATACTACAATGTAGCTATATAAATTACTACAAATTCGATGTTTACAGGATTCAAGCGGAAAAAAGCACAACCTATTAACCAGGGATTGTAACCGGTTATTTTTTGTATGGGAACTGTAACCGGTTTTTTTCGTTCTTTGTTAATAATTTCATTTTCTAATTGGGCAATCTAATTATACGCACCCGTTACCTCAAAAGACAACTGAGTCCTACATATGAAGTATAAAATAGTTCGAGATATGTGGTTATTTCGAAGTTTTCGAAAAAACCCGGTTACAATCCCTGCCTATAACTGCAAATCGATTGCAATTTACAACTAGCGTAAACAGGCATAAGTTGATCTAGGATTCTAGTTTTTCTAATGATTCCACAATAGCTTCAACCAAAGGCAACGACCGTGTGACTCACGTAAATCAATAGCGTCAGCCCTGCGATTGTCGGCGACAGCGCGGCGCTTTGATGTGCATGGCATTTGAAGCAACAAAGGCGTATCTGCATACATTCTCCGGACACTTGCCACTTTATGGCAACAAGGGCGCAAGTGCAGAGTCAAGTGTAAGAAAGTTTCATGCGCCTATGGACATCAAAGTGACATACGCCTTTATTGGTTTTATGGTAGTGCTGCGCAAATTGCCGGGCAGGGCTGCCCCTAAACGACTATTATTCAAATATGTTTATTTTGGTCGGTTGATTGGCCGATCAATAGGATGATTGGATTTCTGTTGACGTCTAAAGAAAATTGGTAAGATTGAAATATTAAGGGCTGACGTAGTTCATTTATTCTAGGTATATCACCGTCATTTATGATATAAATATGCATCTATCCATGTTTATTTTAATAAACCTGAGGTCCAAAAAGCATTTTAGTTTTTAAAATAACACTTACATAAATAATAATGGTAACACTTATTAATTTGTAGGCACTCATTTTTCAATATTTCTTCGGCTGGAAAAACTCAACTCAAAAGTGTTTATTTGTTAAACATAGGTACATCTGGTTACAGTGGTGTTAAGATAAAATGTTAGTAGGTATCACTCTTGTGGCGTACAAAAACAAGCTTACAATATGTATTTTATTAGTATTAAATTAAAATTCAAAATAATTCATATAACACGTCAAAGTACAATTAAAAAAACAACTTGGTGGTTATATGGGAATTCAAAAATGTTATAATAATCGGATGTCCTGTCAACTCCATTGATCCAAGTTAAAATTATAGTTATTACGCTGATACTGCAAACTTATAAGGGTATAACTTAATTGTATACGTTTAAAGGTATTTTTAAAAGGGAGACGACACAAGCTGTGACATTACTAGTTTTTAATGAGGTAGTTACATAGTTTTAGTGGAATGTAGCAATTAAAGAATTGTCGAGGCATCTTGAATGGTGAACTTTATCGGACAGCGCAATTAAATTGTCAGCCACTTAATTTAATCCTAAAATAACTAAAAGATTAACTATTAACGAATAGCTGTTAATTGGCCTTAAAAAGTCCTTTGTTACTTGTAAATTCTTGAAAAACAACATGTTTGCTGAAGAAAGTGAATTAAGTTGACTAGGAAATTGTACGGAAGCGAGTGTCGACTCTGACCCAGCGTGATAGTAAAAGACTGAACGCATTCGAAATCTGGGCATGGAGAAGGATGGGAGGGGAGGTATTAGTTGGACAGGAAGAAGAACAAACGAAGAGGTTTTAAATTTGATAGGAGAACGGAGATGTCTACTAAAAACGATTGAAAACAGAAGAGTAAATATGTTGGGGCACAGGCGCCATATCGTATCAGGATTCGACATGACAATTACATAAAAACTATAATTGAAGGAAAGATAGGAGGAAGGAGAGAAGGAGAAGACCAAAATGTGCGTTTATGGACCAAGCTCAAGAGAAAGTTAGTGCAAGGTCGTATCAAGAGCTCAAAACAGTGGCAGCGAGAAGAACAGAATGGCGATTATTTACTCCACCGATAAGAGCGAGAGAGAAAGGAAATTACGTCTTCGTAGGTCATAACGTCAATTACACCGTATTCTTAGAAGAGAGATATGTTTTATTTTGCATGTCGTTAAAAATATAAATTAGTATCACCACGTCCATAATCATAGACATAAAAGCGGCCAAGTGCGAGTCGGACTCGCACATGAAGGGTTCCGTAAAATAAATTGCGGTTTACGATTTATGACGTATTAAAAAAAAACTACTTACTAGATTTCGTTCAAACCAATTTTCGGTGAAAGTTTGCATAATAATGTACATGATATATTTTTTTTAGTTTTATCATTCTCTTATTTTAGAAGTTACAGGGGAGGGGATCCACATTTTACCACTTTAGAAGTGTCTCTCGCGCAAAATATTCAGTTTAGAAAAAAATGATCTTAGAAACCTCAATATCATTTTTGAAGACCTATCCATAGCTACCCCACACGTATGGGTTTGATATTTATTTTTTTTGAGTTTCAGATCTGAGTATGGGGAACCCCCATAAGTTAATGTTTTTTTTCGATTATTGTGTGAAAATCTTAATGTGGTTCACAGAATACATCTACTTACCAAGTTTCATTCAACCGTATAGCTCTTATAGTTTCGGAAAAAAGTGGCTGTGACATACGGACGGACAGACAGACATGACGAATCTATAAGGGTTCCGTTTATTGCCATTTGGCCACGGAACCCTAAAAATCAAGTACATGTAGCAACAGATTTAAGATATTGATAATAAAATACGTTTGATTGAACGAACAAGATATACCTACCTAGGGTAGTTGATTCCAATTCGAATATTTACAAACTTTCATAAGCCATAAGTCGCAAAATAAAATTACTTATCATAAGTTTGTCAGATTTACTAAGCTTCTATTTGACAATCGTGACAATAACAAATCACAACTGTTCCCCACAAGTCATACTTAAACTTAAAAAGGCCCCTCCGTCTATTAAAGCTGACATTTTATTTTTAGTTTAATCGTACTAACATCAACATCAGTCCGTCTGTCTCGTTTAAATTAGCCGCGACGACCAACACATGCAGCCGTAACAAATCGTCGCTTAACAATAAGGACCTTAAAACGTACGTAATAAACGTTACGTTAAATTTCAGTGGCGGTAAAATTATTTTAGTCAGGATACAGGACAAAAAGATTGACACATGGTCGTCTTTTTTCAAGTCAATCTTCAGACGCAGCTTTCTGCTAGTTAATACGCCGTATGCTCTTTAAGGGCGCATGTACATACTCCCTTTTTCAGTGTAACCACGGTCTATTTGTTGCTTTTCATAATGAGGTGAACAAAAAGTTTTGGACAGATTGTTTCGTTTCCTCCATTTTGAATACAATAAAATTAATACCTTTATTGTATGCAAAAATATCAATTCAAAGTCAACTGTTTTGTTGTTATAAGCTTAATATATTTGCAAATAAGATACTTTACTCTGCCGACTCAATATATTTTATTAAAAAGACACAACAAAAAGTTTTATATTTTCGTTTTAGTTCCAATCGCCTTTTTTTCACCACGATGGTGGCAAATAAGCGTATGGCCAGATGGTTAGCAGACATTTGTGACTCCAAAGGAGTCAGAAGCGTGTTGCCGACCCTTTATTGATTTGAGGATTCGTTGTTTTGACATCATCATCATCATATCAGCCGAAAGACGTCCACTGCTGGACATAGGCCTCCCCCAGAGAGTACCACAATGAGCGGTCCTGCGCCACCCGCATCCAGCGGACTCCCGCGACCTTTCCCAGGTCATCAGTCCACCTTGTGGAGGGCCTACCCACGCTGCGCCTTCCGGCACGTGGCCGCCACTCGAGAACCTTTCCGCCCCAACGGCCATCGGTTCTACGTGCAATGCGCCCACTGCCACTTAAGTTTAGCGATTCGAAGGGCTAAATCGGTTACCTTGGTTCTGCTGCGGATTGCCTCATTTCTGATGCGATCACGCAGAGAAACAGCTGTTTTGACAGCTAGATATGAATCTAGTAACTCACTACTCTCGACGCACTACTGGAGCTCTGGTGTCTTTGAATGACTATTTACGAGTATTAAAGATCTAGTTTGTCTTATCACGTCCAAAATAAAGAAGAAAAAAACGTTAAATACAAAAGACGACTATTTTTTTAGGTTTCCGTACTCAAAGAAGGACCCTATTACTAAGATTCCGCTGTCCGTCCGTTGAAATTTTCACAGATGATGTATTTTGGTTGCCGCTATAACAACAAATACAAAAAAAGAGAATTTAATAAATATTCATAGATAATGGTACGGAACCCTTCGTGCGCGAGTCCGACTCGCAGTTGGCCGGTTTTTTTAGCTTCAAAAATGGGGACGTAGCATTCGATGGATGGAACCAAAGTGAGGTTCGTACAGCCCAACTACTAATAAATAGGACGGACGGTATTAAAAAAAACTGAAAGAGAGTTCTTGAAAGCAAAGCCGTGAAATAAAGTAAGTTTCTACATAAACATAGTAAAGAACAGCTTAAGTGCTCATTAGACTTGTGTGAATGTCGTATATTAGAAATGTGCCTGAATGTACGACAAAATGCTTCTCACGCGAAAATGAATTCGTAACGAACAATGTGGCTCTTGTAGAAAACGTCACATGTGTCTTTAGTGCATGTGAACATACGTCTTTATTGCACGTGACACTGCTGTCATGTCCCCGTCTTGCGTAAACGTGTCTAAATTAATAATTTAAGCCATATAACTGCACCTAAGGCGATGGAAAATTTATTCCTTGTATATGTTATAAAATGTACATGTAAGCTGAATTTTCTTTTATATAATGTCGGTTGTCTGTTCAGGACGTAAGTACTCATGCAATGTGGCTATCATTCTGAGTGACCACCTTACCATAATAGATATGTCTCTGTATCAATGTGTGTTGACACCTTCTCGGTCGCTCTGTTTATAAGCGCTTTTCGCTACTTAGCAGAAAAACCATGGCATCGGCTAGGAGAGCGTAGCGCTAAGAAATTACTTAACCCCTTGCATTCTAAACTTCCTATCACACTTAGTTTTTCGTAGAATTATTATTTAAAGCATTTCCAGATGACACTTTAGTATTAAGTAAGAGCCTCAATCGGTCTTTGCGCAAAACGCCATTAGTTATTTATAAAAGCCTGTCGCTTACGCCATTTGGTACAATAAGTTTGTAAATATAGGGGCGATGATCAAGAGAAATGGCTGTCGGCAATTGATGGAATAATTGGTATTTACTACTGTCGAGTCTGGTTATTTCAGAATTGTGCCTGTGTTCACAATATAAATTATTTTAAACTGGTTCTGTTAGATATGATTTATCACTAAATCAGAATGAAGTTCCCGTGTCTGCGTGTCTGTTATTTTTGTTTTCTGGCAATTTGAGAGCTCTTCAATTTAGTTTATATTTTTTTATTTATATTGATTGAATATGTGACTAAGTTTATGAAAATATATGTCGGCATCACACCTGATCTAAACTTTGAATAAAACTTCGTAATAGAATTATATCCATTGTGGAACGCTGTAAGAATTTAATGGAATAAATCCTATAATTGTTATGTAATTACGTACAGTCAGCGCCATTATAACAGAAGACTTGAAAGAACTAAACATATTTCTCTTATACATATATTTGTAGTAGTGCGGTTAAATATGTAGGTACAAACTCTAGTAAAAAACGCACGTACCTCGAAATGGCGTGCTACAATAAACTAAATTGCTTCCACCACATGAGCCCCAGGGCCCAGGCCACGTACTTAGCACATGGTGCTTGCTTCTAAGGAATCCTTTGTGAAATGCAACTTTGTTACACTAGGGTTACCGACCTTACATTGTAAACATAGGACGGTTTGTTTCAAGCTGTCTTTAATCACTGCAGTTAAAATACGTATGGAGTAGGATTGTCTTCTAATAATTATTTGTTTATGGGAAGTTGACAGATGATGATATTTTTTCGGGTATTGTTTTGAAAAAACCTTTAGGTTTAACAATAATCATGTCCGTGATTAAATGTTTGTGTTATGCCATTTGGAAGTCTTATTGTAGAAACGTGGAAAGGTATGAAATGAATAATACTTTCCCATTATAAATATTATTGTTTGTTTTGCTATGTATTTACGTAATCGCATACATGCAGGATGCTTAAAAATATGTTTATACTAATTCCCTATTATAGCAATGCAATCGTATTTGACGGTAGACAGTGATTTTACTAAGGTTTACTTGTAGGTACTTTGTGGCAACCCTAACAAGAAAGGTAGGTAAAAGAACAAAGACAAGAAAGCGCTCGATGAGACGACTCGTAATATATGTAAATTGACAACCTCCATACGACTTGTTTGATCTCTGGCAGCTTGACAATTTGACGTGTCAAATTACTGTTAAGCAATACTTTATAATTTTTTGGAACTCAGTTCGAAGTATTGTACATGTCAGTCCCTACATAGTGAGAATGGCATAGTTACTTTACATTGTGTATGCTCGTGTAAAAACATCACGAATCAATGTTACTTTCTTCTTTCTTGTTGTTTTTCTTATTTCTGTAAGGTCCAACGACGAATACTGCCAGCGTCTGTGACGTTAAGACTATCTTGGTTCGCTAATAAATAAGTACGTATGTCATAGCTAAACGTAGTGGTTATATTCTCTTTGGTCATAGCCATATGTCATATAAATAGATACTTTCATTGGAGATGTGCCTCTTTAAAATATAATATTGCGAAGAGCATTTCAAAAAGCAGAAAACCTATGTGCACGTTGTGTGCGTTGATTTGATGCGGTATTCTTGCAAATTCTGGATTTAATAAAAATTAATAAATACAGCACTATAATTAAACTAAACTTAAACTAAAATACATCTAAATAAAACTAAATTATATCTAAAAATGGCCCCTGCGGCATGGTACCGAAGACGCTGGCAGCATTTCCTCGCTGGATCGCCAGGCCAATGCGTTGAGCGAGGAAACTGCCAGCTCTTTGGTCTCCCGTGGCGCCTCTGAGCCTCTTCGACATGTCCTTAAAGAGGCTCAGAGCGCCAGGGCCCCACGGACCTAGGGTTTCGACGCCGAATGGAACAAAATTATACTCGGCACCGAGACCACTGTATTTGCCCACCTTGGCTTTCTCAGCCGCCTCTGCCGCTGCCGCTGCCCTCACGGAGGTTCGGTGGAGATGCGACGGGGCTAGTGTGTCTACGCAGGTTGCATCCCACACCAGCACCCGTCCCATACTCCACGGAATCAGAGACACACCGTCCCGCGTCCGGTCTCTTGCCATCGGTTCTAGAGATGCCGGTCGGCTCTAGAAGAGCCGGCACACCAACCGACGCAAGAGACCGGCGGATTATGTCATTTAGAGCAGCATGCCTGGAGAAGCGGCCCACGCTTCGCTGGCAGGACAGACCGTGGTGCCCTAGTCGGTCGACATCGCTTCCGCAGGGGCAACGATGTGTGGCGCAGACCGGGACCCCAAGGCGAAGAGAAACTGAAATTTGTAGGGTGTTGGGTTCTAAAAAGGGATGGGTGCGCTTGGAGCCAGTACCCGGCTTCCTTGGAGCTTACAGCCAAAAGTCTGGCTCGCCCCTCAGTGTTCGATTGATCGAGAAGGGAGGATAGAATCAATTTACAAGCAATGTCGTCCCAGCTCCTTTGAGATTTTTTATGTTCCGGAAAATTTTGCCCGGGACAAGCAACTGACCAAGCATTTTTGGCATCAGCCAGGCCCGAAGTCTCACAGTTTATGCGTAGGATTTTTCCTATGCCAGTCTCATAGTAAGCTTTAGGAGCTTTTTAGACCAAAAATAAATAGATAAGTATGCTATGTAAAATCTTCGATGTCCATAAGGAAACAACACATACTTCATCATCATCATATCAGCCGAAAGACGTCCACTGCTGGACATAGGCCTCCCCCAAAGAGCCACAATGGCCGGCCCTGCGCCACCCGCATCTGACACATACTTACTGCAACAAAAAAGGCAAAGACTTCCTCCTAATATATTTTTACTGTAAAATGAAAACATTAAAATTAAAAATGGGGGCTGCAACGCAGTGAAAACTAACGCAGTCTCCAAGACTCTAATTGTAACAAATGTTTTTTTTTTTACAATAATAGTACATTACTATAGAGGCCGGGAAACGAAGGGTTGCAGGCCAAGTAGATATAGAAAATAGATATGGATAGGGATAAGCGGCCGGCAACCCCGTTTTTCGCCGAGATTTGTATAGTGCTTTTCTCAAACTTGCAATGAAATAAAAAGTAGTCAATTTGTTTTATTCGTACAACTAAATAATACGTTTTTGATAGCTGCTGCTGTCACATCATAACCTATAATTGTGTCCCACATTTCTTACTAACAAATATTCCGCTTATTCCCTAAATTAAGTATTAGTTTATAGTTACATGAACTTATATCTAACTACCTTTATAGACGAGGCACTACAACAAAGAAAACACTTATAATTTTTATGAAATTTTCATACGCCGTCATGTATAGTCCATTTCAAATACGAAGGCCCTATGCACTTGAAACTTAACAATAGGGCTCATAATGTTTGCCTTTAAGTATCTTTTGTTATCACTAATCCTATTGTTAACGCCCATTGACCGTCTCAAGTGCATCGGGCCTTCGTATTTGAAATACACTATACCTAACTTTTGATTTCGGGGGCATGGGCAGTAAATTATTCATGGCTACTTCTGCTCGCAATTCCGGAGGCGTACAGTTCAATTCCATATAATTTTCGCCCGAACTCGTTTCGAAATCGATGGCTTTTATTAGAAAGTTTCAAAATAATTACGAACTATTGACAAATCCGGCCAACAAGAAAAGAAAACTTTTTTCAATTTACGCGCCAAACTTTTTTTTAACCTGTTTGAAGCAACGTTTTACCCGGTGACATTAACATTAGTCCTAATCTTTTTTTTTTTGGTGATTGAATGCCAAGACGTTCTGTCACAATTTGACGTTTATAAACAAAATACGGTTGCTTTGCAGGCCTAGGTGTGTAAGGTTGTATGAAATTCCTTTACGTATCATCTTCACTAGTCGCACCGGATACTTAGTATTTCCGGACCTAATTTGAAGTAAGTCATGTCAACATTTCATTGCAAGTTTGAGAAAAGATTTATTACTATTACTATTAAAAAACAAGGTAGCAAAGCAAACAATAGAAGTGTGCTTAATTAAAATAAGCACTATCCGAGAGCCTGAGTCTTAAGTTAACTTGAATGTATACTATATTATTATGTTAATGCTTTATTTTTAGGACTATAATAGCGTGTACATTGATGACTTACGTCAATTCGGTTTTCTGATGCAATTCTTCCTAGACGCGGGAGCTGAGACCTAGACAGATATCGGATTAACATAACTTAGAGAAGGCTAGAATGCAAGATTTAACAGCACTGGTGTCATACGTGGAAGACTAATGGTGTTTGGAATTATTTAGAACCTAATTATTTAGCCAATTTGATAATTCAGATTTAGAGTCTTATTAATGGAAAATGCGCGCGGTACTCGAGCCTGCGTTTTTAAGGTTCCGTAGCCAAATGGAAAAAAACGGAACCCTTATGGATTCATCATGTCTGTCTGTCTGTCCGTCCGTATGTCACAGCCACTTTTTTCCGAAACTATAAGAACTACGAGTATACTGTTGACACTTGGTAAGTAGATGTATTCTGTGAACCGCATTAAGATTTTCACACGAAAATAGAAAAAAAAAGCGGCCAAGTGCGAGTCGGACTCGCACATGAAGGGGTCCGTTAAATAAATTGCTTTTTACGATTATGACTTATTAAAAAAAAACTACTGACTAGATCTCGTTCAAACCAATTTTCGTTGGAAGTTTGCATGGTAATGTAACATCATATATTTTTTTCAGTTTTATTATTCTCTTATTTTAGAAGTTACAGGGGTGGGGGGGACACATTTTACCACTTTGGAAGTGTCTCTCGCGCAAACTATTCAGTTAACAAAAAAATTATGTTAGAAACCTCAATATCATTTTTGAAGACCTATCCATAGATACCCCACACGTATGGGTTTGATGAAAAAAAAAATGAGTTTCAGTTCTAAGTATGGGGAACCCCAAAATTTATTGTTTTTTTTTTCAATTTTTGTGTGAAAATCTTAATGCGGTTTACATAATACATCTACTTACCAAGTTTCAACAGTATAGCTCTTGTAGTTTCGGAAAAAAGTGGCTGCATACGGACGGACAGACAGACGGACCAGACATGACGATTCTATAAGGGTTCCGTTTTTTGCCATTTGGCTACGGAACCCTAAAAACAATAAATTTTGGGGTTTCATACTTAGAACTGAAACTCAAATTTTTTTTTCATCAATCCCGGACTCCTTGCTTTTTTTTTTTTTTTTTTTTTTCATTTATTTACTACAAAAAACAATACAAAAAAAACATTTGTACAGCGGACAAAGCCGTAAAGGTTTATCTGCCGCTGTATTCGCTCTTTAACTAATTTAATATTATAGTTACTTACAATAGTAGGTACTTAGTTAATTACTATTGGCATTATTCATAATCGTTCAATAAACCTATTTTAGCTAAAGTGTCGTTAAAGTTCGTCTCTCTCACATTGTCTTTGGCATTTGTGTTCGTAATAATGGGACAAAAATATTTTTTATAAAATTAGTAAGCCTTCAAAATTTTATGAATAAAGTATTTTTTTATTTTTATTACACTGTGTTTTTTTTATTTTTTATTTTTTTACACATGGATTGTTTGTGCAGTTGGCACATCAGCAAGATATAACTCTTTCAAAGTACGTTTACATTTATGTGGGTTATCACTTATGCTTTTGACAATATCGTCGGGTAGTTGATTAAGAATATTTGGTAACAGGTGTTCCCATGTTCGTTTGCCATACACATTTCTACATTTCGGAATGACAAAACGAGGCAAATACACTAGTTGCCTCAGGTGTAACGGTCTAGTTTTTTTTATGAGACTGTGTATTTTATCTATTTCTTCACTAACAATTTCTATGTTGATTTGGTTATATATATTAATAATCTTACAATATTTAAATATCTCCTCTTGACTCAAATGTTTTTTCTTAACGGAATTAGGTATAATTGTTTTTATTAAGCTGGTCTGTAATTTAAATATCTTTTCAATGTAAGTTTTAAAGGTTCTACCGTAGCTACTCAGTCCATATCCAATGACGGATTGCGCTAATGACATGTACATCATTCTAAGTATGTTGTATGGGAGTTTATACTTTAGTATAGAAAGTTTTGCTAGAATTGATCTAAGTTTGTTACACACATGGTTTATATGCGGTCCCCAGTTAAAATGTGTATCTATGATAAGACCGAGGTACATGTGTTTATGAACAATTTCTAATGGTTCACAAGTACATTCGCACTTTTTTTCGTTATGGTTATTGTAGTGCAAGCATTGATGACTATGGGCCGTGATAACGGGATCGGGTGACTTTACCAGGTGTGTGGAGTGGATATTCATTAATTTGGTTTTAGAGTAGTTTATAATTAGTCCCACATCGTGGGCCCATTTACAAAGAAGGTCAAAATTGTTTTGCATTGTATTGTTGCTTCAAAATAATATTTCAATTGTAATCGCTTCATTGTTCTTAATTATATTTTGGACTTAATTACCAAAATAAACCAAAACCAGCCACTATTCAGTCGAAACACTAAGCGGAATTTCGTGTAATTGGGATAGTATATCCCTATTATATTCAAACAGTAATCCGAATCTTATATGCATAGCTGGGATAGGCCACATAGCTAGTATGTGTTGAGAATTGCGAACTAGGTACCATCTGCAAATGGTACGAGTATATCGGTGGCACTGAATGTTTCTCTCCTAAGTGGTTCAATTCCCAGTTCGGTAACTTGTAGGATCCGTTTGTGAGACAAGTTATTAATTCACAAGCGACATCGTGTACCTCGAAAACAATAAAAATATAACGCCCTCATTCTCTCTTCCACATTCGCGTATAAACTGCTCACTCAAATATGGACGGTTAAAGTATAATAGTTAGGGACGGAAAGCGAGCTGCAAATAAGTACCTACTTATCTTGTGTTGTATTGTAATTTTAAATCCATGAACGAACCACCAAAATAAGCTAAGCTCTTTTAGATTAGGCGTTGTTTTGATAGTAGACTATTTGCATTTTTAGTGCAGTAATGAATTTGCATATTTAACATTAGATGTCTTTAAACTAATGAACGTAAAGGTATTCTTGGGTACCAGATTTTGCCTACGATAAAAAAGAGGAATAAAATCGTTATTCTGGCGTATGTGACCTACAAATACAAATGACATTATCCGCTGCGAAACTAGGTTATCTAGCCAACCCTGACGCCAAAACTGAAGCTTTCGCGTTACACGATAATGCAAACCGGAAACGCAACGAAACGCGTTAACGGCTGGCATGGCGGCCGGAAGGGATGAAACGATAGCCATACCTTGCTGACTAATAAGGACGTATGTTACATTAAACCTCATTTCAGATACGCCCCATTTTAAATAGCAAAGTCTTACCTCTAACAAATAAGGTCGTATGTTACTTTAAGCTGTAGCAGTTACGCCATTTAAGAATAAAATAAACGCTCTGCCTCTTTAAATAACAAGGGCGTATGTTACACCAAGTCTTATTACAGATACAGTCTTTTTTAAATGGAATTACAGTCAACCGGCTTGTTAACCCTGCAAGGCTTTTAAGGTGACCGTTTTCAAAAATGTATGAGTCAGGGGAAAGTTTGATGGGATTTGTTTTGGGGCATTAATAACAGGATTTTGTGATCGTATTACGAAATAGACCTTTTATGACATGTTTAGCTTCAAATGGAATTTTGAATACGATTTTGCAACGGATGCTCTGTTGACAGTCACGGGGCAGTCAGAGAGAGAACTAGCAGAGGAATTGTGTAACTTTTGAGGCGGATGTCCGTTAGTTTGAATCGAATTTGGATTATATGCTAAATATCAAAAATTAAACCTGTTAGTTTCGAACGCTTTTAAATAGAATATAAGCTTATGAATTGTTTGTTACAAAAAAAATAGGCTCAGTACATGTTATGTTATGTTATGGTATTAAGTATTTGGTCTAAACGGGACTTACCGCGTAAAATTAAATATTTTTATTCACCTCGACGTTACGAGTAAATACCTACGAGCGTGTTGCAAGGTTATTATGGTAGTCGCCGTACCTTATAGAAAGAAAGAAAGAAAGAAAGATACATTTATTCACTAACACACAGGACACATATATTAAGCAAAAATAAATAAAAATAACAGTAAAAAACATGTAACAAGTGTGTCTCTGCGGCCGTGAACCGGACACTGGCTCAGCATTATGCTGAGGTGTCAGTCAGACACCTACAGCGCTGATTTTCATTTTTGCTTATGTGTGTTTGTATTGTGTATTATAGTTAAAAACAATGTTAATAATTTGTACTTTTTTTATTTTTTTCATCTGTTGTCAAAATATTTGCTCAATTTTAAAAAAGTTATATTATAAAGAGAATTGCTAGACAACATTTTCGTTTTATTATATTAAATTATA
This sequence comes from Epinotia brunnichana, assembly GCA_963854355.1. Lineage (NCBI taxonomy): Eukaryota > Metazoa > Arthropoda > Insecta > Lepidoptera > Tortricidae > Epinotia > Epinotia brunnichana. The sequence continues at coordinate 10,878,459 of OY977959.1, forward strand.
GCAGTCGTCAATCATTCTTATGTTTGACAGTCTGAGCTTTTATATTCACTTTCACATCAAAGGATCGTCCATGACTCTTATATTAAAATATGGTTGACATACATAGGATAAAAGTCAAACTTTTCCCCATAATCGGGTAAAACAGCGGGGTACCCCAAATTCAATATTTATGAAAGACGGGATTACCCATTGTCTATGGCGCAGTCACACAGACAATGTCCGTTATTATTGTATGAGACATTAAAATAATAAGCACGGAGCTATTTGAGGGGCAAAATAGGCACCCCTCAAATACAAATCTCAAGGGATGGTTGCAAAGAGTATGAAAAAAGGTAGAATCGAATAGGTAGCGGCTTTCTAAAACCTCTGCTCGACGGTCGTCAACACGCCTCTCCGATCGAGCTACCTTTTTGTCGGCACCGATCGCTGGAGTATGAAATTTAGCTGCAAACAACTGTCTACTCGGTCGGTGCGGACCAAGGTCGCTCGGTCGGAGGGGCGTGTTGGCGACTAGCAGACACTTTACTGCCGTATAGCAAACACTGTGGCACTGTAAGGAATGTCATTTGATATTTTATTTTATCGGTGAAAACACGTACGGTCAACCAATTTGATTCCTAGGCCACCGTAGAACCCTGTCATTTTAACTGCTACAGCGACGCAATAATCCTAGTAACCGGTATTGACATAACATTTACAACGGTAAGGTTCTATGATGGCCTAGGAATCAAATTGGTTGACTGTACATTAAAACCTAAATTTATGCGAAGAAATTCAAAAGTAGTACCATAGTCTTGCGACGTGCATTTATCTAAACGTGGTCAAACTACTTGGAAATAAGTTTGAATCCTTCGGACGGACGTCGTTAATGTAGTAAAAGTAATAATTATGTTAACGATTTTACTGAATTTAAATGCTTTATTTGAAGGTAAAACTGACGGTTACTTAAATCAGGTTATAAACATAGAAACACCATTATGTATTTAAATTGAAACGAACGGAAAACGCAGGTCTTTAGAAAACTTTATACAAAATTTGGTATTGCACTTTCAAATTTAAAAGATGCAGTTACTTATAAACTAAATGCCATCCGATATTAAAACTAAAATCATAAAATCTCAACCACTGTTGATTTAGTAAACGAAATGGCCACTCTATTTATTCTTCTCTTTTCCGAGCGCAAAATTCTACAGTTCAGTCACAATATGCGAATTTGCTATCTATGCCCCCGACATAAGTCTGGCTTGGAAAGCAAATGTAGACGTGGTCTTCGTTAGTATGCGCGAGTCGTACAGGGCTTCTGATTGGTGGAATGCTCACAGAAGGGTGACGAATTCAAGTATAAGATTTGCTCTTTATCGGCACAGTTGAATGCCTTGCTTTTAAATTAATTTGTGCGTTTATTTAATATTATTTTATGAAATTTGATTATTGCAAAATAACTGTACTATATAAATTTCCTTTTAAGTTAAATTTTAAGATTACATTACAAATGAAATGGTCCTAACAAAAACATTGCGTGTATGGTTCTCAAGACTGAACAAGCTCTTCTAGTGTTTAATAAGTTATCACAATAAAAGCGATGATTTATTTATATTAAACTAATGCCCTTTGGCTGGGCTTGACCAGTGAACTGCCGTGCCCCTATTCTTCTCCACTGGATGCCACATTAATCCGGGTTGCATTGAAATGAGAAATGAAGACCAAAGGCGGATACTGTTTATTAGTGTACGTGGCAAGATTTAATATAAATATTTTAATATTGTTAACAGACAATCAGACTGTCAAGCGAATCGATAAGGATGCAACTAAGTGTGAGCATGAAATAACAGTATAAAAGGTCGTCGTCTACAATAAGGCATAAGTAACATACTATCTTATTTGTTGCCGGGGCAGACTGTTTCTTACCATTCTAGCATGTGACAAAGTGACCTAAAGTATGGATATGCAGGTACTATAGGTACTGCAGACTCGGACTGTAGAGGATCCTTTTTTGAAATTCATTAATTTTTGTTAGCTTAGGACTAAATTTGTGAATACAAATATTATATTCTTACTCAATTCAAAGACATCTTTGAATAAAACTAAATACCTATGTAATAATGTTTAATATGAAATTTATTATTAATTTAACATAGTTTTTGAATATTGATACTGCCTTTAGGCTTCGGTGATTGTGTTATTATAGTTGTAATTAGTTTACACCCTTGTTACGATTCAGTTCGGATCTTGAAGCTATGGTTTGAATGTTAAACATGTTTTCTAGAAACTAATTGGGTAGGCTGAGTAATATTGGGGGCGGTTTAGTTCGGTACTAATGTACGAAGTTAATTTAATGAAGCTATACTTTTATTTATAACAAAAACATTGTTTCATTACCAGGTAATCAATACATAGATATCCATCCAGTTATACAGTCGCTGAGGCCAAAATCAGTTAGGATACCATTATCATAGAACTTATTTCAATATGTAAAATGTAGTTTATGCATTTTTGTTTTCAAAAGATATTTTTGTAATTTTTAAATTTTTATTTCATTTTTTTGATTATTTTGAAATAAAAAGTTACTGATAGCGTGATAGCATTCCAGAAGAATAAAACAATACAAGTAAACATATTAAAAAAAAAAAACATTTTTTTTTAAATAAAACTACGTGGGAATAATTTTTCACAAGCTTAATAATCTACGGTTTAAATTTTTGCTCCTATTACAGGGCACACCCTGTATATATGCCCTATAACAAAAAATAAGTTTTTCTCTGTTAGTCTGGTGACCCTGGTGAAACTCGATGAAAGATATCACAAAATTTGAAAATCCATGTAAAACATTTCACAAAAAGCTACCTAATAGTTTTCCCTAATGTAAGTCATATTCCAACAAAAGGGGCAAACGCACAAAACCGCTTCGTAGAACACGATTAAGAGAAAAGTATTTGTACAATAAGGACGTAAGTGCCTTAATGTCCTAGTGAACTTGCGTCTTTATTGAACACAAGTAGCTTCCAGCTAAGGTTGTCACTAACGTATATTATTTAGTTTTCAGGGGTAACTCCCCTTTCGTTTTAATGGCTGTGAAATTTAAGATTGGAGTGGCTTAAATCATTCACTTTCTGTGTTTAAGTAGACTGACTTGGTGTTAGAGCAATTATTCTGAGTGTAATTTAATATTTAAATATGAGACGTCCAATCTTGTTCAAGTATTATTTCAAATTGATATTCAAGCATTTATTCGTGACCAAAAAAATATAACACAAAATAAATAATATACAAAACACATTAGGCTTTGTCACGAAATGGAATATATATTTGTTTAGTAAACGAGCGAGCGAGGCGAACGAAGTTCCCCGTTTCAGCTTGAGCCAAAATTATTTCGTATGTCCGGATGTCCAGATATCGCCAACAAACTGTTATGCAGTTTGGCGCAAATTTTACTGTAAACTACCTTATAGTTTACAGTATTTTTAGGATTCCGTAGCCAAATGGCAAAAAACGGAACCCTTATAGATTCGTCATGTCTGTCTGTCTGTCTGTCCGTCCGTCCGTATGTCACAGCCACTTTTTTCCGAAACTATAAGAGCTATACTGTTGAAACTTGGTAAGTAGATGTATTCTGTGAACCGCATTAAGATTTTCAGACAAAAATCGAAAAAAAACATTAAATTTTAAGGTTACTGAAACTCAAAAAATTTTTTTTCATCAAACCCATACGTGGTATTGATGGATAGGTCTTCAAAAATGATATTAAGGTTTCAAATATCATTTTTTTCTAAACTGAATAGTTTGCGCGAGAGACACTTCCAAAGAGGTAAAATGGGTCCCCCCCCCTGTTACTTCTTAAATAAGAGAATGGTAAAACTAAAAAAAATATACGATGTACATTACCATGCAAACTTCCACCGAAAATCGGTTTGAACGAGTTCTAAGTAAGTAGTTTTTTTTTAATACGTCATAAATCGTAAACCGCAATTTATTTTACGGAACCCTTCATGTGCGAGTCCGACTCGCACTTGGCCGCTTTTTTTTTTTTTGAACCATAACAAGGATTACACAGTACCTATATCTACTGTGTATTGCTTGTTTAGGTATAATAAAAAAAAATGTTGTGAGCAAGTTCAATAAATATAATAATATTGTTGATTCAGTTTTTCTAAATAAAAAAAAAAGGAAAAAAAATATTCTCGCCATTTCTACAACTCAAAGAGCCGCTAGTAATTAAAAAATAATTTAAATTTTCCTCACACTGACCATTTAATAGTAACTTTGTGACCAACCCTATATCACAATTTTTGACACACACAAAACAATCGCACAGCCCTGTTTTTGCCGAATTCATCCCACGTTTACTTAAGCGCCTAGAAATGTAATCAACTATATCAATGGGCCTTCCATTCATACGAAATCTGAACAACCAGTCCCATTATAGGTCCTATTCAGGCAACTGTAATTAATCAAAATAGCCGCAAAGGGTTAGGGTCGCCACAAATCTGTAACTGTTTAAACTGTGTTTAGTTCTGTAATTTATGTGGAGGAATGCAATTTGCAGTGCCTTGGGCGGAAGGGATAACGACATCTGTTATGTCAACATGTTAAAAAGTAGTACGTCACGCAAGTCGCAAAAAAGTTAATTTAGAGCAAGGAAATATAACGGTTAATACGGGTGTAGTCACCAAATAAAATAACCAATATTGATGATTTTTTTCGAAAAAGGATGAAAAATATTGTCAAATAGAGAAAAAACTAAATTGCCAAGACGAGCCAAGGGAACCGCAAGGGCAGGCATACTTTTTAGCCAAGATGTAGAATTTCTAGAGCACGGCTAGTAGAGTTAAGTCGTGTGGAGTAGTGAAAGCTTGGCGCTATTTGCGATCTGATACCTTTTTAACGCAGAACGCTATATGACTAGGGAGTCTTGGCCATCACTATACATGTTGTGTTTTAGTGTGTTTGTTAGTGGGATTAAATAATCACAACGTTATAAGTGTCCAAAGTTTTAAAAGGGCGTATATTCTGTCCTTTTTCTGCAAAACGCACCTTCATATGTAACGATTGTCATTTACTATATTTATATCGGGGATCGTGACGTCACGATCTCCGAGCGCTTTCTCTCTCTAACAAGCAATTTTAAAGGGGTTGTAGCTTCGTAATTTTTTGAGACATCTAAATGGGATTTTCTTCAATAGGCATATTTTTTGCCTTCTTACTTTTGAAATAATCATAATTTTTGAGTTAGGATGAAACCTCAGGATGAATTGCTACCTACGAACAGCCTTTAAAACATTATAAAAATAGCGCTATAATTCCGTTATTTGCCGAGATTTGTATAGAAATATTAAACATATCGTTATTTATATCGTTATAATATCACTATTTTCATAACGTTTTAAAGGCCTTTCCTGGTTACGAATCCTGGCAAGGGCATTTTTTATGTGGTGAGTTGGTGAGGACAAGAATTTGTTCCCGAGTCTTGGATATATTTTATCTATTATATGTATATCAAGTGTCAAAGAGAAGAGAGCGATCCTGAACACCATCAGCGCTAGAAGGGGGAAAATGATTGGACATTTGATACGGCACGACAACTTCTTTAAAACCATAATGGAAGGAAAGATAGAAGGTAGGAGAGGCAGGGGAAGACCACGGCGCAGTTATATGGACCAAATAAAGGAAAAAGCTGGTGTCGTATCAGCGAGTCAAGGAGATGGCGTACGACAGAGAGAAGTGGAAAATACTCCACCGACAAGAGGATACTCTTAAATTTAAAGAAAGAAGAACATATATGTATATCGTCGGTTTGGGTAATATTGTAAAAAAAAAAACATTCAAAATAGACTTGCTCGTATTCCTGCTGGTCGATTGCGTAACATTTCGTACGTACGGTAGATCTAAATGTCATATCATATTAATAATGGGAAAATGACACTTGAGCTTTCTTAACGCTCATTCGAAAACGTAATTACCCCTCATTGAGGTATAATGTATTAACGTACTAGATATGACACGCCGAACAAGAAGTTTGCGCTACGCGTTGCAGTCCATGGGCTGCATCGTCTCCAGTATATTCTATGACAAGTTACCCTCCCCCCGCATGCCCCCTCCTTGCCGGCCGGCGCACAGATAATGTTCGGGTTGTTTTCTCTAGTACGCTATAGTACATTATACCCTCAGAGCATAGAACACTAGAGAGAGGACAAGCCGCCGGCGGCCGTGTCGCAGCTGTATGCTCAATGGGCATACACTGCCATACTGTGCACGCGTGCTGATCGCAGAGAATATTACGTTTTTTCCCAAAATGCCTGATATGATGCGCGTTTATTGTTAAATAAGCGTGTAGGTATACAAGTGTGTGTGTTTTAGATGTGTGCGTGCTTTGTCTTGTCAATTACTTGGGCGTTGCACGTTGTGTGGGTTAATGTACCTACTTGCGACAGGCTCACTCTATACAAATCGGCCGCCATGTCCGATCTCCTTATATTCATACATCTGTGATTATACCTCAGTGTTACCCCTATGGAAATTATTATTATTTATTATATCGATCCCGCTATGTCCCACTGCTGAGCAAAGGCCTCTCTCCTCCCCTTCCATTCATCGCGGCGCGGTCTTGAGCAATAACGAACGAAAATAATCCTGTAGGTATTTCCTAACACTCCTAATCACACTTCTATTCCCCATCAGCCCCATAGACTAAAGCAAATGGCGTAGAAATTACTGTGAACATTAATACCAAATGGACAATCGTATCTACAACTACCACGGTCTCTGTCAATATTACAACTGTCAAAGTAATGACATTACAACGCAATCGGTCGGAACAGATAGTGACGTGCAAAAATTACTTTGCACCCCCATCGACCTTGTCCTCAACTCATAAAGTTTACTTTTGTTTGTTTTTCGCAAACTCGAAGATTCAATTTGGTCACAGAAAGCGAACTTCGTATTGATTCTTTTCGGTAACGATTCTTCGGATTTAAGTATTTGCATTTGGACTTAGTTTGTCGACGGCGCTTCTTGGGCTTTCTTTATTTTGGAAAAAGAGCTTTATATTCAAGAGCGCTACGCACACATTGTGGTTATCGGATTGAGTAAGATACGAGGTTGTGGAAATTGATTTGCTCGAGTGTACTCCAATGGGGAAATTTGCTTACCTTAGTTCTATTATGCAGGGGTGGGAAACCTTTTTGTTTAGCGGATGAGCGAGATAAATCTGCGCGAAACAAAAGGGACGTGGAACCTTTTTTTTTCGTCACAACAATGTAAAATTCTCGTCAGACGTCAACATGATAATAATTGTGTTTATGTTTCAATGATTTCCAATTCACTTTCTGATGTCTATTGCGATTTAAAAATGAAAAGAGCCCTTTTCATGGCGTCTGCAAAACAAAGATAAAAAGGATGATTTTAATTGAATTTTCACGGTGCACAACATATTTATAAACAAAGTGTAACAGTTGGTAGATAAACAAATATGTAATGAAATAAACCCACACGTCCCACTCGAGTAACTGTTGATTGTGTTATGAAAATCGATTATATGCAGCCCGCATGTGTGACATGTACAAATTGAGCCTAATAGAGGCATCAGTGCCGCGTTAAAATATTCATTTGCGTTGATAATCGGCGATGATGACGTAATTAAGTCATTTGGACGGTCCAAGCTGGATTCGTTTCGTTTTACAGTCATTATAGACTTCCTGCTTTAATTTGATGACTGATGGATGAGTGACCAGGAACATGAAATAATGAGACAATTAAAGTGTTGCAAACACACGATACAAACAGAGCTTTCGTAAGAAAAATATTTTTTATATTATTGACGTATTCCGACCTTAGGCGTACTTCAAATAAAACTAAGTAAGCCAACATTTTTGGACGATTTATATTATAATTATTATAAACGTTTACCTTCAAAAATACTATTTAATGTCATTGAATCAAACTGTTGAAGGGCATAATATCTGTTTACTTGCTCTATCAAAATAAAGCATCGTCCTTTGTGAACATGTCATAATCCATAAACACACTACTTAAGAAAAATAAAACGTTGACTCTAACGAAAATGTCGTACACATTTAACCTTTACGTAGATCATAAATAGATTGAATTTTATACATCCCTGGAACAATAAAAACAAATTGGTTTCGCGTTTTACTATCCGCCAATACGCAACAAATAAAACGGCAATAACTTTCACCGATAACCTTTGAACAGATACGAGAATTGTGTACAATTGTACACAATTGTATAATAATCCCAACAAAGGTTGGTTGAGTGAGAGAGCAATTTTCAACTGTCAGCCCCAAGCTCTCCGGCATTTGGCAACCAAACTGTAATAGCACAATAAATAGTGTGCAGCCCTCACCCATCTGTCACTTAACTAGTAAAATATACAGACGTCATTCAACGGGCCTCAATGAAAAATCGCACTCAGGTTCAGCACCCCTGGCCGGCTTCCGCACACCTACAAATAATTCCGCACCTAAAGCAATTAGTATTAGAGTCCGATTTCGGTTGCTGTAAAGCTTGAATAAATTTAAATATTTGTTAACTTAAAATGTAACTCATGTTGCCGGAAATACAGTCTGAATTGCGCGGCTCAGCATTTTGTTTCTTGGTTTCTCTAAGACGCAGTTGACAATCGATCTTATTACGTTTGGAATAGGGTTTAGATTGGGCGCTGTGGTTTTGATGTCGCGACAACTTGTCGTAGGGGTTATTTAACTTTGAAGTTGTTCAAAAGACCCCCGATTTGGGATTCTGGTGGATTTCTTTTTGGATTAAAGGCCCCACGGATTTAATGATAATGCGTCCGGGGGTATTACCGGTTTTATTTTGTCACGCGTCAGCTTTTTAATAACGGGACAGATTTCTGTTATTTATTTTGACAGTCGTAATTGTCTCATAAGTTTTTTTTGGTTCCTAAAAACTTCTTTTACGTATTTCAACACACATTCCAACAAATATCTTAAGCTGTATTGAGGGTGGCAATGCAGCTACTCTTTTTGGCACTTTTGGACCAAATGTAAAAGATGACATAATACATATGTTAATAATGTTTTTATTTTATTTTTTAAACGCTCTAGTTAGCTTAATAATAACATGATTGTTTTTTTTTTCAGGTAAACCTCAATTCGTGTGAGTCTCGACACAGTATCTGGTGAACACTTCTGAGCAATGTTTTGTATGGTAGAATACATTCAAAAGGTTTTCCTAAGGTAAGTGTTATATTTACAACTCGTTGCTAGAATTTGTCAAAAAATCAAATAATAGTTTTCAGTAAATAAAAGGAAAGTCCCCAGCTAGTCTGTCTCTGTTCGCTAACTCGTTAACCACTGAATCAATGTTGATGTTTTTTTTTTTTTTTTTAATGTTTATTCTCTTTAAGGCTTATAGCTAAATTTACATAGGTACAATTAATCTGCCAAACCACAATGCGGTCTGTTGGCAAACAACGCTATAAAGTTACTTATAAGATAGCTGAATTTCATTTTTTAATGTAGTTTTCACTGATGAGTAGAATACTTCTTGGGAATTGTAGTACTACGATACTCAAAGGGTAAACGTATTCAGACCTCGACGCTGTCACCTTCAACTTTAATTCATAGATAGATAGGTACATAAATTCTTTATTCTTTTCCACAACATACATGGTAAAAAAAAAGGCGCTGGCTCAGCATAGGTAAAGCTGTATTGTGGTGATGGTGAACAACCGGCTGTCAATTAGGAGTCAAACATTGAGTTAAAGATTTCTGTGAAATATTCGTTTGTATTTAAGGGTTAATCTCCGAAAGGGGCTGTCCACATATTACGTCATTTCAAAATAGGGGGGGGGGGGGGGGGGGGTCTGACGATTGGACGACGGTAGTAATTTTATTAGGCGGGGAGGGTCCATTCAAGGAATTAACAGGGTGATGATGGGGGTCAAAAATCGACAAAAAACTTAATATATGGACTAGCCCAAACTACTTATCAGGTTCTAAAATTATTTCACCGGTGTATAAAATGGATGTTCTGAAACGGCATAAGCTATTGTATTTAATCCCCCGGCTCTGCTTGGTTCCTCTAAGTCTCCGCTGTCCGTCCGTCTGTCTGTCCGTCTGTCACCAGGCTGTATCTCATGTACCGTGATGGTTAGACAGTTGAAAATTTCACAGATGATGTATTTTTGTTGCCGCTTTTAGAACTATAGGTACTAAAAAAAACAGAATAAAATAAATATTTAAGAGCATACAACAAATGTGGTTTTTTTTGCCGTTTTTATAGATAATGGTACGGAAACCTTCGTGCGCGAGTCCGACTAGCACTTGGCCGGTTTTAAGTCCAATAAGAATCAAATACAGTGCAGGACCTACCCATTCATGGGTAGGCCCATTCATCATCATCATCATCATATCAGCCGAAAGACGTCCACTGCTGGACATAGGCCTCCCCCAAAGAGTGCCACAACAATGGCCGGTTCTGCGCCACCCATTACCAAAACGTAAAGATCTGTTGAGCTGTTTGTCTGTTCATCAGGCGGTATTAAACTATGATACATATAACTTAATTAAGACTGCTAAACTATCACATGGGAATTAATTAGAGAGGCGTTAGTATAATCTGCTTGCACAAGGCGGGCGGACCCGCGTGAATAACCAAACTTACGCACTATCATCACAGGGGCTAAGTAAATCGCGTATGTAAATTAAACTCCGCTGATTGGCCCAAGTCATAAGATATTCAATATAATTGAAAAGAAATAAAATACTTATAAACTATGTGTTGGTCGCGAAATGGTCCCGCCTTAGCATAGTGCTGACTCACGAGTGCTGATCTTAGCTGAGGCGAGACTATTTGTGGGCCACGATCTGCTGTCCGACAAGGCCTTAATAGTTATTTATGATACAAGTGCGGAAAGTAGGTAATTCCCAACGAGTGGCGATGACCAAAAACACAACCCTCAGGGAGTGTTTTTGATCGACAAGAGTCGGGAATTACCTATCCGCACGTCTATCATACAACATTTTACAATGCATCATGCGAGGAAATAAAAAAAAAATGCATAAAAGGTGAAATTTTAATTGTCACGAACTCACGAAATCTCATTTCCCGCATAGTGTGCGGGAATATTATACTGAAATCCATTCCGCACGGGCACGGTCCACCTTGTGGCCGCCGTGCTGGCATCGAGCACTTCCCATGTTTATGTTCAACCACATAAATGGGCAGTTTCAGAGCAAGTGAATTGTAAAAATAATTGTGTTATAGGTACCATAGTATATCCAAAGACGTCAGGCACGAAAATCGCGTCCAAAGCCCAACTACAGCTATACGTACTCTCTCAGCTCTGGTCAGCTTTACTGTGCTTCCTGCGACCGAGAGTTTAAGAGTAAGTTCGGCTTCGCAAGCCATACGAGTATCAGGGCTCACGCCCGCAACTAGCTAGAGGGTCACAATTGCCGGCCTCGACGTGGATAGCTATATATATGTATATAACAATATCCAAAAACTAACTGTGCGGAACGGGCCACCTCTGTTGTGTTTACTGTTGGCTACCTGCCATGATTTGCGCAACAGAGTTGTTCCTACTTATTATTGCCTCGCGCGCAGCGAGTGTTTGGAAATACTATAGATTTAATAGATTTACATACTAAATTACACATAAAACATGCAAGTTTGAATCATTTTTGTACTTCAAATCAAAATGCAGTGTATAGCGGCCTCCTATTTTAAATATCTATCGTTTAATTTAAATAATCACAATTTTATTATTTACCAGTGGCGCTAGTGTGCACACGAACGCCCTCTTAAGTGGGTCCAACCCGCTCTTAGTAAACCGCTGTCTCTTCTACTTTGCGCAAGTTACTTAAGGAGCCCAAAGCGGATCCGACTGACGATTATGCATATTAGTTGCCAACTGTGGCCAAGTTCTCGAGTAAATCTACCGCCCAGGTTCCGGGGATTTACTGTGATTTGCTATTGTACATACTTACGCGGCAAAATGGGCCAACATTCTGCCAATTTGGCGTTTCATAATTATTTTTCTTTGTACAAAATTCACAAAGTGGTTCAATCTTTTCCAGAAGCGATAACTGAAATAGTAAGTCAACAGGAGTAACTGCGTAACTTTTCTAACGAGCGTAAAGACAACTCAACTGTTATTTTCCAATGCTTAACGTTATCAATAAATAATATAATAGAATTAAATTGAATTGAATATACTAAATTGATATTTAGATCTACGTACGAAAACGTTTCGCAATCGACTATAAAAAATTCCAAAAATAAACTTATTTATTTATAATAGATAAAGTACATTATACGTCAAAAAATAATAATAGTACAAATACATTTCATTTTCATTACTATGCATTTTATTAAAAAGCTGGGCAAGTCTGCGCGGATCAAACATTGTAGGTATGTTTCCTTTAATAGGTTGAAATAATTTAATAGTAAAGAAAATAAAGAGTTCTGAAATTACACCCAGACAGTGGTCTTTCCCCACAAAAAGGGCTGACTATTATGAATACTATGAGTATTTTTCCCCAAATTACTTAGTAATATGAGCACGGCTAGTCGTTAGTGATTCTAGGAAACTTCCAAAGATATGTGACAGACAGACAGGCGAACCAGTCGTTAGCCCGGGGAACCGCTTAACTAAAACGACTTTTGTTTGTTAAATAAGCGTAGTGAGAAATGGCAGAATTCCGGGAATACAAAACGTTATAATTCTTTGACGTGAATACTCATTTACTAGTCAGTCCGAAATTGATGCAAACGCATGTACTTAGGAGGAGATTTGGCAAATAATTATACATTATTACACAACAATTTTGTCAAATAGGTACGTAGAATATAATATTTTTGTTAACCCTAAACTTTGCAAAGTAAGAAAAAAATCGTGCGCTCAAGTCTCTCTTGCGCTGTAGAAAGCGCAAAAAAATATTTACAAAAAAATGCAAAAAGGTAACTAAATATTGTGTGCATTTTAGATACTCTGCCAATTTAACAGTGAAGTAGCAAACAAAAATGTGAACTGACTAGCTGAAATACATTCAAAACAGTACTACAACTACGATATGAATATTATTTGAATAAAATGTGATATGCGAGTCAACATCAGCCACGTTGGCAAATCTTTTTCTATAATGTCATGAAAACCGTAGAATTTCACGACTTTAAGATGCAGAGAATACATAATAAATCCCAACACTTTAAAAACGCCAATATCAAATATTGAAGAGGTACCTTCAGCAAGTTTTTAACATAAGTAGGCGGTTTAGCGCATTCACCACAAGGCCCTTACACAGAGGGCTCTTGTAATGACCGAAGTTGATAATCTACGCCTAATTTATACTGTACTACGGCAACAACGGTAACTTAAAGGTAGGCGTTAACTTTTTCCTTTATTTACCCTTGCTACGTATTTTATTACACTTTCGTACATTGTATACTCGTATACGTCGTTTTAGAGTTATTTTTTTTTTCGACTACTCCTTTGTCGATACGCAATTCCTTTAGAGTTGGTACCATAGTCATTTACAGACAAATGAGTGTATATTATAAATGTGAAAAACACACTTTCGCATTTATAATATTATATAAGTATGGATGGATATCAGTAATTTAAAAACGCATACATCATAGTTATTAAATCAAACCGGCAAACATTTGTCTGTTGGTTGATGCTTGTTACCTCTTTACGCTGAAACCGCTGAACCGATTGTGTTGATATGGGGAAGGGCATAGGAAAGTTTCTATTCCAGAAATCATCCCCTAAAGAGTTGAAATGGGGGGTGAAAGTTAGTATGGAGCTACGATATAAACAAGTTCCACGCGGACGAAGTCGGGCAGAAGCTAGTAAAATATATTTTTATCTAATTAGACCAAATATTATTAGGTTTTTTTTAACCTTGCATTGTACTACGTGGGTCATTGTCAGTCACAAAAACAAAAATCATCTTTCCGGTGGTCAATAGTTAAGGGCTGACGTTTACATATAATATGTTTTTATCACATATAATTATAGAAGGGGCAACGCCGTTTATGCGGATTTAGAGTACAACCAAAAATTAGGCTTTATAGCTCTTAACTTTGGCAATGTCCACCGAAGAGACGCGAACCTAAATCTGGCAATGACTCACGTAGTCCTTTTTAGTCCTCTCACCAATTGATTTCTTCTGTTTACTATTAATTATAAAAAAAAGATTGTATAACCTCAAGGCGGCGCTAAATCCTTTAACTGTTTACCCAACTAATAGAATTCAAATTACCAAATTTCACTTGAAAGCCTTCACAAATCCACTGTAATTCAATATTAATAATTAAAAGTGTCCAACCAACTTCGGAAGTGGAAAGTTCAAGTGGTGGTGTTGAATTTAAGGCTATTGGAAAAAGTTGACGTGAAGCCGAAGCTAATTTCTGTTTAACTTTGATTGATGCAAATATAAATGGGATTTATTTATATGAAAGTCTGGATGGAAGAGATCTTCAAGCGAGTTACAAAAATGTACTAGAATTGCTTCTAAAATATAGTCAAAGATATCTACAATAATTTACTTAGAAGTTAACGTAGGTACTGCCTCTCTTGCGATATCATCAGTTAGTAGTATGTTTGGAAACTTTACTGATGATATGATATTATACACAAAGCAAAACGCTTTGCACATAATACAAATTGAAAACTTAGTTTCTTATTAAATAGTACCTACACAAAATCCACGCTGATTAGTTTCAGTATAAAGTTAAAGGTAGTAAAGAAGAAGAATAAATTGATGATAGTCAATAGTACCTACACAAAGTAACGCGTGCGAGTATCAACGAATGCATAAAATCAACGAAGCGATAGCTCCTGTGGCCATCTTTAAACAGAATTTATTACACTGGCAACTCGACCACATTTGTCATTGTATACTAATTTCCTTTGATTCCTCCTTCGTTCACCCTTGACCCATCATTTATTATTATTAGCAATTTCTCCTACCCTCAAACATCATGTCTCATTATCCTCCCCAATCCAAATCATACATTAACCCACCGGAATAGAGTTATATTTCGTCTGATCGTGACTTGTTTGCATAGGATGTTTGGTATTGCTACGTGTTGTTTTCAGTCTTATATAAATGCTAACAAAATGCCGGTTTCGCGTGATACCACGTACTTATCGTACATTTACTATTTTGCATATATTACGCACACAGGCACATGGATCCTCAATGACTTTCTCAACTTTATGTGCTTCCACATGTACGGATTTACAGTAATTTGATTCACTTTGTCGTTGTACGCGGGTTGTAAAATATGTAGCGACTTTGTCTAGTCTTATTTGTTAGTATAGTTAAAACGAGGGGATCGAGGTTCTGTCGAATCTTAGATTTTTATTTAATTAACATATATCTTAATCTACCACGTTGTCATCAGCGACATCCTTAACAAAATGGTATTCCATCTTAATCTAAACAATTTCAACATCATCATCATCATACGCTGCGCTATGACGACTTCCCTAGCTTACTTGTATTTCCAAATCCCTTTTTCCGGCATCATCCATATTCTTTTATTTATCAAGTCACCTGAACCTTCTATATCCTTGCACACCGTCACTCCGGCTCGCATTATCATAAGTTTGATCCGTTCAGCCTGTAATCCTCGGGATCAGCCGAGTAAGTCCTTGCTTCAAAATCGCGATTAGATTTTACTAGCATTAGGAGATTTCTACGAATCGTGATACTGACATTTATGACATTTTAGATGCTAGCCATCTAAGACTACCTAACAGAATGCTCAGAATTTAACAAAGGCTAGATATTAAGGACCGACTTAGTTCTGAAATCACAGAAAAATTGTCACACTATCTCGTGAAACTACTAGGAATCATACTTTATTTTTTCTTTGGCATTATTATACAATCATATCGATTTTCTATTTCTACTTATGTACACTGAGACTGTCATCTCAAACGGGTATTCTTTTCCATTTGTAGTCCAGCCACACTATTTGCTGTTCCTTTGATAAGGGAAGAAGACAGTTGGTTTTTCTTGAAGTTCGTTCAAAAAATTAAGTAAGTACCTTTCTGGTTACTTCTATAAATTTTTCTGTTCCAACCTACTGTGGTTGAACAATACTGCTACTAAGTACTAAAGTGACCTGCAACTTTGAGACTGTTTTGTTTACAAAAAGTATTTTGTTACAGAATGTGTACTAAGAAGTTGTATCTTATCTAGAAACAAAACTTTCCGTCGAAGGTTCCTTGTGAAATTCTCCATTGTCATTAAATATCTACATAATATGTTTTACGACGCCGATAGAACTGACGAAAATTTGTAAGATTCGTCGAATAAAATGAAAATTTAGATAGGTAATGAAAACTCATGATTAGTATCACAGGTACTTAAGGGTACTTAGTTTTTAGCCATGATAAATACACATAAATGCGCAATTATAGGACAAAAGATAGTTAAAGATTATTCGGATTTTGATATACTTACCTACTAAATAGTTCCTAATTTGCATTAAAATGATTTATAGACAACAAGTACAATTAACTTAATAGACTGCATAATTTATCGTATAGTTCAAGCAATATATACGAGTATATACTTAACCTCCATATATGCATAATTTAGTAAGTACTATGGTTTTGTAAATCCCAAGAACCAAAATTGAATTTTGCCACAGTTGTTTAATTTTCTTCCATGGCTTCACTAGCATCAAACACCACACGGATACCCGTCTTTAAAACTATTTAGTCTAAATCTTCAGCATTCACATTGAGGAGCCATTGTGCAGACGAATCTAGTTACCAACCCTTGGGACCTCCCTACCTGAAGGGAAGCTTTAGCATTTTTATCGATACTGAAAAATTGGAGGAATCCAACGCAAAATTGGTTGGGGTTTGGTTTTAGAATGTATGGTTTCGCTTTGCTTGCGTGTTGTGGATGAACTGCGATAGTTTTTTTGTACATATTTCGTAACATTGGCAACAAATCGCCTCGGAATCTGTCCGTCCACATTTTAATGATCAAATACTGATTGAAATAGACAACTGAAATATGTAAGCAGCTATATTGATGCTTTCATAACATAAATTACCTAAGCCAAAAGAGTGTTGAAAAAGATCGAGAGCGAGCTCTGAAAAATCTTGCGATCTACCAGGATTTGAACCTGCTTCATAATTGTTAGTAATTGTTGTAATTGCTGTGTGTTCTTGCTGCTAATTTCCAATGTATAAGAAGGAAAAATTCTGTAGTTTTTGTTGTTAATGGCAGTACTCACAAGTCGATATCTAGTTTTGTCTAAAAAAAATAACTAAAGACAAACTACCAACTATGTATTAAGCAGACACTAGTTTCAGTTTAGTTCAGTTTAGTTTAAATAGAGACATAAAAGCTAAACTCAATAAATATAATCGATAGAATTTGATATAAATAGTACACAAAACGTTTCATGGTCATCTCGCACTTATGATAATACAAAAGTAAGGGGTGTGCTTGACTAAGAAGCCTTGTCATTTGTCTTCAACTTTTGATAGGAAAATTTCATAGATCGGTCAAAATAGCCCATAGGTTTCTACCCCCACCTAAGATGTGTATTTTACAATAGTGTGCAAGGCCAAAGCTACCCGTTTTCATCCGTGCTGAACTAACCAATTTCAATGGCTGATCGACCCAAAGCTAGTCTTGGCCTCAGACACGAGTCCCAATCTTGCACCATTTCCCGCCAGTTCATAGCAGCAGGTCGATCACGTAACGCATTGTACGCGCGTCAGGTAGGTTTTAATGTCACTTTTTATATAGAAAATTGACAATTAAATTGTACTAACGTGCGTTCGGAACGTTACGTGATTACCCCTCAGGTCTCGTCGTTCTACTGATACCTGGGACGGCCGACGGGTCGCCGCCCTTCTGGATGCCGAAAAACGTCCACTGCTGGGCATAGGCCTCCCCCAAAGCGTGCCACAATGATCGGTCCTGCGCCACCCGTATCCAGCGGACTCCCGCGACCTTAACCAGGTCATCAGTCCACCTTGGTAGGGTATTAAATGAACCTAATTAGTGATAACCTTATTTTAACTTCTGTTTGGCTTTGCAAATCGCATCGCTCACGCTCGGAACTAGTTAGGATCAGCGTTGCCCACCGCGGCGTGGATAGATAGATATCTGGGTATATATTAGCTACGCAATTTACCACTTCTCGTGGAAAAGCAGTATGACCATACTAGCTAAACGACATCGCAAAGCGTTTAAACGAATACGTTCCAACATTTACAGCAAACCATACAGCGATGAAAACTAATGTAATAGTTAACTCCATTGACATTACCATATGATTTCCCGGCGAAATTTCATTTTCTATTTTCAATAGGGTTGCCACAATACGGGTGTCCGTCTCACACCCGGGGCTCGATTTCCATACGAGGAGACGCCGAATCCGGGCAGAGTTATTGGGCGTCCCTAGGGACTGGAAGGTATATTCAGCTATTTTTATTTACCCGAAAGCTCGAAAGAGTCGAAGGAATACGAAACTAGCTTGTTGTTTAAGCTTTAGAATTTGATTTTGGAGCTTTGAGGTGAATTTTAAAGGATTCTTGGTTGGAGGGCGTCACTAGAAGTGAGGTGAATAGGGGTGTATAAGAGATATCTTAGGAAAAAAACCGTTTTTTGTCATCATCTTTAATTGGCCTTTGAACCACCTTCTTGTTTTTTTTGTTTGTACAAACTAAGTAATCTAATAGCCAATTATGGTAGTACTTATATTGGATTAAAATATCGTTTACTAAATTAGTGAACTAGACGATAGAAAATTGACCATAACCATTCATAACGTCAAAACGATACTTTTTTTCCATGTGATCCTTTCACTTCCTGTGACGCTTTATGTATAAGTATGTAAAGTGCAGTAACAATTTAAAGCTAAGTCTGAAAAGTTACCTTATAATTTCTCCATCCACATTGCTCGCAATTCCATTCATTTTAGTTCAAGCATTTCCTTTCACAATCAGAAGAACAGGCAGATAACAAAGTTGAAATAGCCTCCCACGCACAAAAACCATACGAAAATAAAATAAAAACTCGCATTATCTCCAAAAATGTCACTAACGCGACCTGCAGAGCCCTTTTCATTTCATAACATCTCAAAAATGCCCTGTAAAAAGAGTTTTTAATTAATATAAACGGCGGGAAAGGAAAATGGCCGCCATTGAGCGTATGTACGTATGCTAATGAGTGACAGCCCTGGAATGGAATTGTCGTGTTAGGGCTGACGGTACCTTTGGGTTTGGGTAATTTTAGTCTTTTATGTTAGGTCTAGTTTTAATAAAATGGTAATTTTCAGAACAGGTATATGTACGAGTATACAAAATATAAGGTAGATAAAATTCAGGAAAAAGTTAGCAATGATAATTATATTTTCATAATAGTTATAATGCCGTGAATTTAAAAAGTAACCCATGAAAAGTAACATTTAACCAAAAGGATTACATTTCCGATGTTTAATATGCAGAGTTAACTCATCTTAAAAGTTGAATTTTGTATTTTGATATTTATAAAGAACTAAAGCTTTACCTTATTGCCGTTTCTAATGATCAACTGAAACTGAACCTTATCCTTGAAAGCATAGAATAAAATTTAGAATAACAGCTACGAGCGAAATACGTTCTTTCGAATATAATCCTCATTTACATGTAACAGGAAACGGGCTTGCCTTTACCTAGATAGATCACAAGGTAAATAAACATGTCACAGCACAAGCATACAATCCAGACGCTGACATACATTTTCTCTATATACACATCTTCGAAAATGGATACCGCATCATAATCCGAATCAATACCTAACTCATTCCACATAACATTACATTTGTAACGAGCAAATTCGTCTACATTTCTTTGTTCCCTGGGGTATCAAAGGGAAATATTGTACTTATTTTGATCATTAAGTGTTTTCCAAAACATATCATTTATCTTTTTATCTATAAACATATCATTTATCTTTTTATCATTTATCTATCACATTTTACTTTGCATTTCAAAATGGGTTTCCTTAAAATCGCGTGACGATTAATGCATGATCTTTCTTATCTTATCTTATATGAAATAGGGTAAGTATAGTAGCATTATTCGATTAGCTGTTAAGAGACTTACAGAACAAACTTAAAAAGTAGGTATTCTTTGCTTTGATATTTCTACATTCACTCCTAGCGTTGACTTACATTACATACATACATCAATTTACGCCTGCATTCCCGCTTGGGGGATGCGTAAGAGCATGTCTACTCTGTCAACAAAAAAAGGGTTAATTGCATTTTTTGTTTAGCCACATTTTAGAAATTAAAAAAAAAACGTTTTTTGAGAAAATCGTGTTTGCGTGTTCTACAGCTCGCAGAGCGAGCCACTATTTTTAATGTATGGCACTTTGTACAAATGGCAATATTAAATTGCTTCGTTCGCTTCGTAGTTAGTCCACCCCGAAGATCCATTCTAAATACTGGTGAAAGATTTTTTTAATCTGATGACTAGCTCTGGTAATCTTCCCCTACATACAAACTTACAATGCTACAAACGTACATTACACAGACATTACCATTATTATTATGGATTACAAAACCTGCTTTTAAACTCGCTGAAACTTCCAATTTTTCCAAGTGTTTTAGGATCAAACACAATATTTTCCAAAAGGCTAGCTTCAAAGCCCGCGAAGGCGGGAAAATAGTCTATAATATTTCTCCAGTATCCTAGTTCGCTTTACTGAACTGTTGCAACATTCTGGAATAAGTTCCAGAATTCTCCATGGAATTGCTTATTCAATTCCAGCAACACTGTATTCTTTAACCACGTTATCAGGCTAATGTATGCCGCTTGTGTACGAGCGTTATTTATCACAGGCCGTACAACCCACCGAATTCAGAACGCTATATGTCCACATGAGCTGTGTACAAAGTTACGGCCTTCCTAACCCGGCAGTGTACTCAGGTGGAGGAAATTGTGGGAATTTACAGGAATTTACACGGGAACGGTTAAAAATGTGGAAGGAATCCGTTTCCTGAAAAGAGATGATATTAGAAGCGTTTACGGTACAAAGTGACGAAGAATTGGCTGGTAAACTGTGTGTTTGTTTGCCTAGTCCGTCTCTAGCAACACTCTTTTAGGTAACCTATTTCATATTTATCATCAGCTTATAAATGGTTTGACAACATATTGCTTAGTAAGTACTACGTGAAAATAATGCATTTTAAGAAATAAGATTTGGATTTAATAATTTACTTTCAAAACAAAGTACTACGTGAAAATAATGCATTTTAAGAAATAAGATTTAGATTTAATAATTTACTTTCAAAACAAAGTTTAAACCGACTTCAATTCAGTACTTCGCCAAGCTACATAGGTACATAAGGACGTGAGGACCTCATAGTGACAATGGGACCACATCAGAAGTATACTCTTTCGATTAAAAAAAGAATTTTGGAAATCAGTCCACAATTTACGGAGAAATTGGCGAACATACAGTGGAACATAATAACCTCATTTTTTGAAGTCGGTTTAAAAACAATCTCACTGGAGTCTACTGTGTCTAGTGTAAACGAGTAATAACGTCCAAAAGCACTGAAGTACAAGATCCGACACATAGAAGGACTGTCTGTCTACTAGTAAATAGGGAATGTATGTAATTTTTCTTATATACCAATTCGTAGTATCTGAATATGAAGACTGCAGCTCGATAAAACTAGTGTAAACTACCAATTAGCACCTAGTGCATACCCCAAATCCCATTGCCGTATGAAAGTATAAAGCAAACATACGTGTAATACTTAAAGGTATTACCCAAATCTCACAGACAATTTTAATATTCAAAGATGATACCTAAAATTGCGTGTTTATAACACATGTATAAAGGTAGCTGATAACAATGTAACGGTATAGATACGTAGATTGATAAGGCAGGCTCCGAATTGAGTTTGCATTTTAAGAGGCTGCTTACAAGGAATTCTCGCGTAAATAAAAATCATGGAATTGGGAGTAAATGCCGGAGGTTCCGTGTGAGGGGTGGGAAATGTACGATTTGAGGGGGGAAGTTGCCTAGTTATCAAAGCTTTCATTTTTAAGTTTTATGTGATGTTAAAAATTCTTTTGGATTTTTGAATTTCAGAATTACGGATACATTCGAATCGTCAATGAAGTTCTTAATGTTAAACAATTGAAGCACGAATTCTATCTGCGTTTTCTTCTAAGCTTTGTGAAAAATGTTCGCTTTAGGGAGATATCTTCGCACATCTCTGCTGGATAGTCACCCTTAGACGGTTAGACATTGAGGATTTGTCAAAAATGTTTTGATTTCGTCAATTTTAATATTAAATTAATTTAGTTTTCTAGACATGAAACAATCTACTTACCCCTTTATATATATTTTTTGATTGATTACTTGTTTAATCTGTACTAATAATATAAAGAGGAAAATCTGTGAGATTGTAGGTATGTACGTTTGTATGTAATGGGTAATTTTCGGAACAGCTTATCCGATTTCAAAAATTATTTCACCTGTGCGTGTAGAATGGACTTTATCCAGCGGGTGGGAAATAAATCTCTTTTAGGTAGTCAGCATCATATAGTTAGTAGCAGCCAAAGTAGCCAAATATATCGTAACACATCCTTACTCCTATAGTAATAAAGACGTGTTGCGATGTATTTGGCTACCTTGGCTGCTAACTAACTATCTGATGCTGATTGTACATAGTTTACCTGTTTAATGCATTAATACAAGTTATATTGCAAGGATTTCTTAAGAAAGAGAACCCCAAGCGATCTCTTATATTCCCATAAATATTTCGAAGACGCCGAAGGCTAATCGCATATTTCACCTTATACTGCTTCAATATCAGAAGACCATAACTCACTAAAATTTTCGACTACAGCCTTCCGTTTTATGTTAAGCGTCGAGATATAAACACCTGCGAGAAATCGACATAAATAATTTATCGACAATTAAGGATAATAAATTATTTAGCATTGAGTGGCCTATTACCTCTAATGAGAATTAGGACATTTCTTTTGTTGCTATCTACCTACATGTATAAACATATTAACTTCGTTGTATTTTTTTTATCAAGAGGGAATGAAGACATCTATAAATAAACATTGTTGAGTTTCTACTTAGTTATATACCGTCTGTTTACTGTGGACTGGTAGAGAATGCCAATTCCGCCATTTGTATTTTTAGGGTGCAATTAAGTTTTCTGCGGAAATCGCGAAACGTCTGGTTAATGTAACTGGTGACCGAAGAGCTGGCGGCTTTCTCGCGCAACGTATCAGCATTGCAATTCAGCGTGGAAATGCCGCCAGCATCCTCGGTACAATGCCTCGAGGGCCTTTTTTATATTTAACTTAGTTTCAATTTCATTTAGCTAATGTAAGTTATCAACTTGTATGTAGTTTAAACAAATAAATATCTAGGTAGGACTTAAACTGTCCAACAGTTTCTTACAGTATCAACTGTAATCAACGTCATTCTACGACAATAGATCGACGTATAGGACATACTTGCGGCGATACATGCCAACGCTGATTGACTTGCATATCCTGTGCCCGCATGCCTCCAGATCTATTCTATTGACACAAATACGAAGCAGTACAGTCGCCAGACATAGTGAACATAGCGCTAACAAATATCGAAATACGACTCTATTGCTAGTGCATTACAGTTCATAGTCTTTTTGAGCACCCTGAAGCACATAATACATAATAGAAGATCCTTTGTCTAACAAAACCCATGTTTGAAAGCTAGAAATCACAAATCATGGCGTCCCGCTCCACCGGATATTACGCGCTCTTTCGTCTGGTTAGGGTTGTCACGTTTGCGTGCGTCGTGGTACAGTCGGCCGCGGTACAGTCCATCAGATATATCGGAGCGACCAAAGTACTCACAAATATCTGAACACGTCTCTAATGCCTCGACAATAGAGTCGTGTTCAGATATTTGTGAGCACTTTGGTTGCTCCTACATATCTGATGGCGACTGTACAATAAGTGTCACTGACAACAGTGTCAACCGCCTCCGGGTGAGTTGCTCCTCGGAGGTGTGCGAAAGCCGGGTTTAGCCAAAGCGGCAAAAGGGACAAGCGTGCCTGAAGTGTACAGACAGACACACAGAACCTTCATAATGTTAGACTTGCTTATATTTTATAATTTTAATTTACTGGAGAACAAACAAAAATAAAAGACCACCTTGTGGTCTACCCACTGCGTCTTCCGGTACCTGGTTGCCGCCCCATCAGCCATCGGTTCTGCGTGCAATGTAGCCCACCCACTGCCACGTACCGGAAGACGCACCGTATAGACCACAAGGTGGACTGATAACCTGGTAAAGGTCGCGGGAGTCCGCTGGATGCGCGTGGAGCAGAACCGATCACTTTGGCACTCTTTAGGGGAGGTCTATGTCCAGTCCATTTCATCATCCTCATCATATCAGCCGAAAGACGTCCCCTTCTTTCGGCTGATATGATGAGGATGATGAAATATCGACGACGAACTTTAACAGTCTTTTATGTATACTTCTGTTTCTGTACCTAAAGGTTCTATAATAGTATTTTATGCAACTGTTGTATAAGAAGGGTCTTAAAACGCGAGTGGCGTGGGTTGCGATGCGAGCCTTGGCGAGCATCGCAATTACAGACGCCACGAGCGTTTTTAGACCAGTTATACACCGTTGCATACAATACTTTTTCTACGACACATTTTAAATAAATAGCAGACTACAAAATAGTTTAACTTTTCAGGCAGCAAGTTTTCTATTCGTACTTTTGCTACTCACGCAATTTCTTCAGGAGTGCAGTTATTAATGTCTTCGACCATTTTAAAAGGAACGTACGCTTTTTTCTTCACAAACACGAATAAAATCTTAATAATTTAGGACTAATAGTTTATCATCTTTTCGTCTTTCCATTTTGAACTGTATTTTGGTGGGAAATCGGAAATGTGACAGCTCTTGCTTATGGTTTGTTTTGTTTTTAATTTGTTTGCACTTGCCATCCGAACCAAACCGAATCCGGACCCGGACCGAATTCGAAATGTTTATTTTTATAAATATCACTAATAATTTATAAAACATGTAATTTAACACACAATAGATGATGATTTATTATTATTGTAGTAAGTTATTTATAATATATAAATGTTACATCGTAAATAAATACTTTTATTTCGAAATATTTGTTTATGAAGTTGGCACCAATGCAATATAGCGGCAGAT
The DNA here is from genome assembly GCA_963854355.1 of Epinotia brunnichana. Classification (NCBI taxonomy): domain Eukaryota; kingdom Metazoa; phylum Arthropoda; class Insecta; order Lepidoptera; family Tortricidae; genus Epinotia; species Epinotia brunnichana. Next base: position 10,903,673 of record OY977959.1, read on the forward strand.
TGAAAAAAAAGTTAAACAGTGCTTTTATGAAAAATTTATGAACCAAAAAAGTACGCTAAACAGTGCGTTTTTGGTCCATAGAGCATAGAGTTTTTGGACGACTTATTAGTGGTGTCATTGTATTTGAGCTACAGCCTATATAAATGACAGATAACGGTACAGGAGTAGAAAAAATACTATATTCGTGTTTGTGAAGACAAATCTATACGTTCCTTTTAAAATGGCCGAATAAATTAATAACTGCACTCCTGAATAAATTACGTGAGAAGCAAAAGTACGAATTGAAAATTGCTGCCTGAAAATTTTAACTATTCTGTAGTCTGCTATTTATTAAAAATTTGTCGTAGAAAAAATATTGTATGCTGTAAAACGCTCGTGGCGTCTTTAATTGCGATGCTCGCCAAGGCTCGCATCGCAACCCACGCCACTCGCGTTTTAAGACCCTTCTTATACAACAGTAGCATAAAATACTATATAATATACAAATGTTAAATCGCAAATCTTTTATTTCGAAATATTTGTTTATGAAGTTGGCACTACTGCAATATAGCGGCCGATTTAAAAAAAAAGTTAAACAGTGCTTTTATGAAAAATGTATGAACCAAAAAAGTACGCTAAACAGTGCGTTTTTGGGTCATAGAGCATAGAGTTTTTCGGCGACTTATTAGTGGTGTCATTGTATTTAAGCTACAGCCTATATAAATGACAGATAACGCTACAGGAGTAGAAAAACACATTTACAGATATCCTTCTAAATATTTATAGAAGACAAGTAGTCAATTATTTCTCTACCATCCCTTAATACTACTTAAAGAAGATAAGTATACAATATCATAACGATATTGCTCTCATATAATCTAGACTAGAAGTCGGTAGGTATCGCTAGGTAACCTTTATTTTATTCCTTGTTCGACAAGTTGCCTGTTATCGAAAAGAAAGAAGAATAATCTCGTAATAGGAAAAGTAAAGTTCGAGCGAACGTTGTTTCATAAGTTTTCTTACTCAGAAAAATATTTTCAGATCCGCTTTAAGTACTTGATCTAAATTAATTATCTTGTTTGGTCTGTTTGGACTAATACTCGTGGATTCCATTTAGAAAATCCCTTACATTAACCCTTTTTACCTAACTTTGCAGCAGAAATCTCCATTTTGAAGGTTCCATTACTAGCAGTTTTAATTATTCCTTCAAATCTCAACCTTATACCGAACGGGCAAAGTCCATTCTAGCTCACCGTTAAAGAAAAACACTTACTAATTTTCCGATATTCGCCTCTGACACTTTGCCGTAACACGGGAATCGTGATGGGGGTAATGGACCGTATTTCAAAGGGTTAGAGTTCAGAATCGCTCCCGCTGGAGACACACCTGTCGCGGCACATTCAATATCTTTGTTTGTCCTACTATGCCAAACAGAAGTTGTTTTTTACCAAGTAGGGTAAACACGACTAGTGTTGACAGTGCCCATACATTTCGTTTGAATTGCAGCCGATGAAAATCTACTTCTCATTTGAGCATTTTTATTTGTGTACAAATATTTAATGTTTTGGGATTTTGTAGTGTCGTGCGGAGGAATATTTTAGCTATTTGTAACTTCATCTGAACAAATAAGTAAGCTGGGCTAAATCTATTTGTTATTCAGAATGGAATGAAAACAAAGCATTTTGATGTCTGTTAATGTAAGCAGTTAAAGCAGTAAAGTAATAAAACTGGTTGTCCAACTGTCACCTCAGTTACAGAATAAGTAATAGTACTACGTACAGAAGGTTCTCTGTTAACAAATTCCCTGTTTAGGTACGCCAAACGTGCCTAAATGTGGCCATCCCTTTCTATCGCATGCAACGCGCTGCGACCCGTGCGAGCGTCCCGTCCCAACGCGCGGCAGCTACTGAATAGAGCCCTTCGAAGGGGCGACCGGCATGTACTTGTAGCGATAAACACAAATCGCGAGTGAGCCGCGCCTGCCTCAGTTTCTTTACTTAAGATTTTATGGTTTGTCAATTACCTATTAGATGTCGCTGTTCCGTGTAAGAGCAATTGTGAATCACGCTGTTAAGATTTTTCCTGGAATGGAGACCCCGGCGTAGTAATAATTTGAAATTTGTACATTACCTAGCTGAATAAATTGTATTTGCGTAAAGCAGTGTATCATCTTGGGACCCAGTTTTCCACTGGTATGAAATCGGCAATATCAACTATGCTCCTAAAGCCGTCAGAAGTAGTCTTACACTCTAGTGACGAGTTTATACAGCCTGTATGTTTAATATTACCTCAAATTTTAACCATACGTAGCTTTTAGTACTATGAACCGATATTGTAAGAAAATTGTAAGTTAGTCTTAACTACCAATGCGTAATTAATTTTTGAAAATTTATCGAGCAGCAATGTAATGCTTACACTCATCTGACACATGGAAGAACCGGGTTACTTGTGACAGTTGTGACGTCACATCAGTAAGACAATGTAGTGATACATTGCGTGCTGAATTATTTTATAAGGAAAAAAAAAGTTAGTAGTTAAGAAAAAAATTCTTGCAATATCGGTTCATAGCCCTAACACCTAGTACCTCTGGTTACATTTTGAGGTAATATTAAAAATACAAGCTGTATATCAAAATAAGGGAAGTTGTATGGATGCCATTGAAACGAAAGAGGATTGTAAGTAACAGCATCTGGCATGCTCTAATATCTGTACCAATGCGTAATTAATTTTTGAAAATTTATCGAGCAGCAATGTAATGCTTACACTCATCTGACACATGGAAGAACCGGGTTACTTGTGACAGTTGTGACGTCACATCAGTAAGACAATGTAGTGATACATTGCGTGCTGAATTATTTTATAAGGAAAAAAAAAGTTAGTTGTTAAGAAAAAAATTCTTGCAATATCGGTTCATAGCCCTAACACCTAGTACCTCTGGTTACATTTTGAGGTAATATTAAAAATACAAGCTGTATATCAAAATAAGGGAAGTTGTATGGATGCCATTGAAACGAAAGAGGATTGTAAGTAACAGCATCTGGCATGCTCTAATATCTGTCGACTGGAACTGCTCCGTTTTGAAATTTAATTTTATACTAATTTCGTCGAGCTCACACATACTTGCCAATACACTTACCTTAAGCGCAATTTACACATGCAAGAAATTGCATGCAATTCAATTGAACTCAGCATACCTCGGTAACACACAATGTATGCAATTTCTTGCATGTGTAAATTGCGCTTTAGAAGAAGCCCATTCGTTGAGAGAGATATACCTGAATTTGTCTTTTGCTGAATTCTCAAATCACGCAACATGCATGTTACGCTTCCGGAGATAACACATTCCACACAAATAAATGCGAGGTGGCACCCCCACGCCACGCAAGTCTTAAGTCTATTGTTTTTGGACTTCGTATGAAGTTGGTGGCGGATGGGTGGCAACGGTGACAAACTTGAGTTCAAGTCGGTGGCGGCGAAAGGGAGGCGATATAGGCCGTGGTATCACTTACCATCCGGCTCGTTTGCCAAAATCGTGTCACATTAGACAAAACTAAGACGACGTACATACATATAAATATATAATTTCAATTTGTCTCGGAATGCCACTGTTGTATACAAATAAGTTTCTGTCAAAAATTTAACTTTTGGTACAAGCTTTTATTGCCGACTGTACTTTTCTGCATACCATCATCAACTACTCATTGAGACGATTCTAACGAGCTCAAACTCGATGGGGTTGTATTGTTTTATTGCGGAGTTCCTATGGCCACCTTCCAGCTCCAGCATCAGATCAGTATATACATATGCATGCAAAATTTCAGCTCAATCGGAAACCGGGAAGTGGGTCAAATTTAACTAGCAAGTTTTGATTACAGACAGACAGACAGACAGGCAGACAACAGGATAGGTGAAACTAAATTAAAGCGTGTAATACGTGTACTTATATGTACATATGTATATACTTTTAGCTCTTCACTCACGACGGTTAGTCATCAAAAAACTGATTATGCTTGTTCAAAAATAACATGATTCGAGTATTAACTGGAATAGAAGGGAATTTCACTTGAATTTCCCGGCATCGGGAAAATCCGTTTGACGCTGCCCAAAAGGCTTTAGGAGAATTTGACAGAATTCCTCAAATAGAAAATATTTTATTCTGTATAGAAAAAGGATCGCAAAATAAATTCCTGTGCCGCTCGCTGTATTGACGCGGGCAAAGGAGTATGACACATTTATTCTTTGTCTTAAAACCTTTATTCTATAACTCCTACTATTTATTAGGTACAGTCGCCATCACATACATCGGAGCAAACAAGCAGCTCACAAACATCGGAACACACCTCTATTTTCAAGGCATTAGGGTGCATGTGACGATATTTTTGAACACCTATAGTGTACCTATGTATGTGATGGCGACTGTACACATATAATATTGCAATAGCAGTAAACAAGCTTACAGCTAAGATACATTGTTATGTCATTATGTCTTTATTTACCATCAATCATCATTAATTTTCGAGAGAAACTACAGCATTACAGAACGAGAAACCCTTGCTGTATTGACTGCTGTCGAACACTGGCGCTGTTATCTGGAGGATGGGCAAACCTTTACAGTGTACACTGACCATTCTGCGTTAAAATGGTTCCTATCATTGGACAATCCATCAGGACGATTAGCATGACGGGTAGTTCGTCTGTCATCCTTTGATTTTGATTTGTCATCCTTGAGTTTTGATCACCGTGGAGTCGATAATGTTATACCAGACGCTTGTTTATATTAATTATCTATCCCGTGCAGTTCCAGTAAATGCCATATCTTTTTCTAATGCAGTGGTAAATACAAACGATGCTTGGTATAAGAAAATGTATATTGGGTGTCTTATGGTCCAAGTAATTTTCCTAACTTCATTATCAAAAATAGTTCTCTGTTTCGACTTTCAAAATCAAAACGTTCACAACTTACTTCTGAATTCGATTGGAAGGAAGTAGTGCCTTCTGAATTTCATGATCAAATAATTGCACAAAATCATTCCGTACGAACAGCGGTACACTGATCATTGTTACCTCATTCATCTTAGGCTAGGTTTGTACCTACAATAATTATATAAGAAATAAAATATAAAACTATAAATACATACAAAACATAAAATCATTATAAAAACCTAACCCAGGGTGCCGCCGGTAGCGAGGCGGGGCCTTAGCTACCGGTGGTCAGGGCGACAGCACTCACAATCCGCGCAGTGTCCAGGGGTACTACCTTCTACATCTGACCCTTGACTCAGCAATCAAGCGAGAGTCTCTTAAGAAGTTGGCCGAAACTCTCCGCTATTAAACCGTTCGCCGAGACGACTATCGGATAGGGGCGATGATAAGATACATTATTATTTATTTATTTAAGTTAGGGATATACGTATATCTTGTGGAGATTTTCCAACGACGTGGAGAGGCAATTCGAGAAATTTCATACCGTCGGCGATGAAATACGACATTTATCGCTCCATCTTACCTCTCTTCATCAGTGGCAGAGCAGTTTTAGTTTCGAAAACTGCCACTATCATAAACCTATATACAGGGTGTGGCCTATAGTTATATATATAGGTCCTACAGCTGGACACAGACTCATGGACAATAGAGAATGGATAGTCCCCATCGCGCTGTCCGAGTGCGGGTTGGAGCCCTCGGGAAATCTTATGGTTAGAGTACCTTCCAATAAAGAAGAGTACTTCTCGATACAAGGATATTGGACGTCTATTATTAAGTATTAACAGAGCTGTAATTACTTATTATTGTCCAATTTGTTATAAGGAGCTTTATTGTTAGGTACCTGTTAACCTATATCGAGCCAATTTAATTTAGAAGAAGAGAAAGAATAAAATGGATTTCATGTGTGTTCTTAATGATCGATGGTAGGGATGATTTCTGCTTACTAAAGGTTAGGTACTTTGAGTTGGCAGGGTTATAGTACATTACTTACCTAGAGCGGTTAAACAAAGAATGTCCCAGATCGCAGGTATTTGACGCCCGAGCCGAAGGCAAGGGCGATAAACATGCGCTCTGAGGCTTTCTTTATTACCGCCCGTGGTGAGTACAACATTTTACGTCTCTATCTGGCCAGGAAGTGGGGTTTTCTGCACGCATAGCGTGCGGTAATTCCTACTTTATGGCTAGGTGTGACGTAAAATAAATGATTAAACTATAGCATTTTCTTACATCATCTGCGTATTTATAGTTATACTTCTCTCCTTTATACTTCTGGGTTATCCTCTTGTCGGTGGAGTTAGTATTTTCCACTTCTCTCTGTCGTACGCCAGCTTGACTCGCTGACACGACACGACACTAGATTTTTCCTTTATTTGGTCCATATAACTGCGCCGTGGTCTTCCCCTACCTTTCCTTCCTTCTATTTTTCCTTCCATTATGGTTTTAAAGAAGATGTCGTGCCGTATCAAATGAGCAAATGACCAATCATTTTCCCCTTTCTAGCGCTGATGGTGGTTATAGTTATTAATTCCGAAAATTGGTCTAATATGGATATGGATGTAATCGCTTTAAGCAGACATTAAATTATATTGCAGAAACAGAATTAGAAGATTCCGTACCTTATTTTTTTTTATAACACGTATATAATAAAAAGAAATACTTAGTGAGATAGTAGTTTTGTAAGTTTGTATGTAAATTATCTAGTAAATGTATAAAAACTTGTAATAAAATGGCTGATTTATTTATTTAGTAATTTTTTTACATAGTAGCTTACAGTGCAGTCACCAAATCGCGTACAATGTCATTATATTTAATTTACAAACTTATTGCTACTAAATTATTCATTTTAATGTAAATACATCATAATTTGACTACCAAAAACATATATTAATTATCATTACTTATACAATTTGAAATAATTTTATGTCACAATATATTATTATAACAATTTCACATTAATCTCTATATAAACTATTTAAAAAGATAACACATTTTGTTGACTTCGTTTATTTTACGGTATCAATAGGGTATTTGACAACATTGAAAATAAGTTGTTTTTTCATTCGCAATAGATAAACATTACGAAAATACTCGGAAAGTATCAATCTTTCATTTATATTTGTTATTTTAAGATTTTTAAATTCATAAAAACTAACAATAAGGACGTTATTTGACTGTGACGTCACTAACAAGTAATCCCTACAAATTCCATACTAACGGAGCGTTTTTGACGTTTCATAAAAAGAAGCTGATTTGACTTGTCAAATACCGTATTAGATGTTACACTTAACAATAAAATACAATCGCTTTGTTTACCACTTAACAATGAAATGTAATCGCATCACAGGCACAAATAAGTAAATTCGGTCTTAAATAAGAATCCGCACTATAAGCCCCGCCAAGCCTTAACACCTAAATATGAACACCCTGGCACTTTCACACTTAGGTGGCCACAACTGCAGAATAGCGAAACTAGTATTTATCACTACCGTTTTTACCCCAGTTGTGTGTTTGTCAGTGCATTAATAAAGTTTCGAGTAGAGTTGGCGCGATAAATTCCAGTTTTTACTGTCTTTGTTTGATGCTATGACTTGTTGGGGATAATTTAAAATGTTATGTTCGTAGTTAGTATAAAAAGCTTATCGCACTGGCACATAAAGATAATGATGAAGCTAAGGATATAAATGTCTTGTTTGTTCAATTTGCATCGGCCCAGCCTATCTACTTCCAGTTAGTCCATTATATTGCGGATTAGTTTTCTATACCGGATCTTATATTAAGACTCATCGGTCCTACAAAGCAATTGTTTAGCCACAATAGCCACATGCCACAAACTATTCGAAGTGAAAAGGCTATGTATAATAAATACTCCACTCGAATTGCATCTGTTATTGTAGTCTATCGTTCTAAATATAAAATGTTCAATATTGTAGCACTATAAGCAGTTTTATTTCCTTTAGACATAAAGCCGCTTTTTGATTGATAAAGTGTCGATGTTTACTACGTTTATTTTACTGTATCGACCAGCGGTTACACTTAAAAATAAAAGACAATCGCTTTGTTTACCACTTAACAATGAACGACAATCGCATTGTTTGCTAGACACAACGAGAAGTGAATTCGGTCTAGAATTAGTATACGCACTATAAACACATTTCAAAGAATTGTTGAAATCAGATGAGATATCCGGAGTTTCCTCTAAATAAATACAAACTTAAAATCAGGCAGACATTCCTTCTTAATAGTATTCACTTAATAATTTCACACGGCAAGAACAATAATTAATAACACACATGTGCGAAAAAGTGACAATAACAATTAAGAAAGTGCTACTGTATACTGTAACAGCAGCTTATATAAATAAATAAATATGCTTGTAGTTTCTATAATTCAATTTCACACCCCTAATTTCGTATCTAAAATGTTATTGCACGTTCTAAGAATATTTTGGCAACCCCATTTTCATACAATCGACACCATACATTTTTGTTCAACACCCTTCACACATCTTGAGTTACAGCAATAAATTCAATTTTTTAATCACTCGTCCGAAAGATCATCGACCTTGCAACTACCCTAAATTCAGCTCATTGTCTAACTGGCATTAAAACCCTGTCTCTATCTTAACACTTCTACAGAAAAGGGACAGATCATAGGAATACCTTTCCTAAACAGTTTTCTCAATCGGCTGCAGTTGCAAATAGTATCTTAAACCACTTAGATAGAGATCAATTTCGTATAACTTTGCGAGCTTACGAGATCCCTCGATATTTATCGTGTAATAAATGACATTCCATTGTCCGTAAATCTTCAAATGCGTCCAGAGCATACGATTTTGAGTCTTAAAATCACATTATTAAGGTATTATTTTAGTGCATTTGTCTCCGTAGTCGACATCAGGTGGCTATTCCATTTCGTCAGCTATTTACTTCGGCTACTTACCACTAGAGGGTGCTGTAATAAATACCACTCAACTCGAGATCCCCAGACATTTCTGCCTTTATTACAATTCTCTTATTGTTAATTAGATTTGACATGATTTATTACTTCAAATATAGCTGCATTTGATAACACAATTATGGTTATACGTTTTTTGGATGTGATTAGGCTGATTTCTTTTGCTTTCGTATCATATTTCATTGGTAATTAGTGGCCTAATCAACTTTTAGACAGACACACAATTTTGTCCGGTAATTCAAGAGACAAAACTGCCATGTTTGCTAGAGAAACTATAAAGCTTAATTGTTTATAAAGATGGTTTACATTTACACCAACAGTTTCGCAATGATATAGTTTTTCATTGGTTTAAAGAACGCAGTTTTAGAATCAATTAATTTCGTAACGCAGGAGAAAGAAATACTCTCGGTATAAAAGTTGATTTGCCCTAGAGATAGCGTAACGTAATGTTTATTTAAAGAAAACGGCGTTAGTGCAAAATTAATACCTAAATTCTCAATGGCTATCTTAACAATTATATAAACTCTACCTATACTGGAAAAAGGAGTATTACTAGGGAGGGTTTTCGTTGACTGATCAATCTTTGTCTGGATCGCCTGGTTTCTTAAATGTTCCATTATGGTAAGATTCATAAACTGTTGCGTCTTCTCTTTAAGAAAGTTTTTTGTAGTAGTACAATACCAGCTGTCAAAACTTGTTAGATGAAGGATGTAGTCACAACCCCTTTTATCACCATATTACATTTCTGGACAACGCAACGCCGCCAAAGGGCCTAAGTTGCCGGCCAACTTCTGAAGGGTTACGATTGTAAGTTAGGCAGTCAGTTATATTGAAGTATACTCCAATGCCGGACGGAGTTCTGAGTATGCAATATTTTTATGCAAACGCAGAGTTAGGTGTTTTTAGGTACTGTTAAGTGACGTCACGAGGTGATTAGGGCTATACACTTTGATTAGTGCTTAGTGCGAGTTCATAGAATAGGAGTGTGTTCTATGTTTTTGTGAGTATCTTTTGTATCTTCTTCATTATCGTCATCATCATCATAGGCCTCAAATATCTTGACAGATGATTTAAACAGCGTTTGTACGCGAGGGACGCCTTTCGTGATTAAGTATGTAAGCCGATCCGTGATCGGCACTTGCGTCCACATTTGTATACACTCGCACTAATCGCTAATCAATGTGTAGACAGGACCTTTATTTATCAAACCATTTATTTTCAAATAGTGGTTAGAATATATTTTTAACTTATTGATACGACCATTACCCATAAGCGGAAGCGTAGTTTTACATTTTTTTTTTCTAAATAATTGTTTATTCTCATCTGACCTACATTTTCATGGTGATTGACCTAGTATTTACGACATTTATTTCTAGTAAGTACAATACTTAATATATTATTGATTACATGTACGAATAAGCAAAGCAAAGCGAATACTATTCTTAACAGTCTTTAACCCAGTTTAACGGCCTCCGTAGCCCAGTGGGTAGTGACTCTGCCTACGAAGCTGGAGGTCCCGGGTTCGAATCCGGGTCAGGGCATTTATTTGTGTGTTTATCGCGAATATTTGTTCCTGAGTTATGGATGTTATATATGTATATAAGTATATATATGTATTTATCTATTGTATATATCGTCGCCTAGTACCCACAACACAAGCCTTATTGAGCTTACCGTGGGCCTAGGTTGATTTGTGTAAGATTGTCCCGTAATATTTATTTATTTATTATTTATTTATCTTCTGCTGTATCAAAAAACGACGAAATTACTTTGTAAAACTTTGTACTTGCGCTTTTCTGAAATTTCCTTTTAAAAACCGGTTTACACCGGAATGTTTACGACGTTGTTCTATTTTCTACTCCACGAAGATTTATGAATAGGTAGCGTGATACCTACCGCTCCGTCACACCTACACATCAATTATTTCACTACCTCCAAAATGGTCCTTAGTGAGTCCTAGTAAACACTCCCAGTCACAAAAACATACACGACTTTAAACTCTATCTGAACTGAATAAGGATCATTGTATAATTTTTGTGAATTGTAAAATTGAGATACGCCCTTTTTACCTTCAAGCGAATCATTAATTCAGTTCGCTTTAATTACAGTTTTTTTATATGAACGCGATAACAATTTATCTGAAATTAGTATCTTTGAGTGAAGAATTTGCATGTCGGATAGTGGCTTGGGTTATTAAAATCGAAAAGATATTTTCATCAAATGACTTGAAAGATCTCTTTGCAGGAATGAAAGGAATTAAGGGTAGGTAGGGTAGGCTGGGTACGGTTATAACACAGGTCGGTTGAAACAACGCAAATATCTCGCAAACCGTTGGCGGGACGGCAAGGGGTCCAAGGGGGGAAAGAAGCGGACGATCGGTTTGTACACGAAAAACATCGTGACGTTGCTGTCCGCGCGCGTAGTTTATTTGTAGAAGACCCTATTGTGTTTTGATCCCCAAAAGTAAGTATTTTCACTCGTAGAGTTTTCGAATTATTCTGATTTCTATTTAAGTCACAGTATTGAGTGTGTGTTTATGTTTGAAGTGGAGCTTGTGGATCATGTCAGCGTATCAAGTTTTACTGTATCATTATTCTCATTATTACTACAACGGCTTTTTTCCGAAAGTGGGAAGTGGGGACGGTTGAAACAGAGTGATTTGCTTGTATTTGTTAGACATTGAATTACGAAAGTCAAAGAAAGTTTTATTTTAGTTTATTTTCATGTGTTTTTAAATATTCTTGTTACGTATAAAATGCAAACAGTTTACTTTTAAGTTAATTTACAATTTTTTTTTAGTTATTTATAAGGTGACATGTGACTGATATTAATATACATTAGAGTTAAACTTGTATGCGCAAAAACGCTAGCTGATTAAAAACAGTTTCTAAATTATACGTAATTTCTTAAAAATAACGAATAAAACACATAAAAGTATTATATTTTGTCACTGTTTCGACCGCCCCGGGGATGGGGACAGTTGAAAAAAATCGGTTTTTTTTTCAATTTGATCTACTACTAAAACTGACACACCTGGATTCAAAATTCTATTGCCGTTTAGTAGCTAAAAACACGTTCTTTCATTTGATATATTTTTTTCATCTCTCAGATGATATAAAGCAAAATTACGGACGATATAAGAAAAAATGTTTCAATCGTACCCAGTCTACCCTACCTACGTTAAGATTCGCGCACACTGAAATCATATTGAACTGTTATGAATTATATTTATAGCTTTTTTCTTGTCGTGGCGATACGAGAGGATAGCATACCTACCAATAATTGTTTAATACCTATGTCATATTTATTCCCAATGGATTTATTTAAAACTAAACGTACGTGTCATTTGTAGGTTTTGTTTTAAGATTTGGGTGAGCGCTTTGGCGAATACGAATACACAGTATTTACAACCTTATACAATACTAGGTGCCCGCGCGGCATCGCCCGCGTATTAATTATAAAGAACGTAGGGATAAAACATAGCCAATGTCCTTTCGGAAAGTCCGTTCTATACACAGGTGAAACCATTTTTGAAATTTACATTACATACAAACCAACAAACTTACAACGCTACTATCTCACAGACTTTTCCTCTTTATAATATTAGCATAGATTAGATATTTTTAGAATATTAGTATATAGTTATATTATAATATAATATAACTATATACATATTATGTAACTCTGGGCTGGTCACGTCTACCGCATGCCGAATGAGCTGTGGGCCAAAGGGACCACGGAGTGGAAGCCCCAACACAAAACGGAGACGCGGTAGACCTCGTCGGCGATGGCGGGATAACTTGGACTCCTTTTTAAAAGACTGGCCAGTTATTGCTCAAGACCGCGATGAATGGAAGGGGAGAGAGGAGGCCTTTGCTCAGCAGTGGGACATAACGGGCTCGATATAATAAATATGTAACTCACTCACTCTATGTAACTCATAAAAAAACAAAATTAGGGTACATGGTCTTCATCGCCATCTACATAATATAACCTAGATATTTTGCAGCGACGAATTCTAATTTTCTTCAAATAGACGTAACTCATACAGTTTTCCCATAAACATACGATCATTGGATCCTGAACACGTTTCCAACGCTAAAGCACTTAGCTGTATGAAAATTTCACACCGCTCAATACCTCGATTTTACTGCATTCACCAAATTGTCTTCAGGAGGTAGCTTTACTTGATACGACAATTCGTCTTTTCTAGAAAATTTAGCGTGAAATTTTTGCTGTTTTGACAAATGTGTTATACATTATCTTGATTAATCTATAATATTTTGGTGGATTTTTTCATGATTAATGCATATTGATCACAAACATGTCAATAGGTATATATTAATCTATCTCTTAAGATTGAGAAAAAAATATGTTACCAGGAGATAATTTTTCAGATGTTTATTTATTTATAGTTCAATTCAATGCAAACCAAAATAGTGAAAACTCTCCGTTGCTGTTTTTTAATTTCAGTAACATCATTCATGTCTTAAAGACCTATATCTATTCTATCTATTCTATCAAATATCAAAATCTAAATCAAATATTTAACCCGTATCCACCACCACCTACTGTCGAATTTAGTCTCCTTTTCTACTACGCCACTCTCCTCAATCCTTTTTTTCGTGGGGCTGCATTTTCTCATCCCGTCTGGCTGGGGAACCAGGACGGGTATGACGGACTCCCGGGAACCGCCCGGACTACCGTCTAAAACCCCACGGTGTTCTACGCGATGCTTAATGGCAGAGCCCCCATGTGAGACCCATGTCAACTGTTTATTTGCCATTTAGCAGATATTGTCAGTCCATCGTGCTGGTGCTGGCCTGCTGATCGTTTCGACGATCCAAGCCATCATTCAACCCGTTATGTCAATTATGACAAAGCCTCAAACTCATAGGTGACTTGTTTAACTTAATCTGAAATGGTGTATTTGAATAATCCTATTCCATTTTCGTCTACCTCCACGACTTGCCTAGGCACCGGAAATGGCTTAGATCTGGGTCCTTATCGAATTTCGAATAGGAAATAAGGCATCAATAGCTTCCATTATCGGTTCCTGGGACTTCTTGAAATCAGCTTCTCGAGTGCAGATTTCATAGAAATATACGAATGGATGTTCATTTTTATATGGAGAATACTTCGAGCTAATTTATCTAGGAAAAAGATAATTTATTTTCGACGTGCAAGTTATAAATAGACTTGAGTGCAAAACGTGTAGGTACCTATGTTGTTTGTACTAAGCCTTCTTATTTATTGTAAGTTCGATACAAATCAAAGGAAAAAAATCAAATGTAATGCTCCGAGCCGGATTTGAACTGGTGTGACGACAGGCATACATGCCCCGTCGCTACTAACCAACTGAGCTACCGCAGCAATCCGTCTCAGTCACCAAATATTTCAATCTGTCCCCTCTTACAACGCCTTTAAGGAGCCAATTTGTTTTAAATTTATAAATTGCGTTAATAGACGTTACTCCTTAATACAAAATTAAAGATCTAGCCAATCTTTATAGGTAGTAAAGATTGATTTGACATCAATAATACTATTTTTAATACAGTTGCTTAAAAAGTGGTACTTTTTGTAGCTACAAATCGTGCGCAAAGTTGTATTTTGCGCACTAGTGCTTTTTACTTTTCCACGTGTATCGAACGACGATTTTTAATACAGTTGCGAAAGAATAAGAAAAACAACAAGTAAGGAAATTGAAACTTTTATATTATTAATTCTGTAACATCATTGTAATACAGTTGAAAAATAATGAAGTTATTAATTTTTTTTTTAATACTGTTCTTACTTGTTGTTTTTCTTATTTTTTCGCAACTGTATTAAAAAACTTCGTTCGATACACGTGCGGAAATGTCATTCTTCACTCGTCCCGAGTCTTACCACTCGCCTACGGCTCGTGGCAAGATGTATCGGCACTCGTGACGTAATGACATACTTTCCGCACTAGCATCGAAATGTACTATTCCAGTACAGTCGTTTTTTGTTCAGGTATCTGGTTCTGGATGTTTGGCAGTTAGGTAAAAACGGCTGATCGGATGTATATAGATGAAATTTGGCGAAGAGATGATTTATCAACCTGTATTAAAGTCCCCCAAAGTGATGAAGTGATAAAATTGGAGATGGAAGTGGATACGAGAGTTCACGTAGATGAAGTCGCGGGAAAACGGTAGTCTATACCAACTAATATATACTAATATAAGGTATGTGAGATTGGACTGAAGTGGGAGTTTGTATGTTGGGAGTAACCTCCGGAATCACACATCTGATTTCATAAATTGTTTCACGTGCGTGTAGATTAAACTTTCAGGATGGTTATAGGCTATATTTTATCCCGCGGGTTTTCCTGCGTTCTTTGCAATACGCGGGCGAAACCGCGCGGGAACCTTGTATTATATATAGAGGAAAATTAAATTAATCGAAGAGGCCTGATCTTGTTGGACCAAAATGTCGGATCAAATATTTAATTACTAAGCACATTTTTTACATAACTGTTTACCGACATATGGAGTCTTGCGGATCCTTATAGAATCCGGCCTATGTGGATAGATAAGGATAAGAACATTTGTTTCTCATTGTGCATTAGCCACGTATTGTTTTTATCATACATTTAGGAAACTCTGTCTATTTTATGCTTATCCATGTCTGATAGTGTTTATGTACAACTGTTTGTTTCTCAATAAATAACTAAAATAAATAAAAAAGTGTGAGAGGTTGGACTGAAGCTTTGTAAGTTTATATGTAGGATGTAATATCCGGAACCACACGTCCATTTTCCAAAATTCTTTCACGAATAGGAATCTTTTGGATAGACAAAAAGCTATATTTTATACCGCGGTTCCGCGCGGGCAGCTAGTTATTAATAAAAGTAAAAGACCACGTAGATGTTTAAAGTTATCTTGTAAAGAATGCGAATAAATTCCTAAGCATGCGGGACAGAGCATTCTAGAAAGATTTTACCACAATTCACGGGCGCCGTTGCTCGTTTGTCTACAAAATAGGGCTGACACGTTTAAGGCTTTGAAATTTAACTCGGCAACATGACTGTTGTCGAGGCTTAAGATAAAAGCGAATAGACAAGACTTTCGAGTCTACGATGCTACGGTAGCCTAGTGGTTCAGGCATGCGGCTGTCAAGCGGCGGTCGTGGGTTCGAATCCCGGCTCGTACCAATGAGTTTTTCGGAACTTATGTACGGAATATTTACCGTTAGCTTTTCGGTGAAGGAAAATATCGTGAGGAAACCGGTCTAATCCCAATAAGGTCTAGTTTTCCCTCTGGGTTGGAAGGTCAAATGGCTGTCGCTTTCGTGAAACTAGTGCCTATGCCAAATCTTGGGATTAGGTTAGGCACAATCGGGAATAACGCTAGGAGGATGATGATGCCATACAAACATCATTATAAATCCGCGTTAGCACCAAATCCCAATATTTGGCGTAGGCACTAGTTTTACGAAAGACACTGCCATCTGACCTTCCAAAGTTCCAACCCAGAGCGGAAACTAAACCTTATATATAGGGTTTCAACCGGTTTCCTCGCGATGTTTTTCTTCACCGAAAAGCCAGTGTTAAATATCAAATGATTATCCTACAATACGATTAAAATCAGTTACCGATTCTGATGTCAGCTACTAGTAGCGCCGCAAAGGTGTCAGAGGGGTTGGACGGGTATGCGGGAGCCTATTAACTCGAGGCTAACTTCAGAATCGTTAACTGATGTTAATCGTGGTGTACGTAAGTTTAAAAAAAAACCATTGTGTAGGTACGCAGTTTAACTGAGTTAATTGCTATTTTTGTTCGTCCTGCCTACTAAGTAAGTATATCAACATCAGTTATTTTTAATCACAAGCTTATCGTTATCTCTTATAACTTGCAAATCGCCTCTGGAACTAGAAGCGTGGGTCCATTCCGCGCGGGCACTTCTAAATTTAGCACGGACATAACTAGGCAGGCCCTTAACGCTAAACAGCCCATACAACATACAACCGAACATGTTGACCAGGCCCATTAAGATTCCTATTAATAAAATGCAATGAGTAATTAAACGTATACTAACGATTCGCTCTCGTATCTTTAATTACATGTTTGTGTTGATACCAACAGTTGCATTATGACCTTTTTCATTCGGAATGATTCCTCTTCGTTGTTTGTTTTTTTTGTGTACGGGTTTGTCAAGTACAGTTTTGAATACGTCGCATTACTCGATTTCTTATTTACCGTTGCAAAGATCTATTTCATTCTTTCTTAATCCCATTCTGTCGTCGCGTATTTCACCATTTGTAACCGCAGATTATCCTTCCCATTTTCACCATCTTTCTAAAATGCAACCTTTAAATTTATCCCGCCACACGTATTCTAAAATCCCCTGCAAAATTTGCAGTGAAATACCATCCTAAAACAAGCCAGTAGCAAAACAAACAATCCGTCAAGCTGAGCACCTGTGTTCCCCCAGGGTTCTGGATGGACCAAGGATTGTTTAGATTAATGACGGCTTATATTTCTTCTGTTTCTTACGTTGGCACTTGTTTAAATTTAATTCGATTTAGGTTTAAATTCTGGAGGATATTATTAAAAAATATAACACCTGGATTATCAACCCACCTCTCCTTCGTCCCTTTAAGTCTTTTAATGGGTATCTTAAATTTTTTTACGAAATTTTTTATCAAAGTTGCGAAGGTGATCTACGAGTAAGACGAGACTGTAAACGAGATATTTTTTATTAGAGATGTCTTAACCTGGTCGGTCATACCAGACTAAGTCAATGTACTAAATTAAAGCAAACAGTTTTTTACACAACTATTTAATGGACTCGAACTCTGAGTATTGCTTTTCTAAGTTATCTAAAGAGCGACAACGATAAAAAAGAAACAGAATTTCTTATTATTTGTTTTGTCTACAAGTTTATTTTCATTACATTTACTTGATTGAAGGTGAAAGGGCAGACGGGCGATCAGCAGGTTACTAGTTAAACTGAAAATAAATTTAAAGTACCGCTTAAATGAAGTTTCATAAAAATTCTTTACTCGAAAAGTGCTGTAAAGCTTCATTTTATAGTGAGTTCGCATTGTGAGCCGCTGGCTTGATTACTTGCACAAAGTTATGTGATATAAATTAAGTGGAATACATAAAATTTTATAAACATTCATAAAGCGAGATAAATTGAACTTACGAACAACTTTTCAACAGCACTCATATTATAAGGTGCCACGTAAAAAAATATCATTAAGTACTTATTAAATTTTTGGGGAGGTCATGTCCCGAAACTGAATTTGAATATCAAGAACATATGCATCTAAGCATTTTAACTAGAATGGAACATCCGATTTAAATTCCTCCACCAACCCATCCCATTCCCAACTATGTCAAAGATAAGCTCACGTCGTGCCAATATTTCTATGTGCATTGTCTTTCAACAAAAAGACTTAAGCGACGCGATGCTCCTACCAAGTTACGTCATTTACTCCTTCTAAGTGTTCGGGGAATTCGCTCGGACCGGCTACCTGTAAGAGGCCGTTACTGAAAATTGTTTCGGTCCCCCAAGGACCGAGTTGAACTGAACTCCGTCATGGGATCCTCCGCAGGTGTCGTGAGTTATCGGCAATTGCAACAATTTTATTACTCGTAAACGTAGGTATTGTTTGTGATAAGTTTGACAATTTGGGGGTTTTGTTTTTGACGCAGTGGCGAGTAATGGTGGTATCCGGTGGAGTTGAAATTGGTTAAAGCTTGAAACAGATATTTACGTAATTTCTAGAAATTGTTTGATCACGGAAGCTAATTTTGTTATTGATTATATATTATAAATAGGTACATATAATGTTATTTACACAAGTCCCAGAATGTCACTGCAAAAAGTTGCTGGAATCCCAAACTATACCCACTACGAACGCGAACATAACCATACCCATTATAATCTTTAATATTTGGTATACCAAATAAAATGTTAGTAATACAATAGTGCCTAGTACCTATACCTACTAGAATTGTTCTCTAACTCTAAATCATAACAAGTACAACTCGTTTGTCTAAAGTTATTTCAAATTAGATATTATGTTAGCTCTACTTAAGTTACAATAAAATTGACGATACAATTTTAGTTATCAACCCTTTTCATTAGTACACTGGATTCATTTACCAGTTTCTCTGAATAACCAGTTACAACTTAACTACCACTCGTATCGCATATTTAAAGTACAGTCAATTAGACATTATGTTAGACATCTTGTTCAATAAAATTGACTATAGAATTTTAGTTATCAACCCTTCTCATTCAAGTACTACTTAGTCTAATTTACAGGTTTCTCTTAGCACACGCGATCTCCGAGCTTATCACAATTTGCTCTTTTTACATGTACTAATAGATAATCGAGGCATATTTTGTATTATTTATGGCGGTAATTAGGGGATGTAATTTATTTACATTTTGTTAGCTCTGATTTCGTGCAATAAAATTGACGATACAATTTTAAATATCAACCCTTTTCATTAGAATTCTGATTTAATTTATCAGTTTCTCTGAGAAAATTTTTATAGTGCTTAGATATATGCTGTTTTATCTGTTCTAGAAGAAATGAGGCAGCCAGTCCGCCCGCAATACTAGAATTGTCCTCAAACTCAAATTCGTAATCACTTTATTACAACTACCGCTCGTATATCTGAAGTTTTTGATATTTAAAATTATATTAGCTATTTCTTCAAGTTTTACACACTACAATAATGGAATTACGATATTTACAATTTTAGTTACTAACTCTTTTCATTGAAGCGCTTTCGTTTACCAGTTTCTATGCCGATAATTTTCTGGATGTAATTATAATCTGTTAGTTCGACTCTACAATTTTAAATATCAACCCTTTTCATTGGAACTCTGATTTCATTTACCAGTTTCTCTTAGAACATTTTATAGTGCTAATATCACTATGTTTTTACCTGTACTAGAAGATTAATGATGCAGCCAGTCCGGAGCGCACCTGGGACTCGAACGGACTTGCATTGCTCTTGTTTTGTCCTTTTACGTGTTTTAGTGGTTGCAATTGGGGGCTTTTGTTTTTGTTTTCATATGCGGATGTTACGATACGCTAATATATGTATGAAGATGTGTAAGTTTCGAAAAATATGAGAATCTTTTCGGAAACTTTAACAAGACTTTTAAAAAGTTAGAGATTTTTCCATTGTTTCGCAATTTTGGAATAATTACACCTCTTAACGAAACAAATACATAGGTCGTGTGTCTTTTTTTTTGTAAAAAACATATTCCAATGAAGAAACCAAATTTACAACACTAAAACCACCCACGACTTTCCCCATCACACTCATGCTTTCAATTTACTCGGCTTCGAACCTTATTACCTAAAAAAGGTGCTGGCGATGACAATCTAATAAGCAATTCATCAAGCCGACAACAATAATGGCCATGTCTTGAGAGCACCTGCGTTCGCTCGTAGAGCACACACGCATGAAGACTTTAGGCCAAGACTTTAGCCTTTTCAAGCGAATAGATCGTCGAATAAGGCGGTTATTACACTGCCGCCGCAAGTTATCAGTCAGTCTCAGTTTGTATACAACATCCGCTCAGCACCACATACTGGACAGCATCTCCGTGCTACGAAATTTGTACACTGCCTAAAGAAGCTTGCCATTGCTACCAACGAGTATGATATCGACAAAGCACAAAGTAAACTATCCTAGTAAGTAGTATTCCCTTGCTCGACGTTGTTGTTTTCAAATGTGGGAATAGGACAACGGTTGTTGTACCTATCGCAGTCTCTATCGCACCAATCAGTGCAACAGAGAGTGCAATAGAGTTGTCCCGTTCCCATATCTGTTGGACCGGCGCGCAGCGAGCGTTTGATAATAGACAAGGTATAAGCCGCATCCAGTCGTACTGTATGACGCCACTCTTCGGCAAATCTTCTAGTCTTATTGTAGTGATCTACAAGAGTGCCTGCAGGCCTAATTACTAAGCTTTGACGCACGACTATTACAACTTGGTGCCGTGACCAGGATTATTTTTATATACCTCTCTAGTTCATTCCCAGGGGACGAGATGTCGTATGTAGGTGATCACGTAACTGTTCGAAAGCACGTTACGACAACTGAACGGTCATTTTCTCATACAAAAAGTGACATTTAGAGCTACCTGACGTACGTACTGCGTTACGTGATCGACCTGTCCCTATGGCTGTTTTTGCACCATAACGTCCCCTTACGTTTCCATATAAGTATTAACACATAGCTTGGCCAATTCGGTATGTAAATACTAGCTTTATAGGTTTAAGCGATGCGCTCCGTCGCAGTGTATATAGTACTTAACAGCCTCGCTGCAAAAAAGTGTATTAAGAGAATACTTATCGTAAATATGACGTCAGATCGATCATCCGCAGCCATCGATCTAGGTAATGAGCTCATTAAGCAAGTCTAGACTTGGGACTCGGAACTTGAATGGCATTTAAAGTGCATACTTAAACAAGGTATTCAATGTAAGATAAGGAGTTGTGGAAAAAAAAACTAAGGGTCGACAGGCAACTCGACTCTCCATACAAACTTAGTTTGGTTCTCATTTTAAAACAACATGCTAGAATAAGATGAAACTTTGTATGCACAATAGGATCGACCATATCTAGGTCGGAAAATTAGATCCTGTTGCTTTTTTTGCAAAAATTTATATTCATGAATATAATTTAATACCTACCAATTTTCAACACCAATATCGGATGCAATGCATATTTAACAAACGTTTTCAACATTTCTACGAAACACATCAAATATAATCCGTACGTTTTGTGCCATGTTTTTATAATATTCCCATCCATTTACATCGCAAATATTTATTATTAATGTACAATATTCGTTTTATTCGTACCAGAAACGAATCGGATAAAGATCCAATATATAAAATAGTTTTTTACAGGAACGAAATCTGCACAGTTTTTGTAATATAGCCTTTTTTGCAAATTTTTATCTACGTATATAATAAAACTATATATGTATAGTTACTTATATAACGATTGAACAAAACACGGTTCTCATCCTTTTTTGTTCATTCTTTTTATGTAGAAAATGAAATATTGCTTTTTAACTCAATAGATACTCGTATTACGAATGGCTTTGCAAACTTTATTATGTAACATTTTGTAAACTGTATTGGGAAAATAAAATTGAATAATCTACATTCAATTTTATTTTCTCAATACAGTTTAATACATGCTGAGCAGGGTCCATTTCGTGCCAAAGTGTGTTTTATGTTATTTCTTTTGTATGTGTTTTTGTTGTCACGAATAAATGTTTGAATTTGTATTTGAATGTACGGAGCTCAAGGATTGGTTAAAATATCGTTCATTAAGTTTTTATTAATGTAAACGTCCACGACGGTGCACTATTTAGTGTATGCCACGGGTGTTATATGCCAAAACTGGTTTAACTAAGAGGATTTTTCTTCATTCGCATTCAAGCCATGTCACTTTGGCATAAAGTGCCCGTGTCATACACTAGTGCAATGTCGAGGACTTAGACGTTACGACTATGATTTCCAAGTAAAGACAGAATGTCTACATTCGTTGAGATACTATCTGGGGCAACTTTTATTTTCTTGACGATATTTTTTGCGTCTGAATTGGATGGATGCGGGTAGAATATGGTCAGAAGTTGTGACCAAAGCATTTTTATGGTAACAATTTTACCTATGAAATAAACTGTCAGCTATAAGTACCTGTTATGTCGCCATACGCTCTTTTTCTTGGGACACGACTCGCTGGTCAGACTCGTAATTCTTAGATTCTCAGAATTTCTGTACAATATTCCCACAATTTCCTACAGTGTCCTACAATTTTCTTGAATTACTTTTTTATGTTATCATTATCATATCAGCCGAGAAACGTCAACTGCTGGACATATACCTCCCCCAAAGGCCTTTTTTATTGAGAAGTAGGCATTTGCAATGTATTGATGGTTATTTTCTCTTCTTTTCAGATGAGCCCACACCAAGATGCGACGATTTGACACCACAAATGGACATTAAAGCAGGCACAAAGCCAAAACTAGCAATGATTTGGAAACGAGACCTAGAACCATTAGAAAAGACTATAACAAACAAAAGCAAAAACCTACAAGATATAAAATCATTATTAGAAGACAGAGGAGGCATAGATGAGATAGAAGACGATGTGTTTAGCAATAATAGTCGTAATGGGTTAGACAATAATGATAGTTTTGGTGAAACAGTTAGTTGTAGCAATAATGTGTGGGAGAGGTATCGAAGAGGCTGGTGCTTTAGGTTTAAAACAATTGTGTTTGTGGTGTGTGTGATGCTGTTTCTGGATAGACTGCCGGCTGAGGCGAGAAGTGCAGGTGAGTGTCTTGATTCATATTTTGTTTGTTTTACATTGTTAGTTGAGTACATGGCACTGTTCTGCCTGTTTATTCCACGCGTTTGAAGTAGCGTGTTTTATTGTTGAGATAATTTAATGTGCCGAATTGCATCAAAGTAGTTTATTCAAAAACCGTCAATGGCAGAAGGTTACAATTCCAATGACAGTTTTATAAATCTCAACCATACGGTGTCGTACAACATTTTGAAATGTCCCGTTGCGCCGCCACAAAGCGCGGCTCTGTCTGTGCACTTCCATAGAATAGAATAGAATAGAATAGAAAAGCTTTATTCAACATCACATTACACGACATTATAATTGAAGATACATAGAACTTCTGTTTTCGTAATTAAATTCAACGCTTTAACGGTAGTTCTGCGGTAGCTGACACAAACGAAAAACCCCGCGGCCTTACCCAGAAGACAGAGACATCCACACAAAAGTTAAGGAAAACTAAGATAAATGAGTAATTAACAAAATTGAAGATTCTGAGATCGCAAACAACTTTGTCACTAACTTGGTCATCGTTCAAGTGCGAATTGCTTGAAATCGGACAAAGGCGTTTAACCGCGAACTCGTGAATGGCACGGTACAACAAAAAATTGTGGCTAGTGACTAATCTTTTGCCATTATTATTATTATTATTATATTTATTTATTTCAGACTATTAGTCCATAGGGTTAGGTAATACAATAACTCGTACGTTCTTATATGTATCGAAAATACGAATCAATGCAGGCCACATTTCCGAGGACATAGTTTACCTACAAATTAAATTATTTATTGTTAATTATTGAGTTATAAATGGTGTAACTAACAAGACTTATAGAAAAAAAAACACAAAACTTAGTATAACTAACTATATCTTAAACTAAACTACTTATAAAATAAAATAACTTACAAATAACTAAAACTAAAGATAAAAAATTTGCCCCAGATCGCTGCCAGGCGGCAGTGTGCCCAGAAGGCTGGCAGCATTGCCACGTTGTATGGCAATGCTGATCCTCTGGGCGAGGTAAAAGCCAGCCTTCTGGTCACGTGAAGCCTCGACCAGGCGCTTGCACAAACCATTATAGATTCTGTGCGCGCCTGGCCCCCACGGTCCGAGGGTCTCTACACCGAACGGCTCAAATATGAAGCCACTGTCGATGGCTCCATACTTGCGCCGTTTGAGACCCTCAGCTGAATCGGCAGCGGCACCAGCCCTACACGTAGTCCCCGGAAGATGTGACGACGCCAGGGTGTCGACGCACGTGGCGTCCCACACCAGGGGTCGACCCATCTTCCAGGGAATGAGCGTCATTCCGTCGGGCCTTCTTCCGTCATCCCGTGTCAAACCAGTAGGTTCGAGGACTGCAGGGACACCGGCGCTGACGAAGGCCCGACGGATGATGTCGTTAAGGCTGGCATGACGTGGGATGCGTCCCGCGCTCTTGCAGCACGAGAGACCGTGGTGGGCGAGACGATCGACAGCGTCTCCGCAGTGGCAGCGATGAGGGGCGACACACGTCGCTCCCAGACGTAGAGATACGGAGAGCCTGAAAGTATTGTTGTCCATTAATGTGCCGAGGTTTTTAGAAGGAACAGCATGCAGCCACATACCAGATTCCCACTCCGCAGCCGCAAGGAGACGGGCACACTCGGCAGGGCTGGTAGACGTTTGGTACAGATTTTTCCGTACCAGCCTGCAGAGCGGCTCATCCCATTGACGCTGGGAGTGTAGGGTTTGTGGATAATTTGCGTTAGGGCAAGCTGTGATCCAAGCATTCTTGGCCTAACTTATATATCCATTCACCTCACATATTCGTTTTTCCAAAACTGACTAATATCAGGCCCGGTACACTTGGCGTATAGGTAGTTCAAGAAAACTAGATTCAAATGTATGCAAAATTTGGCAAAATTAATGGAGAACTTTTATCTATCAGGATATGTAGGTTATAGAGCAAAGTTAAATTTATCTACTCTCCCCTCCCCTCCGGGGCGAGCTTCTTCCCCTCGCGTCCTTGAAAGTGTCCCCGAGCGCGGTATTTTCCATTTTAAAAGAAAACCGTACACGATAAATAAAAAGTGTGTAAAATCGAAATATTCCTTGATAAATTTACTATAAACCTTTGATACATCCAAAAGCGATATCACGTATAGTTTCAGCGCAATCTGCCACCAAAGACGAACGATTTTAATAATTTTTTATATTCTTTCAGCTGTACGTTTAGGTTTCTCAAAAACTTCACACTTTATCGCCAAGATATGTATGACTGAAGTAAATAATAGAATATACTCTTTTTAATAAAGATAAGAAACTCTTTCATTTACCGTTTCTATGCTTTTTAGGGTTCCGTAGCCAAATGGCAAAAAAAGGAACCCTTATAGATTCGTCATGTCTGTCTATCTGTCCGTCCGTATGTCACAGCCACTTTTTTCCGACACTATAAGAGCTATACTGTTGAAACTTGGTAAGTAGATGTATTCTGTTAACCCCATTAAGATTTTTACACAAAAATAGAAAAAAAACTAAAAATTTTGGGGTTCCCCATACTTAGAACTGAAACTCAAAAAAAAATTGTTTTCATCATACCCATATGTGTGGGGTTATTTATGGCTAGGTCTTCAAAAATGATATTGAGGTTTCTAACATCATTTTATTCTAAACTGAATAGTAAAATGGTAAAATGTGTGTTCCCCCCCCCCTGTAACTTCTAAAATAAGAGAATGATAAAACTAAAAAAAATATATGGTGTACATTACCATGCAAACTTCCAACGAAAATTGGTTTGACCGAGATCTAGTTAGTAGTTTTTTTTAATACGTCATAAATCGTAAAAAGCAATTTATTTAACGGAACCCTTCATGTGCGAGTCCGACTCGCACTTGGCCGCTTTTTTTAATTTAAATTATTTGGCCATTCAGCGAACTATAAATATTGGTACTGGTTAAACGGTGTTACTTTAAATACCATATACTTTTATAGGTTTTCCTGCAATCTATAGGTAAAGAACTATTTTCTGCATTTTTTCAAATTTTTTAGGCCCAGTACTATAGGAGATAAGGGGGGGGGGCGAGGAAATGGTCAATTTTGGCTGACACTTTCGGCCCGGAGGGGAAGGGAGAGTAGATAAAATTTAAATCTGCTCTATATCCTACATATCCTGATAGATAAAAGTTCTCCATTAATTTTGCCAAATTATCAGCTAATTTTCTTGTGCTAGTAGACGTACGCATGAATTGGCGGAGTCGCGGAAGTGTGCGCGAGCGTTCCCGCATCGCGTAGGCCGTAGAGCACCGTGGGGTTTTAGACGGTAGTCCGGGCGGTTCCCGGGAGTCCGTCATACCAAGGACCGGAAAACACCTCTTTAAGGTTAACCGTATCGATCCGGTAACCGAATCAATTCGGTTACCTGTTATGGGGTTAACCGTATGATACGGTTAATCGATTGTTACGGTAACCTTATCGGAAGTGTTAACCGTAACTACTAATTGAGTTAACCTCAAACCCTATTGGGATGGGGTTTTTAATTGGGGTTTTCATTGGGTTATGGTAACCTTATCATCAGCTGCTTATTGTGATTTGCGCATTATGTTTAAACATGTTATAGAGTATCGCGTATCGTACTCGCGTTGTTGTTTCATGGGATCAGACTCCCGGTGGGTAGTTATACAATTTAATTACCTAGTTTTATATCATGACACACACACTCTAACTTTCTATAGAAAAAAACATTAAGATTTAAAAGTTCAGTGGCAGTAAAGGTAACTTAAGGGCTCTTAAGTAACGAATGAAATAAATATATAGTTACATATATTAAAATATTTTTCATTTCTTTTTAAAAAAAAAAAAATTTGGAAGCAAATGTACCTACTAAACGAACAAAATATTTTCACCTCACTTGCTCGGAAAGGTCTTTTTGTACGTTTGATATCTATTGAGAAAATTATCCACATGTGAAGACGTAGAATGTTATAAGTACTATGACGTAGAACGTTAAATGTTTATTTTTGGTTTTTTGTATATTTTATGACATATTTTTTATTACTTTTTTAAACTTTTTTATTTTACTTTTTTAACTTTTTTGAAAGTTTTTTTAACTTTTTTTACTTTTTTTTTAACCTATTTATTATTTTCCTCGCTGTAGTGAGGTGAAAAGATTTGTGTTATACACGGGTGAAAAGTTATTTTACTTCTCGTGTGTTGAAACACGAGCTAGCGAAAGGATACTATGATTGACCACGAGCGAAGCGAGTGGTACAAAAATAGAATCCTGAGCGTAGCGAGTATATACCCAAAATGAACACTCGCAAGTAAAATACAACTTTCCTACCTTGTATAACAAATAACTATTTCCACGTCGCGTCGCGTCACGGAAATCAGTAGTCGATAGGATAATCTTTGAGGCGGCGGCGTGTGTGCACCTAATATAGAGTTGTTAAACCACCCAATCCCGGGATCATAAAAATTACTCTTTAAAAGCTTTTTAGTGCGATTTATTTTAATTAACGTATTAATATGTGAACAGAAATGTAGAGATTTGTTACAGTATTTGTTATCGGAGTGCTTATGTGGATTCAATATTATCTGGCGTGATTCCACTTGAGACCGTCATTAGCAATAACAATAGGCTTAAGTCGCGGCAAGCCCATTTTTTACAAACACTTGCTAAACACGTGCGGCTGGCGGTGCTTCAAACGATTTTGATACTTTTCCTGTTACCTTTCCGTTTAGCAAAATTAACACAGCTCAGCAAAACAAAACGACAATTTGAGAGATATGCTCATACTATAGTGTTATAACTAAAAAACGTGACATTATTAATACTTCCGATCCGATTCTGTGAGAGAATTCTTGCAACCTCTGTAAGAAAATTGAAGAAGGATTTTTAAAAACACCATGTTCCAACTTTAGAATAAATGTTGGAAGTGACGCTGACACTGAAAGCTAAAAAACCAGCTCCTTTAAAATGTTTATGGCTTCTAGGAGTATTTGGTTTATTGCGTTTATTGTTTGCGTTCAAGTGGAATCACGCCAGATACTCGTAATATTGAATCCACTGCGCATCAGGATGCGGACCGAAAGCTCACCGTTCGTGGTATTTGCCATTGTTTTAAGATTAACCAGAATGCAGGGACAGTCATAATGACAACAATAAATACCTTATTCATTATTATAAATATAGTTTACCGACTGTGTTATGAGTGCAACCTTTTATCTACTTAAGCATTCACAAAGATAGGTATATGGTATTTCCGTATTTATAATTGTTTGTACTGACGTCAAAATGAACTAAATCGTAGTTACGTGAACATGGATCTGTATTTTTTCTTTGTCTTAGCTGCACGATAGGTAATGCAAGAAAACAAATACGTACATACAGTTTTGGGCATCTATTTGGTATATTACAAGATTGGGTAATTTTGATAACAACCAACAGAAAGTAGATAGATAGAAGATAGAAAAACCGGCCCAGTGCGAGTCTGACTCGCGCACGAAGGGTTCCATATTATCTATAAAAAAACTATTTTATTCTGTGTTTTTAGTATTTGTTGTTATAGCGGCAACATAAATACATAATCTGTGAATATTTCAACTGTCTAACTATCACGGTTGTTGAGATACAGCCTGGTGACAGACGGACAGAAAGACAGACAGACAGACATACAGACAGACGGACAGCGGAGTCTTAGTAATAGGGTCCCGTTTTACTCTTTGAGTACGGAACCCTAAAAAGTACGCAGTTTACGTTATGTTTACAGTTAACTAGTGTGGTGTAAGTTAATAATAAATAAGTTACTTATTTTGAATGACATCTTGATTCTGACTTTTTGACTCAGCGTTGCAAGAACTTGATACTCACTAGCATGTTTGGCTGCTTTGGAATTTCTCAAGTTGGTTGAATGTTTAGTGTTTACCTTTCTAAACTGATAAATAAACTGAGTGTATCATCATCATCATATCAGCCAAAAGTCGTCCACTGCTGGACATAGGCCTCCCCCAAAGAGTGCCACAATGGCCGTTCCTGCGCCACCCGCATCCAGCGGACTTCCACGACCTTTACCAGGTCATCAGTCCACCTTGTGCCACGCCACTTGAGAACCTGAACCTGAAGTTAGTGTATAGGAGAAAATAATACTGACACATGTTACAAGTTATTTTAATGAAACTCTTGAAAGAAATTCATTAATAACCCATTTATAAGTTTTAGTGTAAATAAGTTTAGTCTAATTATTTCAGAAAACTTAACTTATATATGCAAGATCTATAATTTATATATTTAAACACTCTACCTTTAACTTATTATTTCACAACCGACAAGTGCTTATACCGAAACTATCATCATATTCAAAGTACCGATGAACAGCGTTCCTTATTATCGGCGCCATTTGTATAATTATCTGAATGCCAGGGCGTCGCACGTTTAGTAGTTGCTAACACTATCCAATGCCGGGATTCTTAAAATGTCGAGTAAGCATTATTTTATATATGTCCGGGATTTTATTACTGTTCATAATTTCGTAGTTATTGTGGTTAAGTAGTAATATACGTATTGACATTAATATTTTAAAGATTTGGCGACAGAATACAATACTAGCTT
The DNA here is from genome assembly GCA_963854355.1 of Epinotia brunnichana. Taxonomy (NCBI): domain Eukaryota; kingdom Metazoa; phylum Arthropoda; class Insecta; order Lepidoptera; family Tortricidae; genus Epinotia; species Epinotia brunnichana. The sequence goes on from OY977959.1 coordinate 10,933,540, forward strand.
CCGCCCGCGACTTCGTCTGCGTGGACCTGGGATAAAAACTATTCTATTTTAATCCAGACCATAAACTATCTTTTTGCAAAATTTCACCCAAATCGGTTGAGCCGTTTAAGCGTGATTGAGTAACAAACATCGAAGCTTTCGCATTTACAAATATTAAGTGGGATATTCAAATGTATACACTCACCTTAATAACATTCATTTGTAAATCCAATTAAACTTCACAAACCAATCGAAATGCAGCAATCAGTGTCCATTAACAGTAACCAAAATCGTCAATTTAATCAGGTACAAACGCAACAAAAACATCAACAATAACAAAATTAACTGCAAGTAATACGTCCTAACTTCACTAGAAGGTAAAAAATAATGCACTAATTACATACGACTTGCAGGTAGGCTCGAATGTTTACGAAAATTCTTATTCTGAAAATAATGAGAAATATCACACCCCAGTTAAAATCAGCCGCAAAGTTAAAAGCTTAAGTCGTTTAAAGATAACAACGTCGGCAAAAACGTATTTATAATAATGAATGAGGCATTTATTGCTGTTACTATGACCGCCGCCGTAATCTGGTTAATCCTAAAACATTAGAAAATACCAAAACCCATTCGTTTTTGGCCCGCTTCTACCTCGCCGAGCGATAACAACATCGATAGTCATATCAATAGAAAAATAAAATAATAATAACAAGGTAATAAATCTATTTATATGAGTACTATCTCTTAATTGCAAAAAAACGCAGGCAAACCGTGGCATTAACTATGGCCTAAGACCAACCAGAAAGTCCATTCTACAGTACATTGATGAAATAAAAATTAATTGGCCCAGTGGTTCCAGTTATTACCTATTACCAACGATCCGATTTCTCGATGCGAACTTTTATTTTTGGAGAACAAAATTTAATAACATTTTAATAATTGATATAAAATAATATCACTACATACAAAAAAAATCGAAATAGCTGATCTGCCATAGATCTAAGCGGCTTAACTACAATTATAAAAAAACATTTTTTTTATACAAGTTATTGTAATTTGGTGATTTCCATATTAATATTTCTACTCGATGTCCCACCGTGTTGCACCATAAATTCTGATCACTGCACATTTTTACATACACACACACTATGAAACTTACAAAGTGATTTTTCCTCTTTATAATATTTGCATAAATTAGGACCAATAAGGGTTCATACTTAAATCCCAGATTTCTAAAAACACAAATTATTCATATTCTTTTGTAGTCCCGGGATAATAACTCTATGTTGTTATACGTGCGGAGGTGCTGATGTTTCGTTGTCATATTGACAACAGATTCTTACTTTCTGATATTGTGTATTTGGCTAGCTAGAGCCAATCAATGAGATCGACGAGTTCATTAGAAACGTATATAATAAAATGCACTAAACTGGGTAAAATCGTACAGCCCCGAAAACTGGATTTGAAAACAGTACCTAACAAGATCAATAAAAAAAATAGTCCTAATTACTTAATTATTAATCATCATAAATCCTTTATAAGCTAAGTTTGTACGGGATTCTCGGTGCGCGAATCGGGTTCTCATTCAAACTGTTTTTTTTTTCATAATAAATAAGCAATATTTGACACAATGTTTGAATAAGAAGCCGCGTTTTCGGCAAACGAAACCAGTTTGCATAGAGATCAACATGGTTGAGTGAAACGCATAAGTGCCGCGGCTTGCAGACGGCGCTTGCGACTTTTGCCTCGCGGCGTCGCAACTCGCCGAGCGCCTTGCGGTATCCTAGCAAGCTTGGTAAAACTGATGCCAGCCACGGCGGTTATTCAATAATAAGTCGTATTTAAGTGTGCGTTAGAATCATATTCCTTTAAACTGGTTCAAAACCTCATGATACGGTAACCGTATTGGATGGGGTTTTCATTTCGGTTAGTGTTAACCTAGGTTAACTGAGTTAACTGGATCGTTGGGGTTACCCTTTCAATAAGGTTACCTTATGATAAGGTAACCTTATTTATTGGGGTTTTTAAAACAACCTTTAAAATAAGCCTATGGAAAACCCCGATTAGGGTAACCGGTTCCGGTCCCTGCGTCATACCCGTCCTGGGTCCCCAGCCAGACGGGACGCGTACCTAAATGCATTTCCCCACGAAAAAAATAATATATTTTTTGTTCTTAGGATTTTTTTTTTTTTTTATACAACGACGGTGGCAAACAAGCTTACGGCCTGCCTGATGTTAAGCTGGTACCGTATTATATCTGGCTGGTATTTGAGTATGCCGAATTGCATTTATTGCAAGTAGATACTAAGCATGGACGGTAGAGTTCTACCGTCCATGCTTTTATAAAAAGTTAGTCACATTAAATAATAATAAGGTCGTTGTTGTTCTACGTCCGTAGGAATAACCCTAGAAACCCTACACGTGACCTCCGGGTGGTGCTAAAAGAACAACAAACTCGGCAGCTGCACTGTTCCTTCTGAACCTCGCAGCGCACACTGGAACCCTATCAGCGACATCGATATGAATACATATATGTACCGGTGTGTAACTGCCATACGATAAATAATAAACATTAAATAATCTGAATAACCTCTTCGTTTAGGTATATTTTCAAAGGGTTGCCTAGGCTATTGATGCGTTCAATGTCAACTCTTTTTACATAAATAGTGTGACGTGGACGAAAAGCGGACAACCTTAGCAAAACTTATACAAGAGAGAAACTTAATTTTATCTAACGTATTTTACGTCCTTCACAAATATTAACTTACAAATACAAACACAACACATAATAATATTCAGCAAATAGAGAAAGATAGGTAGTTAATTTGTCTAATCAGAGGCGACGTTTGTTTCAATTGTCCCCAGTAGTTCTTGTCATATAGGGATATCCCCACCAGTCATACTCTTTCTTTCAAAATGAAAATGACACAGACATGAAACACGGACATGTCACATGTCACATTTTGTAAGTCGAATACCAGCCCTAAGTGAACCTGAAAGAGCATGACATCACACATTGCGCTGTGTGACTGAGAGAGAATGAAAAATTGACTGTATTTTCCAACTCGTATAAATCTTAAAACTCATCATTTCAATCATACCGAATGGCAATATTTATGCTCACCAAATAGTAACATGTGACAAATCGTCTGTGACATGGCCATGTCACTAAATAGTCTCGAATAGGGCTTCGCAACTTTATGATCTTTAGGTACGTTGCATAAACCACCATTAACGGGCCGTTAAATATTCTGCTGTCAATCTTCCCATAAAGTCATATCAAACCATAACTTGCGATAAACAACGGTTTGTTAACAACTAGAGAATTGCAGAAATCTTCAGTAATATTTAACAACATCGATTCGTACCGCTGTACCTTATCTTTTAAAATACGAGTATCCACCTAACCCACTGCAAAGCACAAAACTGTTTTCTCTAAATGCCCATAAATCAGCCTTTCAACGTTAAAATAAAACGCATACCTACCTAACATGTAACGCGCTCCGTGTGAAAGGGTCCTAACTGTTTCATACTACGCAATAAAATACGCCCGTGTATTAAGCGGCAAGGTGAGGTATATGCTCTTTTATACAACAGAGACTACACGGTACCTTCTATCTTACTTTGCAGCTTTATACAGAACTAGATTTGGAATAAAACGCTGCGTCACAGAGTGGATTATGTTCAGTGGAATTGAATTGAGTGCAAAAGGTAAAAGCGGGCAAAGGAAATATACTTTTTAATGACACTTGTGGAACGAATGCATTATTATATCCTGTTTATTTCCGGGCATTTTTCTATATGACAACAATGTTCTGTATGTCACTGTATGTATAGAGTACTTTTTATGTTAAGAAAATGAGGATGTGTCGGCACTTGTCATAGGAAAAATATATGCCGGTATTCCACCCACGTTTGACAGAAAATATCACTTTGATGTCTCTGTCACTTTGATTTTGAAAGATAGAGACATGGAATACTGGCCCTGGACAGGTAATTTTAGTGACAAGTGAAATACAAAAGTTTTTATTTTAAAACCCCTATTCAAACTACGAGTACATGCAGGGCTAGAGAGACCTTACTCAAGTGTTTCACCTATAGTTAAGTAAATTCTCTGAAACCCATTCTCACTCACTAACATATGTTGAACGTACAGACAATGTATAACCGAGTGTAAACGCCGGGAAAGCGGCAAGGTACCTCAGCTACGTTAACACCAAAATAAACAAGGTGAGCAAACACCGCCATTTTCTTTTGTTAGACTCAAATTGTTTGGTTATTATAATGAAAATGATAAATTTTAAGAGGTATTCTTAGTGAATTAAACTTTTTGTAAGGCTGGTGGTATTTTGAAATTTTATCGCAATTATGTAAAAGGTCAATTCAAGGAATATGGAAACGTAAGTTTCATTCTGAAATTGGGAACCATATCAGATTGTAATATTATGTTTTAGAGAGAGTATAATCATTTCTATTTATATATTATGTTACCGTCAGATTATCAACACCGTCAGTTTATAATCTAACTCGCGATATTATAAACTGTCGAAAAATTGTGAACTGTCAAAACTGTTCACAATTCAACGCATTATTTTTCGTTAGTTTATAAACTATCAATGACGGATCGCCAAATTGTGAACTGAATCAAATTGGTACCTATGATTCGGAACGCACCATGTGCTCTGATTGGTTGAACGAATTATTCCCCTTGCATCAGCTTCCACTTATGTCAGCACATGATTGTTTTTTTTTTATTTCCAGACATTTTATTCAATTTATTTCGTCATCCAGCAATGTCGACGGAGCCCCGCTGCGCGGGGCTCCTATCTCTGGGCGGTTTGCCCTTCGGGCAACTGAAGCTACCTAACTAACTTAACCTACCTAGTCTGCCGCCATTTAATCTCAGTTAACAATTTGACATTGAGAGTTTATAAACTAACGAAAAATAATGCGTTAAATTGTGAACGGTTTTGAAATTCACACAATTTTTGGGCAGTTTATAATATCCCGAGTTAGATTATAAACTGACGGTGTTCACAATCTAACGGTGACATATACAACCCAAAACATCCATATTCTGAGAGTTATTAAGAAACTGTGTAGTTGCCTCATCATGTTTAAATTTATAACGAGGTGAAAATATTTGTAAAAAAATACAATCGGATGTATAGTTCCGCAGTTATTATGGTAGTCCATACAATCTTACAAAGCTACAAGATTAACAATAACAGTATACAACTGTAGATTTACAACTTCACAAGTTTTTAATGTATAAAATGCGCAACACGAAAAGTGTACTCTCGCGGCGCAAAATAAACGATAACTTGTAAAAGTTAGCGTGTTTCTTTCAATTCGACAGACAAGCTATTCTCAGACCTCTAATAATCTTAATTTTTTAATAATCGCGTGTTAATCAGTACAAATCTGGAGCATGCTTCGTTTTCGTAAGTTTGGTAATTCGAGGTTATGTTCTACATTTTCTTGGACGGTCGGTTTCAATGTAACTTTCGTTACCTTTTTAGGGTTCCGTACTCAAATAGTAATCGGGACCCTATTACTAAGACTCTGCTGTTCGTCTGTCTGTCTGTCCTTCTGTCACCAGGCTGTATCTCATGAACCGTGGTAGTTAGACAGTTTTAAATTTTCCCAGATGATGTTTATCTGTTGCCGTTTTCAGTTAGAATTTTTCACAGATGATGTATTTATATCTGTTGCCGCTATAACAACAAATACTAAAAAATATAAAAAAAAATATATTTAAGGGAGCTCACATACAACAAACGTATTTTTTTTTGCCGTTTTTATAGATAATGGTACGGAACCCTTCGTGCGCGAGTCCGACTCGCACTTGGCCAGTTTTTTATACTATGACATTGGGTAACAGGCACACGGCCTGCCTGGTGGATACCGTGGCCTAAGGACGACTCCAAAAGAATCACAAGCGCGCTGCTGACCGTAAATTGATTTGAGGATTTGTTGTGTCTTATTTCGTTTTTTATTTAAGGGTTAGGTTAGTAGGGTTTTGGTTAAGGGTTAATCTTGAATATAACTATCAATACTTAAATGAACTACAATAACCTGTTTACCTATTTATTACATAATCTTACTCTACAGCTATATAGACAATATACGTATGAAATACATTGCTATACCAGCCAGTCATCCAAGTAATATTAAAAGCAACATCACATTACTTCATCTTAAAATGTTCAGTGAAGATTTTTCTTCTAAAGACACAGAAGTGTAAGAATTACACGCAATAAGAAAACGCAATATTACTCTTGGCTCGACGTCGGAAACAAAACGTATTTTTATCTCAAAGCTAAAACTACTTCAACTCTAAGCAGAAATAACACTACATACTTATAGAAGAATAATCAAAATCATAAACTGTAAAAGTGCAAATTTTTTTCACTACAGAAGCCAACAATTCTCACAAACTTTCCTACAGTGATTCAAATTCTAGGAAATACTTTAAAGTATCTAATTGTGTGTTTAAATAAGAAACCTCACTACACGCCTACAAGATTGTGCTAAAAAGTCTTAATGCAAAACCCATTAACAAGTTCTGATATTACGGTTTACGGGATTTTATTTGCAAACCTACTGATTAACAACGGAGTTTAAGCTGACCTAAGCAAATAAGAAAAAAGTACAACGAATTAGATACATTAAAGTAATTAGACAGATTTGTAGAGGTTTAGACACTTGTTAAAACACAATCAAGCATATACGGGTCTATTGATTCTCGTTCAAATAATCTCTTTGTTAGACTGAATCTCTTCAGAAGCGTATTAAGTCAAGGTAGGGCAGATTTTTCAATTAGATTTTCTGTCGATCTAACTCTACGTAAACGTGTACGTGTAACCCTTTAGTAGTTTCTCTAATCGAAGTTCCAAACTTCCACTAACCGTCCCGGGTCTAATTTAACTTGAATAAAGCGCCACTGATTTGGACTGCCAACATGAAAACGAAATCCAATCAAAAATACGATTGCATAAGCCCACATCCCGCAAAACAATAGAGCGTAAGCCGTTAAAAGATTACAAAGTCGAGTACAACACAACATGAAGATAATTTAAAAACCTGAACTAAAGCCATCCCGGAATATAGGTACCCCTTTGATATCGCAATGTTCATCTCGCTAATCGATCCCACGCTGAAAAAAAGCAAGTCGGATTACCTGCGGCGCAAAAATTGTTATTCTTCTTAATTGCTAGCCATCCAATGAATTACTCAAGCTATCCGGGAAAAAACGTTCCTAATATCCCAGGTAAGAGTGGCCAATCATACCATACCATCATAATCCATTAAGATTTTGCGCCGCTCCGTCGAACACTTCCAAACTCCCTCGAGGTAAATATTTCACCCCCAGTATAATGTATTCCCCCTCAGACCTCATCTTTCCGTCCCTATTTTGCATGAAGGGGGAATTTAAATTGTGTAATCTAACTTTCAATTCATTCATACATTCAGCGCCATCTCTGGGTGATAAATTGAAACCGGGATGGATTCTTACAGTCATTTAGCTTTTGGACGCCGCGGCGGTCGTCCGATTGATATGGAAATATATCTTCGTCATGTTTTCTCCGCTTAAGTGCTTTAGCATATATTTTGGACGAATGGAATCATGCAGTTTGGTAGTAGTGCGTTTACTCTTTTGTAAACTGAATTAGTGACGTCGTTTACCGTTCAGATGAGCTTAGTGAGACTTATTGATATGTTTTACGCGTTTCAAATGAATCACGTTTTTTACTATGAGTCATAGCGGATTGTATCTTTTGTACAATCAAGGGTTTTTTTACATTTACTACTTGTGTTAACTTTGGCAAACTCATTAATCGCCTTCTCCTACAAACTTCCACTTCCACCCCTCATTTCACCTTCTCACCCCTCATTCACTGCCAGGAACCCGCTCAACGGGCACCTACGCCGCAGGCGCTTTCCGCTACTTACCGGGAAAACCACGTGATCAGCTACGAGCGTAGCGCGTAGCGTTTCATGGCAGTGAATGTGTGAAAAAGAAACGAATAAATCCTGAATGTAAATTTACTGGAGAAGTTTCGAAATCGGATGGGTTCCGGAGATCACCTCCTACATACAAAATTAAAAAGGCACACACACACTTTCCTCTTTATAATATAAGCATTGAATGTAAAAGTCTACATACCTCTGCACTGAAAATTCTTTCAACCCGCCATCTGCCATACTCGTTTTTTTACCCTAACATAGCTTTGTCTTCATTTTACCGCCATTTTTCTTGTTTACGTTATCAAGTCGCGTTGTGACAGAGATTTCATTTCGAAATGTTCGGGTAATTGGGTTATGCACTAATGTAGGGATCTATGAAGAATAATAATGCTTTTAACGTTCGTAGCAATGGCAATTATTTCAGAAAAATACTCGCGACACGAAAATTACAAAATTTACTACTTATCTCATAGATTTTGTATGGCGAATATGGCGTAACGAAGTTCGCGGGGTCAAGTAGCTATGCTATATATCTAGGTTTTTAATAGTTGACTTGTAGAGAAAGCCTGAAGGCATTTAGTCCACCAATTGTTTTTTTTATATTTGTGCAATAAAATATTACTAAATTAACTCAATTAAATATACGGAGGTAGTTCGATTTGTATTAATTTGTAAGAAAAGTTAGTATATATCGACCAAGCTAAGTTTGCACCTCGTTCAGTGTAACTTATTCGACGCGAGGTGCAAACTTAGCTCGGTCGGGTTGTAAGTCTAAACTCAAACTTATATAAAACTACGGTTTTAAGATTTCCCGACTTCACTAACATTAGAAATGTAAGAAATAATAACACAAAGCTCTTTGAAGATATTTCAGAAAGGAACATAAAAAGACGATAACAGACTCAAGTCGGACACTGAAAATGAACCAGTTCTTTTTTTTTGGAAAATTGCAATCACTGTTAATGAGCGTAGCGGAATCGTCCATCCATCATCGTCTAGTTAGCAAGTGTAATGTAATTAAGATTCTCTGTATTGTGTTTAAGGTTCTTTTTGCATTGGTGATGATTAGTAAAGGTCAAAGGTGTTTGATATTGTTAATTGGGAAGGGTCAAAATTTGTTGTAATTGTGTGGAAGTGTTCGAGCCTAGACAAATCAACTTTATTATTAGCGAATGGATTTGTAGCCAACTTTGCCAAGAAGTATTTTTGTGTATTGAGATATGCGAGACAACAGAAAACTATTCACTTTGCAAGTTTAATTGCAAACTACATTATTAAAATCCGATTTTGCCAATTCGGCAGGGTTCGATTCCCAGGCGATAAATGTTTTACGGAAAAATCTTGAATTTCCATATTTTTCATTCAAAATTATTTCTTTACTATACTTTATTGCACAAAATACAAAAAAACATGCACAAATGGCGAACTTAATGCCAAATAATATTCTCTACCAGCTAACCATTAGGCTAAACAGAAAAGGTGCAAAGAAAAAAGTATGATAATTTCTGTTAGTCATACATGTAGAGAAAAAAAAAGCGGCCAAGTGCGAGTCGGACTCGCACATGAAGGGTTCCGTGAAATAAATTGCGGTTTACGATTTATGACGTATTAAAAAAAACTACTTATTAGATCTCGATCAAACCAATTTTCGGTGGAAGTTTACATGGTATTGTACATCATATATTTTTTTTAGTTTTATCATTCTCTTATTTTAGAAGTTACAGGGGGGGGGACACACATTTTACCACTTTGGAAGTGTCTCTCGCGCAAACTATTCAGTTTAGAAAAAAATGATGTTAGAAACCTCAATATCATTTTTGAAGACCTATCCATAGATACCCCACACGTATGGGTTTGATGAAAAAAAATTTTATGAGTTTCAGTTCTGAGTATGGGGACCCCTAAAACTTAATGTTTTTCGATTTTTGTGTGAAAACCTTAATGCGGTTCACAGAATAACTTACCAAGTTTCAACAGTATAGCTCTTATAGTTTCGGAAAAAAGTGGCTGTGACATACGGACGGACAGACAGACAGACAGACGGACGGACATGACGAATCTATAAGGGTTCCGTTTTTTGCCTACGGAACCCTAAAAAAACAAATGTCTTGTAACACGTTGTATTATCTCCTCCATTACTAGAAAACGTATTACTAAAATAGGCCTTAGACCTGCAAGGGCAAAAATAGCTAATTAAATTTGGATTGGCAGCAAGCCTGATTGTGACATCAGGAACATCACATATTTTTAGATATTCAAAATGGTTACAATCGCACTGTCGGCTGTATATGTCAGCTGTCGCTAGTATTCACAAAGCTAACCAACTCGCCTGGGAAAACCAGTGTGTAGGGCTGAACTCCGAGTTGTTGTGAAACTTGAGATCACAATATACTAGACGTGGGTGGTTTGGTGATTGGACATTGGTTGTGAATAGCACAGCACAGCTGTCGCCTCTTAGGAACGCTTTTAGATCCATTGAAAATATGGTGACCTGACTGAACTATTAAAATACTGAAATAACGAAGTTAGCTGAGTAGGTTTTTCTGTCGACAGCCTTAGAGTACCTATAGATAGAATTAGCAAGTCTATTTCAAAGAGCCGTAGGATTCTGACGTTTGAAATAGATTCAGAGACAAAGGAAAAAGAGATCGTTATAAACCCAATGTTATGTTGTCCACTAAAACGATTATGTCACAAAACTGAAAACCATGTTAATGACTACATACTATAAAACAAAGTCGCTTCCCACTTTCTGTCTGTCTGTCTGTCCCTATGTATGCTTAGATCTTTAAAACTACGCAACGGATTTTGATGCGGTTTTTTTAAATAGAGATAGAGTGATTCAGGATGAGAGGAAGGTTTATATGTATAATACATGCATGTTATTATTATTTGCATACATATAAACCCGTGCGAAGCTGGGGCGGGTCTCTAGTCTTAAATATAATACTAACACACATTTAGCGGTTGATATCGATGGTAATATTAACGTCAAAAATTATAATATATTTTAGTTTATGGTGAAATAATCACTCTGCAGCGCATTTATCAAAACTTCACAGTAAGTATCATATCCGTTTGAATTAATTGAAGTATCATAATCGTTTGATTTTCTAGTAACGAGGACACTTTTTTTTAATAAGCTACTTTCCTAAAAAAATATTTAGCCCGTCAGTTAGACTATCAAAAAACATTGGACACGTATTTTTTTACGTGACGTCACGCGGAACATTAACGGTCTAGATCTTCATAGTATTTTGATTGATTGACAAATAAAAAAATACGTGTCCAATATTTTTTGGTAATCTAACTGACGGACTAAATATAATAATATATATTTTACCCAGGAAAGTGCCCCATGAAAAGTGAAAGTCGCTAAACTTAAGTGGCAGTGGGCGGGGCACATTCTACGTAGACCCGATGGCCGTTGGGGCGGAAAGGTTCTCGAGTGGCGACCACGTACAAGGTAGGCTCCCCACAAGGTGGACTGATGACCTGGTAAAGGTCGCGGGAGCCCGCTGGATGCGGGTGGCGCAGGACCGGCCATTGTGGCACTCTTTGGGGGAGGCCTGTGTCCAGCAGTGGACGTCTTTCGGCTGATATGATGATGATGATGATGATGAAAAGTGAAAGTTGACAAAAGTGACAAAACATCAGCCTAGTTTTAATGAAACTACATCCGTGCATCCGTCATCACGCTTTGTTTGAACTCTTATTTGTATAACAATGGGTCGACAATGCATATATAGGTCACAAGTTCCGGCAAAAAAGTGTCGCGAATTCGTAGTCCGATTTTTCGCGTGTACAGATGTCGGATATTGTGTCGGGCGGATGGAGAAAATCATATCCTATTTTGGTGCGAATTATCTTTGAAAAGCACTGGATGGCAGTATGTTTGTGTGTAGAGGATAATTTCCGGAGGTACCTGAACCAATTTCAAAAATGATTTCATCAGTTTCATTACGCTTAGTTTTTCTTAGCCGGATACAGTTCTTTGAACTTTTTTATGCTTTTTTGTAAAATTAGTCACTGTATTAACGCAATCATAGCGAGTTCCCATAGGAGTCGAAGTAAAAACAATAATTCCGCAACTGACAACTCAATTCAAACGTTTGTTCTTATAAAAACATAAGTACAAACACTTAAGTTGTCAATTCTTAGGTTTATTACGGAAAGCCCGAACATACTTTAAATAAACGTTACCTTTACGTTATTGCTCATCTTTTATGCTTTTGTTCTATTAACGGTTTCAAATAGCCTTAAGCACATGATTAATCTAACAAGCACTAATCAATCCTTGTTCAAACTACAAAAACTGAGAAATGCTAGTAAAACTTAAGGTTATTTAAAGGCTATCTAAAAAGATTGAATCTGAAAAAAGAAAACTTAAAGGAGATATAATTTAAAAGATGACAACTTTAACACGCGCTCCGTTGCCGGTAATTGAAAACTACCGATAATGACTTGTTTAAGCCACCTTAAAAGGTACCTTACACGTTTATAGATAAAGTAGGTTTTTGTATAAGGACGCTTCAGTTATTGGATATAAAACTATGATGTACAGGACAATAGGAGTCTTTGAAGATAATGGTTGCCAGATTAAATCGAGACAAAGGCTTTGATGACAATTCTCGTATTAACTCTCCATTATAGGGTTTTCGGAATTCAATATTTTGTATAGATATTTTTGTAAAAAGAATTACAGGTGGGTGTTTTAGAGGTTCTAATAGGAATAGGGACCTTGCAGGTTTTTATTTTATTACGAAAATTAAAAGTATAATCCAGCATTAAAACAACTGTAGCACTAAAACTTTCTTATGATTTATTTTTCTGATGTTATATGCATTTGAAATCTGCACGCGCCGGCACCCCCCGAAAACGCGCTACTTATAATAAACGGCCTTATGCTATGACGTCACACCGTATACTCTCGGCGCGTTTGTATGGAGTAAGTCATTAATTTGCAATTATCTCCACAAAATTTGCGGTTAAGTCTATACTTATCATGCAAATTCATTTCTAATTCAATATTCTGTGTACCTAATTGTTATGTAATTTTATCGAAAAAAAATGTTTTTCGTCATTTTAATGTCAGATAAAACTAATAGGTACAATAGTATTTTTTATTTTTATTTTCTTTTGTATGATATTTCTACGTATATCCGCATCGATTGAGTGCAATTTTTTCGAAATTGAAGTCCTATGCAAGGTCCCCATTGTCTTTTACTAGCCTTCACTTATATCCAACTCACAATATCCTTCTACATATTTTCTCAACACCGCAAAAACGGCTTCATGGATTTAGATGAAATTATGTACACGGATCTCATGATCTGGGTTGTGGGCAAATACTAGTTTGTACAATTTTATTTAATGAAATTTGGGTGGAAGCTTTGTATTTATTTATACTACTTTGCAGCCTAACTTACTCATTCAATATAAAAAAATATCCCGTGGCCTGCTTGGGTTATCTGTAAGCTACACCATTTACAACGTCTGCAGAGTCATCATCATCATCATCATATCAGCCGAAAAAAACCGAAAGAAAGACGTCCACTGCTGGACATAGGCCTCCACCAAAGAGTGCCAAAGTGCGATCCTGCGCCGCCCGCATCCAGCGAACTCCCGTGACCAGGTCTCAGTCCACCTTGTGGGGGGCCTACCCACGCCGCACCTGCCGATACGTGGTCGCCACTCGAGAACCTTTCCGCCCCAACGGCCATCGGTTCTACGTGCAATGTGCCCCGCCCACTGCCACTTAAGTTTAGCGATTCGGAGGGTTGTATCGGTTACCTTGGTTGACGTGTCGTTATTGAGCTGATTGGCAAACAATATTATGGCAGCACCACAGAGGGAGCACCGAGCTGATCTGATGATGGAGACAGAAGGTGGCCGAGCAACTCCAAAACTGCATAACACAAGACCCCTCATTGGATTCTCAATGAGAAGTGTGTAAAAAAGTACAATCGGCAATAAAAGCTTGTACCAAAATTATTATTCATTTACAGTATTTTTTAAGATGTAACTGTTTACAGTTTCTTTATCATCATATCAGCCGAAACACTTCCACTGCTGGAAATAGGCCTCCACCAAAGAGTGCCAAAGTGATCGGTCCTGCGCCACCCGCATCCAGCGGACTCCCGCGACCTTTACCAGGTCATCAGCCCACCTTGTGGGGGTTTTACCTACGCTGCGTCTTCCGGGACGTGGTCGCCACTCGAGAACCTTACCGTCCCAACGGCTATCGGTTCTGCGTGCAGTGTGCCGCCCACTGCTACTCAAGTGTTTCTTTATAAAAATGCTTTATTTTAATTATTTAAAACCCTATACGCACCCGCTTATTTCTTGCCATACACCCACACATAAACGTCAGTATGTCCAAATACGAACTTAGAGATTAATAACTTCAACTTACAAAAGTTGAAAAACCCCCAACATTTTCATTTCAAAGTTCAATATCTCAAAAACGGCAGAACCGATTGTGTTGAAACGTAACTAAGAACCATCTCGATCACGTCAGCTTTCGGATAAAAAAACCGCATTCAAAGGTCCATTCGTTTAGGAGCTACGATGCCACATATAGACACACACACACACACACACACACACACACACACAGACACGTCAAACTTATAACACCCCTCTTTTTCCGTCGAGGGTTAAAAATGCCTGTGTTAATTGAATCTGACAGCTAAGTACGTTTCATTTCTTAGCCCCAGAACCGGACGTAAATGTCACGCCAAAGACTAATTGAAGATAATACAGAACGCTTCACTTAATTTCAATTACATTTCACCCTTATCACACAAAAAATCTTCCTAACCCGACTGAATTAGGCCCATTTTACCTTATCCGAACAAGTAATTTGACGAGAAAGGTTTCACTCAGGCATTTCATTTTGATATTCAATTGTATTTGAAAATCGTAAATTAGGAGTCTGGGAAGATATTTAAGAGATTTTTTTAGACTTATTTAGACTGTTACTACTGTGACAGTATCCAGCTGATATAAAAGGGGCTAATTTTGAACCACATTTATAAAGTAGGATCGAAACTTTAAGAGTAAATTGTGTCAGACGAACTCAGGCAAAAAAAACGATATGTTTTTTAGCTTAAGGTTGTAATTGGGTTGCGTTTGTTATCATAAATTTACCCGTACACCTGGGTAGTTATATCTTTTAATATGGATAAATATCTCTATTTGCTTTTAAGGTTCAGACCGGTGTAAAAGACATAATGGTTAATTAAATATATTATCAAAAATGCCATTTGCTCGCCAAGGAACTTAGGTAGGTAGGTACCTACTATTTCTGAACGATTCGAAAGTTCCTCGTAATTAATACGAGTATGTAGAATAAAAATATAATAGGTAACAATTAACAACTTAGAAAATAAAGAGAAACCCCCGACATTTTCATTTCAAAGTTGAATATCTCAAAAACGGCTGAACTGATTTTGTTAAACTGTAGCTATGAACCACCTCGATCACGTCAGCTTTCGAACAAAAAAAACCGCATTCAAATCGGTCATTTCGTTTGGGAGCTACGATGCCACAGACAGACACACACACAGACACGTCAAACTTATAACACCACGTCAATCTTTTCTCGTCGGGGGTTAAAAAGACATTCGTCGTTTAATATACAACCTTGAATTTCCTTGCTAAGCTTAAAGCATATAACATGTCATGCGATGAAAAAACAATATTTACCTTCGTACTTAGCGGCGCGGTATGTTCTCGACTCGTCCTTACCATTACTTACTGCAGACGCCGGGAAAAAAGGTCTTGCCGGCTGAGGGGAGGCCAGATAGTGATACGAAGCCGGCAAGCCCTTTTCACGGCCAGGCATGTAGTAGTACTTTTCTCAAACATGCAATGAAATAAATAAATAAAAACTCCTCAAATCAAACTAATTTTCAGGGCTGAATGCCGTGATGCTGTGCCACAAATAGTGGAATGAAAATAAAAATAAAATGACTTCCCGGCCTAGACCTTCAATCTCGTATGAAATTCCTTTACAGTTCTCTCGAGTTGATCCGCCCGAAACGTGATACTTTGAAGCCTGATATGACCCACGTAATGACGACATTTCATTGCATGTTTGAGAAAAAATATTTTAAACACGGTTGGCTCAGTTCGATCGTTAATCAAAAATATAGGGTAGACAAAATAGAGAAAAAGGCACTGTCAATGGCTTCATTAGGTTTTCAGCTGCTATTTATACGTATAATACATGCATGTATTATACATATAAATCCGTGCAAAGCCGGGGCGGGTCGCTAGTTAATTAATAAAGAACACAGCGTTACGGGCGTAGCTTAGTACTCGTAGTTAGTAGCTTCCTTCCCAGCCCCTGTACTTTGGTAACTAATGTACTATTAATTGCATTACAAGTAGTCGATAATAACAATTATAAAATCTACATTTCTTCCCAACATCATAAACTGGTATTTTCCATAGCACGACCTCGCAGCCAGTTCCCGTCGCGACGCTCCGTTTCGCCAAACATGTTTATAGCAACGGCCCCGCAGGGAAGGGTCAGTTGCTGGCTTTTTGAGCTTGCTTTTTGTTTGTTAATGGCTTCACACTTTCTGTCGGCGGTCGGAGGAATTCTGAATGGGTTTTATCTCTTGTGAAACAGTATTGCTGCTGGATTTATTACGTGGTGTGTGGGGTTGAAAGTGAGGTGAAATATGGAATGTTTTATATTACCTGGTAGTTGTGCTAACAATAGTAACAATACAATGCGATAGTATAATTGAATGCGATTACGGTGATAAAATAAAATGCACTAGCGGTAGCTAGAAGAAGCAGGCATGATATGTTTATCAAATTTGGTCGTGCAATTATCATGTCACAGCGGTATCAAAAAAGTGATAAAAAACAACAAAACAACTTATTCAGTCAGCATATCTACAAATTTGTTTTCTTTTAAAAAATACAGAATGATTATTATTATTATTAGTATGTTTTTTTTTTTTGCATATCTCGGGACCATGGGGTCCCGGACTTTTGGAAGGCATGCGTGGACCGAAGCCAACAGCACAAACCCTTTGAAACAAAAATAATCTAAAGCGAGGGATACACATGGCGGGTACCATCTCCGACCGCACAACATGATACAACCGGTGATGGTCCCCGCCAGGTGCAAAGACTATTGCAGTGCAGCACTGTGACTGCGATGGAAACTAAGGTCATGGGTTGAATGGTGGGTGGAATGGAACATGGGTTATGGGAGGAGACTAGCGGACTCCTGCCGTGACAATCAGTCTCAAAATTGTAAAAAGGCAGGCGGTGACTCGCCAACTCGCTAAGTGTTCCCCACAAAACAGTCGCACGCACAGTGCGACAAAGGAGCAACACGTCTGAGCGGCTGTGAGGTTGTCGAGAGGTGAGTCTGCGGTGCGCCAGATCCCGGTGTTCCGTTCAAGGGCCGCCGGCGTTATGACATTTTACACTTCCAACCTGGAATAGGTTCCGCTCTTGCGACTCCACTCTGGCCGGCCAGTTAAGGCAAACACAGAGGCGAGAGCCAGATCACGCGGGCCCTCTGGAGGTTAGGGGTCCGCGGTGTCGCCACTCACCGTCAGCTCGCCTCAAGCTGCCCCCGCGGGCTTATTATTTGGTCCACATATTATTAGTATTTACTTAATCTAATGTTAGTAGCTTAATAATTAATACAAAAAAGAGATTTAGTCCTCTGACCCATTTGCCACAAAAGAGGACAATCTATTAGCTTGTTAGCTATCATGATCAGGAGAATACCATTACATGACAATATATGGTAGGCGGAGATAAGTAATAACAACGATAATATGTTCTAAATACTTGTTCCATACAGTAGTTGTATAACCGGTTAATAAAATGTCCATGACGAGTTTTTTTGGGATCTGTGACATAATGGCCGAGTAAGATAAATTTTATTAGATTATCTAATCGCGCAACAAAAAGTAACAATCTATTTTATTGTCATTTTACTTGCATAATTTATTCGCGTCATTTTTCATTTTCTAAATATTATTCGCAGTATCTCAACACACGAGGGAAATTTAGTTTAGTACAAATTTGTAAAATAACGTAGCTCACATTAGTATAATTATATTCGTTACACAAACTCAAATTAGCGTATGTAGTGAAATGTATTATATGTTTGAAGGTAAATTTCTAGTTTGAACACTTTGAAGTCTTGAACTAGCAACTTTGATGCTTTTTAGGGTTTCGTACTCAAAGAGTAAAACGGGACCCTATTACTAAGACTTCGCTGTCGTCCGTCCGTCCGTCCGTCCGTCCGTCCGTCCGTCCGTCTGTCTGTCACCAGGCTGTATCGCAAGAACCGTGATAGCTAGAGAGTTGAAATTTTCACAGATTATGTATTTCTGCTGCCGCTATAACAACAAATACTAAAAACAAAATAAAATATATTTTAAGGGGGGCTCCCATACAAAAAACGTGATTTTTTTGCCGTTTTTATAGATAATGGTACGAAACCCTTCGGTGCGCGAGTCCAACTCGTACTTGGCCGGTTTTTTATTTTTATTTTTTTTGGCCCTTTTTTGAAAGAAAGAAAGAAAGCATCATTTATTCAAGACAAAGCAGCGTTTTGTCACGAAAGGGTTCAACCAATCACCGTTTGTTTTAGTAGTAATCATAGCTAAAACGTCTTCTTTAATTTCCATATTCCAATATATGTTATAAAAACATCATAGAGACATATAACTGAAACGAAACAGGTACGTTTACGGCCTTTATACACCACAAGCAATCTGGAAACAAATGGCAACCACTAACAATAATTGCTTAACCTGCAACATTCAAACTTGGCCATCATAAAATAAAACCCAACACAATCAATGTGACCCTCTGACTACATTTTATCGTAGCGAAACGATTCCACCGATACGGGAACGACCCTCCAGGGACTTTACCCTTCCAATTCAAAAATGCACTAACAGCCTACTAGTATCTTAGACTCTTGCTATCATTTGATTTTGCCGAGCAATAACGAGCGATCATCACATTCGTGCACGAAATTGAACCCAGTTTTGAATGCAATTAGGTGGGTATTGGATTGATTGGATGAATGAATCCAATTAATTTTTCTGCGGTGTAGGTGGGTTGGATTTAAGACGAGTTCTGACGATTGTTTTGGCTCTGAATAAGCTACTATCAGCACCGGCAGAGGTCTTATGCGGTTGTATATTCGATATATACTTACTGTAAGTATTAATCGTCTTGGCGAACACGGCAACGGCACGGCAGATCGAGATGTCTGAGATGTAACCTCTTCATTACAACTCAACATATTACTCTTTTTAACCCCCTAGACGCAAAACGAGGAGTGATATGAGTTTGACGTGTCTGTGTGTCTGTGGGTCTGTCTGTGGCATCGTAACTCGTAAACGAATGGACCGAATTTAATTCGCTATTTTTTTCCGAAAGCTGACGTGATCGAGATGGTTCTTAGCTTCTTCTCAACAAAATCGGTTTAGCCGTTTTCGAGGTATTTAACTTTGAAATTAAAAAGTTTTTTTATACAAACGACTGTGGCAAACAAGCTTACGGCTGGTACCGTAGCCTATGGACACTTGTGACTCCGGAAGAGTCACAAGCGCAACAGTATTATTGATCCGAGAATTTTAAATAATGTCCACAGAACTTTTGTAATAGTCTTAATCCTTTAGCGATTAGGCTGCAGGTCACTTCACACTCGCCTAGCATTAATCATTTTAACTAAGTATTTATTTATTTATACCCATATTAAAGTAAGGCTCGTTTTCTGCCTCGTCAGTCCTACTGTTTGTTCCCACGACGTTATTATGATCCGCCCGTTTTGGGCAGTGTAGGGTTGATTCAGAGGCAACCGGGTTAAATTAATATATTTCAGGGTCAGCACAGAGTGACATTGGAGACGCAATCGGAAATCATTTTATTGTGATAAAGATAAACTTGCTTCTTTTAATCATGGTCATCCTATTATATTTGGCACATGCTGTATGAGTAATGATATTACGTCGTGCGTTGTAGGGTGACCATTGACCAAATCATATTTGCTTGGCCTATAATTTTGAATTATCAATATATAACTTTGCGACGTAATACATTGTTTCTCTTTCAATAACATAGACATAGACATATATACTCTGCATAGTTATGATTGCATTTCTTAGTCGATCCTGGACTTATTTTGAGAGCTGGGACTAAAAACGTCCACTTAACAAGCTTCATAACAAATTCTTTAGTTTTTAGGCCCCAGCCTCTAAAAAAGGAATAAGGCTAAGAATTAAGGTTATACGTCAATTGTATGGACGAGGATATACTTTATTCTCTATTAACACTTAAACTAGAATAGGTAATTAATAGACAGACACAAATACAGACAATTCCGCATTTTTAAGGTAAAAGTAGTAGTTTATATATTCTAACGCTCGTTAGATAAATTACGCAAGTATCCTGCAAGTTACATTTCAGTTTGTAACAATCCAGAAAATGTTACGATTCCTTAACCAAAATAATAGCAACCTCTCTACCCTTTGTCAAAATCAAAAATCAAAATCAAAAATATTTATTTGGTATCAAAAATTTGGTTTTTACAATTGTACGTGGCTGACCCCTCCAGGTAAGTATGACAATACTTGTGTTAGGAGAAGCCGCCCCTCCCATCCGGAGTTATGCATAATTTGAATACACAAATCTTACATTAATTTTACATTTCTAGTTATACTGATAACATAGTTGTTATCAGAATTAAATTTAGTTTAAGAATTTAATTACATTGCATTAGTGAAAAAAATACTACAAAAAAAAGTGTGTGTGTGTGTGTGTGTGTGTGTGTGTGTGTGTGTGTGTGTGTGTGTGTGTGTGTGTGTGTGTGTGTGTGTGTGTGTGTGTGTGTGTGTGTGTGTGTGTGTGTGTGTGTGTGTGTGTGTGTGTGTGTGTGTGTGGGTGTGTGTGTTTATGAGAGGGATTGTCTGTAACTTATAAAATCTATGTATATTTAAGGAGTGATTCGGTGTTATCATATGTAAGCGTAAGTAGCCACTCTGTAATCTTTTTGTTACAATTCACTTGATGTATTGGGTAAATGTTAAGTATTTTATTTATTTTATTATATAAATGCGATGATATTGCTTTAAACTGTCTATCTGCAAAGACCGACTTAGTATAGCATTTAGGGGCTACTATGTGTTGGAGCCTGCGTTTTAATATCGATGGGTTAAAATGAAGCGTTTTGTGTAATTTTAGGACGGTAAGTAATATATATAATTTTCGCATGGTAAGAACATTACTTTCTCTGTACAATTCAGTCGTTGGGTGTCTGAAGGGCAGTTTGTACATTACCTTGAGAAGACATCTTTGCCCTCTCTCTACTTGTAAAAAAGATGTTTTTGTGGCACCACCCCAAACCACAATGCAATATGTCATCACTGATTGCGCAAGAGTCTTGTACAATTGATTTAACAATGGTTTGCTGGCAATGTGTCTGAGAGTTTTAAAAATCCAGATTAATTTTCTGATACGGCTGTTGATGTGTACAATGTGCGGATTCCAGCACAACCGTTGGTCCAAAATAACCCCAAGATATTTTATTGTCTCCACTTTTTTGAGTGGTGTACAACTGCAAGATGATAGGTCACTTTCATTACAGCTATGCATTTTAAGTTTCAAGTTTGTTGTAGGTTGTGTGTTATTATATTTTGTGAAGCACATGTAATTAGTCTTCTCTAGGTTAAGTGTGAGAAGGTTCGACCTGAGCCAGGATGAAATTAGTTGTAGGCCCTTCTCAGCATTGTCATGGACGTTCTGCCAAGTGTCAGAGTTGAAAACTACAGCTGTATCGTCAGCGTAAGAACAAATAAATCCATTGTGGATTTTAAGGTTGGTCAGGTCGTTAATATAAATCAAAAAGAGGGTGGGGCCGAGTATACTGCCCTGGGGGACACCGAAAGAGATCTCCTCCTCCTGACTTACATAACTACCCACCTTCACCTTTTGTTTGCGGCCACTCAGATAATCCTTAAACAGATCAAGGGGTACTCCTCTGATCCCCACATGTTCAAGTTTTTTTATTAGCAAGGTGGGAGAGACCGTGTCGAAGGCCTTTTTTAAGTCCAGGAACACAGCCAAGCTCTTATTACCACCATCAACTTGCTTAGTGATCACAGACGTAATTGCCAACACTGCATCTTCCGTAGATCTGCCATTTCTAAATCCATACTGCGAGCTCGAGAGTATGTCAAATTTGTTGAGGTATGATTTGAGTCGATTATTTAGAATTTTTTCTATAATTTTAGAAATGGCAGGTAAGACGGAGATTGGTCTATAGTTGTTGGCATTGTCTCTCTCACCTCCCTTATAAACCGGCGTTACCATTGATTGTTTTAGTGGACCAGGGAAGACTCCCTTTTCAAAACAAAGGTTGACCAAATGCGTGATAACAGGAACAACCAATGGTCTAGCCAGCTTAAGGAATCCTGTGGTTATACCATCGCAACCAGGGGCACTACCAGACTTTAGGCTCATAATAACTCTGTCAACCTCTTGTGGATCTGTGTCTAAAAGGACGAATGAAGACGGTGTAGTTTGTAAGGGATCGGGACCGTTTATGTACTGTGGAGCAGCTAAACTACCAATACTCTCTGCCAGGTTTTTCCCTATGGCCGAAAAGAAGTTATTGACGTGGTTTACAGATTCCAATGGGGATGTTTTTGAGTTCAAAAGCTGTGTGTTTTGAGTGTTAACAGATTTGTAATGGGTTACTTTTTTAATGGCTGTCCATAAAGCTTTAGGGTCTTTGCTTGATTTAGTTAGTAATTCTCTATCGTATTTTTGTTTCAGTTTTCTGGTCAATTTATTGCAATAATTACGATATCTCTTGTATGTGACACGCAGGACCTCATTGTGCGGATCAGTGCGAAGGTTTTTCTGCATCATATTTCTGTTTCTGATGCAGCGTAATATCCCCGGTGTTATCCATGGCTTAATGTTACGAAGTTTTTTTGGTAAATTTGAGACTGTTTTACTTTCGTCGAGAGAAGTTGAGAGCTGATATAATAAATGCTGGGTGATAAAGTGGGGGTCATGACTAAAAAGCAGATATTCAATATTTTTATTTAGCAGGATATTAAAAGCTTTTTTGTAGTCGACTTTCTCAGTTATTTTAGGTAAAATGTCTTTTAAATGTGTGTTCTTAAGAACCAAAATAACAGTTAGGTGATCCGTGATAGAAGTATTTAGTACGGCTATATGGGCTGATACGTGACGATTACCAACCTTCAGCATAACGTGATCCAGACAGCTTTCTTCCCGCGTTGGGTGGATGTGGCCTAGCAACAGGCCATGAGTAGATAGCATATCAAGGTAACTTTCTCTGTTATAAGTGTCCTGGCTGGTTTCTTGTAAGCGAGGAATAAGGTTTATATTTATATCACCTGTGATTATTATATTGGTACATGATTTTATGGACTCAAGATAATTGTTTAAGGAATCTATGAATTTGGACGCGTTATGGTTTGAAGGTGATCTATAAATGCCTAGTATTATTTTATCATTAAGTTGTAATTGTATACAAGATGCTTGATCTAGTCTTATTTCTCTAATATTAGCTTTTAAATGATTTTTGTAATAACAAACTACACCATCGTTTTGATTTAAGTTATACACAGATGCAAGATATGTGTAGTTATTTATATCGGGAATAGGTTTATTAGGAGTTTTATTATCTTTGTTACTCTATGTCGAGAAGGTAGAGCGTAGAACGCATTGGTACGAATGTAATGGACTCTTCAAAGCGCCCAAACTATACGCCTTTATAATCTTATTACGAGAAAACTCGACGAACCTACACTATACAACTATGGCTTTCAATAATAGCGTTTATTAACTCTGGTTTCTGCGAATTTAAATGAAATTGGCAATCGTGTGAGCTATGAAAACAGCTATAATTCGGAGCAATAAACTTGAGGTCTATTAATATATGGTCTATTAATATATAATATATTCGAGACACGGGGCGGAAAGGTTCTCGAGTGGCGACCACGTATTACCGGAAGGCGCGGCGTGGGTAGGCCCCCCACAAGGTGGACTGATGACCTGGTAAAGGTCGCGGGAGTCCGCTGGATGCGGGTGGCGCAGGACCGGCCATTGTGGCACTCTTTGGGGGAGGCCTATGTCCAACAGTGGACGTCTTTCGGCTAATATGATGATGATGATGATGATATTCGAGACATGTTTACGCAGATTTTACCACGGCCGAGGCGAATAAGCATACGACCCGTCTGGTAAGCAGACACCGCCTATGGACGCTTGTGACTCTTGAGACCCTTAATGTATGTGAGTATTGGTTGTGTCAAAAGCTGGACAAATGCAGGTAGGCACTATCAACACAGCGCATCCTTGGCGGCCCTACCATCACACAACACCAAATACTTAAAGCATAACACCACATACAGAAAGAAGGCAAAAAAATATGCCTAATGACGAAAATCCCATTCAAATATCTCAAAAAATTACGTAGATACAACCGTTTTAATGTTGCTTGTTAGAGAGAGAAAACGCTCCAGGATCGTGACGTCACGATCGTCTAGCGTCATAGTAAATTACAATCGTTTCATATGAAGGTGCGTTTTGCGAAAAAGGGACAGAACATACCCCCTCTTAA
Organism: Epinotia brunnichana; assembly: GCA_963854355.1. Taxonomy (NCBI): domain Eukaryota; kingdom Metazoa; phylum Arthropoda; class Insecta; order Lepidoptera; family Tortricidae; genus Epinotia; species Epinotia brunnichana. The sequence continues at coordinate 10,958,147 of OY977959.1, forward strand.
AACTTTGGACGCTTATAACTTTGTGATTGTTTAACCTCTTGCGTTACTTTTTTCTGCATTTGAGTACATTTGTAATCCTTTTTCGGGAAAATGCAACATAATTTATTATTTTATTTAGTGTCTACACCTCTATTATTGATTCCATCATTGACCTTTAACATCTATAGAAGATGATTAAAGCAGGGTCCATAAAAGTGTGGCACTTGCGTACGTGACTTGTTAGGCCAATACGAGATTGACAGTGACGCATATGACGTACCGAGAGTTTAAAGTGTTCATATGTACTCGTACTATTAGATTTATTCCGAGTAGCTTTGCACAACAAAAACACTATTTTAGTAATTTACGGCATGAGACTGACAAATTGCAGTTTTGTTGTTAAGTATTACATTTATCAACAAAATCTCAACTTAATCGGCGTCATTGAAGAAAATTAAAATGAACTTGCTTAAACAAATTAGATACGTTTCTTATAGTTATGAAAAAAAAGCGATATTGAAGTAAAACTAAACGTAAACGATTACTATTATGAAATTATTTTCTTACTAATGAAAATATCCTACAATATACGTATAGAAACTACCCCGAGAAATTCAGCCATTCATGATATTAATAAAAACACATTTGCATATGAAGACTCAAATTGAGTGTAAATTGACTTTTAATATGATATTTACAAGCGAAATTCATTAAAACATGATTGATTATAATTACAAGTAATTTTACCTACTTGAAGCTTGATTTTCCGTTATAATTATCTAATATAATATTATAATTGCCTAACAGGTTGGACGTGGATGATATATGCGCTTGTTAAGCATTTTATGGCGTCGTTATTTAATGTTTTTTGTCTTTTCCCTTCTTAGGAACCATTTTCTGTGTACTACCTTGAAATTTTATCACTGATTTATGTACAGTCCTGGTATTTACAAGAGCGTGTTATCGCTGTTTATAAATACATATCAATCATTTTATTTTTAATTATAATTAGCAAGTGCAAGGAATTTAGAGACTTTTCTAGGAAATAGATTAATAACTAATTACATTTAGTAAATTATAAATAATAAAAATAAGGCAAATAAACAACACAAATAATTGCAAAAATAATAAAAATGATATGTTGTCGATGTGTTTATATAAATTTTCAATACTATCATATTTTACAATTAAACTGTTTGCTAAAAAACGCCCTTAATAATTACCCGTTGCACTTAAGACCATCATAAGCGTACACGACGATCCCAAATGGTCCAATGCCAGACCACCCGTGCGCGGGAATTAATAGAGTCTTAAGGTACGTCATATTGTAACTCATTAGTGAAGGTTTTAATTTATGGCCAGGACAGTTCTTTGTGGCTGGGAGGGAGGTGAAATGGATGCGGCATGTTATCCTCCTTTTCCGATTGATCGATATCCTGGTTGCAGCAGGATGGGGTCCGGGATCGACTAACTATGAAAGACTAATTCATGAAATATTAATTAAAGTTATTCAATTATTTGGTCAACTTGACAGATAAAAAGGGAGTTAGATTAATAAATCTGCTTGTATTGCAAACCTTAAAGACATATTCACATTGTATATCATTTAAAAAGGAATTATATTAAAAATAAAAATACTTATTACTTACAAAAATTTGCACTTAACCTATACCTAGTCAGTCTTTTCATTTAATATTTAAACTTATCCTGTAAGGTTTAATTGACCCTAGGTATATTCCCGTGAAATTGTTATATTTTCGAAGGCAAATCATGCATTGTATACCACATCTGATTTACCGTTCGTACATCCCCTTGAAGCACACATATTTCATATTGAGCGATCAATCTTGCGCCCACGCCGGGATTTACGCGGCGCTTTTCATTTTTATTCAAATTTTAATGTTCGCTCTGATGAGTTTATTTTGTCGCGCGGTTTTTTTGGAGTGCGCTTGCTGTTGTTGTTTGCGGATTAACTAGTTTGGTGTTGTAACAGTTCATTATATTGTTCAAGCTGTTAATTAATTAATTACATTGTGGTGCGAAACAAAGGGACACAAATTATAGCGAGATGGAACTAACAATCATTTAATCAATTGTGAATAAAATAGTCGATTTAATAAAGACCAGGCACATTTTCTCGTACTTGTTAGAGTTAATCTAGATTGTTTTGACGTGTGTACAGCGGTTATTTAAATACATAAAACCTTTCATAATGACGCAACATCACAACCCGCGATGTAATCCGCGCCATAATAGACCTACTTGAGATAAATAGAGTATCATTCCGCTTTAATTACACAAAGGGGCCCAAAGCACCAGATAATATTAATCTGTACAAAAAATTTGCATTCCTATCGCCATTTCAGGAGCAATTTTAATCGTCCCTCATCAAGCATAGCTCCGCGTAACCACGCGGTTTTACGGAGGCCATTTTGAATTAATTTCACGGCAAACAAAATGGCCGCTCTGAACAATAAAAAATTTATTAATCTCGAACGAGATCTCGCGGTGTTAGAAAACCTCAATTATAATATTAATTTGAATTTCTCTTGTTAATAGCGTTATTAATACGTTTATTATAATCATGGAAGGACGTGTTTAGGTGTCCGTTTACGGTGAAACGATTACTTCGGCCGGTCGTTATTGTTTTGGAGTTGATTGCGCTTAATTATACTCTTGAGACTCGGCAGGTGTAATTCGGTAGTGTTACGGGAACACAATGTTACAAAGGGAATTTCTAGATGACGCTGACACTGTGTGCCCGAATGTCATTGTTGTGATTGGTCGACCTAGCCGCCATATTGTTATTGAAGCTTTCCCATTGGTCGGGGGCTAGTAAGCTGTATGCAACGGGTTATTCAATAAATCGAATTAGCCCCATACTAAGATATTCACTCTATGGTTTGTGTAGTAGACAAAGATATAATTGATTCCAAGACTGAAATAAATATTCATGATCATCACACAAAATGCCTTCAGGCATTAAGTCCGCCTTTTGTACTCTTTGTTTGTGCAATGAAGTTTAAATAAATAAATAAATATTTGCCCTTACCAGAATTTAAACCCAAAACCGTCAGTTTAGCATGCAGTGTTTCTTCCCACTAGGCTAAACAGATTGTAAACAATGTAAAAGTTTAAATGAGACCTGTAACTTCTTACAGATTATGAAATAATTTGATACTTCTAAGATCATTAGCTCATTCAACTTCATTGTGAACATTAAACAGTTCAAGGACCCTTTTTATGCCCTGTAAAATGATTTTACATACAAACAATGCAGCCACAAAAGTACACATAAAAATCGCTTTATAGCTGCGAACAAATCTCGCGAAATATGATCTGTGCTGTTAACGAAACGCATTTATAAAAATATTGCAATAAATACAAACTCTAATTTGGTCTTTACGCGCCGGTGTCAAAGCTTAAATTGCAATATAGTGTATTTTACATAGTCTGTTTTAGTTTTAAATGATAAAAAATCGATAAAACATTTCAGTTTCGTAACGACGTGAAATGCGATTCGAGGAAAGGATGTTTATGAGTTTTTTTCTACAAGTCGTCGCTATTTTATGAAATAAAGTACTTATTGAATAACATTTTCGAATAACATTTATTAACAATAAGGCTTACAAATAAGACAATGGAGATTAAATGTGAACAAAATGTTGACGATAAAACGTATAAAAGCCATAGGTACGTTAGAAAGGTAGGCCGTTGCGCCGGTTAGCGATCACTTAGGTAGTTTAGTGAGCCTAGCCTTTAGTGGCTAACCCACTTAGGTGAGCTGATGAATTGAACGAATGTATTTTTTTCTGTTATATATTTATAAATAACATTTATTTTTTCACAGACTAAATATGTTTAGGGTTTATAGAAATCCATTTTTAGGGTTCCGTACTCAAAGAGTAAAACGGGACCCTATCACTAAGACTTTGCTGTCCGTCCGTCCGTCCGTCCGTCCGTCTGTCTGTCACCAGGCTGTATCTCAAGAACCGTGATAGCTAGAGAGTTGAAATTTTCACAGATTATGTATTTATGTTGCCGCTATAACAACAAATACTTAAAACAAAATATTTTTTTAAGGGGGGCTCCCATACCACAAACATGATTTTTTTGCCGTTTTTATAGATAATGGTACGGAACCCTTCGTGCGCGAGTCCAACTCGCACTTGGCCGGTTTTTTATTTTGATGAAAACTTGTTGTTCAGGTGGTCGCATAACCGGCACAATGACCCATTGTGTAATAGTAAAGGTCTCCCATACAAACTTCCACTCCCCATTTCACCATTGAATGGTTATCCGATATGTAAACATTTTCCGGGATTAAAATTATCCCAATACCAAATTCCAGCAAAACAAACAGTTAATCTCAAAATATAGTTAAAAAAAAACAGAGTTACTTTAACATTTTGATAAATAATACTAGTTTTATAATAAGGTTCTTTGCGTTTATGTATTTGAAATGTTTTTCTATTTGTAGATAGTATACTTAATAAAAATCATTTTGTAAAATTTTCAATAAAAGGAAAAATGTACAATCGGTGTCGGGCACTAAATCTACTACTTTAAAAGATTTAGTGCCCGAGACAGATTGTTCCGATAGCTCAGTTGGTTAGTATTGAATGGCCATGTATGCCTGTGGTCGCCGGTTCGAATCCGGCTTGGACATTACATTTTTAAATTTTTCCTTTAATTTAAAATGTATAAAATTCGTTAGCAGCGTTACTGCTTTATACAAAATTAATTTTATCATATTGTTATTCCTGGGAACTGCTAAATGAAAATGTAACTTAAGTTAGTAATAATTAATATCCGTACAGTGCCCTAACGAGCTTCCTGGCCAACTTACGTTTAGTAGCTAATATTAGTAATCACTTAGTGAAATCACTAAATGAGTGTATGATATCATCTTTCGGGAAATCTGACGCGTTTTCGCTATGTTTTGTTTATTACAGGTAGGCACTATCACTACATAGTATAAAACAAAGTCGCTTCCCGCTGTCTGTCTGTCTGTCCCTATGTATGCTTAGATCTTTAAAACTACGCAACGGATTTTGATGCGGTTTTTTTTAATAGATAGAGTGATTCCAGAGGAAGGTTTATATGTATAATACATGCATGTATTAACATAACGTTTAATGCGACAAGGTACAAAGGTGTTAAGCCCCTTGTAAGTGAGGCTGACCGTACACTAGGGGATATTATACACTGTTAAGATAATATATAACAAGTAATTGAATCTATCATTATCTCAAATGTAACATAAAGGTCGGCAACGCGCTTGTGATTCTTCTGAAGCAGCAACCGTTCATAGGCTACAGTGTCCCCTTATCACCAGGCAGGCTTTTTTGCAACCTTATGTATAAAAAAACCGGCCAAGTGCGAGTCGGACTCCGTCTATAAAAATATTCATTTTACTTATTCTGTTTTTAGTATTTGTTGTTATAGCGGCAACAGAAATACATCATCTGTGAAAATTTTAACCGTCTAACTATCACGGTTCATGAAATACAGCCTGGTGACAGACGGACTTACAGACAGACAGACGGACAGCAGAGTTAGGACTCCTGTTTTACTCTTTGAGTAGGTACGGAACCCTAAAAACACGATAATAACAAACACTTAAATATATCGTCGTCTAGTAACCATTAACACAAGCCTTATTCAGCTTACTAGGTCGAGTTGTGTAAGTTTGCCCCACCTATCTAATATTTATTTATTTACTTTGTCTTAAAGTAAATAAATAAAGAGAGACCGCATACAATTCTAAAGAACTGAATACGCCCGGTTATAAAATGTTTCAATTGTTGTAACATATTTTAGAGACAATCAGTGTCATGCACACCGGCACGGCTCTCCGCTAAATATTTAACGTTACCTTCTTTGTACATGTTCTTTGTAGTGGCACAAGGGTATGGCGAACAGCGGATGATAATAAACCACTATTAATAGTACATTAGGTACATCAGAGGCCGGGAAAACACTACGCCAAGCGTAGCGAGGCCGGATAGAGATACGAGGCCGGGAATCCGTTTTCACGCCGAGGCATGTATAGTGCTTTTCTCAAACATGCAATGAAATAAATAAATAAAAATCCTCAAATCAAACTAATTTTCATGGCTGAATGCCGTGATGCTGTGCCACAAATAGTGGAATGAAAATAAAAAAATTACTTTGCAGGCCTAGGCCTGAAAAGTTGTATGAAATCCCATTTCAGGCCGCCTCGAGATGCTGCGCCCGAAAAAGGATACTTCCGAGTCTATTAAAAGGAACGTAAAGAGAATATTTCATTGCATGTTTGAGAAATAGTACATTACTGCAGACGCCGCGAAAGAAGTTTTCTTCGTATCACTATCCTACTCACCCGGCAAGCCCTTTTCACGGTCAGGCATGTATAGTGCTTTTCTCAAACATGCAATGAAATAAATATATAAAAAACTCCTCAAATCAAACTAATAAAAATAGCTTCCCGGCCTAGGCCTTCAATTTCGTATGAAATTCCTTTACAGTTCTCTCGAGTTGATCCTCCCGAAACGTGATACTTTGAAGCCTGATATAACCCACGTAATGACGACATTTCATTGCATGTTTGAGAAAATGAGACTTATACTTGAGATTATTTGAGTTGATCGAATTCGTCAAAGTAGTCCATAGAAAAAGGAACTCTACTGTCCTAGGTGGAAGATTCCAATTACAGTTTAGTAATGAAATATATATTAAAAACTAACATAAATAAATACAACAACACTTGAAAAGATTGAGGGCGCTGGGACCCCACGGGCCAAGGGTCTCGACGCCAAAGGGAACAAAGCAGTATTCAGAGCCGTGACCCCTATATTTGTTAACTTTGGCCTTTCCCGCGGCCTCTGCAGCCGCACCGGTGTTCCGTGGAGATGGGATGGGCCCAATGTGTCGACGCAGGTGTCGTCCCAGCCCCCCCGAGGGTGCTCGCCTTGTCGGGGCGGGGGGGCTTAGTAACCGTGGACTGGTCACCCACGGCGAAGCTAAAAGGCACCCAGGGCCGGCCTGTTTGGGCTGCCGGCGGGCCCGAGGAGGGCGCTCCTAGCGGGCTCGCCTACGCCCGCTTAGGATGCGTTGGGGAGGGACCGCAGAAAAAGTTCTCACGCGCTATCTTCTGCGGCCGAGGTGGGATCGCAGGGGGAGAGGCGTGTTAGATAGATAGATAGATAGATAGATGTCATTTATTGTTAAAACTGTGTACATAAGATCTCATTTTAGACATTGGAAGGTATCAACAGTTTGCCCTTTTCGAGCGTACAATGTTATTGAACTTAAAATTAAACTTAATAATTTGTAGACCTAGGTACTTAAACGAAATATTCATTCAGATTGTAAAAGCATTTATCTGCTAGCCATTTCTTCAGCTCCTTGTTGAACTTATTATTATTATCTAATGACTTAATATATACAGGTAAGTTATTAAAGATTTTGATTCCAGTAGCATAGGTACTCTTGCTAATTATGTAACTAGAAGGCCTAACTGTACACATATCATATTTATATTGCGATCTAATTTTTAATTTAGAGTCACTTTTCCTATTAAAAATATCGTGCCGTTCCTTAACAAATAAACAAATTTCCAGTATGTAGATACATGTCAGCGTTAAAATTTTATTGCTTCTAAATATGTCTCTTAAGGATTCCCCATTCTTAAGTTTAAATATTATTCGTAGGCTTTTTTTTGTAGAATAAATACTGACTGAACATTTACTGAATTACCCCAAAAAATTATGCCGTATTTGAGTATAGGATAAACGTTTCCATAATATGCCTTTTTTGAAACTTCTATTGACGTTATTTTGGTCAGTATAGATAAGGCATAACAACTTTTAGCTAGTCTATTGTTTATTTTATTAGTGTGAGATTTCCAGTTCAAATTGCTGTCTATTGTGACTCCTAAGAAGTTTGTGTTTGTAACTTGTTCAATTTGTGTATCCTCAATTGTTATGCTTAAATTCTGCGGTATCTGCTTATAATTAGTAAATTGTACTATTTTTGTTTTGTCTAAATTAACACATAATTTTAAGGATGACAACCAATCAGTAACAGTTTTTAAGGTGTTATATAATACATTAGTAATATCAATATCTTTGTCCTCACTTACAAATATGGTGGCATCATCAGCAAACATCACACACAGGTGGTTAACCACTAGAGGAAACTCGTTTACGTATACCAAAAACAATAATGGTCCCAGCACACTTCCTTGGGGTACGCCTTGAATATTTTTCTCATAGCTTGACTGTATATTTGTTACTGTTTTTGTAATCTTGTCATATGAGGTTAGAGTTGTAGCTTGGATTCTATTTGTAAGGTAAGATTCAATCAATTTCAAGGGAATACCACGAATTCCGACATGCTCAAGCTTCTTTAAAAGCATTTTGTGAGAAACGCAGTCGAATGCCTTAGATAAATCTATAAACAATCCAATGGCTACCTTTTTTTTATGTATGTCTGTCCACATTTGCTGCAAAATTTTTAATATAGCTAGTGTAGTATTTTTCCCTTTTTGGAACCCAAATTGGTTCGCGTTTAAAATGTTATTTTTATTAAAAAACGATGTAAAGCGATTTAATATTATCTTTTCAAATATTTTAGAAAAATTTGGCAACAATGCAATCGGTCTATAATTGGTTATGTCTTGCCTCGAACCTTTTTTGTGTAGAGGCTTGATTAATGCCTTTTTTAATTCGTCAGGGAAAATACCACTTTCTATTGTTAGGTTAATAATATGAGCCAATGGTGCTGCTATATACTCAATGCTTGATTTTATCACTATTAATGGTATTTCATCGAATCCAGTACTTTTCTTGTTTTTTAACTCTCTGACTATATTTATTATTTCTTGGATGGTAACTGGGGTCATAAATATACTATTCAAGGTGGGTTGTGTTACATGCCTGACATGCGTATCGTTTTTGGTTTGTACATTATTTTGGTTAATGAAGAAGTCGTTCATAGTATTCGCAATGTCAAATGGATTTTTAATATCAATGTTATCTTTTTTTATAGATTCTATCGTATGTTTTATCTTATTCACTTGAGTTGTATTTTGTTTGATAATTTGCCATGTAGCCTTACTTCTGTTACTACTCTGTTTAATGAAATTACTATTTGTGTTACGTTTCAAATGGCTAGTAACTGCTTTCATGATTTTACAGTACTTTCGATAATTTTGTTTAATAATGACATTATTTGTTTTGAGAGTTTGTAAATATAATTTCTTTTTACGTTTACTTGCTATCACAATCCCTTTAGATTTCCAGTTTGGTTTTTTCTTGTAGGTTACTTTAATTCTTTTCTTTGGTACACAAAGGTCGTAAATATATATATATATAGTGTTGGTATAACGGTGCGCCACTCTCCCTACCCCCTGCGAACTTGGCGGGGCCGTTCCGCTGTAGCGGTATTGGTGGGACCGCAGGGGAAGAGGAATGCCGGTATTACGGTGCGCCGCTTTCCCTATCCTCTGCGGCCGAGTCGTGGTCGGTGGCGGAACCACAGACCTGATCCGCCACCGGGTGCTGGATTTTCCGCACCCATGATCTCCTCGTAGCGGACTCAGGGGGGTCCGCTACTGAATAGGTGGAGATCGAGGAGGCAGGCGCGCCAAAACATCTGGCGTGCCTCACGTGGAGGGCCCCCGGGCATCCGCGAAGGAGCCGCTTGTGGGCGGTGGCAAGTGGGGGGGTTTTTAGTGGGTACACCGTGGGTCTCATTAGCCCATACGGGAGTCCCACATAACCACTCGGGTCACCCCCTGCACCCGGGTGGTATGCGTAATGCATTTTCCCACCTAAACAAAAAAAAAAAAAGGTGGCGTCCCAGCACCCCACTCATCTTCCACGGAATTAATGACATTCCACCCGGTCTCTTGCCATCGTCCCTGAAAATGCCAGGCGGCTCTAACAGGGGACTTTGACAGTTTTATAAAAAAAAGTGCACTTTAAATAATCTCAACCATTTTAACTACAATCGCTTACCGACCCAAACGGCCTGGCCACGGACACGCGCGGCGCGGCGGCGGCAGCGGCAGCGGTTTGTCTAATTCATTGCGTGTGATCCCTACTAACTACAGTGCGTTGCGCGTCTCGACCGCGCAATGAACAGATAATACGCTTGGCCGAAAGCGAGTCGACACGTGTCGTCGCCACTTGTCCCGATCTTGTGCCATTTCTCGCCAGTTCATTGCTTGAAGACCGGACGTCCAAGGCATTGTTAGAACAACGTAGCCGAATCAGCTACGATTTTTGAAATAAAACAGTTCAAATTCAAATAAGGTACCTTAGAAATCCATCATACTTACGTATACCACGCCAGTTTCGTTTAGTGTTAGCTATTTACTTAGCGAAGTTGTCCACCAATCACTTGGTCCCGTATTGCTGAGGAAAGTGGCGGTCATTGTCGGGGAGTGCTGTCCCATTTCTTGCCAACATGGTAATTGTCACCTGGATGACAATTCGATGCCCATTGCTGGTATCAACCAATAATGATAGTTGCTGGACAACATCGTTACATGTTGACCTAGCAATGCTAGCAGTGGACGTCGATATTTGTGTCAAATGGCTAGGTGTCATTGGACCCGGTGGCGCGCTCTCAAAACAGGAAATGATTCGGCGTTAATGCGGTTAATAAACATGTTTAGCATCATTTCAAAGGGTTATAACTCTGTAATTCAAAAGACGTTCTATTTCCCATTTTTAATTGTTCTATTTCCTATTTTATAGTAAACCAAGTTAATGAACACTAAGTTAATTGTAAATTGAAGCTGACTAACTCCATCAAAGCCAGGATGTAGTTTATGACTTGGACCTCTTATAAAGCATTCATGCGACAACCAAGCTATTTGTTACTATGTCGTTGAACCTACAATAAAGTAAAACGCCAGTTAAATTCTTCATTTATTACATTTCGCAGTAAGCTGTATTAAAAAATGCATTCGTCTTGGAATAAACAACGACGACATTATTGTAGATTGCAGTGTTATACAGCTCCATCATTTTACAATTATACGTACAATAGCTCTGGTCAGCTTTACTGTACCTCCTGCGACCGAGTGTTTAAGGAGTAAGTTCGGCTTCGCAAGCCATATCAGGGCTCACGCCCGCAACGGCCACGGCGTGGATAGCTATAGGTATATGTTTATATATATATATATATGGATGCGGGTGGGGCAGGACCGGCCATTGTGGCACTCTTTGGGGGAGGCCTCTATGTCCAGCAGTGGACGTCTTTCGGCTGATGATATACATCATTACAGATAGGTGTTAACTTTTAACGTATTCTTGTGTTCTGATTGTGTCTGTTTGATTAAGGTTAGCTGGGGGTAGGGCGTTGATTAGAGATGCAACGGATATCCGGCCACTATCCGGTATCCTGCCTATCCGGCCACAATTTTACTATCCGGCCGAATACCGGATAGTATTTTAACACATAGAACATAGGTAAAAAGGGTTTTTTTTTAGATTTTTACCTATTCTTGTTGTCTTCTGAAGGGTGCATAAATAACAAACTACTAAGTTATCTATTATCAGGATCAATAAAAACATTTGCGCATGTTTCCATATAACTTTCGGCCGGATAGCGGATATCCGGCCGGCTGCACCGCCGGATATTCGGTATCCGGTATCCGGCCAAACCACTATCCGTTGCATCTCTAGTGTTGATCGTTGCAGTAAGGCTGTGTTTAGTAGGTATAGGCTTGATAATGATAACTTCGCGTGGCGGAAAGAGTATGCGGCATTGGGTAGTTTACCGAAAGCGATGTCATACTTTCCTTACTTGTACGTATACTGTCAGTGTTTATATTCATATTCATTTTATTGGTAATATAAATTACAGGTCTGTTTTACTTAAATTAATTCACAATATCAGGATCTTATCTTATCTTATCTTATCTAGGTGAGGGCCCTTTCGGATGCACTTCGACCCAGTGGGATCTTTTGTGCATTTGCCCTCTCCTTTATACCTGCTCCCAGGCTTGCTCCATCATTTCCACAAAGCGGATGATGCAGTTCGCCGGGAGCACCTTGAATTCCTTTGGTTGCGGGTAACCGTTACCAAAGTAGTTCATTCTTTGTCTGGCAAGGGCATGACATTCACACAATAAGTGTTCCATAGTCTCATCCTCCTCGCCACACATTCTACAGTCTAAACTATCAGATAGTCCCATCTTGGCCAGGAGATCCTTGACCCCGAAGTGACCTGTGAACACCCCAGATATAATTCTGAGTTGCTTCCTACTGGATTTCCAGAGTTTTCTGGTCCAGCCCGAGTCCACTCCTTCTATGAAGAGCTTAGAGTGCCTTAAGCCAGCCTCATTCCTCCACTCGTGTTGGTGTTTGGTTTTGGCGTAGGCTTTAAAGGCCGATATTATGGTCCCCTGCGAGAGTCCCACAAATGATTTGTAGAGCCCCCTCTTGCAAGCTCATCTCCTCTTTCGTTGCCGATGAAGCCCTTGTGCCCTGGTATCCAAACTAGTTGCACCTTATTGTGCCTTCCAAGTCTGTTTAGTGCTTGGACGCCATTATAAATTAGTCTAGAGTCCACTTTCGGCGCCGTAAGCGCTTTAAGGGCCGCTTGACTGTCACTGAGTATATAGATAGTCCGCCCTTTGGTTCGCCTGTCTATATTCTCCTGTACACAAGCAATTATGGCGTATGTCTCCGCTTGGAAGACAGTTGCCAAACTACCCATGCTTACACTACTACTATAGTCATTTGCATAAATGCCTGCTCCCGTACCGGATCCCATTTTTGATCCGTCCGTGTACCATTTACTGTCTTCGATACCAGACTTTGGTGGTTCTAGACCTTCGGCCCACTCAGCCCTGGTTGGAACTTTTGTTGTGTAGTTCCTGTGGAATACATACTTGGGTAGCATTTTGTCGCTTCCCATGTTTGTTATTCTGTCTAAGAAACCATCAGTCTCCATGTTTGTGTGCTTAGTTTTCGGCTTGCTATCGCTCCACAGTCCAAGAGTTCTTAATCTGTAGAGCGGTTTGCGCGCCTCTGACTTAATCACCATGTGAAGTGGCGGTAGGTCCAGTAGGAATTCTAGCGCCGCTGTAATATCAGGATACTAAGTTCTAAATAACATGTCATGTCACATGTCAACCGGTATGTTTTACAATAGTAATGTTAGTTTTGTTTGTATCATCAATTCATCATCATCATCATCATCATCCTAGCGTTATTCCCGGTTGTTCCCCTAAAGGAGCCCGGGGTCCGCTTTGACACCTAATCCCAAGATTTGGCGTAGGCACTAGTTTTACGAAAGCGACTGCCATCTGACCTCCAACCCAGAGGGAAAACTAGACCTTATTGGGATTATACCGGTTTCCTTCACCGAAAAGCTAACGGTATATATTCCGTACATAATTAGCTGGACAGAAAAAATCACAAATGAAGAAGTGTTGAGAAGAGTGGGAGAGAAAAGGAAACTGATAAAAACAATAGAGAATATATAGGAGAGGGAAAATGATTGGTCACCTTATACGACATGACGCTTTTATTAATAACATCATGGAAGGAAAGGTAGAAGGCAAGCGAAGAAGGGGAAGACCAAGGATAAGTTACATGAAACAAATAAAATAAATAGTAGCAGTTACGTCGTATAAAGAGGTCAAGGAGGCGGCCCTAGATAGTCAGATGGAGGGAGCTACACCGACAAGAGTCTAACTCTTAAACTTGTGATGAATTTCCGAAAAACTCATTGGTTTGCCGGGTTTCGAACTCACGACCGCCGCTTGACAGCCTGAACCGCTAGGCTTTAATGTACATGAAACACAACACAACAAGACAAGAATTACAAGAACAGGTAGCATTACAAAGGCGAGCTTTTTCCTATGAGGATTACGTTTACGACGTAATATTATATGCGACACGGTTCGCATGCAATACCGCAGTCTTACCGCCCGCATCCCCGCTTTCACAATCAAGAAGCAATCATTTAAACGAAGGCGCAGTAAAAAATCTATTCTGTCTTGACTGGCAGTTAGTTGACAGGGATCGCTGACAGCTTGCTAATACCGCCGATATTAATATTGGCGGTATTAGCACATAATAATATTGCCAAATGCGGTGAAATTAAGCTCGCCTCCTCTAAACAGTCTGCAATCGTAAGATGATCGTCATCATCATATCAGCCGAAAGACGTCCACTGCTGGACATAGGCCTCCCCCAAAGAGTGCCAAAGTGACCAGTCCCGCGCCACCCGCCTCCAGCGGACTCGCGCGACCTTTACCAGGTCATCAGTCTACCTTTGGGCCTACCAATCGTAAGTTGCGTCCGTAAAAATCTTATTGTATGGGAAGTGCCATATAGTTCTTTACCGGTGCCATATTTAACGATTACCGGCCAGTAAAGTGTAGTCTATGCAACCCGCCTTCACTGGGATATTGCAAAACATGTTGTTTTACGTACTACACGACAACTGTTAGTGTCATTAAAGTTAAACGATCGTTAAAACATTCATTATAGCTCCCGTTAGGACACTAGCTGCATTTCCTGATTCTCGTGTATAAAAACAACATGCTACTTAAAACACTTCACTTATCTATTTTTACGCAATGTGTTTAAATAGTGAACTAGCAGCCCGCGCGGCTTTTCCCGCGTATTGCAAAGAACGTAGGCAAACCAGAAAAATAAAATATAGCAAGGCTGAATGCGAAAAGAGCGATTAAAAAAAAAAAACCATTATAAAGTACACGCAGGCTAAAGAATATTTGAAATCGGATAAGCGGTATCAGAGATTACCCAAAACATACAAACTTACATTTTGCAAAGCTACAATCTTTTCTCTTTATAATATTTGTATGTATAGATATACTAACAGCGAGCGCTCCGCCCGCGTCCTACGGAGAACCCAGACAAAACCGCGAGATAAAATATAGTCTTTGTCCATCCCGAAGGTCTTTTCTGTATGGTGAAAGTTTTTTTTGACGTGATAACGTCTTATAAATCGATGGACACCGGACATACGAAAGAATTGTGACTCAAGCTGAAACGGACAACTTCGTTCGCATCGCTCGCTCGTTTAATCAACACCATAATTAAAGGAACTCTCGAACTCTAAGATCGCCGAGTTACAAAATTTCCACACAAGTCAAGCACACACTAGAGTTGTCTAGACAATTAATAAACAATCAGTTTGTGTTCTGTATGTTCGTCTAATGAGCGTTACACTTTGAAATAGCTCGAGCACCGGATACTTGGGTTACAAAGTATTGATGTGTTGTGGTTGTTTGGATCAAGTATTTTATACTCGATCCTTTACTAAGTATTTAAGAAACAGCTTGATTCCCGTAATGTACCAGTAATCCGCGCCTACGTATCTTTCTCTCTCTTTATGCATGAGTTAAATAGAGAGAGACAGAGACGAATCGTTTTGGTAGCAATTAGGTACTGGTATTTTATGTAATATATTAGTTCACAAGTACTCAGTGTAAATGTATCTAGTATCCAACTGCTAATAGATTTACGCGGCGTGCCTATTTATGAATCAAAAACTTATCCTATTATATGTTACTAATGAAGTATTTTAATACTACACAAGTACCTAGTACGAATACTCGTCTAACAATCCCATCACTGTTGTCTGATTGCGGACTTCCGCAGCCTGACGATTTAATTGGAATAACTACGGAACTATATCATTTAGATGAAATAGATATTAGAACTAGATGGTGTGCATATACTGTCTCTCGATATTTCGTTTTGCTATGCAGTGGAAGGAAACAGAATGGAACGGGTGCGTTTGTCAGACCAAAAGGCATGCATATTTTTTCGTATTTTGCAAGTGAATAAAGGGTCGGCAACGCGCTTGTGATTCTTCTGGAGTCACAAGTTTCCATAGGCGACGGTACCAGCTTAACTTCAGGCAGGCCGTAAGCTTGTTTGCCACCGTTGTAGTATAAAAAAAAAACAAGTTTTGATTTTTCCTGAAAGATGAGTGTCAGAAAATGGTGAAGAAAATCCGTATTTAAACTTTTCTGGTTATTTTAAACAAAGAAGTTAGATGATTTTTAGAAGAATAAAACACGGAATACCCAATTCATCGTCTTATGATCTGGTACTGTATTTAATTAAGTACATCCTTTAAATCAGAATTCACTACGAAATTAGGCTTTTAGAAGGGTTTTCCGTCTCCAAGTAGTTCATATGTTATCTGATATATAACCGAGAAAGCATCAATACGAACTTATCCAACAAACTACCTGCTATAATTACTACCGTGCCACCGTATTTCAATGCAATATCTACCAAATACTAAATCAAACGTGAGATAACTTCTCATTTAGACAAAGAGCCTCAGAAAAAGCGAGTCTGAAGTATAAATTGTAGGGAATAGCACAAGTATTGGGCCGTTACTCTCAGCTTATGATTTAGTGCCGCGGAATGGATAAAATGGCTTTGGATGGCGTAAAGCCTTTGACATACCAACAGCGCTTGAATCAAGAACGTATTTTGCGTTGTCAATGGGTTCTAATGGGTGTTTAGGGTCGGCAGGGCATTTGCCGCTGGAGTTGCAAGTGTGCTTTGGCTACGGTGACTGACCATGAGGCGGACTCGACATACCAAAAGCGCATGAGATTTAAGAAGATAGATAGGGTCGGCAGCGCACGGGACACCGCTGGGGTTTCAAGCGTCGTTAGGCAACGGTGACGGCCATAAGGCGTGCTAACGTACACTTATTTGTCACCAACATAGCATAAAAAAGCAATGAATATAAAAAGTGTATGAAATTCTTTTATTAGTTAAAAGGTCACCTATTGATGGAATACGTGTTTTCTAAATTGTATTTCAAGTTAAGCAAATACTAAATCAAACGTGAGATAACTTCTCATTTAGACAAAGAGCCTCAGAAAAAGCGAGTCTGAGAATAGCACAAGTTTAAATAGCGTAAGTTCCTAGGGTCCTGAGGCGACCGTTTACCATCAGGCATGTCGTCAGCTTGTTTTCCAACGATGTGATATTAAAAAAAGGTGTTAGCTACTAACCCGGGCTAACACACCCTGTTAGAGGCTTCAGCCGCTGGGCCCAAAATGAGTGAACTGAACTCGAATAAGGGTCCGGATTAGATCGCCCGGTATAACCCCGCTAAGCTATAGCTTCCAAGAAGCGTGGCATACCGAAGATGTGTCCGGTATCAAGTTTTTGTACTCAAACGTTGGTACCTTTGATGGATGTTTCATCCGCTGTCTGTAGGCCGGCGTCCCGACGGGGGGACTCTGTATGTGTAACTGTGTGTTTGTGTAACCGTATGTGATGACGCCGCCGAGTCCCGGGGAACGCTCTCGTCTCCTGGGCATCCGCCTCGTAGGCGAATCAAACTCACGTCACCAAGTTAACCTTCACTTGCCGGCATAAAACAAAACTAGGAGTGCCTGGCCTCACTTATGAACTGATTCCAATAAACATATAACAATATCGTGAATTCTTTCTCAAAACAAAATACACTCAAAAAATGGGTCACGCCGTTCAAGCAAGCTAAAAAACCACGTTTTTTTTTGGTTAGAAAAACCCAACACGTCAAACGTCAAACAGTGAGGCGTTTTTTACGCAGAGTATCAAAACGAGTGCTACCAGCGATAAGGACTGGTACCGAACAATCCCCCGCTCCAGGCAGAGGAGCTCTGTCTGCTAATAAATGGGCAGGCGGGCTAAGCTCGCTACAGCTCGCTTCAAAACCGAATCTCCGACCATAACCTCCGCAACCCTGGGGACCCCGTCAGACCCATACCACAAATTTACAATGCGTCCACGACGCCAATACAAAGGTAACAAATTAGATTCCTTAACTAGTACAAGATCTCCAACGTGAGGAGGATCAGTTTTGTCAGTCCACTTAACGCGCTGCTGCAAGATGTGCAAATATTCTAGCGACCAACGATGCCAGAAGCTTTGGGTCATCTGCTGTAGCAACTCAAACCGACTTAAGCGTGATGATTTTATCTCCCCGAAGGGGTACTCCGGCAGCGCGGTAAGGGGCTGGCCAATCAAAAAATGACCAGGAGTCAATGCTTCTAGGTCATTTGGGTCCGACGAGACAGGGCAGAGAGGTCGCGAGTTGAGGACAGCCTAAATTTTACAAAATACCGTAGCAAGTTCCTCGAACGTTAAAATCGTTTCACCAATAACTCGGCGGAGATGCGTTTTTGTAACTTTTACAACAGCCTCAAAAATACCACCCCAATGTGGGCAAACGGGGGGATCAAATTGCCACTTAATGCCCATTCGAGACATTGCAAATCTTAAATTATCCTTATCACTATTCAAATAATTACAAATTTCATTCAAGTAACGGTCAGTGCCTTTATAATTGGTGTCGTTATCAGAGCGGATCAGAGATGGCAGTCCCCGGCGGGATACAAATCTATCTAGCGTCGCAAGAAACGCTTCCGTGCTGAGGGCACTTACCAGTTCCAAGTGAACTGCCTTGGAGGCCAGACAGACAAACACACACAAGTACGCTTTGACAGATCGAGCGTTGCGAAGCTGCGAGGTCTTTACCAAAAAGGGGCCGGCAAAGTCCGTGCCCACACAAGCAAATGGTCGACTCTCCGAGACTCTGTCGGAGGGCAGATCCCCCATCATGGGCTGCGTGGGGGTGGCCGTCAAACGATAGCACGGCATACATCTGAAGATAATGCCGCGAATAGTGCGTCTGGCAGACAAAATCCAAAATTCACGCTGCAAAATGGCTACAAGGGCATTGCAGCCTGCGTGAACGTTAGCAACGTGTCGATCAGACACCAACAAACTGACCAAAGTCCCCCCTTTGGGGAGCAACAAAGGATGGCGAGCTCCATAGGGCAAGTTTGAGTTTCGAAGTCGTCCGCCGACTCGAAGCAAACCCGATGCGTCTAGAAATGGATTCAGACGAGCGATCGAACCCTTAATTCTCGATCCTCCTTTAAGCGCGTCAATAATCGGTTCGAAGTGCTCCACTTGCACCACACGAACCCAAAATAGCAGGGCCTCATGGCGTTCCAAGGGCGACAAGGCCAATTCCGTGGTCAATGCCCTCTGAGCTGGGTTCCGTGCGTGGAGCAAGAAGCGTCGGATCCGCGCGGTAACCCCAATCAATTTCGACAGAGAGCTGTACCGCTCCAACAGAGGATTCAAGTCGTAGACAGGTTGCGTTTCCATAACGCCAACACGTAAACCTGGCAACGCCTCTGGAGAAGAGAACCGATTCTGGGGCCAAGATGCCGCAGGATGCGACAACCAATCTGGTCCCCACCACAGGGAATGGTTTACAAGTACCGGAGCCTCGCAGCCTCGCGAAGCGCAGTCAGCGGGGTTCAGTTCCCCTGGAACATGTCGCCAAATCAGCGGGGTCGCTGAGCTCTGGATCTGTGAAATCCGATTCGCAACAAAAACCTCTAAATTATGCACGGAGGTGCGAAGCCAACAAAGAACGATCTCACTATCAGTCCACGCAAAAACATCTGAAATCTCCACGGTACGACCCAAAGTATCACAAACATGATTGAGGAGCCTCGTAAGGAGGGCTGCTCCCGACAATTCCAACTTAGGAATAGTTAACCTAGTCCTGATAGGAGCCACCTTACTCTTGGCCATTATCAAATGTAGTCCAACATGACCGGATAGGCTAATAGTCCGCAAAAATACCACGGCCGCGTACCCTCGTTCAGACGCGTCACAAAACCCGTGGAGGCTAACTTTACACTTGCCGAATGGCAGAAAGAGTCTGGGCAAGGAAATCCGGTTCACGTCCGGAAGTGAGTAAACAATCGAACACCATTCGGTTAGCAAGTCTCCCTGAAGAGGTTCGTCCCACGTAACTTCCGCAATCCACAGCTTCTGCAAAAAACACTTAGCCAGAAAAATGACAGGTGTGATCCATCCATTAGGATCGAAGGTCCGAGCAACAGTCGACAAGACCGAACGCTTCGTCCAGGTCTTAGGGGGGTCCAATTTAACCCGATAAGTGAAGACATCCTGGACGGGCTGGTACTGTATGCCAAGTACCGCAATCAAGTTAGGGTTGTCCGCATCTTCGAACAAGAGAGGATCCTGCTGATGTTCCACCGGAAGATCTCGCAACAAATCAGGGCAATTTGACAACCACTTACGCAGTTCGTACCCACCTGACTTCAGGATCGCAATCAACTCATCCCGTAAAATCAAAGCCTCCGTAGCAGTGGAAGCCCCAGTGCAAACATCATCAACATATACTGAATCTTCCAAGATGGCCGCTGCACGGGGGTAGTTCAATCGCTCCCGATGAGCCAACTCTATCAAAGTCCGGATGGCAATATACGGGCTGGAGGTAAGTCCGTACGTGGTAGTGTTCAACTCGTACACTCGCATAGGATCACAAGGTCGCTCACGCCACAAAATCATCTGATAACGCCGGTCATCTCGGTGAACAACCGATTGGCGGAACATCATTCGGATGTCAGCCACAAAGACAATTTGATGACGGCGGAAGTTGGTGAGGATATCCGAAATGTCCCGGTGCAGTTTGGGACCGGAGTACAAACACTGGTTCAAGGAAACCACATTTGACGTAGGGGCCGAACCGTCAAAAACCACCCGAATTTTGCCCCCAGGCGTCTTCAAAACCGCATGGTGGGGCAAAAAATAGTGCTCGAGCGCACGCCAATCAATAGTCGAGCGTGACATATGTCCCAAAGCCTCATACTCGCGCATAAACTCAATGTACTTAGCACGGAGATCTGAATCCCTCTTCATTCGGCGCTCCATGGACAACAACCTTTTTTCCGCTAGGGCATGATACTGACCGAGAGGGGGGCGTGCAGCCCTAAAAGGCAACCGAGTAACAAAACGACCATCAGCGAGGCGACCCGTATTATTCTGATACGACAATTCGCATTCTTGTTCCGCTGGATCGACTCTGGGAGCCTTGGGGGGCTCCTCGACCTCCCAGAAACGCTGGACGGCGTCCGAGAGCGAGAGCCCTACGGTAACAATTTCATTTTCAACCCGTGGGACCAAGCCCCTCAACACGGGTCCAAAAAAGGTGTAACCAAAAATGGTTTGCAAAGCCATCAAACCGCAGGGTTGTAAAACCCGCTTGTCCCCGGACAAAATCAAACCTAAAACATCAACACCCAAGAGCAGGTCTATAGGTCCTGGAACAAACCATTAGGGGTCAGCGGGGGTCAACTCTGACGTCAATTTCACCGCGGTAGGGGAGATAACCACCTGCGGGTTGCTGCCCAAAATATCGTTCAACACAACCGCTTTGGCCACAATGGTTGGCCCACAATTGACAGTTGAAAAACAAACATTAATTTCCCCCATGGAACCCTGCACCTG
Organism: Epinotia brunnichana; assembly: GCA_963854355.1. Lineage (NCBI taxonomy): Eukaryota > Metazoa > Arthropoda > Insecta > Lepidoptera > Tortricidae > Epinotia > Epinotia brunnichana. The sequence goes on from OY977959.1 coordinate 10,979,458, forward strand.
AAGGCCACCTATTCCGTGGATGACGGAGGGGCGGGGTCTACATGGGAGGCCCAATCTCTCCACCAAATAAGACGACGCAAGACAGCCCTGGGCACCCGAATCCAAAAGGGCACGAACTAACAAGGACTTACCCGTCGGGCCCCAGACCCTGACACAAACAGTTGGCAAGAGTACTGTTTCAGGGTTGGCGGCTGTGGTGGAGGAGCGGGCGGCAGCTACCTATTGGGGGCGACCCTCATCGGGCCGCCAACAACCCTCATAGGCGCCGTCCTGCTGGGCTGGCCCCGCCCAATTGGACCGCACCAGGTACTGGTCCACCGGAACCTCAGGGCAGCGACCCGGGCGCACCCAGGTTGACGCGTAGTACGCGGAGCGGGGTCCAAATTGGGGCGGGCGGCGTTCCAACCGCGGTCGTTCGCACAGCGGTGGTGAGAAGCTCGGAGGCGGGGAGCTGCGCTGAGCAGCAGCAAACCTGGGCTGTGGACGAGGAGATGGGGGAGGGGTGCCCCCGCCCGTGGACGGCGAGCCCCGACGAGACTCCCTTTGGGGGTAATGGGGAAGCGGGCCCCCGCCCGTGGGGGAACGTCCCGCACCATCCAACCGATTACCACCATTTTGGTTGGCGCACAACACCAGGTGGTGTTTCCCCTGGCACTGCGGGCACGGTTCAGGCCGTGGGCAATCCCGCTGCAAATGCTGCCCCAAACAGGAGTAGCACCACCGGCGTTCATTCGCGATACCGCGCCGATCCTTCACCCTCTTGTGCAGGAACCTGGGGCACGCTGCAACCAAATGGCCATCATCCGTGCAATACACGCATCTTGGGGGCGCGTGGGCCGTCGCGTATCGGAGGGGCGGGCGGCGTGGCTCTACCACCCCTGGCTTAGGGGGGCGAGCAGCCACACGCCGCTGTTCCCGTGGAGGTCCCGCCGAGGGTCCCGAGGGGCCTTCAATCCCGGCGTTGTCCACCAACCGACACTCCTCCTCCAGAAACACGACAAGGTCCGCAAAACGCGGCAATTGTGTGGCACTATCCCCACCGTGCTTGTACTCAAAACGGAGCTTCAAGTCCGTGGGCAACCGTGACAAAACTATATGCAAGAGCATGAACGACCATTCATCCACCGGCAGGCCAAGCCGTCGTAAAGCATTCAAGGCCACCATCACGGGATTCACCAAATCCCTCCGCAACGTGGCAACCCCATAAATGTGAGGGAGCGCCAAAATTTGTGCCACATGGGTGTCTGCCAAACGCCTAATGTTGGCATATCGTTTCTCCAAAAGCTCGTTGGCTGTGGGGTAATTTTGGTCGGTGACCGCAAGATGCGAGACTAATTCCAGTGCCTCTCCATTCAAGGTGGAGAAAAGATATGCCAACTTTTGGCTCGGTGCCAAGTCTGTCCTGGCGTCCACCAGACTTGAAAACAAGTCGTGGTAGGCGGTCCAGAGTTTTAAGTCCCCGTCAAAATGGGGCAAATCCAGGGTTGGCAAACGCCCTAGGAGAGCCAGGGGTGGCGGTGATCGCGTCTCCGCCATCAAAGGACCCCGCTGCACCTTGTGCGCAGCCTGAACCAGCGCATAATGCAAGTCATAAAATTGTGTGATGTCTGCCTCCACCAAATCATCAATCTTTTCGTCCAACGCCAAAAGCTCTGCATAAGCACTCTGAACTACCGCACCTCGGTCCGGCAGCTCAGCCGATCGCGCCAGCAAAGCGTCGGTCCGGTCGGGTCTACTTATCAATTGCACCGCAGAGGACAGCCATCTCAGCTCCGCCTTAATCTTGGCTGTCAACCTTGCCATGGCTGTAACCAGCAACAACAAACACTCACAAACAAACGCAAGTCCAATCGACTTCTAATTAAAATGTTCAACAATGCAAAACAAAAACAATATAAACTAAAATTATTTGGCACAAGGAACCCTGCAAAATGTTACTTGTTGAACCCTAAATCAAGTAATATTTATAATGAGCATTAATTTATTTTAACAAGTATAATTTATTTTCAAATCGCAACACACCGGTCAACACAGAACGTTTCTGGGCAATATTCACTTCTCAGGGAACCCCAAAATATTCCAAACCTGTAGGTTCCCAACACACAAAACAATTAATCCAAATAATTTTAGTCAATGCAAATTATTTTTTAATTACCAAATTATATGGCTTACCAAGGAACCCCTCAGAATATTACTTATTCTCTGAGTGAACTCTAATTTATAACTGCTAAACTAAGCCAAACAAACAAAAACCAAACAGTAACAATTATTATATAAACAAGCAATAACAATTTCCTATGTGTTTAGTATATACCTAAGAATTGAATTTGAGATTGCTATTTAATTTCAACAAGGGAATTTTAACCTATAAAAATGCCATATGGCTTTCAGTGACCAAGAAATTCACCAAATAATATCAAATCAACTATCAAAACAATTAGCAATGTGTGCTATTATATCACTACAAACCAATTCAGTAATATTTTGCTATTTCAACCAAAGTAGTTACAACTAGTTCCCTTAACGGGTAGCCTCAAAACGTTTTTCCCACAAATATCAAAATAATACTGTGAACCAGTCAAAGATACCTATTGACACAGCCAGAGGCGTTTCAAAGAACCACGCTCTTGCTACCAAAATGTTAGCTACTAACCCGGGCTAACACACCCTGTTAGAGGCTTCAGCCGCTGGGCCCAAAATGAGTGAACTGAACTCGAATAAGGGTCCGGATTAGATCGCCCGGTATAACCCCGCTAAGCTATAGCTTCCAAGAAGCGTGGCATACCGAAGATGTGTCCGGTATCAATTTTTTGTACTCAAACGTTGGTACCTTTGATGGATGTTTCATCCGCTGTCTGTAGGCCGGCGTCCCGACGGGGGGGACTCTGTATGTGTAACTGTGTGTTTGTGTAACCGTATGTGATGACGCCGCCGAGTCCCGGGGAACGCTCTCGTCTCCTGGGCATCCGCCTCGTAGGCGAATCAAACTCACGTCACCAAGTTAACCTTCACTTGCCGGCATAAAACAAAACTCCTTGATAGGAGTGCCTGGCCTCACTTATGAACTGATTCCAATAAACATATAACAATATCGTGAATTCTTTCTCAAAACAAAATACACTCAAAAAATGGGTCACGCCGTTCAAGCAAGCTAAAAAACCACGTTTTTTTTTGGTTAGAAAAACCCAACACGTCAAACGTCAAACAGTGAGGCGTTTTTTACGCAGAGTATCAAAACGAGTGCTACCAGCGATAAGGACTGGTACCGAACAAAAGGTAATAAACATAAACAGTTTATTAAACTATTTTAGTAGTTACAAGATCACCATTGCTCAAAGGTTAACTGGTTACAGGGATAAGTTCGCCTTTGTACCAACTTAACCTATTTTGTCTGTATTTTTACCAATGTCTTGTGTAGAATAAAGTATTTACATACATACATATATGTATACATCACCAATTTCTATTGTAAATTCGAAAAATAACTGGAATGTGGCCCAAATATTAGGCGATATCGTTATTCGAGGCCACGGAATGCTACGTGTGCTACGCCGTAGCGGAAATCCCATGTAGCGGCATGACTCAAATGTGAGTCATTGGCCTTGAATAGGTTAATCGCATCACTGATCAATATAGTGCTATAATTAAAGCGCATTAAAAAAGGCTAAATATTATATTTCTCATTCTCCGTGGCGACCGTACTATTTTCGGTGTGTTCGTGCCTTTAGCGTGTGATGTAACGTTTGCTCACGTCTTGTCCTGTGGTTGGAGTGCGGAGTAAACTATTTTACTTCATACATACACACATATACACACGCCTGTTTTCCCTGTAGTAGGCAGTGCAAATTACATTTTCAGTGAGACTTCTAGCAATTGTAGGTTTCAAGGTGGCGAAAATCGTATGTTGCAGTGTTAAGAGGCTGACAAGACCAAATTTGTTGAAATTGATATTATTTGAGCAGTTGTATAAGAAAAACTATTTGTTCTAGCATATCAAAAAAAATATAAGTTAATATTCATCATATTTCCAAGACCGTAGACGGACTCGAAACATAATTGGATGAAATCGGCTCGATAGAAAATAATTGCAAAGATTGGTCTTAAAATCATCTTAAACGGTTCTATGTCCTTATTTTTTTGACGTATGGGTCTGCAATTAAAAACACGAAGTCCACATATTCATACCTAAACCGTAGACGAGCCATATTTCACAAATAATCCACACTTTTTTTTATTTCAATATTTATTCATTATTTTCGTCTAAAACCTGGCCAGTCAAGTAACACTCGCTCTCGCTTACTCCGATACAAATAGACAGTGTGCGAGTTTTTGGTGTTGACAGCGCCTTAAGTTGTTAGATCATCGCCCACAACATAAATCAACCTTGTTCCCATAGTTGAGTGTTACGAAATCTAGAGGAAGACAGGGAGAACTGCAGGTCGATCACGTAACGCATTGTACGAGCGTCGGGTGGGTCTAAATGTCACTTTTTATATGGAAAATTGACAGTTAAATTGTACCGACGCGCGTTCGGAACGTTACGTGACACCACCAAAAGACCTATTATACATGACATGCACTACAATAAAAGAACTGAACTGTATAATTCGTCTATATTTTTTAAGTTTAGGTGTATTTTTAAATGTTGTATTTCTTCTTGACACTGCTTGTATAGCCAGTAATAGATTAAATGAAATGAAATGAAATGAAAGCATTTATTTTGGACAATTGTTACACATCCATATAATGTTAGTAAAAACTTATACTACTATACTTATCATTACTAATGTTAGTGGAAAGTATAATTATAAATAGTTGAAATGAACATGCATGGACATCCAGTGAGCGAGGATAGGCTATTGAAGATTTTTTAATTAAGTTCGTGCCGCGAAACATTATTAATCATGATTGTGTTTTCTTTTACAGGTACGTAAAGAGACTTTTCTCATTATACGAGTAAGCTGCACAAGATAAAAATAAGTGAGTGAAATTGTAGTTCTGAGGAGAAAAATTGCAGCACAACACAGCTTCTACCATTATTCATAGAAATAGCGAAAAATAATTATTATGAAGAGTGTCTACAATAAACATTATTTCTGTTTGATTATAAATACAAGCGGGTGTGTTGTCATACCGAAATATGAACAGCTAAAGATAACAAGCAAATTATTTATTTGAATATATTTCCTCAAAACCAATGCTCCTATCTGTGTTAGGTAGGTACTAAGAAATTCTAAACTGCACCTTATAGTATTTTTTTTAATAAAGCTAAACGCCTACACTAGTCTTGAATTTATATTCAAAGAAGGATTTATCTACGAGTATATCCGTCTGACGTGAGTACTTCAACCCTTTTGACGGTGAAACAAAGAATTGCCTCTATTCGATGTGATATCAAAGACATAACCCTTTGGATCGCACCGCAAGTATTCCGCTTTAACGACGAGATACTCTCTTAATCTAAATAACGTTAACACGCGAACACACTGACGTACAGTTTGGTGGATTTGTTTTTTTTAATTCCACTGCCCGTTTTAACTACATATAATACGAGTGTGTGTGAAAAACTTAAATAAGGCATTATTGCTTGTTGTTAGGATTGTTCGAATAGGATATAGTTTTGGTTGTGTTGCATTTTTTTTTATATGTAAGTAATGTCTATTCGAACAGGATACAACTCCATATAAGCAAAATTATTTTTACCTAAGTATATGCTACACCATTGAGACGAATCGAATATCATATTAGTATGTCAAAATACGTCAAGCCGTTTCTGCTTTAAAGCACAATAAAAAAACTATACTTCCCCACAATCATAAATACACATAATCGAAAAACATAACAATTGGTATGAAATCAACGTTACGTCATATGAAACTTCGTTGGTTGTAGGTACGTAACTTTTAACAAGATCGTTAATGTGCCCAAAAAATTAAGCAATATTCACGTTACATTATTAAACCCGAAAATTATTTTTAAACACAACATAAACACAGAGAGCTTTCCGGTAAATGCTGTGTTATTAAATATAAATATATTACCTGTACGTTTTGTATTACTTTCGGTAAACATATTCAAAAGTATTCGTAATAAAAAAACAACAAGCAAGTTTGCAAATACGCCCTCCACTCTTCCCAGCAATACGTCTCCTCAAACCACGCGATGTAAGATTTTAATTTGCCAGCGGGTGAAGTGTCGTTTTAATCAGGAGGGAAAGTACCGCAAGGCTTGTTTGAATTTTCTATTAATTCTAAGACAAAAGCGACGTATCTCCCATCTATTAATAAGACGGCTTAATTTCGAGGGTAGGGTCGACAATTTAAGAGGAATTTAGCTTAATAATGAACTATTGTGCGTTGGTGTTTATCTAAAATTAGGTTCTCAGGTTTGGAAATGCTGGGGCACGAAAATGTGATATATTAACAATAATATTCCATATCACGATTGTTTTAGAGGTAACAATTGGCGATAATGAAGCTAAAGTCTCAAGCGATGATGGTCTTTGTTTGTTGTTGGGAGCAGAGATAGAAAATGTAGTCTACATTAACACATAAGGTACTTAAATATTATTAAATAAATAATATCATTAAATAAATAGGGTAAGCACAAGGTGGACTGATGACCTGGTAAAGGTCGCGGGAGTCCGCTGGACGCGGGTGGCGCAGGACCGGTCACTTTGGCACTCCTTGGGGGAGGCCTATGTCCAGCAGTGGACGTCTTTCGGCTGATATGATGATGATAATGATGAAACGACACTGCCCGTTCCCTCTCACTCATGACAGGAGGCCTGTGTCCAGCAGTGGGACGTGATGATGGAACGACACGGTATCCGAAATCTTAAGAATCTTTTTATTTCGATATTTGAGTGTAAGTACCTAATGAAAATGATCGTAAAATAAATTCTAATAACATTAGGATTAACGAGTGACGCCGACGTTCTCCGTTTCAGCTTGAGCCAAAATCCTTTCGTATGCCCGGCTATCTGTTCTGCTCTACAGGTCGCATTTCTCAACCGATTCTTGTTAAATTATGTTAGCGTACTTATTCGATTGTTTTAATGGATTTCTTATGTCGATGCAGTTTTTGGGAATTATTTTATGGAAAAAAGCGAAGGAAAAAAACTGCGGATGTTGCATCAAAAACACACTTATTTTTAGTAAAATGATAATTCAAGAAATGCACGGCCCTAATCCGCCATATTATACTGCAGATACTAAATCTCGAGTTGCACCCCTAAATAAACTAAAGAAATATCTCATCTAGTCCCGACTAACTCAAAATAATCTGTTAACTCGAAACTAGCACTTAAAGATATTGCCACTTAAAAAATTTCCACCATTATCTGCAACTGGGATCCGGTGCAATTTTTCTGCCGACGCTACCCGCGACATCTATGTCGGCCAGATTAATGGTCATATTAAAATTATTCCGCTGTTTCGCCTCTATTTTTACGTTGTTTCACAGAACTTTGCTTTTAACTAGCGGAATGGTTTTTATATTTCCGTTTTCGTTTTAAAAATGTATTAAGTTACCCGGCCCCGTAGTATGGATGGCATTATCACGCGATAAGTGACATGATAGAGCATCCGTCCCTGGCTGACACCGTTCGATAGAACGAGACGACGCTGTTATCTTATCACTTTTATCGCGTGATGCGGGGCCTGGACGCGTATTGTGAGATCCTTACATTCAGTGTTCTTGTATTTTACTCGAAGGCAGTGGCAATCGATGATACGATAATATTATACTGCATCTCGCACTCTTTTCTATAGTTCAGATTATTTTATGCTGTCTGCTACTTGATCGTAATCCACACAATCACATTGATAATTATGAAACGCAAGAGAGAGCGCCAGAACCAAGATGATCTATTACCTATTCTTTATTGCGCAAAAGAAGAACTTTTAGTACAAAAATTGGATTTAATGCCATTAAAACATTCTTTACCAGTCAACCTAAAGCAAAGCAGTTAAATTATTGGCGGTGCTTTATTTAGACAAAAATGTCTTTAGCAGGTCTAAGACCGGAAGAACATTGAAATTGGAATGATCTGATAAAGTATAACATTATGATTCACATATATTTTCATTTAATATACGAAAACTATGTTCCAGAACTGTGCGATTCTGACTACAAATGCAGCATACCTATACCGTTTATATTTGCAACGATAAACCGCTCTACAGTACATAATAACTCAATGGTATTAAATGTACTGCAAAAAGCTCGACAGTGTACTACATTTACATTGGTTTATTTTTAAACGGAGCTTACAGTGCGCACGCTAAAGGAACATTAATATTAGAGCTCAAACGTCTGAGAACAGCCTGCTCACATTTTTAGTAAAAGCGGCGTTTTAAGAAGTTATACATCTTCTTCTTCTTCTTTAGAGAGCTAAGCGACATAACGTCACATCTGTTCGCCGCGGTTAAATTACACCTGCCAGTCTTTCGGTCAAGTATGCCGCTCCCGTATTGGCTTACACAGCCATGAAAGACTTCTTTCCTTCTTGACAGTGCTTGTATGGTCTGTAATAGACTTAAAGGCCATTGATGATGATATCTTCTTTTATTGGTTTCGCTTATATTACTGACTGGACACTATAATGGTGATTCTTTATATATCACCATCATTTCAATCAAAGACGTTCACTGCTGAACATAGAAGCGCCCTGATCTCCACAATGATGTCGTTCATACGTGGTGTACTTTGTTAAAGTACATTACTATTCCGTACCTCAAATAGAAAAAAGGAACCCTTATAGGATCACTTGGTTGTCCGTCTGTCAAGACACTTTTTCTCAGGAACGCGTGGAGGTATCGAATTGAAATTAAAAACCACATACTCAAGTCTGCATTCTCTTGAAGCTGTGAAAAACCAAACTTCTTTCAAATTAGAATTTTGTACAGCTCCTTTCAAGCACAAACACGAAGTTTGCGAAGCAATCATCACCCTGGCGATTCCCCGGTTATGTTCCAAAGGAGCCCGGGGGCACCTAATCCCAAGATTTGGCGTAGGCACTAGTTTTACGAAAGCGACTGCCATCTGACCTTCCAACCCAGAGGGAAAACTAGACCTTGGGATCAGACTGGTTTTCTCACGATGTTTTCCTTCACCGAAAAGCCAGTTTGCGAAGCAATCGAAGATCGACAGAACAATAGATAGACCACTTGACTCGGTCCTCGCCTACGCGGCGCACGGTTGCGGGGGTGGGACAATAACGCGCCTCCTGCACGTCGCCCGCGCTCGGTTTTCGTACTCACACAGGCGAGGACTGTAGCGGTTATAGTGAAAACGCTCGTTTTCATCCACACTAGATAGTTTATCCTACCCCCGTTTCAACTCTAAGAACTAGGTAACGCCTGTAACTTGGTGCGATCAATAAGGTACTTGGACAGTTCAAAAAATAGTGCACCTTGAGGGTTGAGACGTGTTCTCTTAACTGCGAGTTGTTAGCGCTTTACACGATTCCTTGAAACATTCAGACCAAGGTTCTGAGGAATTTAGAGAGTGAACATCTTAGTTTTTAGTTTCAGGTGCTTCACGTTATTGTTGAAGACTTTGTATGCTTTCATTGTTTAAACTCGTATTTCTGTTTGATGAAAGTGGTTGGGTTAGAATTGTAGATATAGAATAATTTATAACTCCATCCAGGTTGTGTTAATACTATTACTGTGCAATATTGTATAGGTATATAGAGTAAATACCGCAGCAGAAAAAAATGTTATTATTTATCAGACGATGATTGGCTTGGGATGCGAATTCCCAACAGCATAAAGACACAATCATTATTTATCTTATAAAGATACAATCATTATTTAAATTACACGGGTTATTCGCTCGAAAAAAAACATTGCAAAATTAACAGAAAGAATTTCGCTGAATGGTGGAAATAACAACACAAAAACCTAACTCCCAAAATAGATGTTTTTTTGCTTTTTTAGTAATTGGTCCCTTCTAAATTTACCAGCGACACGGAAAACGTTTCCATAACCTAAAAAGTTATTTTTAACGTTAAAAAAACTACCAGCCCGTCCGTCGGTAACTCTTGAATAAAAAATGTCGGATGCTATTATAAATTCAAACCTTTTGCCCGGGATTCCAACTTAATGCATTAGGTATTTAAGTACATTAGGTATTTAGTGGCCAGTTAGCCAGTAACGTTGTCTGCTTAATTTGCCATGAAAACACGCGAAGCCGGGAGGCGTAATGGAACTTTGGACGTGGTTAGGGCAATATGAGGATGCTAGGAATTCCAAATTTTATGAGTCAAATAATGATGTTATGAGACTATGAGTAGGTATTATCTGGCCGCTAACAGGTCTGCGATCAATAGTGAAATGGTGGAAACTGTAAATCAATTAAGATGCATATAATTAATTTGTAATTTTAAAAACGTCCAAATACAAGGATTATTTGAAATAATTGCTCAAATCCAAAGTACATGAACAAAAGGTAAGCCAAGAAAGAGAAGTTGCTTGATTGGGTTAGTCATGAATTGATTTCAGCAAAGGAGCTGACAACTTGGTTAATATTTTAAGTTAATATTTAGTAAATTTTTTAAAACTTTGTAATGCGTTTTCAAGTTCGTTCGATTGCACGTACACAAGTTTTTATTTTAATCATAAACCAAACAAACTTGCTTTAGATTAAATGCCTCCATGAGCTTTGGAAATGGAGCGCGCACATACCTAATTCTTTTGCTTAACTGAGACCGAGTATATTTTTAGTTTTTTAGTTTTAAATATTATTTCTATATCTCTGCAATGAAATCGATTTTTTCCAAAGTACAAATGATGTTATTAATGTTGGTACGAGTAATATCTTCATATGAAATCATGGAATTTTCACCACCACAATATTGTAATAACGTTGACATATATAATCCTATCAGCCTCACCCCAAACGGAATGTGGAATTATTGAATCCAACACATTCAAGATATTTCCACCACAACCATTTGCGAGATATTTTGAGCGGGACCGAATATTCAAGACTGTTCATTAGAACAGGTAAATTGTTATTCAGTATTAAAACAATGCGAAATATTTTACGGAATACGAGAAAGGAAAGACAAAGGAAACAGCTTTTAAACTACATAACTTGTAATTACCTTGCACAGTTATCTAGCTTGAATTTGTGAACTAGTATTTATAGCAGTGTTGGACTTAATTAAATTGTTTTGGCTTATTTAGGTCACAAGTATCGCGGCGATTTTTTTAGGTCAATTCAAATATTATGGATGTAATCACTTCTACTCGATTAGTATCTCTTTTACTGGTCGCCAATGCTAGATTTTAAGTGATTTATATTTATCTGTACTTTGCCGCTAGAAATTCTTTTAGAAGACTGATTTTATGGTTATTTTAACAACAGATGGTAGTACGTCAAGTCACCTGTAAACATCAATTTTATTTGCATCAAGATCATCGTTTATTCTTCCTCCTGACAAGAATAATAGACAAAGTCTAACCTACAATGTGCTTGTACAATGAACAAGATTCGCTTCCATCCCACAAATCCATTTTTTACATCACACTATCGAATTTTCGGTTCGCGAAATTCCTCCCATTCACTTTGCGCACAGTGCGTATCCTCAATTCCATCCTCAACCGTGAATAAAATATTTTATCACCAAACGCTCTCTATCTCAAACACCATATTCTGAATTGATTTCTGAATAACCTTATTATATACCCATATCATATTACGAGACCTAAGCTGGAATATTCCAGTCTATATTTGACGACGGATTCAGTTGCTGCAGGAATAGGCGACGTAGAAATGTCGATATTTCTAAACGTTAATACAGCACGGAACATCCGCGTTCTATTTAAATTTAAGGAAGGAATTGTATTCGGTAGATCTAAGTATTTAAGTAGTAAGTAATCGGTTTAGCGTATTCTGTCTGGAAATTAGCGTTGGAATAGGTTTATTGGTCTGTCGAAGAGTTGAGACTACTTTTATGCAGCAAGAAAAATTACGATAAATAAAGGGTCTTATGAAAATTATGAATGAATATCCTTCAAATAATAATCCATTCCTTTCAAGACGAGAGCGAATAGGCACTTTCTAGGTATGCATGTAACACCGTCGACCTCATCATTACTTACCTTCAGGTGAGAAACTGGTCAAATACGTACCTATACGTAAAAAAAATCGTTTCTGTCAAATGAAAAAAATTGTGTTCACTTCGTTATTAAGTGTCCAATGTTCTCCAAATCTATTACGCTAAATTCCCAAACCTAAAACTCCAGATGAACTCCAAAACACAAAAGCCGCATCCAAATTGGAAAGCCAAGCCTCGACAACTTTTAATGCACTACGCAAACCCCAAGACAATAGTCGTCGGGACCCAAATGTCTCGCCTATCGATTCTGCGGTCGCGGCGGGATGCATCCGGGAATAATGCTCCGGGGAAATGCATGCCAAGTTGGCATTAGGAGGTATTTACGCGTCCTCGTCTATTTTGAAGTATTTCAATACAATCGGCAACGGTTTCTTTAAAGCTACTATTGACCATTGCCTTTTGTTTGAAAGACTACATCATCATTCATCATACATTATCGCTTCCTTTGCTCTTCCTTAATACGTTAGAACGTTGATGACTTTATTATTTAAGGGGCATTTACACGGCAACTCGAATGCGAGTTTTATTACATTGTATTTCGGTAGCCCGCAGCCCCGCAATGTTATGAAAATCTCATACGAGTGGTTGCACCATGTAAATGCCCCTTTAGTCGTTATTCTCATTTATACAAACTATGCCTCATTAGAATTTGATACAAATATTTTCTTTCCTTTTTTATTATTTTGTAAAATGAACCAAATAACCCTTTATTGGGGCCGCCACTGACATTTACAAAAATTCTAAGTCGTACAAATATCTTATTACTAACAAAAGCAGCACTTTTTCTCATTTATCTCTACCTTCAAATTGCGAATCTATCTTATCCTCTTGGCACTTATTCAGATTTCCAAACATTGTTGCTGCTATCTCTGAGTTTATTTCCACGAATTTCCCTACATACGACTCCTATTGCTCCTGAAAGGCCATCATTTATTGTGTGCGAAAAAGACGACTATACGTTTGTAAGTTCGAATAAAATATCGCAGGACACAGATTATTTAAGCAATCCTAGATTGAAACGGTTGAATAACATTTACTATTTCAATTATTTTGATACCATTAAGTATTTTTGTTCCATTATTCTATAAATGGTAAAAATTACATGAGTTTGTAACATTTGTAATCAGTAATTGATTGTGTGAACATGTTAGTTCATCACTGTTTAAAAGAATATAATGTACCTCTATTTACATAGATCGTTTTAAATCGACTACAAATACAAATCATTTATTTCGGACTATAAAATCCATAGTGTTAGTAGTTACAAACTTAGAGCTTTGGTTAGTGTTTTATAATTATGCTAAACTAAAATAAAAATTAAAGACGCCTGGGCACCGGTATTACAGGCGCTATACAGATACTATTTGGGCTGCCACGACTGCGATTGAGGAGAGACACACATCGTCTCCTCATGATAGTAAAAACCTACACCATTTGATACCATGAATTAATTATTAGTTTGATTATTGATCATAATTACGGGACTTTCTTTGTCAGTCATAATTAGATCATAATATATCTTCTGTTATTTAAGTTAAGGGCAGAGCCGAAAGCAAGGGATATAATTTTACCAGTCTATGTTTGTATTTACGTATGTTCCAGCGTAGCGTTTAAGATACTGTACCGATTTTGATGAATGAATTATCAATCGATTGGAAATTATGCTCCGGGTGACATAGGTTAACTTATATATGAAAAAAAAAAATTTAAGTTAGTTTTCCGTAGTCCGTAGTTTTTAGGGTTCCGTAGCCAAATGGAAAAAAACGGAACCCTTATAGATTCGTCATGTCTGTCTGTCTGTCTGTCTGTCTGTCCGTCCGTATGTCACAGCCACTTTTTTCCGAAACTATAAGAGCTGTTAAAACTTAGTAAGTAGATGTATTCTGTAAACCGCATTAAGATTTTCACACAAAAATAGAAAAAAAACAATAAATTTTGGGGTTCCCCATACTTAGAACTGAAACTCAAAAAATGTTTTTTCATCATACCCATATGTGTGGGGTATCTATAGATAGGTCTCCAAAAATGATATTGAGGTTTCTAACATTATTTTATTCTGAACTGAATAGTTTGCGCGAGAGACACTTCCAAAGTGGTAAAATGTGTCCCCCCCCCCCCCCCCCTGTAACTTCTAAAATAAGAGAATGATAAAACTAAAAAAAAAAATATGGTGTACATTACCATGCAAACTTCCAACGAAAATTGGTTTGAACCAGATCTAGTAGTTTTTTTTTAATACGTCATAAATCGTAAAAAGCAATTTATTTAACGGAACCCTTCATGTGCGAGTCCGACTCGCACTTGGCCGCTTTTTGAACTTATTATGCTTAAGCAAGCGAAAAAGGTGGCTGTAGGCTGCTGTTTTCACACTGAGCCCTGTTCTCGAGGCTACAATGTTATCGTAGGATAGATCCGTTAGCTGTCTTTACTAACATTCCGAATGATTTTATTTCGCAATGGTATTTGTCCTTACAAAAGATACCCTATGTTTAGTTTTATTCGTACAATTTCCGACATTTTCTGATTCGAATATCCGTGTTTCCGGTTGTGGATAAAACTATACTAGATACTGTGTGAAATGTGAACTTAAACTGTAAAACTCATGTTTAGCTAGGTAATTTGACAAGAATCATAAAATAAACTTTATTTTAAATAGTGATTAAAGTTTTTTTTAAATTCACCCGTCGGTGTATGTACCTACATCTTGTCATCGAATTAGAGTTAGTTAGTGATAATGCGGTAATAAACAAGTAGGATCGATAATGAAACATTAATGAACAAGCTTAAAAGTTCAAAAAACTGTAAACTGACTACCGAAAACTAACTGAAAAAAAACCGTTTCTTTTTTTCACACTAAAGGTAGCCTAGTCACTTGGAGCATAATTTCGAATCGATTGACATCTCACTTATCAAAATCGGTTCAGCATCTACAGTGGAACACACGTAAATACAATCAGACTGAGAAAAACCCTATTCCTTCCTTTCGGGTCTGCTGTAGACGCGCAAAAAGTGTTCTTACATTTTCTTCGACGGTGATATTGATATCACCTGATTTGACCTGTTGTCCCACAAACGCGCATTGAGACACCAGCGCGCTGCTGCGCCTCCAGCAGCGATGTGTATGACATTTACATGTCATATATGCGGACGTCACTGTCGCTCTCGTATTGGCCTGACAAGCCACGTACGCAAGTGCCGCACTTGAATGGACGCTGCTTAAATCATCATTTATAGATGCTACAGGCCATTGATGATGATTATGATGATGATTATGATGATGATGATATTTATGCTGAAATGTGCAAATTTATTGAGTATTGTAAAAGCGACATCATTGTATACATGGTAATTAATTAACACAGAATCTCGTGTATTTTCGTTCCATTTTTAATTGAATACTTGAGCTTTTTCCGTCTTCTATTTACCACTTCCTCCCTTTTTAAAATACTGACTGTCAACTTTACCTTCAGACTAATAAATCCGGATCATGCGCATCTGAATATCGGCAAAGTTTTAAACTTCAATTCTATCTAAAGTTTGGCCATTTTATTAGAATTTCCATTCCGACGCTGCTGCTGGCTTGTTCTTTGAATTCGTCTGTAATGTGCTAAAAGACGCTCTTGGTTTAATGTTAGTATAAAAACTTGGTACATTTTTATTAATCCAATTATTTTTTGACTAGTATTAACGAGGCAACGCAGCCAGCCTTATTATGGTTACTCTGCCTAGTGGCAGCGATTTGGGGGAAATATGTGTATATAGTAGTTTAGGTTCACATAGTTCAGGTTAGGTTTAGTTAGTTTATAACTTTCTCTTTCTGTTTCATGTTTTTTTTTATTGTTATTTGTTGAATATTTTTTTTAGTATTAAGTTGAACATCCTAGTGCTCGTCATATTACTTTCACATTAGAGGTGAACAATAAGTGACATCTATTGGGTATTAAGGTGTTGAGCATTGGGACATTTACCATATGTCAATGCATTGGAGTTAACAGATATTATCATCTTCGTTGGTAAAAACGACATGTAGATAAAAAAATATGTTACCTACCTATATCTTGTTTTCATAATTATTTAGGTATCAAGTACAATAATACATAACGTTAAACATACACAGGTGGGTTACGTTAGTTAAACGTTAAGTGATATCAAAAACCGTTTAACTGATATCGAAAGGATCTTGGCCAACTAGTTAAAGCATAAAATATCAATAACTTTGTAAATAGACAATATATAAAAAAGGCTAATTAGGCCATTTTAAACTTCAGTTGCGTTTTGAATGAATGAATGAATGAATATATTTTATTTCAGGTCTTCACCGACCCATATAAGAGGTGTTAGTTACATTTTAATTATAAGGTTAGATTACAAAGCTTACATACAATTTAACATACAACATAAAGAGGATATTTTCCATACTATATCCTCTTTATTCATAAAACTTAACAAGCCTCTGCTAACGTAAATTTGTTTTTGTACACTTCTTACAAATTGAAATTTCAAAGTAATACATACAAATTAATTTGAACGCCATTTGACTGGGACGTTTATGAATACGGACGTTGTTTAAAATCTCTGTTACTACATATTTATTCGTAAATCACCAAGTATCTACACTTTTCCCTTTAACTCGTTAGTACATCCAAAGTTTTACAACTTACTCGGATACTTCTTATATTTCTAAGCTACTTAGCTATCAGATACGAAGCTTAATAAGCTCACCTTGTTGCGTAGAAGCTTTTATGTTTCCAACTATTTTATACTTGAAACTTTTAATCCCGGCTAAGCCAGATTTTGCTCGGAAAATCTGGTGTTTCCCTTCGCGTTTTTTCCACTAGAACACTTTACTCTATGATTTCGTCGCGCCGCTACAAGTACATACCGCTGTAGGTTCCTACCGACCGACCCCAGGCCAGGGGCGGTTCACTCTGTGATTCCGTCGCGCCGCTACAAGTACATACCGCTGTAGGTTCCTACCGACCGACCCCAGACCAGGGGCGGTTCACTCTGTGATTCCGTCGCGCCGCTACAACTACATGCCGGCTGGCCGCCAATTTGGCGGCCCATTTGTAGTTGCCGCGCGTTGGTACGAGACGCTCGCACGGGTCGCAGCGCGTTGCATGCGATAGAAAGGGATGGCCACATTCAGGCACGTTTGGCGTACCTAAACAGGAAATTTGTTAACAGAGAACCTTCTGTACGTAGTATTACTATTACTTATTTTGTGCCCAGGCGGTATGATAACGCTGCTACGGCACGCACGCGTTCTATCGCAGCGCGTTGCATGCGATAGAAAAGTATGGCCACGTTTAGGCTCGTTCGGCATGCCTACTCGTAAACAGGGAACTTGTTAACAGAGAACCTTCTGTACGAAGTACTATTATTTATTCTGTGCTAGAGCTGCAAAACTCAAGGTTTTCGTAGCGCTACCCCAACATGCGAAAACCCGTATGTAGAGGAAAGTGCCTACGGACAGAGCGCCCACCTAGCGGGCTCTAGCACTGAAAAGTGTTTAATTTTCATATTGCCAACATACGTTTTAACACGTTGATTGCCACATCACGCTGTACCCTCGTAAGAATAAGACAATAAAACTCAAATTTAAACGTATATTTTTTTGGCCATCTGTTCTAGTAAGTTCTGCATTTTGACTTAGCAATGAACGTGTTAAACATGTGAATGGAGCAGGAAGCTCCAGTTTCCTAGTAAAGGGTGTCGTGTCTTGTTGCCTTCTTAGTATTTTAAGCCCCGAAAAGTAGAACCATTTCTCTTCATCCGATTATGTGTGACCTGTGAGATGCCCTGGTAAAAGTCGCGGGAATCCGCTGGTTGCGGGTGGCGCAGGACCGGTCATTGTGGTACTCTTTGCAGGAGATCTATGTCCGTTTTATGGTGGTGGGTAGACCCCCCACAAGGTGGACTGATGACTGGTGGCGCTGGACCGATCACTGTGGCTTTGCGGTAGGCCTATCTTCAGTGGACGTCTTTCGGCTGCTATGTCGACGATGATGATGTACGGGTCGTCACGTTACGAAGCTCAGGGTCAAATATAAATTGTACTTTAGTTTATTAAAGTTATACTAAGGTTGCTTATGTAATCACAAGTTTATTATAGTTATACTAGGTTATTTATTTAATTACAAGTTTATCATAGTTATATTAGAGACTACTTATGTATTTACAAGTTTATTATAAGTATACTAGGTTACTTCGGTTCGCCAATTGCGTAAAGTTTCGTACTCTGTATCTAACCTATAGGTACATCATTTTTTTGTATGGGCAAATGACAGTTGAACTCTCCTAACGCTCGTTCGTTATATCTGGGGGCACGGTAGTGCCCCCGCCAAGTCGAGCAAAACAAAGAGGCTCGTTCTTTATATTAGTTATACCCCGTAAGACCCAGATAGATTCTTGCGATTTTGAATTTGGAACCTGCATTAGTTATATTATACTTAGTTCGAAACTTGATTTGAACTTGTACCTACTTGTACAAGTAAATACTTACGAGGATACTAGGAACTGGCTCATAGTCGAGCACAATATGTTTTCTGTTCCTGAAATATTCTGTACTAGTTAGCAGGACAGAAATCTTTCCAACCTAGCTGAAATATTGGGT
Source organism: Epinotia brunnichana (assembly GCA_963854355.1). Classification (NCBI taxonomy): domain Eukaryota; kingdom Metazoa; phylum Arthropoda; class Insecta; order Lepidoptera; family Tortricidae; genus Epinotia; species Epinotia brunnichana. Next base: position 10,998,204 of record OY977959.1, read on the forward strand.
GAAGGAATATCGAAGCGTCGCCGGGTGAAGTTGACGCGCCTAAACAGGATTTCCAGCCGGACGGGCCGCAACCGTGGGCACTGCACTGCTCAAAAGACTGCTTCTTGTACAGTCAGCCGTGTATTCAAGAAACAAATTCGATCGACAAGTTGAGGAATGTATTAAACATATTCAGGATACGCTAACACAAATCAATCTGTATCAGCATGACACGTGGTAAATTGAAAATTGTAATAGTCATGAGTCATGAAAGAGAAAATTAAGCGTGGTCTTTATGTTTTCCGGAAAGTGTACTGTCTAAAACTAGTGTTTACACTCATACATGAGATTAGGCACCTGAACCTAAAGAGAAATACTCTTATCAATTAAAAACCTTTATTTATGATAAAAATAGGTTATCAAATAATAAGTATGAACTAAACTAATTATTAAAAACTAAATTAAACACAAAATACAACTAAACTTATCAACCTTACGAATTCTGATTTTTTTGCTAGAATCTGTTATAAACACGTATGTGTCTATAACTTGTCAACTTTATTTAAGGATTGATGGGTCGAAAACTTTAACGTATAAAATAATAATTATTAAAATACGAACTAAACTACCTACCTGGTACTGCTTTATCATGAAAATGGGTCATTGTCAGTCACAAAAACAAAAATCATCTTTCCGGTGGCCAATAGTTAAGGGCTTACGTTTACATATAATATGTCTTTATCACATAGAATTATAGAAGGGGCAACGCCGTTTATGCGGATTGGGCTTACGTTTACATATAATATGTCTTTATCACATAGAATTATAGAAGGGGCAACGCCGTTTATGCGGATTCAGAGTACAACCAAAAATTAGGTTTTATAGTCCTTAACTTTGGCAATGTCCACCGAAGAGACGCGAACCTAAATCTGACAATGACCCAAATAGTACATTACATCAGAGACCGGGAAAACACGGCGTTTTCACGCCGAGGCATGTATAGTGCTTTTCTCAAACATGCGCAATGAAATAAATAAATAAAAATCCTCAAATCAAACAAATTTTCATGGCTGAATGCCGTGATGCTGTGCCACAAATAGTGGAATAAAAATTAAAAAGTTACTTTGCAGGCCTAGGCCTGAAAAATTGTATGAAATCCCATTTCAGGCCGCCTCGAGATGCTGCGCCCGAAAAAGGATACTTCCGAGTCTATTATAAGGAACGTAAAGAGAATATTTAATTGCATGTTTCAGAAAATGTTGTTTTTGATAGGATACAATTTCGCCAGATTCCATTGCATTTGAGATTTTACGTATTTTCAGTTCAGTCCAAAATTCAAGTTTTTTCCGCCGACTGTACCCACGGAGTATCAGTTCAGGAGCTCCGACGTGTCTTTGTTGCGGTTCGCCCCAGGTAGCGCTGTTTTGCAGACGGTACATCCTCGAGCGTTGTTTGCGCTTTTATGTTCAATTTTATTGCGCAAACATCGAAGATTTGACTTACATAGGACACATTTCTGCTATTAGAGACATCGTGATTCGGAATGTAATAATAAAAATAACTTAGAATCCTGAGCTATCAAACGTTTAACATGCATATAAATATAAATGAGAATGCTTAGCTTGACTTAAAATATACATTTTGCTTGACACAGGTCCAATACTTACTTAATACCTACCTCCAATCTTAGTTCATATCAAAAAGGGTTTACAATACTCATACTCATTTATTGATAATACAAAAAAAATATTACAATTATTAAATTATCTTAATAGGTGTCAATTAAGGTTTTAAGGTGTAGAAAATCGGGTTGTTTACTTTAATTTATTTTAGCTCTACTTGAAAAGCAGCCTTAGTGTGTTTGCGTTTCTATATTTCATTTCCTATTATTTAAAATTAACTAAAGTAACTCAAAGTCTTCATGAAAACAGTTTTAAATAAGTTTACGCCACTATGAATCGCTTGAAAGGCTTTGTGTCGTGACTTTGTATGTTACCCTTAATAAAGTTACATATACACATGATGCCTGGAGCTCGCAAAGATCTCGCTAATTAGTGGAATTACCTCAGCTCGGTGGTTTCTTCAGGGTTTCCAGTGAATTCATCTTCGTTTGAACATCCCTCAACTTTCGAGTTGAGGTTGACTTACTAGACACCGTGCCGATTTCCTGAAATATCCTATTTATTTTGGCATATATGTTTTCAAAAAGCACGGAGTCAGTTTGACCACTTAATCTCAAGAATTTGGCTTAGGCTCTAAGCTGTCGCGAACGAGTGACTTTACGATTTCCTGTGGTCAAAGTCTTCAAAGTATCAACGATATGTTGGAGCGTGACGATTTCCGAGTAGTTTCGTGAGTTTTGTTTATTGGTAAGGAAATAATATTTTATTCTTACTGTTTATTGTTAACTATCGGCGCCGCGCGCCGTTATCTAGTATTTATCGATTAATTTACCTCACACAGAATGGAATTCAGTAACTGAATCATAATCTGAATCGGTGGAAAGCAAATAAAACGGTACACTTTGTGCAGAACGTCTACCAAAAGATGTACCTACCTTTTCAGATTCAGATTCAGATTCAGAACTTTATTGATAAAATGTCATATTTTACAGGTCCAATATCATGCATTTTTTTGCTCTTGAGTGGTCCAGATACTGAATTCAGACTGTGTCAGCCTTACAATGAAATAAGGTTGCGACTGATTGATTATACTGTCTAATAATGAACCTTGTAGCAATGAGTTAAGGACTAAAGCTCTGTGTTATTCATAAACCAACATGTAACATCAAAACACGGGGTTTTTAATTTGCATTGCTATCATTAAACCACATGAATAGCTCGATTTTACATACCTAATGAGGTAAATAAATAAACGCTTTGTGCAATGAAAAGGTATTGTTTCTCATATTGTGATTGGAGAGACCCATCTTATAATAATTGGTACCACACCGATAATGCTTTGTAATTTTTTATTTTATATCAACGGTTTTAATTTTTAATAAGTGGATTGTACAGAGATTTAGATTCGCGCCTTTTCTAAGGAGTCTGGACATTGCCAAAGTTATGGGCTATAATGCCAAATTTTTGGTCGGACTCTTACCTAAATCACAAAAACAGGGTCTCCTCTTATATACTCGTAGTTTTATGCGTCAAACATATTTTAGATATTGACCACAAAAGACGACTTTAGTTTTTCAAACTCCTATAGGTACTTTTCACCAAAAAAACTGAATAGTCAATGTTGTTTTTCCATGGTATACTCTCAAACAGTTTATTATACGAATTTTGAAGTCAACCAAGTAAAACTAGGGAAATTTACATCTGGAATTAAGTTAGCGCATGTTGACTCAAAACGCTTCCTTGAGGTACGCCCAGACATAATAACAAAAATGTTTGAAAGAGATGAAAATTTGTTATTCTTTAAAAGTATGATGGAAACGAAGAAGTTTTAATTAGACTTATATGTATAATTTTGTGTTATATACAGGCAAAATTATAACCTGAAAGAAGAAAAGCAAATAACTTAGAACTAAAAACACACAACACAAAAACAAACAAAAACTTATTAGAACTAAAAATTCATAAACTCTGCAAATAATAATTATAAAAAGTAATTATCATTACACTTGAATCCAATTAAGTATCTAAGCTGGTTAGCTTGCTTTGAACATACAATTAACCAACATTTTCTTCATGAAACTACGTATTAAATTCATACTAGAGGTAACTTAAATGCCTTACTATAGCATACCATCTCAATTTTCTACGAAGGCTTTGTTTAATTCGAAATTAGATTGTGACGTCACTCGTGTCTAGACGTATATTTAATGCTGCTTTGTACTAATATATGGCTTAAGGTAAGACTAATTTGATTTCACGAGAAAAACCCTTTGCACAAAACATTCAATTCTGCATTACGAACATTATTTCGTTTAACCTTTAACGGTTTGATTAGTATTGCACAGGCATCGAACACGTCTCGCTAATAAAAATCGGGCGATGTACTTCTCTCATTTACATAGAATACGAATACATTGTAGGTTTAATACGACCTGTTTGTGATTCTACAGAGGATATGAAGCACATTTGCACGTATTAAGACGTCCACAAAGACAGTAAAAGCATAATTGAATAAATTTTGATCTCAGTGTCGAATCATAGGTAGCTCAGTATAAGCTGTACATACTCTGCCTCAGTTGAGGATACAGCTCAGGGAGAGAAAAAAATACATGGAAAATGCCATAGCTCTTAGATGAAAAAAGCGTACAAGTCAGCTGTAAAGGCTGTCTGTTTTTAGGGTTCCGTACTCAAAGAGTAAAACGGCACCCTATTACTAAGACTTCGCTGTCCGTTCGTCCGTCCATCCGTCCGTCTGTCTGTCTGTCACCAGGCTGTATCTCAAGAACCGTCATAGCTAGAGAGTTGAAATTTTCACAGATTATGTATTTCTGCTGCCGCTATAACAACAGATACTAAAAACAAAATAAAATATTTTTTTAAGGGGGACTCCCATACAAAAAACGTGATTTTTTGCCGTTTTTATAGATAATTTGTCACCAGGCTGTATCTCAAGAACCGTAATAGCTAGAGAGTTGAAATTTTCACAGATTATCTATTTCTGTTGCCGCTATAACAACAAATACTAAAAACAAAATAAAATATTTTTTTAAAGGGGGGCTCCCTTACAATAAACGTGATTTTTTTGCCGTTTTTATAGATAATGGTACGGAACCCTTCGTGCGCGAGTCCAACTCGCACTTGGCCGGTTTTTTATTGTGATTGTTGTCATTTACCTACACTCCTTTTGATTGACATGACTTGAAAGCTATAGAAACTGCTTTAACTTTTAACATTGGCCGTATTTCGTAAATTTACGGTTAAACCACGATTTGATCCTCTATTTAAACAGAACTAACCCTGTAGAGCTGGATCACTGGGCTTTGACACAAACTTAATTTGTCGTAAGTCATAACTCACCCAACCGAACCAATATAAGACGCGGTTAAGATCCAAATACGTAAGACTCAGAGACCGAATCAAGTTTTCATCAGTTTGCGGTTAAAATCCGCAAAATCTAGCTGGTCGAACCCCGAATATCAAAAGTTCTAACTTTCTCTAACTTCCAGTGCCGAACAAACTTTGTCGACCGAGCCACGCCATTTGAAAAATGAATTGTCTGCACTTCAAATATATGGTCTGAACTACGGGTCTGTGAAAAATATGAAAACTTAAAGCTAGTGGATTGGTTTACATTTTTCAGTTTTGCAATAGTGGATGTAGGTGACCTCCTTAAGGAAATGTATGTAGCGTCACGAGCATATGCACTTATGGTTTAGCTTTGGATAAACAGATTGCTGCTTGCTTGCGGTGAGTTGTGTCAGTCACTTCACTAATTATCTTGTATTTATTGTTAAAATGGACTTAGCTTACAATGTATCTGTTAAATAAAACGTGACATCCCTTTCTTACGAACACAAAAGTCAAAGTGACAGGCAAAGGCAAACGGATTATAACTGCATTTTAGCTAAAATAGGTTTGATGAACGTTTATGTAAATACGGGCTTAAAATTATATACATTGCTAAAGTTTGATTTGGAGGAGGAGATTCGGGAAATTATACTAGATACATAATTTAGTTGAGTTGTCCTAACGATCGTTAGATCCTCAGTTTTTTTTTAAATTACAAATACAAAATTTATTTACCAGAAAGCCATTGTACAATAAAGAAAGAAATCATAAACTTATCCTAGTGCATTTCGTTCGAGCAATCAGTGGTCCTATCACTAGTCCGACAGTCCGAGCCTGTGTCGTGAATTCGTTATTTAGAAACGTATTTTTACAGATTCTCTTGTTGTATTCGTTTACTTATGCACACGATGCGGGTGGCGCAGGACCGGTCACTTTGGCACTCTTTGGGGGAGGCCTATGTCCAGCAGTGGTCTTTCGGCTGATATAATGATGAATTGTGTACTATAAAGTAGGAATAGATAACTTTATCTATTTAACCAATGATTTATTATGCTACATGCAGGTAAACTGGTAATGCAGCCAACAAGGGCCTAATAAATACGTTGCATTGCATATATCATACCATACTTGTGGCTAATTTAATTTACATTGTAAGTTAGGAGTGGCTCAAGCTTTGAGCGTCACATTACATTACATTGAACAATTTTTTTTAGGACAGTGAAATCAGATCACTTCTTCACTCATACACAAACACAGTCATCGACTAAAGTCACTCACTTGATTTTGGCAACCAGAGTGTACTCCAGGCAAAATACGGTTTTGAAAAACATTAATTTATAATAGCGTTTTTTATTTGTTTATTTCATTTTAAAACGTTATTCTAAGATGCTTTATGCAAGAATCCAACAAAATTTCCAGACAATAAGTAATTATATAGATTTAAATAAAGCATGAATTGTTTTTTTATTATTATTTATTTTGAATATTATAGAGCAAATGTAAATGAACCAAAATAAAGATAAAACCGTGCATTAATATTTTTTTTGACTTTTCTAATGCTAGTTAAGTTCTGATTTTTTTGATGTCTGAAATTTTGTTGGATTTTGTCGCTAGGTAACTATTTAATTGATAATATATCCATTACATAGAAAAAATCGGCTATTATAAATTATTTCCAAATTTTACATTTTCTCCATACAAGTTGTCAGCTCATTGCCTGGACTAGTAGTGCAGTTTGTTTTACTTAAAAATTACGAAAATGCACTTAACGTGGGATTTTACAACTTGTTTTATTGCTAAATATGAGAGAAGATAGCAAAGAGACGTCATAAAACTGACCGAAATATACTGGACGTGTATTGGAGTAGCTACTTTTGTTTTGTTTTTTTTTTTTTTTTTTTTTGTTCTGTTTATGCGTAATTGTTTTACAACCCTTGAAGATAACTATTAAACAATAGATCATTTTAATACGACATGCGAGAATAACATGACACTTGCATACACAATGGCATTTGCCATATCTAGGTCGGAAATTAGTTTCTGTTCCTAGAAATTAAAATAGAAAAAAAATAGAGCTTGTAGAACGTTTTCATACAAATTCTCTAATTGCTTAATTTGTTTTTGTATTATATTTTTATTATAATTTATAGCAACAGAAACTAGTTCATTGTTTTTAATTGACAACTAAATTACGTTTGTATGGAGCGTCGACTTAAGTCGATCGTGCTGGCGACCCTTAAGGCGCCGTAGGTTTATGGTCTTCTCTCCCTCTCGCTGAGCATAAGTGTGAGCGAGATGGAAGTGCGTGTTCGAAAGCGCGGATATCATGTTTTTTAATTTAATTTTTTTGTGTGTTTAAATAAATAAAAAAAGTTAATAAAAGCTAAATATAACGATTTTTGAACTAATTTTAATATGTTTAGCTTTTGTGCATAATTTGTTACGAATGCTTTAAGTAAGTGTATTTTAGACCTATGTTCGTGATTTTTTCTATCGAGCGAAAATTACTTAATCATGTTTCGAATCACTGATCTCCCTGCAGAAAATACTCAAGAATACTATTCGTAATGTTTTGAAATCATCTTATTATAAACAGACGCATTATATTGTTTCAAAAACTCTGTTCGCTTAACTTCGCTGAAACTACGGCGCCTTAACAGGTTTAGGTCTGTCGCAATATTTTGCAGTCCTTATTGCCGTTCGTCACTTGAGCCCTGATAATGTTATGCAAAACTGCAATTCCGTATGCAGGTTGCATCCACATGCATACACGAGAAAGTAAGCTAGGAATGGCTTAGTGTGGCGGTGTAACTGTAGGCTTAGTTGGCATCATTCACAAGCACCCATGGACTAGTATAGCTTGAGCTCGGAATCAGTAGCAACTGAAAATTCAATTGAAAATCCAAAACATTATATCTCGTATCCATATCTCTGGTTTATAAATCCTATACTATTCAATGAGCAAAATTGGTATGTACCTATATGGTTTAAGGGGGCGAAAATCGATCTAGCTAGTTCTCATATCTGGGAAAATTAGTTTTCTCCGGTTTTTAAATTTTTTTATCCGAGCAGAGCTCGTTCGCCCAGGTACTATATCGTTAAGCGACGTGAAGATTCATAGTAACAACGATATAATAAACAAACACCTGCAGCTCGATTGCGTAACCCTGCGTACGTACGTTAGCTATCAATATGTAATTTTTTTTGTGTCGACCTAGTGCTCGTTACGTTACGCATGTCCCTTTGAGCACATATTTATTTACAGAGATATGTAATGGAGTCTCCGAATCCATTTAATCGGTAGCTTGGAGATCTAAAGAGTCCCCATGGTCAAAAATCAAGTAAGCAATGTAAAAGGTCACCACAGTCAATTAACAAAAAAATTGTTTTGGAGATGTAAATGGAGACCATTTACATCTCCAAAACAATTTTTTTGTTTGTGCTTTTATGAAGTAAATATTTCACGACTGACTGTAATAAAGCTACCAATTGTATATATTAATGCTTCAGTATTCATACTTAGTATGTATAGAATAGAATATATCAAGGCTAATGCGTAAGCGCAGCTCAAACTTACACTGGTCTCCACGATAAGTGTTATGAATAGGTCAGGTCACAAGTTTGAATCTAGATTTCGTTAGCGTTTCTAAACTCCATATTTGAAGTCTGAGAAATCTCCGTCCAATTTTGACGTTACGTGAGGCCTTACATTGAATTTCGAAGCAATTTAAATTCTTGACATTGTTGGATGTTGCAGGTATGGGAGTGAAACGACTCGTGTTGTCTTTGTTATTTATGGGCAATAATAATGAGTTGGAGTGTGACAGTTGCTTCGCAATCGTAGCGTATCAAAATATAAACAATACATTTAATTACAAATAACAAGACTATAGTTTGTTTTGTTCACAGTCACAAATTTAAGAGTTATCCTCTTGTCGGTGGAGTATTTTCCATTTCTCTCTCTATCGTAAGCCAGCCCTTTGATAACTTACGACACGACATCAGCTTTTTCCTCTGTTTGGTCCAAATAACTGGGCCGTGGTCTTCCCCTACCTCCTTCCATTATGGTTTTAAAGAAGCTGTCGTGCTGTATCAAATGACCAAACATTTTCCCCCTTCTAGTGCTTGTGCTTGTTTTAGTGACGAAAAGTACTTACCAACTATTATAACACTTTAAACTCTCGCGCTTTGTACACATATTTAAATACTGTTTAATCCGGGTCTAACGCGATATTTATTTACCTTTATTTCTGACGTTTCGACACGGGTTGCACCGGTCATGGTCGCAGATAACTGTCGTCCCAGCAAGTTGTCAACAGAGATATGGGTTTACAATATTTCACTAATACCCTCCAAAAGTCGATAAAAACATGGAGGGTGACCACCCGAAATAACTTCTTACTTACTTCGGGGGTGGACTTATTTCGGGTGTTCCCTCCATGTTTTTATCGACTTTTGGAGGGTAGTGAAATATTGTAAACCCATATCTCTGTTGACAAATTGCTGAGACGACAGTTATCTGCGACCATGACCGGTGCAACCCGTGTCGAAACGTCAGAAATAAAGGTAAATAAATATCGCGTTAGACCCGGATTAAACAGTATTTAAATATGTATATCAACTATTACCGACATCTATTGTTTAATTGGTATCTTCAAGAAGGGTAGTTACAATTACGCAGGTCGGTAGGCCCGAAGCTGTGAATAAACAATTGCACCAACAGTAGCTACTCCAGTGTACACGTGCCATACTTTGTTCAGTTATATGGCGTCTCTTTTTAGGGTTCCGTACTCAAAGAGTAAAACGGGACCCTATTACTAAGACTTCGCTGTCCGTCCGTCCGTCCGTCCGTCCGTCTGTCTGTCACCAGGCTGTATCTCAAGAACCGTGATAGATAGAGAATTGAAATTTTCACAGATTATGTATTTCTGTTGCCGCTATAACAACAAATACTAAAAACAAAATAACATGTATATTTTTACGAGTCCGACTCGCACTTGGCCGGTTTTTTTATCTTTTCCTTTCATAGCAACAAAAGAAGTTGTAAAATCCTATGTTAAGTGCGTTTTGTCATTTTAACTAAAACAAACTATACATCCACAGAACATTGCCATTTGGCGCCTAAATTCAGAACTGTGTCGAAACTGGTGAAATTACATTTTGATTGAACGCTTTTTAAGGCTGACACTATCATGGCTATCTCTATACGTGCAATATTTTTATCGCAACTATAATCCACACGTACCGCACTTTATATGTGCAAACGCAATCAAACCTCCATCCGCTATCTCCATCCAACACTAGCCAGCGAGCTTCCCTCTCCCTCTTATTTAAGGCTAGGATAAACAGAGCGTCCGAATTTGATTGATACCACACCGAACCTTTTAACCGCTCTGTCGCGAACCGAAGTTCAATTTGGAATTCCATTGTTTCGTTTTTGTGTCTGCCCCTTAACTAGGGTTGTCAACCGTGAGGTTACTTGTCATTATAAAAAAAACATATTACTCTTTTTTTTTACTGAAAGAACGTAAATAAGTTGTTGGCGTTGGGTTAGTTTGAGTATGTGTGTCTCTAATTAAGATAAGCGAATGCATTCTTATGTTGTCAACATTGTGGTTGAAAAAACGGAGTTTAAGTACCTAATAAACATGATAATTTTATTTGCATTGAAGTTTAATGTAGCTAAAGGATTCATTTACGTACATAGCTACCTATGTACGTAAATAAATCCTAAATAAATAAATATTATTATTATTAGTAGACAAAACAAAAATGAAATGCAGTTACATAAACATTTTCTAGGTTTCGGTTTTACTATGTTAATCATATTAATAATACGTTCAAGCCTGGATAACCAAAATTATTATCTTTTGGTAAAATGACCATTATCATGGTTAGTTTTCTTCCTATTCATCTGAGATTGTATTTCATGGTTTCATTTCCATCTCCAATCACAAACCACCACACTCAACCCAAATCACGATGTTTTACGTGTACCATAATTTTAGACATCGCCAACCCTAGCACCGAGGTAGAGGTTCCGCATAAATGAATAATCCAATTTATTGTTTTGTTTTGAACGTTCTAAATTGCTGGATGCGGAATTCAGACTGATGAGGTATTAGCTGCAGTTCTGATTTCGTTTCTAGTTTGCTCTGTAAAGTTGGTTCTAAATTGTTTAGCGTTATTAGGTTAGCTGGTGTTTTAGTTTTTAGACAGTTTTAATTAGTTTGAGATGTCAATTGGTAGTTATTTCGGTGTTAATTCAAACAAATAAGAATAGTGCGTTCCTAGTTCCAATCCTGGTATTAAAATATTGTTGTAAATGGGACTTGAAACGACAAAATATGTTGTGGCCGGCATGAGATCCCCATTTCATGACACTCTTTCACAATCAGAATGACACACATGAAATAAGCGATATCATAGGGATGTCATGTCCCGTCAATTAAAACAATGGAATAGCGGCTTTGGCCTACCGCATCCGTCCAATATTCTCATAACTTTTGTATGTACGACATTGGAATATACTTGTATTTTTTGCACTATATTCGGCTGTCTGGCTTGTTTTAGGGATGCGTGGGTGATAAAATTCCTGAGGGATTAAGGTCTAGGAATAACACCAATACATTTTATTGCTTTTCCTACTTAATTACTTCGCAAGTAATAAGGGTTGCGTTCTTATAAACTCTAGGATAAAAATAGAGAACGTGATTAAGATATACCTAAGAGGAAAAGGTCTGTGAGATTGTATTTGTATGTTTGTATGTACAGGGTAATCTCTGGAACTACTCATCCGTTTTTAGAATGGACTTTGTGGACGGAAGTAGGCTGTATTACCTTCCGTGACTTTGGTCTGCAGTTAAGGCCTTCGGCCGAAGGAGGAAGCGGGGCTCCGTCGACTCGCTGGCTCAAAATTGATTAGATAGTATGTTAAACAAATGGACGGTATTCAAACAAAGATTGTGTGTAGAAATATCTGGATAATGACTTTACGTAGTGTTAGCCCAACGGACACACAATATAGTTGGCTAACGTATGTACGAAATTATAATCATCAGGTTTTGAAATCAACTGGAAAATAAAATAGCGGAAGAACATCGGACAAACGAAAAAATGGGAAACGAGAAGTTCGTTTCGCTTTCGGATTTTTATATTCGGGCTTACATTTTTCGAAGTTCTGACAGGTTCTAGCTCGGGTTAGCTAAATGCTCAAGGAATCAATTCGGTTAATTTGTATCACTTTTTAATATGATGTGCTCATTCTAACACGTTAGATTCGCGACGACAGGCGAAACAGATTTAAATGTGATTACAATCAGAAGCGACGAACAAATAGACCCCCTGGTTTACCTACAGTTTTATTTGACGCCCCGCCAATGCTCCAATGCTAGTCTCATTGGGTAGTCAAAGCATGACATTGTTACACAAGCGAAAACAAAAAACTACGGAACCCCGCTCCCAATACCCACCATGAATAATTCTCCGATCCCCGCTATATTTCCGTTTTTTTTCTTTTAATATGCGTTTTGGAAGATAAATGGTGGGAGACACAGGTTTTGATTGATCGCCGCTTCGTTTAAATTCGGCTGTGTTCGGGGGAGGTCGGAAATAACCTTTTCTGCCGCCAAAAAGGGTCGTAACCCGTCGTTTTTAATTTTTAATGGCCGCCTGAATACCTTCACTTTGGAAATAGTTAAAGGTTAGGGATTGTTCATTTGGTCGAAGGTATTGTTTAAAAGCACTTAGTGACGGGAACTGGGGGTTTTGTGAAACGATGTACCTACCTAGTTTTTGCCATATTGGATATCGAGGCCTCAAATCATTTTACTCCTCTTTGAGAACTAGATAGTAGTGGGGTCCTTTGTCGTGGATCAAAAGATCTGAATTCATTGGTTTACTGATTTTAATGAAACCCATAGTTTTAATTTGCCGTAAATGTACCGTTTGCCCTAATTAGTTTTTCTTAAAAAATGACAACTTTTCAGGATTTTTATAAAACAAACCTAACCTAACCTAACCTACAGGGTTCTATACAAAGTTTATATAATGTCCTGAAAAGGTTACGGTTTCAGAGAAAATCACTTTTATGGCAAATGATGATTATGGCAAACACTAGCGTTATGCCAAATTAACTTATGGTAATCGAAGGTCAATGGTTAGAGCCAGATTCTAACTAGCGACGTTTTGCGAGATAGACCGGGCCGATCGCTCTAACCAACTGAGCTAACAAAGCTGTGCTCTTATTTAAGCCTTAAGCGGCCTTTAGATCTTGCTAAATGCAGTGCACTAACTACACTTCACTGATTAGAGGCCTCCCTTGCAGCGTTTAGTAACTCGTAAGGCCTTTTTTGAAAGACGGTACTGTACAATTTTTTTTGTCGGTAAAACAGTTGTGTCTATATAAGAAACCAAAAGCATGACTAGAACCTATAATAGTATTTTTCACAATCGTGTTATAATAGAGAGCTTTTTAGTCGAGTACCGTGTTTAGGCCACGAAGCTTGCTGAGTGGCCTAAGTAAGGTACGAGATTAAAAAGCTTGATTATAACACTATTGTGAACAATACTTTTTGTACGAGTTCATTAAAATTAATTTTCTACGAGTCAACTGAACTAATTAAACAAACTCGATACTGTTGAAACGAAGTGCAGCTCATCGCTCGTACGCTTGTTGATATCTTAAAAGACATCAACGAGCGTACGACATCAAAGCGATTCTATTGGTCCAATTCATTACAGTTCAGTAAAGCAGCCACGTGATTGGTCGAATTTATTTTAGTTGTCTGGAGCGTATCGAAAAGTAGTTATTTCGATTGTTTCGACAGTAACATGGACTACAACTATGAAAAGAGTGACGTTGAAGTATTCTCTATGAAATCTTAATACACATATTTTAATCGTCGAGTACAAAAACGAAATAAAGCAAATTACAAGACGTTTTAAAAACGGACACTTCTTTTGTGCCTACAATTTGCATACCAAATTACAGCCCAGCTAATTCAGCCGGGCTTCCACAGCAAATAATGATGCTATGATTGAGGGGTTGATTGATTTAAATAGGTATTTAGAATGTATTGCGTTTCTGAAGGCGTTTTTGAAGTTAGGGGAACGTAATGTGGGGAATTGTGGTGCGATTAGGTAAGAATTGGCATGTTGGTTTTTAGGGAAGTTTTATTTTGGCTTCGCTTTGGATTTCGATTCATCATCAAGATTAATTTATCTCCAAATTAACTCTCAACAAGTAGTTGTTGACTGTTCATACAAATAACTACATGGTATAAAACAAAGTCGCTTCCCGCTGTCTGTCTGTCTGTCTGTCCCTATGTATGCATAGATCTTTAAAACTACGCAACGGATTTTGAAGCGGTTTTTTTTAATAGATAGAGTGATTCAAGAGGAAGGTTAATACGTATAATACGTGCATGTATTATACATGTAAACCCGTGCAAAGCCGGGGCGGGTCGCTAGTAAGCAATAAAAGCTTGTACAACGAAGTGCAAAAAATCGATCGATTTAATCAGCTCATAAATATGTGCCGAAACCTTAATCCGCAGACATAAGAGCGATGGGACATATTTATGAGTAAGTCGCATGTACCCATATTTTTACACTTAACTGTAAGTACCTACCAAAACTGAGTATTCATTCAAATCACAGAAACTTATTGCCAATGAAATGTCATGACACGTGTCACTAAAATATCACTGGTCCTTCTATAACCAGAAATCTTATTAAGTGACTTTTTTTCTACTAAAGGTGTCACTTGTCACGCTCCACTAGGTACAAATAAATACAGTGGGCAAAAAATCCTTCACCTAATAAAGGATGGTAAATAAAAAGCAAATTTAATTTCACTCGGACTTGAGATATTTCCGACACCCAATTTCCGAGATGTCGAACATTTCGAAATACGAATTACGAAATGAACTAGACTGTCATTTATGCGTAAATAATGTTATTTAGAACCTTTTAAAAGATGTAATATTATTGTTCAGCGTCAAAGTCACAGTTCTTTATTCAATGGAAGCATACATGCACATATATATGTCAGTAAACAACTTGTTATAACATGTAATACATCTAAAATTGTACTATGAAACCAGGTCGTTTTTATTTAATTGTTTCTAGTATTTTTCTAGACAACTACAAGTGTATTAAGTAGACTGAAAGACAGAGGCAGTGCATGCCGCCGAAAACAGACTGGCGAAATATCATAACAGAGTTTTTTGAATGCCAGGCCTCAATTTTGTCCAAGGAAACATAAGAAAATAATATCAAAAACACAAAATATTAAAAGTGAACCTGTGAAATATGCCAGTGCACATTTATACTCTCCGTATTTAATCGAAGTATGGTGGGAATCCTAGTAGCGTCTTTAATTTGACGTCCTACATGTCACATAATACCATTCGGTACGGCAAAGGAGAGAACTTTAATATTAGACTTGTCTTCGATGCAGACGAAATTCCATTAGTGTATTCCCCGTTAACATCAAATTCTGCAAAGACAAATGTAAGTGCATTAAAAATTCACGTGCCTGCAAATATAGGTTCATAACGATGTTACTGGTAACCCTGTTACTGCATGTCACTTGGAGGTTCTATTAAGAACGCTATTTTCTCTCAGACATGTGTGGGTCGATGCAGTTTCAAGTTGGGGTTCTTTGTGGAAGTATCATTTATGTTGTTTAATTTTATAGTGTCTACACGGTGCACACTTGCGTTGCGCAGCGCTATGTTTATCATAAATAAATCAGTCCTACTTGCGTTGTCCACACGGTAACTACTTCGCTGCGCCGACTAATAACAACCAAATGGTGATGTTTTTAACCGACTTAAAAAAAAAGGAGGAGGTTCTCAATTCGGATGTTTTTATTTTTTTATGTGTGTTACCTCAGAACTCCGTCATTTATGAACCGATTCGTACAATTCTTTTTTTAATTGAAAGTATATGCTTTCAGATTGGTCCCATTGTTTTCAAAACCCCAGTTGGATGACGGGAACCATGAGGAATTGAGGGAACTCCTCAAATATATTAGGCACGCGTGTAGTAATTTCGGTATTTTCTATTATAACTCGTGTATCATAAATTTGGTGATGGTGGAAGTGATGATGAAGACCACAGATGGCTTGTGGAACTTCTCAATGATGTACCTACTTCAAACTATAATAGTATGTCACAGATTCTGATATGATTGCGTTGAGATAGCAAACAATGAAGTGCCAAGGGTAATTCTGAGATCCTTGAGGAATCGACGGAAGTCCTCAAATATTATCGGCTCACATACAGTGATTTGGTTTTTTTCTCTAATAATCAACGCATTTTCTCTCGGAAATCAGTTCATGTGATAAATTGCAAAAGAAATGTGGTAATGTTCATGTGGCTTGGCGGAGTACTGAATTGAAGTCGGTTAAAACTTTGTTTTTAAAGTAAATTATTAACGCAAATCGATCCGATTGACGCTGCGCAACGAAAGTCTACACCGATTGGACTTAGCATTTGACCTATGCCACCTTTTTTTTTTAATTTCCTTGTATGTTTTTTTTTACATTTTTATATTAATTAATGAACCTAGTTTTTTTTTAATTATTTTTATTTAACTTTATTGTAAACAATGTATTGTGTTTTTTTGTGGCAATAAATTATTTTTTCACCTCAGCAGCTCGAACAAGCATATTTTGCTGCGTGAAAACAGTGAGCAAAATGCGATTTTGCTCACTCCGTGAGTCAAAGTAGCTTTTTAATTTTTATATCGAGCACTGGTGACACATCATAGTGTGGTCTTAAATCGACATCTACGTACTTACATAACGTAGGTTACACTATGATGTGTCACCAGTGCTCTATTACAAATTCAGAATATTATAGGTGCGTAAAAGCCTAGCGATATATATTTTAACGTGACGATGTTCTCACTGCTGAGGTGAAAAGTTGTATGTATCACACGAGAGCAAAGATATTTGCATCTCGTGCCTTTGAGTCCCTCACTACGCTCAAGATTCTAATTTTGAATCACTCGCTACGCTCGTGATTCAAATATAGAATCTTTCTCTTGCTCGGGTCTCAACATCAACACTCGCAGCAAAAATCTACTTTGCTCTCTTGTTGAACAAATAACTATTGTTTCCTTCTTTTTTGTTGGCACAGGTAAATTGCCAAAGTACTTTTTTGCTTCAAACTTAACTTCCAACATAAAAATGGTTGAATTAGAAATGTACGTACGAGTTCATAGTAATTAAAGTAGATAATATCTAAGGAAGACACTTGTATATACTATTCAGTAACGCAAGAAAACCCACAGATCGACACGATATTAGTACAATTCTTTGAACGTCACACAAGGGATAAATATATGGAACCCAAGACCCGCGATAAAACTCGTATTTTTCATCAGGTTTAAATTTGGAATTGTTTGCGGGACAGACCACGTAGAACATTTTTGCTGCAGAGTTTCAAAGAAATATGAGTCTTTTTCTATATTTTTCGATGTCAAGTGTCAAATCAGACGGCTTATTAGCGTTGTCAGACAGACCAGCAGAGAATAAATGGTGTTTACAAAAAGTTTACGAAAAATTCAAAGCGTGGTTTTTGTTGCCGTTTATGGAGCCAACCTGCAGGTTGATCACGTAACGCATTGTACGCGCGTCAGGTAGGTCTAAATGTCACTTTTTATATGGAAAATTGACAGTTAAATTGTACCGACGCGCGTCCGGAACGTTACGTGATTACCCCTCAGTACTCACTGTCAGTGATCGATTTCCGGAAGTCATAGTGCACTATAAAATATTACGTGACCTAGACCGTAATATACGTATTATTCATTAATATATGCTTTTCAGCCCTCATTTTACGACCTAATCCGTTAGCTGCCGTCAAATTCATTGAATATTTATTAACAACATGGCACTATTGATGAAATAAAAAGCAGCACACGACGACCTACATGGTTCATATAAACATATTACCTTCTTCAGTTAACCGTATAATAGTTATATTTATCGATGTCTACAGACTCCGTGATAAAATGTGTAATGCCGGGATCATGGTGGGCCGTATCCTTTGAAATATGTAATTTTCTTCTCCTAATTTCACGAGAAATTGAATCTTAACACGTTGGAAATAAAGTTCTTAATGGAAATTTAAAGCTTGCAATTAACTAGTAGTTACGAGAGTTGATTCTAGGAAATTTTCTGCTTAACTGCAAGTTATTATCGAACAATATTAATTAAAATTGTATAGATTCGTTATGGTTTCGGTGAAATCTACGATAATGAAAAACATATGTGGAAACTGAATTCAGAATTCATTATTGTCATTAATTGCTGGAATATTTTATATCATTGGTAAAATGAGCTTATACCATGACTTCAACATAGTATAATATAAATGAGCATATAATTTAGTATTTAGGTCTATATGTAGGTACGTACGTAATTGTATGTCGCTTGGGCTTTTATTATTCGTGTAATAAATTTAATTCGTAGAAGTATTTTATGCAATGCTTTAAAATTCCACAAAAACATTCTATTTGGGAAACTGAAACGCTTATCAACTATTTATTTTAATTATTTATCTATTTATTTTATTATTAGGTACTGCTAAAGTGATATGCACTGGAATTTATTTTCCGCGGAGAGTTCTGAGTACCTGTATGTATATCGACTACTTGCATCTTGTGGTCGCTTTACGGAACATATTACGGGGTAAAATAATGGCGCTCCAACTTGCCTACAATGTTAACTATACTAAACTATGTATTTAACTATTCTACATTATATTCTGAGTTCTCATAAAAGCACTTTACGTCAGCGATAACAGCTTTGCCTTCATCCAATATTCTATATCACTCAGTTGCTCATGCTCAGACTACCATTTGGAATTCATGATAGAGGGATGTACGTTATGTGTTACCTAAGCACCCCTGTGGGTTTGAAGGCTAAATATTCGTACAGTTTTATCAACTTGTACTTCGATATAGATTAAAATAACCAAAGAATGTAACAAAAAAATATGAAACTAATTTTAATATTAATGTAACTCTATGGATTTTTATCTGAAATAAATTATGATTAGTATTATTCATACTAAAAAACAGAATAAAATAAATATTTAAGGGGGCTCCCATACAGCAAACGTGTTTTTTTTGCCGTTTTTATAGATAATGGTACGGAACCCCTCGTGTGCGAGTCCGACTCGCACTTGGCCGGTTTTTTAATTCAATTCAAATATTTAATTCGAC
Organism: Epinotia brunnichana; assembly: GCA_963854355.1. NCBI lineage: Eukaryota > Metazoa > Arthropoda > Insecta > Lepidoptera > Tortricidae > Epinotia > Epinotia brunnichana. The sequence goes on from OY977959.1 coordinate 11,017,395, forward strand.
ATCCATAGTATTCTTTATTTTATTTTTTTACTATGAGGGAGTCAGTTTATTGGCGATTTACCGTACTATTATTTATTCAGTGATAGGAAACCGTTTTTTTTATACTGCGTCGGTGGCAAACCAGCTGTTTTATACTTAGACCTAGAGTCGACCCTGTTCCTGGAGTTTAGTATGAGAGAGCCAGTTTATTGGCAATTTACCGAACTATAATTTATTCAGTGATAGGAAATCGTTTAATACTCACTTGCCTCCCTTAGACCTAGAGAGTCGACTCTGTTCCTGGAGTTTAGTATGAGGGAGCCAGTTTATTGGCGATTTACCGTACTATTATTTATTCAGTGATAGGAAACCGTTTTTTTTATACTGCGTCGGTGGCAAACCAGCTGTTTTATACTTAGACCTAGAGTCGACCCTGTTCCTGGAGTTTAATATGAGAGAGCCAGTTTATTGGCGATTTACCGTACTATTACTTATTCAGTGATAGGAAACCGTATTTTTTTATACTGCGTCGGTGGCAAACAAGCTGTTTTATACTCACTTAGTCCCTTAGACCTAGAGTCGACCCTGTTCCTGGAGTTTAGTATGAGGGAGTCAGTTTATTGGCGATTTACCGTACTATTATTTATTCAGTGATAGGAAACAGTATTTTTTTTATACTGCGTCGGTGGTAAACAAGCTGTTTTATACTCACTTGTCTCCCTTAGACCTAGAGTCGACCCTGTTCCTGGAGTTTAGTATGATGGAGCCAGTTTATTGGCGATTCACCGTACTATTATTTATTCAGTGATAGGAAACCGTTTTTTTTATACTGCGTCGGTGGCTAACAAGCTGTTTTATACTCACTTGTCTCCCTTAGACCTAGAGTCGACCCTGTTCTTGGAGTATAGTATGAGGCAGCCAGTTTATTGGCGATTTACCAAATTATTATTTATTCAGTGATAGGAAACCGTTTTTTTTTTATACTGCGTCGGTGGCAAACAAGCTGTTTTATACTCACTTGTCTCCCCTAGACCTAAAGTCGACCCTGTTCCTGGAGTTTATTATGAGGGAGCCAGTTTATTGGCGATTTACCGTACATTATTTATTTAGTGATAGTTGCATTTGAATTCCTCCTCGAACACATGTGACTCCCTACTTAAATTCGGCAGTCATCCTCAAAATGGCATTTCGAAGAGAGCTTCACTTGTCATTCTTGTTGTTCGGCATCTTAAAAACTTCAGTACCCGAGTATTTGTTTAAAAAGGTCACTTGGCGTAAAAATAGTTCCACAGTGTATGGCCTTAGATCAATCAGCCAAAATTTCATAATTCCTCATCACCACACCACCGCTTTTCGGGGTAGTTTTAAGTACACAGCAACCAAGTGTTGGAATAATATACCTCCACCTCTCAAAAATATTAATTGTCTGAGCAGTTTTAAATTAAAATTAAAACGACACCTCCTCCAGATACAAAAAAATCTACCCTTGGGCGGTCGAGTCTTGGCCTCGTATCTTTGATGCTTACTATATACGTGTCATTTCAAATTGTTTATTATTTTATTTCATATTTTTTATATACTTGCTTACTTAACATACATATTTATACAAGTACAACCAAACCACAGTCATTACATAATTTAAAATATACACAACATTACTCACATTCCAATAAGATATTCATTCCCTTCCGACAATATTAATTAGAATTAAAACTTATTATATGTAAGGGTCTGACTGAAAATCAGCGTTGCAGTGTAGGTACTCAGTAGGTACTCACTGCAACAGTATGCTGAGTCTAGCCCCTTTTTGGCATCACAAAATGTAAATGCCTCGTACGATATTGTTTAAGTGTGTTTGTCTATTCCTAAGTCTAATTTGTACACTGTTCCTTTTGTATAAAATGTGATGTTAAATAAAGTTTTTCTATGTCTATGTCTATGTCTATGTCTAGTGGTTGTACCGTTTGCAACAAAAGGAGAATATGCACAACGTAAATACTATTCACAATTTGACACTGACATTATTTTGGTATTTACTTCTTCAATATATAACAGACCTCTTTTTATGCTGATAGTACGAGAAAATAGAAAATTCTAATATAGAATGCCTGTAAACATACAATACTACTACATATGCAATTCCATGCTTTACACTTATCCGTAACGGATTGCCAGATAACCTTTGAGAGGATAATATGACGTTATAGATAGAAGACTAGTTGATTTTTAACCGACTTCAAAAAAGGAGGAGGTTCTCAATTCGTCTGTATTTTTTTTTGTGTGTATGTTACGCGATATCTCGTTAATTTATGAACGGATTTGAAAAAAAAATCTTTGTTTGAAGGCATATACTTCCAGATTGGTCCCGTTGTCACCAAAATCTAGTTCTGATCGTGGTATCCTGGAGAAATCGAGGGAACTCTTCAAATTTTATAGGAAAACTTGAAGCAATTTGGCTACTGATTTGGAGTCGGTTAAAACTTTGTTTTGAAAGTACAATTATTGACACATTCTAGATCAACCAATTCTACATGTAGCTAGTAGGTACCGGGAGATCCCGTAGGTATGGAAAATCAAATAATTAAGTATGTAGGGTGGAATATATGTAATACAAATGCTTAGTAATAGCATCCGTAAATTGGGTAGCGTTAATAAAACCGAATTTCACCCCAAAAATCCTAATATCGTATCATTTGGCCGCATTAAGGCGCCTTTCGCTACACATCTGCATTTAATGTCTAATTATGCCCCTTAACAATACTGTCATTGTAAATAGCACCGTATTATTAAGCAGAATACGTTGTGTTTCCCTTGAATGACAATTTCCCATGTTAATATGGCAATTTGATTCGCATATGACTGGAGATTAGATCGCATGTGTTTAGATTGAGGCAAACAGCCAAAGATTTTGCCATTTGGAAAAAGGTCTTATTACTTTGATACTAAAATCTCATTTCCAATGGAACACCGTAGTTATTGGTTGTTACTAATGTGATTTAATAGTATTTACGACGAAGCGCTGCCGTTCAGGTAGACGCGATCTATCTATGAATATAAGAAAAAAGAAAAGTTCGAGGATGTGGAAAAAGTAATATAAGTAAATACTATGTTTACTAACAAAATTCAAATACTAAGTAGGTGTGAAATACTAATTATCAGTATTGTCATACATCCAGTTTGAGTAACGCGTTATCTGAAGTACCTAGTAGTTGCAGTGCACTGATAAATGGTAGAAATTGTTTTTAAGGGATCAATTCCGCCATGTCTTCTTTTTGTAGCACCTATGCAATAATATCCTTTTAAAATAATTATACCTGCCTGCCATACAGAGGCTCTATCATAAGCTTTATCGGTACAATACGTTTTCGAACACTTATGCGTTTAGTTTCAATGTGTATGGCAACGCGAACAGCGCCTCTGGTGGTAACTATTAGGAACTACGCGTTGCCATACAAATGGAAACTAAACGCAAACGCGTTCGAAAACGTATATGTATCGATAAAACTTATACTAGAGCTACCAGAGCGCCAGCGTGTGAGAGTTGTCACCCGGAGCATAAAAAAGGGCTGTTTTTGAGGATTTACGTGTTTGTTACCATATAACAAGAAATGTTAGGCAAGCCGGTGGGAATCGGCTTGTATGGGCGCTCCGCCACTGAGAGCTACAACATAAAACTTAAAGGAATAGGTATAGGCACATATGTATGAATATAAGGAGATCGGACATGGCGGCCGATTTGTATAGAGTGAGCCTGTCGCATGTACATTAACCCACACAACGCCCATGTAATTGACAAGACAAAGCACGCACACATCTAAAACACACACTCTTGTTTACCTACACGCTTATTTGACAATAAACGCGCATCATATCAGGCATTTTGGAAAAAAACGTAATATTCTCTGCGATCAGCACGCGTGCACAGTATGGCAGTGTATGCCCATTGAGCATACAGCTGCGACACGGCCGCCGGCGGCTTGTCCTCTCTCACCGGTAAACAACAGAAGGTCTTACCGCTAAAGACTTCCAGACAACTTTTGATTAGTAGAAATATTATATTACTTACATGCAATAAGTCCGATTCTTATCACTAATGCTACCGTATTAAGGTCTCAGAACTTACTAAAAGAAGATTAGTTATTATATTACATCACACACACAGGTTTCATTATCGTCACAACGAAAATCTTACTACAATGTTCATAATACATATACTAATAATAAATACAGTTTCCCGTAGATTAGATGCAGGATGATTTACCTTTTATACATCTGGTATAAAAGGAAAATCCCCCTGCATTTATACTCCTTCTTTCGTATCGCTGTTCCTGTATTTCTACGTTTTCCCAAGAATATCGTTGTTCACATTTAATTTAATGGAGTCTAATTAGAAGTGATATTTTTGAGGTTTCCGAGTCTTGTTATTTACATGTTGAAAACATTTTGGAGTTTTAGAGTTTTAAAGCTTGAATAAAGTGGGATAAAGCAATAAAATTTATGAAAACACTCGTAGTATAAACAATATTTTTTAGTTTTAATTAATAACGTACGTGGGATGAAAGTATGCAGCATATGGACTGTTATACTGAGTTATTTAACTGTTATGCTGTGTTATTATTAACTGTTATGCTGTATTATTATTTTAAATAAATAAAAAATAATAATTATTATTATTATTCATGTTGCTATGAAGAGAGAGAGTGAGAGAAGGGTTCGTAATGTTTTATAATATACATAAAAATAAGCACCAGCACAGTATCAATAATTAAATAAATAAATATTGGGGGACAATCTTACACAAATCGAACTAGCTTCATAGTAAACTCAATAAGGCTTGTGCTATGGGTACTAGACGACAATATATTTAATACATATAAATACTTAAGCACATAGAAAACATCCCAGACTCAGAAAGAAATATTCTTGCTCATCACACAAATATTTGCCCATACCGGGATTCAAACCCAGGACCCTTAGCTTCGTAGGCAGTTTCACTGTATCTGAACTCAACTGATACTGATTTTTTTTTTATTCTTGGCGACTCAGTTATCCTTATCCGCTTTGCTTGATTTCTGGATGCCAAAATAAAGTCAGTGGTTGGAAAGAAAAAAGATGGTATAGATAAATTAACGAGAGCATGGAATTGCATATGTAGTAGTATTGTATGTTTACAGGCATTCTATATTTGGATTTTCTATTTTCTCGTACTATCAGCATAAAAAGAAGTTTGATATATATTGAAGAAGTAAATACCAAAATAATGTCAGTGTCAAATTGTGAAGAAAAATTAAGAGAAAATTATTCTCCTTTTGTTGCAAACGGTACAACCACTACAAATGCAATTCCATGTTCTCGATAATTCATCTATACCTACCTAATCTCCAAATTTATACTTCACTCTCAAGTCGATCAATTTTTCGCCACCGAAGTAAAGTACCCTATATATATAGAAACCTTATACACAGTGTGCTCAAGAATGTTGCTAGCCATGTTGCGGTTAAACCGACCGCTAAGACTTTCGTGTAAGTACCTGGTTAGGTAGCCGCTACATATCCGATTTTACATAGGTATTTAGCATGTATGTAGACTATGCAGTTGTAATGATATGACTAGTGGTTCTGTGAGCTGTAAAACTTGCTAAATCATCATGCTCCTAGCGTTATTCCCGGTAGTGCCTTAAAGGAGCCCGGGGTCCGCTTTGACACCTAATCCCAAGATTTGGCATAGGCACTAGTTTTACGAAAGCGACTGCCATCTGACCTTCCCACCCAGAGGGAAAACTAGACCTTATTGGGATTAGACCGGTTTCCTCACCATGTTTTCCTTCACCGAAAAGCTAACGGTAAATATTCCGTACATAAGTTCCGAAAAACTCATTGGTAGGAGCCGGGATTCGAACCCACGACCGCCGCTGTAAAACTCGGTAAATAATTAAAAAAAACAAAAAAGAAACGCGAGCGTCTTTTTTTTTACCGAATCGGCAATTAAATTCTGTATAATTATTAAACATGCTCACAAAGTTCCACGAGAATCAGTTCAGAAATGCGATCTGTGGAGGAGATCAGCCGGATAGACGCCGGACATACGAAAGACTTGTGGCCCAAGCTGAAACACAAGTCAAACACAATCCTGTATTGTTTAATGAAAAAATAAATGAAATGAAATGAAATGGAAAACTTTGTTCGCTTCAAAAAGCAATAGTGAGATCTCATAATGTACTAGGTTATTACAATACTCTTCACCATAGGATATTCCTACGAATATGATATTCCAATACATCATATAAAGAAAAAAATCACGTCAAACTGGGCACTGGCGCGAAACCGGGCAAAGATAATTAAGCCTGATATAAAATAGAATATTCGATGCCTCTATCCAATATCCGGTGTCTGGCCGGAAGGGCGGCCATTTTGTTTGTAACATTTCAGTTACATTTTTTTTATATCATTGTGGCAATCGATTTAACTGGAGAGTGTGATGTAATTTTGCCGGTAGAAAAATACATGGCGGTATTTGACTCGAGTAATGTTAAAAGTAGTTTCGGTTATTTTCACATGCCTTTTACGCTGACATTGGGAATGGAAGAAAATTTTAGAAGTGCCTGGTTATTTTTTTTGTTGATAGGATTTACCTTCCTTAGCACCAGAAAAAAGTTGTAGACTTTTCAGCTGCGTCAATTATTTTTGAAAAATATAAACAGTTTCCTCACTCACGTTTTTGGTTTAGGAAGGCAAATAAGACACTTTGCTTGATCCGTCTCATATTACAAAAACATATCTTAAGAATCCGTGGTAAACTGACACTGGCAATGATATTGACAGCTGCAGCAGCTATATTTGTCAGATATTTAAAATATATTTTGTAATATGAGACGGATCAAGCAAAGTTTCTTATTCGCCGTCGTAAACCCAAAACGTAAGTGAGGAAACGGTTTATATTTTTCAAAAATAATTGACGCAGCTGAAAAGTCGGCAACTTTTTTCTGGTGCTTAGGAAGGTTATTCCTATCACAAAAAAATAATCAGACACTTCTAAAATTTTCATCCATTCCCAATTCTGTCGGATGTACGGCTGTTCCTCTCTACAGGTGCATTTTGTAATTTTGTGAGCATTAGGTTCAATAATTTCATCGTTTTTAGGGTTCCGTACCTCGAAAAAACGGATCCCTTATAGGATCACTTTGTTGTCCGTCCTTACGTCCGTCCGTCTGTCAAGACCCTTTTTCTCAGGAACGCGTGAAGGTATCAAGTTGAAATTTATACCAAATACTCAAGTCTACTGTCCCTTGGAGCTGTAAAAAAATCAAACTTCTAAGCCAACGCAATCAAAAGATACAGCCGTTTATGCCGCAAATTACCGCAAATTTTCGAATCTCGCAAGGGAATCAAAACCTACAGGATACTTCCCGTGAACTCAGAATCTTGAAATTTGGTACGAAGCAACTTCTTATAGCACACATAAAGGAAAAATTGCGAAAACTTTAAATTTTTAGTTACATCTCTGAAAATTTACTGTCCAGTATAAACTGACACGTACTAAGTATGTGAATACATACTTAGTGAGTGTCAGTTTATGGTGGACATGTTTCTATGGTACGATATACGGGGTGGTCCGGAACCCTAGGTGCGCGAGTCTGACTCGCACTTGACCGGGTTTTTACGTCGATTCAGTTTGACGAGATTTAAGTTTTTTTTTTAAAAGACAGTCTCGTGATTTCTAGAGCTCACAGAGCCACTGGTACCTATCTACCTATTATGTAGAAATATAATGTAAGCTTAGAATAATAACGCCTAGAAACGCAGTTCACGCGCAACGGTGAGGCCACCTAAACTCGGCCATAAATGGCCCAGTACGCCGATCGGTAAAACAAAATTGGTGCGTTTGTGTGCGTATTGGCGCGTGTGAATACGAGTTGATCACAACTACATGAATCCAATTTATGCCTCACGCTTGGCGCGTCGCGTCGGCCGTATGAAACTATCCTTCTATGCGTTATTATTCTAAGAATGTAAGACATACATTTTCTAAATATTTATCTTTAATACTAATGATTTATTTCTTTTACAGGTACGTCACCAACCAACGAATCTGGTAACATTGTCACCAACTCCTGCAATAAATTAAACTAGAACATTAGATTAGGATCTAGGTATCCATTAAATTCCCTTACAGCGGCAAAATCTGTGCAGACATATAAATCATGGCAATTTTCGACGATGGCAACACTGATTGGAATACTAGTTAGCAAAGTTTACTTTAGTCTGTGGTCGCAATATGGCGGCGGTGGGGGAGCGGTTTTAGTCATTGATGATGAAAAATAATTGAATCTTTTGCTAGTTTCTCGTGTACTGAACTATGCAATGATTTGTTTAACCGATTTTAAAAAGGAGGAGGTTTTCAATTCGTCAGAATCATTTATTTTTTATGTATATTCCCCGTTTAGTCGAAGACGCCTGTTCCGATTTGAAGAATTACTTTTTTGTTTGAAAGGCAATACCCATTTTCAGGTCACCAGATCAGGATCTGATGATGGGATCCTTGAAAAATCGGGGGAACTCATCAAATTTTATAGGCACACTTGAAGCGATTTAGGTACTGATATGAAGTAGGTTGGTTAAACCTTTGTTTATAGTAAATTATTGATAGTACGATAGTGTACCATCGTACGGCCAAAGTATTTGTTGTTAAACTGTGGTACGGCGGTGTCCGGTAAGCACCGCCGTACCACAGTTTAACATAAGTCTATGTACATTTGCGAGTCCGGAATCACAAGCACATTGCTGTACTTACTAAATAATAGAAAATAGAAATAGAAATAGAAATATTTATTCGACAAAAACATGATACACTAGGGTACAAAGTCATTGGGTCCCGAGCTAGGATTCCCTGTGTTACGGGACCCAGTAGAACAGCAAGCATACCATATTAAATAACAGGCAAGTATAGAATAGATGTTTTACAAATTACAAAGCTACAATAATTTTAGTTCTGTCAGTGTAATGTGTGAGCGTGAGTGTGTGTGAGAGTCTGAGAGTGCGTGTGTGTGTAATGACTAATGTACTATACAATTACTCATACTAATTTATTAGTAAAGCCGATTTTCATTATTGTCTATATTACTAACTTTATAAACTGTTTTCATACATTTACTATGGAGAAAAAGTTCTTTAATTTATGGCTTTTTTGTACATTACCGAAAGTTGACCCCAAGGAAATTATTGATACTGGATAGAAATGCTGAAACAATAGTACATTTCGATGCTAGTGCGGAAAGTATGTCATTACTTCACGAGTGTCGAGATATCTTGCCACGAGCTGTAGGCGAGTGGTAAGACTCGGGCGGGACGAGTGAAGAATGACATTTCCGCACGTGTATCGAACGACGTTTTTTAATACAGTTGCGAAAAAATAAGAAAAACAACAAGTAAGAACGGTATTTTTTTTTTAACAACTTTATTATTTTTCAACTGTATTACAATGATGTGACAGAATTAATAATATAAAAGTTTCAAATTCCTTATTTTTTCGCAACTGTATTAAAAAACGTCGTTCGATACACGTGGAAAAGTAAAAAGCACTAGTTCGCAAAATACAACTTTGCGCACGATTTGCAGCTACAAAAAGTACCACTTTTTGAGCAACTGTATTAAAATAGTACATTTCGATGCTAGTGCGGAAAGTATGTCATTACTTCACGAGTGCCGATACATCTTGCCACGAGCCGTAGGCGAGTGGTAAGACTCGGGACGAGTGAAGAATGACATTTCCGCACGTGTATCGAACGAAGTTTTTTAATACAGTTGCGAAAAAATAAGAAAAACAACAAGTAAGAACAGTATTAAAAAAAAAATTAATAACTTCATTATTTTTCAACTGAATTAATAATATAAAAGTTTCAATTTCCTTACTTGTTGTTTTTCTTATTCTTTCGCAACTGTATTAAAAATCGTCGTTCGATACACGTGGAAAAGTAAAAAGCACTAGTGCGCAAAATACAACTTTGCGCACGATTTGTAGCTACAAAAAGTACCACTTTTTAAGCAACTGTATTAAAAAAACTTTTTCATTTTCATACCAATTGTATGGGGAAAGTTTTTCTCGATTTATGGCTTTTCTAGCCGGAAATTTCTTTTTGGTCCCATACAAGCTTTTGATCCTAGACAGGAATGGGATCGATTGGCATCAAAAAAAAAGTTTCTCAAAAATAATAATTTTCTCGCAACCCTGTACCTATGTTTTTTCCAAAATCTGTACACGCCAATCTTCATTAATTTTAAATCGAAGGAAGGTCTCCTAAGACCATTTTCGCAACACGGGATCTGGTAGCTGATGCCCTCACTGACCGAAAATCTATTTCCACCCTGTATTACTACTTGATTGTTTAATCTTTAGATCGTAGAGAGGCGAGTAGCTGTCTATCGCCCTAGCAGTTCGCTCTGTGTAACTTGGCCTCACCCGCCGTAGCTAAGAAATAGGTATCGATGGATCTCTATTCTTGGCTAGCCGTCAAATTAAAAATCGATAGCTGACGGAATTCCGTTTGTGATTCCTTATAGATTTGATTTGGTATATAGGAAAGATAGGTAAATGATAATAGTGGTTTTCTGTCGTCTTTGCTTGGTGTAAAAATGTTCGTGGAACAAATTCCGAATTTTTATTCAGTGTGATAGGAAAAAGTGAAAAAAATGTACTAACTTGTTCTAGAACTTCATAGCCACAAAATGAAATATTAATTAAAACTATGAAAAAAGCCTTTTGTGCGTCCAGTGCAAAAATAATTAATCAAAACGTCGAAATATTGCAGAATAGACATTCTATATTCAAAATAGTCTCTACCGTACCCGAACTAAATTAAAAAGTCCAATGTTGTTCTAAATTTGAATACACATACGTTGTTCTATGACGTTCTAAATATTTTGAATTTTCTCAACCGCTCCCGAGCAAGTCTCAATCAAAAAGTCGTAAGTTGTTCGTATTTTGAACGTTTTTAAGCTGTTCTGCTTTCGGTTGGCAGCATTGTGCGACTGTCATTAAACTTGGTAACGGGAAAAACTATGGACGTTGGAGTTTGGCTTAAAGCTGGAACACACGTGCGGGTATTTTTATTTTTGTAAATATACTAGTTGGATTGACATGAAGTGAGACGGGATTAGTTCAGTCCAAATAGAGGCAGTAATTGAAATATTATTCTAATTTCTAGAAATATTATTCTAATTCCTATGAACTCTACATGTTTTTAAATAAATCACAATTTTACTACAAAGTAAGCCTTTGGATTCAATCCGAATTATTAGTATGGTGTCCTTATTAAACATTGTACTATTAGTTGTTCAAAAGTACTGGCGATTGCAGAAAAGAAAAGTATTCTACATCTACTTATTTATTTCTAAAGATGATCATTAGGTATTTACTTAGGGCGCTGGTTGCACCAACTTAAGATTACAGACCGATCAACGTTTATCATGGCGCCGTTACCTGTCATTCCATAAAAACTTTCTATAGATTCAATTTAATGAATACCCCCTTACGATTACGGACGTTTCGGTGCAACCAGGGACTGATTTCGGTTACGGTTATAGGTACCGGTATTAAACCGGTATTCCATTACGGTCCCGTCATGTAGTAAAGGTTATGTGCGCCGCGCGAATATAACGGTACCGTAACCGTTTTGAAATAACGGTTAGCGGTATTAGTTTTAAATGATACCGAAACCTTTATAATACCGGTATTATAAAGGTAACCGAAAAAAAGCGAGCTGGCACTCTACAGAGGAAGCATTGGCTACTAAACATTTAAAGACAAAAAGACAACACGGCAGTGCGCCTGCCGGCGGTTTGGCAACAACGCCAGGCCAAAGTCGATATAGCGGTTACCTTTAAAAAGCAGTTACGGTACCGGAAAAAATAAAGGTATTTTATATTTCAATAGCGAAATATAAAGGTTCCGCTACCGAAACCGCTATTTGTCAACCGATATGACGTCATACCGTTAAAATGGGTGCAACCCACTCATACTATTAAAATATACTATTTATAAAATAAACCGACAGTAGAGACTAATTTGCAAATAAACAATTTAATTTCAATTGAATACCACTCCCATCTCAATATCTGTGAATTGTGGCTACACACAGATATCTACGATATATTAGTTATACACATGTACAATTATTGTACCAAGACGACACGTCAAAAACGCATTCCTGAATAACCCCCTGATCTGATGTGATGTGCACAATACAATAAATCAAACCTACACTCCGTAATTTCCCATGCCCATGATTCTTGCGTGTCAAAAAACCTCATATAATTATAGCACGTATGCCCCAGCCCTTAGTGTAGGGTGACTCATTAATCAGAGCCAGGACAGATCGCGATCACGCACATGCTGGTCGTGGATTATGTCTCCTCACTTACAGTTGTTTGGTCACAGCAGTGTCCCCACTCCGCTCATCTAAATTTGGAATATATCCAAACAACACAAAGTTCATATTCGAGTGTCTGCATCGAGTTCAGAGATCGATGCTTGACTGCTGTGTTTAAATAAATTTCAACCTTATTGCATTTGTGGAGAGTGTAGTTTTGGGGTTTCGGGATTGGTTTAAAGTTGTCTGGACCCGAACTGGCAAGAAACAAGTTTTGAGTTGACGATGCCCGTCATAAGTCGGGAATTACGTTTGCCGTTTGCTTGCTCGGTTGACCAAACCTTATATACACAGACTTCACCCATAATTCATTATTCTTGAAAACGCTACTTATATTAGACTATACATGTCATTTAATGACGACTAGTAAAGATGCAACTGAGCTAGAAACCCGGGGTTTGAATCCCGGTAGGCAAAAGTTTACATCACAAAATGTGTTTTCCTAATTGTAAAATGATTTATTTTCGTCTGTCTGGATTCTGTTAGGCTTAGTTTGCGACTAGATCGATTTGTATCACGTCATCATCATGATACCTATTTCTTTATCATTGTACATATTTAGTAAAATTTGATCAATGAATACGGATACGAACTGACAAGCAAAAAGCTAGCTATATTACGAGTAGGTATATGTACCTGTTAATTAAATTGTTATGACTTAGTCATTCAGCACAAATGGAAAATTTACAAAAAATATAGACACAACTTTTATTTCATTGGTATATTACTTTTGGTGCAATTTTAAAATGGTCATTTCGAGTTGACGATTTTCCATTTGTCGAATGACAGTTAATCAATAGTTAGTGTGTGGATATTTTAGCGTTCATATATTTTTTGTACAATACTTAAATAATAAACCTTCCCAGAATAAGGCTATTTATATCATTTAAATGAACACAATCAAGGGCGCAGGCTCCAGGGGTCAAGATGGGCCGATAGACCTAAATCAACATGGGCCCTAATTTAATTAACTACCCGCACCAAGTATTATTCTAGGACGATCGGTTTTTCAAGGAAACAAAATAAATAATGTACCGAACCACACAAAATAACCAACGTTTTGGCTGTACGTTTTTAAAGTTAGTCTTATGTGATGATAACTGAAGTTTTCATTTTTGAAGAAAAAATGTTGGGTATTCAGTTGCATTCATGGACAAGCAAGTTGTGACTTTTTCAATTTGCTTGTTTTATCCTGGCAAGTCCAGGATTGATATTTAATTTTTATTTACGATTTTGAATTTGGAACCTCGTTAATTCCTTAAGAGTTTGAATATGAATTTGTACTTGTATGTACATATAAGCGCGCGGCCGGGGACTTACGAGGTGAATGAATGAAGCTATCCAATAGATTAATGCTTTTTCCTAATTTATCTTAATTTTGGAAACATAGTTTTGTTGGTTGCTGTTATAGTCACGTGATAACTTTATGATATATTCCGTTTAAGGATGTTCTTCGGTTTTCCCGTCTTTATGAGTTTTTTCTTCCTGGTTCACAAGTTACCTTGCATCTAACAGTCAACAAAGTCTTCCAGTTTCACACAAACGCATCAGGAAATAAAACTTTTCCCTGAAAAATTAAGTTCCCTCATTGTGAAAAACAAATTAAGCTAAAATAAGAACTTTATACTATTTGAACAAGCAAATAGGAAACACTCTGAAACTGCTAAGTAACACAAAGTTGCATGCATATTGAATAAACTGAAAGAAGCGTTCCGATTTCTCATTAATATTACAAAGGGAACTGCAACATTTCATCCTTCTATTTAGCGAAAACAAAGGTCACCTTGGAGACAAAAGGTAAAAAAACACTAAGAGCTGTGACACGACGAAATAATTAACAAAACATACAGAAATGAACCGGCAACTGGTGAAATCTAATTATTTTTCGCCGCCATGACAGCTTTCCGCGCTTTTCGCAAAATGGCGGCCAAACTGGATGGAGCGTGTCAACAAAACATTGCGATACTATGAAGCGAAGACAGGGCGACAGACACTAAGCCGTGGGCTTTCTTTTGGTATTTTTAGAACAAAATTTAAATACCCTCAAGAAATTCAATTTTGTTTCTATAATCTTTCAAACTCAATTCGACTTTTCTGTTTTCCCATTGATTTGCTTGGAGTTTTTTCGGGTGACCGATTGACCTGTTTTTTTAGACCTTCCGCGTTCATATCCATTCGAAACCACGAAAACAAGCTTGGTAGGTATTCTAGATTTGGTCAAATTGACTTTTTAGTTTGTATTTTCAAGCTATCCTATGATGATTACCTGTATTGTTTCGCCGAATTATCGTTTTATCGTTTTTTTTTTACTCAGACACCGTGAACTTTCTAGGTACAACTAAAAGGGAATTGTGTAGAATCCATTAGTTTGTTCTATAATAATCCTAAAAAGTTTGCTGTTTCTGAAAATATAGGTTTTCGATGAAATGGAAATTAACCGAAACATACATTCGATGAAACGTTTGTCGGCAGAACAAAGGTGAACCCTATAGAATCACTCGCAAACATTCCTAAGAAAACCTCATAAATCCCCAATACCTTTCCCAATCACCAGTCAACTTAACGGCAACATATCCCCATCGACACATGCCACGAACAAAAGAATTCGTCACACTCCCCAAATACTTACCCCCTATAATTAGTTGTATAAATGCATTTGGTAGTAATGGACGTTTTATGCCGCCCCTGCACGATTGAGTGACTGGATCCTTTCATTAGTGCATTAGGTACGTGTTTGTGTCGCGAGGAATTAAATCACTTTTGGTCTGCGTTGGTAGGTGATGCAAAATCCGCTTAAGAGGGTTCATCGAATTAGAGTTCTCTTGGTTTTTAGGTGGGAGTTCATTGTTAGTCCTTTTAAGTATGTCAATTAAAGCAAAATGGCGTTGGGTGTCTTTTTACCTGACTACGGCAGAGCAGAAAGGACAGGATATGATTTTAGCAGTTTATGTTTGAATTTGCGTGTGTTCCACTGTAGCATTCAAGATACTGAACCGATTTTGATGAATGAGGTAGCAATTGATTAAAAATGGTGACATAAGCTACCTTTTGTATGGAAAATAAAGTTTTTTTTTAGGTAGTTTTCCGTAGTCGGGATACAGTTTTATAAACATTTTTTAAAATTTAATGTTTATTGCTCCAATAGCGTGCTCTAATGGGGAATGGTTGAAAATTTTAGATTTGCCTGATTATTTTTTTGGTGATAGGAATAACCTTCCTTAGCACCAGAAAAAAGTTGCAGACTTGTCAGCTACGTCAATTATTTTTTATAAAATATAAGCAGTTTCCTCACTCACGTTTTGTGGTTAGGACGGTGAATGAGACACTTTCCTTGATCCGTCTCATATTACAAAAAATATTTTCAATATCTGACCCTGGCAATGACAAATATAGCTGCTGCAGCTGTCAATATCATTGCCAGTGTCAGTTTACCACGGATTTTTATGATATGTTTTTGTAATATGAGACGGATCAAGCAAAATGTATTATTTGCCGTCCTAAACCCACGTAAACGTAAATGAGGAAAGTGTTTATATTTTTCAAAAATAAATGACGTATCTGAAAAGTCTGCAACTTTTTTCTGGTGCTAAGGAAGGTTATTCCTATCACCAAAAAACAATCTGCCATTTCTAAAATTTTCATCCATTCCCCATTGACGTATTTTTTTGTTAACAGCCTATATTTATCTGCAGTTCCTCCCTATCCTAAGGGGGACATGTTTTGTGACATCCTTTACATTTACCTTATATTCTGTATGTTTTTTATATATTTCCGCCCTTATTCACTAACGTTATATCAAACCTATTTTAGCTAAAATTACATAAAATCTAGTTTTTCTTTATCTGTCACTTTGACATTTGTGTTCGTAATGGGACAAAACATATTTTAGTTAACAGTGTTTTATTCTTTTTTTATGAAAAGGGGGTTAATCTTTATTAATAATGTAGACATCTTTTCATTGCCTTTTCTAATCTGCAATAAAAATCGAAGGATTCTTTCATTAAATGTTGTATAAAGTCCTTGCGTTATTTTATGCCTTGCTGGTCGCTTTTAAACAATATGGCTTCATTTCAAACACTACAAACCATGATTAAAGTTACGTCAATCAAGCAATATAATACTTTATTTCCAAGCATTAAAGATATAAAATTATGCATTACAGTATATCATTATTACACTTTTAACCAGTTGAACAGTCAATTATAATGATTTATTTGAAGGGGAACAAAGTAAAATATTCTAAGTTCTAATTATAGAGGGTTTTTTTATAAACTGAGATTTTATCTCATTGATAAATCTATTTCGACATAATTATAGAGAAAATGTTGTGTTTCGTGATTTACTAGGCATATGCATTAAATTTCGGGAAAAAATTAGTCTTTTACCAGAAAAGTACTGACCAAAAAGTTTCAAAATTTAACAATTCCACAATCCACATAAAACCGAATTTTGATGAACGGTTAATATTTTAGCTGGGTGCAAATGAGTATTTTTTAGGTTGTTAGGTTTTTTTTGACGTGCCTTTAAATAGGTACCTACTATCCTTAAATTTTGAATATGCATTTTGTTTTTCACATTGCTTTGGGAGTAAAATAAAAAGGATTAGTTAAGTATATAATTATTGTTTTTGGAGTAAAATAAACAGGATTCGTTTTTAGGGTTCCGTACTCAAAGAGTAAAACGGGACCCTATTACTAAGACTTCGCTGTCCGTCCGTCCGTCCGTCCGTCTGTCTGTCACCAGGCTGTATCTCAAGAACCGTGATAGCTAGTTTATGTTTTATTTAGCGTAAGTACTTACTGAGATAAGCTGTTTTTTTATATTACTTATTTTTAATATGTTTTCTTGTAAGATAATATTTTTTTAATGATTGTTTTGGGGATCATGATTAGTCATATATCACAAAAAAATTGCTGGTTTTTTTTACGTGAATAAATCTATCCAGAAATACTTTTACCAGTTAATGATCTAAGTATTGAAGAATTTCGGTTAAAAGACCTTAATTATTATGTTCTACACCGAACGTGCCACTTTCACAGAAACTTAATCATACAAAACCAACACTCAATTTCATCCCCACACATAATCTCTGAAAAGCACCGGAGATTGGCAACACCATCGATTCGGGTTCACCTTTATTATTTCGCCGCACCTAATAACACTCTGTATAAGCGAGCTTATACAGGGTGGTTCACGCTCATACATATTAATCCGTCGGGTGACGCATTGAATGACTCTCGACGGCTTTAGGGACACCCTGTGTTTACTGCAGTCTGGGCCGATTTTCCGATTTTGGTTTAAATTTAACGGTGAAAAGGAGAAGGGAAATTTCATATTTTTACGAATACAATACAATACGGTCAATTAATCTATGAAATGTATGCACTAGACAAGCATAAAATTTTTGGACATGTTATTAAATGTATAATAAGTAGGAATACTTTATTATTAAAAAAAAAAAAATAGTGATAAATCGGTGCTGTATATTTATATAACTTTGGTAGAGAATGCCTTAAGATATAATATTAAATATGTTCATTATATATATCAGTACTGTATCTATAAGTCGATATTATTTTTATAGAATGAATCTGTACCTCTGTATAAATAGTATACCTACAGACACGCTTGAATACTCCAAAAGGTACGAAAACCCCATCAATTTCATTTCACGCCGCCATTTTCCTCTGTCAATAAACCGGGATCCCCGACGAATTGATTATTATTAATTGTATTATAAGCCCTAGCAACACTGGTACCCCATGTGTTTTTCTTTACAATTAGCTTGCACAATTCCCTTGCGTATGCCAAAACAAATGCCATTCGAATACCCACCTTAATCCCTTGAGATAATGTCGATAACAAAGTTACGGCGCTGCATAATTTAATTTGAACTGTGTTTTATTCGTTCTTAATTCAATTTGTGTTCGAAATACAAATTGTGTTGAATCCAGCTCGCGGCTAAATTTAAATTAATTTCTTTTTATCATTTGCGCGGGAAAGTTCTTTAGGGTTGCAAGCCTAATTTAATGATTGTGGTTAAGTGCATTTCTTTTAAATAAATTGTTGTTACTATTGTGGTAAGTTCCATTGTATATCGTTATTTATGTATTTATATGGTGATCAATCATATCTGTTTATATATTATAGTTCAATGTTTGATAACAAAAATTTGATTGGTGATAAGTTGAATACGCACAGGGTGGGCCCCTGTAAGGCCAAATCAAATTTCTGTTTGATTCTCCTTGAAATAAGGAACTAGGAAGTTGAACATTTGAGGGAACACTACACTGGACAGGTTTTAAAATACATATAAAAGTATTTTCTGAATATCAATGTAATAAAATTCGGTTCGAAGCGCCATATTACTGGTTGAAATTAACATCACGACACGTACTTTATTTCTTATCGATATCTATTCGAACGAAAGGTAATTTTAAACGTTGTGCTTTTATGTGCAACCATGCTAGCAGTCTATTCCTGCAAATCCCTTGGAAATTATTTACGACAGGTGTTTCTACTAGCAACCCCATTAAAAAAAATACTACATCAATATTAGCGACAAAAATAATATTCCCCAGCGTAACAGTTATACAAATACAAAACTTATCTTCAAGTACGCCGTGCTCTGCTACGTTTTTTGCCAACAAACTACCTATAATATGTAATTGGAAAAGTTTGTTCATTATATTTCTCCTGGACTTTTTTCCCTCGTACTTTAACGAAGTGACGTCACAGGCCCGAAAATACGTTAACGGTAAGAAGTTCTGACGCTGTAATTAAACTAGGTGTATGTGATGAGCATACTCCGAGATGAGATAGTTATATTTATAGGTCTGCGTTAAAACTTCATCATCGTCATCATTTTATCAGCCGAAAGACATCCACTGGACATAGGCCTCCTCCAAAGCCACAATGAGGCCACCCGCATCCAGCGGACTCCCGCGACTTTTACCAGATCATCAGTCCACCTTGTGTACCACCCTAAAAACGTACTTACTTATTACTTGTAAGGGACAAAGATGTATCCTCCCATGGTTTGATAAACCCCCTTATTCATACAACTTAAAATGCCTGCGCTAAATTAAATGTGCCTTTCATACGAACACTAATGTCAAAGTGACAGATAGGGAGAAACGAATTGTAACGCCATTTTAGTTAAATAAGCTTGTAAAACGTTTTTGAATACGGCCGTAAGCCTCTAACCTTTTGGTTTGTGACAAACCACCCAGTATATACAGAAATATTTGCATTTTTATGAGCTGTCGTTGAAACAATAATTTTTCTATGACGTAAAATACCTGTTTTATATTGTAATACATTTGTAAATCGCAAAATAAAACGAAAGCTAAGCAACCCGTCTCATCTCTTTTCAAATTACTTTTACTACCTTCCAAGAACTTTTTGATTAGAATTTTATCAAAGTGCATTTTTTTTACTTTTATTAAACAGTTTTTAAATCATACTAGGTATTAATTTGGTTAACACAGAAATTTATGAGTTTTCACGTTAATTAAATAAATAAACAAATAATAAATCGTAAGTTGAATAAGGCTTGGGTGGGTTATGGGTAGGTACTAGACGACAATATATTTATTAAAAGAAAGAAGAAAACATCCAAGACTCAAAGATGCATTTTAGAACTAAAAAATATTTAATAATTATAAACCTAATTTAATTTTTAATTTATACTGAAAAAAAAAATGAATTCTTTCCGTAAAACGGTGTGAGCTAAGAGTTCATTTAAATATTGTAAGAACAGTTTCACAGTTTCCATGAATATTAAAATTGTAGGTACAATATTTTCCGAGGGTATATTTACGTTTTTCTGCGTTTTCATCCAAAGTGTGTAAGTGTTTCATTATAGAATTATGAATACGAATATTTACTTTCATGTTTTGAATGGTAATCAGGTTTTGAAGACAGCGATAAAATAAACCTTTGTTACATAGGTTAGTATTCCATTTGGCTAATTTTGGTACACTAACCCGGTTTTATATAGATCAGCACGGCTATTACAAGACGGCGTGCGAGCTCTCTCAATTTTTCTCGCACTACACGTCTCTTTCTAAGTTTTCTAATAAGAGAGAGCCTGATAGTGCGAGAAAAGTCGAGAGAGCTCGCGTGCCTTCTTCTGATAGCCGTGCAGTTCGACTATTACGTATTCGTTCATTCAAAGGTAGTAGACTCATTTCGTGACTGACTGCACCTGACCAAAGGAATACTGAAAAAGTAATTGGTAATGTATCATCATATTCATATCAGGACTGAAACATTCCAAGGCGCTTATCAGAACCTTTAGCAAAAAGGCGTCTTCTGATGCCTCGGCGCTAAGTAGGAACCGCCTACGCATGCTGGATCTATATCCCCACGCACGCCTTCCAAAGGACCGGGCTTTGTCCCGTGAATTTAAACAGGAGATACATAATCATCATAATACTGAAAGTAGTTGAAAGATGACATGGTAGTGACTTCTGCCCAGGGATCGGAAACCGGTATTGTTTATATGGGAACGAAAACGGTTCTTTTTCGTTCTTTTGATAATAATTTCATTTCTAATTGGGCAATCTAATAATACGCACTCGTTACCTCAAAACACAACTGAGTCCTACATGTGAAGTATAAAATAGTTCGAGATTTGTGGTAAACCGAGGTTTTAGCAATTAACCGGTTCCGATCCCTGCTTCTGCCATAACTACCATGGAAGATATTGACAGGTAGTTAAATATTGATAATGGTGGCGACCTTTTTTAAGCATGTAGCCAAGTGTTAGTGAGCGTAGGATCACGACGCACTGAAAATCTGATGTGGTTGATATCAAATGGAATGTTTAGTTGCAAAATGGAGACCCGAGTCGTAACTGAAATAATTTTAATGTAAAATTTAAAGCAATCTCTAGAGTAAAAGCGTTGCAAAGTGAGCATTAAAATGAGATGAAACCCAAAAGCTGTTATTCAACCCTACGATACTGTATTTTCCCTAAAACATGCAAAATGTTACTTAAAACCATTCAGATAATTAGAGACTTTTCAATAGAAAAGTGCTTTTTGGTCAGACTTTTGACTTGGGCACTCGGAGACCACTCAGAGATCAAAGCTGCTATTATACGGCCATTATATGACTTGTGGTGCATTATAAAGCTTTTATGTAACTGAAGCGAATAAGTTAAGTGAAAGAGCTTTTAACCAGACTAGAGTGCAAGTATTGACTTGTACACAAGTTAGTTTATATATGAGTCGCTTAATTTCAAACCCGGGTAAATCCATCTGTCAAATCATGCGATTTTGCTATTAAGAAAAGGTGATAAGGTAGATATTTGCTGATAGGGTCGAATGGATTTATCCGATTTTGAATTTAAGCGACACATATCTAGATAGCTAGGAGTTTGAGTAGTATTAGTATGTAGTATATATGTATGTAAGCTCTTTAATGTACACAATAACAGGTCAAATAATATACATGTCACGCAACGTAGCAAGGTGGTTTGGGCATGTAGAGAGGATGGATGAAAGAAGATTAACGAAGAGAGTGTATATAAAAAGGAAGGGCAAGTTGAAAGGGGAAGACCTAGGCGAACTTTCTCCGATCAAATTGGAGAAATCTTACAAAAAGTCCAGGTCAAAAGTACCCTAAACCGACGAGCATGTATGAGAAATGTTATGAAAGTGAGTGAAGCGAAAGTGGTTTGTCAGGATCGTAGCAAATGGAGATCCGTGATCTCTGCCTACCCCTCTGGGAAAGAGGCGTGATTATATGTATGTATGTATGTCACGCAATAGATCAAACTACAAGGTGAACTTAAACCTAAAAGGGATCTCTTCCAGCTAACCTTTGAGCAATTGAGAGGAAGGTATGAAACTTATGACGCGTGTATCTGTGTATCTGTCTGTGGTATCGTAGCTGCCAAGCGAATGGGTCTTGCAAGTCTGGCGCCTGGAGTTGCAGTCCTCCATAGACTCTGATGGCCCACCTGATGTTACCATAGGCTAGTGCCTATGGTAACATCAGGTGGGCCAAACGCTCGTTGACCACCGACGTGGTATCAATAAAAAGGAAATATGTGCTATAGATGTAGACACCAGAGGGTCCAGTCCAGCAGCAGGTCGATCACGTAACGCATTGTACGAACGTCGGGTAGGTCTAAATGTCACTTTTTATATGGAAAATTGACAGTTAAATTGTACCGACGCGCGTTCGGAACGTTACGTGATTACCCCTCTGGTCGATTACGTAACGCATTGTACGCGCGTCAGGTAGATCTAAATGTCAAATTTTATATGGAAAATTGACTGTTGGGTTGTCCTAACGCGCGTTCGGAACGTTACGTGATTACCTACCCCTCTGGTTGAGGTGACTAAAACTCTTCTTGGAAAATCTTCTTACATACATACATACATATAATCACGCCTCTTTCCCAGAGGGGTAGGCAGAGAGAGAATCTTCTTAATATTTATTAAATCTCCAATATCTTTACTCGTTCAGAGGGGCGATCACATATCTTTTCTAACGCAAAACTCAACTGTCATTTTCCAATACAAAAAGTGACATTTAGATCTACTTGAATGACGCGCGTACAATGTGTTACGTGATCGACCGCTACTTTGACACTACGTTATCCGTCAACACGGCCTTCCTAGCGGAAGGGAGTCGCCTTAGCTATGAATATTATAATCAAATAATTCTGTCATTTCTTGCGGGGCCGGGGCAGGGACCGGAACCGGTAACCGCTTATTGGGGTTTTCCATAGGGTTATTTAAGAAGTTATTTTTATAACCCTATCCATAATGGTAACCCTATGATAAGGTAACCTTACTGATAAGGTAACCCTATTGTTATGGTAATCATATCGGATGTGGTAACCATAAGGTAACCTTAATAAAACCCTAACAAAACCCTATCTCGATAGGGTTTTGTTACGGTTACCTTATGGTTACCACATTCGATATGCTTACCATAAAAATAGGGTTACCCTATCAGTCATATGGTTACCAAATTGATAGGGCTACCAAATCGATAGGTAAAGGGGTTTTCCGGTCCTTGGGCCGGGGGGCGAAATTTGCTGTAATGATGACACTAATACATCAACAATGACACAATACACGGAAAAAACTTGCACACCTTCATCAATTCTTGTGTACGAACCATGCCCAAGTGGGCATGTGGGTTTGTACTTTGACAGACGGGAAATGGTGCGAATGTCTACTCCCTTCCGTGTTGCTCGAAGGTCAACACGCTGGCCATTCCAAAAAAAATCAAACTGCATTCGATCGTTCCTTATTCATCATAACAGCCAGCATCATACAAAACCATCAAAAGTACCAACATAAATTTCTGTATGTCATAAGCTGAAGTCCCTATGCCCAATCGATAACCCGCGCGACCTTAACCCATAAATAACCCAAACCGTTATGACACCTCCTTATAATAATATATCTCGCGTGACAATACAAATTGCCGGTATAAATTTAGGGGTTGTTAATCCTCGTTTACACACGAGCGAGTAACGTCTGACACAAGTAGGTAACTATAATAGTGTGCGGGACCATAACATGTGGAAACGTGATGCCTCTGTTGCGCTCTCTTTCGCGACGATCATGACTGGTCTGTCATGACCCCGCGCAGCGAGCGTTTGATCAAGTACGCTCTCTTAATTGACGGCTTGATCCTCTCCCGATCTCAGTAGATATCTATCGCCCGAACTAGCGACGTTTTTTTTTATACCACGTCTCACACGTCTGTGGCAAATAAGCTTACTACTCCATAGGCTACGGTAACCACTTACGCGGGCCGCGTAAGTGGTTACCGTAGCCTATGGACGCTTGCAACTCCAGGGGTGTTACATGCGCATTGCCGACCCTTTAAGAATTTATTCACTCCTTTTTTGAAGAGCCCCATATTGTGTCCCTCGGGAAAACCTCGGCCCCCTAGCTCATTCCACCGTAGCGTCCGAGGGAGGAAATTTGTCTGAAAGCGTACGGTACGCGGCCATTTAGGTTCCTGGGTGTGAGCGTGAAGTCTGCGTGATTTCAGTTCAGCCATTAACTCGTCAATATCATCATTATTGATTTATTCATTCCTAGTGTCGCCATATCTTTTGATATGTCCCAGGGTCTCTCGGAAAACTTGCCTCTCTGTTATCAGGAGCTGATTTTCTTCTGTGACATTCTTATATTTAGATTTTTTTCCTCCTTCCTTCCTTTCCTTTTTCCGTCCTTAACAAATGATCCTTCGTCAGCAATCAAATATTCCGATACACAAGTTTCAAAATACTCATTGGTACGAGCCAAGATTCGGACCCGCGACCTCTGTTTAGAAGTTCCACTCGGTTTTTAGATACTGCCATCATTATCGTCAGCCTATTTACATCCCGCTGCTGGGCTAGGGTGGCCTATGGAGGAGAGGTCCCCTTATTTCACCGGCAAACGTTTCACCGAATGCATTGTTTCGCCGAATTTTCATTTCATCGAAAGTTTGTTACTCAGAAATGGTTAACTTTTTAGATACAGCTAAAAGGTCATTCCGTAGAATCCGTTAGGTAAGGTTAGGTTTGTTTTATAACAATCCTGAAAAGTTTGCTGATTCTGACAAAAAGGGTTTTCGATGAAATGAAAATTCTGCGAAACATTACATTCGTTGGAACATTTGTCGGTAAAAAAATGTACAACCGATTTAGGTATTAGCTACTCGTACTGTAGATGCAAAATGTAAATATAGTGCGGTATAGGACCTTTAGTGTACGATTCCGACTCGCTCTTGTCCACAATTTTTCCGGCTCCCCGTAATTGCCTGTACCGTGTGGAAAGCCTCTTATGTCCGGATGGAATTCATTTTTCGATCATCGATTACAAAACTCGATGAATAAACTCGATTGATTGTTTTATTGGATAGCGAAGCTTCGAGAGGCTTGTTCGAGCGGTTTCGATCGGAAACTACTCGGTTTTGACGAAGTTTTCGTTTGTCCGATTTCGAAATCATTATCTTCAAGTATAAACTAACCCATATTGGCAGTGGGCGGGGCACATTGCACGTAGAACCGATGGCCGTTGGGGCGGAAAGGTTCTCGAGTGGCGACCACGTACTGGAAGGCGCGGCGTGGGTAGGCACAAGGTGGACTGATGACCTGGTAAAGGTCGCGGGAGTCCGCTGGATAAGGGTGGCGCAGGATCGGCCATTGTGGCACTCTTTGGGGGAGGCCTATATTCAGCAGTGGACGTCTTTCAGCTGATATGATTGATTGATAACCCATATTAATATATATTGAAACGGGTAGTCCACGTCCCGCCATTTAGGTCGGAAATCGCTCGATATGCTTCAAATCGATACACGATTTTTATGTTTCAAGTGGCACGGTAAACAACCGAACACTATGCGCGTTTTCTATTTAAAATTACAAGCGAACCCATCATCACCATCATCATCATATCAGCCGACAGACGTCCCATATTTTCATACAATTTACCAGTTTTTTTTCTAAACACAAAATGTGACCTAACATCATCAAGAAAATATTCTAGGACAAAAACTAAACACGGTTTTTATAGCGCAGAAAATACGCAAAGGGGTGCGACATCGTCTAAGTCTCGATTCAACCAAATAAAAAAAAATTGCTTGATTCGTACCCTATGCAGAGTTATTCCAAGACTATTCCATACAATTAGACCGTTACACCTCAGATTAACTCGTTATTCCTCTTTGGTCTAGGTACTCTAACTTTTGGATACTTTTAGAAAATGCGTTCTTCGATTAAAAATCTGTCATTTTATGTCCAAAATACCGAACTAAAAACTTCATAACATTCTGCCAAGATATTTGGCAACAACTTAACATGATTGGCCTCACAATAAGTATAATGGCCTGCTTACGGAGTGAAATATACTAATAGGGTGGAAGGGTTAGGTCGGAAGAACTAATATATTATGCCTACCCACCTGACCTAATTGTGCTGGGTTCCGTAGAATTAAATCTATCGTTTAACTTTAGAGTGGTAGCTATGTTTGAAAGAAGTAGATTACTGAGGCAAATTTCGACTAGGAATTTGAGATGTTGAAAGTCGGCTGTCAGTTTTTGAAGGTGAAAATTACAGTTTATTATGTTACCTAACGCTGGTTCGAACCAATCAACTTATCCAATCACCCTACATGTGAGTATTCCTTGTTCTTTGATCATTGGATAAATTGCTTATTACAATATTGTTTTTTTTTTTCAAATTAAAAAATCACAACTGGATGCTTTACAGTTTACATGATTAAAATTTGTTTTGTTCTATTGTAAGAAAACGGTAAAGAGGCGATATCACCCATTATCCAATTGCGTGGACATAATTATGACAAATGTCACAATATGACAAGGTACAACATCAAAGTCAGATTTTCTATATGGCCATATTACCTCAAGTATCAAGAAATCTTAATATTTGCCTCCGTTGCGCGCTACGTTGAAAACTCTACAGTGTAGTTAAAATATTTCGTAATGATTTGACTTCAGCTAATATAAATGCTAATATCATTTTACAAAAACACAGTCCACCGCTAAACCTTCGTTTCAATTACAAAACCGCACATTTAAATTAAAATGTGTTCAGCCCCATAAATTGGGGGTAAAAGGGGGTAAAAATAACAGAAACATGTGGCGCCGCTAAAGACATTTCACAGGCGACCTGTTTCAACCCTTCTCAGGGTTCGAATCCCGGCAAATAGAGCGGGGAATTATTTCCACAGTATAAATAATCAGTAAGTACATTGACTTAACATAACTGCTGCTGTGGCGATGGTGACCACGTACCGGGGCAGTAAAGGTCGCGGCAGTCCGCCGGATGCGGGTGGCGCAGGGCCGGTCATTGTGGCACTCTTTGGGGGAGGCCTAATCCAGCACTAGGATTTTCGGCTGATATGATGATGATGAACTGTTGTATGATGGTGAACGTGCGTAGCATGGAAACAATATAGTATCGGAATGCAGGCATGCAGCATTACATCATACGATCTTTCGACAATATTCGACGATGACTTCATGTCAAGACAGGTCGTGTCTCCATATTTCTATTTTTCGATCGTGTATTTATATTTATTTACTCCTAAGAAAGGAGATGAGCAATTAATGATACTTACAGCATACCTACGAATAACGCATTAAAGTGCATAATTATATGAGTACGATTTTCAATAAACTTCAAATCAATCAATAGCCATTAGCCTACAGCTGAAAGCAATCAATTCAGTTATATTATGCTGGCAGAGTAATAAGTAATTAGTTTGAAAAGCGACTCTACCGTCTGAACTAGGAAATTTAATATCAAATAACAGTTTCATAGAATATCCGGCATCTTAATTAACTATCGGTGACTGGTATATGACTGGCGTTTATATGATGTCAAGATACTGATCGTGTATCGTTATTGTTATTGCTTCCTTTAGTAAAGGTAGACAATTGAGTTACATAGAAGATACACCTATAGGTCGGAAGTTTTTACAGTTCAATAGCTTTATGGAGTATTGATATAGGACGCGATACTTGTTTATTTATTTTCTTTCCGCGCGAAACGTTATGGATGCAATAATGTCCAGTCAAAAAAGCGGAAGTTTAAGATCTATAGAAAGAAAGCAACAAAGGGGAAAGAAAATTTTATTTGGTTTGAAACAGTAGCACAAATATACCAGCGTTCTTTAGCAGAATAGCAAAATAATATTTTTTTAGTAAGTAGCACGTATACCTACATAAAAATATTTCACAACAAGGGGCAGTTTTAGTACCAAAATGGATGTCGCTCAACGTAATGTCATGAATATCGTAACGCTGATTTTCAGGGCATCCAGGATATAGCGAGTAAACACAGATTTGTCATACTTTTAATGCAATATTTGGATATTCCGATCAGACCTCATTCTGCGGCTTTTTTTGAATTGGATAAAACACGGTGACAAACTAGTATGATTTTTTTTTATTTCCGTAACACACAGTGATATTTAAGTTGATTACAACTATTACAAGGTAGGGGCTTCCTATTAAGTATGAAATACCTGATTCAGGAAGCCCTGTAAATAGTATGTTATGGAAAGTGCGGCACATCCTGATGGTGGATTGGAAAATCTATAGAACCTTAGACGCTACTTATACGCCAAGGAATACCGCTTTCTACCTGACCCCTGATCAAGCTATCTAGTGAAAGTGTCTATGTTATCACTGTAAGTGCCTAAGACTATCTCAGATCATCGCGGATACGGTAGTAAATATAGTAGGGAAAGTTTAAGGTTATCATTCTAAGTTACTAAACCTATCGCATACACTATAAGGGCGTGGCCGCGACTTCGAGCGGAAGCTGTGGGAGCGAGAGGCTGCGATCCAATCTCTCTCTTCATAAGTTGCTCAGCCTCGTTCGTCACGCCAAATTTTTAGAGAGGTAGGGCACAGCGGAATGTCATCTCGCTCGTATGTGGAGAAGCCCAACTGGGGAAGTACCTCCACCTTACAGAAGACCGCAGCCATAATATCACCACTGCTTTGTAGTGTTGCTATATTATTGCATGCTATGAAGTATGTGGTGTTGTGTTCCTGGCGGTGAGTAAGGTCGCCAGAGCTCCCTAGGGTGCGCTGTGTTGAGAGTGAGGGACCTGCATGTCTCTATCTGCCAACACAGCGAATCCTCAAGTGAATAAAGGGTCGGCAACGCGCTTCTGATTGTTCTGGAGTTACAAGTGTCCATAGGCTACGGTATTAACTGCTTAACATCAGGCAGGCCGTAAGCTTGTTTGCCCCCGTCGTATAAAAAACAACACACGAAGCAGCTTGAAATGTGTTTATTTTTAATACTACGTCGGTGGCAAACAAGCGTATGGCTTGCTTGGTGGTAAGCGCTTACCGTAGCCTATAGACGCTCGCAACTCCAGGAGACTCACATGCGCGTTGCCGACCCTACCAATTGGGATTAGGAACAGAAGGGATGGACAATAATACTCAAGGTGCAATTCTGCAAAGTAAACGTTAACGTTTTACAAACTTATTTTAACTAAAATGGCGTTAAAATTCGTTTGTCTTTATCTGTCACTTTGACCTTTCTGTTCGTAAGAATGGGACAAAGCACATTTTATTTAGCAGAGGCATTTTAATAGGGGTGTTAACTCAACATTTATTATTACTTCAAAAGAAAGAAGACAAAAAAATATGACTAATGACGAAAATCCCATTCGAATATCGCAAAAAGTTACGAAGCTACAACCGTTTTAATGTTGCTTGTTAGAGAGAGAAAACGCTCCGGGATCGTGACGTTACGATCGTCTAGCGTCATAGTAAATGACAATCGTTTGATATGAAAGTGCGTTTTGCAGAAAAGGGACAGAACATACCCCGTCTTAAAGCTTTGGACGCTTATAACTTTGTGATTATTTAACCTCTTGCGTTGCTTTTTTCTCCATTTGACTACATTTTTAATCCCTTTTCGAGAAAATGCAACATTATTGATTATTTTATTAAGTGTCTACACCCCTATTATATTATCCCCCTTATTCATAAAAAATCTGAACTTACTTTTGGATGTCCAAAAGTTAAGTTTAGAATCGAAGATACCGGTTTGACCTAAATCTGCTTTAACAATAATAAAACAATAGTTAATTTCCATAAATCCGGTGTAAACCTGCGCGCACGCATGTGAGCGAGATGAGCGATGACAACGCTGAGCTAAGCCGCATTGTTGTGCTTACTATATATTTATACACACTGCCAGAAACGTTGTACTGCGTGAAATTCTTATACTGGCTTCATATTAGCTTGTCCAATTTGAGATTCAGTAGTTTTTACAAGCTTTATATGTGTTAATGATATTAATTTGATTTGGTTATCGCTTTCATTATTTGTAATTTGAATATTTTTATGGATTTTTGGCCTGAAAATAAAGCATTACATTAACTTGCCCTGTTAGTTTGTTCGTTCCTTATTATGTGCTGGTCAATCTTGCAAGTCAAAGAATGATGGACAAACTTATATCTCTCTTTGCGTCAGGGGTCTCTCGACTGCTCGTCGACCTTTCCATCCCTGTGTCACGTCACATAAGCCGAGTTTAACGACCGTCTGAGGTCCAACCTATTGGAAATCGAATTTCATTGTGGTTCACGCTATTGTATGTAAACAGGGTAATGGATAATGTTTCAGATACTGAGATACTGGTCGGGTTAGACGCAATCTTTAGGTGAAACTGCATTTTTACTGTCGAAGTTGCTGGACGTTTCTAACCGATTTCTTCACTCTTTTTTCTAAGGGTTATTTGTCTGTATTTTTAAATAGCTACGAACTCCGCATTTCATTGCTCGGTTTTTGTTTTATTTGAAAGCCTGCAAATTTTCAACAGTTTTAAGGTTGTTCCTCAATTTTTATTATCTTGTGATTTCCTTATAAATGTATGTGTGTAATGTCTTTGTCGCAGAGACAAATAGCGCGCTAGTGAATTGATTTATTCGTTTGGCATTACTTAATTACAGAGTCCCTTTGCTGACTTATTATAGCGTTATATCTAAATTCTTCACCCATTGGGTAGCGTTTGCGTCAGATGTATTCCCAGAGAATTTTTGGTTCGGACAATCGTGGATTATGTGGTGAATAGACTGCACAGGCGCTCCGCAGTGGCACGCTGGTGATTCGCGCCAACCACATCTATGCAGGTACTCCGCACAGCGTCCGTGTTCGGTGCGCAATCTGTTGAACTGGTACCATAGCCTTCTGGGTACTGAGAAGCCCCAAGGTTTGCATGTGGCATCTTAAATACTCGGACTGCTGGCTGGTGGGTTGGACTGCCACTCTGCTTTCGAAGCTTCCTTCATGCCGAAGCCATGATGTTTCAGATTAGTGAATGTCGAAACAACACAATACCACGAGCAAGTGACAGCTATGTGACGCGCCCGTGAATGTAGTCAAATTATTACGTCCATTTGGATTACATTTGGCACCCAGGTGAATGCCTTGACTGTGATTTCATTGTTTCTAGTTAGCAGTCCATAGATTATAATACGGTCATTTTGGCACTCTTTGGGGGACTCTCATCATATCAGCCGAAAGACGTCCACTGCTGGACATATGCCTCCCCCAAAGAGTGCCAAAATGACCGGTCCTGCGCCACCCGCATCCAGCGGACTATTGCGACCTTTACCAGGTCATCAGTCCACCTTGTGGGGGGCCTACCCACACCGCGCCTTCCGGTACGTGGAAGAAGATTATAATATGTGATGAGAAATATCGTAACATTTCTATGGCACAGTATATCATCCGTACTCTGTGAGCTTATACATGCTCACAATATAAATAATTTTAATTACACAACTTACCCATAAACCAAACCAATTGCCGTTAAACGCAGGTGTAAACGTTAATGACCGAATTAATTATAAAACAATAGGCCATTCCTTACCTGGTATCAGATCATTCACTCCCAAGGACCGAAAGTTACCCACAATGCAAGAATGGTCTCAAGCAAGGTCTGCCTACGATTTATGGGCCGAGGGTAACAAAAGGACCCTTAGGACGCCGCCCTGAACGCCTTAATTTCCTGTGAAATTTTCGTGTGGCATAGAATTTCCAGAGTTTTCCATTTTCGCCCTTATTGGTATGATACTAAAGTCCATGTCGTACGTAGATGGAGTATGATGGAAGGTTTTTATAATGGTAGGCTTTTGTTTGTTGTTTGACGTTCCAAGCATGTGTGTTTAGAGGTTTATGGGCGTAATTTGCTTGTAATTAGTACATTTGAGAATTTTTGTTGCTCTGTACACATTACGTGTATGTAATGTTAAAGTTATGATAACATGAGAATGTGAAATAGGCCCATGGTCGAGTAGAATCTCTCTCTAACTGTGGTTGTTGCATCATTTACCCTGTACATTTGGAAACCGTTTTCGAATACTTGGTTTGGTATCATTCCTTGTCTTCTCAAAACGTACCTACTAGTATGCGCTTTGTTCATAATTGGGAGCGCTATTTCTGGGATTGAGACCTGCAGGTTGATTGTGTAACGCTTCATACGATTTGTTGTGAAGCAAGAAAAGCACAGGTTAATATTATTTACAATATTTGAATTCTCTAGATCAACCCGATTTAAGATTTGATTGCTGATTAAAGTTAACCAATCTAAACCATTAGCGCAATTACCATAAACAAATGAATCGCCATAAAACAAAACAATCAATCATTTTTACCAATAATCTGTCTCATTTAGGGGTTCGATTGACGCCAAAGATACACAGTTCCGCACCTTATTCCATTGTAACAAGGCACACAATTCTTGACGTGGTACAACAATATCGCAATTAATCTTAAATCCACCAACAAGTTTTGGGGTGAACGACCTCATTTGAGGCCGTTGATTGATTACGTGTTTTTCTGTTTGTCAAAAGATTTTCTGCACTGATTGGTCCTTAATGTTTTCGTTGCCTGTTGCTTTGATCATTATTTCGGTGGAGTATGTAAATCGGGAGCTCTTGTTTGGATCTAAGGTATTTTCCTTATACTAATGCTTTGAAAACCCGCTGCTTTGATTATATACTAGGTGTGATTATAGACTGTAAGTGGTGAAGAATAGGTAGGTAGGTAGGGAGGTAAGACTCGATAAGAAACCTACTCGTAATATGAAACGACTGATTAGCACTCTTTATTCTTATTTATTGATATGGGCACCTTTGAATATTCCTAAAAACCTTTCTAGTTTTCCTCCTCAGAAATCTTCCTGTTTTGGATAAATATCTTGTTTTAAAACTGATCCCAGTAAAACGTGTACAAACTAATTTTGTTCCAACTCCTTGTCTGAATTTAATTCAATGCAAGTTTAATTGAATTGAAAACATTTATTACAGGCAGAGCCCATAAAGTGTTAGTAGTACAATAATTAGACATAACTTACAAAAACTATTTTTAGTAACAAAAGAACGGAGATCACAAACACAGCATATGCTACCTACATACATACCTAAAACTATAACCGGATGAGCGTACATAAATATTATTTAATCGATTTAAAATTTAAAATTATCAATTGTAAAATAACAATAAAATGTCATAATTACAATTCAAAAACGTTTAAAAATAAATTAGAATCACAGAATATGGAATAAGAAAATGTCAAAAAGATGGAATTAAATAAAGTCAATAAACACATTAAATTAAATTAAATTAAAATAATAGAAATTAAAAATAGGAAATTATAAACATGTCACCAGTTGAAATTAACAACATCGGTGAACCCCACCTGTCGGCAAACACCTTCAGAAAACTGTTAGGGCTGTCCAATGAACAATGAGGCGCAGCGCTTCCTCATAATCGCGTGAAAACCATCAACTCCCGCCTCCGTAAACATGCCCGAAGCACTGCACCACCGATGAAGCCCCAGCAATGCCCTAAATGCGTTATTATACTGCACTCGGAGTGCGCTATACGTCCTCTGCGTAAAATTGACCCAGAGATTGCAGGTGTAAAAGCACTGGCAGTATGCCCTAAATAGCGTTAGCTTTACTTCTCTAGTACACCCCGCAAATCTCCGAGCCAACATGTTGCAGCGAACGGACAGCGCCCTCCTCTCCCTCTCTACAATCCATGTTGTCGGAGAGATCTTCAGTGACCCAGTGGCCCAGATACCTAGAATGCTGAACTCTTCTTAAGTGCGTGCCACTTAGAGCAATTGGTGGCACAACCTCGTACGTCTTAGCACCGGCCTTGAAGATTAGGAATTCCCTCTTCTTAGCATTGTATCTAAGCCCATGGTCCACTGCATACCTCTCACAGATACCGAGCAAGTTTTGCAGTGCGCCGAGAGATGACGTGAGCAGGACCATGTCATCTGCATAGCTGGCCCCGTAGCATGGATGGCCTTATCACGCGATAAGTGACATGATAGAGCATCCGTCCCAGGCTGACACCGTTCGATAGAACGAGACGACGCTGTTATCTTGTCACTTATCGCGTGATAAGGCCATCCATGCTACGGGGCCTGATGTTGTTAATGCAAACTCCATCAACCGAACATCCGACGTTGGTACCGCTCAACTCCTCTATCAACGCATTGATGTACAGGTTGAAAAGCCGGGGAGTAAGCCCCCCCCCCCGTCTCACCCCGCACTCCAACCTGTACTCCGCTGAGAGAACACCAGCCCATCTCACACAGTTTCTCTGGCTATGGTACCAATATTTAAGAAGAGAGGTTACCTCTGACGGTAGCCCGGCTGTTTCCTCAACTTTTTGCCACAGAACTTTATAAGACACAAGGTCGAAGGCCTTAGATAAATCCAGGAAACATGCAAAAACTGGCGTTTTTCTAGACGTATAATACTGGACGGTGCGCTTGAGGCAGAGGATAGCACTATCTGTTGAGAGGCCATGCCTAAAGCCAAATTGAGCATCATGTAAACTTAGATGCTTGTCCAGCTGCTGGTCAAGCAGAGCGTCCAGTATTTTAGCTATAATATTAGCCAGGGAGATGGGCCTGTAATTATTAATGTCGGATGCATTTCCGGTCTTGTTTTTAACCATCGGAACAACAACTGTATACATTAGCTCATCCGGCAGGTAACTATGGCTAACAATAGACTATAGAACGCAGCCAACACCCTCGGCAGATGACTCCCCGCGTGCTTAATGTGCTCTACGCTCAAGCCGTCGTAACCAGGGGATTTTCCTCTTACCATGTTTTTAATCACAGATGACACTTCCTTAGCAGAAAATTTGACTGAAATCCCCTCGTTCTGACTTCTCGCTCCGAACACTGGGGTAGTAGGCCCAAGAGGCGTCTCCACTTTAAAATTACTTTTGAAGGCGTTGGCTATGTCACATGGGTCATGTAGGCCGCTGACGCTGATTTAATTTATTTGTTGCTTTCCAAAACTTACCGAAATCTTTTTTTGTATGATTGTCCGCAATTATGTCCAATTTAATTTGTTGTTCATTTACTTGACAATTTTTTTATTTTGATTTAAAGTCGGCGAGATGCACACATGTTAAAAAGGTCCCCCCGTAGGTTTCCCCGTTAATTAAATTAGTATTTATACGCTCTTATCTTCATTTTGGAAAGATAATCCAGTCGATTGACTCAAAAAGTGCACTTTGTAAATGTGTCCCTCTTACCGTTTCGTCACGGGTGTAGAAAATGAAGCAGGTAGGTAGGTAGGTATAGGTAGGTAGGTAGGTAAGTATGTAGGTAGGTAGGTAGGTAGGTAGGTAGGTAGTTAGGTAGGTAGGTAGGTAGGTAGGTAGAACAGAGATAGGAGCTTCCGAGGATGCACTGTATTGTGAGTGTGGGACTTGCATTTGTCTCTAGATGTCAACACAAAACACAACGAATCCTCAAACCAATAAAGGGCCCTCTTTTCCGACCATAGGCTAGGTTTCTGCTCAGTCAGACCATATGATTGTTTTCTACCGACGTGGTATTCGTCGTGGAAAGACGTCCACTTCTGGACATAGGCGTCTCCCAAAGAGTGCCAAAGTGACCGGTCCTGCGCCACCTGTATAAGACAACAGGACACACAAATTAGATAAAATGGGATTTGGATCAGGTTTTATCTAAATTATATCCTTTTTCAAATACAAGAAACGTATCACTCACGTCCTTAAAGTCGAATATATAAATTATATTTCAATATGTCTGACGTATGTTTTCTATTTAAAATATCCTCTTTGTAAAATACATTATTGTGCGGTCCTAAACATCCCACAAATTTCTTAATCAAAATACAAAAACGTCATCCACATTTAGTTTAAAACAAGTTCTAATTTATCTCAAAACTTCGAAACTTGGCCAAACCTTATACCCGTCCCGGTCGCTCCTATTGTGCGTCGTCGGCCGTCCTTGTCGCTCCTTATAATTAATAATGTATGAAAGTCGCCGAGACGCCATGTATCATCGAGGCGAGTGGTAGGGTTGCCAAAAAAAGGTTTTATTTAAAGGGTTAAGGGTTCAGTACATTATTTTAATTTTGGTAGTGGTGAAATAAGATGGATAGTTTTATGTGCTATTACTATGTGTAGATAATCCTTTCACTTATTAGAAGGCTCAAAGTCGCCCAAAGGGCAATGGAGAGGGCTATGCTAGGAGTCTATCTGCGTGATCGTATCAGAAATGAGGCTATCCGCAACAGAACTAAGATAACCGATATAGCCCTCCGAATCGCTAAACTTCAGTGGCAATGGGTGGGGCATTGCACGTAGAACCGATCGCCAATGGGCCGGAAAAGTTCAGCGCAACGTGGGTAGACCCCCACAAGATGGACTGATGACCTGGTAAAGGTCGCGGGAGTCCGCTGGATGCGGGTGGCGCAGCACCGGTCATTTTGGGGAGGCCTATGTCCAGCAGTGGACGTCTTTTGGCTGATATGAATACTTTCACTGCGTGTGAAGCGACTACGGTGCTACGCTGAGTTTTTTTGAAGCTGAATTGATAGGTCGACCTGTCTCTAACATTTCACATTCGGATATTATATTAATATGTTTCGCGCATTCGCTTTTCCAATACAAGTTTCATAATGACATGTCGATCCTTTTTGACTCAAGGTGATGGTATATTTTCTCATCTTACAGTAACTCATTTACCGCAATAGCAGAAGTGTCCATTAAATATTGTAATATACAAGACGAAGGAAGGAACCCCTGAAAGTATAATGTAACTTTAAGAATACACTTACATTAATATGGAATAGCCGCGTACTGTATGGCATTAAGTTTTCTTGGCATTTAATTAGTCATTTTAAGAGCATCAATGTATATTACATGAGCTTATGTATGTAGACGAAGAACTTTGGAAAGCTCGTAACGTGTCTTAATTCTTTATTTAAATTTGAAATCTATTAAATTGACATAAAGTCTCATGGCCAATGGTATTGCCGAACGTTGTAACGTCTCGCATAAGTTATCCCTTGTAGTTTAAATTTCGAACGCCGAATTAACCGGTAATTTAGACTTTAATGTCTTTGGAATTGGACACTGTTTTCAATTATGTCTCAGCGCAAGTCTTTCCAAAAGGGACGATGTTTGGTTCTCTTTTACTGATTGCTTGTTAAGATTAAGAAAGTAGTGTCATTTGCAATTAGCAAGTTTTTAGTTACATATAAATACGAATACAAAGCTAACTGATGAATGTTTACAAATGAACTTGATGTATTTGGATTAATTAAAACAAATTGAACGAAGCAGACGAGTGCTAGTGCTGATATACATTTCAAATAAAATTCTTGTTGTTTCATCATTTTTAAGCTAACAAAGGCGCGACCTTTGTTGATATGAGTAGAAAATAATAACTAATTTAGACTTAGTTGCGATTTTCGCTGTGAAAATCTTTAATATTGCTAAAAATTGAACTGACATTGACTATTCCAGGCCAATTTAAAAATGAAACCGCACTTCTTTATATACTAGGTTTATATTTGTTTTAATTCTGACTGTTGTGAGGCTGAAAACTATAACACAATTTGTTACATGTACGCATAAACGTCTGTCAAACCAATTTTATCTGAAATGGCGTTAAAATTCGTTTGTATTTATCTGTCACTGCGTAATTTTTGTTTCTGAGAAAAGGACAAAACACATTCTAGCTAACATAGGTCTCTTAAGTTTTATGAATAATTACCTAACCAACTCTTAAAAGGAAATTTGCGTTATATCTGACTGCCATTGCCGACGCTCCGTAGGAAGAGTTTTATGAAGTTATCTCACGTTTTTATATAATTACACAGGGTGACCCTTGTGAGCCTGAAGGGTTGGCTTGTGAACATTCATAATTAATTTCACAACATCCTCACGTGCTCACAAATATGTATGCACGCCATGGTGTATTGATGTGAAAAGCAATGTAAAACAACCAATTATCAAGTTCCAGAACATAATTAATTGTATTAAAAGGCAAATTATTACGCTGCATATCATAAATACAAACTATTGCACGTGAATTCGTCTGCGATGAACTCGTTAATTTCACTCATATATAAACTTTTCCTTTCCCACCCCCATTCCACCTTCGAGGATGATGTTTTGGATAAAATTGAAGAATGGAAACGTAACAGACATACATGAAGGCAGAGATTTTTATTTACTGTTAATATAAGTGCAACAGACTACATAGAACTATTTACGAAGCTGTAGTTATATAACAAAATTATATTCTTAATTTGAACTACAGAAGCAAGCAGTAAATCATTGCGAATGGCGTTATTATGCGATACGCCATGATTAATGTGATAATTAAGCATATTAGGCATAATTACCGGTGCCCCACAATAGAGTTCCTAAACGAGATCTTGCACAGAACTATGTAAAGTAGACAGGTGTATAGATGTTAGTGCTAGGAAAGGAAACTGACTTATTTTATTACGGTTTGTGATATAGCAAACTAAATGCCGATTGGGTGAAGTGGCTTTTGGCTTATCCTTGGCGATTTAATAAATTGCGCTATTCAAAGTGCAAGTAAATAAGAAAAAGAGAGAGATCGCTCATCATGTTGCGTATCTGTAACGTGTTGTAAGATATAGATACAATACAAAGAAGCAAAAGTCTAGCTTAAAAGCATTA
This sequence comes from Epinotia brunnichana, assembly GCA_963854355.1. Classification (NCBI taxonomy): domain Eukaryota; kingdom Metazoa; phylum Arthropoda; class Insecta; order Lepidoptera; family Tortricidae; genus Epinotia; species Epinotia brunnichana. The sequence goes on from OY977959.1 coordinate 11,056,321, forward strand.
TTATAATGATATATCTAAGAATCCGGAAAACTAGCTCTTTTTGAAAGCTGGTTGAAAACCTAAGTAAACATTCGGTCTTACCGCCAAAAGGCAATTCCTGCCACCCTTTAGTTTAACCAGCACTAACTGTACACTTCCTCCCCCAAGTTAGTACCTTACCGCGCTCTGCTTACTAAGGTTTAGTGTTCATTTGTGCTGAGTGTACGTAACTCCGGAATTATGTCAGAGCTCTGAAATTTCACCTGAAACTTGCTCAATATGTGGAAATGAAGGCTCGGCTTAGGATTTCTAGTTCAACGAGTTTATTCGGCCATTTTGCGAACTTTGGTTTATGTCTCCTATAATGTTACCTAAACGCAAATAATAGATGTACCTAGAAATACTTGTAATACCCTACTTACATGAGACGGCTTGATCAATGCCCTCAGTAAGGGTGAGTAGGGTATACCTAAAAGGTAAAAATCCACCAATAGGGAGATGCGTAAGCAAGGGTAGAGCTATGTTGTTTGTGGATTTTTTCTTCGCGCATCGCTTTGCCAATCTCCGTTGGATACTTTCCCTAAATGTGTGCTCTGTGACTCAGTTCGACTAGTTTAAACGGCATTCAGGTCATGGCTAAAGGAGCGCTTTTGTGAAAAACGACGATATTTGAAAACAATTGATGGACATTTGTAACAGTCATCATCATCATCATCATATCAGCCGAAAGACGTCCACTGCTGGTCATAGGCCTCCCCCAAAGAGTTCCAAAGTGACCGGTCCTGCGCCACACGCATCCAGCGGACTCCCGCGACCTTTACCAGGTCATCAGTCCACTTTGTGGGAGGCCTACCAACGCCGCGCCTTCAGGTACGTGGTCGCCACTCAAGAACCTTTCCGATCCAACGGCTATCAGTTCTACGTGCAATGTGCCCCGCCCACTGCCACTTAAGTTTAGCGATTCGCAGGGCTATTTCGGTTACCTTGGTTCTGCTGCGGATAGCCTCATTTCTGATGCGATCACGCAGAGAAACTCCCAACATAGCCCAGTGTAAGACATTTTGTGATATCTCGGCCATGTCTTGTGTCAACAAACAATGTCGAATTACGCTCTAGACGTGTTTCAGATCGTTTCAGATTTAATAACTACTTAACTGGAAAAAAGTAAAAGCGTAGATTAGATTAAAAATACACGTAAATTTAAAAACCAGTTAAAAACGAACATCTGTTCATGTATGGTATTGTATTGATTTAGGATTTATGTTTAATTGTTGGAGAATTATATCTTGTTTTATTACCTTCCTGAACATCTGACCTCTTTTATTTGTCATTGCATCGTAAACATATTTTAAAACATTCCCTTCTGTTCACAGGTACGAAAACAGACACCGACAGCTCACAGACAGGTATCCTGACACATTCAATTTACCACCCTCCCACAATCAATTTAGGGCTTAAAGTCCGTTGGCTTAATTGATGGAATTTATCATCGTAGAGTAGGCAAATCCCGTATTAAAAGTCTATGGACCGTACGTTATCCAATTCCGGGACACGGGAATCGTTTTAGCTGTGGCGTTTGTACGCCAACGCCAATAATACATGTATTTAATGAGCTGTAAAACTGTGGCTGTAAAAAAATATATGACATGACTCTTTAAGTGGGGTAAATGTGCATTGATTGGATCGCAAAAATATAATTGTGTTTTTGCTAAATATATATTATGTTTGCCTCAAAACGTTAATGATTCAGGTTTACGCTATAACGCTTTTAACAATAGGCTTGTTGCGTGGTATTAAAATTGATAACGTCGTGTTGCTAAATGGATAGTAAACCATCAAATGATTGTAATAAAGTATAAATTACAAAATATAATTCAAATCGTAAAAAGATATGAACCTTGAAAGTTTAGAAAAAAAAGTTTTTTTTATTTATTGTCCAAGAGCAAATTTAAAGGTACCAATAGAATCCTTGCGCTTTTATAGAAACAAATTTGTATGACAACTATGGACCTAAACGCAGTATTTCGCCACTGAAACAGCAATTTACTTCATTTTCCATGCAACGGTAAGTACAAATTGCACGGTGTGACGTCATACTTTAAAGCCAATCAGTATGAAGCGTTTCGGCTGCTGTCAGCGAGGTCCGTCTTTAACTCGATTTTTTGGGTATTAATGTCCTTTAAATGAAGTTGCTTCCATACAAACATTTGTTCATCTACAAAAACTGGTTCGAATGGCATCGTAAACAAATTTAAGGTCGCAAGCCCATTATCTACATATAACACAACGTCTAGTCATATAAATGACTAACTACGATTCTTCCGACATTAGGTCTCGATTCATTTAAGACTAATCGACTAAAACGGATTTAGGCCCTTATTCATGAACGTTCATCAAACCTCATTTAACTAAAATGCCGTTTTATTTCGTCACTTTGACATTTGTATTTGTGATCAAGACAAAGGTTTATTAAGTTTTATAAATAAGGGAGGAAAGTTCTGAGATTAAACCTCAAAGTTGTCTGTACTAATCTCGGGAAAAACTATTCCCTTTTTGTAGAACAATATAACACGTATATATGTATCAAAATTGTTGTTTCCACACATATATTTCCCAGGAAAACACATCATATGTCAAATATCTCGTCAGTAGCGTTCCACCGGTTAAAATAGCTCCGCAGCTTATTCGAAGGCATTGCAGAAATAGGTATATTTATTTTCTTTAGTTACTTTAGGCATGAAACTTTATTTTATATAAGATGAGTTTAAGGCGCTGTATGCAGCTGCGCATCGAAAAAGTGCCTTTTCCAAACCGATTATTAGTATACTTGTACTATTGCTAGAGATCCAAATTTTTGATATGTATATCTTCAGTTCATTGGCTATGTTCGTACTTCGTAAAATCTAGATTGCTTACAAAAACCTCGATAGATTTTGCCTTTCAAAACAGTGCTTTTTTACCACCAAACTCGAAATATCTCAAAAGTTATTTGGAATATTACAATGAAATTTGTTGTGATAGGTAGCTTTTTGGTAGATCTATCTACCGGCTTCTTAGAATTTCAATATGTTTGATAATTCAATACATTTGGTAATTTGTCTGAAAAACCGGGTGTCCGCGTCATGCATGCGTGGTGGCGAGTACAATTTAGTACGCCCGTGGCCACTGCCGACGACGGACCTGTGAATGTTTACCTGGCACGCAAATACGCCTTTTTGCAGCAATTATTTCGAGTTATCAAGGTAAATAAAAATATATAAAGGAATAGGAAACGCTAATACATGCTGGAGAACACATTCGAAATGATAGAATAACAAATATAAGGTATGCGATATTTACTACATTAAAGCGTTTCTACATCCGCACCTAAAACGTATTAATAGGTAGCTGGAGCATATTGACAAGATGTCAATAAAAATCTTCAGTTATCCTGAATACGTATTTAGAACTGTTAGGTAGTAAGTAGTCGGGTGTAAATCGGATTCGGACACGAGCACATGGTTGGGGGGGTAATGGTACCAATTATGGACTGTACGAATAATAGATTTATTTATTCATACATAAATATATCAAAAGCATTTAGGGCTATTGCGCCGGATAGCGACTACCTAGACTAAAGTCCTAAACGAGTTGGTGAACTGAAGTATATTTACTTGCTGTTTAGTAGATTCTATTAAAAACGAGTGCGGAAAAAGACCCTGCCACTCCACCAGCAGCAGGCCACGGCCCTTCCTCATCTTCGTCATAGACATACATGCATACATACGCTACGGCACATCTTTTCGTCCAATATTCCGCAGTGTCTCAAGACGAGAGTCTTTGACCAGTGTGTGTTGCCAGTGATGACATATGGAACGGGTGTTAACCGGCGCTATAACTTTACCTAGAAGTAATCGATTTTATTTCGGTTTAAAAAACCTGTAATATATTAGTACAATCCATAATTGGTGACGTTCACCCTTAGGAAGTGAAGATGTACTATTATTTTATCAGTTCTACGTATTTGGAAAACGGAAGCACCCACATAGGAACTGGGAAAACGATAGGTGGATTGATGATGAAGAAATCTGTACTAACATATCTTCGGAAAGTAAGTGTCCATAATTGATGTCATCATACTACGATGTACTTAAGAACTGTAACTACCTATTATTCCTTATTTTCTTAAAAAAAATAGATTTAAATAAATAAATAAACAATAAATATTTGGGGACAATCTTACACAAATCAACCAAGATTTGAAAAATAAAACAATTATTCAAGAAGACAAACATTTGATCGTATGATCCGCAAAAACTAGCCGAATACGGATGCCAACAGAATAAGGCCGTTAGCGGGGTGCGCGGGACGCGCGTCTCCCGCTCCGTCTGCCTCACCTCCGCAAATACCTAAATATCGTCTAATAAGAGCGCCTTAATAGGTTAAGTTGTATATAAACTGAGCGCGTCTCGCCATCAAATGTAACAGTTTGGCGAGAATATAAATAAAAAAAAAAAAAAAACTTTTACGAAGCCAGTCTCAGTGGAAATTATTTTGTAAGCGCTTCAGAACGCGTGGGTATTTGGTCTCTTACTATTGTTCAATACTTAGTTTCTTTAAAGAAAGTCGAACAAATAAAGGCAAGGTTGATGACCTGGTAAAGGTCGCGGGAGCCCGCTGGATGCGGGGCGCAGGACCGATCATTGTGGGTGTTTGGGGGAGGCCTATGACGTCTTTCGGCTGATATGATGATATGGCTTTGAGATTAAGATATTTAAGTTGAATCTGTCTCAAAGTCTAAAGTAACAACATAATGTGTTTTCTGTCTGTTTATTTTCATCGAGGTTGATGACCTGGTAAAGGTCGCGGGAGCCCGCTGGATGCGGGGCGCAGGACCGATCATTGTGGCTCTTTGGGGGAGGCCTATGACGTCTTTCGGCTGATATGATGATATGGCTTTGAGATTAAGATATTTAAGTTGAATCTGTCTCAAAGTCTAAAGTAACAACATAATGTGTTTTCTGTCTGTTTATTTTCATCGTAACGTAAACAGCTAACACGTGGTAGGGGACATTAAGTTCAGGCCCATACCTACGTGCTATATATGAATGTACCTACATGAATAAAGTGTCAGGAGCATGTTTTAGTTGCGCTCTGATGTTTCTAATTATGCTGTAGGTACGGTATAGTCAGTCGGAGTAGCCAGTCCTTCAATTTCTTGCCATTTTTACTAGGGCACTCGGCATTTGACGCGGGAAATTAAATTTGGTCAAACAATTTTTTTTTATTTATTGCTCGCAATATATAAAGTACTTATTACTGCGAAAAAACTTAGTCAAACTTCGCAGCAGTTGTTGGAAAATGCGGTTAAATGCACTCATTTTTGGCTTATCCCACCGCATTTAAAATAGGTATGTGCCGCAGTTCCATTCCTCTTAATATTTATACCACGACGGTGGCAAACGAGCATATGAACTGCGTGTAACGTAAAGCGTTACGTAACCTAGGATTACATTAAATATATACAATTATTTTTACACAGTAGAAATGAGAGCGTTGAGAAGTATGTGTGGATTAAAATTGAATGATAGAGTCAGAAACAGTGTGATAAGAGATAAGTGTGGAATGGATGGAGATATAGTCACGTACATTGAGAAGGGTCTGTTAAGGTGGTTTGGGCATGTAGAGAGGATGGATGAAAGATGATTAACTAAGAGAGTGTATATAAAAAGAGTGGAAGGGCAAGTTGGAAGGGGAAGACCTATGCGAAATTTCTCCGATCAAATTGGGGAAATCTTACAAAAAGGCCAGGTCAAAAGTACCCTAAACCGACGAGCATGTATGAGAAATGTTATGAAAGTGAGTGAAGCGAAAGTGGTTTGTCAGGATCGTAGCAAATGGAGATCCGTGATCTCTGCCTACCCCTCTGGGAAAGAGGCGTGATTATATGTATATGTATGTATTTCTACACAAACACAAAATTCCTAGTTGATGGTAAGCGTACACCGTAGCTTATGGATGCTTGTGACTCCAGAAGAGTATAGTATAGTATAGTATTCTATTCTATTCTATTCAGAAGAGTCTCAAGCGCGTTGCCGACTCTGTATTTGAGGATTAATTCGAGGATTCCGTTGTGTCGACAACTAGAGACAAATGCAACAACACAAATGCATCGTTATTATTTTAAGTGTCATACGAGAGACGCGCAACGGTATTGTAGTTACCGTTGCGTTTTAATCGTCTAAAGACACTGCGAAACTTTTTATATCACTCATTCTATTGTTTGAAGCATTCCAATTTCGATTATTTTGACAATCTCAGGGCGCGTGAGTGGCACCGAGCGCGCGAAACACGCTGGTATCAAATTGAAATGCAAAATGGCGTCATCAATCAAATACTGAAGCCACGGAATAGCTTTATCTAGGTACCTATATAAGTACATATTGTTCGATACAAAGCTAAACTAACTTCGGCTAAGTTAGCGATATGATTGTGTCGCGGCTTATTGTCTGATCAATATTAGCTTACAACTTGGCATCAATATAAGCAAGACAAACCCTGGTTACATTGTATCTTACGTATTGTATGTTATTTAACATAGTTTTGAGGATTCATATGCTTAGTGCTAACCTACACTTACGTAAAATGTGTACTACCCACGCGCGGTGATAAAAAAGTTTCGGGTGGGTTGTTTTCAAATAAACTGTACCCTAGTTAAGGGAAAATTAAGAAACGTTAACTTTGTCAGGTGAGTCGCGAAAATTAGCCATACATTTATTAGGCAAATTTTATTAACTCACCTTAAAAGTTAACGTTTCTTAATTTTACCTTAACTATGGTACCGTTTATTTGAAATCAACCCGGAGACATTCTAGCGCCCACGGTGAGATGTATTATTTTACACATTTGCTGCCCTGAATACTCCTTATTCTATTTGTACACATACGTCATATTGCACGTGGGTATGTAAATACGTTAAACACGTTTACGTAACCCTCCGATATCCTTTTGATTCGATGATACCTTTTCACGCTCGCGTTGCGATGACCTCAAACCGATTGAGTTTGGTGACCAATGTGTGGAAAATTATTCTTCTGCCAATCACACATCATCATCAGCCGAAAGACGTCGACTGTTGGACATAGGCCTCCCCGAAAGAGTGCCAAAGTGACCGGTCCTGCGCCACACGCATCCAGCGGACTCCGAATCATATGTGTCTGTCAAAAACTCGAGAGTAATGAAAAGTATTCCTACTTTGTATAGGGTTTTTATGTAAACTTAAATATACAATTATACATGACTATTTTCCTCTACTTAATGATCAGGTGTGACGTAATAGTACATTACTCACCGAGGGAGATAATAGTTCATTACCTTATCTAAGGCGGTAAAAAAAAGAAGGTCTCAGATCGCAGGTATTTGACGCTCGAGTCAAGGGCGATGAATATGCGATCTGAGGCTTCCTTTATTTCCGCCCGTGGAGAGTACAAAATTTTACGTCTGTCTCCGGCTAGTTGCTGCTTTATGGCCAGTTATGACGTGAAACGTGGGAGTACAATACTGTACGTCTCCCCCTGACCATTAAGAGGGAGTTTCCGCATTGTGTAACGGACGGCGATTACCATTTTACGGCCAGGTGTGACGTAAAATTATCTGTCGATTCCAAAGGCTAAATTTAACATTGTAACACGACGCTTAAACCAAAACACTCCCATTTATCACTCAACGTGCGAAATCATAATATCAACATAATATTAATAGAACCCGACCCGTGCGACCTCTCTTCGACCCAACTAGTGTCCCTAATAAATTACAAGCCAATCCTAACTTGGTACGCAGATCTCATTGGTTTGAGAGATAATCATTAATTTAATTGAGTTTGGTTTCCAATGGTAACTCAGTTTGGCGACGACAATGCGTAGACACTGGTAGTTAGGATTATACTTGGAATTACACATAAAGGTAACTCTTCAATTTACATCAGCGATTCACCACATTCGTTATTTTTACACAAAGGCGTATCTTACTATTATTAATACTGAATGATGGCATTCTTAGCTACATGATCCAAAAGTTGGTATTATGATCCTAATTGCACCGAATTTCGAATAGAAATTAAATACTGTTCTGTAAAAATTAGGACTGTGAAATGTTACGAATTAGTTGCATTGCTGTTGTAAAAGCCCCGTTTGTGCAGAATTACGAATAGAAAGAAACGCTCCGTAATGCCTTTAACAATCCACATTTGACATTTTTTTAGTGTTACGCGAACTTCATTTTACATCCACATTTTTTAATGTTTATTCGACTACGCGCCGCCATATTTGTTAGGCATTACAGATGCAGACTTAAGAGCTTTCGTCAGCCCTTTGTCAACGCATTTCGCGCAAATTATGCACGAAAAAACGCGAAATTATAACCCTAAAAACCATTACCGCACATGCGGTGCATTGAGTCGGAGTGAAGTGGGGGTGGCGCCCCCCTTTCGGTGGGCAGACGGAGGGGAAGTAATCCCGTAATTATCAGCTTAGCTCGAGACACTCACAGGTGGAAACTGCTGGCTACGTGGACTTTCGACCAGTGACAAATGTGCACGTCTGATAATTGATTTATAAGGGCTTAAGCAGTAATAGGGTTAAGTTTTAGTTGCTTTGGCGAAAGCGGATTTGCGGATGCTGGATTTTTGGTGGAGTTTTGTTTTTGCTTAATGAGGTGGCTATGCGACTGTGTGGTGCTCTAATAATTCAGTGGAGTTTTACTTGGATTATGCTTTGCTTTAAATACAATTGTCATCACATAGCTAGGTCCGTTGCAAATAAGGTGTTCCAAAATTCTTTACATGATCATGCATTCACTATAATAGGTATACCTAGTTAAAAAGGTGTTCAGATGTTTCTCAATAACCTGGTTTTAAGCCAGTTTTTTCTATAATGTTTAGGTTCGTATCATTGTTTCTGAACTGCTTCACTTCACTCCCCACAAACAACACGGAGAAACAAAACAGACACACTAAAAACCGTTATAAAATAGGCCCATACAATCACCGAACATAAACACGGAACAATTACTACTGCACCGAAAATAACTTAAAGAAAACATGCCAAGCATTTGTTCCAGAAAACACTAAAAGTATCAGAGGAAGCATAAAAGTCGACGCGTTAACAAAACGCATAAATCGAATGGACTTGAACTGCGGTGGCGCTTACGACTCGCTCGACTCGATGTAGAAATCGATTCCATGTTTCGATTGTTCCCATAGACAAGATAAAGTCGCAGCGTAAACATGATCAACGTTCTTTTTTCAAACCCAGCCGTGTTCTCTTTTCAAATCCGGATTGCCAGTTATAAATTATGTAAATAGTTACGTTGGCATTGTTTTACACCGCCCCCGCCTACGAAGCCATAAAAAAATCAGAGAATATAGGATCCCGACCATAAATTACTGAATTAATTCACAAAACACATAGTACCGCATTCGTGGGGCTAATCGAGCGATACAAGAACCGGGGGTAGGAAACACAATTATTTTTATGGCAACACAATTTTCCTCGGCTCATTACATACATACCGCGTTATACCTGGCAACATTAACATGGCGCTCAGGGTAGGGCCGACCTAATGCCCACCGGGCACGCAAACCGGTTTTTGATTATTTCCCCAAAATTGTATCCCATTTTCACACCGAAGAAACTTCGTGTGTGCACGACTTAAGGCGTTATGATGTTCGTGACCAGAGACAAATGAAGAATCGAAGCCGAAGGCGCGAACTGCATTTTACTTGTTACGTAATTTATGTTTTCTTCTGGAGAGTAGGTAATTATGCAGTATTTATAGTATTTTGACAGGTTCCGAAGGGCCATATTTTTTTTAATTGAAAATTATATTTTTAAAGCCAAGAATTGTTACTGGCATTGTATAAACGCTCGTTCGTGCCGCGCCCGTTAATAATAGTTCACGTTGTTATTGCAAAAACCTTCACCCTCGCTTAATGCAAAGCCATATTTAATCCTGAAATCGTAATGAAGATATTATTCTGCTATTAACCGCGAAATTGCCCCAAATATTACACTAATACTTCGTGACACGCTTTAACGAAATCTTAGAAACGACAGAGTCCCGCGACCACAATCGAAACCCTTAAATCAAGTGCAATAAGAGCTGTAATCGTCTAAATCATACGACATTGGCGTCACTTGCCTAGCTTATCAACAGGGTCAAATCGGAGAGCCAAAGACGTAAATTTACATTATAGATGTAAATTCCAGGAAATGAGTGCAATAAAAGAGAAATTTACGTAAAAATCTAATATTATAGTAATCGGTACGGTTCGGAGGTCTCCAAGCGAAATATATATCGGATTTATAAATTGTATTTTAGGTCGAAGATTTTTAACAATGTAATTTGAGATGCGAGATGTTATATTGTATTGAATCTCGAATAACATTAGGCACCCCACGCATTGGACACGTTCATATTTGGTCATTTCGAATAAATTTTTTAGTAAAGATATTTTATCCAAGCTGGTCTTGTCGGCATATTTGTTAAACTTGAGCCAGCTAGAAACGCACGAAAAAACGATTAGATATTCAATAACACAAGACCGGTTAATTGTTCTAAAAACACACTACATTAAAACTAAGTCAATTAGTTAACGTTTTATTCAAACTCTTCACCCCGAATTACGGTTGTTCGTGAAAAAAACCGCCGTCCTTGTTTATGGTGCGATTTAGATAAAGATATTAAGAGTTAAGCACGCGGTATATCAAATTCGTTGGGCGTCAGACTTGTGTTTTTATTCGTCGCCGTCACGCGATACACGGTTGTGGAATGTAGTGCATTCGTTTAATGAAACGTTTGATTCGGCCTTCTGTTTTATGGCGTAAACAAAGCCTAATATGCTTGTTGCTTCACAACTTAATAGACACTAATTAATACAAATTTGTAGTTCTCAGGCAAAGGTAAATGCCAAAGTTCATCAGTGTGCAAGCGCTTTTTTTAGCGATCAGAAGTAGTAGGTGCTCTAAGCGTTCATAGGTTATGGTGCCTGCTACCAGGCAGGCCATAACCTTGTTTTTCATGGTATCAAACAATCTTTACTAAGATACTGCTTTCATTTGCACGCGATAGGTAAAGTTAGAAACAATTGGATGGTGTTTGGTTTGACTAATGCTCCACACAGTTTCTCTTAAGTTTTATTTGACATCAAGATGCTGACAGGAAGATGATGAATTAGGCATCTATTAACAACCGATCTCAATTTGATCCTGGCAGAAACAATACGAGAAAAAGGAAAGGATTGGATAATAATATTGAGATAGACATATATCGTGCAACAACTTCGATTTTGTTAGGTACTAAAAATAACAAAAAAATAAGCTAGTTACATTAGCTTAAAAATATATATTTATAGTAGAAGTAGATACTACATACATATAAGTAGAATAGTACTTGCCCAACAATAATTGTTTAGTAATTATCAACGAAACATTTATCTTTGTGAAACTCCATGACTATTTTTAGCATGTACAGTCAACCTATTTGATTCCTAGGACAACATAGAACCTTTCCGTTGTAAATGCTATGGCAATACGGGTTACTAGGATTACTGCGTCGCTATGTAGCAGTTAAAATGACAGGGTTCTACGGTGGCCTAGGAATCAAATTGGTTGATCGTACCTACTCAATAAAATTACACTTGAATGTGTTACACGGAATTATTAATGTCTGACGTAAACGTGGACGTCAATTCCGCTATTAGACAAATAATTACAAAAAACCAACGACAATGATGGAGCACCTTAATAGCCCGGTGCATCCGTAACCCAGTTCTCTACCTCACGTTTTCCGACCTTATCTCCCATTTTACTTTTAGAATCGGAAAACCGGAGTTCTGTTCCAAAGTGACACGTCGCAACGACATTCGATTTTCGAACGTTCGAGAGCGTGTCAAGATCACAAGATGGCGGCCGCAGGACGACAGGCGATATCGCGCCAATTCTTTTGTGCCAGCGCGGATATATCTTCCGGGATTCTCTGATTCGAAAGGACAAAATAATCTCGGTTTCATTGCTCTGTTGTGGGGTTTTACGGGATTTCGCTTTGTTAGGTGGAGTTATGAACGGGTTAAAGTTTGAAGACAAACGATGCACTTTTGTTGCTCTATTATCTTTGGCGTATGATTTTACTTTTATATCTGAGCTTTGCTTTGTAATCTATCTATCTGATGCAATTGCATTGGATTTGTTGATTTGAAACTTGTCTTTGTTTCAAATCTTAATCTGCAGTTATTTTTACGATCATCTATCTTAAAAAATATCTATACTGGCGAGTTTGTATTAGCATCTAAATAAATAAATTTTAAGGGACATTTTTCGTTTTTTTTTTTCAAGCAATAATTATGCTAATTTGTTTCTGTGAATGTACTCTGCAACTTGCGGATTTTCAACTCAACAACGGAAATTCCCGGGAACACCATGTATATACACAAATCCAACTATTAGGCATAATAAACCCAAAAGAATTTTGTTATGGGTACTTGACGACGATATATTTAAAACATATATTTAAGACTCGGAAACAAATCGTCATGCTCGTCACACATATATTTTCCCTTAAGTACCGGGATTTGAACCCAGTACCATCAGCTGTTTAGGCAGGGTAGGCTAAACAGGTCATCAATCTACAAATATTTTACCAGCTTTATTTAACTTTATACCTTTAATCTATAGGACATTCGCAAAATGGCTTATTAATTTAACGTTACACAGAAATCCCTCGATTGCGTAATTGCGTATGCATTGACAATCATGTCAGACACTCTGACAGCTTTCGTGATGTTATAAAGCTTACAGTAAAAAATAAATTTTCATAACAATATATTTTCCTAATAACGTGGAAAGTCGCATTCGTTGCCAGAGATACATTAACGAATGCGACACCAAAACTTCTAAATTCAAACTCAACGACTTTTCAACCAAGACAGTGTTCAAAGGTTGCCGTGGCCGCCCGAAGCGATGCCGCGTATTGAATTACCAGACCCAGGATTGTATGCCCATATACATTGACGATTGCCGGAGGCGCCCTCTGCGGGGAGAAATATTATTTCACACATTAATACGTGACGTCGTCGACAAAAGAAAATTATTTTCCCCTGCCTCCTTTGGGGCTTGTTTACCGTTGTGCTTAAGAATACATATAGGGTGTACTGTTTTTGTTTTTTCCTTTGAAACGAAATAAATTATGACATTTTTAACACCAGCTAAGGCATGTTTTGCTTTTGGCGTCGAATGATACATAGGTATGTAGTCAATTAAATAAAAAAATATTAAGTATGCCTGTTTTCTTACCAACCATCTCTTTCTTATCCGCATACACGAACATCAAAGACAGGGATGAGTATATTACAATTAGTTTCTCTGTTACTGATACAATATGTTTTGTACTCCACATTGAGCCCATCAAAAATAGTATTTTCTATCATTCGTCCGATACATTTAAATACCGTTTTTAATGAATATAAATTAAATGAGAGCAAGCGGATTTAGATTTAATTTAAATTGTCGCCTTGAATGACATTACTACGAAATATTCTACATTTATTATTCGTGGAAGTGTCAAGATATCGCGGTTAGACTAGAAAACGTTAGATTTGAGTTATAAAATGGATTTCAATAAAACGTTCTCATTGTCATTAAGTTGAGAGACCTTTGAAATATTATATTACTTAACTAATTGAGATTTATTTTGCGAAAGACATGCGGAAGTACTACTGACCAAAAGAAGGGTACGAGTGTAAGCTTTCAGCTACTCTGCTACAGACGGTTAATTACCGTGATACATAGTACTTATAACATGTAAAGAACGAGTATGTAGTGTGTAGGTATTATAAAGAGGGTAATTTCTTTGTTAAAGAAGTGGCAACTCAAATTCCCAAAACTTATTATTTTATTTGTACAAAGTGGCTGACTGGTATGAAAAAATTGTGACTTTTGTAATTAGTGTGTCAGTTTTTAATTATAAAATGAAATAGTTAAAAAAAGGTCTGATTTTAACATCGGTTCAAATAACTTAATATTTTATTTAATACAGCCAATATTATAGTTTACCGTGATGAATTGCTATGAGTCGTAGGTCTAGGACACTTTTAAAGATTCAAAAGTTGATTAAACCTGTGCATTAGGTACGTGCTTTTAAATCCATTAGACACTAGACACAAATTGGTTAAGTATCCAGCCAAAGTGTCAACCACGGCCTGCGTTACAACACTGTAGAATTTGCAAAGTGACCCAGAGGCACGACCTACCATCAATTAAGCAAGTAATAACATGATCGCGAATGCAGCTGTAAAATAAAAGCAGCTCTTTAACCGTTTACAAATAAAAAGCACGTTCGATTTTCGGTTTGCAACGTTCGGTAACAGAGCTGAAGTTGTTCCGTTTCCTTTCTCGTAGCTCGGCAAACTCGATTACCGAACGTTTCCACATCGGTCTGAAGTTAGCTATATCGCTCCCAAGGTTTTCAATTGGACTGAGTTAGTTAGCTCCGAACTTCTATTTTCAAATTTAATACGTGACCGTTAACGGTTTTTGGGTTCTATTTTTTAAAATAAACTGTAAATTTATTGGTTTGTAAGCATCAATGCATATTGTTAGGCGATTAGTCAAGTCTACGAAAATACTGCTTTTACACTTGCAGTCGATAAAGTTGGAAACTAGTGGATGTCGTTCGGTGTGACTAATGCTACGTCCAGTTGCTGCTAGAGTCTAGCAAAATGAAATTGTCGTTACAACTATAAAGTACTCAACTTTACTGGTGTAACTGCATGGAACCAACATATAGGGGAATAAACTTGAGTTTTAGCTCTAGTATAAAATACGTTTACAATTTGTGCCTCAACAGTTTTTATTTAACAAAAGTGTGACATATTTTGTTTGGAATTTCCTTATCCGTTTTCGCCCGTATAACGTAGGTAGGTATGAAAAACATTACCTACTTTATGGTTTCATATTGAACGGTTACACGTGTCAGCTCATCTCTTGTGTCCACTTCTGGGAATTATATCAATGTTTTTTTTGGAAATTATCTTGTGCCTTTAAAGCACATATCTAGTAACATCTAGTAAGTTTCAAGTTACATCAAAAAAGTTGTAGACTTATTTGAAAGCTTTACTTAGCTTAACTTTGATCACAGATAAACATATTTGTATGTACTGGAATTGGAAAGAAACTTGATTTATTCATTTTAATCTTCTCTTTTCACAAAGATGTACTGAAATGGCTGGTATTTTACGCCACCACCAATACTCTTATTTGTCGAATTCGCGTTATGTAATAACAAACTGAATACTTTAGATAATGCCAATGAGTCGCTCTTTATTGATGTTGGAACACGACATTATGCATGTTTAAATAAATATATTTACTCCCAATTACAATTAGAATCCTTAAAATGTACGACATGTTTATTTTTCCAACAAACATCGTTGTTTATTGGTAACAATGACAACCCATTTGACATTTAAAAAGATAAAACGGAATTGTTCTATGTTTTCGCGGTGACGTTCCGCACGTTCAAGATCGTGTCAAAAGGCGGTAATCTCGCCCTCCATAGATACTTACTGGCCAGTGTTCCAACCGTAATAAGGGAAAATGGAATGAAAAATAGACATCGGATTTTTTTAACTTGTAAAATGGGTTCTGTAGAAAATTAATTATCGTTTTCTTTCTCTTGTCGTAGTCAGGAAGACGTCAGTGACAAACGATTCGTTGCTCAATTGTGAAAAAGTTACGCTGCCTTATATTTAAAAAAAATCAGGTGTTGATGAAGAAATGAATTGTTTAATATGTCTAATTGTCTATCGTATATTTGTAGACGAATCTGTACTGTGATCTGTCAATATTCCATGAATACAAGCAGAACCCTAACGACTCGAACTTATCACTTTTTTTAACACACGCAATTTCCCGCGCTTTTTATTTTTCGCAAACAGCCATGGCCGTCGTCGCCATTATAAATGATATTTGCTGCAAGAACTGACCAATTTATCAGACCCCACTTTACATGGTAATGCGTACAGAGAACAGTCCAACGCGAATTGGTCCGTTCGCCATGATCATTTAATCGAGGTGAAAGAAAGTAATTTGTTACCTGCGTTTGTGTTTAAAATAATATTTTTTTCGTGAGCATTGTTTTGGAGATCCTTTGAGAGGTTTTAGGGCTTTCATGAGACGTCGTTAAATAGCAGGCTCGGTACAATCGGCATTTAGTCGTGAAATTACATGGAGTACCTAACCTTAAAGAGATCCATTTTTAAAGAGTGGTCGCCCGCTTAAGTTTTTGACATGTTTAGTTTATTGACAGTTCACCGTAAATGGCGTGACGCACTGAAAAAAATGTTTGCATAACTGTAACAAAAAATTTGGTTACTGCTTACTCAAAAATTGGGACTTGCGAACTAGGTGTTATCTGTTACAAAACCGTGTTTTGCTATTAGTGTTTAGGTATTTACAGCTTAACTATTTATGTTAACTATAGCAAAGGTGTTAGTCTGGATTTAATTGAAATGTTTTGTAAGTATCAACAAAACGAACAGTCAGATTCAGGTAGCTATTTTCGATACTTATTATCTAACAATTTTACAGTTCCTAACCAAACTGCTCATGAATGTATAATACTTATTTTCGCCTACAAATAACAAAGTGCTTTGTCATAATCAAATGAACCAATTTATTCTTAGTGGCTTTACGGTTAAGTTGTTTTCTTAACTTAATTAGCTATTAGAAGCCAGATTATTTAGCTGTCAGTAGCCAAATAATTTAGATATTAGTAGCCAAATAATTTAGATATTAGTAGCCAAATAATTTAGATATCTGTAGCCAAATGATTTAGATATCAGAAGCCAAACTATTTTGCTATTAGTAACCAAATTATTTTGCTATTAGTAGCCAATTTATTCGTTTAGTGGTTACTTATTTATTTTGTTTACCAATTACCATATTTTCGTTGTAAATAAGATTATTTGGTCGGTAACCAATAACTAAACTGTTTGGTTATCATTAGCTTGACTAGTTTAGTTATCTGTAACTATAATCAGAGAGTACAGTCAGAATCAAAAGTAGCTACGCAAACGAAGATGTCATAAGTCTTTATTAAAAGGGAATAAGAGCTTTTGACGTCTTCGATTGCGTAGCTACTTTTGATGCTCACTGTACCTACTTATCGAGTTGTAATAGAGTGCTAAGTCAAAGAAAAAATCGTGCCGCGAAAATTACTGTTTCACGAGATGTCGCCACATTCGGCGGGCATTTATTAAGAATGCCCGCGGATTGGGATGCCATCTAGTGAAACACCTAATTTGAAACACAATTTATTTCTTGGAAGGTCCAATCTCTGCACTCTATCACAACTCGATACCCTCTGATAAAATGTAAGTATACCTTTTTACAATAGGTTCCTGTCAATGTTTCAAAACATTGTTTCCTCTATGTATCATTTATCCAAAATTCATCTGACAGATTTTTTTAACTTAAGCTTATCAATATTGTTTGTAAGGTCATCTTATCAATTAATTAAAATGCATTTCGGCCAAACGAAAGTTTGACAAACGATAAATCTGGGAAACAATTTTTGGGAACATTGATATGAAACTTGTTTAGGCCTAGTGCGTTACGTTTTTCTAGCCAATCACAACGCCTAACAGGTTGTTATCTATTTAAAAAGTTAATCGGACTTTTAAACGAACTAACACTGACTAACAGAGCATTCGTATTTGATATTTGAGTATATTGGGCTTGTATTTTTACTGGGATTTTATTTGATGTCATGCCTGCCTCAAGTAACTACTTAACTAGAAAAAATACACACCCAACATACTCAACATAATGACAATACTCACATTGTGATTACAATTAATTAAATTTTAAAAGTATAGTCATATTAAGTTGTATTACAATTATATTATTGTTATTAACAATAAATACTACATTGTAAGTAAATGGTAACGTCACATGAAAAACAATCATTAGGTTTTATTAGACACAACTTGATATGAATATTTTAAACGAAATTGTTCATTTCTATAGGTAGCCTAAATTTCAATAAAATTCATGGTTACAAAGTTAAGCAAAGTTTTATTGATCAGCAATCTAGTATTAACAGTTTTATTTTTACAGTATGTTCTATCTGATAAAATTAATACAAATACATAGTTTTTATATCCCTCTTTAATTGTTTAGTATTCATAATCATTATTATATTATAATTCTTCTCATAATTATTTCAGTTTTATAAGTGACTCTTAAGTAATCGTTACATATCTATTTCATCCAAACTTGCTAACACTCAAACACGAACAAAATTAACGATAATATTTAAAACAACTTATCTATAACTATACATATTACCACTATGTTACTAAAAAAAAACTTACTTATCTATCATTTTGTAAATTGATGATGTTTCTGTTTGTATGACTCTAAATTAATTAAAATCGTAAAAAGTCCACATTTATAAATTACTACAATAATACAAATAATTAGGTACAACACTGATTATTTGATAAGTAATGAGATGTTGAAATTGAGTTGATCCTTGTTTGATAATTTGCATAACTTTGTTATAAATTGCAATAAAAATCATCAATTTATTTTCACATATTTTTTTGGAATGGGACAAGTTTAACTCCATTTTTTTTTGAAATAACTTAGGTGCAGTCAGGGGTAATGATATACGTACATAAATAAGGACATGAATGTCTGTACACGCCTCTATGACATTGATAATAGAGTCCTGTACAGATATTTATGTCCTTATATTATTACCCCTGACTGTTCCTACTAGCTTAAATTATCTTCATATGACATTCATACAAAAATTAAAGCTATTAGGCCGAGACTTAACACAGACAAACAGAGGTAATTTCGACTTTATACTAACATTAGTGTGAACTTTTAAATTGCAGAATTTCACTTACTTACACAACGTTTTTTCTGCTCTCTTTGTGGCTCAGCATCGGATGGTGGTTCTTCTGCTTGCTCTGTCAATGCGTATGTCGAACCGTCAATTAAATATATCATCCATGATTCTTATATCTTCAATGTCATCCGTCTGAAAGGTATTTGAAATCTGTATTACTTAAATATATACTGTACCTCTACATTGGTATACCCAATAAATATACACTTATTTATGTGTCAACGAGTGTCCCCTCAACAAGGCATATCAAGGTATCTCCGGAGGAAACTGCCCTAATATCAAATAAT
Organism: Epinotia brunnichana; assembly: GCA_963854355.1. NCBI lineage: Eukaryota > Metazoa > Arthropoda > Insecta > Lepidoptera > Tortricidae > Epinotia > Epinotia brunnichana. The sequence goes on from OY977959.1 coordinate 11,075,538, forward strand.
TGTTTAGAAAAATAAATGGGCAATGTTAGTTATATAGGTAGGTACTTACTGTTTTGGATTGTGAAAACGCATCGGTTATTATATTTTAGCATGGAAATCTGAGTTATCAGCTTGGCTCCTATGGCTTATAACTGGAATGAGATCCTTGATGTCATCGGAGACAATATTTCTAATAGGGTTCCGAAATCAATGCTGTGTTCTGAAATAAAATAAAGTAAGCTCTGTTAGCCTGTTTTAGTTTTGTTTCAATTTAAATACAATCAAAGCCTTCTATGTCGTCACTAGACCTTACAGATACAGAATAAAATGAATATAATATGCGGTAGCACCCAGTCTTTCTTTCACCACCATATGTTACGATTTATGAATAACGTGTAATGTTACTAAATAATTACATGACTTACCTTTGAACTTGTCAATATGCATGGAAAGATCCCATGATTTTAAGTACTCTTCCTTAGTAATATGTGCCGGTGCAGCGGCAGCCACCGCGGCCTCCTCAAAGTCGTTCATATCCTCAAATATTTGTCCTCGCCCCGTTTTATATAGTTCTTTCACAAACACCATGCCACGCACTACTTATACTAACTATATCACCAATATTCACATGATTTTAATTTCTTTCCACTCGCAACAACCGAACCTCCAGCAGGAATGAACTGGTTCGCGGGTTCGCGTCGTTCGGCTTCGTCAACGTGCAACGTTTGCTAATAATAACAAAAGTTTGATAACTATCTTGCTAGACGTTACTTATTTTTAACTTTAATTTTGTTGACTATTGAACATTCGAACTACTAGTTAAATAGTTACAAAAGCATTTGTTGTTAATAAATAAAGTATTTAATCAAAGAGAACATTAACGGTTCACGGTTCACAAATAACTACCAAAAAAATTGGTACCTGATTAACAATTGTAAAAATTTAGTAGTAAACATACGGTTAGGTGAGATATTTAATCGCATTGGTAACCAATAAGTATATACAGTTTAGTTGTAATCATAACATACGGTTTGGTAATATACCATCAAACACATCGATAATAAATAAGGGTACAGTTAATTTAACTTTAAAAAAAATATTTTGTTGCTGCAGCCATACTAGTTTGTTTACTTTAATTCAGTAAATAATAACCAAATTATTAATTTACTGCTTACCAGACATAACTTAACATAACTAGAAGAGAGTACATTACAAAATAGTTTTTGTAAATTTATGCAAAGTTTATTTCCACCTAACTTAAGTTGAGTTATTTTTTAAACAACTTAATTAGTTCGGCTAATTATTTTTTTCAGTGCGCGGTTGACAAATAGCATAATTTGACAGAGCCAGTCAGAGCTGGTGAAATTTCCACTTTTTTCCTAAAATAACAATATGCTCGACTTGTCACGAAGTGTCATTAAAATAAGCTGAATAGCGTCCAAGCTTTATTATGTGGTTATTCAGATTCTAGATTGTTCGCAAGGCTAAATTAAGTACTTACCAAATTAAAGGTTAGGAAAATACTGTGCCATTAACTATTAAAAGAGTTGACTTGATATATGAACATTTCGCCTGTAAGTTATAACCTAGTTATTTATAGCAGTCCTAGTTAGGTTTAATAGGCACTGTGTTACCTCTGTTCTACATACGCGTGACGTTACGGTGGAAACGCCATATAAATGCTGATTAAGTTTTGGATTACAGTGTTTTAAACGGTTTATAACTAGATGGTAAGGTGTTTTTGTTATTTTTTGATGTTTAAAAGCTTTGATAACTGGGTCATTATTCAAGCGTTTCAACCGCCTGACTCTCGTGGACACATGCATTTTTGTAGAATTGGCGTAGATTCTGATGCCGTTTTTGGATATTTGTTAGACGTCCGGTAAACTTAGATACCTACCTGACCAGAAACGAAAACGATACCGGCAGCCACTTCTACAGTCCAGGGTGAACGAATCCTATATATATAAACTATTATAAAATGTGAAAGTTTGGATGTTTGGATGTCTGAATGTTTGTTACTCAATCACGCTTAAACGGCTGAACCGATTTGGATGAAATTTTGCACGAAGATAGTTTATAGCCTGGATTAAAATATAGGATAGTTTTTATCCCGGGTTTCCGCAGACGAAGTCGCGGGTGGAAAATAGTACGTACATAAATAATTACATAAGTATCTGTACACGCCTTTATGACATTCAGAATAGAGTCCTGTACAGATTATGTACGAATTCGTTCACCCTCGACTGAACAAAAATGTGTCCACGATAGTCAGGTGGTTCAAACGCTCGAATTATGACCCAACTGAATATCCTTATACAAGTCAAATAGATTTCGAAATTCAAATCGAATCGGCCTAAAATATAATGCCGGCTGTACACACTCGCGCGATGCGAGGCGAGGCCGAGATACATTGATGTTATTATAAAAGTTTCACTGTCCGTCTCGCGAGTGTGTACAGCCGGCATAATAGTACATTGTTTAACGAGGGGCGGAAGTGGAATATTGTAAATGAGAGTCTAAGGGCTTTTGTTTAGAGTTTGCAATATCCTTACGCCCGTGTACACAATGTTTTTCATCACATTTGCGAGGAAATAAATAACTACAAAAGATAGAAAAATCTATGATTCATTGCTGATGATGAATCATAGATTTTTCTGCACCAATCAAAAATTTACGATTTTTTTTTTTTTTTTTTAATCTTTTGAAACGAAATGAAATGAAATGATTTATTTGCATAAACATGGTTGTTACAGTTGGTGTTTATAATGAATTAATTAATTAGGTATCACATGTTTAGCCAATATGGCATGCTAAAGTTATTACATTGTAGTTAATATCAATAAGTTATGTCTAGCTAGTATATTTTGTAATAAATTGTCAATGCTTAGTATAATATCTAATAAAATTAACTAAACTAAAGTCTACAATAGGTATATATGTCTATTCTTTATAATTTACGAATTCACCCAGAGTGTAAAAACATTTGTCTCTTAACCATTTCTTTAATTTTATTTCGAACATTATTGTATACTTGAATACTCATAATATAACATTTTTTCCTGAATAATGCTGTCCTACATGGTGGCATCAGCAGCTTGGACGTGTCCCTTGGTCGTAATTTAGTGTTATTCTGGGTTTTTTTTTAAGTAATGAGGAAATTTCTAACTAGACACGCTAACTCCAATACATACAAACCAACCAAAGTGAGCAGCCCAAGTCTTTTAAACAGAGGCCGACAAGAATCTCTTGGTCCAGCACCACAGACCGCTCTGACACATTTTTTTTGGATGATAAAAGCTTTGCTTACATCTGTGCAGTTACCCCATACTGATATTCCGTATTTAGTGCAGAAGTTACATACCCATGATATGCCAGTATTGCTGTTTTCTCTCCTGCAACAATCCTCAGCTGTTTGAAAATTGAACTGAACGAAATTGACAACTTCACTTCCAGATCAGTGCGAGTGGAGCGCGCAGCTGCAATATTTCAACCAATCACAGAACAGTATTCTTGCAGCGCATGGCCTAATACTAGATTTTTATTTCAACCAATCACAAAGCAGAATTCTTGTAGTGCGCGGCCACCTAGATTTGCTTTAGATTAGCTCATAACTCCCTAGAGAGTTATAAAATCCATAACTCCCGTGGGAGGTAAATCGGCTGCAGCTGCTCTATATACCTGCCTATACCTCTAATACACCCTTTACGAGCAAGTGTGATGAAAACATAATAAATTATGTTTTGTTTATATTTTAAAGCTGAAGCCATATTAACTGTGTCTAAGTGACAGCCCGTAATATGGCGGTCATATCGCGATCATTTGACATTTCAATGTTATACCTACCTAAGTATACTTACTTCTTTTCACCAAAGCGAGGGCTTGACGATTTTAGGCTTTAGCGTCATAATCAATATGGAGTCGTTGCAAGCATTAAAATTAAAATTTTACTCATACTCATCCTCATTTATTTAATTTATAAAATAAATAATAACTATAAAAAATACACCGCCATCTTCATTGAAGAATAACAAATAATATGAAGGGTCCACGGAAAGAACACGTCTGGTTACTTTATTTTTTCAAAATGAGATTTTAATGTCACGCAATAGTTCATAACAAGCGCAACATTTTGACATCAAAATATCTTTTTTTTTTAAAAGTGACTAGACATGTTCTTTCCGTGGACCCTTCATATTATTTGTTATTCGTCAATGAAGATGGTGGTCTATTTTTTTAAAGTTATTATTTATTATATTAATTAATTTAATTTAATTTTAATCCAAATTTTAATGCTTATTAATAAATTTAATAATAAATTAGTTATTGATTTAGGTATTAACCCATACAATTACATTGGGTACATTAAAAATTAAAAATATACAGTTAAAAATTTGGATGCAATTCCAATCACAGAAAAAGTGTCGTTGACATCTTACTCGTTAGGTAGCATGTCGTGCACACTACCTTAACAATACTGTTTGTCGATTCGCTCACCCTCCTGACTAAGGACCAGTGCCTCTTACGCATAATAGCGTAGAAGTCGTCCACTCTGTTCGCGGCGAACATACCATACGCGCTACACCACCACGGCAGCCGTAACATCACACGAAACGCGTTGTTGTATTGTACTCTGAGTCTGCTGAACGACCGCTTCGTGTAATGGTACCACAAGTGACTAGTGTAGAACAGAGTAATTTTGACTTGGTCAGAGCAGTGAGCGAACCGGCGTGCCAACATGTTGCTTATTCGCATAGCAATGGCCCGTCGTTGCCTCTCGAGATCGTCGTCGTCTTTAAGTTTGTCTGTCAGTATATGTCCGGGATACTTAAAACTATTGACATTTTTTTAATTCAGTCCCATTCAGTCTAACGGGCGGCACTACATCAGGTCCGTTGCCGTACTTAAATACTATTGTCTCGGACTTTATTACGTTATATTTAAGGCCGTGCAGTGCAGCATAACGCTCGCATATGGATATCAGCATCCTCAGTCCCGTGATAGAAGGGCTCAGCAGAACCATGTCGTCAGCGTAACTAAGATTATTGGCGCATACGCCAGATACGTGACACCCGACTGCGGCCCTGCTGAGCTCCTCTATCAGTTCATTCATGTAAAGATTAAACAGTAATGGCGATGTCAACCCACCCTGTCTAACCCCACCATTCAATTTATATGGGTCCGAATTGCTACTTCCCCATTTAACGCTATTCGTTTGGTTCTCGTACCAGAATCCCAACAGACTGCCTACTTTTCTCGGCACACCGGCCTTTGATACCTTTTCCTATAGTAAACTATAGTCTATGGTATCAAAAGCGCGACTAAGATCTAGGAAGCAAGCGTAAACCGACGTCTTTTTCTTAAGATATCGATTTACGGTGTTTTTGGGACAAAATATAGCCATATCTGTCGACAGACCCGGACGAAACCCAAACTGTGCGTCGTTTAATTGTATGCGCTCGGTGAGTATCGGGTTAATAAGCCTTTCAAGGACCTTTGAGAACACCGTGGCTAACGCATTAGGTCTGTAATTAGACGGGTCACTGAGATCGCCCGCCCTGTTATAACGACTCCATAGTTCACTTTAGTCTTACCATGCTAAAAATACTCCGATGCCTGGTCATAATAATCGGAACGCACCTCGTCTTCGTGAAATGCAACAACTGTACTAAGTAAGTTCTTATTCATGTTGACTGTTTGGACGGATATGCCTTAAATTTCAAGTCAATGTTACGCACTATCTATATTAGCCGATACGTGTTCCAAAGAAGCCGTTATTACTGCGTACTATTATGCTAACATATACTCCTTATTGACTTATGGTGTAATATACTGGGGTAACTCGACAGACGTACAGTCCACCTTTGTTTTGCAAAAGAGGTGCTTGAGAATTATCTTTCGCATGAACAACAGGCAATCACTCCGAAATATTTTTAAAGGGCAAGGTTTTCTAACATTAACTAGCATTTATATTTATGAGCTCTGTAACTTTGTAAAAAGTAACAAAGATTACTTCACAACACTAGCCTCCCAACGCAATAATATACGTAGTCAATATAGGTACAATTTAAAATTGCCTTTGGTAAAAAAATAAAACTTACGATAAAAGCACATTTATTAGTGCCATTCGAGTTTTTAATCAGCTTCCTAACGAAATAAAAATGTTGGATGACGTAAAATTTAAACGTAATCTAAAAACATGGTTAAATAAGAAAGTTTTCTATTCATTAAAATAATTTTTTGAATTTTCATCTTAAAGAAAAAGGTTGTATTATATATTCGTTTTGTTTTCCTTAGTTTTAAGTTAATATTGAACACCCGAAATGGGTAACCGTTGGGACCTAACACTTGTATAAAATACCATATATGTAACACGGTTAAACAATAAAGTTTTTTTTATTTCTATTTCTATTGGCACTGTAGGTACAGTCAAGTGTAAACATATGGATAGGTGCACATACAACTTATTCATAAATATGTCCCATCGCTCTTTTGTCAGCGGATTAAGGTTTCGGTAAATATTTATGAGAGTAACCTCTACATCTAACATAGGTACATATTTTTGCAAAAGACATCAAAGTTACTTTTTTGCCCAAAAATACAACCAAATACTGTCACACCAAAATAACACATAAAATACCTCTAGGTACTTTAGGTACCTCTTTTCAAGTGATTCATAATCTTGAAAACATTAAACCCAAAAAATAACTTTAAGGACTTTTCATTTACGACGCAAATTTTACTAAAAACATTTTTCCCGAAAATTTTCTCAGTCGAGAAATTCTTCAAGTAATTTTCATGTGGTTCCCCAATATAATTAATTAAACACTATATTGAATTAGATAGGCCTAATTACAGTTCTAAATTAATTAGTTAAAGATTAATTACTTTGGGGTTTCTTGCCGAATTGAGGTGCTGTTTTTCCTTTATAAAGTTAGTTTGTTTATTTTTGACGGTTTTAAAGGGATATGGCGAATCTTTTTTTTCTTTTTTGAACTTCGGGTATTTTAACAACATGCAGCAGCATATACCTATTAATTGTTTTAAGTATATTGCTTTCAAAAATAGGACAGTGTTTTGGTCATTATTCTGTATTTTGTATCCATTTACAGGCAGGCAGGAATATCAAATAAGTGAAAGAAACAAGTTATCCTTTACACATAATTATATTTAAAAAAAACTGCGTGGGGACACTCGAAATCCTTTTTAGTTAAATATTGTACAGCCCGAGTTCTATAATAGCGTCGTATATAATCCATACCTATCATAATCCAGGGTCACAACTCGGGAATCGAACCCGCGATCCCACGGAATCCATACACCGACCGCAACGTTCCGGTGTCGCTGGCGGTGGTTTGCGACATTCGATACGGTGCAGATAAGCTTGAGGTTCCATATACTTCGTAACAAAGGACATACATAGATAGAGAGAACGGGTAGGGAAGGACACGAAATGAATCCAAAAGTCTTCTTTAGTTATTAGAAAATTATTATAACGTGTCAAGTGTTAACTCATTCAGTGGTGTCTCTTCTTCTTCATCACATCCTCATGACTGAGAGTCGTGACTACACGAGGTCGTCGCTTTGCGCACTATTGCTCTCCAGTCCAAACGATTTTCGGCCATTCGGCCTGCAAGTTCCCTTTGCAGGTCCAACGGGTTAGTCATCTTCTACGGCTCCTTTTTACTTCCAGTGGAGTAAAAGCATGAAAAAAAATGCATTAGGACGTGAGAAATGACAGTTGATATATCTGAACCCGTTTGTGTATAATAGATAATAGGAAAACACGCTTTTATGTAAATCATGCCCGTTTCCCGGTGAGCAAAGATCACGGATTTACACTATTCTATATAACATTAGAAAAATCGTGCGTTAATCGTCAAGCTATTTCAAGGAAAACCATTTTGAAACGCGGAATCATTAGTTTTTTATTCGCTAGATACCTATTATGCAAGTGCAAATATGGCGATGCTTTACATCGGAATCGGACATAAACGCAATCATGCTACCAATGCAGTTGCACTTTTTGCAAACCAGAATTGAACCCACATCCGTGAACATGCTAACCCTTGCGACACGACTGTTTTTTAACCCTTCGCTCGCGTCTTTTATTTCGTGTAAGTATGCACTTAGTATATTGACGTGCGAAAGTGATAATATTAATTAACAAAAAGATTTTTGGGTCGTCTTCTCGAAAAACCAATTACAATTTTAAAGCCTTGTGGATGTGTATCGCATTAGTCTTTTGGGTTTAGGTTTGCAGAGTTTAAAGTTCAACATTGCGCACTTGGTCCAAAGCATTTTTTATTTATTCAGTTTTTACACCTTGTTGCTCAATGGAGTTACGTCATCAAACAATGTTTCATTTGCATACCGAACTCGAAGTTCCAGATCTGACCACAGAAAGTAGATTAATTGAGCCGCATAGATAATAAGTAGTATAATACAAACCAAGGTATTATTATAGGCTCTAAACGAAAGCGTTTTTGCTGTTCGCAAATCTGCACAAGCGCAATTCTTCAGAACTGCAGTTCGAGGAACATTCGAGGTTTTTCAGTCCCAATTTGTACACATTTTTTTTCCTATTCGCTATTTTGTACAATCTGCATTAATCACAATGGGATCATTTGTTTTTATCAATTTTGTTATTTGAACCAGCTTTTAGCCTAGTGATTCGAGCGTGCGGCTTTCATGCCAAACGACTGTCGTAGAACTCCGACTCGTACCAACGAGATTTTCAGAGCTTGTGTTCGGAATATTCGATTTTTAGGGTTCCGTACTCAAAGAGTAAAACGAGACCCTATTACTAAGACTCCGCTGTCCGTCCGTCCGTCCGTCCGTCCGTCTGTCTGTCACCAGGCTGTATCTCACTGATACCGTGATAGTTCCAGCTGAAATTTTCACAGATGATGTATTTCTGTTGCCGCTATAACAACAAATACTAAAAACACAGAATTAAATAGTTTTTTTATAGATAATGGTACGGAACCCTTCGTGCGCGAGTCCGACTCGCACTTGGCCGGTTTTTTACCTTTGCATACATCTGCACAGAAATTCATAAGTGTATGTGAAGATTGTGAAGTTCTCAACCTGCACTGAGCCAGCGTTGGAACTATCGCTCATTCCCTCTCATCCATTAGACAAGGCCTGTGCCGAGCAGTTGGACATACATATATAGATTTATACGACGTTTTTATCGCGTTCCGTGGCATCTCCGGTTATCACATTCACTGCCATCATTTCGATAACATTGGGTGAAGTAGTATTGTAGAGCTACGCGCCTATGAGCAGAACGCCCAACCAATCGTTCCTGGCACTGTACTGAACTGGTGTTATGCTAGCCTCGCTGGGTACTGCATTTAACACTTATTTACATGACTGTACAAGCTTGAACGCAAAACGACAAGTAGCCGTAACCTGAACCCAGACACTTACGTGTGGTCATCGAGCCCCCTTTGTTTGGCTTCCAAATGCCTTTGCACTTTGTTTACGTTTCTTTGCAAATTAGCGCTCAACAAGTCGCGCCGAAAAAGGACGGTGTAAGTGAAAATTGTGTTACATTGCATTTTGGTAGTAGCATAATCCTTATTTTTGCTGAAGTACTTTGAGTAAGTGAGTGCTTTCTAATCAGCTTAGGTAGTTTTGACGAGAAGGTAATGTACCCAAAAACAGAAAAAATATCTTGACGGATTTTTTAAATATGGCAATCTTAAAGATTTTGGTTTCCATCGTCACCTTTTTTCACATTTAGCATTGACTTTGTGGGTCCCATATTGAACTGTAAATGTGAATTTTACCAATTTTATGACAAATTAAGATATTTAGACTATGTAGTTCTAGGAATTTTATTAAATTACTCTTTTTCGATATCAATTTGGATACATATTAAAGTGTTAATGAAAAAAAAAACAATGAAAAATATTATTCCGACACGCTTCCGCCCAAATATTTTAGTCACAAAACTCACATGACAATATATCTCACTCAAACGTCACAAAAACATTTAAATCGTACTTCAACGAAAGGTTCGTCCACCTGCTACTTCGGGAAGGGAGTAAAATTTAGTGTTCACTGTTCATATATCACTGGCAACACTGGGGCTTATTTATGGCAACACTTGAAGATCCCGCAAAAACCTTTAACACTTAAAAAATAATTCAGCACTAGCTGTATAGAGTGGGGTGGTGTGTGGTGCAAGTTTTAAGAGATAGCCGTGGTTGTTGTAAAATTATTCTACGCAGAGGTACTTAGATTTTATTCCGTAAATGAATTTTTAGGTACTAATTATAATGTCATAATAGGTTAGGTAGTTGACAAAATTGTAATTTGCATGCTGGGCATGGACAGCTAAAAAAGATGGGACCTGTGATTTCTTCTTTAAATGTAACAGCTTTTGTGAGGAACCCCTTTTTCAAGCAAATAAATGATTATGATTAGGTATTTTCTTGACGATATGCTTTTCCTTGATTTTTCTTTCTTTTTATTATTACTCTGTTAATTCAGTTAATGATTTTGTTTTGATGTAGAGAAAAGAACATGTTTTTACCCGACTGCCGAAGGAAAGAGGGTTATGTTTTTCGAGCGTATGTATGTATGTAAGTATGTATGTATGTAAGTATGTATGTGGGTATGTGTTATTCTTTGACACGCCCTGCAGCCTAACCGTTTGACGGGTTTCGACATGTGAGGTGTCGTTGGATTCCTCTTAATCGTGGGAGTGACATAGGCTATAATATTTGCAAAAAAGCAGTTGGGTTTTTCGAAAAATGTTTTGATTTCACTTGTTTATGGTCTATCCATTGGGCTAATGAGATGAGGGGATATATAATGAGAAAGTACTTACATTGAGAGGAATGGCAATTTAAATCTTTGATAATAATCATTTTCTTGCCCTCATCCTTGGGGTTGGCGCAGCATGTCCTTTTCTTCGAAACCTCCCTGTCACTAGTCATTGCGTCACTTACTTCCTTCAATTCTAAGAGCATTTACAAACAATAATAGAAAAGTAAATGTTAATATTTTCACCGTGATATCATCGTGTTATTAAAGTTACAATTTCGTACGGGTTTCGTACCCAAAGGTAAACCCAAAGTAGCGTAAATCTTAAACATCACACCACCCCGTCTTATATCACAAATTGTATAACCGGACGTGTGCCCTCCGGCCCTTCTCGATTGAGGAAAAAATCTTATTTGACAACCCTGGCAATTCACGCCCCCGGCGGGGGGGAGGCGGGGAGTAAATCATGCTGCAGTTTAGGGTTGCCTACGTGTAGGGAATGCTTATAGAGTGCATGGATGGCTTGATAAGCAGGAAATCGGTTTAGAGTTGAAGACTATTATAGTTGGAGGATGCTTACGGTATATGGAGGGCATGGGTTTTATAGCTTTTTTATTAGCTCCACTGTATGTAAAGTATTTCACACGCATTAGCTATTTAAATGTTATGGCAGTGCAATTAAGTATAACGTTGTCTTAGCAAGTTGACTAGATGTATTTAAGTCGTCCTACGGACCTAGTGTTCAAGGCGATTTGTAGGTACACAACTTTTACCTATATAGAAATTAAATTAAAAAAGAAATTCGCTGTTTGCTCTACCAATACAAAGAAGTTACTAGAAAAAATAACAGTACCTTAACTTTAGCATGGTAATAAATTACTGAAACATTGTAATTTATTTTATTCATTTATCTATCCAAATATCGTAAACCCTCCATGATGCGTTCAAGAACCGCACATTATGACCACCATAAAATAGACTGTTTTATTAGAACAAATTTCTTATCTGTGAAAATGTTATTATTGCTAAATAATAACATCGATTTCGATTTAAATTCACGGGACAATGCCCGGTCATTTGGAAGGCGTGCGTGGGGATATAGATCCAACACGTAGAGGCCCTTTGGAGACGAAGTTTAATGTGATGTAGTACACCTGCTAGAACCCATTCACGGGTACATCGGTAGATACCCGTGAACCGGTTCGAACAGGCAGGTGAAATGGATAGAGAACTGGGTATACTCGTATGGTCATGAGATTTGGGTGGGCAATAAAATTGGGCTATTGCGTAGAGGTCCGGACACCTGCCATAACATTGTAATTTACAAGGTTATCGAGGCAGGCGGTGACTAGCCACTCACTTATAAGATGGGCCCCTGAAAGTGCCGTAGAAAAGACGGCCAGGAGCAACACCGGCGTGAGCGGCTCAGGGGTGTCGAGAGGTGGTGCTGCGCTTTCTCCGAAGTTACTCGCGGCGTTATACCCTTTAACACTTCCACCCCTGGAGCATATAGCTCTGACGACTCCTCTCTAGACGGCCAATGAAGGCAAGCCAGAGCTGAGAGTCCTGTGGGCCCCCTTGGGGTTCCACTCCGACCGACGAAGACACGCCGGAGGCGGAGGCCCTGACCGACTCTCGGGAGCACTCGGGTCCGTGGGGTCGTTACTCCCCAACAGCTCGCCACGAGCTGCCCTGCGGGCACATCGATTTCGATATTATTATTTCATACAAATTTCGAACGTCTCTGAAAAACAAAGAAATTTGATTTAACCTCTATTCTAATATCAGTCGAGATGACGTTTAGTTCGAAATGAATTGTCAATTTAAAATAAATAAAATAAAAAAAAAAAAATATTTATTTAACAAAAACACACTTAAATTATAAACGTTATATCCGTCAGACGCCAAACTAGGCTGAGCCTGTATCTTGGCCGCCTGCGAGTGCGATTAACACGAACTACTTAAAATATTTAATGCCCTAATATTTATTATGTTTAATGCCCTTCATTATGTACAGTCAAACTACTATAATGACCAGAGCTCGGCAGGGGTGAGCTGTTTTCAGAGGTTTGCAGAACATGGACGTACCTTGTCATTCAATGGTAGAAGTGGTGTTAATTAAAAAATATTTTATTTAGGTTGCCTTTCTGCTATGATCTTTACGTTGCCATCTATAAGTGGATATGGATATTAAACTCAAGAAGAAATGCGTTGAAAATTGAAAATATAGAAAAACTTATAGTTATTTATTACAATAGGTAACACAGAAAATTTTGAATAAATAATAAACTTAGTACCTACTTGTTTTGTATATTTTGCATTGTCATTTTAGTTTAATGAATAAAGTTTTATTTTCTTTTTATACTTATTTTTAAGGTGTATCTATATTAATGTCTACACTTGATATTAATGACGTACAAATGGCTCACCCCTGCCGAGTTCTGATAATGACCCGACTACGGCAGAGCCGAAAGGAAGGGATAAGATTTTAGCCGTCTATGTTTGTATGTATGTGTGTTCCACCGTAGCATTTAAGATACTGAACCGATTTTGATAAACGAGGTGTCCATCGATTCGTAATCATGCTCCGGGTGACATGGGCTACCTTTTGTGTTAAAAAAGTATTCTTTTTCATTTATTTTTCCGTTATGGATACAATTTTTTTGAATGATTTTTGAACTTTATGCTTGTAAATAAACCGTTTTTGACCAATTTGACTCTCGTTTTGTCATTCCAGTTTGTACCAACAAAGTCTTCGCCTTGAGTATTCTCGAACGGAAAGATCGATGAAAATGCATTGCCTCGCTACCGACTTGCAGACATATTAGCTTGCCAATGCTAAAGAGTGCTGAATATATTTTATAGATCCTAAACTGTTCTATTTATTCAAGTACCTTGGTTTTTCTTTTACCTTACAGTTGTGAATAGGGAACATTACGCAAAACTCTTCGTAAGGTGGCTTGACATTGTATCTCGTTCCCACTTGCGGTATTGTCTATGCAAGCATCCTTGTCACTCATTTGACAATCAATTGTGCATGTGTGTGTGTGAATCCCTATATTTCTATACTGGTTTACTATTAGTGGTGGTGCTGCCTCTGGCGGCAGAACATTGCAGTAATGTTCCCTATTAAAAAAAATATTGTATATATATTTTTTTCAATCCAATCCCGGTTTTATATATATATATATGTATGTATAAGTATGTTTGTGATCAATCAAAAGAACACGTATCTACTTTTTACAAACGAACGGAAAGAAAAATGAAACCGCTTTAACAGGAAGCTACTTCATACGATACGTGACTGGGGGGTGCATATATCGTCCAAAAACTGTTAAAAAAACACCCCTGGGTGCTCTTCCGTGCACCCCCGATGCTCGCACTATGTGAGAAGTGCACTTTAGCGGAAGAATTTCACGGCTTACACAATTTTATCCTTTATTTTTCGAAGCGTAGGTGTCGTTTTCGGGTGCGTGTTTTTTTATAGCTCGTGATTACGCCGCGCCAAGTAAAATTAGACCTTATGTTGTCAAGTTATGGTTGGGTTTGCAATGTATTTATTTAAGTATATAAGAGTGAATTAAGCTCGAGTGTCCAGTTGTCAGTTATTTTTCATATGAGACAATTATAATGGTGTAATGGTGGCTCTGAGACGTGACACTGCTGTTATGAATAAAAATGACTCTGCGATATTGAATTCTGACGCCATTGTTACCATTATGTATTTTTTTCAGGACTTATCATTTGTATGAATCGCAAATTGGTTCATTGTTAAAGTTTACCGTGACCAATGTGCTTTTCATGTCATTTTAAATTAAATATAGTTTTATTATTTGTCTACTATGTATTTGATTTCTTATTTCCTGTAGGAAAATGTTCGGGTTCTTTGGATTAACCACGTCCCAGTATACTGTAGGTACTGAATTTTAAAATATCCCCCAAACCTAATATCGGGCGCCATCTTTATCGAATCACACCTTTCCGGAAAATTCTAGAAAATTCTAGACCAAATCCAGGGCGATTCTGGAACTCGTAAAACCAGCTGTAAACTCGTTCGGTTTAAGATCGAACACCAGGGCAGTGGAAATAGTATAAACAGTAACTCAATTCAAGCCAGATTTTGGTGTCTGTAGTTATCCAACGTAAATGAGAAATGTTAGGAGCGCCTGTTATTTATGGAATAAAGTATATCCTCATCATATATTTTACAGTTTTCACTAAAAGTACCTAATGTTTATATCTGATGTAATCAACAATAGGCAAGGTGCAATATTTTAATTTTTGCTTTCATTTGAAAGAATTGCATGTAGAATAGACCACGAGTGTATTAAAAAATTAAAATACTATAATTTAAAGTCAAACATTTCTGTTACAAACTGACAATTTAGACTTTCACGCCTAAACGGATCCTACAGTTCCTGTGACGTCACTCGTGTTTGTCACTCGCCATAATTTACGACCACGTAGCAGCTCGGGACTACCTCACACTCACTAAATACTATTATACCTCAAATTTTGAACTAATATTATGCCTTACTGTTACACTTGACTCTACTGCAACACGGCTCAACGCTACTGCCCGGCGAATTTACTGCCTTGTGGTTTGCTTTTAAATTTCGAATTGTTGATGTCTTGAGAATAAAGCAAACTTGTTCAGCGGAGTAACGCTCGGAGGAGCCATTCACTCCTTCGAATGAATGATACCACTCTGTTCTGACCAATGCTATTCACGATCCGTTTTGACTCAGCTCACCACTCATACCTAATGTAAGTTGACCCCGATCGTAAAACTACTTCTAAAAACTATGCGCTGCAGACCAGATTGTAATGGTTCTTCTGAGGCGAGTCAATAAGCTTCGCGAATACCCGGGAGAATCTTGGCTAAAATGCGTTCGTTTTTTGTTTTCTTCGAAGAGGTGGGACGTGTGGTTTCCATAGTGATGTATTTAGGGGAGAGAGTAGATTCATCTTGAATAGAAAGGTATCCCAAGCTTTTGTAGGCCCTAGTATTTATTTGCTCTTTTGTAAAGTATCGAGTTACAATTTTAAATCTAAACTGGAAATCCTTAAGTCCTTTCACCAATGAAGAGTGGGACTTTTGAGAAGCGCTGCTTGGGTCAGTCTTGTTAAATCGTAACTACGAGTTACGATTTAACTTTATAAAATTGCTCGACTTTACAACCTAGAGAGAAAATTGGTCTTCATTATTTCTTAAACGTATGTTCAAAGCTTAGCTTTAAATAGCGTCAGATTTACCTAAGTACTCTTAACGCCCCTATTAGAGGAATTAGCGTAATGGTTACAATTTTACGATGGATTAGCTATTTGTTTGTAAGAGGATTATATTTCTATCAGCATCGTTTATAAATAACTTTCGTGCATCTGTTTATTTTTGTTATCATAGTGGAAAAAGAAAATAAGTTGATTAAATATCTAAGGCACTTAAGATGTTCTTCTATACATCAGCTTGTTTTAAAACAAAGAGATAAGCTACAGTGTAATTAGAGATTATCAAAACATTTTGGGTATTCTTCGTTTTCCAGTAGATCTTAAGAATACGTGTTTATCCTACTCATCAAAGAGTTAGATTAGTCTAGCTCATTATCTTATCTGTAATTCCTACTGAAATGATTAATATGAAAATTTGGATGTTTTGTTATTCAACCGCGTAAACTTGGATGAATTTTGTCATAGAAGTTTATAATCTGAATGAAAACAGTTTTATCCCGAAATTCACCTCCAAGTAGGAACTTTCCTCCGTTATATACCTACGAACTTGGTGCTTATAATTCTTATAAATATCTGAATATGCCTTCATGTTACATCATTCACACCCAATGACGACACATGTGTCATGCTGCTAAGGGCGCTTTTGCTTCATATGTAGTTTAAGCTGCTATGGAATACGGCGTAGCGCTACGAGCGTAGCGTGGCCGTGATTGGGTTAAGCAATAATCACGACACACATTCGTCACACTACGGTTGCTTTTCGCTACATACGGAGTTTAAGCTGCTACGGGCCACGCCGACGAGCGTAGCGTGGCGGTGAACGAGCCCATTCTAGGCCAAGCAACGCTACGCCGTAGCGTGTAGTAAAATTTTTCCGCCTTGTAGCGGAAGCTTTAATGTGTTAACACTTTCCCTACCAGGAACCCGTCTAGCGGGCGCCTACACCGTAGTCACTGTTCGCTACATACGAGGAAAACGGAATCGGCTACGAATGTAGCGCGTAGCGATTCTTGGCAGAGAATGTCAAAAACACGTAAGATATATGCTTACGTGTTTTTGACAATTTCCGTTAATTGCAGGGCATGGTTTAGATCAAATAAAATTAATTTCTCCAAGACAGTAAGTAGTATCTTAACTCTTGCTGTTATCAAGATATTCTATGTTTAATTTAATCAGTTTTGCAGATTTAACCAGTGTAAATGGCTCTGGAGAAATTAATTTTATTTGATCTAAACCATGCCCGGTTTAGATCAAATAAAATTAATTTCTCCAAGACAGTAAGTAGTATCTTAACTCTTGCTGTTATCAAGATATTCTATGTTTAATTTAATCAGTTTTGCAGATTTAACCAGTGTAAATGGCTCTTAACTATCACGTCATAACAGTTTTTTTTACATTTTGTAAGGTTCCTTATTGGTTTACAAAGTGAATTCGTTCGATATTACATATTTTATACATACATATTTTTTATTTCATGTGTTTCAAGACCCTTGTATGTACAATAAGACGACAACCATTAATGCTACATTAAATTATTTTGTACAAAAATAAAAAATATATTTTTTTCAAGTAATAATTATGCTAATTTGTTTCTGTAAATGTATTTTTCAATTCCCGGGAACACCATGTATTCAAAAACCACCTCTGTTCTGTCTCAGCTGTCACAGTAGACAGTTGAGACAGAACGATGTCCGCATCAATTTCCATTATACAGCCATCAACCCGAACGTACCAAAGAAATAGACCACTCACTCGAAAAACATTGCCCATTCCTTTTGGCAGTCACGGGCTTACGTTTCGGCATACCAATTCTATTTCAATAAGGCTCAGTTGTATCAAACCGTCAGTAATTGTAAAAAAAAATTACTTTAAAAACACAGTTTTAACCGACTTCAAATCAGTAGCCAAATTGCTTCAAGTTTGCCTATAAAATTTGAAGAGTTCCCTCGATTTCTCCGGGATCCCATCATCAGAACTGGATTTTGGTGAGAACGGGACCAATCTGGAAGTATATGCTTTAAAACTAAGAAAAAAAAATCTATTCGGTTCTTAAGTTATCGCGCAACAAACACACAAAAAAAATACAGACGAATTGGAACCTCCTCCTTTTTTGAAGTCGGTTAAAAATGATTTATGCTCTTTTAAGTTACGTCCGTTAAAATCTGGAAGTTTGACAGTTGATTATGAGATGACAGCCGCCGGCGCCATATTTAACGTTTATCGGACTGTAAAGTGTTGTCCGTGCAACCCGCTCTAATGGCCGTTTACATAAATTGTCGTTAAAACTAGTTTGTCTTTACCTGTCACTTTGACATTTCTGTTTGTAGGAAAGGGATAAAACACATTTTATTTATCACAGGCTATGCTCTCCCAGCGGCGATTTAGCGTACACTTGGGCTCAAAGGTCAGCAATACCAGAATGCTGAGTAACGGTCTGCCCCAAGGATCCGTGTTGGCGCCCATTCTGTTCAACTTGTATATTCACGACCTCCCTGATACTGCTGCCAGGAAATTTATCTACGCCGATGATATATGTCTCGTTACTCAGGGCAAGGAGTTCCAAAACCTGGAAGCAACGTTATCAGGCGATATGGAGCTATTGGCCAAGTACTTTCGAATATGGCGACTTACACCCAGCGCAAGTAAGACAGAAGCGTGCTGTTTCCACCTGCATAACCAGTGCGCCACGCAGGAGCTAAAGGTCAATGTACAGGGTACAACATTGACACATAACTTCTTCCCAAAATACCTCGGCGTCACTCTAGACCGCTCCCTGACCTTCAAACAGCACCTTACTGGTATGGCTCGCAAACTCCAGACCCGAAATAACATCATTCAGAAACTGAGCGGAACCTCATGGGGAGCAAGCGCAGACGTGTTGCGAACCTCGGCGCTATCTCTGGTTTACTCGACTGCCGAATACTGCGCACCAGTCTGGCTGGGTAGCGTCCACACCACCAGAGTTGACGTCGAGCTGAAAAAGGCCATGCGACTTATCTCCGGCACGCTCCAATCTACTCCTTGCCACTGGCTTCCAGTACTGTCAAGAATCGCCCCACCGGATTTACGTAGGAATGTCGCCCTGTTACGAGAAGTAGCAAAGATCCAGAAGAACCCGAGCCTTCCAATGCATGCGGAGTTTATGAATCCCGCTACTGTACGCCTAAAGTCCAGAAACGCCCCGTGCAGCATTTCCAGAAAACTGTCAGCCCAAAATTTCGATCTGAAGCTAGAGTGGTCGCAGTCGTGGAACTCCAAGATGGTAGGAAAACTGGGATCCACTATTGCACCGGGCTCCTGTATAGAAGGGTTCGATCTCCCAAGGCGGGACTGGTGTAACATCAACCGACTCCGTACTGGCCACGGTCGCTGCGCTCACTATAAACACCGTTGCGGATGGGTGGAATCCCCAACTTGCTCGTGCGGTGCCGAGGAACAAACGATTCGCCATATAATCGAGGATTGCCCCATAACGCGCTACGCCGACGGACCACCAGAAGACCTGATCACCCTTGGCGACAAGGCCATCAAGTGGCTGACAAACCTTAGAATTAATTTATAGTTATTATGTTTCTGTTTTAAATGCCATACGATTAAATAAAAATTTATCACAGGCATTTTAAGTTTTATTACCTGTTACCTAAATATAATAAGACTCTGTTTATCTGACATAATTTGGTCTAACACATCTTTAATTGAGCCTAAGAAAAATTAATGAACGACCAGTTTAGCCTGCGGCCTGCCTATGAAACTCACGGTCCTGAGTTCGAATCCCGACAAGGGCTATCTGTGTGATGAGCATGAATACTTGTTTCTGAGTCTTGGGTGTTTTCTATGTTTGTATGTTTTTTATGTATTTATCCCTTTAACGGGCTAGACTAAAATTAATAAATTAATTATTAAAATTATTTAAGTCTCTTGCTATAACATACAACTAAAAATGCACCAAAAAAAATACAAAAAGATGACCTTAACAGGTGGTCATTGTTGCCTTATTTTTTTTAAGTTGCCCTACAAAGGGTTAAATTTATTAATTATATTGACGTCTATAGTATTCATAGCACAAGCTTTATTAAACTTACTATAGAGCTATAGCTAATTAGGTACATCTTCAAAGTCCTTAACCCCTTTAATTTCAACAAGAATCTGATTACAACTAATCAATAATGAAAAATCACGTAATCCCCGATCCGAAAATGCGATTAAAAATTTAAATAATCCACTCGTGCGTTTCTGAAACAAAATCTTTCCGTAAAAAAGGGCTCTACAAATCAAAAGAGTAACACGGCCGGTTACGGGATGTTTCCAGAGTTTTCCCCGGAAATATGCAAATTCGTATAATTAAATCGCTTGGACGTATTTCCCGGACTGGACGGCAGTTTTATTTTTGTCCGGATAAAATATAAAACCGGGTGTACGAATTAGTGGTGGTTTTACGGACTAGGTTTTTGAATATGTCATGTTTAAACGGAATATATTCTGCTAAAGTTATAAGTACATAATCGTATGTCTGTAATTTCTGTAACGTTAATCTAGATTTTATAAATTATAATAAACCGTTAATGTCAAGATGGATGTGTGGCGTGACGAAAACGGATCGAATAAGGAATGAGTATATAAGAGGAAGCCTGAATGTTAGCACTCATAACTTAAAAGCTGAGAGCAAATCGCCTACGGAGATATGGACATGTTATGCGGAGGTATGATAGTCATGTTACTAGAAGTGTATTAAGTATGTGGAGGGTTGTAAAAGAGGTAGACCAAGAAAAAGGTGGATGGACTACGTGAGAGACGGTATGAATAGGAAGTGTTTGATGAGTTGACGGGCGATAGAGAGGTATGGAAGATAAAACATGCTGCGCCGACCCTAAGAAAATAGGATAAGGTCCCAATGATGATGATTTCTCTAATGATTTAATAACTTAATGATTACGTTTATTTCAGAACCAGGTCGATATTGTTAGTAAATATTATCTTAATATCAAATAAGTAATGTTAGTCCCCGTGTGGTGTCGGGACTGTTATATTATAATAGCCTCTTTCCCGCTTTCTTCGCTTTTACAGGAAAATGTAATAATATGTGGGTAAAGATCGTACAGTTGACGCCAAAGTTATTCATAAATGTTTCGCCTTATCACAATGGAATAACGTGCAAAAGTGCGACATATATTCCCTAATCATTATCCCTCATTAACCCTTCTGAAGATCAAAAAGGTTGTAGGACAATCAAAAAAAAATTGATGTGTAATTACTAAACATTTCTAATCGAAACTAGGCTGATAGATCTGTCAGATTTTCCCACAAGAACATTAAATATAATTTTATCTTCATGTCCAATTACAATTCAAAGATAAACACTCAAAATTAAAACTTATGTCACTTGCAATGTTGCAATACAGCACTTTTATAAATGGCAAAACGGCTTATACCGAACGAATAGAGATAACCTCTAGATTCGCTTAATAAAATTCACTATATAATCCTTCCGCAGCCACAACTAACGCTATTTAATGACAGTCAAAATTAAAATCACCAACCAACCGATAAAACTACAAACACGTTAAACCCAAGTCGACTTTAATCCAACTACTCTAAAGTCCACATTTGTAACTTCCTAAACCGCGACTCTGTAAGCGACGAAACAACTCTCAAATATTCTGACTACCTAGTCATTGCAGTTCGAAATAACACCTTAATAATTTGAGTTTAGGTTTAAATTTCGACACACGCTACGCTAGATAAGAGTTTATGACGGCTACTTCTCAGTACGCTATTCGGCAGTCTGGTATCAAATGACAGTCACATGTATTTGCTAATGAGGTTCTGTGATATGCGAAGCTATTTTATTTGCCCTTTCATTCGTAATTTGAGCTCTCCTGTGTGGGGGTAGGGTTGAAAATCGTTCTTGTGTTAGAATAATTCATTACAGGATGCGTTAGGCTAGGTTACGGCCGGATTATTAAGCAATTGCATTTAAAATTTCGCAATTAAGAACGACGTTATACGTACTTATATGTACGTGGAATGCATTAATAATCATAGCAAAGGCAGGGCTTTCAGTCAAAGCAGCGTGTTAAGCTTTGCAGTTTGGTTTGATTATGAATTGAGCATTGATGGATCGCTTTGAAAATTGATAGTTTAAATTAGTAGTAACTATATGAAACGTTCACCACATACCGGAAGGCGCAGCGTAGGTCCCCCCATCAGGCCCCCCATGCACAAGGTGGACTGATGACCTGGTAAAGGACGCGGGAGTCCGCTGGATGCGGGTGGCGCAGGAACGGTCATTGTGGCACTCTTTGGGTGAGGCCTATGTCCAGCAGTCGACGTCTTTCGGCTGATATGATGATGATGATGATATGAAACGCCATAAACACTGTTATTAAGAAGCTTTTGGGGAAATACAAACTAATGAGGTCACAGTTTTCTAATTTTAAAACTCTTTTTCACACCTACTATTCAGACATTTCTTGTCTGTTTTTGCTATTTAGAAAAGAGTCATTATTGCCCTTAAATGAGAGATCCCAATTTTTTCTCATAGAAGGTGTGAAGACCAGTATGTTTCCACTCGGTAGCAAAATTATTTCCGTCTTGGGCGCACTTTCATCCCTCGTTACGCTCAATTTTGCTTTAGAATCCCGAGCGTAGCGAGGAATGGTAGAATCTTTCGCTTCAATCAGGATTCAATATACCGCTCTCGCCGTAAATTATAATTTTGCTCCCTTGAGACACAATCTACTATTAAATAGCACAAGAAAGTTGTAGCTTGATATTTTCCAAGTAATGTAACGTTAGCTTTGTTTGTAATGTAATGTAATAATAAATAATTTCTGCCCTTGTCAAATATTATGTTCAACTTCGAATAATGAAACATTGCGTACATGTACATTAAAGTAGACTACATTGTACTCGTAGCGTAACATTCTTACCTTTTCATATTCCTCCGAAAACCTGTTATTCCCCAAGCCCTTTGGAAACACCTCGTAAATTGTTTTCGACCCTTCATAATAACTGGCTGGACATCTTCCATAAATATATTTTTTATTATACCTTTTCCCTCGTGACTGGCGATTTTCAAGGGGAGAGTGAACTGAAAAAAACTGATGATTAGATTGAAAATTGTTTTTGGATAAAGCAGTCGCCCCCCCTCGCACTTTTACTTGCTAGCAAGGGACTGATGCTTATCCGACATATAAGTGATCATGCTAGTCAACTAGCTAGGCAGTACTAAACCACAAATAGCGCTTAAAATATCAGATTCGCTCTAAAGGCTCAACAAATAATTTTAGTCGTGTAAGAGATGTTTTTTACCAAGAGCGAAAACATTCAGATACCTAGGTTCAGTATTATCAGAGGACGGATCGATTGAAGCGGATGTAACCCATAGAACAACATCAGGCTGGATTAAGTGGCGTACCCTAACCGGAGTTTTATGTGATACAAAAATGCCCATAAGAACAAAAGGAAAGGTTTACAAGACAGCGGTACGGCCAGCGCTGTTATACGGGTGTGAAACCTGGGCAGCGAAAAAGACGCACGAACAAAAACTCCACACTACAGAAATGCGTATGTTACGATGGGCCGGCGGAGTTACACTCAAAGACAAAGTGCGCAACGAGTATGTCCGTGGGAGTTTTAAGGTTGCTAAAATAGCTAACAAGATAAAAGAGTCCAGGATGAGGTGGTACGGTCATGTGTTGCGACGAACGGATGACCATGTCGTGAAAAAGTGCCTATCCATGGCTACAAAAAAGAGAGGAAGAGGAAGACCTCCAGCCACCTGGATGACAAATGTCCAGAGAGACATGAAGGAGGTGGGCCTTACTACAGAGGACGCACAGGACCGAAAAAAGTGGCGCCGCATGATTGGGAAAGCCGACCCCGCGTAACGGGATAAGGCGAGGCCAAAGAAGAAGAAGTGTAAGAGATGTTTTGAAACAAATATGGGTAATTTTCGGTATCTCGCTTAATGAACTAGTAGCGAACAAAGTTATCCGTTGCAGTAACTCTAGTACGACTAGTACCTACAAGTTTTATTGATACAATTCAATTTCAATTCAATAAATTTTATTTCGGACAAAGTCCATAAATTGTTAGTAACATATTACTTAATTCTAGGGTTAGTATTAATATTAATATAGGTCTAGTCTAGGTGTAAAGACATAGGGGGACATGCAGCTGCACCCAGTGCCTCAGCCACGGTGAGTCCCACCGGTCGACCAGCGTGCACAGGATGGTATTCGAGCTGGCGCGCCACCAATATACGCGCCACAATACGTTTTCGAACGCGTTTGCGTTTAGTTTCAATTTGTATGGCAACGCGAACAGCGCCTCTAATGGTAACTATTAGGAACGTTTGTATCGGCATACAAATTGAATCTAAACGAAAACGCGTTCGATAACGTATATGTATCGATAAAACTTATACTAGAGCTACAGTTTACGCCAAAAAAATCGTATGTATATTAGCTGTACCGCTGTTCTCCTCTAAAGGTCGGATTACTTAACCGATTCTAGTGAAATTTTGTGAGCAGGTTCGATAAATTATATAGTATTTTTTTTTGATGCAGTTATTGAAAACAAACTCGAGTTCTACAGCTTACAGAGAGACTAGTTGTTGATTTCAGCTTCATTACCTAAATACAATTTGCAATGCCGAACTATTATCACGAGTTGAGGAAGATAAGTCCCTGGTCCTACTAGATAAAATGGGAGAACATACATAAATGTATGATGTAGGCACGTAAAATATGTAGTGTGCTGTTTCGAGTGATTTAAAATACATTTTCGATGCAATCTTTAATATCGGCGCAAACTGCAGTCTCGCGTGCACGGAGTTATTTCGATCAGTTTAATTTCCTGTATATTTAAATGATTTATAGTTATTATAGGTGAGAGCTGAGCTATTTGCTTCTGGTTTATAGAGCTTTAGCAACGTTTACCTTGTTAGGTTAACGTCCTAGTGATAGTAACCCAAATTCATGACAATTTCAATTTTAAATCAGAGCAAGACGTCACGATTAAACGTTCTAATTTCTTTGTCAGATTTGTTCTAATTATTTTTGTGTCATAGGTATAAGAGAATGTGTCAGTTTTCTATGCTTTTATTATAAATAATACTATAATGTTCTACATACATACATGCAGTTTCAAAATAACATTTGAAGCCCCTTCTTATTAGAACTAGGTCTATATTATAATAACTAGAGATGCGCCGAATATTCGGTAAATATTCGGTATTCGGCATATTCGGCACGTTTTTCAATGTTCGTTATTCGGCCGAATTATTCGGTTCAAATGCCGAATATTTACCGAATAATTTTGCAGGTTTTTTGTCTGCAAGTTGTAAGAATGTAACATAGTCATTGTCCTGTGATATGATTATTCTACAACGGATTCTTATTGTTATATAACTACCTTTAGTATAAATGTTTCACTTAAAAATGAACAAGATTTTTACCACTGAAAAATGAGTCTATTTTGGAATGGCTGATTAAGGCATAAGGCATTCCTTTGAACCGAATTATTCGGCCGAATATTCGGTTCGGCAAAAGCTGGACCAAAAATTCGGCCGAATATTCGTATTCGGTAAAACCCATATTCGGCGCATCTCTAATAATAACCGTCCGTGCACTCTTTGCTTGCGTTAACGCGTTACTAAATAACCTTTTTTTTTATTTATGAGTTTTTTTCTCTATTGTGAATTTATCGCTCGATAAGTGCCTCTTAATTAACAAAGCTGTACACTCATACTAAACAAATTTATCTGTCCTTCAGACCATATTTTACAAGCTCTAATATCTTTCCGACCATCTCAGATATATTGGATTGGATAAATAGCTATTGCATAATTCGATGGAACTGCCATTGAATATCTGTCGCCTAACTGCATCATTTCGGACACATTGAAAACTTCTAAGTTTTTAAGTCGACAGTTCAAATAGTACTAATACATAGGTATTTAAACTTACTGACGTAAATATAACGTGTACGGGACTTCTGAATTGTATAATAAACAAATTAAAATCAATAAGATTCGTGTCACAACCCCTACCTTATCATTAGAGGTAACTGTGATACTGGGGAAACATAATTGTTAGAAGGGCCAGAGGGTAGATCTTCATAAACGTATTGGGATTCAATAAAATTCATAGTAGTCAGTATTAATGCGGATATACCTTATATAAATCTGACGTGGCGTGTCGTGAAGCGATAGAAAGATATCGGTTTCAGACATATATTCCCAATCATCTGATGCACTCTGACGTTATGGCTTCCGCTGTGTCAGACGTCATAGCATCACATAAGTAGAATCTGGGTTTAGTTATTTAGTATGAAAGGGCCATTCCCACAACTCGACATCCAACGTGCCTATTTTTTGCGAGCTACTCTAACCAACGCGCGCTCTAGGCGCGGCGGTGTGGGTGAACCCACGAAGTGGACTGATGATCTGGTAAAGGTCGCGGGAGCCCGCTGGATGCGGGTGGCGCAGGACCGGTCATTTTGGCACTCTTTGGGGGAGGCCCATGTCCAGCAGTGGACGTCTTTCGGCTGATATGGTGATGATGATGATGACTCTAACGAACCCAGTTGTCATTGCTTCGTGTAGGGTGTTCGGAGACCCAATCTTTTTCCTGTGTTTCATATCTGCTTGCAATCCAGTAAAATGTGTCTAGACGTTTCATCTGCCTCCACGCTCAGCCCCGCTATTATGTAACTGTAAACCTCCACCTCACCGATCACCCACAAATATATCTTGACGCCGCGATTCGTAGTAACTATAGTCCCCCGCGGCTATGAAGTCAATCCTGAGACATGCTTCTAGGGTTGAATATGTAATTTTTTCCTATGGTTGACATTGTCATTATTCAGAAACTTCATAGTTGCGCAATGTGTCAGGATTGACTTCATTGCCGCGGGGAACTGTAAGCGTAAAGTGGCCGTCAATGGACTTTGCTAACTATGTAAACAAACAATGTATTGACATTGACATTTAATGTCAATTTCAGTATGGCGGTTTGTTTACATAGTTAGCAAAGCCCATTGACGGCGACTTTAGGTAATCAGAGGTCTAGTTTCGTTAGGCATGACGGGTGAGGTAAGGAGTGTTAGCGCGTTCCGAATAACAGCCCTGCACATGTGACTTTCTGTACTCGTAATATCTAAGCATCTAAGTTAAAGCGGTGTTTGTTCAAGGTGTTATGTCCTGGTATTACTAGTAGCTATGTTAGCTGTACAATCTTCTTTTCATATATATTTTTTAAGTTTGTTAAATAAGCTTGTGCACACGCATCCTGGAACGATAGACTTGGCGCGCGTGAAATAATTAAATTTAATCCATATCAAATACGTTGAGTCAGATATACCCCAAGATAACGAGCTGTTGTCATGTCTATTTTCAATGGCTGTAGTTAATTCTTGACGCTAATGAATTTTAGAAGACCGTTTAACTATAGCGTTCCTGTGATGTCGGTTTGGGATTGATTAAATATGGACTTTTTATGAAAGACTTCTTCGATTAGACCCGAAAATGCTTATCGAGTGCAAATGCACGAGTTACTCGCAACAAAATGCTGTTAGGTTTTCACACTTAATAGAATATTTCAATGCTAGTGCGGAAAGTATGTCATGACGACCGCTTTAGCCTAGTTGGTAGTGACCCTGCCTACGAAGCAAGAGGTCCTGGGTTCGAATCCCGGTAAGGGCATTTATTTGTGTGATGAGCACGAATATTTGTTCCTGAGTCATGGATGTTTTCTATGTATTTAAGTATGTATTTCTCTATATAAGTATCTATATCGTCGTCTAGTACCCATAGTACAAGCTTTGCTTAGTTTGGGACTAGGTTGATTTGTGTAAGATTGTCCGCAAATATTTATTTATTTATTTATTACTGCACGAGTGCCGAGATATCTTGCCACGAGCCGTAGGCGAGTGGTAAGACTCGGGACGAGTGAAGAATGACGTTTCCGCACGTGTATCGAACGACATTTTTTAATACAGTTGCGAAAAAATAAGAAAAACAACAAGTAAGAACTGTATCAAAAAAATATTTTTTTTTTGAACAACTTCATTACTTTTCAACTGTATTACAATGATGTTACAGAATTAATAATCTAAAAGTTTCAAATTCCTTACTTGTTGATTTTTTTTTTCGCAACTGTATTAAAAAACGTCGTTCGATACACGTGGAAAAGTAAAAAGCACTAGTGCGCAAAATACAACTTTGCGCACTATTTGCAGCTACAAAAAGTACCACTTTTTGAGCAACTGCATGTATTAAAAAAGTATTTAAAGTAATGAAGTTGTTCAAAACAATTTTTTTTATTAGGTAATACTGTTCTTACTTGTTGTTTTTCTTATTTTTTCGCAACTGTATTAAAAACGTCGTTCGATACACGTGCGGAAATGTCATTCTTAACTCGTCCCGAGTCTTACCACTCGCCTTCGGCTCGTGGCAAGATATCTCGGCACTCGTTTAGTAATGACATACTTTCCGCACTAGCATCGAAATGTACTATTTCGTAATATTTCTCAAACAACGGAGTTCTGAGTTATTGTATAAAATACCTAACACAAACAATCTAAAATTAATAAATGGCGCTGAGAACATCTTTCCTTTTTTTAAGGAGTGAGTTAAAAAGAAAACTGTAGGTTAGACATTGTGAAGCGTATATATTATCTGACGTTAATAAAATCAGTAGGTATGGTCTTTTGTACACCTTTTCCCGAGTAGGTATATTTATTGATATAAAACAATGTATACCGCAAATACATATAAAATCAGATTTATAACGTACAAATTTTTCGTATAAGTATCAATAGACGAAAATGATGAAGATATCAAAAGAAAAATATAGTACTAGTTTTGTTTCGATAATTAAATGCTTTTCAAAATGGTTTTCCTTGAAATGGCATGGCGATTAACGCACGTTTTGTCTAATGTTATATGGAATAGGGCATAGGCCTGTGAGGCAAAACCCTATAAATTAAGATAATTGCTCTTTGAAATAAGAAGTCCACATCTCCGTTACGCACAGTTCTATTTTCAAAAGACCTTTTACGCGATTTATCGGAATTGTCCGCACAGGCCTAGAAATTATGTTCATCCTAGGAAGTTTAACAATCTGCGTTTAAGTAGCCATTAAATAATTTTCTTCAATAATAATTCCCCTGACTTTTACTCCTGGAATATTCATATTCATATTCATTTATTTGGTATTCATCATCCACTGTACCGAATATTACCGAAGTTAAACGCCCCAAAAACTTATTATATGTACTTACTGAACTTCAAGAATTGTTTAAACCTCGTTTAAACTGTTGGAACGCCAACAAATTAACCCTTATTGTTGTTATTCAAACGTCAAATCGAAAATTTCCACCTGTCAGACTAAATCTTAAATTAAATTGGGAAAATTTAATTTTGTCGCAATTGTGGCGTTTATGAGTTACCAATGTTTCAAGTTATAATTACAACTTGGGGATTACCGTTAGGCGAAATTAAAGTGTGTGATTAATGGAGTTTTCAGAAACGAGGTCAATTCTTTTGTGAATGTTGGGATATTCAAAACATTAGCTCGTGATATGTAATTTAATGTATATGTAATGTACTATCGCGACTACACGTTATAAAAAAGTCAAAGTAACTCTGTCTGTCTATTTGTTAATTTTATGCTTATTTAATTTTTTGACGACCGCTTTAGCCTAGTTGGTAGTGACCCTGCCTACGAAGCAAGAGGTCCCGAGTTCGAATCGCGGTAAGGGCATTTATTTGTGTGATGGGCACGAATATTTGTTCCTGAGTCATGGATGTTTTCTATGTATTTAAGTATTTATTTCTTTATATAAGTATGTTTATCGTAGCTTTGCTTAGTTTGGGACTTGGTGGATTTGTGTAAGATTGTCCGCAAATATTTATGCTTTAACCGTTATTTCGATGTTTTTTTAGTATGGAGTTATTTTGAGTGTCGGAGAGAGAAACAGGGTAGGTAAAATTTTTATTCCTAAAATCATCCCCTGGGTCTACAAATCGAAACTTTTTATACAATATTTGTAAGTTATATTTTTTTTTATCATCTGTTAGTAAATTGCAATATGTTGGTAACTGTATGTATGATAAAATCGTACTGAAGTGTTTCTAAATTCGCAAAGACCGATTAATATACTACAATATTCCCTGTTAGTGTAAATAGACAGGTGTCGATATTGGCAATCTTGGGAACAATGACTTAGAATTGAAGTGGTTATTGTTGTTTACTTGGCAATGTGCTGCAATTCCCATTTTGTTTCGAATATGCGATATTTTGTAATTTATTCGGTCTTACTTGACATTATTGGTAGTTTGGTATGTATAACTAGCTTTGTTAATTCGTTATTACAGTGCCATAGAAGGACGCTCCCCAATTTACCCCGTTAGAAGATGATTTCCTGTATTAAAAGTGTTCTAAGTCCTATTCTAGAAGTCACATAAAATTATTCCGTATAGGATTTCATCTAAATCAGACCAGCTAATTAACATTGACCCATTTCACGAAGCTTACAACTTTAATTCAGTACAAATCTTGTCTAAATTGGGAACACAAAGGCGCTTGACCAATAGCGACTGGCCATTTCATGGGTGTTGCCTGTTTACACTTGTAAAATTGTAACTTTGTAGCCACAGACCGAACGAGTTACACATGTATAATATTAGTATGAAATTCTAGCAAGTAGTAAATACCGACAATAAAGGATATCGATCCGTTAAGCTGATGGCTGTTAGCAACATATGTCTCACTGCACGTCCTCGGATTTAGATATCTCAGCATGAATAGCAGTCGCAAATATATCTGATATTTTACACAGAAATAGCTCCGCGCATATATTGTAAGTCTTATAACAATATCTAAACTGAAATAAATTGTAAAACGTAATCCGAACTGCATCAAACCCCCGCCTATTACGAGTTATGACGTAGCAAAAACGCGTAAACGATCTGTCAGTGCCGCCATTAATTTGGCCAGATTTATTACACGAGAAACCTTACAATATGCACCCTAACCCTTACCACGAAAGTTGCAGCAGCTGGGATTGTTATAAACGCATCCATTGCGCGCCAAATACGAACATCATCTTTATAAGCGCAAAGCGAACCGTCGATCTGCAATCTTCATTTATTTTCTACGTCACTTGTTTTCTCAATTTGATGAATCGTTCAGAAATTGATTATAGAACGTTGAGTCGACAGTTTTTTCTTTTGTCTCGGTTCCGGTTGATATCAGACCTGCAAATGGATCCTGAACGTAACAATGTTCGATGTTTAATTGGATTATTTGAGGGTAGATAAGGGTGCACGATTGTGGACGTAATCCGCAAAGACGTGGTCATCGATCAAAAAGAACAATAAGATCGATTGATTTCGACATAAATAAGAAATTCAGTAAAAATGTCGGCGAGATTAGTTATTTTTTGTGTTATGGAACTTATTGATTATCGAAACATAGTTATTAAGAATAAAATTAAATCAAAACAAATATATTTTTTTTATGTATAGTTGTTATTTTCTAAGCCGTCCGTTCTGCAGTGCGGCGTTCTTTAGTGCGGAACGGACGGCTTAGAAAATAACAACTATACACGAGTTTTTATTTACTCACAATACAAGAACACAAAGTAAGGAATGGACATGTGATAATTCCATATTATACAAAACCTCGCTCTGCTGTCGAAACCCTTATTATTCCCCATATCCTTATACACATACTCCTTCCTTTACGAATGAACATAAATCACAGTCTCAGTTTCAAACATAACTTTAAGGAGTTCTATCAGATTCTAACCATTCTTTTTCTTTACAGAACCTCGGTACGAGACGGCATACGCGTGCGAAGGCAAGACCCTCAAGATTGGGTGCGGGGAGGGTTCCGTCATCCACCTCATCAGGGCCAATTATGGAAGGTTCTCGATCACCATCTGCAACGACCATGGGAACACGGACTGGAGTGTCAACTGCATGTCAACGAGGAGCTTACGGGTTTTACATAGCAGGTAAATTACCTTCGTCAAGGTCATTATAATCATAATAATATTCTTATTGATCATCAGCATCATCTTCTTTTACTATGTCTTCTTCTTCAGCATCATCATCATAATTTTCTTCTTCATCATCATTTTTATCGTCACCATCATTAACTTTTGGTTTGCGAAATTCATCTTTTTTTTTTTTTTTTTATTTATATATATAATTATTTTACAATACATGGCCAGGCTGCGGACAAAACCCAGCAGGGTTTAACTGCCACTGCATTCACTCAATTAATATTTAGTTTATACATAGGATAACAAGCTTATAAAAATAAAGCGCACACGGCGATTGCCTACACAGAATGCGACATTATGACGTGATATGCTGTGAAGCACTTGGGAGCACGCTGGAGATGTGCATACCGTTTCTTATTGCCGCGGCTTAGGGTCCAAAAACTGCATGCACGTCTACGGCGGCAACAGTAATTTAGATTAGCTAATTCATTAATTATTACTATCAGGTTTGGGATATACAAGCAGATTTCATTATACGTTTACAATGTTGCGGTTTATCACATATATTTGTGAGTACATCAGATGGTAAGTCATTCAGGATACTAGGTAACAAATATTCCCATCTTCGTTTACCATAGACATTGGTACATTTTGGTAACACATATAGTGGTAGTAATTTTTGGTCTAATAGTTTTAGTTAATTTCTCTAAATTAATTTTAACGGCCTCCGTAGCCCAGTGGGTAGTGACTCTGCCTACGAAGCTGGAGGTCCCGGGTTCGAATCCCGGTCAGGGCATTTATTTGTGTGTTTATCACGAATATTTGTTCCTGAGTTATGGATGTTATATATGTATATAAGTATCTATATGTATGTATCTATTATATATATCATCGCCTAGTACCCACAACACAAGCCTTATTGAGCTTACCGTGGGCCTAGGTTGATTTGTGTAAGATTGTCCCGTAATATTTATTTATTTTATTTATTTATCGAGTTCTTCAGCAATAATTAAAATTTTGAATCTATTGTATATACTAATGACGTTGCAGTATCTCAATATTTCCTTATCTTGTTGGCTAAACTTTTTTCTAACTGACTTTGGTACTATTGCTTTCAATAGGCTTAATTGTAATTTGTAAATTTTATTAATATATGTGTGATAAGTTCTGCCGTAGCTAGTTAGTCCATAGTCAATAACAGACTGTGCTAGGGATAAATATAGCATTCTAAGAGTACTGTATGGGACTTTAAATTTTAACAATGATAGTTTAGAGAGTATGGACCTTAATTTGTTGCAGACATAAGTTATATGAGGTCCCCAATTAAATTTAGAGTCTATGATCAGGCCGAGGTAAGTATGTTCCGAGGCTAGTTCTAAGGGTTCACAATTGCATACAGTTTTTTGTATTTTTATTATTATCATGCAAACATTGGTGACTATGCGCTAGAATGTTAGGGTTAGGGGTCTTCGTTAGGTGAGTAGAATGGATATGCATAAGTTTAGTTTTGGAGTAATTTATAACAAGGCCTACGTCATGGGCCCATTTACATAAAGAGTCGAAGTTTGATTGCATTAGGGTTGAAGCCTTTTTCACTGAGCCGCTGTCAAATATTATATTATATTATTATTATATTATGGGACAATCTTACACAAATCAACCTAGGTCCACGGTAAGCTCAGTAAGGCTTGTGTTGTGGGTACTAGGCGATGATATATATAATAGATAAATACATATAGATACTTATATACATATATAACATCCATAACTCAGGAACAAATATTCGTGATAAACACACAAATAAATGCCCTGACCGGGATTCGAACCCGGGACCTCCAGCTTCGTAGGCAGAGTCACTACCCACTGGGCTACGGAGGCCGTTCAAATATGTTACACTTATCGTTTACATACAATAAGTACTCGGTTGGACCGATTATAGAACCTTGGGCCGTGCCTTCCTCGGTTGGGAGCAGGTCACTGAATGTGTTATTTACTTTAACTGTTGTAAAACGATTTAGATGATAGTGTTTAAAAAGATCAAGGTTGGGGCCCCGTATACCACTTTGCAGGAGTTTAGAAAACAGTATGTCAAATCTTAGAGTATCAAAAGCCTTACTGAAATCAATAAAAATAGCAAGTACGTGTTTTTTATCATTTAGGTATTGATTGACTTCGTTAGTGAATTTACTCAGTAGCTGGGAGGTGTTTTTTTTCTTTTTGAAAACCGTACTGCTTGTTATGAATTACATTGTTTTTAGTAAGGTATTTATTAATTTCAAGACCGAGGTATTTTTCTATTATTTTATCAATACATGGTAAAATTGTAATGGGCCTGTAATTGTTGACATCATTCTAAGAGCCTTTTTTTATGAACGGGTCGAATTATTCCTATTTTTAATTTATCGGGATAAAAAGATTTGTTAATACATGCATTAATCAAATGTGTTAAAACATGTGTTATTTCAGCGTTGACGTATTTGATATCAGACGGGCGAATTTTATCAACGCCTGGACTTTTTTTGTCATTGAGATGTTTAATTATGGAGGACACTACGTCATTTCTGGCCTTAGACCATCTCATTGACAAATCAATGTCCTTTGTATATGTATTTTCGTCCAATAATTTATAGTTACAGTAAGTACATATATTTTTGACATTGTTTCGAAATCCTACAGCAAGGTTATTAGCAAGTTCTCCAGGTGATATCTTTTTAAAGCTAGAAGTAATAATATCGTCAATTGATTTTGTTATTTTACCGCATAGTCTATTAATAATTTGCCATATTTTTCTTGAGTTGTGAAAGCTATTAGTAATCCCAATTTTAATTGAGTTATTTTTTAAGTTAAGTTATATAATTATTCGTTTTGTTTCTATATTTATTATATATATTTGTTTCTATATCTAAAACGACTTCTTTCCTGCTAAAAGGAACTGTTTTGTTATGAGAGACCTACTGCCACATGCAAATACGCCTTTAATTTTGTCTAAAAAGAGATCAATACAAAAAAAGTTAACTAGAGTAATAAGAAATATATCTCATGAAAGGGGAATATAGTGTACCTACCTACGTTGCAATTTCACGCTTGCAATATTGTATTTGGATATTCACCCCACCATATTCTAATGATTGCTTACACTACATTTGTCAATATCGGTTCAATAGTTACGACACAACAGGGGCACAGAGAAAATTGAACACATTTGTTATGAAACATAAACCTATAGGGCAGAAAACAAGCATTATCTAAAACATCTGAAAGGGATTTGGGTCATTGTCAGTCACAAAAACAAAAATCATCTTTCCGGTGGTCAATAGTTAAGGGCTTACGTGTACATATAATATGTTTTTATCACATAAAACTATAGAAGGGGCAACGCTGTTTATGCAGATTCAGAGTTCAACCAAAAATTAGGCTTTATAGCCCTTAACTTTAGCAATGTCCACCGAAGAGACGCGAACCTAAATCTGACAATGACCCATTTGTGTTCAGCCCAAAGTACATTTTATCAATCACTTTCAGAATTAGAAGCCTCTTTTCGTTTTAGAATTTTACAACTTGACGTACGTATGGTAATAGGGCCTACGGTCAAAAGGGTTTCAAAAGTGTGTTCGATGAAATGTCGCAACCACATGCTGCCATCAAATTAATTGCAAGCTTGCAGCGAAATTTTCGATCCAACCAACGCGATGGACATTTTCCAAACTCCGATCTTCGCGTGACACACTTCCAAACCATTTAATATCAGAAACGCCCCAATTTGTTGCTCATCAGCACTCGCCATTAAGCTAACGTGCCGTCGACAGGAAACTGTGAAAATTGCCCAAAATGAAATCCCGCTGCAAGTTTATTGGGTTAGCTGCGAGATTGGCAATAAAGACATGCGTGGCAACGCCATGCAAATGTCGGGTAAATTGGTAGCCCTAATGCAAACAAGGGTAAACGGTGCTTAAAAATGGAAATGTTTTAAAAATCCTGGAACGTCAGGGACGGAATTGTTTTTAAGGACGTTTTGACGTGACCGCTACACCAAACGTGTGATGTATTCGCCATTTATTGTACAGCTTTATAGCTGGAATAGAAGCGATTGAACACCACGTAACTCGTAAAATATTTTACATCACACGAGTCTAATGCGATACTTACTTACCTTTATTTCTGACGTTTCGATTGCACAAATAAATATGTGTGCAAAGCGCAACAGTTTAAAGAGTTATTTCCCTCGGAAGTTCTCTTTATACTTACAACATTATTTGTAAGCTTACTTGGAATTGCGTCACGTAATTAATAAATAACTATTAATAATAAATATAAATATTGCGCGATTAATCGGCGAACTATCGTGAACACGTCAAGAGAACTAGTTACCAACCCACTGCAGATATAACCCTAGTTTTTTATTTATATTACTTGTTAAAAAAGTTATAATTCGTCTTTTCTTTCAATTAGGATATGATAGGGGGGAAAACCCGAAATAGGTTAATACCTATTTCGGGTTTTCTTCAGCCTCAAGTTAATTAATTTTGGAATATTAGTGGTATTCCTGGTTCTGTACAATCTGACTTCTAGCTGAATTCACCATCGGAATTTTAACCAATTATTCCCGTCTTTCCAGATGTAGTATGCACCAAAACTGCAGTATACTGGCGAGCACGAGCATGTTCGGCGACCCGTGTCCCAACACGCTCAAGTATCTGGAGGCGCATTATCAATGTGTTCCTGGTAAGTATCATTAAACATTCCTAGTGGTAATCGTCGTTTTGGCGTACGTAGGCTCATTACGATTCGTGTGTTTTAATTATATATCATTTTGACATTTGTGTTTGTGAGAAAGAGATAAAACACAATTTAGTAAATGTTTACTGCTTAACAGGTATAATCCATTCGCAAATCTATATCCATTACCTGCCTTCAGAATATTCTAATGGCGGCTAACTGATAGATTCTCGTGCTGTTCATGTATATGATGTGTGTGAGTTATATGCCTAAAGCTTAGGCCGTGTTTGAGCACAAACATGTTGCGAGACACGACGCGCGTGTTGTCAAGCGTCTAAGGCGTTTCCATCCAGCCTTAGAGTTCTTATCAAAGCAGTATATGTCATGCAGATCTTCAGAAAAACCCCTATTATTTCCAGCATCAACAACCAGCACAACAAACCGACCATCCCCACCTTGGCTGATCACGTCTCAGCCAACGGTGTGGCGATCCACGGTCCCTCCAGTGCCCAAGAACCCGGTGCAGACTCAGCAGAACGAACGGAAAAAACCCACTGTCATCACGCCACCGACGTTCAGGCCGCATATCACGTTGCCTCCTGAGGTGAAGTTGGGAGATGTTGCGTCTAAGGTGAGAAATTTCAGCACACTTCGCAGTTATAATGTAGTTTAATCCAAGTTGAATTACAAAAGCAAGGCCAATTTATTTAATCGTTATCGTACAAAAAGCGGACCTAATGCCGTAAACATTTTCTAAGTACCAGTCAGTCAGTTTAAATTTAAAGAAATCTTGACTTGAATTGAAATTGACGTTGAGGTATCATATTATACCGGACATTTTTTGTTCTTGATTGTTAAAAACTTAGGAGCATCAGATATCCACAACTTTGATAAAGAACAAAATGTCAAAAGGAAAGCGAAAGCTACTTTTGAAAAGAGTTACAAGCTTGTTTCATGCTTGGTTGCCACCCCTCAATAATCTCATATTCCATAGCCAACGCTTCAGTCTCCTTGAAATAATGGACTAACTAAACGTTAACAAATTACTTATTCAAACCGTGTTTACCAGAAGACCACGACACGGCAACCGGATTCATCTTCAGAGAAAGGACCACAGCAGTCGCCCAAGGTAACACTACCAGAGGTCCCGGAGGAGGCTCCTAAGGCAGTGGAACCTGAGAACAGGCCGAGGAACGACAAGCCGAGCAAGGATAAAGAAGAAGATGGTAAATACACGAGACAATACATATGGATAGGTAGGGCACAGCGGAATGTCATCTCGCTCCCCTTGCAGAAGACCACAGCCAAATAGCACTACTTGCTTTGTTGGCGTTGTATTCCTGGTGGTGGAGAGTGAGGGACCTGAATTTGTCATACTCCTTAGAGATTCAGGAGCCTAAAAAGTATGGTCTAGCTACCGTTACATCATATACGACTATGCCATGCCTCCTAGACTCCTTTCTTCGGTTCTGATCTGGCACCTACGCGTTGTATTTTTACTGACAAACTATTAATCAGGCATCAGCTTGACTTAGTGCTATTCGAAAATTACTTTTTCCCTCTCCCGTTTCCCGCCCCAAAAGGTGCCTAATTAAAATTAGCAAATTTTTTCAGCTTACCAATTGAATGTACTTTAAAGTATAAATTTGTTAATACAGTTGTCACAGAAGAAAGCCCGCAATGGCCGGTCAACGAAGATTCTGGCTCGACGCCATCAGTTCATGTTCCTTCTAAAGAAAACCCGACTGATGATGATGACCTATTTGGAAAGAGATACTGTGAGTACTCATTAGTTAACCTGATTAAGTTTTTAATTATTTATGATGAATCTTGTAATAAATTATGAAAAGCAGAGGGAAAATCAGATACAAAAGCCAAAAAAAATATCGATATTTTATAACAGCAATACGTTCCTTTTCCTTATTTTTTTTTTAAGTTAGCTTGTTTTTTTTATTAACAAGCTGTAGATGACGTATTGGCTTGTATTCATATTGAGAAAAAAATATTTATTTAGGTATCTTTTATTTTTTATGAATAAGCTAACATCTTTGAACTCCGAAATTATTCTGAGCTCCGTTAATCACTCTAGTGAGCTCAGAATAATTTCTGAGTTAATTTTTTTTAACTTATTGATAAAAATAAGAGATACCGTAGGTTAGCACAATCACACTAACAAAAGCCTAGTTCCGAAACTTTTCCGACTGACGTGGACCCACTTCGGAGACGTTTCGAACCAACACTTAGTGACAAATAGCAATTAGGCTACAAGTGGCATAATCTGCAAAATTTTCCAAGTCAAGATAACCAGCCGCTCAGCACTTAGCATAATATGTTATGACGATGTGTTGACTTTGTAAAGTCAAGCCCAAGTGAAAGTGAAAGCTAAAGGCAATGTGTTTTGCGCTCAGAGTGCAGGGTGTGAACAGACTAAGTACAACAATTTAATGAATGCTTGCCGTTCCACTTAGGCACTGAAAGGGCTACTTAGAAATGAGGTTTGCCTTAGTAGGCGGGAAAAACTTTTGACACATAATTGTGTAGTAGGTATTGCCTGGAGCTTTAAGGATGGCTCACTTTACAATTTTGATAATGTATTTTTAATAATGTACGAGGGCTGTTTGATAAGTACCCGTGTTTAGAAAAAAAAAACATATTTTTTTGTATATGTATATTTATTTCTCTACGTAGTCACCTTTTAACTCTATACACTTGTTCCAGCGGTATTCTAGCTTTAATAAGCCATCCAAAAAATAAGATTTCGGAAAGTCGTCGAAATAGGCCTCTGTGGCGGCGATGACCTCATCATTTGACGCAAATCTCTTTCCGCCGAGCCATTTTTTTAGGTTTGGGTATAAAAAAAAGTCGCATGGGGCTAAGTCTGGTGAATATGGTGGATGCGGCATCAATTCATAGCGTAATTTTTCTAATTTTGCCCCTGCGATTTTGGACGAGTGAGCTGGTGCATTGTCATGGTGGAAAAGAACTTTTTTCCTTTTTAAATGCGGTCGTTTATTCCTTAAAACGGAATCAAATTCGCCCAATAAATTTGCGTAGTATTGCCCTGTTATCGTTTTTCCTTTTTGTAAGTAATCAATATGTATGATCCCTTGCGAGTCCCAGAAAACGGTAGCCATCACCTTTCCGGCCGATGGGACGGTCTTTGCTTTTTTTGGAGCTGATTCGCCTGGTAAAATCCACTGCTTTAATTGTTCTTTATTTTCTGGGGTATAGTTATGAATCCACGTTTCGTCTACTGTCACAAAACGCCGCAAAAACTTATTCGGGTTGCTTTTATACTTTGCTAAACATTGCTTCGAAGTAGTCATTCGGGTAAGCTTTTGTTCCTCGGTGAGCAAACGCGGCACCCATCTTGCAGATACCTTTTTCATTCCTAATTTGTTTTCTAAAATATATTGTACCCGCTCGATTGAAACATTAATAGTGTCAACAATTTCTCTAAGCTTTATTCGTCGGTCGGCTAATACGATATTTTCAATTTTCTTGACCATCTCTTCCGTAGTCACCTCAATAGGGCGGCCTGGACGGTCTTCGTCAAAGACGGATGTTATGCCCCGTTTAAACTCGTTATACCAATATCTGATAGTTGTCATAGAAGGTGTATTATCCTTGTAAACAGCTTGCATTTGTACTTTTATCTCATCACATGTTTTTCCTCCCAAAAACAGAAAACGAATTACAGAACGATACTGTTTTTTCTCCATATTTGCAATTAAAATCGAAATCTGACATTCAACAGCCGTTAAACGAAAAAAAACAAAAGAATGCTGTGATATATTTTTAATTTTTCCGGGTCATGAAAGATGCCTTAAAACGGTCGTATATATATTTTCAGCCAGTGATAAGAATAACATATGAAAACGGGTACTTATCAAACAGCCCTCGTATTTGTAATAATGTAATTTTAATAATGTATTTATAAATGCAAGTTCCGTAATAATTTTACTTGACATGTAAATTGTTTTTATAGCCGCTATTTGACCCTAAGGTATTAGTGTCACTGTATACGTGGCTAGGGTCAAATAGAAACTTGTCGGACTTTACAAATAAATTACTAATGAGTAAGTAATTGACTCGGGCACGGCTCATGGTGTCATAACTTGAGCGAAACTTAACAATAGGATCAACCTTGTCCGTGCGAAAAAAATGCTCTTTCATAGAAAAGGCCTGCAATCGAATGACCAAACTGTATGAAATGAATGGTTGTTTGGCACGGACTTTTTTCGGTATCACGAGCACGACTTATCCCAGTAGGTATCTATTGAAGTTTCATCTGAAATATTATTTATTCATTCCAGCAACGAGTGCAACACCAAACCTTGGCCGACGAGCGTATTGTCCGCAAGTGAGCGCCCGCGGGCTACATTGGAACTGGACGCTCGCTGGCACTTACGCTGTCCAGCCTTGTCCTGGAGGTGCCACCGGGCTGGCCAGGTGGAAGTAAGTATCCAATCATATTATTGGTCCCACTTCATGTCTGAGGGACGTGACGTCAATGGGTGATTCTCTCGACCACTTATCTACAGGCCTGTAGCGTGGACTCGGTAAGAATCAAATCAACGGAACTAAATTCAAATATAAACTTAGTTTGAGATGGCATTATCAGCCATGGCCCTTCTACTACAGAAAGAAGACACCTGCTACAGATCTGTTCATTCAAGAAAGCAGTGAGACGTTTCTGAATCAACATATATGTATGCCATTGTACTCGTTCCTGGTTTCCACTCATCCAGCAACTGCCAAGAGTCACAAGTTTGACAGCTAGGTGTCAAATTTATGAAAATGCAGCTTTGCACATCTCTGGTGGATGTTCCGCCGCTTCACTTCATCCATCCAGCGAGTCGCAGAGCATCGCCACACTAAAGCCCCTGCTCGCCAACACGCCCCTCCGACCGTGCGACCTTGGTCGGCAGCGACCGCTGTAGTATGAAATTTTACTGCAAGCAACTGTCTACACGGTCGGTGCGGACCTAAGTCGCTCGGTCGAAGGGGCGTGTTGGCGACCGTCTAGCAGAGGCTTTACCGGCAGACTATGTGCCAGTTGACCTTCCCAATTACTATACAGTAGTCAAGTTGTTGTCTGACTGCTGGATTTAAGACTGCATTATTAACTTAACTATGTTTCCAGATGTATGGTGCCTCCACACCAGCACCCGGACGACGATCGTCCGAGACGTCGAGGCGCCGGGCTGCAGTCCGGAGAGAACTATCACGACCTGGGACTTGAGCCGAATGACAGGCTTCAGCTTATGAAGAGGCTTGGCTCTGATTCCCTTCTGAAAGGTACTTACATATGTCAATTCTTTTTCATCATTCATCATCATGAGCCGTAGTCTGCCCACTGCTGAACGTACACCTCCATCATGTTGCGCCATAATATTAAATTCTGGACTTTATATACCAGCCACTGCCAGCAATTCTCGGCATTATTTTTCCGGGTAATAAATTACATGAAATTATAAATTACCAATTTAGAAAGTTACTAAAGAACATAGTCGTTGGAGGGAGGGTGAACGCACATCAGTTAGTTACTTATGGTGTCCTTATTGTGCTGTATCCGTATCCTATGTGCAGTAGGTATTAATTTTAATGATCCACAAAACAAAATTGAAGTGCTTAATCATCGTCACTTCTCAACGTACCAACACTCAAACCAAACAAAAATACAAACACTCGAGAAATCATAAACAGTCCGTCGCGTTGACTTATAGAAATAATCCTGACGTTACAGGACGTGACGGCGATATCCCAGAACACATGATAGACTACCGCGGAGCAAATCTGCCGGACGCACAGGCTTCCAGTCTGAATATAGGCGGACATGGGACCTTGATGCCTGGACCTGACCAATACAGTGAGTTTTTTCACTCTAGTCCTAGATCTAGTCGAGAAACTTGCTCAATTCCCGAACTTACCTTACAAATATGGATTTTTTTAGTTGATTGAAGCTTACCGTATCCGGCTTTTGAGCAAAGGTGTCCAAACATGACACTTGTTTGATGAAAGTTTTTATTTAAGACCGGACTGTATTAACAAAAGGTTTTTCGAAGGTCCTTTTTGATTTTCATGCCAATCGCCATTATACAAGGTAGACAGGCAGAATCGCTAACACCCAAAATGTTGCAACTTCTTACATGATTATGGCAAGCAGACCTGCCGCTTTATAAAATAAAAATAAAATAAAATATCTTTATTTCAGATCATTGGTTCGATCCATATGATGTTAGTAACAGTGGTGACTTATGAACTATGTTAATGATAATTAACTTAATGCTACTTAAATGACAAATTACATATTATACAACATTAAACAAAGCATACATGGTGACAGACAGACAGCAGGAAGCGGCTTTGTTTTATACTATGTAGTGCAGAATACGTCTTATTAAATACATTAAAAAATGAAATTCAGCTATCTTAAGTAACTTTATAGATTCCTTTAATTGTATCTAGCATAAGTAATACCGTACATATATATTACTATTCATACAGCTTTTAGCTAATAAAATGTAAAATCAATTAGGAGCGTTGTTTGCCAACAAACCGCATTGTGGTTTGGCAGATTAATTGTACCTATGTAAATTTAGCTATAAGCCTTAAAGAGAGAATAAAAAAAAAAAAAAAAAAAAAAAATAACTGGTTCACCTTTGCACCCCCATAGAGTGATTGTGGCAAAGTTCTATAGTTGCCTAGCGGTGTATCGGTGGCTTTTGTGAGAAGCAAATTCGGGTACCGTGTTTAAAATACGACATCAAGTGTGCCGGTAGTTTAACTATTATAAATATCACTGTCCCCACTTTCACTTGGAATCTATATAAACGTAAAAGTCCTGACTGACTGACTTACTCTCTTAAATCAACTCCCAGCCCAAGCCGTTGAACCTAGAAAGCTGATTTTTTCATAATAAGTATTTTATATATCGTAAGTAAGATGTAAATTCCACCATCAAGGGGGTAAAAGGGGGGTTGAAAGTTTGTAT
The DNA here is from genome assembly GCA_963854355.1 of Epinotia brunnichana. Taxonomy (NCBI): domain Eukaryota; kingdom Metazoa; phylum Arthropoda; class Insecta; order Lepidoptera; family Tortricidae; genus Epinotia; species Epinotia brunnichana. Next base: position 11,119,255 of record OY977959.1, read on the forward strand.
GGGATGGAGTAAAATTTTAAGTGAGAGACTTGAATACAAGAAAAGTAATTTTAGAGTTTTGGAAAAAGCCCACCCCTAAGTGCAAAGTTTGTATGGGGGAAACTCTTTTTTTGAGCTACAAAATTAAAACTGTATGAAAAGATTCCTTATTAGAATACAAAAAAAATGGAGCTACAATAAAACGGACGGAGTCGCGGGCAAAAGCTAGTCCATACATAAAACGCTTGTATTCCCAAAAGGCCTACCCCAGTTGAAGTGAGTAGGAGTCATCATTTTTCTGTTTAAACACCCTAGATTAAACTTTACTAATTGTTTGCAGCGGACTCGATACCAGAATGGCATGGCCCGACGCCCGACCTGAGCGAGTGTCGGTCCGTCTGGCTGAACAGCCTCGAAGCCAGGGTCAGGGAGGGAGAGTCGCTACTCAGCATCAGCAACGACTTGGCACAGGTAAGAAAAGATTCTGGAATCATTTGATTCAGGAGCGAGTAGTTCTTTTTTTGGACCTTGTTTTTCGCTTGTTCTGTATATCGATATTTGGCAATAGATTCGTCTTTTCAACGTTATGATTTATTATTATTTATCATGCAAAATTTATACCTACTGATATTATAAACAGGTAAAGTCTGTAAGATAAAAGGTTGTATCTTTGTAAGTGTTTGTGGATATCCGGAACCAATCATCCGATTTCATAAATTCATTCATCTGTGTTTCTTGATCGACATAGGGCACCTGATGGTCCGTGATTAAATGAAATTGCTGATGATATAATACGTATAATCCCACCCAGGTGACATCATCAAAGACGCTATACGGAGGTGACATGCTGACAACAACGAGCATTATGAAGAAACTGGCCCAGCGCATGTCTCAGAATGTGCAGACGTTCCCAGATCCCAAGCAACGGGAGGCCATTGTCACAGACATGCTGCTTGGGGTTATAAAGACTGGTAAGTTATTAGACTGTATGTAACCGGCAAATAATATTAAGTAACTTTTGTAGTAAAGTCATGTTGAAAACGAATCTGGCCACCACGTGTCAGGCATAGCCTAGTGTGGGGCCGCAGGATAAGCTGTACTGTAAAAAAGGTTTTCTTTTAATAAACAATTTTTATTTTTTATTTCTTTTTTATTATAATTTATAATGGGGTTAGGGCTTCGAGCAGCACGGAAGGGAGCAAGCATTCACACCATTTCCCCTTTGTCAAAGTACAAGCCCAAGTGGGGATGGTTCGTACACAAAAATTGATGAAGGTATCAGTGGCGGAGCGCCCATACAAGCCGATTCCCACCGGGTTGCCTAAAATTTCTTGCTATGTTTTACCAAACATGATATGTTGCATATTAGTTTGGTTATAAGGTTTACCATATACCCTTCACACATTGACCATGGTCGGTTATATATATTTTACTTCACTACCTACGAGTAGCTACCAGCCACCAGCTGCCAACCTAGCTGCCAGCTGCTAACCAGTAGAAGGTAACCCCAGTGCAATACAAGGACGCGATAGGAGGAAAGAAAAGACGTATCTTTTTATGTTTGTGCAAGGCTCTTGGAAATATAAAAGTTAACAAGGAATCATGAAACATGATGAAGTTTCAAAAATTCAAAACTGTTCTAGAATCACCAAAGAATTGAAGTAGAGTTATTATATGAATTATTCAACCTCATTCACTTGCGTATAGTTTTATTGGCGTCCTATAATTTTATTGCACCTACAACTGATTGTTTAAGAGTAAGTTCGGCTTCGCAACCCATATCTAGCGAGGACATAGAATAATAATAATACTTACGTACAGATTTTCCTCTATCTAACAAAACCGATGTTTGACAGATGGTCAACTCAATCATGGCATCTCGCTTAGCACGTGGATTTTCGTCTACATATTACCTCCACTACACGTCCGCAGATGCATCCGCGGACTTCGGCAAATGCATCCGCAGACGAATCTCCACCAACCGACCACACGTCTGTTGATCGTTCAGTCTAGCGCTTCGCTCGCGCTTGAACCGTGCCAAAAAACAACAAACAGATCGGTGGCAGAATATATAGATAGACGTCAAATACCTACCACAGATGACCAAATTACTCCCTCTACTCGTCCGCGGATGCATCTGGAGATGATGTCCGCGGACGCATCTGCGGACGTGTAGTGGAGGCATAAGATAAGATTGTCTCGTTTTGTGTGACACTGACAGTGATAACGCCGGCCGCACCATGTGCGAACGTGGCAAGAGGGATATGAGTATGAACTAATTTATTTCTAAAACCAATTTAGGTACTTGTTAGAGAAATTATACACACTATATTAATTAATTATAGAAATTACATTGTTAAAAATACCTTATTAAAATGACATTATTACAAATACATAAAAATCTCAGTGCTAATTTATGTGTCAAATTTAAATAAAGTCAATAAATACATTATTATTACACAGAAATACTACACTTTGGAATTCGGTGGCTTGGGTTTCAGACACCGTCCTTAAAAAGGTTTTCACATAAAATTCTAATTTCGTCATCTTTTCGCAGGCTCAAACCTCCTAGAAGAAAGTCAGCGCTCGTCCTGGGCGGATTTGAGCGCCGACGCTCAGAACCGAGTTGCTAGCGCCTTGCTGACCCAGCTAGAGGAAAACGCGTTTCTACTGGCCGACGCAGTTACTAAGGAGAAGACTATTCTGCAGATCGTCAAGAATATCTGTAAGTCCATTAACATTTTTTGAATTGTAATTATAATTTTAAATTGAATCAAATAATGTGTATGCTCAACCGGTTATAGTTTTAGGTATGTCTATAGGTAGTATGCTGTTTTTGTGATCTCTGTTTTTTACTAACAATAGTTTTGTAAGTTGTCTAACTATTGTACTACTAAAATTTTATTGGCTCTGCCTGAAATAAATGTTTTTCCAATTCAATTCAATTATTAGTACTGCCCGTTTCCTCTTACCCATTAGAGGTGGCATGTGCCCAGCATTGGGATGCATATAGGCTGATTCATATGTATGACTTACTTACTATCTGACTTTGGTTTCATATTTTCGTCCAGTTCCAGAATTTTACTGCACGATTTATCCATCAATATTGTCAGTGGCCATGTTCCATATTATAGTTTGCTTACATCTTCATGGCATCATATTTGTAGGTAGTAAACCAGTAGGGTTCGTCAGTAAGAAACAGATTAAAAGTTTTTCCCCGTTAACCATTTTATGAACATACGACATAATATTGAATTTCATCTGGCCAGTGGAACAAATTTTTTCACTATACCAGGGTCTATCTTTGTTTTAGAGTTGAAAAAATATTTCTTTAAATGCCTTATCTATTTCAGGTCTTTCCGTCAGAGTTTTAGAAGTAAAGAATGTTGAAGACGAGACGTTTCCATCAATCATCGCGCAAGAGCAGTGGAAGGCTTCCGAGGACACTATCACCATACCCAAAGCAGCTTTACTAGGTGAGTGGTAGTATAATTACAGAAAATGATAAAAGCTTGTTTACCGAGCGACAATATCCAGTACATTTGAAGTTGATTTTGATAACGACATGAAAATCAACTTCACAACGATCAAATGTCAACTTGAGATAGAAGCTAGTTGTAAGAAAAGACAAATAAATAAATAAATAAATAAATAAATATTACGGGACAATCTTACACAAATCAACCTAGGCCCACGGTAAGCTCAGTAAGGCTTGTGTTGTGGGTACTAGGCGATGATATATATAATAGATACATACATATAGATACTTATATACATAACATCCATAACTCAGCAACAACAATTTTAACAAAGTCTTGCTCAATTCCTAATTTATTTTACAGTATTATCACAGTACAGTATTAACCAATACTCTCAGTCGACGAAGCCGTCTAGACAGGGCAATCTTGCGGGGTGTGAGGGGCGAGGGGCGTATAGGGCGAGCCCCAACTAGATGCATGTAGCTTGGGACATGACGTTGTCAAACTTGCAAACGTCAAAGGCGTCGGTACAATGTTACTCTTTACACTGTGGTATGATAATACAGTGACCAGACACATCACCCATATCAATATTAGGACACATAGCATAGCTCAAACTCCATTTGATTCCAGACAATCGCCAAAACGACCTAGTCCGCATCGTGTTCTTCGCCTTCGATCGTCTGGAGGAGATCCTACCGCCAACCTTCGGGATCAAAAGCCAGCAGTATCCGTTCCTCTCAGACATGTCTGCCTCATCAGCTACCAGCCTCAACTCTGAACGGGACAAGAGGAATATCACCAGGGTTCTCAATTCTAAGGTAAATGGATTTTACTTCGTTAAACCAAAAATTGTTAGCTTCCTCGAATTATTCAGGCAACTCTAATTGATTATTTATGCTTTGCTAGGCAAAAACCATCCTTTCTAGGTGATAGGTTTTTATACTAAAGCTTTTTGCAGACTATCCGCAGAGTACCTACACTCTTATACCTACACACTGCCAGAAAATGTTCAGAAACTTTTTTCCTCATAATAACTTATTCCATCATGTTCCTGATTTTATATATTACCTTGCACAGATCATATCAGCAAGCCTGGGCAACGGGCGTCACATCCAACTGTCTCAAATGGTGCGCTTGACCATGAAGCATCTCAAGACCGAAAACGTCACGAATCCAGCCTGCGTGTTCTGGGACTACACCTTGCAGTAAGTATCGAAGTTTTTGTTGTGATGTTTTGATATTTTCCTGGGAAATATATTCTTAACCTTCATTCCATGCTCTCACGTTCGACAATTCTCGACCGCCCTACAACAATCACTGTTAATAAATAAAATAAATTGGTCTCGTTCCAGTTTTTTAGTAACCGAAGTCAAGGTCAAAATCAGGAGGTGTCCTCTTCTATTTCATCTGTGACATATATCTGTGTAAGGTCGCGGGAGTCCGCTGGATGCGGGTGGCGCAGGATCATTTTGGCACTCTTTGGGGGAGGCCTATGTCCAGCAGTGGACGTCTTTCGGCTGATATGATGATGATGATGCTATGGCCAGGTACAGGCAGCAGGGCAAAAGAAGAAACAATTGATCGAAGAGCTTCTGAACCGAAAGGTTTCATCCTTATACGAAAGAGACTTTTTCTCTGATGCTTTCCTCACATCAAAACTGACTGGCTACGCCTTTATGCTGCTATTGTATTAAGCAGAGGTACACTGATATCTCTATAGTAAAACACGCTGCCTCCGTATTTTAAATGTACGTGACATTGTATAGACATTGGCAGTCATTATATGACCTAGTCTGTTTTTCACCTCTCGAACCCTCATCAACAAAGACCCTTTTATTTTCAGTGGCTGGTCCCACGAAGGCTGCCACGTGGAGTGGTCCAACACGACCCACACCGGCTGCGCCTGCTCCCACCTCACCAACTTCGCCATCCTCATGGACGTCCATGGCGTGTCCATCGGCGCCAAGCATGAGATGGCTCTGAGGCTGCTCACGTTTATAGGCTGCGCGATTTCCGCTGTGGCGCTGCTGGCCGCAATTATCGTGTTCCAGTGCTTTAGGAATATGAAGGTGAGTGGTGACTTGTGCATTTATTTACTGCCGGTTTTCTCGACAAAGGTCAAAAAGGTAGCTGTTCTACATATCAGACCCTTTGGGAAAAAAATCACAAATAGGTTTTTATAGCCTACTTAGCAATCTACAAGTTTCAGTAGTTCGAAATGTTCTCAAGAATTTGAAGTAAATGTTCATACAAGAAGTCTCCCTTATTTATAACCTTAAAATTACCCATAACTTTCCACAGAGGAAATACAACTTTAAAAATGAGCCTGTACCATAAGCCTACTTCATACTCTTGACGAATGCAAAATCTAAAATAACAGACGGCATTTTTGGTTGTGAAACACTCCTAGAGTATGTCAGTATTAAAATCGACCGGATATTTCCCCTAGATTTTCCCCTGGGTATTCTCCCAAAACACATCCCGATCGCTTTATTGGGCTCGTCCTATAAAAGCAACAGCCAGGTTTTAAATGTTTTGACTATTATTTCTGACGCAATACATTACCACAAAATAATTTCTTGATTGTACTAATATTATAATTTCCTTCCCAGTCGGACCGAGTGCTAATCCACAAGAACCTCTGCGCCTGCCTGCTCATCGCTGAAGTAGTGTTCATGTGCGGCATCGACCAAACCCAAGACAGGGTGCTATGCGGCATCATTGCCGGGTTACTACACTACTTTTTCCTCGCTGCCTTCGCCTGGATGTTTCTAGAAGGTAAGGTTTCTACAGGTTATTTAAGAGTTTCTACTTCTAAATAAGTGACCATGACATAACATCATCAGATATTTGTACTTAGGCCATCGTGTTCCCACCAGCTATTCTATCATGTCCTGTCGTTAGAATTGGAATCGCTCAATTTTGGTTGAAGTACACAAGTTATTCTTTATTTGAGAGACCCAGCTTTGCTCAGCGTGTTTTTCGTAAAACAGGAGTTTTCTCGGAAATAAGACCCATGTAGATGGAAATGATATGAAATGAAATGAAATGTTTATTTGCGGAATATGGGTTACTTAAGGTTTTACAACGTAAAGAAGCGCAGTCCTCCATATTCTATTTATTCAAGTATGCAAACTGTAATATATAAATTTTGTTGATCATCGAAATCGTTAGAGCCGTTTTCGAGAACCCATTTATAAACAAATAAAAATACGAGTATATAAAAATGTTGCTCGCATAGTACCTATAGGATTATTATCCTATATCTTACAGATTTGGATTAACACTTTTAACTCTTACCATCTCATTTACACTTTATGGACTCCAAATTTCAGATTTTTATAAGCTTTTATTTAGCTCACCCCGTTTTTATTGTATTTATTTTTCTTCTTGGGTCAAATTTAGTAATTGAAACACCCACTTCCCGGTTTCCGATTGATCTGAAATTTTGCATGCATATGTATATCGCATGACTATGCAATATTATGATGCCTTGGAGCTGATCTGATGCTGGAGCTGGAAGGTCGCCATAGGAACTCCGAAATAAAACGACACAACCCCATCGAGTTTGGGCTCGTTATAATCGTCTTAATGAGTAGTTGATGATGCTATGCAGAAAAGTACAGTCGGCAATAAAAGCTTTTACCAAAAATTAAATTTTAGATAGAAAATAATTGAACAGTTGTGTTGTATCATCTCCTTGTAGGGTTCCACCTGTACGCGATGCTAGTGGAAGTATTCGAGCCCGAGCGGCCGCGCGCGCGCTGGTACATGGCGGGCGCGTACCTGGCGCCGGCGCTGGTGGTGCTGGCGTCCGCGGCGGCGTTCCCGGCCGGGTACGGGACGCCGCAGCACTGCTGGCTGTCCACGGACCGGCTGTTCGTGATGAGCTTCGTGGGGCCTGTGGCGTTGGTGCTGACGGTGAGTTTATTGTTTCAGGGAAGGAGTACCTGGGTTAAAACGAATTTTCGAAGATAACAGACCTAGCTAGATCAATTTCTCGCCCCCGTAAACCACATTAATGTTTTTTTTTGGGACGAATTATTAGTGACGTTTTATTACAATTAGACTACTAGTAAGCTACTAATGTTGTTGTTATAATGTTTTCAGGCCAACTGGATATGCTTGAGCATGGTGATTTACATGATGTGCCATCACTCCACCGTATCTATCAAGGCAAAAGAAAATTCCAAGCTGTACAAAATCAGGTATACTCACATGTTTATATTTTTCAAAAATAATAGACGCAGCTGAAAAGTCTGCAACTTTTTTTCTGGTGCTAAGGAGGGTTATTCCTATCACCAAAAAAATAATCAGGCACTTCTAAAATTTTCATCCATTTCCAATTGTATTTACGCGCCTTGATATTCTCCCGGGCGCCACCGCCGCCCCGGCCCGGTGGCTGGTTTTAATACATTCTCCCCACGTTCCAGGGTCTGGCTGAACAGCTCCCTAATCCTCGCCTTCCTGCTGGGCCTGACGTGGACCTTCGGGCTCCTGTACCTGAACGAGCAAACGGTGGGCGTGGCCTACGCGTTCACTATCCTCAACTCGCTGCAGGGACTCTTCATCTTCATCTTCCACTGTTTGCAGAATGAAATCGTGAGTATTTTTTACAAGCTTTATACTAACTTGCACTGTTCGTATGTATGTAAATATCATCATCATCATTGTCAGCCCGTAATCGCCCACTGCTGAGCATAGGCCTCTCTTCGAGTACGCCACCCGTCCCTATCCTGGGCTAATCTTATCCAGAAGTGACCCGCGATCTTCCTAATACGGCCGACGCTCCTTTTACCTAGAAGTGGCCACCAATCTGACACCTGTTTGGTCCACCTACCATCATTCTGCCTGGCAAGATGTCCTGCCCAGCTCCACTTGAGTTTGGTAATGGTATCTCCAACGTTTAATATATGTAAATATGTTACTATGTAAGTTGTCCGTCAAAATTTGCAATCCATTTTTCAGTCACTTCCCGTTATCCCATTGAGCTGAAATTTTGCAAGCATATGTTAATTGCATGACAATGCAATATTATGATGACATGGAGCTGATCTGATACTGGAGCTGGAAGGTGGCCATAGGAACTCCGCAATAAAACGAAACAACCCCATCAAGTTTGGGCTCGTTAGAATCGTCTCAATAAGTACTTGATGATGGTATGCAGAAAAGTACAGTCAGCAGTAAAGGCTTGTACCAAAAATGAAATTTTTGACAGAAACTTATTAGATTAAGGTTTTTTGTATAGTTTATACATTTTTGATATCATATGTTGATGAAATTATTTTATCATTGCATTGTAACAAGAGGCTATTTTTAAAGATGTATCTGTTTAGATGTACTAATTATTCATCGTTCCTTCTTGACAGGTTCGTCATAAATCACAATTCTCCATATTAGCTCAGGAGTATTAGTTGAAATTTGGTATACTGACGCTGTATTTGATAATTAAGAACTAGTCAAAAGTCCCCAGTCCTCCGCTGCTTGCGTTTTAAAAAAAAATCTCTCCTCCAAATACGATACGTATGGTTTTTTTTTGTTTAGTATTAACCTTAAATGGTACCTTATATCCTCGTATCTAAACCCCGTGAACGCAATTTTTTTTTTAGTTTTTTTAATTTTACTTGTAATGATGAAAAATTAAAAACAAAACACTAAATGTAAATAGTTTTAATTTGTTGCAAGAAATATAAAGAAATTCGCCTGAGTTGACACATAACCACAAAAGCGTGTTTTATAAAAAAATACGCTGGTGGATAATAAGTGATCAAACGAACTTACCTTAAGTGATGTTCGATCATTATTATATGAAGTGCTTCGTTCGAAGATATATAATTTACAACGTAGTATCTTCATGTTACTAGGCAACATAACGCATTTTTTAGAGCTAGATTCCAAAGCTATAAACAATAAAAAAGTTATATCTTGTCTATGCCTGTTCTAGCTCCATAGATAATCGTACCTATATGTCATTCTTTTTAGAGCTGAATCATCACAACTCCCAGGGGTAGGTAAGAAAGGCCCCAGCCTCGATTGCCCGGGTTGGGTGGGTATATATCTTCGAACGAAGCACTTCATATAATAATGATCGAACATCACTTAAGGTAAGTTCGTTTGATCACTTATTATACTACAGTGCTTCGTTCTCGATATATAATTTACAACGTAGATGTTCAGAGATAATGGGAGTTGTGATTATCGTACCGTTCCTGTCCCAATTCGTTTGGTTATTCATTGCTGCAATTAAACATAGTTATTATTAATCAGTCTTTTATTTTCCAATAGTTCTGAAAAAACAAAAAACAAAAACAAATGTTTTTTAAAGAAAAATTTGGTAACAAAATAATACTGCTCTCTTGCAGTTAAATCTAAATTAAGAAATAATCATATCTTCTTTTATGAAACTAAGAATGTTCTTATGTGCTAATTAATGTACAAGAACTAAGTACCTATATTATTCTAACAACATGATATTGTTTTATACCGACAATATAGCGGTAGCGAAGTTGCTTGGGTCACTAATAATGGGCCTGTTGTAAAACCTTGCGAATGTTTGAGATGAGCCTGTCCAACCCGCAGCCCCTCTTATTGTGTCTATGGATACGCCTTTTATGCTAGCTGTAGAAGTGGAAGCGTGGCGGGTCGAATGGCTTTTAAAAATACTCGTGTCGATTCCTGAGTTTGCTAGAGTAGTTTTAATCCAGCGACTTAATGTTGATGGGGTGGCGGCTTTATAAGGCTTTTTAGTTGTAACGAATAAGTTATCGATTGTACCCCTGATATCTTTAGTAAAATTAATATAAAATTGTAAATATAGAGCAGGGCAAATTTCAGGGTCATTATAGAAAGGTAACGTTAGTGTTGGTTGGGGGCGATCTGGTGCAGATGTTTTTATTACATCTGTAATCTTTATGTAGATTCGTGACTCAAGGCTAGTAATGTTATTCATTTTTATTAAAGAAAGTGTTTGAACTCTTTGCGCTGTACACAGTGCTAATAAGGTGATCACTTTTTTGGTTAAAGTTTCTAAGTTTAATGAGGAGCATGGGTGCCACGTTCTTAGAGTATTTAAAACAATGCTTGGGTCCCAAGTAATTCTATATTTAGGTAAGGGTGGTTTTGTTTTATAAAAACCTTTTAGCAATCTTTTTATTCGTTCGTCTCTGCCGATACGCGACCCAATAATTAATGAAAGAGCCGATTTGTGCGAGTTAATGGTTCCGAAAGAGGCACCCTTATGAAATTGAATTGATAAAAATTGCATTATTTTTGGAACTGATGCACATAATGGATCAATTAGATTTTCCTGACAATAAGTCCACCAGATTTTAAAAGTGACTTCATACTGCTTTAAAGTGTTATTCGATAATGATGCTATCATAGTATCTAAGGAAACTGTGGGAACTGATTGTCTTATCATGGCTTGCCTGATAATATTCCGGCCCCCAGGGTAAGCTGTTGGTGCAAGGGGTGACAGCTCCTGTAAGGAGAGAATAAAAGGTATTTTTCAGGTTTGAAAAATAATAACTCAGATCTAAGCATTTGTTGCATTATTGGAAACCAAGGTTGTGAGGGCCAATATGGCATGACCATGATGCCTGTGGCTTTTTCATGGTTTATTTTTTGTAAGCTTTTTAATATTAAACTAAATGGTGGAAAGGCATAAAAGAAATGGTTTGACCATTTTACAGTGAAGGCATCTATATTTGTTGCATCGGGGTCTGGTTTCCATGCAATATACTTTGAACATTTTGCATTGACCCGGGATGCAAAAAGGTCTATATCAGGGATACCTAATTTGTTTTTAATTGTCTTAAAAATATTATCATTTAACTCCCACTCAGTGTCTGTATTGTTTTTCCTAGATTCAATATCTGCTTCTACATTTTCAGAAGATTTTATGTATGAAGCAAATAACCACAGGTTTCTTTCTTCACACCATTCCCATATACTTCTAGCAAGTTTATTAAGGTGCGGAAATTGGACTCCCCCCATCCGATTTATGTAGGAAATTGCAGTTTTGTTGTCTACTCTTAGTAATATGTGTAGACTCTTTCTATGTTTTACAAAAGATTTTAAGGCTAAAAAAATTGCCAATAGTTCTAAGTAGTTAATATGAAAGACTAGTTCCTCCAGTTTCCAAGCTCCATTTACTTTTATATTATTACTTACAGCGCCCCACCCAGTTCGGCTGGCATCTGTATAGATTTCTAGGTCATACATATGGGATTGAAAAGATTTTGAAGTCTTAAAAATGTTGTCTGCCCACCACTTAAGGTCTAACTTTGTGTCTGGGTGTAAAATTGTATGACTGTCATACTTATTCCCATTTTTCAATAAAGCTAAGTATTTTTGTCTTTCTATGTATTTTGTATATATCCATCCATACTGGGCAGCTGGACAGGCAGACACAAGCATTCCTAACAGCTGAGCTAAGTCCCTTACTACACATTTCTCTAAGTTAAGGAATTTATCAACCTGATTCCCAATATGTTTTCTTTTTTCCATAGGTAGTTCCATTTTCATAGAACTGGTATTATAAATAAATCCTAAAAAATTACATGTTTTTGCAGGTTCAAGGTTGCTTTTTTCAAAATTTATCACAAACCCTAAGCATTCTAATAATGATATCGTTTGTCTGACATTATTTAAACATTCCTCATAACTCGAGCCCAAGCATAGTATGTCATCTAGGTAAATTATATTTTTATAAGCTTTCTCCCGTAAATGTGCCACAACAATTCTCATAATTTTGCTAAATATGTAAGGCCCTACCGAGAGTCCATAAGGCAAGGCATTAAATTCATATAATTGGCTATTATATAGGAAACGAAGGTACTTTCTATCATCTTGGTTCACAGGCACAAGTAAGTAAGATTCCTTAAGATCTATTTTTGCTAAAAAATCATCCTTATTGATCATTGCTGCTGCTGTTCTATGGTCTTCCATTTTGAAATGAAATACTGATACAAACTTATTTAAGTTCTTCAAATTTAATATGAACCTCTTAGTGCCATTGGGTTTTGGTATGAGAAAAATTGAGGATAAAAACTGGCCCTGAGTTGGTTCACAAGTCGATATGGCTCCTAATTCAAGGAGTTTAATAATTGCAGATTCCATTTCTTGTCTCTCAAGCTCAGAGGTAGGCTGATATGGTTTCGGAAAGTAAGTTTGAAAAGGTAAACAATCAAAAGGGATATGATATCCATTTTGAATATGTGTAAGTATGACCTTATCATTAGTAATGAGGTTCCAACATTTTAAAAAATGTGTTAACCGTCCCCCATGACATACCGTTATTTCTGTGCAGGGGTCTTCACTTCCGGTTTCGATTTTTTCACCTGGCTGTAGTGTCGTGGCTTGTAGTTGAAGTTCCGGTCTGATGGGCGTTTTGGCCCGCTCCGATTGTATGGCTTCTGGTGTTGGTATCGAGACGGGCCTCTGAAGTTTACCTGGTTATGGTTATAGGCAGGTTTCTTAAATTGCTTAAAGTTTTCAAACGTTTTCTTGATCGATTGGGAGCTTTTTTGTGCATATTTCATGGCCTTCAACTTCTCTGAGAGGTCATTACCATATAGGTATTCATCTCGGTCTGTATCTTTTACCAAATCCAGGAATTTTTTGTCCAAAATTGGAGTTATAAGCCGTTTTCTGGTTAGTGTCTGCGTGTAATGAAGGTCACTGAGGATCTGGGATGCTTCACTGAGGGTGTTTATGATGGTGACCCTTTCACCAGTGTTAGTGGCTAACAGAGACAACGCTCTGTTCAAGGCTGTTAGGCCTTGGCCCAATTGTTGCTGTTCTTCTTCTATTTTCTTGTCTCTATTTTTAATTGAGTCTGTAACAGTAGCTACTATTTCTGGGTTTAACTTGGGTGCCTGTAAAAGTTGGCAGTTGTTGGGTACCAGATATTTCTCAAGCAACAATTTTTTATCCTCACCCAAGCCATATTTCAAGATGGGGGCCCATAGTTTTGATAAGTCCCCATTAATGTTTTGACCGTATTTTTCCTTCTCTTTGTACGGTTTTCCCAGCGCAGTTAATGTTTCAGTATCGAGAGATATTTCCGATGGGTCAATCTCCATTATTGATGCAAGATTTTCATCCTGCCCCGATTGGGGCTGAGTTTCTTGATCATGCTCTGACTGAGCTGACTGAAGCTCCTGCTGCGAAGCATTCTCGTTTCTTTCAGTGGGTGTTGTGTCTGCATCTGAAAATACGTAGCCAGATCTTAATGTCTTTTCTTTGACAAACGATCTTGCGCGTATATCTCGTATACGCTCCAAGGTCAGATAAAATACGCCAGTGCATCTCGTACACTATCCGTATTTAATTAACACGTCAATACGTCTCGCGCATCACCCGTGTACATTTTTTAAAATTTGTGTGATTGTTTTTTAAGCTTTTTGAGGTTAGGTATGTTTACGGCAAAACATACTTTCCGCTCATTTTATATTCCTTTTCTGTAAGAAAAAACAAAAAATATAAGGCATACCTGTTTGATAATCATCGTCGAAGACTTCGAAGTTGTTAAACGACGGAGTTCTGGACCGACGTGACTCACGCGACCGGTGGCATTTTTCTTCCAGACGTCGAATTTTCTTTAAATATCTTTCTATTTTTCGATCCGGTGAATCATTTCTCCGTTTTGGCATGTTTTAATCCGATTAATCACTGTATCTAACTAGTTAGGCGATCACTTTCGACGCGTTAGTTGCCGCGCAAACGTAAAGAATGACATATAGGTACGATTATCTATGGAGCTAGAACAGGCATAGACAAGATATAACTTTTTTATTGTTTATAGCTTTGGAATCTAGCTCTAAAAAATGCGTTATGTTGCCTAGTAACATGAAGATACTACGTTGTAAATTATATATCGAGAACGAAGCACTGTAGTATAATTATTTTTACTTAAATTTTAGTCCATTCTGTGGACCACCAATACGAACCACAAGACTATCTGCGTTAAAAATTCATTTAATTCAGATAAGATAATCCAAAAATGTTAGTACTCGTATTACAATAAACTAAGGCTCGGTCTTCGAACTCGTCCATTTACAGCTTCCCAGCCTCTACAACAATGTACTATCCCCATTCCAGTTCCAAAAGGAATGCGCCCGGCTCGGCCGCCGGCACCCCTGGCTGTCCTGCTGTCTGCTCCTCACTGGGCAGCCTGCGCCGGCGCCGCACAACAATGCCGCCACCGCCTCCTCGTCCAACCACGTGGACACGCGCCAGGGCAGTGTGAAGAGCCGCCGCTACCACCAGAGCGCGGCGGCCGACAGCGAGGATGCGGTTGACCCGAGGGATGTCACGGTAAGGATGTGGAAAGATAAAGATTGACAACGCCCCCCCCCCCACTTAATTTGACAATAACTAACGAAGGTCCATAGTTCACGCCTCGGTGACGCAGGACAGTCTCAACGATCCTGGTCAAGAGGAAATACAAAAAGACAGCCAAAGAGTTTGTCTAGCCGGCTGGACGCTGCTAAATTAAGGGTTGAAGCTTTGTATATGGACGGGCGACGCGTGGCGAGAAGCAGTAGTCCAGGCAATCAACTGACAATTTTAATGAAAAAAAAACTAATTTATTATCAATTAAATAGTTAAAATCCTACAAAATGTCAGACATCAAAAAAATAATTATTTCGTTCGCTCCTGAAAGAGTCGAAAACATTTATTAATATTTATCCCGAAAAGTCGGAATAACACATACACATAACATACATAGATTAACGCCTTTGTTCCCAAATGGGGTAGGCAGAGCACATGAAACTTATGTCCAAGCGCCACTTTTAGCATAAATGTGGATACAAAAGATCGACAAAATGTTATTTCGCAGTGATTTGCTAGCCCATCGGCCACAGCACACTTCCACCTTGTTCCCTTAGTACGACTCTTATGACACCTACGGGAAGACAGGGGATGGTGCTATTATAACCACACGGGACAAATATTCAATTCATATATTAAGTCGGAATAAATATTAATAAATGTTTAATCTTTATTTTGGTGCATTTACATTTGCTCTAAAATTATTTAATATAAATCAACCAAAAAAACATTCAATGCTTAAATTAAATCTATATAATTACTTCCGGGTGGAAAGTTTGTTGGATTCTTGAACAAAGAATCTTACAATAACGTTTTAAAATGAAATAAACAAAGAAAACGCTTTTATAAATTGATGTTTTTCGAAACCGTATTATACACCTGGAGTACATGTTCCCAGAGGATGTTAAGAGTGAGAGACCTGCATTTATCTCTAGCTAACAACACAACTAATCGTCAAATCAATAAATTGCTAGTTCATTTAAACTTAAAAGTTACTTGGCACTTTTTGGGGGAGGCCTATGTCCAGCAGTGGACGTCTTTCGGCTGATATGATGATGATGATGATGATGATTCTTCTGGAGTCGCAAGCTTCCATATTAATTCTTATGCTTTGCCGCCATCGTGGTATTCCAAACTACGCATTATGTTTGGTTTTGCGAATGCCCCGGCGACATTCCACGCCTCTCGCTTTTCCATATACCTACGAGTAGGTTTTATTTATATTTGACTTGAGATTCCTTTCTGATACTTTTCTGATTAAATTTACCTTGAGAAATGACTTGAACAATCAGAAATAGTGAGATTGCTAAGTTATAATAATATGTTTAAGAGAAAATCGGTGTATAATTCAATCTCAGAACTGACGGATCTAAGCTGAAAGCTGTGTATAGGTACACAATATTAATGGAATTATGCAATTTGTACAGAAGCTTCTAAATTACTAATGCAGGCATATCTTTACCATTCATTTACAGTACACATTTAATTAAGTATTTTGTACAGATGGCATGATTCGTTATGGAATGCATGTTTATGTTAATGGTAAAGGTATAAACTGGGGTCCTAGTGACTACTGTTATGAACATGGTCATATATTTCATCCGTTCACTTGTGTAACTAGAATTAATGAAAATATAACAGGGTGCATCAATATTTATTAAATTGTTTGTCTTGACACAGTACACAAACTAGACACAACCTAGCATTTTGACATTCCTGCAACAAATAACAAACTTACTACACACTGAATATAAGTTGATAAAAATGATACGAACTCAAACGTTTACGTTCTAACAGAACTCAGCGAGCACATCCATATCGGCGTCGACAACCAACAACCTAGTTATCAACAACTTAAACGTTGTCGTCAACAACAACAATCACAACAACAACAATGTCATCAACAACGCGGCCGTAGCCTCTCTCGCCGCTGCCGCAGCCGCCCACAGCTACCACTCCCATAGAAACCGAAGGAACTCAAACGAGAACCAAAATTTCGGTCCTTCAACCAATTTTGGTCCCACTCTCAACGCCACAGGGGCGAATTTCCCGCACAACATTCCCGAAAGAGAGTCCGCTCCTATGTCGCATCTTAGAAATCCTACTAACGCTGGCAGCGGCAGGTTTCAAGGTTACAGGCAGAACGTTCAGCAAGGTGCGTACGCATAGAGTAAGAGATAGGATTTATTCCAAATTTTAAACCACCATTCACCACTTTGGCTTCTGTTGTGACTAATTTGGTAAAACAGCTCAATGTTTGTGTATATTTTTGGTTAACCTTTATGTTGATGTGTCACTAACTGTGCGTGAAAAAAGGTAAGTCTTGTTTTATTTTTTCGTTTCAGTAGAACTTAAAACTAATCGCTTTAGACAACTACTAATTTTCCTTCTTTTAGTTATAAGTTAACCTTTCTTTCTGTGGTGTGGTGGTTCCTAAAGTATCAAGTATTTTATACTAACAACGCTTTCACTAGTATAATCTTGATACATTTAGTAATGGAATTATGAAAATCCTATCTCTCAATATGCGTATGCATATGTTGTTCGCTTAATAGTCTTTCGTATCAGACAAATCAGGACATACTTCAACAATGCTTTTAAGTACCTACTACTATAAGGACTTGATCACGTTTAGTATATTCTGTCAAAGGTTTTACAATTTAAGATACTTATTTCGATATTATTATTGTTTCTCTTATATATTTAGTATGTATTTAATATGTGGACTTTTTCAACACACAAATCATAAACACAAAATATACAAACATGCGTGTTTGAGGGGCTAATCCTATCAAATACACTTAATTACATCATAAATAGTAAAGCTGTGTTGAAATGCGTCCACCTACATCTATATATCTCATACAAACAGAGCTACAACCTCCAACCGGACTTATCAAGATGGAACATACGCCCAACCGCCCCAATATACGTACCGACCGAGGAGGCCCGCTCAACGCGGGTCCCTACACCTCTAAACATCCCGCATTCCGCGTCCCACACGCAAAGCATCGCGTCTATGCATAGCTACAGACATATGGAGCCGAACGATTACCAGAACCTTCGATCAAGGTCGCCATCTTGTTTTTCGAACAAGATGGCCGCGTCAGTTGGCGGGAACGAATGGCAGCCTAATGGGAGCATGTGGAAGGTGAGGGGAGGGTGTAGCACTTTTAGAGTGATTTGTGTTTGGTAAGATCTTGGTCTTGTAGAAGGGCTTAGTATTCCATTTATGTATTTATTGTATCAACAAGTGAAACCTCGTGGCGTTGTAGCTAATCGTCCAATAACATAATATACTTAGATTGGCTGATTAACCACGGCAGTGTGGGCTCCACGCGCTTTTTTAGCTTCGATAAGTTTTGAGTTGATATTCCTCCATAACAATAGATATATTTATTGCACAAACGTTAAACGGTTTTTCAATCCTTTATGTACATCACGAGAATTAAAAATAAATGGTTTTTTTTATGATTAATTCAAACATGGACCTAAAAAGCTCTATTTAGGATATTAGTATGTTGTTTATGCACTTTTATATATGAAAGTTACATGTAACTATTCCCCATCGACGTCTCTAACAACCCACGAGCGATTTTTATTTTTAACTCTTTCTCAAACTGGTTGTTTTACCTAAAACCGCCAAAGTTTGGTGCCATATATCTCGAAAACTGTGAGTTTTGAAGTAAATATGGGACACTATTTCGGTAAACCTCGTTGTTGTTAATACGTTAAGCCTTAAAAAAACACGAAAAAACGGGCAGTACCAGATCGAAGATCATTGGGAGATGTGAGCCCCTTAAAATAAAAAATAAAACCAGACAAGTCGGTAGGGCTTACCTTTTTGTTATTATTAATTTCCAAAAGAAAAAAAAACAATAAAAAAAACTTTGGGTGGTACACCAGTGAGTAGTAATTTATTTATAATTATAATCATAATATTAAGCTCCTTTTACGCCTCGTACATTCAGTCTCCTTTAAACTTATTGCCAGTCAAAACTTTTTATTATTTTTGTGTCACATAAAATATCAGTAGGTTACCTTATCGTGTTTCAGTCCGGCCCTTCCAAATAATATAATGGTTCTTTGTTCTACAATAAACATCGATTACAACAGGATAGTTACGCAACTATCAGTGACGGCTGTTCTAAACCAGGCGTTTAGATACGGCCACCCTGCAAAATGCACGTCCACCTCAAATTAATGCAAGAGGGTATTTATGTCTTCTTCGTAGTCTTAGCGTTATTTCTAGATATCAAGGCCAAGATCTTACCGAGGGTCGTGCATGCACTAACATAGCATCGAGTGGCATTGCATGTTTCACCCACTGTACATACACCCCGCCCCCTCAATAACACTCCGTTCACGTTAGCATAACAGCACAGCACCCTTAACCCTTTGCCAGACTCACAATTTTCATGGCAATATCATCAAATGGCAATGAAAGTGTTGATAGTTATTAATCGGCTGTCAAAAGCAAATGACTCCTTGTAAGGGACTCAACCGTATTGGAGAAATTATTGAGAATCTACATTCCGTTTCCAAAATGTATTACGTACCTAACCATCAAGACAATCCAAAAATATTTAAGGTAATATTCCTCTGTAACGAGTGAATCATATCCGTAGAAACAAATCCTTAGTAACCCTTTAAGTTTAGTGTTAAAAGTATTATTAGACGGTATTTTGTTCTATAGGATTATTCAGCTTGGTATTAAGAATTATTATTAGAACTTACTTCCATAAATATATTTTTGAGCACTTGTTTTCAAACTGTGATATATGTTGTAACATGATAATAAGTAAACCCGTCTATTTTAACTATTAGAAATTATATTTTTTCTCTTTTAGTTTCATAAAAATATAACTTTAACACTTTTTATGCTTTAGACATTAGTTTTCACTTTGTTTGTTCTCTCTCTTCCTTTGTATTTAACACTGTAAACCATAAACCATAAAATATGCACACTCTATTGAGCTGTTTTTAAAGATTTGTTATTTTTAATGAAATATTTCTAATTGTAAGTGATTTACTTCTAAACAATCATTCGAACACCATTTAGTCACCAAGCGCTGTATTTTTATACTTTGATTAAACTCATTGTTCATGAATTGCAACTTACAATGTAAAACAACGACTAACAGACGAAAGTAAAACGTTCCTTATTTCGCAGAACACTTCTTCTAAACACCACCCGAGCGGAACGTCGACATTACCTCACCACGACACGCTCCCGCGGCAGCTGCAGCCCCCCCAGCATCTGCATCCCCCCCACCCCGCGTGCGAGGCACCCCCCTCCCCCCGCCACAAGGACGACCTCCCCCACCAGGGCTACCAGACCACGCGCAGCTACAACCACGACTTCCGAAACCCCCACGTCTACATGTCCCAGCATTCGCCGGGCAGCCAGGAGATGATATTCAGGAAACACTACAAGGACGAGAACAGACGCAAACACCACCACCACCACGGCAGCCAGAACATCAACCACACCTATTCAGAGATAGCTTCCCAGCAGGGCAGGATATACAGACGCGGTTCTGAACAGGAGTTTCGAGTGATCCAGGACGATCCCGTTTATGAGGAGATCGAGAGAAATGAGACGCTGATGTCGGATATGTCCGACGATAACTCCGGGCCGGACAACTGCCGACAGAACCCCGCACACCACGGCTCCTCCGGCTCCAAGTTCTACGGGGACCACCGGCCTCTGATCTCGTACAGTCCGGGGGAGAGGCATCATCACGACCAGGAGCATTATGGGAAGTACGGGAAGTGGGATACAATAGAGCGAGCGTACGATCCGAGGCACGCCTACGAAAGCGGAAGACTCATGCACCCGGCGTACCATCAGCCGCAGGAGAATAATATGAGGGCTCTGGCGGCAGTTCTGAACGGCGAAAACAATGTGGTCTGCCATCTAGAGCCCCACAGTTCCTATGACGTGTACCAACCGCAGGCTGGCAATCCAAGGACTGTCTCGCAACCCAGCTTCTAGATTCTTACACTCCGAGGTGACAGTGAACCCAGTGATAGAACGTGAAGATTGAAACGGACCGCAATCTCGGACGCATATTTCTGTGTTAGTGACCATAGACAGAGTGAGTGTACAGATATAGCAGATGATTTTTTCTATGGACGTAGTATAGAGAAAGATCTAGCGACGCATGAATAGCGTTTATGTAGGAACTTTGCCATAATGCGGACTTTAAAATAACATATATTTATAGACGGTTAGCCTGTAAATGTAACTTTAAATCACTTTTTCCACTGTGATCCTATTTAAATAACGGCTCAAGTTCAGTGTTACGACCATATTTTCTTTATATGGCGGATTTAAATAGCAATTTTGTATATACGACTCTTAGCTCTTAGTGCTAGACTCTTAGTACTTCCAGTGTGACCTTAATATTTCTATTACTGTGAACTTTCCTTTACGACTCATGGCATTTCATTAACGTTTGCGAGATTTGTGTAGGTACGAAAATCTGTGATGTTTCCTTTTTTTACGCTTTAGATTAGGGCTTGCTAACTCGAATATGTGTAAAATTCACTGCCATAACTTATTATTAGTATGGTTAAGTTATTTTGTGAAATATAATTTTAATAATTTACTTTTCTTCCGGCAGTTGTAATTCTAGGTACTGCAGCTTAGTTTGTTATTTTCTCGAAAATATTTCAAAAAATCCATCCAACCTATTATAGACTGACACTACCTTGATGTTGTGCACTTTTCTGTACATTAGAACTTAGTGTTAAAATACTTAAAAATAACAATAAAATATATTATTTCTACATAAGTAGATTTAATTTTAATGCCATGAATGAAACTGTTAATTTTTACCGTAAAACTAAATGTTAAGGAATTGTTTCATAGAATTGATACAAGTACAATAATGTAAGTAACTGTACTCTTGGTTTCTTGTATATTTTGGAATGATTAAGCAATATATTAGACTGAAGTATTTAATAAATGTTTGGCCATTTTTTACTACTGTTTAACACAACGTAATTATAGTATTGTAACATTTTTATCATTTTAGCGAGGCCAAAATTTATGAAATACTTTTTTGGGAAAATATGATACAGAGTGGGGTGTATTTTTTGTATTCAGTTATATACTAGTCCACCTTCGCCCACTCTCGTATACACGTCTTGTACATTGCGTCATGTGTATTTCTGTTATATTTTTTGTTTTGATTGTATTTTAATAACGTTGACGAGTATATTAATGTAAAGTAGTAAGAACAAAAATGTGTAAATAATTTAAAGTTTATATAATAAAGAGTGGTTGTTCTCAGAGGATATCCACGAGGGAAATAAATTGATTGTTTCCGTTTTCCTGCCTATAATATACCCATCGTTGCTAGGAAGTAGGAATACAAATATATACTTATCTTACACATATCGACCTAGTCCCAAACTATGCAAAGCTTGTACTATGGGTACTAGACGACGATATACATACTTATATAGAGAAATAAATACTTAAATACATAGAAAACATCCATGACTCAGGAACAAATATTCGTGCTCATCACTCAAATAAATGCCCTTACCGGGATTCGAACCCAGGACCTCTAGCTTCGTAGGCAGGGTCACTACCAACTAGGCTAAAGCGGTCGTATATTAGGGAACAATCTCACACAAATCGACTAGCCCCACAGTAAGCTCAATAAGGCTTGGGTTACGGGTACTAAACGACGATAGGTATATAATAAATTGCATTTGCTTAGGATTGAAATTAATGTTTACACAAAGTTGTAAGCCTACACAGGGTGACGTCATGGGCATGATCAGAAATGGCCAGAAGTGATGAAACATATAACCATATGTACCTACATAACGATTGCAGCTATGTGCAAACATATGTAGGTGCATACGAGTAACTAATATATATGTTGCATTATCCTCTGCCGTACTTAAACAGTTCGCATATTAACTTACACTTCTAACTAAAGTTAAACAATTAAGTAGAGTAAAAATAAATCATGGAGCGAATCGCCAACAAACTGCTTTGCAGTTTGGCGAATCTTTAGGTTAAGTTACTAAAATTGTATTTATTTGATTCCAATAAAAAAAAAAAAAAAAAAAAAAAAAAAATAAAGATGGTACCATAATTTCGGGTATTATTTTCAAAACACAAAAAAAAAACAAGTTGGTCACTGTGTACAAAACCGGACTTTATGTCATCCCGCTACAACGTGGGTCAAATTCAATAGAGTGACCATGATTTAACTACTCAGGTATTTTTTTACTGAGATTTTGTATAATGAACTTGCTTTATTCGCTATAACAACTATCGCATTGAAAGGTGATCAATTATAGAGTCGGAAAAAATATCTCGGATTACGGCTCCAATTTCACTCTGTAATCATTCCTTCTTTTTAATCATTGCTAACTAGTTTGTGTTTAGAAGTCAAGGACAAAATCAGGAGGTGTCCTCTTCTATGTATTTTATCTGTGATATAGGGCCAGGTACAGTTTGTGTTTTGTTCAACAAGCGTCCTTGTGAATAGAACTTATTCGCTTGCAAGCTTCAACCAAGGACAGCCTAGACCTAGAGGTAGGTACTTATTTCGATCCAAGCTTAAACGGGGAAAAAATATATGATAATGCCCGAGCTACCTACAATAAGTTACTCTTGAAGGTAAAATGATCAACATGATACGGTACAACATGATACACAATAAATAAATTATGATCTCGCCGCTTAACATGCATCTCTTTGAAAAGTATGATACGAAATAAAATAAAAAAACATATTTGATAGACATATATTTCCATATAAAAAACAGTTTAAACCCACAAAATAATACGAATTGTATAACATGAGTTGCAATTTTATTTAATTAATATAAGAACACGAAAATGTTAGTATTCTATTTAAACTCAAGATTCTGCAGACTTAAGACAAATGACCTAACACTATATTTTGTAAACATTACAATTTTTCCACATCCAAAAGTAAGGAGATCTGTAAAAGGCACAAAATGCAATTGAATGCCCATAAAATGAGATCTATTTTTTGAAAATTCTACATCCGACATTTTTTCTTAATCTTACTTTAGATCACGCCAAAATAATACAATTTAATATAAAAATAAGGTAGGTACTGATATATAAATATAATTGTAACAAACACATATTTAAGCACCACCCGCTATAAAAATGATTTAGATAAGAAATTCATTTTAGAAAAACAGAACGATGGTGGTAAGATTTCACAAGATTAGAGGTAAAAAGCAACTTAAATATAGGTACTTATTACAGATTCGTGCCAATGAATTGTGCGAAAGTGCAAAATATATAACTCCGGATCAATTACATAGACCATCATTCAATCCAATAGCAAACGGTATACCGAGGAAGGAAAATTCAGTTTAGTAAGACAAAAGAGCTAGGGTAGAGGAACCAAAAGATGAACGTTTAAGCGACTATCCCAACTTTACAATTTTTTTTCGAGGAGTGGTGATTTAGTTTGTTTACATTAAATTTTTTATACGATTTCGTATATAGTCGAGATTGGATATGACTATTTTAAACCATCCTATTACAATACAGTATTTTATTAAAAATGGTTTTATGCTGAAGTATGTCATTTTGCCCAGAAGATGAACACTGTGCCCAATAGTTGAACATTTTGACACCAATAGTTGAACGAAGAAAAACGTAACACCGCGCAGCCTCAGACTTTTGGTCTAATTATTATATAATCATTGTTATAGCAATTTATACTAGTTACCAATCACAATATTGATACTAAACACAGAATAAAACAGTTCAAATGTACCCTTTTCATATGGTTACAATTATAAGAGATTATTTTTTACATATTAATCATTAAAACATTTTTTTATTAATATATCATCAGATTAAAATAGATAAATTGTTGGGTTTTATACTTATAAGTCAGATTTCATATTTATAACGTATCTTTGTTATTAAGATGTTCATTGTACTAACCCTTGCCTAAAACTTGAACGAATAAATTTTGTTCGTTCATGTATCGGGCACGATGGCAAAGGAATGAACGGACTAAATTTAACAGAGCGTTCACTTATTGGAATCGAAGCCAAAAGTTGAACGAACAAATTTTATTCGTTCATCTTCTGGGCAGCGGTTCTTTGTTGAACAATCGTGCTTTTCATAGTAAAACAAAGCCCAAAATAACCGTGTTGCGAATGGATACTCACGTTCAACTTTTGGTTCAAAAATCAACAGTTAAAAAACAATTAATTTGAGCCATAAAAGTTTTATGTACCTTTTCAATAAGAATTTATATAAGCATTTGAAAAAACTATACCTTGCCCAGTAGATGAACACCGTTCATCTATTGGCTCAGGTACAAAAAGTTGGAACCGTTAGTTGAACGCTAAATATCTCTTAAATTAACAATAAATACGCAATTTGTGATAGATAATCCATTAAAGGCATTAATCAAGAATCTATATCACGCAAAACAATCCATGTAGACGTTTTATTCAATTTTATACATAATTTAGAGCTTAAATTTAAGAGCGCTTTCCTTAAGTAAATCTCCATACAAACGGTGATTTTGGCGTGAGACCTCGACGCGACAACCGCTCACAGCCGTGTGTGTATGGGAACTGTATGGAAGTTTAAATGCCAGCCTCGGCAAAGGGATGATGCGTTAGGAAAAAAATATCCCGAAGGCGTAAAATGTATCGCGATTTTTTTATTTCAATTTTACGACAAAACGTTCAACTATTGGGTAGTGTTCATCTTTTGGTTCCTCTACCCTACACCATTTTTATTTATGTAAAATGCAGACCACAGTTATTGAAAGATATAGTATCTAATATTGATGTTTATTTTGAAATCTGACAAATACAAGCTTATATTATTTAAGTAGTTAGGTAGGTTACAAGCACTTTTTGTGTTTTGGAAACTAGATTGAATGGTTCGATCTTCGTCCAAAAGCGTGGTATAATTGTTAAACAGCAAATATTTTTTTTGCTTCAAGTATTCCTTCCAATTTTTGGCTTAAAGTATAAATGCAAGTAGGTACATCAAACGAGCATGCTTTGTTGTCCAATGCCATGCTAATCATTCATTTGTTTTAAATTCAATTAAAACTCCTAGCTTATATTACTGAAGATAAATCTAGAACTAAGAGGAAAAAATGACGTTTCGAGATAAAAAATTGCTTAAAGACACTCATGTCATTGCTGCAAAGGTAATAAAAGATAAAGAATTATCGTCTCGACTCCATTAAACTTACGTTATCAAGGCAGAGGTCACAGAATATTTTTTATTGATTTTAAATTACATTTTAGTTATCTCCACTTATAATAAATCTCTAAATTAAAAAAAGAATCAGCCAGTTTGAAACTAAGCTTTGCGCGGTTCGAATGTTCTCAGCATCCCATGAACGGAAAAATATGAAACATTTTATATAGGTACATTATTATTCTAGCTGCAACTTAGGATAGTTTTTATCCGACTGCGACAGTTAATAAATTTTCCGAAATATACGACTTCATTTAATTTTTCATTTATTTTTATTGAAATCAAACGCTGCTCCAACTGTCAGCTATAAGAACCGTCAAATTTTCGTCAAAATGGCGGAATTGCTTTGCCTTTCACTTATTAATAATTTAAATCCCGTCTACGATAGACCTTTACGAGACAAATGCTAAAATATAAACCATAAAAAAATATTCGATTCTGATATGAGAACTTATATGCGCAAATGTCGTTTTATGTCGTAATTTCAATAAATGAAATCAACAAATTTGAACAATATAATTAACACGAATTTGTTTTTTTTGAATGACAATGGCACGCGCTCGGCGCATTCAGCCAAAGTACCTGCGGCGCTACCAAGAAAACCGATACTCAATGTTCATATATTTGCATCCCTGTCACTCGAGTATGGTTAGTGCGATAGAGATAGAGATACCCGAATATTTTCGAATTCCGAAGTTCGTGGTTATAGCTCAGGAATCGAAAATATGGTAAATAATCATAATGTATTTTCTCGAAAAAGAATTTAAAATAAATATAGTCAAATGGAGAAAAAAACAAAGCAAGAGGTTATATAGGTAATGATTAAGTTATAAGAGTCCAAAGTTTTAAGAGGGGGTATGTTCTGTCCCTTTTCCGCAAAACGCACCTTCATATGAAACGATTGTTTTTTACTATGACGCTCGAGTATATTGACGTCACAGTCCCTCATCGTTTTCTCACTCTAACAAGCGACATTAAAACGGATGTAGCTTCATAATTTTTTGAGATATTTGAATAGGAGTTTCATTATCTTCTATCTATTTATCTCCACTTATAATAAATCTCTAAATTAAAAAAAGAATCAGCCAGTTTGAAACTAAGCTTTGTGTGGTACGAATGTTCTCAGCATCCCATGAACGGAAAAATATGAAACATTTTATATAGGTACATTATTATTCTAGCTGCAACTTAGGATAGTTTTTATCCGACTGCGACAATTAATTAATTTTCCGTAATATACGACTTCATTTAATTTTTCATTTATTATTCTTAAAGTATATCGCCGCCACATCTGTCAGCTAAAAGAAACGTCAAAATCACAGACTAATAAGAAATACTACGGACAAAATGGCGGAATTCTTTGCGTATTCAGCCAAACCAAGAAAACCGAAACTCGAAGTTCGTAAATATCTGCATTCCTGTCATTTGTTAGTGCGATGGAGATAGAGATACCCGAATATTTTCGAATTCCGAAGTATATAAATACGGATGTCGGATAGATCTAAATTAATATTTTATGTGTAAATATGGTTAAAATTATTTGGAAATACTATTGTTGTTATTGTTTTAGTATATTTGACTAGCTTTAAGTTTAATATTGTACGTCCGAAATGGGCAAGCTGTTGGACTTTATTTTACCCAAAACAACTAAATGTACACAGTTCTGATAATAAAGAAATCTTATTTTATCTTATCTTATCGAAAATAGGGATGTAGACACTAAACAAAATAATCATAATGTTGTATTATCTCGAAAAAAAACAACGCAAGAGGCTATATAGGTAATCACTAAGTTATAAGTGTCTAAAGTTTTAAGAGGGGGTTTGTTGCGTCTCTTTTCCGCAAAACGCACCTTTATAATGAAACGATTGTTTTTACTATGACGCTCGAGGATCGTGACGTCACGGTCCCTGATCGTTTTCTCACTCTAACAAGCGACATTAAAACGGTTGTAGCTTCGTAATTTTTTGAGATATTTGAATGAGTTTTTCGTTTCTTCTTTCTTTTGAAGTGAGTCTCCAGCTACACCTCTATTTGGAAGACAAGCGGAAAGTAGGGTAGTTTTTATATCTGAGGGGCTGAAATTGGGGGTGGAAATTTGTATGGAGCTACTTAAACTGCTGCACCGATTTAGATGAAATTTGGTATATAAATAGTTTGAGTCCCGGGGAAGGACATATAATACGTTTTATCCCGGAAATCATCCCCTAAGGGGGTGAAAAAGGGGGGGGGTGAAAATTTGGATGTAATCTATTTTGATTAAATTTGGTGTAGATATAGGTTAAGTCCTGGGAAAGGACATGGGATAGTTTTTACCCCAGAAATCATCCCCTAAGGGGGTGAAATTAGGGGTGAAGATTCGGATGGAACCCATTTCAATAAAATTTGGTATAGAGATAGGACATAGGAAAAGGACATAGGATAGTTTTAATTCCGGAAATCACTCCCTAATAAGGGGGTGAAATGGGGGGTAAAAATTTGGATGAATCCCGTTTAGATGAAATTTGGTATAAAGGTCGTTTGAGTCCCGAAGAATGACATTATGTAGATAGTTTTTATCCCGAAAATCATTCCCTAAGGGTATGAAATAGGGGGTGAAAGTTTGGATAAAATCCATGTACCTAGATATAATTTGGTATAGAGATAATTTGAGACCCTTCGAAGGATATAGAATAGTTTTTGCCTCGGAAATCATCCCTTAAGATGGTGGAAGTTTGTTTGCATTATATTTTCTAAGTAAAAGTTCTACGCGGACGAAGTCGCGGGCAACAGCTAGTAATGAATATGGGTCAAGAATTTGGTATTGCTTAATTCGGTCAATTGGTCTGTCAGTTAAAGTCGAAACTGATAATAATGATTATTTTTAAATCCGCTAATTTACGAGTCATGGATTATGTAGAAATCAAGTAAATAATAAGACAGCAATGAATGCATTTTAAGTTTTAAGATTAATTCATTTGTAGTTAGTAGTTAACCCAATTCTTGTTAAAACACCAAGTTGGCTTAGTCAGTTTCACCATTCAAGAATCTACACGGTAATTCTACTATCGAGGTCATTTCTTTCTCAAGGGAACTAAAACTAAATTAATGTAAGAACTTAAGATAATGTAAAATTTTAAAGATGACCCAAAAAAACTCTAGCGTTTCTGAAATTGATAAGGATTTAAATACGAAAATGATGCTATATTAGAACTTAAAGTAAGAGCGTCCATTACACTAAGATGTACAAACGTAGAATAAATTTACAATGTCACACGCGCACACAACACAGGGATTTGCAGTCTTCAGCCAAATATCACAAAGGGATAGACTACACTTATGACTCCAAGCGAATGTAAAAATGAAACTGTTAATACAAAGTAACTGGGGATATTTGAATTGAAACAGATAACACCAAAGGGGACCTATAAAAAGATCAAGTTTGTGAAGTGACATCAAACATTAAAATTAGGTAACAAAGCCTTCAAAATGTAACGGCAAACATCAGTACAGTAAAGTTTCTAGAAAATCTCAATAGAACTTAAGTTTTGTGGTAATTCAGAATTAATGAAAACAGCAGAAATTTTGAGAATATAGAAAAAGGTACAAAAACATGTTCATATTAGCTTGGAGTCTTAGACTAGGCTGGCAACGGTCGCTATGAACAGCCACAGCTCTCCACCACCATGCCAGGGATCGTACCGTAGATGATGTTCAGATCATGATCGAAGTACAGCATGGATATACTACTCATCCTCCTCGGCGCACAACAAGGACCCCCACTTCCTTGCGGCGCTGCTAAATGTACTAAATGCGTGTGTGGGTACTTCTGAAGGAAGCTATATGGGCATTCTCCACTGCAGTAGTTCGCATCGTACTGTTTCGGAGCTATGATCCAGTCCCAGCCAAACTCTTCAAAGTTAACTACTAAGGGGTATCGGCAGCATCTCGTTTCCTGGGAGTTCTCCGTGCAGTCCATGCCGATATTTCGCCTTATCCGCTTATGTGAATTGTCCTTTAGACTTACTTCTATATATGGCATCTGAAATGAAGAAAAAAAGTGTCATATGCTAAATAATAATAGATAGAGAATAAAGTCCACGGCGAGTTATGCTCAGTAGACCAAGAAGATGGTCGCTATTCTGAACTTTTTTGTTACTGTGCCAATTTCTAAATCAATTTACAAGAGTGAAGGTGTGTACTCGTATATATATTTTTTTCTATCCTCGCGTCCGTAGGAAGATAACCTTAGATACCCTACACGTATCCCCTGGGTGGTGCTAAAGAGTAATCAACTTTGGCCGCTGCACTGCACTCTTCATGAGAGCCTCGCAGCAATTAAACAGAAGCATTCATATTTTATGTTTCTGTTTTCAATGCCATACGATTAAATTAAAAATTCTATCCTCGTAGTTAGGTATACGTTTTTGAAAACAAACGACGTGGTCATTTATTATTGTCTCGACAGTGGAGTCATCGCTGGTTCACTTGCACTGACTGATTAAGGCTAAGATGTAAGCACTATTACTATCGTGAGCAATAAAGTTTACGTAGTTATCGTTTAATTCTGAGAATCCAGTGTTTTTACACCGATATCTAAATCTTACGTTAATTAGAGCGACATTGGAGCGGCAGTTACTTGTTGATTTCAACGGTTTCCCGTGTAGGTAAGGTAGCTCTACTCGCTATAAATAATTAATACAGGCTAAAATAAGTCGGGGATATACGTCGATATATGTACAACAAAACCTAAAAGGTTCCAGTGCCCTTAACTTTCAAGAACTGTAGGGATATAATTGATATTTAATTCTGTGTAAGGGCTAAATTTGGCAAGTGTGTGTTGCCAGTGATGACAATAGTTATATGGCACTGAAACGTGGTCGCCTACAATGGCCCTCATGAGAAGGCTCAAAGTCACCCAAAGCAAAGACTACAATATACATACTGAGATAGACAGGCAACTCGACCAAATTGAGAAGGCATTTAATGTTTGCGTACAGGCGCCATCTCTTCTGCGATACTTAAAACTTTTCTTTGAATGTTAAAACATACAAAAAGCGCGTCGGTCGCAAGGTTTGAACCCCGGCTCATCGACTCCAAATACCGCCGTCTGTACCTAGGTACTAGATGTCTTTTGACGACACGTCGAATTTCGAAATACCTTGACAGCCTAGCCTAGCAATCGCTACAGCTTCAGAGAGTTCGCCGGCTATCAAGTAGGTAGCACTGTTTTCAATAAGAAACTGGATTTGGATTAAGTTCTAAGTTCCCATAGCATGACCCAAAGAGCAATGGAGAGGGCTATATTGAGAGTTTCTCTGCGTGATCCCATCAGAAATTCGGCTATCCGCAGCAGAACCAAGGTATAGCCCTCCGAATCGCTAAACTTAAGTGGCAGTGGGCGGGGCACATTGCACGTAGAACCGATGGCCGTTGGGGCGGAAAGGTTCTCGAGTGGCGACCACGTACCGGAAGGCGCGGCGTGGGTAGGCCCCCCACAAGGTGGACTGATGACCTGGTAAAGGTCGCGGGAGTCAGCTGGATGCGGGTGGCGCAGAACCGGTCACTTTGGCACTCTTTGGGGGAGGTTGACGTCTTTCGGCTGATATTCAGATTCAGATTCAGAACTTTATTGATAAAATGTCATATTTTACAGATATGATATGATATGATGATGATGATTGATAAAAAGAGCACAAGCGCCATGTATTTGTACAGGACTTGCGTTCATTTTCATCAGAACCAGTAGAGGTGTGTTCTACAGAATTCATGAAACTTACCAAAGCATTATTTGATTCAGAGCTCGGATGCGGTACAACTAAGCTCATCTTATTCTTCGAGTCTTGTACTCTCACTACTATCGCTAAATTCTCCCGTGGCAACCTAAAAAACTCCGCCACCATGCTCGTCACATCAATCTTCAACCATTTCCCCATCTTCAGTTCTTTCCTGGTCATCTTCACTGAATTCTCAGGGCCGTACGGAACGGCTGCTTTGTTGTTCTGCGAGTTCCTGGTAACTCTACTAGGTTGGATGTTAATGGTGAAGTGTTCGTCCGTGATGTCTATAGTGGAGTTGGGTGACTGCAACTCTTGGACGTGGATGTTAAGAACTGCCTCGTCGACTTCCTGCTCCAGGACTTTGTTGGAGAACCTGAAGTTGACGAGCTTCAGACCTTTGAAGTGGCCGTGCCGTCTGGTGTCTGGGGAAAAGAAAAGTTAAGGTAAGTAATCTGTAACTGTAGACGCTTTTTCATTTTATATTGGTTAAGTTCATAATATTTTTATATATTTTTAAGTTCGGTTTCTCAAACCATGTCAGTGCCCTCAACTAAGGCCGCTGTCGCCATTCCACGATGGATAGCTATATCATATATATAAGACGACGCGCTTTGATTGTGTACACGTCTAATTTCATCTGAAGTGTCCGAACATTTAACATCACAAGCAAGCACACACGCAGACATACGTCCATAATTCATGATATTTCGAAGCCGCCACCTCTAGTACCCGAATTATGAAAGCTTTCACTCTCCTTACACTCCTTGTTGATGGCAAAATCTTCGAACAGCCTATTGTCGGAGTACCTTCACTATTCAGTCATTGTAATAATTTAATTGTATTTTTAAAACGAAATGTTCTGGTAACGCGACATTTTTACGAATTAACTATTAACAATTAATGTTCGTCATTAACAATTTAAGAGTCTGCTAAAAATTTAGTTCCGACTAGGTTAGTGATTTTTAACGATATCCAATGATTGTCGAGGAGCGTAGTCAGCGAATGCAGAGTCTGTCATATCTGAAACAAAAAGGAAATATGTTAATTAAGAAAAGCAGTGAGGCAAGTATCTAAACTACACCCGTGGTCGACATTAACTAAGCTATTACTCGTAGATACAAGGCAACTTCAATCTTAGCTTCACAACACAAGTGTTCTTTTTATTAAAAGTACCCGTTACTTTTTTCAAACAATTCGTATACCTATGAGCAGAGCTAATCGACTCGCATACAAAGGAGAGCATTACAAAAACCCCTGAACTTCTCTTTTAGAAGCGTTAGTAATAAAAACATCAGACACATTCTGTGAGATATTAGACAAACGCTTGACATTAATTATCACACGATAAACGTGGCTACCATGAAGCTATGACTCCGTGGGCAACCACTAGAGGAATTGGACCTTTGATACGAGGGTCAAACTGAAAGTTCTTAGAAAATCAAAAACTGAGCAATCAAGCAACTTATTACTTTTATTATATCTTTTCAAAATAGCCTCCCTTCACATCAATACATCGCTGCATTCGATAGAACCACTGAGAAAAGCACTTTGCCCACTCGTCCTTAGGGGTCTCTTCGACGGCCTTTTGAAACGCAGCCACTGCTTCGTCGGCGTCCATAAAACGTTTTCCTCGAAGTTTTTCTTTAATTTTTGGGAATAAATAAAAATCATAAGGTGCAAGGTCGGGGCTATAAGGTGGGTGACCCAGTAATTCCACGTTTGCCGTCGCCAAATAGTCGATCGTTTGCTTGGCGGTGTGCGATGAGGCGTTGTCGTGGTGAAGCAGGATCCTACTGCGAGGCCGTTTTTCTCGAACTTTTTCCAAGACAAGTGGTAAACAATTGTTAGTGTACCACTTCGCAGTAACTGTTTTTTGATCCACTAAAATAATTGTTGCGTAATGACCAGTCCTTCCGAAGAACGAGGCCACCATCTTTTTTCCCACACTTCGACCTCTCTTCACTTTAGTAGGCAACTCCTCGGAAGGAAACACCCACTCAGCAGACTGTCTTTTAGTTTCAGGATCATAACAGTAAATCCAGCTTTCGTCACCCGTAACTACGTCGAACATAGCATTTGAGTCACCTCCGTTGAATCTTTGACCCATTTCACGGCAACAATCAACACGACGGACTTTTTGGGCTTCTGTCAAATTATGAGGTATCCACCGGGCACAAAGCTTCCTCACCGCTAAATGTTCATGGAGGATTTTGTGGACTTGACTCATACCAATGGCTAAGCTTGTACGAATCTGCTGATAGGTTACTCTTTTGTCAGTCTCTATCATACGCCGCACAACACTGATGTTATCTTCAGTAGTCGCCGTAGAAGGCCGGCCCTCACGCAGATCATCAGTGAGATCAGTGCGGCCACGTTTAAATTCATTAAACCAGTTGTAAATAGTAGCACGAGATGGGGCTTCATCGTGAAAGGCCAATCGAAGTCTATCATAACTTTCTTGTTGACTTAAATTACATCGAAAGTCGTAAAAAATCATTGCTCGAAAATTTTCTCGCGTTAAATTCATGCTCACGTAGTACACACAATTTTCAATTTGCCGCCAAATCGTAAAACAAATGACAATCGAGTGGAATTCGTACACAAAAATATTAAGAAAGAGTTCCATTTTCAAATTTTGAACTTATTTTTTTATTATATTTATTACAAGTGGCCAGTTCTAAAGACTTTCAGTGTCGCCCTCGTAAGCTCTTAGGTTGTCGACTGATGTACCTGTACCTTAAACCCGAACAGACATCAAGGCGGTATGTGAGTGAGTAAGTTCTATCACAATTTTATTACTAAAACAGAGCAGCTGATTCCGTAAAATTAAAATACCTAACGCATCGCGCAGGTGCGCTAAAAATAAAGAGTTCGTTCATCCAATTAGAAGGTCGAACACCACATTTTAAATAAAATAGGTACCTACATTCGCGAATACTAACCAGCGAATTTAATAAATTAACTCATGTTTATAAGTCTGTCATCGGCTGTTTAGGATAAACTCCCCCACTTTGTTATTTCTAAATAATTGCTAGGCCATAAATATAGTTCTAGATACCAAGAACTCTATTTCTATTCCTGATTTCTATTTCTGATTCTAGGAACATATGGGATGCTTAGCAACAGCTACTAATTTGCTGAAAAATGGCTATTAAATATGTGGATGACCTCACAATTATCCTCCTAGCCGTATTCCGCATTGCAATCGGGGTCGGCTACATTCCCAAGTAGCGTATAGGTACTTGCACAATTACGATGGATCCAGAGGGGTAATTATGTAACTTTACGAACGTGCGTCAGGACAATCCAACTGTTTCCCATGGCAAAAATTTTATTTTAGATCTTGTAGACCTAAAAGTACGCACGTGCCTACAAACAGCTGAGTTTGAAACACGGGTAGATTTTACAGTGATATAACCTTGTCAAAACGTAAATAGAGGTCACATCGACTGGTTAAATAACCAGATATTGTGTCCAATAGATATAATAGCCACGTCATGAGCCCTCTCTTCTCTCTTAAGTATATCACCAATGTTAAATCTCGCAGATCCACGTATCATCAAAATGATGTATAAGGAAGTGGTTGCCATCTTATCAAAGATGTAATTTTACTTATGTAAAGATGTAAAGTTACTTGGATGTAATTTTTATACCAAGACGGTGACCAGCAGTCATAGGAACCTGGTCTGGTGGCTGCTGGTTGCCGACCCTTTCTTGATGAGAGCGTTCGCTGTGTTGAAATGCAAGTTCCACGCTGTCAACACAGCGCATACTCGAGGACGCTAACGACCTTGCTGACCACTTGGAAACAACACCACATACCTACAGAACAAGTAATGCTATGCCTGCAGTCATCAGTAAGGTGCAGGTATCCTGGACTGGCTGCTCCGAATATGAACAAAATGAGATTGAAGATGACAACAGTGTCATCTTCACAGAATATTTTTTATTGATTTTAAATTACGTTTTAGTTATAATGAATTTGGGTCAAGAATTTGGTATTTGGTTAATTCGGTCACATGGGCTGTCAGTTATTTAAGGCGCTATAGGTTCAGCGAAGTGAAGCGAACATAGTTTTTGAAACAATATAATGCGTCTGTTTATAATATTATGGTTTCAAAAAAATACGAATAGTAATCTTGAGGCTTTTCTGCAGGGAAATCAGTGATTCGAAACACGATCAAGCAATTTTCGCTCGATAGAAAAAAATCACGAACATAGGTCTAAAACATATTAAAATTCACTTAAAACATTCGTAGCAAATTATGCACAATAGCTAAACATATTAACATTGGTTCTAAAAATCGGCAATATCATGTTTGAGGGAACTTATAATGATTACTTTTTATTTATTTAAACACACAAAAAATTAAAATTTAAAAACGCACTCACAGAAGTAGCGTGGGTACCCAAGTAATACTGTAGTACAATACTCTGACTAAAAAAATAGTTATTTGTCATACAAGGGGGGAAAGTTGTATTTTACCTGCGAGTGTTTTAACACACGAGACGTAAAATAACTTTTCTCAAACATGCAAAGAAATATTCTCTTTACGTTCCTTATAATAGACTCGGAAGTATCCTTTTTCGGGCGCAGCATCTCGAGGCGGCATGAAATGGGATTTCATACAACTTTTCAGGCCTAGGCCTGCAAAGTAACTTTTTAATTTTCATTCCACTATTTGTGGCACAGCATCCGGCATTCAGCCATGAAAATTAGTTTGATTTGAGGATTTTTATTTATTTATTTCATAGCATGTTTGAGTAAAGCACTATACATGCCTCGGCGTGAAAACGGATTGCCGGCCAAGTAGGTATAGACGGATAGAGATACGAGGCCGGGAAGTGTTTTCCCGGCCTCTGATGTAATGTACTATGTCATCCGTGTATAACACGAAACTTTTCACCTCATTACAGCGAGAAAAATAAGAAAAGGGTAAGACAATATATATATATATATATATATATATATATATATATATGTCGCATAGGGATAAACTTAAGTTTTTAGTGGGTAGAAATACCACATAACCCAGACCTCCCCCGAAAAAAAAAAAAAAAAAAAAAAAGGGATAAACTTAAACGAGGTACACATTTAGTACTTTTAACGTTCTACGTTTTGTTAGCTGTCACATGTCACTTAAGCTGCGTTCAAATGTCAAAACTCTTTCTTCACATGTGGATAACTAGTAGATTGTACAACAAGCGCATAAAACGAGCCATTTAACCTGAGACTTTTATATCCACCCGAGCCACAGCGAGGGGTTAAATTATGCCCGAGTTATACACACTGCTTTTCACTTCGATTGCGAGAAAATAACAAATAATTGCAAAATAAAATAAAATAATAGCTCATTCCCGTCATTTAACTTTTTAAAGTTTTTATGTTTAATTTTCGACACGTGATATCAGAATTAGGTACTTCATACTGCCAAGTAATTGAATGGTTCAATACGTTTTAAAAGAATAATTGACTCCTATTTTATCTGCTTTAATTAATTTAGTAATGGAAAAAACGGATGTGAAATTTATTAAAGCTAATCAAATCAAATGACAAGTTTATTCTACGAAGTTTTATTGTGCGTGTGGCTGTTAGGCCCGATTATTTTAGTCTTTAAAACAATTTTACTTTGTGTGCTAGAGCATAAAAGTGGCATTTTGTGCAGCATACATCCAACACAAAGGCGAACTTTGCGAGCATGAGAAGTGAAGCTGCTGTTTCTGTAAGGCGACATGTGATAGATGGACGAAAAAATTTGAGGCCATTATAATATAAGTTTCACTTTAATAATTGAAAGGCGTGTCGTTAAATCTGAACTTTAAACAGAAATGTGTGATTTCCTACCAGGCAAGATAATCATCATATAATCAAGTACGTGGCTACTGGCCTTAATAAAAATAATATATAAATGATTATGTTGTTAAAAATAGAACCCGTTTAACCTAAAGTTTAAATGTCTCTGATAAGTTGGGTATTTAAACAGGTTATTGAAATATTGTGTTAGAAGTTATCACTTATCATTCTATTACCCATGTAAGTGCGTGCAAATATGATAGCTCATATCGTTCGTTCATTCATAACTATCTGACCTCTTGAACTTAGTCAAGTTCCGGTTTCCGAATATTGTTATTTTTGTAGGATGCTGTAACCGACGCCCCTGCGTTATTGTTTTACAATCCTTTGAACACAAAAATTGAACAATAGATAGAGTTAATAATGATTGGTTTCAAGTAGTTTTTGTCGTGATATTTAGAACAAACTACAAACAGTACAATATGTACAGGTATATCTACAAGTGTGGTTCCGCGCGATATACCGATGATTCTTAATCCGTGATCAGGAGTAATTTCTCTTATTCTGTAATTGATACCAAACACGATTAGCTCGAAGTTACCTAAAACAAACGTTATTATTTTTTCTTAATAAAACTGAATAAGAAATTACTTTATAATTCAAAATCGTTGTCATCCTAACGTTAGTTTGCGAAAATTTGACGTATGGTGTATTTCACGTAAGTATCTACTTAACTTCAAGAAATGTAAGGTGACCAAACAATCAGTGGAGATGAGTGTTAACATTATCATTAAATTTAAATAACTACACCAGTGATTTCATTGCATGAGACCTCATACATTGAAATCCGTTTTGGCTGTTTATCAATATTTTTCGACTCCTGCTCCTCCTGGTCGATCACGTAACGCATTGTACGAACGTCGGGTAGGTTTAAGTCACTTTTTATATGGAAAATTGACATTTGAATTGTACCGACGCGCGTTTGGAACGTTACGTGATTACCCCTTAGATCACGAATTAAGAATCATCGTGTAGTCACATCAGCGCGTCAATATCAGATTATTCGTGTCCGTCGTCCACCGACGCGCTGCGCAGTGAAATCGCTGTATTTTCAACCTTTTGGACTTGTCCATCCATCTGCAACCAGACTAAGCTCATCCCTGGGTGATTCTCAAAAAAATGTAACTAAAGTTTCAAACGCTGTCCTTAAACCCCATATTAAATAACTGTGGTGTACAGTTGCTAAAGAAGTTTCATCATCATCATATCAGCCAAAGACATCCACTGCTGGACATAGGCCTCCCCCAAGGAGTGCCAAAGTGACCGGTCCTGCGCCACACGCATCCAGCGGACTCCCGCGACCTTTACCAGGTCATCAGTCTACCTTGTGGGGGGGCCTACCCACGCCGCGCCTTCCGGTACGTGGTTGCCATTCGAGAACCTTTCCGCCCCAACGGCCATCGGTTGTACGAACCGTTCTACGTACTGATGTGCCGACGGAAAGTTACCTATGTTGCGAAATGTTTCTGCGATCTAACATAGGAAAATTTCAGAAATTTTCCTCATTTTTGTATGAGAATACATAGTGTATATGAGTTACATTTTATGCTTATCAGTACGTAAATTTCCTTAATTTCTTGTGAAAATTTCTAGAAATTTCCGAGAACTTTTCCAACTTTTTGGAAACTTTCCGCATTTTGCACATCACTAGTTCTACGTAACCGAGTTTAATCTTACAAAATCAGAATCTATCGTCGATACCTAGCAACACATATTTGTTAATGATTATGATTTTAATTAATAATCAAAATATTACAAAGATGGTAAGCGTTTAAAAATACTTGCTTAACTTTGACCTTTAGATTTTTAATAAGTATGTATACGCAATCGGAGATGAGACTCACGCCGGCAGGCGCGGCTCACTCGCGATTTGTGTTTATCGCTACAAGTACATGCCGGTCGCCCCTTCGAAGGGCTCTATTCAGTGGCTGCCACGTGTTGGTACAGGACGCTCGCACGGGTCGCAGCGCGTTGCATGCGATAGAACGGGATGGCCACATTTAGGCACGTTTGGCGTACCTAAACAGGGAATTTGTTATTCCTCCATTATTCTGTGACGCCGGTCAATAAGCTTTATTTTTAATACTACGAAGATCACAATCAACCATACTGCCTCCGTGACGGTAAGCAGATACCGTAGCCTATGGCCTTGCGACAGAATAGCCACAAGAGCGTTACCGGCCCTTTAGTGATGAGCAGGCATCGGAATATTTCTAGCACGGTAAGACTTAAGTTATAGGGCACCTCTTACGACATGACAACTTCGTACTTAACATAATTGAAGGAAAGATAGAGGGGAGGCGAGGAAGAGGAAGACCTAGAATAGACTACATGGAGCAACTCAAAAAGAGAGTTGATGTTGGGTCATACCGTGAGGTCAAAGAGATTGCGTGGGATCGGAGTAGATGGAGGGCCTACTTTGAGCTACACCGACAAGATCCTAGCTATTAAGTAAGAGAAGAAGAAGACTAAAGCTATGAAGTCGTTGTAAGTAAATACATTTTTTACTCATACTCATCCTCATTAATTTAATTCATAAAATAAATAATAACTATAAAAAAATACACCACCATCTTCATTGACGAATAACAAATAATATGAAGGGTCCACGGAAGAAATATGTCTAGTTACTTTTTTTTTCAAAATGAGATTTTAATATCACGCAATAGTTCATAACGAGCGCAACATTTTGACATCATTATTAAAGACTTAGTGATTATTTATTTTATGAATTAAATTAATGAGGATGAGTATAAGTAAAATTTAATTTTAATGCTTACAACGACTCCATAGCTCACTTTAGTCTTACCATGCTACAAATACTCCGATGCCTGGTGATCAGGATTAGTTGTGGTGATAGCTAGAGACAAATAAAAAATAAACAAAACCGGCCAAGTGCGAGTTGGACTCGCGCACGAAGGGTTCCGTACCATTATCTATAAAACGGCAAACAAAAACACGTTTGTTGTATGGGAGCCCCCCTTTAAAAAAATATGTTATTTTGTTTTTAGTGTTTGTTGTTATAGCGGCAACATAAATACATAACCTGTGAAAATTTCAACTCTCTAGCTATCACGGTTCTTGAGATACAGCCTGGTGACAGACAGACGGACAGCGAAGTCTTAGTAATAGGGTCCCGTTTTACTCTTTGAGTACGGAACCCTAATAGAAAGAATTTATTTCAGAACACAAATGCAGACCACTTTCCACACTGCGCATCCTCTGCACGGCACTGACAAGCCGGCGCGCGAGCTCTCTTGCACTATCCGTCTCTTTCTAAGTTTTCTAATAAGAGAGAGACGGATAGTGCGAGAGAGGTCGAGAGAACTCGCGCGCCGGCTTGTGATAGCCGTGCTGGGCTGTTATTCGCTACGCGTTAATGCGGCTCACCCCGCCGGTCACCCGTTACGAAACAAGACCTCTCTACCTACGATTAATTACTACGCATCGCGTCGTGGGTGAGCGCTGAGGTGAGCTTAAAACAAGTTACAGAATAGGGGGGCTGGAGCTGTGACGACCTCACAACCAAGTCAACCGACACAATACACCCCCTTGGGCCATTTTAATTTTTGTGCGCAATGGCACAGCCGTGGTCACTACCGTGGAAGTAATGAACACGCTAACGTAGTGATCAATTTAAACTGAGATACTTAGTACCTATTATAAATGCGAAAGTAGCTCTGTGTGTCTGTTACCTTTTCACGCTTAAATCGCTGTACCGATTTCGATGAAATTTGGTATAGAGATAGTTTGAGTCCCGGAAATCATCCGCTAAGGGAGTGAAATGGGGGCGGAAGTTAGTATGGAGGGAGGTACGATATAAACGAGTTCACGCGGACAAAGTCGCGGTAAAAGCTAGTTCTAAATAAAGCGTCAAATTACACACATAGTGCCATAGTGGTGATAGTGACCTCCACGGCTTTGATAGTGTCCACACCAATGAAAATGGCTCTGCACCTACAGAGCAAGGAAAGTGGTGTTATGATGGGCGGTCTTCTGTAAGCTTTGTGATTAGCCCAGCACGGCTATCACAGAACTATACGTTCTAATTAGTCCAGCACGGCTATCACAGAACTAAGCGTTCTAATTAGCCCAGCACGGCTATCACAGAACTATACGTTCTAATTAGTCCAGCACGGCTATCACAGAACTAAGCGTTCTAATTAGTCCAGCACGGCTATCACAGAACTAAGCGTTCCAATTAGTCCAGCACGGCTATCACAGAACTAAGAGTTCTAATTAGTCCAGCACGGCAATCACAGAACTAAGCGTTCTAATTAGTCCAGCACGGCTATCACATAACTAAGCGTTCTAATTAGTCCAGCACGGCTATCACAGAACTAAGCGTTCTAATTAGTTCAGCACGGCTATCACAGAACTAAGCGTTCTAATTAGTTCAGCACGGCTATCACAGAACTAAGCGTTCTAATTAGAAAGAGACGGATAATCTCGCTGCGACATACTCGTAGCTCGCGGGCCGTCCTGTGGTAGCCGCGCTGAACCTAGGTAGCAACAACTCGTTCTCACTTTAAATCAATTTAATAATTCCACGAAACGACTAAGATAAGCGGAATAGACGTCGATTCATCCATAATCCGACTCGGAATCGTTCACAAACATCTACACAACATTGCACCTTATTCTGTTGGGATAGAGTCCATAACTGTACCTAGGTATACATGTTTGAATAGCTTATCAATGTACATGACCTACGCACCGGCTAGGTAATAGGTATCCGAATAGTTTGCCTAGTAAATTTGACAGTGATGTCATGCAGCTATGATGTTTGCACGGTATTATCATTATCAGCTGAAAGACGTCCTCCCCCAAAGAGTGCCACCATGACAGGTCGTGCGCTACCCGCATCCAGTGGACTCCCGCGACTAGCAGTAGGTCGATCACGTAACGCATTGTTGGCGCGTCAGGTAGATCTAAATGTCACTTTTTCTATGGAAAAATGATAGTTAAATTGTCCTAACGCTAGTTCGGAACGTTACGTGATCACCCAACAGTC
Source organism: Epinotia brunnichana (assembly GCA_963854355.1). Classification (NCBI taxonomy): domain Eukaryota; kingdom Metazoa; phylum Arthropoda; class Insecta; order Lepidoptera; family Tortricidae; genus Epinotia; species Epinotia brunnichana. The sequence goes on from OY977959.1 coordinate 11,161,933, forward strand.
ATCAGTCCACCTTGTGCCCACGTGGCGTCTGCCGGTAGGTAGGTACTTTCCGCCCCAACGGCCATCGGTAAGCAAGGTATAATAATATGTAATAGTGTCAACAACAGATAGTTACGTATATTACCGGTATGACCAGACAAACATATGATAGTATGTACTTGTAGTAAAGAAAGTCGGTGACTTCCGACGCCTAAATAGCTCCGATATTATTTACTGCACAGCGCGTCCAGAGGGGTAATCACGTAACGTTCCGAACGTACGTCGGTACAATTTAACTGTCAATGTTCCATATAAAAAGTGACAGTTGGACCTACCCGACGTTCGTACAATGCGTGACGTGATCGACCAGCACCCTTAGCGTGGGATTGAAGTGAGTCGCGTTTACTTCAGACGCTACCGCCTATCGTCAAGATTTAGTATGAAAAGTCTATACACCGCCCCTGGTGGTCACTCATAGAACTAAAAAATCCAAACTGTAACGTGAGTCACTTATACATTACTTAACTCGCGATCAACTTCACGTTCGTTTGTATAGTTTAATCGATTTTCCAATATTCAACCTTATAGCATTTATCGTTTTAATTTAAATGTTTGTCGGTTATGACATTAGCAGAGCCCGGATTTTTCACGGCAAAGCAAAACACTATCGTAATCTAGCCAGTGATAGAAACATTATTTTATCGATATCGAGTATTAGGTATAAAAATAACATACCGATATAGGTATATTTTTACATTATTAACCTTTTTATATTTTTTAATAAAAAAGTAGAAGTGTATTTTTCTTCCGAAAACGCCATAAGGTATTTGAGTGAACTAAAAAGTCTCGTTAATGACTATACCACTACCACCTCATTGAAAATAATAGACGATACAGTCAGACACTTATTACTCCATAAGACTTTAAATGTCATTCCATTAGGTATAAAACATAAATTGTGTCGAGATATTATTTATTTCTTATACCGCTTTGAAACCGACGTGTTTCAAATAATACCTTAATATTACAGTTATTAATAAAATAAAAAATAGTAATGTGCACGATCGGATCAAAACGTGGATAGAGTATCACCCTGAATTAGTCTATAATGAAGTGAGTGACCTCTACTATATACTGCTCTATGTGCGATATACATCCGTAACTGAAGAAATGCAATATTGACAATAATTTGAAAAGCAACCGCCACAATAACCGTTCGGGACAACCAATTACAAAACATAAATTTTATTTGGTGACGTTTTTTCTTCTACTACAATTATCGATATCGATAAAATAATGTTTCTCCCACTGGCTAGATTACGATAGTGTTTTGTTTTGCCGTGAAAAATCCGGGCTCTGGACATTACAGAATACGTGCATCGCGACGTCGACAGCGTCGACTGTCGATACAATATGGCGGCGCGTGGGCCATTTATTTGCATTTTTAAATACAAAATACGCGACAATCCGAATTTTGCGGATATATGTTGTCAATTCAAAACCCTTATTTTTATAAGTTCTTTAATTTGAGATAAATTTCGATCGGATCTACGGTAACTCTTGACGGAATAATTCGATATCACGGGCCATTTTGCAAGTGAAATAGTAAACTACAGTCGCGACGGTATTCTTCGATTCGAAATGTCTCACACTACCGATTGGTAGTACGAGTCGAACGTTAAATTACGCATCGAAAACTAAACGCAATGTGCCTAACGTTTTGCAGTTGGATTCGTAGTACAACGGCAGTGTGAGTTACAAGTTTGACGGGTCGAATCGAAGAATACCGAAGCGATATCGAAATCTATTCGAAGCGCGTTTATTCGATCTCGTATGTAGTTACTTATCGTAAGGTTACGATTGAAACTCACGTCAGCTGTACAATTTAACTGTCAATTTTCCATATAAAATGTGACAGTTGGGACCTACCCGACGTTCGTACAATGCGTTACGTGATCGAAGCGCTGCAACGATTTTCGTTGCGTGTGTTCCCGTTGTAAGACTACGGCAACAGTATTGTTATCAAAATATTTTATGTTCGTCAAATATATTTAAATTATATATATATTGAATTGTTACCAAATTATTTCATACATATCCGTCAGTAGTGTCGATATTTTTAGGGTTCCGTACTCAAAGAGTAAAACGGGACCCTATTACTGAGACTTCGCTGTCCGTCCGTCTGTCTGTCACCAGGCTGTATCTCAAGTATCGTGATAGCTAGAGAGTTGAAATTGTCACAGATTATGTATTTCAGTGGGTCGATCACGTAACTTTTCTTACGCGCGTCTGTAAGGTCTAAATGTCAATTTTATATGGAAAAATGACAGTTAGATTGTGATTTTACTGTCAGACGCGCGTACAATGCGTTACGTGATTACCCCTCTGTTGCCGCTATAACAACAAATACTAAAAACAAAATAAAATATTCTTTTAAGGGGGGCTCTCATACAAAAAACGTGATTTTTTTGCCGTTTTTATAGATAATCTGTCACCAGGCTGTATCTCAAGGACTGTGATAGCTAGAGAGTTGAAATTTTCACAGATTATGTATTTCTGTTGCCGCTATAACAACAAATACTAAAAACAAAATAAAATGTTTTTTTTAAGGGGGGCTCCCAAACAACAAACGTGATTTTTTGCCGTTTTATAGATAATGGTACGGAACCCTATGTGCGCGAGTCCAACTCGCACTTGGCCGATTTTTTTGTCAGTTTTATAACAGATACAGAACGGTCATAAGGTCATAACATAACCCGGAGTTACCTCACCTCTGCACGGTAGATTTGGAAATTAACCGCTTAGACAACCCCTGTTACTGTAGCTAGACACACCTCTTAGGCGGCCTTTACACCTGTAAGTTACTTACGTAAGTTCATTACATATAATGCTCACAGACGACTTACGTGAGCAGTATTTGTACTGAACTTACGTAAGAACTTACAAGTGTACAACAGGCCTTTTTTTTTTTTTTTTTTTTTTTTTTTTTTTTTTTTTTTTATTTTTTACGTTGGGGAAATGCTTTTACGCATCCCGCCCGCCACGGGGAAGGGACAGGGCGGGTATGACGGACTAACCGCGGCAATAGCCTTGGACTACCGTCTAAAACCCCAACGATTGCCAACTCCGCCTTAAGAAAGGGGCGCCGCGGGATCGCTTTCCGCATTCGACCGCGTACGTCCCGACGGGCGACCTACAGGGTAGCGGGCCGCAGACATTGCGCGCCAGGTCAGCGCATTCAGTCCAGTGGGATTCATTTTTGCAGGGTATCCCCCGAACCCCGCATCATCCCACTACGGAGGAGGCAGTAAATGCGCGTAGCGCCTGGCTCTGCCTCCCGCCCGTCGCCGGCGGAGCGGATCCGCGAGGGGATCATTCTCGCGTGCCCGCTCCGCGGCCTCCTTCTGTGACATAACCTGGTCACTGAAGGAGGCCATCGCCTTCCATGCTTCCTTATTGTCAAGCATGGCCCTAATAACACCTGACAATGAGAGGTCCGACCGCGTCACTGCTTCTAAAGCAGCCCGTTGGGGCCTCCACGCAATGCATTCTTGTAAAGTGTGACGCGCCGTGTCCACAGGCGCGCCACACTCATGGCAGCAAGGGGAGGATTCCCTCCCTATGCGATGCAGATACTTACCAAAGCAGCCATGGTTAGTAAGCAGCTGCACCATATGGAACGTCAGGGTTCCATGCTGCCTCTCAACCCAGCGTTCTAAGTGAGGCAGTACTGCCTCTACTGTTACTAAGCCGTAATCCGCAGACCCCAACTCCTCTTTCCACTGGCGGAGTGATTCGTTCTGGGCAAGCGCTCGAACGCGGTCGAACTCCTGCCGGTCGGGGAACTCCCCTGCCGCTTTTTTCTCAGCCCTATGTTGATGGACCTAGGCCTAAGTGTGCCTAAGAGTATTGGGAACCTTTGACCGTCGACATTGCGAGGTCCAGTTTCAAAGCCAGCCAATATGACAGGGTGGGTAACATAATAGTATAGAATTTACGTCCCTGAATAGCACCCCTGGTAATCTGCCAAACAGAAACCCTATAAAATTGTCATTCCTTTTTCTTCCTTTTTTGCTTAGAGCACCCCCTTTAATTGCTATAATATATGATTATTGATTATCTTATAGCACTCTCCCTTAGTATTTACTCCCATATATTTTTATCCATGGTCACCCGATTTCTAGAAATTTAAAATGTTTATAACCACAGATGTATGAATATAAGGAGATCGGACATGGCGGCCGATTTGTATAGAGTGAGCCTGTCGCAAGTACATTAACCCACACTACGCCCAAGTAATTGACAAGACAAAGCACGCACACATCTAAAACACACACTCTTGTATACCTACACGCTTATTTGACAATAAACGCGCATCATATCAGGCATTTTGGGAAAAAACGTAATATTCTCTGCGATCAGCACGCGTGCACAGTATGGCAGTGTATGCCCATTGAGCATACAGCTGCGACACGGCCGCCGGCGGCTTGTCCTCTCTCTAGTATTCTATGCTCTGAGTTTATAACCAATAACCCACCTTGAACTTTGTTAGGTGAGCTATGCTTCATTTTTTTGCGCGAAATTTCCTTTTTCCTAGAATAAACTAAAATAATTCTCAAATTATTCTAGTTTATACAAGTTCATTTTAGGAAAATATTGTGAATATAAATATTATTCTTAAAATATCACGCCGTTAGCCTGCGAATGTCAAATAACGTTTTGTAGGAAAACACAGAGATACAGTGGGGGGGGGGGGAGTATGCTCTATTTTTTTTCTTTAATTTTGTAATGTTGGCTTTATGTACATGAATCATACTATACAACTTTGTTAGGTGAGCTATGCTTAATTTTTTTAGTAATGATTGGTAATGTTTTTTTTTAATTTTGAGGCATCTAAATAGTCAAAATTCTCATTTTAAAATAAATATTCTGGATTATCACAACAGAATTTTACCAAAATAGCCCATACAATTCCAAAAAATTTCTTCCCATTTTACTGACTTGAGAAAAATTTTAATGTGCTATATACCACCATCTTTGTTTAACTATCAACGAAAAACAAATGAATCGATTGCTATTCAACGCGGGAATGCTGCCTGTGTGATGGGCACCCTGCCTAAAGGACAACGTTTTGATACGTTTCTGTAATTTTATATTTTAATAATTTTATTTTTTTAAGTAGTTTTAAATGACATGCTTGTAAGTGTAGTTGTATGTTGTGAAATAAATTATCATTATTTATGAAAATAATGAATCATATATTTTTTTTACATATTCAGTGTACATTAATGAATAGTGGACCAGTATGAAAAATAATCTGAAATTATTATCATGAGACATAATCATGCCGATACTGAGAATTTATTGAAAGCCTACGTGTGGTTACATACAGTGCGGTACCTAAAGGTAGTAAACATTTCAAACAAAAAAATACAGAATGTCACAAGCAATTTAAATATTGACTGTGGTCAAGAAGTGTATCGGTGATGGAGATGTACAATATATCACGTTGGGTTGGTAACGACGCAGCGGATGCACTGGCTAGAGAAGGTTCAGAGTCAAGAGCTGTAGGAATTCTTCTACCCCGCATGGCTGCGGAGCACACTGCGACTGAACACCAAGGTAGAACACCAAAAAATTGGAACACCCTAGGAACCTGCAGGCAAACCAGGGAGGCCCGACAATGAATCCCAGATTGTCAAGGAAGCCAAAGCAGCTATAAAGAGGCCTCCGTCTTCTGACAGGAGCCATACCACACTATTAAACAAACACCTATTCACTCTAGGTCTCACAGAGAGTCCTCTCTGCAAAGCCTGCATGGAAGAGGAAGAAACAGCCGCCCACGTCATCCTGACATGTCCTGGGGTGGCAGGGCAAAGCACCTCGGAACACCGGGGTCACTACCGGAGGCCGTCGGCAACATTAAGGGTCTGCTAGGCTTCCTGTTGGAACTGGGTTGGCACGAATAACAGTAGTGCCAATAATCCATACGCAAAATAGACGCATTTATGACGTGGAGTTGCGGGAATCCAGCCCGCGTACACCTATAACCTATCACGTTGGACCGGCAATCCAGAGATATCGGGTCGATTCCGAGCTGAGCCACAGTAAACCGTAGGTAATTAATTAATTGTTCATTGTTACTTCTGTATCAGTTCTGCTATTGCATTAGCATATTGGGTATACCCAATATCAACTTTATCAAAATGTTTTTTTTATTGGCTCTTAAATTACTTTTGGACGATCAAAATATACTACATAGTTTTTGAAAAATTTAAATATTCATATTTTTTTATGATTTTACCAGGTACTTATAGATCGTGCCCGCGCAAACGGGCCAGTCGCGAGGGTCAAAGTAGAATGCGTCAAGCGAACCTTTGGCCCTCCTTGGCAGCGACATGGTTGGATAATCGTTGGGGGTTTAGTGGGTAGTCTGGGCCTTTTGTCCGGGAGTCCCACACACCCGTCCGGTCCCCTCTGACCGGGCGGAAGGTGCGTCAAAGCATTCACCCAACGTAAAAAAAACCGGTCAAGTACGAGTCTGACTCGCGCACCGAGGGTTCCGTACAAACTTTCATACACTAATATTTTTTGAACAATCTTAAACAGCTCATAGTAGAAGTTACCGTTGCACAGCGCAATCTGCATTGTGGTACTAACAACTTACAACCTAGCATGTTTGTTTATCAGCGATAGCTTTTTATCACGCGTACCGATTTAGATTTTTTATTTTTTATTATTTGAAAGAAGGGACTTTAAAAATAATCTCATAGGAATTGGAAGACATAATTTTACATACAAAAGTAAGTAAATTACTTTAATTAAGAAATTATTATTGATAAATAAAAAAAAAGGTTGATAGAGATACCGTTTTATTTTTCCTGTATTATTTATGTAACTCTTTATAATATGTAGTTATTTCAGAATGGAACCCTAAAAAAGGTACTTACGAGATATACATAGATAGCATAGAGAAGCTAATTAGATTTTTGGAAATTACATGTCCTACGGGCTTTCAATCTCGGCCCAGCGTGACATCTAGCGCTATGTCATGCGAGACGAGAAAATCGAATTCACATAGTGCAAGTAAAACCGAAGTCACCGAGTCGCGCGCGGCACGACTAACAACATAGCATAGCATAGCACTAGCATTGTGCACTAGGGTGCACTTTAGTGTACACTTGGCGAGTGGTGATTGGTTAACTTAACCCTATTTACAGCGGTTACGGGATACCTTCTTTGGAAGTTTTTCGGCGACTACGTCTACTAAATAGCAGTGGTGTTTAGCCCATACAAAAAGTCATATTTAAAGCTCAAGCATCGACTACTAGAGATCAATTTCCTTTTCGCATCGCATTCGGTTTTCAATTGACTTTTTGCGCTGGCAACTCATTCAAATGCAAATACGATCAAGTCTGCTTCTTGCTGATTTTGGAGATTTAAAGTGGTCCTTAAAAACCGAAAACTTATTTCAATGTTGCACCCTCTTATGTTGTTCTAATACGTAAAAAAATAACGTCTGTTTTTTATTTTTGGTTAAGGTGGTTCGATTGCCATACAAAACCTTATTTGACATTCGCAGGCTAACGGCGTGATATTTTAAGAAACTTATGTAACAAACTTTCATAAATTGGCTTCCAATTTGCGCCAAATTCCCCCTTTCCTGGAATAAACTTGTATAAACTAGATTTATATGAGAAATTGGTTTGGGGCGTGATATTTTGGGAAAACTATTTTTCTCAAATTAATCTAGTTTATACAAGTTTATTCTAGGAAAGGGGAAATTTGGCGCAAATGGGAAGCCAATTGATGAAAGTTTGTTACATAAGTTTCTTAAAATATCACGCCGTTAGCCTGCGAATGTCAAATAACGCTTTGTATGGCAATCGAAACACCTTAAGATTTAGGAGTTGCTACCGAATTTTGAAGTTCTTAAGGTTTGCATTTCTCCATAGTAAGATTTTTTTTTATTTTTAACATTTGACTACTCCATATAGCTAGCTACATTTGATGATAGGAAATGAATAATCTTGAAAACATTAAAAAATATCACTAATTTTCAGTCAGTAATTCAAAAATGAATTTTATTGTGCTAATATGCTAAAACGGACTCTGGCGATGATTTTGAATTTGATGATTTTAAGACTGAATTTAGTGAACTAATTTCGTATTTTCTCGATTGTTTATTCCTTATTTATCAAGTGTCCGGCATCCGTGACCCCCGCGGCCACTCTCTTCTACGTTGCCATGCAAGCAACACGACACGCGATACTAGCCCACGCGTAGTACATACATTTATATTTTTATACAATTTTTACTTTGTGGAAACGAGAATACAGAAGCTTAAAAAATCTATGGCTCCGTCATTTTTAACTAAGACCCCTAAGTCTCAAACATTGGTCAGGAAAGTAGTAAAATGTAAAAATAAACTTACTATGGAGAAATGCAAACCTTAGGTAAGAATTTCAAAATTCGGTAGCGACCCCTATATCTTATCCAAAAATAATAATAAAATACAGACGTTTTTTTTTACGTATTAGAACAATATAAGAGGGCGACACATTGAAATTTCTAATTTTCGGTTTTTAAGGACCAGCCTTGGATAATAACAGGTTAATTAACCAGTTAATGTCCAATCGATATGACATGGTTGTCATATTAAGCGTATCACAGACTGGCGCGGCCTCTGTGACAGGGTTTACTCGTTGGTTGCTGCGTGGCTGATGAATACAGTATTCCAGCAGATCTCGTAACGCATCGTACGTAGATCTAAATAACAATTTTTATATGGAAAAATGACAGTTGAATTGTCCTTAACTCACATTCGAAAACTTACGTGATCACCCCTCAGACCTACGGCCCATCGTAAGTTGTACAGGTTGTAGGAATCGATCCCAGAACCTCCAAAACTAGAAATCCTTTCACCATCCTATTCTATCCCACATTCCGTAGAACACAGAAATCCAACTCTGACAAATTAATATGAGTGACTAATTATTGCTATGGTCATATCGACGACAGGGTTAAGTATTTAAATCATTGGTAAATCTTGCAGATTATAGTCCCATAAATTTCACGCCATTTAGTCTCCACGAACGAGCAGAGGACCCACATATTGAAATATTATAGATTTATTGACTGCTCTGTATATAATGCAATACAAATACTCTTTATTGCTGCACACCTCACACAGATCGCAGGCTAACGACGATTTTAAGAAACTTATGCATCAAACTTTAATAAATTGGCTTTCTATTTACGCGAAATTCACCCTTTTTCTAGAATAAACTAAAATAATTTGAGAAAAAATATTTTCCCAAAGTATCACGTACCAAACGAATTTCTCGAGTTATTCTAGTTTATACAAGTTTATTCTAGGAAAATATAAATATTACCTATTCTTAAAATATCACGGCGTTAGCCTGCGAATGTCAAATAACGTTTTGTAGGAAAACACAGAGATACAGTGGGAGGGGGAGTAGGCTCTTTTTTTTTTCTTTAAATTTGTAATGTTGGCTTTATGTAGGTACACGAATCATATTATACATCTGTTACCATTAGTTATTCTAGCAAATAAATGTATTTCATTTCACCGAGAAGTTCTCGGCAGCTAAGTTAACTTTACAGACGATGGCTAACGGAGTCCACGTGAAATCAATTTATCTATGTGTTTACCTACACCATCCTTTAAAAACTAATTAGTAGCGCATCTAAGCACCTTTGTCCGCATTATTGTCGTTAAATATGAAACAGAGGTGCCAAACAAGTATAAGCCAGTTTCGTAGTAGAGTATAAGTATTATGAAACATTCAACTCAAGGGCGGTAACGATTTGCCGACGGCGCGCGAAATGTGTGCAACTAGATTTTTAAGGTATTTTATTTGACTTTTGACTGATTACATGCTTATTTCTTAAAATAAAAATAGTTTTAATAAAATACGAAATACAATTGGGTTGATTCTAACTTAGTTAAAAAAAATCAATGTGTTTCGCGCTAAAACGTGTTTTTTTTTTTTTTTTTTATTTAGAAACAAACGGTCTTAAAATATACAAATTAATTAGCTGGACTAAATTAATTAGCTATACATTAACAATATCACTAGACCTATAGTTTCCTTATTGTTATTAAAATTAACATAACTATTTAAATCACTAGGACAATATAACCGATATCATTACATACAATATAAATACATATATTTTTTAACTTTTACCATTATCTAATGTTTTATATTACACACTATATTAACACTATTTTAAAAAGGAATAAATTTGTTTTTTAAATGTTACTAGCGAACTGCCAAATAAATCTGCATTCATACACTTTTTAGTGACGTACTTTTTAAACGTGTTATTACGAATAGCTGAAATCTATAAAAATCAGATTGGGATGCAAAAGCGCTGAACCGAATCCAGACCCGGGTTTTGACCATAATTTAAAAAAGGAAAAAAAAGAGATTTTTTCGTGGAAAATCACTGGAACTTGTAAATTGTTAATAACAAAATAACGTAACTCAATGGCTGAAATTATTTTTCCTAAAAACTCATTAAAAAAAAACTTATTAAAAGTCTCACCTCTCGAAACACTGGCCGCTAACACAACACACAACGCTCAACCGAATTCAAAAATCGAATCAAATTTCGAACTGAATTCCATATTTGAAAAAGGATCGCGCCCACGGCACGCAATGAACTGATGCGCTCAAGACAAGAGGCGAATTCAGACTGCGAACCAAAACGCGTGGGTTCTCGCCAGCCAGCCACTAAGAATTGAATCATGTTCTCTTTATTTCATACACACGCTAATTTTGTCTTAATACCTAAAGCAATAAAACACAAAATGTATTGATCGGCTAATGGATATGTGACCTTCTGGAATGCTATGCAGTATTTAATTGTTGTTGTTAACATTTTAGCAGTATCAGAGAGATTGGGTACAATGGTCAAAATCAGTTTTTTTCAAGATCGTCGGATAAGGAATTGCAATAGGGGTTAACGATTATTCCGATTCGGTTAGCAACACTACAAAGACGTATAATATATGCATAATGAGTGTTGTTATCAAAGTAGGTAATTATCGAACGTGGTGTGTAAAAAAAATCGATGACAAAGTAAATTTAATTTTTTAATTTCGTGACTAACAGAACCTTTGCAAATTGAATTGAAGTTATTTAAAGCATGCAGTTAATGCAAAGAAAGTAATTTAAAGTATATTTGAAAATAAAAATGTGTTTTTGTATCTGTAAATAGGTAGGTAGGGTCGTTTCGCCGGTAACGCGACCACCTTCGGTTGGCGACCACTTGACGGACTAGGCTGCTTCAATTAAAGATATTAACATTTCTACAAACCCAACAGAAACCTAATTAGTTATTAACTATTCTTGAATAGTGTCAGAATAAGAATAAATACACTATAAAACCCAAAGCTTAATCCAAAGCAAGAAAAAATAACCACAATTCACACATTTCACACATTGCTTCCGAAAAGTGTTGACGTGCAGTGAATCTGTAAAAAAAATAACGCGACAGTTGGCGCGAAAACTTTAGTTACGTCACTTATTTTTATTATTATGCTGAAATTGGTTACTTGATTGCTTAAATGATTTAGCTATTGTAATAATTTCGTTGAAATTCGGCATATTATAAAAATAGATTTAAATAAAATGGGGTGGTCGCGTACCCAAAAAAATTATTACCAAAGAAGTCGGATAGCGACCACATCGTTTTTCTTTTTCTTTCCTTATGGATTCTTGCGGCACCCGCGATATTTAGCTTGGCCAGCCAATTGTGTCGGTAGGTATTTAAGTCGCGCCAATCCATGCTATGTCTATAGTAGGTATATGTAATATAATAATATATAATTATAAAATGAATAATTCATATGATTATATGATATGGTTATATTACAAATGCGAAAGTGTGTCTGTCTGTCTGTTACCTCTTCACGCTTAAACCGATGGACCGATTTTGATGAAATTTGGTATGGAGATAGTTTGAGTCCCGGGAAAAGACGTAGGATAGTTTTTATCCCCGAAATAATCCCCTAAGAGGCTGAAATAGGGGTTGAAATTTTGTATGGAGCTACGATATAAACGAGACACACGGACGGAGTCGTGGGCAGAAGCTAGTGTAGGTAAGTAAAATTTAATCTAAAAGTTACATAAAAGCTTGGAAAATGGTGGCATTTAGATACCTACTATGAACGACATGTGTGACTGTAATAGCAATATATATAATAGCACTATGGTGTGAGCGAGATGGCGCGCCGTTTTCGATTCTATTTTGCATTGACAAGCAATGTAAAGTAGATTTAGAAGAGTAACAATTTGTAGTAGTATAAGGGCAGTCAGGTCAGGTAGGTCCAACTTTGAGAAAGAGGTCAATCGTCGAATCCGACTCGGCTGGGCAGCGTTCGGGAAGCTACGCTATGGGCACATCTTTTCGTCTAATATTCCGCAGTGTCTGAAGACGAGAGTCTTTGACCAGTGCGTGTTGCCAGTGATCACGTGAGGCACCGAAACGTGGTCGCTTCAGAAATCATAAGAAGCATCATAAGAAGGCTCAAAGTCACCCAAAGGGCAATGGAGAGAGGGCTATGCTCGGAATTTCTCTGCGTGATCGCATCAGAAATGAGGCTATCCGCAGCATTACCAAGGTAATCGATATAGCCCTAAGCCGCTAAAGTTAAGTGGCAGTGGGCGGGGCACATTGCACGTAGAACCGATGGCCGTTGAGGCGGAAAGGTTCTCGAGTGGCGACCACGTACCGGAAGGCGCGGCGTGGGTAGGCCCCCCACAAGTTGACTGATGGCCTGGTAACGATCGCAGGAATCCGATGGATGCGGGTGGCGCAGAACCGGTCATTATGACACTCTTTGGGGGAGGCCTATGTCCAGCAATGGACGTCTTTCGACTGATATGATGATGATGATGATGCATCGTTTTATTAACTACTTAAACACTATTTGCAAGAGTGGTCGCCAACTAGCTAACAGGTGGTCGCAAACCGACTAAAGCGGTCGCTATCCAGCGAATTCGCTATTTTGAAACCTTTTCCATATTTTTTCCTAATCTATGGATGAAAGTGCTATATTTTATTGTAGGTTTCAAAACTTGACTATACTCAGAACCTATACGAATACCATCTATTATGTGTGTACATTGAATAGGTATACATTTACTAATCTAAAGTGAGCAACTCGGCTAAGTGGTCGCTAACCGGCGAAACGACCCTACTACGCTTAGATTATAAAATACTAAGATATATAGGAATCTTAAAAATCATCTCTAGGAAAAACTTCTACTTCTAGGATTAGAAACAGGCTAGTACTAACTCCTATTGTGACTGTACATCTGATCCATATCCATCCATCCATAGTAATATACTAATCCTACTAATATTATAAGTAATATTATATACAATATTACAAATGCGAAAGTGTGTCTGACTGTCTGTTACCTCCGCTGAACCGATTTAGATGAAATGTGGTATAGAGATAGTTTGAGTCCCGGGGAAAGACCTAGGATAGCTTTTATCCCGGAAATCATTCCCTAAGTGGAGAAATTAGGGGGTGAAAGTTGTATGGAGCTACGACATAAACGAGTTCCACGCGGACGGAGTCGCGGGCAGAAGCTAGTATGTTTATAAATTACATTTTTTGCAGTAACATGAAGAAGAAGAAGAAGATAATTTATTTCAGTATAAGTTATACAATTACACAGTTATACAGTTATACATGACATCTTGATATTATGTTACTGAAAAATAATTGTTTTATTCCTTTTATTATTTCCTTCGTGTCGCTTCTCTTTATTCCATTTTACCCACGAAAAGCGATCAGTTATCTATTTGCTTGGAACTGCTCTGTCTCTGTATACGTAAGCTCGAGAGTATTCAGTTGCCACTCAGGACACATTTTCCCCGCAGTATAACATCCTCTATTGTATATTAAAAGTTTTTTTAAACCGCCCCTATTTTGCAAACCCTACAATCACGAGCTATCACTGTGAGACTCGATGACGCCGCACGCACACATGCACAACTCTATCTACGCACGGAATGCACCAACACGCAACCAAACACCAACCTTTCCACATCTTAATAAAGTCTAAATTGCATTGCAACTCCGATAACATCTTCACCTATGTACACGATTTGTAAACTCGCCGTTCTAAAATTAACCTTCCCGCTTGGATACAGGGTTGGAATATGTTTGTATGTTGATGAAGAAAGTTTGTATGTATGTCGGTATGTTTTGGTCGCGGGGTCATACACGACAATGTCCAGGAAACACGACACAGGATGATGCGGCAATGACCTTTGCTGGTGAATCTGTTTTGATGATTGTCATTGGTGATGTTTGGGTAACAGATAGAGCGAGCATACGATTGAACACATGCATATCATCACGCCGGCATCCCAGAGGGGTAGGTAGAGAACACGGACTTCGCTTAGCTAGAAAGTGATCTTTAGCCGATAATTTCCTTGTTTTTAACTTTAAATAACCGTAACCGGTTATAACCGGTTTTCGGTTGTTTTTCCAACATAACCGAAATCATAAACGGTTATAAAATATGATCCCACCTCATAATCAGCATTCAAGAAAATAATTTACTTTAAAAACAAAGTTTAAACCGACTTCAATTCAGTACTTCGCCAAGCCACATGGTATATGTAAATTTCCACATTTCCTTTCCAATTTATCACATGAACTGCTTTCCGAGAGCAAATGCGTTGATTATTACAGAAAAAACCCAAGTCGCTATACGTGGGCTGATAATATTTGAGGAGTTCCGTCGATTCCTTAAGGATCTCAGAATTAACACTTCATTAGTTGCTACTTCAACGGAATCATGTCAGAATCTTTGATCTACCTACTTTACATCTTTGAGGAGTTCCATAAGTCATCTGTGATCTTTATTATCAGTTCCACTTTACCAAAATTACGATTTCCGAGGGTAAATACACGAGTTTTAATAGAAAATACCGCAATCACTACGCGCGTGCCTATAAAATTTGAGGGTTGCCCTCAATTTCCCTGGGATCCCATCATCAAATCCTAAATTGGTGACAATGAGACAAACCTCGGGAGTATACTCTTTCGAATAATAAAAAAAAATTGGAAATCGGTCCACAATTGTCGGATAAATCGGCGAACATAGATTACATCTTTGAGGAGTTCCATAAGTCATCTGATGATGAAGACATCATCAGTTCCACTTCACCAAAATTGCGATTTCCGAGGGTAAATACACGAGTCATAATAGAAAATACCGAAATCACTACACGCGTGCTGTTAAAATTTGAGGGTTGCCCTCAATTTCCCTAGAATCCCATCATCAGATCCTAAATTGGTGACAATGGGACCACCTCATTTTTTTTTATGTATGTTCGCCGATTTCTCCTTCAATTGTGCACCGATTTCCAAATTTTTTTTATTATTCGAAAGAGTATACTTTCGAACATAGGACATACAGTGGAACATATAACCTCCTCCTTTTTTGAAGTCGGTTAATAAGCGTCCATGGCCACTCTGAAAAAAAGCCTACAGACGCTGTTGGGCACAGGCCTTCTCATGACTGAAAAGGAATGGGAAGTACTATCGCCCAAGGGTACGGGTACACCTCTCAAGGGTAATTTTTCGAACGCACTGTATGTGTGTGCAGGCGATTTTGTTGAGAAAGTGTGAACCCGTACCCTTGGGCGATAGTACCTAGTCCCCACGCGGGCCCAGTGCGTGGTACCTACTCTTGACCTTTCTTTAATTATTTTTTTTGTAATTGACTAGGTCTTCTGACACCCTTTGCTGACAGTCCCTATGAAACTAGCAGTTCAGGCTTCGATCCGTTTAAGTGTACCTACAAGTAGCAATGCGTCGCGGGAATGTTTCCAAAGTTGTGAAATTGTCCACACTCAAACTTATTTATAAATTCTCGTGAAAGTTTTCAGGGCTTTCTGAGAAATGTTTTGATGTTTTGAGAATCTCCTACAACGTGTACCTACAAGTCCTCTAACGTTTGTTTTTCCATGTCTGTTTGGCTCAGGTAACTTTTACCTTTGTGGGTCAAAATCAGGAACAAAAACTAGGCGTATTTTTTGTAGACCAGAGTGTTTTTCAACCTGTGGGTCGCGACCCCCAGAGGCATCGCGAAGATTCTTGAGGGGGTCGCGGCTACTTGAATTTTGTAAAATAAACCATGTAGGGATTTCATACTTGTAAAATGGAAACTAATCCAACAACAGCGCAGAGTCCCGGGTCGCGAAATATTTTCTTACTGTAAGGGGGGTCGCGCCATAAAAAAGGTTGAAAACACTGCTGTAGACCATGAAATAGTTAATGGTTTAGGTAGCTTATATAAATGATGTCCTGAACAGTACGAACACTAAGGCGCTTTACATACCTGTATAACATAAGTATGGCGGCAAAATGTAGACCTTAAAAGTCCTTAAAACTTTGGATGTGTCCACAAAAAGACTTACTCATACATACTAAAAATGCTATCGAGTCTTATAGCAATGCAATGGAGGTTTTCTACCGGCAAATTATTTTGTCACTGATCGTGTATTATTGCCTCGCCGATGGAAATCATCCGTAATAGTCCTAACACACAACAAACACAAGAAAACTACCCTTGACCGGTGACATGACAAATCCATCCCAAATTGTTTACTATGATAAATTGGTTGATCACGCTCGCTGACATACCTAAGTGACGTTACATCATTACTACCGAGTTCCATCCATCATCCGAACAGTCAAAGGTTATACTAATACAGGTTAGAAAATCATCGTCATCTATATCTATATACATATAATAAAGCTGAAGAGGGTCAAAAGTCTGTACAAGATAATAAAGCTGAAGAGGGTCAAAAGTCTGTACATAGAATGGATTCGATTTATCTGTTTGTTTGTTTACCTGTTTCTCTGTTTATGTGAACGCGCATCACGTGAAAACGGCTGAACCGATTTAGATGAAAGTTGGTATAGATATAGTTTGAGTCCTAGGAAAGGACATAGGATAGTTTTTATCCCGATAGTTTTTATTCCAGAAATCATCCTCTAAGGGGTTGAAATTGGGGGTGGAAATTTGTATGGATCTACTTAAACCGATGCACCGATTTAGATGAAATTTGGTATATAAATAGTTTGAGTCCCGAGGAAGGACATAGGATAGGTTTGATCCCGGAAATCATCCCATAAAGGGGTGATATTGGGGGGGTAAAAATTTGGATACTTAGTTATATTTATAGTTTTTATCCCGTTAATCATCCCCTAAGGGGATGAAATTTGGATGGAACCCATTTGAATACAATTTGGTATAGCGATAGTTTGAGTCCTGGGAAAGGACATAACTAGGATAGTTTTAATTCTGGAAATGGGTGAAATGTGGGCTGAAAATTTGGATGGGACCCGTTTAGATGAAATTTGGTATAGAGATATTTTGAGTCCCGGAGAATACAACGGATAGTTTTAATCCCGAAAATCATTCCCTAAAGGGATGAAATAGGGGGTGAAAATTTGGATAAAACCCATGTAGATGAAATTTGGTATAGAGATAGTAGGAGTCCCAGGGAAGGACAATGCATAGTCCCGAAAATCATCTCCTGAGGGGGTGAAATTAGGGTTAACCATTTGGATGGAACCCATTTAGATGAAATTTGGTATAGAGATAGAGTCCTGGGGAAGGACAAAGGATACATTTTATTTCGGAAATCATTCCCTAAGGGGGTGAAATGGGGGTGAACTTTTGTATGTAACCCATTTAGATGAAATTTGGTATAGAGATAGTTTGAGACGCGGGGAAGGACAGCGGATGATTTTTATCCCTAAAATAATCCCCTAAGGGGATGAAATAGGGGTGAAAATTTGGATGGAACACATTTACGGTATAGCGATAGCTGGAGTCCTGGGGAAGTACATAGGTTAGTGTTATACCGAAAATTATCCCCTAAGGGGGTGAAAATTTGGATAAAACCCATGTAAATGAAATTTGGTATAGAGATAGTAGGATTCCCAGAAAAGAAGAATGCATAGTTTTTATCCCGAAAGTCATCTCCTGAGGGGGTGAAATTAGGGGTAAAAATTTGGATTGAACCCATTTAGATGAAATTTGGTATAGAGATGGACCCTATTTAGTCCCGGGGAAGGACAATGCATAGTTTTTATCCCGAAAATCATGTCCTGAAATGAGGGATAAAGATTTGAATGGAACCCATTTTAATTGAAATCTGGTACAGAGATAGTTTGAGTCCCGGAGAAGGACATCATCATTTCCTTGCCCTTATCCCATTTACTTGGGGTCGGCGCAGCATGTCTTTTTCTTCCATACTTCTCTGTCAGCCGTCATATCATCATTCACTTCTTTTCTCTTCATATCGTCTCTCACACAGTCCATCCACCTTTTCCTTGGCCTACCTCGTCTTTTACATCCATCCACATGCATACCTAATACTCTTTTGGTCACATGACTTTCATCCTTCCGCATTACGTGCCCATACTACGCAAGGCGATTGGCCCTCAATTTATCCGCGATAGGTGCTACTTTTAGGCTTCCCCTTACATACACATTTCTTATTCGGTCCATCCTCGTCACACCACACATCCATCTTAACATCCTCATCTCCGTTACATGCAATCTCTTTTCATCCGTCACCTTTAAGGCCCAACATTCCGATCCATACATGACGACAGGTCTCACATATATGTCCTTCTCTCCCGGAGAAGGACATATAATAGTTTTAATCCCAGAAATCAGCCTTTAAGGGGGGAAAATTGGGGGTGAACATTTGTATGGAGCCACTAGAACCGCTGCACCGATTTAGATGAGACAGTTTCATACCCGGGGATAGGTCCCGGGAAAGGACATCAGATAGATTTTATCCCAAAATCATCCCCTAGGGGAGAAATAGAGGTATTTTTTTTTATGGATGGAACCCATTAAGGTGAAATTTGGTATTGAGATAGATTTTGTCCCGAAAATCATCCCCTAAGGGGGTGAAATGGGGGATGAATATTTGGATGAAACCCATTTAGATGAATTTTGGTTAAGAAATAGTTTGAGTTCCGGGAAAGGACATGGGATAGTTTTTATCCCGGAAATCATCTCTTAAGGGGGTGAAATGGGAGGTGAACATTTGTATGGAGCTACTATACAACCGCCGCACCCGTTTAGATAAAATTGTCTCGGAGAAGCACATAGGATAGTTTTAATCCCGGAAATCAATCCCTAAAGGGGAAATGGAGGGTGAAAGTTTGTATCGAGCTACGATGTAAACGAGTTCTATGCGGACGAAGTCGCGGGCAAAAGCTAGTCAACAATAAAGATCGTCCAATCACGTGGAACCCTCACTTTGCGTACATTTTTTTATACCAAGAAGAAAAACAAGCACTACTTAGTTAGGAGAGGCATGCACACATTTCATGGACGTTTCGGATTTGCCACAACATCCTTGGTCACGGGACGAACTGGCTTAAGCGAGTATCAATATCGTGCTGCGCGTGAGTTAAATCTAAAAAAAAGCGGCCAAGTGCGAGTCGGACTCGCACATGAAGGGTTCCGTGAAATAAATTGCGGTTTACGATTTATGACGTATTAAAAAAAAACTACTTACTAGATCTCGTTCAAACCAATTTTCGGTGGAAGTTTACATGGTAATGTACATCATATATTTTTTTAGTTTTATCATTCTCTTATTTTATAAGTTACAGGGGGGGGGACACACATTTTACCACTTTGGAAGTGTCTCTCGCGCAAACTATTTAGTTTAGAAAAAAATGATATTAGAAACCTCAATATAATTTTTGAATAGGTACCTATCCATAAATACCCCACACGTATGGGTTTGATGAAAAAAATTTTTTGAGTTTCAGTTCTGAGTACGGGGACCCCTAAAACTTTATGTTTTTTTTTCAATTTTTGTGTGAAAATCTTAATGCGGTTCACAGAATACATCTACTTACCAAGTTTCAACAGTATAGCTCTTATAGTTTCGGAAAAAAGTGGCTGTGACATACGGACGGACAGACAAACTGACAGACAGACAGACAGACGGACAGACATGACGAATCTATAAGGGTTCCGTTTTTTGCCATTTGGCTACGGAACCCTAAAAATGCCCTAGAGGCATATTAAAATTTGAAGCAGCCCAACCTTAATACAGAAGACGGCAGTCATAATAAGACTCTTCTTCTCAGTCGTACACTCTTGTCAGAGTACTCGTGGTCATGTTCAAGTTCAAGATCAAGTTTCTTTATTTGGCCAAGTAACAAAATAACTTTACATCTAGCAAGTCATGATACATAATACTTTTCTCTTAATTTAATCATGCACTTATAAAATAGGATAACAATAATGAAATTTTACAAGTCAAATGTAATTGAATTATCTACGTAGGTACTTACTATATGTATAACAATTATAAAATGGATCTCTCTTGTTTAAGTTTTTCTGTAAATTCATTGATTGTGTAAAATGGGTTACATTGAAAGAAACATTTAAGCCTGCTCTTAAATTCTATAAATGGCATATTTGTTATGTGAGAGGGTAGCAAATTATATAAAGTAGTTTTGAGAGGTAGACCTTGTTTAAATGTTTTTACTAGTTTTGTTGGAGGTACGCAAAGTTTTTTTTTATTGTGTGTATTATAATCAGAGATCGGACAAATTTGCGACATTGCTCGCAATAATGTGGACATAACTCCAAAATTAATCAAAATGTTATTCAATTAATTAATTTCTTACATGACATATAATTTGATTCCTAGTCAATAAATACAAAAGTTTGTTAAAGTATGCATTAATAAAAGAAAATAATCAGTATTTTTTTTTAATTTTCTGCAGTAATTATATTTCTTTTTATATAAAATACAAATACAAATAAAAATCAATACTAATTTACATGCATAGTTCTTAGTGCATTTAACCATCAACTTAGTAATGTCTAATGTAGAAAGGTTACCTTGATTATCGTTGCATTGAAATGTACGAATTAGAGCGATTACCATTTCCCAACATTAATCGAATTTTGATGAATCGATTTGATTCAAGATAAACTTCCAACACCTTTCCTTAAAGTTTAAATAACATCGTTTTTAAACTGGCGATATTCAGTACCCATCAGTAAAAAACGTTCCATTATTTAATTTTGCTGCCGTTTAGGTTCGGTACGTACCTACCTACGCTACGTAAGTAATTTAGGTACGGCAATTAAGACTGTAATTTGGCAACTATCAATGTCAAAATATATACAGGGTGACTGGTAATTCGACCTATTCCTTGAAAGGGGTTATACTAGAGCTAATTTGCAACAATTTATGTCCAGTCAACCAGGGGTCGAAACTCGCTGGTTTCCGAGATATTCGAGTTTTTAGTTTGTATGAAAAAAATTCTCCTTGCAGCCTTAAGCTGGTGATTGTGACAAAAGTACTTCCATTTGGATGGTAAAAAAATATTTTTTGTCACAATCAGCACTTTAAGGCTGCAAGGCGATTTTTTTTCAAACAAACTACCTAAAAACTCGAAAAATTAAAAAAGAAATCGTGTTTTGACCCCTGGTTGACTGGACATAAATTGTTGCAAATTAGCTCTAGTATAACCCCTTTTAAGGAATAGGTCGAATTACCAGTCACCCTGTATATTAAGAAAAAGTAAATCCACGGAGGTTTTATATCTACGGAGAGATAGTTGGTTTAAACCTCCAATTGCTCCAATAATAACATTTAAAATTAAAATAATAATTAAAAATTTATCATAAATATAATATGAAAGTAAAATTATTGGGGAAATTTTCTGTCATGTTATTAATATAAAGCAATTTAATCAAGATAATCCTTCTATGATATTGGGGAATCAAAAATGGAAGGGGGCTGATCCTATTTTTATTAATAAAGTAGAGTTTATTATAATGGGGGTAATTATATTTATTTCTAGGTTTATAAATAATATTTTAATTAAAATAATAAATAAGAAGTTAATTGAAGCAAGTGATTGAATAAGGAAATATTTTAACGATGCTTCTGAAGAAAATATTTTTTTTGTGTTAGAAATTAGGGGGGGAAGCACGTATAAACTATTATTATCTCCGGAAATTAAAATTTTATTTCAAGAAATAATTAATTGATTAACATTTTGATTAATTATAATGAATGTCTTTCCTTTTGATAAAGCTTTCCTTCTCTATGTGGATTTCCAACAGACTATTAAATATAAATAACGATATTAGTGTCATTATTCGGCCTTTTACAAAGTAGTCCGTAGCCCAGTGGGTAGTGACTCTGCCTACGAAGCTGGAGGTCCCGGGTTCGAATCCCGGTCAGGGCATTTATTTGTGTGTTTATCACGAATATTTGTTCCTGAGTTATGGATGTTATATATGTATATAAGTATCTATATGTATTTATATATTATATATATCATCCCCTAGTACCCACAACACAAGCCTTACTGAGCTTACCGTGGGCCTAGGTTGATTTGTGTAAGATTGTCCCATAATATTTATTTATTTATTCTCTAACCGAAGTGCCCTTGCGTAGACTAAACAGGATTCTAATGGCTCGTTTTTGAGATACAAGGATTCTATGAATGCCAACAGCATTGCCCCCACATGGTTAAAGCATAGTTAAGATGAGCGTGGATAAGAGAGTAGTAAGCCATAACTAGGGTATTCTTGTTAATTGAAGGTCTCAATTTCAGGAAAGCGTAATTACCGGAAGCAATTTTATTCCAAATTTTGTCAATATGAAATGAGTGGCTTATTTTATAGTCAATGTGATAACGTAAAGAAGTTGTATCAGTTACAATATTTAGTCCTAAGTTAGAATAATTAAATTTATCAATTTTATTTTTATAACAGTATGTCAATAAAGTAGTTTTGCTAGTATTTAAGACTATGCCATTAGCATTAAACCATTCCTTAAGCGTCGTCATGACGTGATCAATATTGAGTTCTAATTTTGCATAGTTTTTATCTTTTAGACCCACATGAGTATCGTCTGCAAACAATGTCACCATGGCATAATCTGGTAGGCATTCAGGAAGATCATTCACATATACTAAAAATAAAACTGGGCCCAAAATGTACTCCTGCGGTACGCCAACATTAATATTAGCTTCACACGAAAATTTGCAGTTAACTTTTACTTTTTGGCTTCTGTTATCCAGATAGCTGTTTATTAACTTTAGCGCTTTGTCCTTAAATCCATAGTGTTTATGTTGTGCTCGGTGGGTCTTCATCGAAGTTGTACCTCTTGGCAATGCTTACAACCTTAGCTATGACGCGCCACTTGAGGCGGTGTGTGGTATTGCGGGAGCACTGGACTATATACTGGACTATGCGTAATAAGACTAGGTACCTTACCTACACCAAGCTAAGAATGCAGCTCGCTCAGTGTAACTTGTTTGACGCGAGGTGCATTCTTAGCTTGGTTGAGTTGTAAGTATGTGGCGGTGGATAAGGTCGTGGAGAGTTGGTGGAGAGTGAGGATCGTGCATGCATTTGTCTAGCTGTCAACACGAACCCTCAAATCATTATTGATTTTCGTGAGACACTAAATATTTACTTACGCGTAGATATCAATTCATTTCATTTTCAAGTTTATGTAAACATAGTTATATTTACCTACTGATGACTTGGTTTTATCAATTCATGCGAAGGTGACGAAGCGAAACAATAAAATAGGCATAGTATGGTGAAGGAAAACTTTACCTATTTTGAAAAGGGGTTCTTATTCACGTGTTATTAGTAACGTGTCAGAACGACTACGAAAAACGGACTGAAATGTGAAAGAGATCCGGAGGTGATTAACCGAAAACCATAACTCCCTTCTGCTAGGAATAAATAATACCATAGAAACTTCGACACCCTGGACTGGTGAAGACCGGAACAGATGGCTGGACATGGTCAATGAGAAATTGAGGAGGATTTGACTTTGATCAGGGTCTGGACCATGTCATATTTCCTATCCCAATAGCAAAGAAGTTATCAATAAATCGCGCATTCTATCTGTCGAGTTAAGTAGGCGCACGTAAGCGTAACGGCTCGGCCACGACTTTGGTCTTAAGCGACATGCGACCAGCGTTTTATCTGTTCATTGCGCGGTCGAGACGCGCAACGCACTGTGGTTAGTTGGGATCACGCGCAATGAACAGATAAAACGCTGGTCGCAGGTCGCTTAAGACCAAAGTCGTGGCCGAGCGGTAAGCGTAGCGAGAGCATCACGAAACAACCTCCAGTACAATTAGGTAACAAGTTGCCTTGTTAAATGAATAAATTTAATTCGATGCCCCTTCCCTTGTATTATGACGTTTGGTCTATATGCCTAAAGCTAGATTCATACTTATTTGACGTGTCCTGTCGGGACGCGACAAAAGGCTATCTGTTAGGTATGAACATTTAGTACAATTAGATTATAACTATTTGTACAAAATTAAAAAAAATCACACTCATCTGATGCGATCTGATCTGACGTGACGGCTCCTTTTGTGCCAGGTATTAGAGTGCATCAGAAATGTCAGAAAGCGTCACGTCAGATAAGTCCGTCTTAGTGGGCAAAATGAAACCCCAACTGCGATAGGTCAATGGTAATTGATTTTAAGTCAAACCAATGGCGGACGAAGGCGCCATATCCACAAATCATTTCTCAATAAAAGGGCATCAAACCTCCATTAATCTAACTAAAATCTTTCACAACACTACGCACCTCTATTCCCGACCATTGTGTCATTTTGAGTACACACTTCCCCATCTTTACTAACACAAATCTAAACACAACACTACTACAAGTAGAATAAAGTTGAAATTTAAAAAATAACGCAAAAGAATTGTGAGGCACCCAAGGTAAGATCCTCATTCTTATCGGCATACAGAAGGCTTCAAGTCTCCTTTTATCGTTAAGCCTTATATACCCTTTTCTGTAGAAGATAAGAATTTGGCAGATCGGGAGGCGGCCCCTGAACTTCCAGAGTTCAGTGACGTCGGCAAAGGAAATGGATATTTTGTACCAGTTATAGTTATTACGAGGTACGCTTGAGTTCCAAATTGGTGGATTTAGATTTGACGTTGCTGCCAAGGAGACTCGATCGCCGTGGGATAACTTGTACAATTTATGGAGATTTGACAATTATATTGGCTATCAGTTGGACAGACGCCGCGTCGACGCAACGCAACGCACGATTTTTTATGAGAACGCTCACACGACGCCCATAGTGTGGGGTCTCTCTTGGTGTGTCTAATTAATATGACAGCGGCCTATCAGGGTTATATCAGTGTTAAATCTCACAACATACAGCCTACCTACACCCATGACGTGCAAGTTATAAAAAAGCGTAAGGACCTTGAAGGAGAAGTTCTAATCCTCCTCATCCTACTTCCTACTACGAGTAATACACTCGCGGACAAAGAATACGGGTCGGTAAAATACAGTCATATTTCCTAAAATAGTGCAAGGTCGTAGAATTTTTTTTTAATTCTTGTCGTGGTCTTTATTTATTCTACATCAATACTACAAAAATAACAGTAAAAATGACGTCACCAGATTTAAATCGGACTCCTAACGACCCATGGAAAAAACAACGTTACGGCGAGGCCGGTTCATGGTCTTCTCTCCCTCTCACTAAGCATAAGCGTGAGCGAGATGGAAGTGCGTGTTAGGAAGTGTGTAACATCACTTTTTAGTATATATTAATTGTTTTTTTGGAATACTGGGTGATTTATTAAAAATGTATCCGGTTATTGTCTTAGAACAATAAAAAAGCTATCCTTTTTATAAAAAAAAAACATAGATTGTCGTTGAAAATTACGAGATCTCGAACATTTAAGTTTATTTTTATGGTGATATTTAATTTTTTTTTGCAGAGTTACCAAGTAATTTTTATAATATTATGTTTAGTTATTTCTTTTTCAGTCTACAGTAATTTTTCTGTAGTAGGAGTCTTCATTATTTCTTCGCACTGGAAGCTCAAAAATCAATATTTTCGTCAGATCATGAACGGCCTCGCCTTATCGCAGAAATCGTCATTTTTGGACATTGATATTTTTATGAGCGGATCCCGGAAATTGCTAATACAGTTGGGTATTATAAAGAATACTTAGTATATAATGTAAATAAAACTAGTGTTAAATATAAAAAAAACCTATTGCAGTTATTTAATTTAGGGTGACCCGAATTTTTTGACCGCGAGTGTAATATCATCTATTTAATATATAAAATTCTTCTGTACGTGTGGTTGTCACCTAACTACTCCTAAACGGCTGGACCGATTTGGATGAGATTTTGTGTCTACATTTCAATGGGTTCCTGGATGGTTTGAAAACACAATTGGACCCGGTAGGTGGCGCTGCAGTCATTACGTCACTGATCTCTTCCTAAATGGCAGGGACGATTTTAATGATATATTTTGTAAATGTACAAGTACCCAGGTTTGAATTAACAACTGGACCCGGTATGTCGCTGCAGTCGGTATGTCACATCTCCTCCTTAACGGCAAGGACGATTTTAATGATATATTTTGTAAACTTCAAAATCTTCAAATGTAATAAGTTATAATAGGTACTTATAGATTATAGAGACATCCAAAAATTATGATTCAAACGTAGATTTGTTCAGAAGTAGGTACCTACTTCTGGAATAGCAAACCAAAAAAATTTCAATGTTGAATGTAAAAATATCGTTTCTTCCTATGGTAATGACACCTTTGCTTGCTATTCATAAATACAAATTTATTATTGCAGTCCATTGCCAACGTTAGATAGGACGGTTACTGCGGACTCAACAGACGTTGTACATGTAGGTACAACGTCTGTTGAGTCCGCTAACAACAAAAACAAAACTGGTGGCGCTGC
The DNA here is from genome assembly GCA_963854355.1 of Epinotia brunnichana. Lineage (NCBI taxonomy): Eukaryota > Metazoa > Arthropoda > Insecta > Lepidoptera > Tortricidae > Epinotia > Epinotia brunnichana. The sequence continues at coordinate 11,188,749 of OY977959.1, forward strand.
AGTCGGTTTCCAAAACCCACCAGATGTTGATACAAACAAAACAAACCTTTATTTTTATTTTGACGGACCGTTTTTGAGGAAATTATTGGTATAATGTGGCGCTGCTTTTCCGGGCAGGACGACGTCTGCCGGGTCCGCTAGTTTATAATTATATAATATCTCAACATCCAAAGTTTCTCGTTTTAGTTATATAATGAAACGGGTCACCACCTGTTTGAAGTTGAATATCGCTCGACTTACGTGGTCTTGATGCCGGCGCGCTAAGCACTATGGATCTGTGCCCTCGCGGATCGGCTGCTTCGCCTCTTCACCTTGGGGTTTTCTCGACATCAACCTCAGATAAGACATCCTGAGCCTGGAGTTCACAATGTTATCTAGTCACAATATCAGTCAGTGCATACACCCGGAGCATCATTTCGAATCGATTGACACCTCATTTATCAAAATCAGTTCAGTATCTTAAACGCTACGGTGGAACACACTTAAATACAAACATATGCTACTAAAACATATCTTCCTTTCGGATCTGCCGTAGTCGGGCCATAAAAAGGCCATGAGGTCAGCTCAATACGGATTTGCATCGAGTTTGAACCCAATCTTATGAACTTTGTTTACGCGGTGTGAGTGGCCGGTTCCCTCTTTCCGTCAATGACCGGTGCCGGGCTTGTCCCACTTGCCGCTTCAGCTAAACTCGGCTCTCGCACCTCCGAGCTGTCAATCACGATTGACAGTGACACTCATCGCGCTGCCGACGTCTAAGTAGACGAAAAAACACGTGCAGAGAGAGATGCCATGATTCGAGCGTATTTAGCTGTCAATAATTTTCATATTTGCGGGAAAGTTCATCGTTCTGGTCCACAATTATGTAGTGAACCGCTTAGATCTGAAAAGCACTGCTCAAGTCATGTTTACTCGATAGGGAACATTACTTGCAATGATCTGCCGTCAGAGTGCAGCACTATCACAAACCGTAGAGGAAGATAGGGAGCTCAAACACACATGCACAATTGATTGCCAAATGAGTGAGAAGGATGCATGCATATACAATACCGCAAGTGGGAATGAGATACAATGCCAACTCTGCTAGTGTCGCCCCCTACTCAGAGTTTTGCGTAATGTTCCGTATTACTCATCTTGGATAATACTAACATGCTTTCTACTCGCAAGACGCTCTGAGATGCGCCCATAGTGACCCTTCCTCACAAGGTGAAGGTCGGTCGTAATAGTGACTGACGGGCCCTCTGAGGGTGCAAGCATTGCACTTGACTCAGTCACAATTGATTCGTTCATACATTTGCTCGTAATTTTAGTTTTGTTACTATCTGCCCGCGCGGCGTGGCCTGCGTATTTAATATAGCCTATAACGTTCATCCAGAAGGTCCTATATATACCTCATCTGTCCATTCATCTATGTATACCTGTGAAAAAGTTTTGAAACCGAATGATTATATCCGGAGATTCATCATCATTTTCATATCAGTCGAAAGACGTCCACGGCTGGTTATAGGCCTCCCCAAAGAGTGCCACACTGACCGGTCCTCCACCGCCCGCATCCAGCGGACTCCCGCGACCTTTACCAGGTCATGAGTTCACCGGAGATTACCCTATCAAACTATTTACTATTGTAAATAGTTGTGTAGGGGGTAATCTCCGGTGAACTGTGTTTATTACACATACAATGTATGCGCGTTGCGGAATATTTATTGATTTGAAGATCATACTCATAGCCTCAAATCAATAAATATTCCGCAACGCGCCTTTGACTCCTCTGGAGCCACAGTAGGGATGATGACTAAGATTTTTTTACGATGCCATTCGAACCAGCATTTGGATAGGAACAAATGTTTGTATGGGAGCAACTACAATTAAATAACATAAATACCCAACTCGCTGGCGGCAGCCATAAACGCTTCATACTAATTGACACACAGGTATGACGTCACACCTGTTATTTTTACTAATCGTTGTATGGAAAATCAAGTAAATTGCTGTTTTGCTCGCGAAATACTGTGTTTAGGTACATATTTGTCATAAAATTTTGTTTCTATAAAAGCGTAAGGAGTCTATTGGTAGCTTTAAATTTATGTCCATATCTTTTTGTGATTTTAATGATATTTTATTATTTATACTTAATTACAATAATTTGATGGTCCACTATCCGTTTATGCCCTTGCCAGACAAAGAATGAATTACTTTGGTAACGGCTATCCGCAACCAAAGGAATTCAAGGTGCTCCCGGTGAACTGCATCATCCGTTTTGTGGACATGATGGAGCAAGCCTGGGAGCAGGCATAAAGATAAGATAAGGCCCTAATAAAATAAGATAAGATCCATTTAATAACACTAAGTTATCAATTTGAACATGGGGCATCATGCCTTTTGTCCATAGGCTCCGTAGCTAACCTAGCTGCTTACCATCACCTCGTATGCTTGTTTGCCACCAAAGTTAAGAACCGAACGATTAAATAGATCTATCCCAAGCAGCGTCCGAAAGCCAAAACGCCGTCAATTTCGTACAATTACGGCCAATATTCCAAACCTCTATAGCAACACTCGATCCTCAGCTCTCAAAGTATCTCGCCATGCGAAAACCGACCTTCTCCCAGTAGTAATAAGAAAGCTGTAAATTCGTTTTGGGAGGTCACAATAGAATGATGGAGTTGGGAATTTTAGTAACTCAAAGTGACCGGTGGTTAGACGCAAAGCCAGCTAAAAATGGATAGATTTGCAATTCAGATAATAGTTATATATTCAGATATATAACTATTAAAGATTGACAAAGAAAACAATTTATTTATAAAACATGAGTAGGTAATGACATAAAGTTGTCATCATAATAAATTAAAATCACAATAAGCCTTCATATTTCTGGCTTTCGGCGTACAGACCAATGAAACTGATTTCAGAAACGCTTTGTTTTGTAATTAAATAAATGGTAATTTTTTTACGTATTTTTTTTTATTGTCATATGTATCAATAAATACTTTTGTAGGCGCGAATGTGTTAAGGTAATTTAAAAAAAAGTTATATAGCTGTTATGCATAAGTAGCATATTACTACGCAAAATGTAACACTGATACATAGTATGATACCGATAAGAAAATCTGAACGACATCAGTAAAAATCTAACTAAATTATAAAATACCGCCGAATGCGAAAGAGGCCTAAGAATCGAGTACACGAGTACCCGTTGTATAAGAGAACCCGTCGTTAGAGGTCGAAATTGGAGGTCGTTGTTGTTCTACGTCCATAGGAATAACCCTAGAAACCCCACACGTGACCTCCGGGTGGTGCTAAAAGATCAACAAACTGCGGCAGCTGCACTGTTCCTTCTGAACCTCTCATCGCAGCGCACACTGGAACTCTATCAGCGACATCGATACGAATACATATATGTAGGTACCAGTGTGTAACCGCCATACGATAATTACGAGTAAATTATAGAGAACCCGTGTACCGTATATACGGTAAACCATATGGTTGAGATTATTTACTTTTCATAAAACTGTCATTGGAAATTACATATTTTACCTTGGACGGTAGACTCTAGAGTTGCTTTGTGAATGGACTGCTTTGGTGCGATTAACTTACATAATCTAAAGTATACGATCAACGTCAAATATATACACACTTTTCGCCTTTATTACCAAGGATCAAAGTGCTAAGGTGTTAACATATATTATCTTTGATGTTGACGGTACCAATTTTCTCCATCACATACATTGACTAATTACTATTACTATGACTGGCCACCTAGATTTTCTTGACATCTTCCATCAGGCCCCTATTTCACCAAATCTACAATTGTCGCCTGACAATGACAATTTGACTTGCATGGCTGCGTCGACAGGTTAAGGTAGTTGCTGGACAGTTAGCTGTCCCAGCAATGTACGTGGAATTGTCACATTGTCAGGTGATAATTGTCAAGATGGTGAAATAGGGTCCAGGGGGGTAATCACGTAACGTTCCGAACGCGCGTCGGTACAATTTAACTGTCAATTTTCCATACAAAAGTGACATTTAGACCTTCCCGACTTTCGTACAATGCGTTACGTGATCGACCTGCTGGTCGCCGCGTTGGCATGTCACTTTTAGATCACAATAGATCAGCGATGGTCGCAGTGATACAAGGGCTTTGACAGCCCGGAAGCCACTGCCAGAATAACTACTAGCGCCCGCCACTGACTATGTAAACTCAAACAAGAGCAGGTGACAAGCGCAAAATGCTAGATGTCTGCTCGGCCAAAGTAGAATGCGCCAAGCAAACCTTCGGCCCTCCCTTCCCTTTAAGGGATAAAGTAGGACAATCGTTGGGGGTTTAGTGGGTAGTCTGGGCCTTCTGTCCAGGATTCCCAAACACCCGACCGGTCTCTTTTTGACCAGGTGGATGATGCGCGTCAAAGCATGTAGTCTGGGCCTTTCGTCCAGGAGTCTCACATACCCGACCGGTCTCTTTTCGATCAGGCGAACGATGCATCAAAGCATTTAGTCTGGAGCTGGGCCTTTCGTCCAGGAGTCCCACACATCCGACCGGTATTTCGACTAGGCGGACGATGCGTGAAAGCATGTAGTCTGGGGCTGGGACTTTCGTCCATGAGTCCCACACACCCGACCGGTTTCTTTTCGACCAGGCGGACGATGCGTCAAAGCATGTAGTCTGTGGCTGGGCCTTTCGTCCAGGAGTCCAACACATCCAACTGGTCTCTTTTCGACCAGGCGGACGATGCGTCAAAGCATGTAGTCTGGGCCTTTCGTCCAGGAGTCCCACACACCCGACCGGTCTCTTTTCGACCAGGCGGACGATGCGTCAAAGCATGTAGTCTGGGCCTTTCGTCCAGGAGTCCCACACTCCCGACCGGTCTCTTTTCGACCAGGCGGACGATGCGTCAAAGCATTCTCTTAACGGAAAAAAGGGAATATCTGCTCTATACTATATAACTCAATGATCACACATGACATGAGCTCTAATTGCAGTCAATCAACGCGAATTGCGATTCCATGGGATTGACTACTTGAAAGGACAATGCACTGACAACACATGTATGAGGTTAACGTCCCGTGTTTTACACCTTAATGCCTTATAGTTAACACCTATTGGTAACCTCTATTGTTATCAATTAAGATTGAAAGTATCATATTAGGTCAATGTCAAACACATGTTTACTATACATGGCGTTTCTGGGTGTGGATATCTAAATACTGGGGTCAATCTAATGCAGGGTCAGTTGAGTTTCACGCATTGAGGACCCATAAACGTTATAAACGTGCATAGCGAGCGCGTAAACACATCAAGTTGGAATGTGAAATGTGTATCTTAGCTTAATGCTAGACGTTACACAAAAGCACTGACTGACTTCTTGAATAAATGTAAAAAATATATACTTATATTTTAATCTGAGATAGTTTATACATAAAAAAGCAGGTCAAGTGCGAGTCAGACTCGCGCACCGAGGGTTCCGGACCACCCCGTACAATAGAAATAAGTCCACTATAAACTGTCACTCACTAAGTATCTATTCACATACTTAGTGCGTGTCAGTTTATACTGGACATTAAATTTTTAGTGATATAAATAAAAATGTACGGTTCTCGCAACTTTATATGTGCTATAAGACGTTGTTTCGTACCAAATTTCAAGATTGTGAGTTCTCGGGAAGTACCCTGTAGGTTTGGATTACCTTGCGAGTTTCGAAAATTTGCGGCATAAACGGCTGTATCTTTTGATTGATTGGCTTAGAAGTTTGATTTTTTCACAGCTCCAAGAGACAGTAGACTTGAGTATTTGATATAAATTTCAGCTTGATATCTCCACGCGTTCCTGAGAAAAAGGGTCTCGACAGATGGACGGACGGACAACAAAGTGATCCTATTTATAAGAGTTCCGCTTTTTCCTTTCGAGGTGCGGAACCCTAAAAATCAGCAACACTGTTGTGCAAAAATGAGAACTGTGAAGAATAACGAATGTGGCGTGTTTGAAGAATTGGGTTCACTCGGTCGGTACATCTAAAAGGACCATTCCACTAACTGTTATCTATAGCATCATTCTGTTCCATAAATATCCTGCCAAGCGAAAGCCAGCCTTCTCCCAAAGCAACAACATCCTCCTTGACGCTGAAAAGTTTTCTACTCAGGATGCACCGAGCTCCAAAAGGGAAGCTGCAAGATTCTCACGGCCGCCCGGATGCATCGGTCACTACCAGCATCCACTAGGGATGGGAAAAGAAGCCACTAAGCGGTAAAGTACGCGACATTTAATCTGGAGGTAAAAAGGTACGAACCCCAGCTCGGTTTTACAAAAAAAATATTTAACTGTAGCTTTTCGGTGAAAGAAATACATCGTGAGGAAACCGGTCCAATCCCAATAAGGTCTAGTTTTTTCTCTGGGTTGAAGGGTCAGAATTTTGTAAAACTAGTGCCTAAACAACTCGAGCTCCTTTAGTATACAGCCCGGAGCTATGAGGATGACGAAACTTCCACAATTTAACATGACCGTGGGGCTGGACTGTCATATCGATGTAATTAACCAGTCAATATGACAGCCATGTTTATGACAAGGATATAACATCAATAAATCACCTAGTGTTCCAAAACCACGACCTACCATACATTTTGCAAGTTATAAGTATCACTGTCAGTCAAGGAAGACGATTGACATCACAAAGTACTTTGATTTACATTAAATCAATGAGGTATGTTCCTTTATAACAATAACCTTTATAATAATATTCGGTATTTATCAGGTTAGTGTTTTTAAAGGTCTTTAAGTACTCACAATTTACAGGCATCGATGATTATCTGCTGGGGCTACACGGCTGAACTAAATGCTACCAGTGACCACAGGTGAGTAGAGGAATCACCACCAGCAAATCTAAATAACTTTGAATAAGGAGTACCCAACCAAGCATAGACGATGTTCCCTGGATGTAGTGGAAAGCTTTGCGGGAGAAACTTTTCTAGAAAAAGCTACTTGGATCCAAAGACGACCCTGTCACATCGCGAAAAAATGCTGCCAGTAAATAAGCGTTCTCCTCCAATTCAGCAACAGCCGAATCAGTATTAGCCAAAAACTGAAGAAGAGGCTTCTGGAAGAGTTTTTGGCTAGACATTGAGGAGCAGGCCACAGACTCTTACACCTTGGCCACGACTTTGGTCTTAAGCGACCTGCGGCAGTGTTTTATCTGTTCATTGCGCGGTCGAGACGCGCAACGCACTGTGGTTAGTGTGGGATCACGCGCAATGAATTAGAAAAACCGCTCCCGCAGGTCGCTTAAGACCAAAGTCGTGGCCAAGGCGTTAAGCTGTGTTGCAGAAAATAATGAGAAGCTACCCCATTCTTGTATAGTTATAGGAGCGCCAGATTAACATGTGTCTTAGTCAATAATTTATTTTGAATGATCTCTGGAGTCAGATTTAGGCTGGGTTATGTCAAATCCTCGGCAATCGCTTGTCTCTCACTAGACTATAAGATGACAGCAGCCGGTGCAATATTTAACGTTTAACGGTGAGTAACGAGTGGTCGAAACAAACCGCCCCAAGGGCGCCCTAACAGTCCTTCGATAGTCCTTAAGGTTGCTTTGACCACACTTTACTGGCCGGTATTCGTTAAATATAGCGCCAGTAGCTGTCATCCCTTAGAAAACTGTTAAAGTTCCCATACAGTGAGAGTTTAACAAAAGTAACGTACGAATAGCGACGATTTAAAAAATAAAACAACCATCGCATTAATGTTACACTGTGGGTCGGTAGATAGTGTGGTCGGTAGCTGCTGGCAAGTACTTGAAACTTGAAGTACGATATACCAAGGGTAACCAATAACTATGGCGATAGATGCCTGCGGAAACGCCTACCCTACACTCTAAACTGCATGCCGGCAGATTATTTAATTATTTCTTAGATAGCATAGTAGTAGATAGTATAAATAGTAATAGTCATGATTTAGTTAGTGAAGAGACTCAGATCCCACAGTCAAACTGTGTAAAGCGTTTTGTGGGACAGACGTTATTTTTATGATAATAATAAATAAAAAAAATCTCAACATTTTAGAAACTCATAAGATAAAACCAAGTGAACGAACCACACTAGTATAATGCGTGGGGTAAATTGTTATACAAAATCCGTGTGTATTTTCCCAACACTATACAAAGAAATAGGGTCACTCGCCCTCTCAACAAGTCATTTTTAATTATGTGCGTATACTTCAATCTTTCCATTAGTGACCCGTTAAACAATAATACGAATGGTCGACCAACCAACCTGTCTCTCACTTCCAAAAGACCATAATTCCCTATCAAATCTACAGCGACTTCCATCTTCATATTTTCGCATCGCACAATGACAGCAAATGGCTCGGTCGTTGACCTGATTTTTTTCTTTTTTGCAAGCGGACCAAGGATTGGCAGGATGTGGCCTTTAAAAAAATGGGTCAAGAGAAATTTTCGAACGTCGACATTTGGATTTGGGTCAGTCGTTGGTGCAAATAAATTGGACATGGGGTTATTGGTGCGACTTTTTCGTCGTTATAAGTATAAACAGATTCGTTGCTAATCTACCTACGTATACTTACTTATAATGTATTGAACGACATGACTGTGTGGTGTGTACTCATTTAATTTTTTACTCATATCTAGTACGATAAGATTACGTTAATACGGAGACATTTTATGGCATTATGGTTGTGGAAGTCAGTCATCCTGTAAAGTCAAAACAGTCGAATGTTATTGCCAAGCCGATAAGCATAACATAAATTCACAATTATATCACTATTATTTTGTATTATTAGGCAGATAACATATTTTAACAGATACCTAACGACAAACCTTTGAATTCGATTCATATTCCTTTATCATATTTTTTTCGTCAATGGACCCTTAACGTACTCTTTCCTGGAAACAGGGGTTGCCACCAAGTTAATAGCGCAACAATGCCCCCGCATGTGACAACCCTTGATAAGCAGTAAGTGGAGCCAAGGCTAGCGAAGGACAATGTTCTGGGGATCTATGTGACTCAACGTATTAGATTGAAATCAGATTTAAAATTGTTGCGTGACTCGCTACAAGATTCCTTCGGACTCGGATTACATTGCTAATTACAAAACAATTTCATGTTCTTATTGTTTTGTTTAGTTACTAGCTTCCGCCTGCGACTTCATCTGCGTGGACCCGGGATAAAATTATTCTATATTTTAATCCAGGCTATAAACTATCTTCGTGTAAAATTTCATCCAAATCGGTTGAGCCGTTTAAGCGTGATTGAGTAACAAACATTCAAACATCTAAACATCCAAATATCCAAACATCTAGTTTCGCATTTATAATATTAGTAGGGAGTAGGATAGGAATAATAGGAATTAGTAAGAAAATAAGAATAGTGGGATTACTAGGATTATTATTTCTCATGCAATACGAAATCACACACCTACTATTTCATCTCCGGAATCAAATACAAATACAAAGCGTTATTTGACATTCGCAGGCTAACGGCGTGATATTTTAAGAAACTAATGTATCAGACTTTTATCAATTGGCTTCCCATTTGCGCCAAATTCCCCCTTTCCTAGAATAAACTTGTATAAACTATATTAATTTGAGAAAACTAGTTTTCCCAAAATATCACGTGACAAACCAATTTCTCAAATTAATCTAGTTTATACAAGTTTATTCTAGGAAAGGGGGAATTTGGCGCAAATGGGAAGCCAATTTATGAATGCTTGTTACATAAGTTTCTTAAAATATCACGCCGTAAGCCTGCGAATGTCAAATATCGTTTTGTATGGCAAGCGAACCACCTTAACTAAATACAATAACAATAAATGTTTTGTTACTAAGCAACGAAGTCCGAAATATGTTTGTATGGAAAGCGACCAAAAGTGTCAACTAGTGCGCGCGATAAATATAATTTTTATATCATAGCAATACGTCAAGTCAGATAGAGCAAGTGGCGTTTCAACCAGTGGCTCAATCCGGAACGCTTTTGACGAATTGGGATTAGATTGTAATCGTATTAATACGGAATAGTTGACAACACTTGCGTACTGCCCCGCTTCCGTGCAACATAATCATCATCATCATATCAGCCGAAAGACGTCCACTGCTGGACATAGGCCTCCCCCAAAGAGTGCCACAATGGCCGATCCACATATTACTACCGCGCAAATGTAATAAATATAAATAAAATAAATATATATTTGCGCGCAATCTTACACAAATCGACCTCTAGTCCCAAACTAAGCAAAGCTTGTAATTTGGGTACTAGACGTCGATAAAGATACTAATATATAGAAATAAATAATTATATACATAGAAAACCTTCATGACTCACGAACACGAACAAATACTCGTGATCATCACACAAATAGATGCCCTTACCGGGATTCGAACCCGGGACCTCTAGCTTCGTAGGCGTTACTACTAACTAGGGTAAACCGGTCGTCATAATACTAACCGGTCGTAATACTAATACTACCTAGTATAACGGTAATTGCATATCTTTTCAAACGAGCGCTAAGACAAGTCAACTGTCACTTTCCCATAGAATGAATGGAATGTAGATCTACCTACCGACCGGTCTCTTTGACACTCTTTGGGGGAGGCCTATGTCCAGCAGTGAACGACTTTCAGCTGATATGATGATGATGAGATCTACCTAACGTACGTACGAAACGTTACGCAATCGTCCGGGTAACGTTAGTAAGCCTTTGGTAAAGTACATATTATAACATTTATAACGAATACTTACCGATTCCGCACCGCCAAATTCTCATCATTTAAATATCATAATCAGCCTAACTACAGGGACGGGGCACAGTGCGGATTTGGGACTTCACATTAAACCTTTGAATTGCTTCGCAATATGCAGGTTTCCTCACGATGTTTCTCTTCGCCGAAAAGATAACGGTAAATAACAATAATATTCCGTACCAGAAAACTCAATGATACGAGCCGGGATTCGAACCCACCGCCGCCAGTTTTGACGACATGCTTGAACTCTAGGTAACTTCCAGCTACATTTATCAGTAATCACAAATTAAGCAATCAAATTGAACAAATCATATCCTCTGATCAAACCAGCTCCATAAAGCGATATCGGTCCTCACCACCTTTACATTAAATCTAAGCATTTCTGAACTTATGTCGATAGAATAAGGTTCACATTTGCATAGTTGGCCATGCATAGGTACGTTTTGTACTGGGGTGTGTGGTAGTGCACTACGGGGGGTATTTGTCTGTCAATATCATGGAATCTGACACTCGGATGCGGGCCGCCACACGCGGCTTTGAGGGGGATGAAGTTGAAATCGTAATTTCTTACAGGATATAATCTATAGTAACAGTAATGAGGGAAATTTGTGAGTTTGTATGTATGGGGTTGGGGTAATCTCCGAAAATGTTTATCCGATTCTCAAAATTATTTAATCAAAAATCTTTTCATCGGTCTTATGCTCTTATATGTCCTGTCTTTCTAAAGTTCAAAAAAATTGACCACTTACCATATACATACTTATGAACATAAAATAAGGAAAATTACTACGAACACGTTTGCACCTTATTCCGTTTTTAACCCTTTGAACGCCATGATTCACGTACTAAAGTGTCAATGCCACACCAACCTTTTCTCCATAAGAGAGTGACTATGAACCTTATATGAAAGGTTGCTTTGACAGCGGACGTCATAACCGCTATCCCTATAGCCACACGACCACTTTATAGGTTCTTGGCGTTCAAAGGGTTAAAAGGTGAAAAATGTAAACATCTCTTTGACGTCGACTTATGTCGTCGTCGATAATGTTTGACACCACACCTCTGCAAACGTTCACGCTAGATATTAATAAGATCCCGGCAAGGACTTACTTTTATACAAGGGTGCATTCTTCTGCAGCTTTTAACACATTCACTGCCAAAAATTTCGTAACGGTATACTCTCTTAGCCGATAACATGCGAAAACCCGTTGTTAGAGGAAAGCGACCGCTTAGTGCCAGAAACCCGCACTCAAAGTGTTGTTAGAATTTCTCATTTGTTAGAAACAGGGAAGAGAATTACAATTGCGTATGAGTCAGAATTTTGGAGCGCAGTTCCGTGTTTCTGAATCGATCAGTTCTGCGAACACCTAGTATGCTGCGCTCCATCGCCCGCTGACAAACCTTGAGTTTGGACTTCTGAGCCTCAGTCAATGACCAGGTTTGAGCACCGTAAGTTAGGACAGGCAGGATACACATGTCGACGAGTTTGCGCTTCAGACATGTGGGTGCCAAGACCGCCAAACTGAAGTGAGACTGGGCTGGACATGTCTGCCATAGGAACCCGGTAAAATGGGCCACAATAAGTACAGAATGGGCCCCGCAAGACGGCCGCCGGAGCCGAGGCAGACCAAAAAGGAGATGGCGGGACGATTTGGACGCGTTCTGCTTGGGTTGGCGAGAGCAGTTTCTCTGAGTGATCGCATCAGAAATGAGGCTATTCCCAGTAGAAACAAGATAACCGATGTAGCCCTCCAAATCAGTATACTTAAGTGGCAGTGGGCGCCATATTGCACGTAGAACCGATGGCCCTTGGGGCGGAAAGGTACTCGAGCCACGACCACGTACAGGAAGATGCAGCGTCTGGTAAAAGGTCGCGGGAGAGTCCGCTGGATGCGGGTGGCGAAGGACCGGTCACGTTGGCACTCTTTGGGGGAGGCCTATGTCCAGCAGTGGACGTCTTTCGGCTGATACGATGAAGATGATGAGTCAGAATGCAGTTTCTAGAACAAGCCACACAACAATAAAAGCCGATGCCTATTCTAAATTCAAATTAAAGTAGGTACAGCATGCTAATCACGCGCGCGTCTCAAGGCCTGATGCGTTTTTGACCAGGCGCGGGCCAGACGGTGGTAACGAAATATAATTATATGCTGGACGGTTTATAGGACACCAAATCTATTCGACACGTGGAAAGACGTCGCGGAAATGTTGCTTTGCAAATGTAGGTACTCGAGCCTTACAGGCTTACTTATATAGGCTTACAGTAACAGATAATTTTGAGCTGTAAACTCGTCTATAAATAATTGAGCTCTATGCAGAGGGGCAATTGGCAACATTATTTTTTTTCATATAGGCCATTTTATGATTTAGTTCGCTAGAAAATGTTTTTTTAAGCGACTCGTGTTTTTTGTTTCTCCCTAAATTGTAATTTTCATTCGGAAATATCAAATTGAAAAATAGTGAATTCCAGAAGGTTGTAAGTAAATTATGAGGTCAATGTTATGGCTTTGTATGGCAGCTTGCACACCTTTCATATGACAGACGTAGTATTGACATCACACGCTGCTTAAACCACTTTTATACGTTTTCGCGATTTTCTTAAAAACGGGTGAGAAAAGAAGTCTGAAAACTACTTTACTACGTTCAGGTAACATAATTACCGAAATGGTTTTTGATTAAGGCATAATTACATAGTTTGAAATGTTGTCAATTGTGTAACTCTTAGAACTAGCGTTAATCTCAACTGTCATTTACCCAAAAAATGCATTTACGAGTAGATCTAGGTACCTAACGTACCTATGTACGTACGAAACGTTACACAATCGACCAGTAGGTTGCTGCGCTCTGATACAAATCGAAGAAAGGTAAGTAAATACAGTCACCAGTGTTGATATCCATATCTACCACAATAAAGCCGGCATAAAGGTCTTTAGATTTATGTCTATTGGTACTCTTTGTGTACCCTTTATATTTTTGTTTATGCGAATGTTTGTGTTCTAAATAAAATAAATAATATATATAACAAGACTCTATTTATATATATTCGTGATATTTGCAGGACGTATCAGATATTTATGTTCGCGTGGTCATCGCAGATTACTGTACTAAGGTAATTTTCGGTAGTATTCGCTGTTTCAAAATGTTGGTGTAGCTGGGCCGGCATTCGATCCGCGATATTTGCATAAGGTAACACCTACTTTGATGTCTTTCATGCTTATTTTGGAAGACAAAGACATAAAATTAGGGACACCTTTCTGTCAAATATGATAGCAAGTACAGTCGCTATCACATACATCGGAGCAAAAAAGCACGTCACAAACATCGGAACACAACCTTTACGGACTTTCTCATCCGCGTTTTTGCAAAAACGATGCAAAGTTGAATTCTATCATAACAATTAATTCGTTATCATTAGATTGGTTAAGTTTATTATTATTATATACCATAAATCATTGTGACAGACAGATGTACGGACGGACAGACAGACAGATAGATAAGGGTAATTGATTGTATCGTTTGTTATTATTTCAATAATCAATTTGTTGTTAGCCTGCGGGCATGTTTGTTGTGGTTTATATGTATTATTGTGTAGGTATGTTGACGAGACAATGTCTCGCAAGATAGATGATCTAAAAGTGTCGAGGGCAGAAGTTACAGACGTACCTAAAGAGATATCTTTTGTACCGACCGCTTCTGGGAAACCATTATTACCATTACCAATAACGTCCGCAGGATTTACCTACCACAGTCCACAACCCTGCACGTGTCACGTGTCCCCGGGGTGGTGCTAAATGAGCGACAACACTTCCGGCGAAATAGGCGCTACTATAAAAATATCACATGGATATTCGCCTATTCTACAGATCGCCATAAGATTAAATAAATAAATTACCAATATGCTTACCCTCTTATTCATAAAACTTAAAATGCCTCTGCTCTCGTCTCCAGGATGTGGTGATTAGAGTAAAAGAAACTCTGAACGCCAACAAAAGAAAAGAAAATATTTATTTAGAAAAAAACTAGGTCGTGGGTGTTAAGGCCCGTCTGATTTTACGCCGTTGGTCGGTACTCCCCTCGGGTGACGCGACGGCGGCTGCTAGGTCTTGGGGTACTGGAGCAGTGGACAGTTGAGCTGGTGTAACGGCTCTGGACCTCCGAGGCAGCTGTGTGGTGAGGTCTTCAACGAAAAAGGTAATAAATAAAATATGCATTGTCCCTTTCTTACCAACACACATGTCAAAGAGATTTAACCCTCAATTCACTTCCTGAGTCCACTGGACTCACATCAGAATTTCAAACTACTGTAATTCTAACGTTTTAGCGAATAGTTTCCCCTCCGTCCCTGTACCTTCCTGCAGTGACGCGGGCACCGCGTTGGCGAGTGGACTTGCGCCTGCGCTGCGTATTTGGTGAGTTATTGCGTCAAGTGAGTCCCATGGACTCATACAAATGCTCGCAAAATAACGTGCACCCATTGCACGTGCATTTTTCTTATATAGGAGCATACATTTTGTTTTTTTAATTCTACTTTGTATACCTTTGAGAGGTTAAAAAAGTTAAAAACGTATATTATTTAAGAATTTTTGTTATTTTTGTAGAGATTTGGTAAAATCTCTTTTTTGAGACTGGTAAAATGAGTTTTTTCAATTTTTAAGAGGATCGAATATGTCTTTGCAGTTTTGTTATCTTTTTCTAGTGCCTTAAAAGTACGTAATAAGAACAATAAAAAAATATTAAAAAACATTGTGTTCTTTCGGAAAACCACACATAAAAAAATATGTGTCCCAAGGACTCATAGATAGTGTTTACGTTAGTACATTTCACCTAGTGAATTGATGGTTAAAGACAAACGCATCCCATAAGAAACATTCCATGTAAAAAAATGGCCAAGTCTCGAAACTCTTCCACAGTAAAAAGTGGTGAGATATTTCGTAGAGCCAAGTCAGGCATTCTTATTAATCTTTTTTTTTTTTTCTGCCACCCCGGGGGTGAAGGGAACTTTCGGGGGAGGTGTAGTATGGCGATTGGCCACATTTAGTGTTTAGCAGTAACACAATAGTTTACTGCTACATAAACGCATATTGCTTGTTCAGCGCAACCTAACGTGTATAAATAGATAGGTAATATATTAAATAAAGGACTCTATAAGCCACTCTTCACCTGTCTAGTTATTGGCAACGTACCACACCTTCCACCTAAAAACCTCTAATATCACAGCTTGCTAAATAAAATTCTGCAACTTGGGAATCACACAACTTTACTGCATTTACTAATTTTTGCATAGGTATCTAAAACTATGTAAGTGTGATTGCCAAGTCACAAAATTTTATTTAGCAAGCAAATACAGATTAATAAGAATGCCTGACTTGGCTCTACGAAATATCTCACCAATTTTTACCGTGGAAGAGTTTCGAGACTTGGCCCATATTTTACATGGAATTTTTTTTATGGGATCTCATTTCTTTTTGTAGAATTTGTATGGGAATGTTATTTTACCAACCGCAAATAACGTTGGTATAGTTTTGCAGGAAGGAACTGCAAAAGTAACTTTGTAATCGCATGTATACTTATGCAGTTTGTATATCTCTGAAACGTGACTCAAATTGCAATATTTTTAGGTTTTTTATAGATTATTAGGCTAAAAACTAATTACGTTTGATATTTGGAACTTGTGGGTCTGCTAGAAGTACCTTTGAATTATGTTGATCATCAGTATATAAGTCAGTATGTCAGTGACAAAAATAAAAATCCAAATTGAATGTTTTTGACATTATATGTAAGCCATATTATGCCCTACATGTTACTGAAAATTCAGGGTTCCAGCTTTAGCCAGCACAAAATTACAGGATGTTGAAAATGGCCTCAATGGCTTCGAGAAAAGGATGGTCCGGCCGTGCCTCTTTGTATTGCTCGACTTGGCGGGGCACTGCCGTGCCCCCAGAAATTTTAACGCCATTTTAGTAAAAATAGAATTGTAGAACGTTTATGAACACGGGCTTTAATCTTTTTTTACAAGCTTTATATTAACTTGCACTGTTCGTATGTAAGTATGTAAATATGTAGGTTGTCCGTCATTTGCAATCCATTTTTCAGTCACTTGCCGTTACCCGATTGAGCTGAAATTTTGGGTATTAGTATAGCTTGGATGACAATTAAATATTATGGTACCATCGAGATGATCTGATGATGGAGACAGAAGGTGGCCATGGGAATTCAGTATTTAACTGACCTACATCAGACTACATGACACTCAAGAGCAAAAGTTTCGGGTCACCCTAAATTAAATAACCGCAATAGGTTTTTTTAAATATTTTACAATAGTCTTATTTACATAATATACTAGTCTTCGTAATACCCAAATGTATTAGCAATTTCCGGAATCTATCATAAAGATATCAACATCCAAAAATGACGATTTTTGCGATATCTCGCTCCGTTAACGTTGTTTTTTTCATGGGTTTTTACGAGTCCGATTTAAACCTGGTAACGTGTTTCTTTTTTACTGTTATTTCTGCAGTTTAGATGTAAAATTTAATAAAGATCATGAAAGGATTAAAAAACTGTACAACATTTGGACTATTTTAGGAAATATGACGGTATTTCATCGACCCGAAACTTTTGCTCTTGAGTGGCATTTTCAATAATTCGTGCACCCAATTAGCATGAGTTGTAAAATAAAAATTAACTCAGTGTCAGTTTTTAGTTTGTATAAAAATTTACTTTTTATTTTCAATATATAAATCATATGCATATAGACCTTATTTAAATGCGAAAAAAGTTTAGTTTGACATCATTTGTATGCTTAACTTTCGTTACAAAACTGACACTGAGTTAATTTTTATTTAACAACTCACGCTAATTGGGTGCACGAATTATTTAAAATGCCCAGGTACACATGTTTTATGCAGATTTGTTTTTTAGTCTACAAGGCGCAAACGAGACTTGACTCACGACGTTTTTTAAATGCCAATAAAAATTTTGGTTGTCTATAAAGTCGGTTTACGGACGATAATTTTACGTGATAACGTCATAAAGCCGAATGCTCGGCTCCGGCGGAACGGGACAATGAGTCATACTTTTTCGTGCGTACTGCTGGTGTTCTTCGATTTATAAGCCGTTATCACGTCAAAAGGGTTGTTCAAAGTTCAACATCTTCGCAAACTTCAAAGACGCTCTGTTAGTGTTAAACTGGCAGGGAAATACAGACTTTAGTGACGTCACAGTTTCCTATAGTCCGACAGTGTGCCTTATCTTCTCTCTCTCGTCTTCAAAATAGCAAATAAGCTTGATATTTTCCGAGCATTTAAGCAAGTTTTGTTAGTTGGTAATGTAAATATAGTGCATATTTACAATACATTCAGGACTCGAGTATTACTTATGTGTGAATATCGATCGATACCTGCAGACTCAAAGGGCTTAACAGCCATTACAACAACAGGCTGTTACGCCCTTTGAGTCTGCAGGTATCGATATGTGACTCATAATTATAATTCTCGCAAACTTTAGCATAGGTACTTCCGTCGTACCTGTACAACTTTCTGGGTTAGTTAACTTTTCAGCTCTTTGTACAGGCACTTTAAAAACTACCTTTTTTTAGTTAACAATTCAAATTGTATTCGTGGCTTTATGAGCTGAATAGGTATCGAATTATCATTTAATTGTCATTTAATGCAATAATGCACCGCGACTGCAGGTCAGAGGTCAATGCAATACTAATAGTAGACGGCACCCGTCTCGCAGCATCGGGCGAGCGTTATAACATGTCAACTGTCACTTACAGCTTCAAAACATTGTACGAGCGAGCAAAGCGATCGGAATTCTCCGTTTCAGGTTGGGAAAAAAAAAATCTTTCGTATGTGCACACTCTTCTATTTACAAGTCGCCTTTTCAACTGATTGTCGTGAAATCGTGTGAGCAGATAGGGGTAATCACGTAACGTTCCGAACGCGCGTTAGGACAATCATGCTGTCATTTTTCCATATAAAAATTGACATTTAGATCTACCAACGTGCGTACAATGCGTTACGTGATCGACCAGCAGGTGCGTTAATTATATAAATTTTTCGTCAATAGGGAACATTACGCAACACTCTTCGTTGGTGGCGACACTAGCAGCGTTGACATCGTATCTCGGTCCCACTTACCGTATTGTCTATGCAAGCATCCTTGTCAGTCATTTGACAATCAATTGTGCATGTGTGTGTGAATCCCTATATTCCTATACTGGTTTACTATTACAGTAGACGGCAAACTTCGTGCGCAAATGAGGGGAAGTGGGGGGGCAGCTTGCACGTACAATTCGCCTTTGCGCAGGCAAGGTCATTTGCGCACGAAATTTGCCGTCTACTGTAGTAGTAGTACTGTCTCTGGCGGCAGAACATTGCAGTAATGTTCCCTATTCAGTGTTTGGAAATTCTTCGAAAAAAAAACACGCCTGTTCTAAACTAAGTACCTCTTGTCATATTTTATCGACTATAGACAAAATAATTCTCAAGTAGCACGACATATTTCATTTGTGATGGCATGCACAGCACTTGTAGGTGCAGTCAGGATAGTTAGTAGCAGCCAAAGTAGCCAAATATATCGTAACACGTCTTTATTACCTGTAGGAGTAAGGATGTGTTATGATATATTTGGCTACTTTCACTGCTACTTGCTATATGATGCTGACTGTATTACGTAGGCAAAATAATGAATATGGCCGGATAAGTATTTAATTCAATTACAATTTCAATTTAAAGCAAAAAACCAACATTAAACTAAGCTCGACGCAAAATAACAGGTTCGAAATATATTACTTATTTATTTATCGTATGGCGGTTACACACTGGTACATACATGTATTCGTATTGATGTCGCTGATAGAGTTCCAGTGTGCGCTGCGAGGTTCAGAAGGAACAGTGCAGCTGCCGAGTTTGTTGTTCTTTT
The DNA here is from genome assembly GCA_963854355.1 of Epinotia brunnichana. NCBI lineage: Eukaryota > Metazoa > Arthropoda > Insecta > Lepidoptera > Tortricidae > Epinotia > Epinotia brunnichana. The sequence goes on from OY977959.1 coordinate 11,208,413, forward strand.
AGCACCACCCGGAGGTCACGTGTAGGGTTTCTAGGGTTATTCCTACGGACGTAGAACAACAACGAGCTCCAATTTATATAATATATTACTGTTCTAAATACACGTTTTCATGTTTTCTATGGTAGGAACCTAGATAAAAACGTCATTTAGAGATGATCGCTTCCTGAAGCCTGAAACACACTGACGCGGTCCGCGGTGGCAGTCAATTGTAAACTAGACGTTATTGACGTATTTACTCTCTTGACGTTTATTTTTTTGCTACGAGATTTCCGCTTCCTGGCTTTGACAAACCTTGTTACAAGCTGTCAAAACGCAATCTCGAATATCATCCCACAACTGTCGTGAACAAAGTAAAAGTAAAATAAATAAAACAAATCTAGGTACCCTCAGTTTTACAGCTAAGTATAGTGCGAAAATAACAGCGGGCTGTAAAACAATTCTTGGAACCCTTTTATGACTCGCGACTGTCATTTACTGACACGTGTTGGGCCGCTTATTTATACAGAGTGTACTCAAAAGTCTGAATTAGTAGCTTGTGTCACAAGGGAGCAAAATGATATATTTACGCCGAGGCGGTATATTGAGTCCTAGGTGAAGCGAAAGACTCTGTAATATAATCCTAAAGTAGAATCTTGAGCGTAACATGAGATTCAATTGTGATTCAAAGTGTTTACGCCTAAGATGGAAATTATTTTGCTACCGACAGGCACATACTACTGTTTTTCACACCTTCTATTAGGAAAATGGAAATCCCTCATTTGACAACAATGGCTCTTTATTCATTTATTTATTCATTCATTCAAAATCATCAGCCATGCTCCAATTGCTCACTCAGCACGAGGAGGCTGACATGTTTGCTGATCGCTTTCCTAAATTATGTCGTATTGCTAAGCTTAAATTTTAATGAATAATTATTTATTATTTGAATGTATGCTATCTATCATTTTTAATGTACCTATTTCATAATTTCGAATGTTCTATATAATTGACGACTTTTCTTTTTGACATTGTGTATTGTATTCTGTTATATGTAATAATTTATCGTGTAAGTGTGTTGGTGTTACTATATGCCGTAAACTTACATTGTATTTAAATGAATAAAATGAAAAATGAAAAAAATGCGCATTACAAGGGATGTTAGTTAAAGGTACATGACACCCTGAGAGGGCACATAATGTTTTCTAGCGCGTAGGTACATATTGCACTAGTACAATAACACAATATTTAATAATGATAATTATTCATGCACATGGAAATTGATACAAATTACGCTTTTCTTTTCTGAATAGAATAAATAGGGAAAAAAAATACAACTTTGATCCCTTATTTCAGGGCAACAATGACTCTTATCTGAATCTTGTCTCTTGTCTTGTTGGTGTGAAAACATGATTACCACCTTTTTTAGGGTTCCGTACCCAAAGGGTAAAAACGGACCCTATTACTAAGACTCCGCTGTCCGTCTGTCTATCTGTCTGTCTGTCTGTCAGTCTGTCACCAGGCTGTATCTCATGAACCGTTAGACAGTTGAAATGTTCACAGATGATGTATTTCTGTGGCCGCTATAACAACAAATACTAAAAAACAGAATAAAATAAATATTGAAGGGCGCTCCCATACAACAAACGTGTTTTTTTTGCCGTTTTTATAGATAATGGTACAGAACCGTTCGTGCGCGAGTCCGACTCGCACTTGTCTTTAAGGTCACCGGTAGGTATGCGCAAAATACGTGACGTACCATTTGAAGCCAAGAAACGCTACATGTGCTACGCCGTAGCGCGTAGCAGCATCTTTGCGCATTGCAGCGAAAATCACTCGTAGATATGACTCATAGAAATTGGAATTTAATGGATTAACACATTCACTGCCAAATATGGCTACGGAAAGCGCCTACGGCGTAGACGCCCGCTATGCGGGTTTGTTCGAATGAGTCAAGTCACGCCACGCCACTGCGTTTATGGTGTGTCAGCGTATTTTGACCACTGAAATGGTTGTAGTCACTGCACTTTTGAGCACCACTGACGCCGTGACAAGAGTCGCGCGCAACGCGACTTACTCGTAACAGGAAGAGCACGTGTTCCACACCAGCACGATACGTACTCGTACATTATAAGTTGTCCGTTAAAATTTGCAATCCATTTTTCAGTCACTTGCCGTTATTCGATTGAGCTGAAATTTTGGGTACTAGTATAGTGTGGATGACAATTCAATGTTATGGTACCATCGAGCTGATCTGATGATGGAGACAGAAGATGGCCATGGGAATTCAGTACTTAACCGACGTAACCCCGTTGAGTTTGGGCTCGTTAGAATCGTCTCAACGAGCAGTTGATGAGGTATACTGAAAAGAACAGTCGGCAATAAAAGCTTGTACCAAAAATTAATTTTTTGACAGAAACTAGATAACTAGATATAGATTAAAGGTTTTATCAAGCTTGACGTCTGGAGTTAAAATCTGACACGGATTTAATTGTACATAAGCCTGCTTGGTTGACTGAATTCCATATGCTTCTAAGGGTTAACCTTAAACTGACGTCGGGGTGACAGTGTCTAGATTGAATCATTGTTTAATCTCTCGAAATGTTCCCGACGCAGGACCTATCATAAAATGACCAACGTATAAATACTAAGCAAATAATGAAACCGGTCTTTTATAAAAGCTACAACGGTACCTATTTATAGATAACTTAAATGTTAATCGCAAAAATAGAGCTTAGCATCAATAAATTCCTTGTCTATGTCAACTACATGTAATAAATGTAGGTAGCTAAGAAAAACTATTTAAATATGACTACTGACCAGGGAATATAAACAATATACCTATAGATGAAAAACAATATAAGTAAAGCCCTTATTGCATATAGATGTGGACTGTTCGTATAACCACTTTAGCGCTTTCCGACTCTCTAAATAGCAACATTAAAACAGTTCTGCGTTTTGCACGTAGAACCGATGGCCGTCGGGGCGGAAAGGTTTTCGAGTGGTGACCACATACCGGAAGGTGCAGCGTGGGTAGACTCCCCACAAGGTTGACTGATGAGGGTAAAGGTCGTGGGAGTCCGCTGGATGCGGGTGGCGTAGGACCGGCCATTGTGTAACTCTTTGGAGGAGGCCTATGTCTGGACGTTTTTCGGCAGATATGATGAAAACAGTTGTAGACTCGTATTTTTTTGTGATATTTGAATTGGAGTTTTTAATCTTTTAGGGGAGAGAAGGAATAATATCATCCTGTGTTTGCTTAAGTTTACTTCATCTAAATATGATATAAGGTTGACATTTATTATTTCCTCTGACTCAGTTTACGCATTCACTTTTCACTCGTAACATAAACTGCCTGAAAAAATATAGTCGAACGAGCGAGCGAGGCGAAGGAAGTTCTATGCTTCAGCTTGAGCCGAAATTCGATTGTCCGGTGTCTGTCCCGCTGTCCCGCTGTTCATCTACTATCAACCGATTCACGTGAAGTTTTGTGAGCAAGTTAGGTTAGGTACATTGTTTTTTTTGTTGATTCAGATGTTCGGTTTTTTATTTCTGACGATCCTGGGTTCGAATCCCGGCAAGGGCAAATATCTGTGTCATGAGGAATAATGTTATGTATTGTTATTGTGTGAATGTCATGCACTTGCCAGACAAATAATTAATTACTTTGGTAACGGCTTCCCGCAACCAAAGGAATTCAAGGTGCTCCCGGTGAACTGCATCATCCGTTTTTTGGAAATGATGGAGTAAGCCTGGGAGCAGGCATAAAGGAGAGGGCAAATGTACAAAAGATCCCACTGGGTCGAAGTGCATCCGAAAGATCACCTAGATAAGATAAGATAAGATAAGATGTATTATCGTCGCCTTTTACCCACAATACAAGCCTTTTTGAGCTTTCTATGGAGATTGTTCTATTTGTGCAAGATTGTCCCCAAATATATTTATTTTAAAATAAAAAAATATGAACCCTGAGTCTGGAATAATATATTTTTAATGTAATTAATACTAAAGACGTAAAACTAGTGCCTATACCAAATCTTGGGATAAGGTACCAACGCGGACCCCGGGCTCCTTTAGGGCACAACTGGGAAACAGCTAGGAGGATAAATACTGTAGTTTTTCAACACAGACTACCTAAAAATCTAAACCTTGAGTTCAAGTCCGTTGACTTTTCAATTAGTACCCCAAATGCATTAGGTGCATACTCTCTCGGTTTAAAAGCGGCGTAAGTGCCTAAAGTTTTCAGCAAAGATACGCCCTTTTGTAGACAACGTGGTATGCGAATGCGAATGCGTGTCACGTACAGTCTAGACGAGCTAGCGTTGTATGCAAATAAACATTGTCATTCAAATTTTCGGTGATACTATCCGGGTGTGATAAGAGCTTAAGGCGCTATAGGTTCAGCGAAGTGAAGCGAACATAGTTTTTGAATAGTATTTTTCACAATCGTGTTATAATAGAGAGCTTTTTAGTCGAGTACCGTGTTTAGGCCACGAAGCTTGCTGAGTGGCCTAAGTAAGGTACGAGATTAAAAAGCTTGATTATAACACTATTGTGAACAATACTTTTTGTACGAGTTCATTAAAATTAATTTTCTACGAGTCAACTGAACTAATTAAACAAACTCGATACTGTTGGAAGTGCAGCTCATCGCTCGTACGCTTGTTGATATCTTAAAAGACATCAACGAGCGTACGACATCAAAGCGATTCTATTGGTCCAATTCATTACAGTTCAGTAAAGCAGCCACGTGATTGGTCGAATTTATTTTAGTTGTCTGGAGCGTATCGAAAAGTAGTTATTTCGATTGTTTCGACAGTAACATGGACTACAACTATGAAAAGAGTGACGTTGCAGTATTCTCTATGAAATCTTAATACACATATTTTAATCGTCGAGTACAAAAACAATATAATGCGTCTGTTTATAATAATATGGTTTCAAAAAAATACGAATAGTAATCTTGAGGCTTTTCTGCAGGGAAATCAGTGATTCGAAACACGATTAAGCAATTTTCGCTCGATAGAAAAAAATCACGAACATAGGTCTAAAACATATTAAAATTCACTTAAAACATTCGTAGCAAATTATGCACAATAGCTAAACATATTAACATTGGTTCTAAAAATCGGCAATATCATGTTTGAGGGAACTTAGTGATTACTTTTTTATTTATTTAAACGCACAAAAAATTAAAATTTAAAAACATGATATCCGCGCTTCCAAACACGCACTTCCATCTCGCTCACGCTTATGCTCAGCGAGAGGGAGAGAAGACCATGATACTATAGCGCCTTAAGGGGAAGGCTTAATTACGGTTTTTTATAATCTACTAATCGGTGGAAGCCGACTCAGGCCCGGTTTTACAAGTACTTGCTTCGGCAGTACATATACTAAAATTGGAGCAATACAGAGAAGATTAGCATGGCCCCTGCGCAAGGATGACACACACACATTTTTTACACGCGGTCGAATGCTCATTGGCGTATTTGCCAGGGGGGCCTGGCTCACGCCGGCATTTTTTTTTAATGACCGGCGTGGCATTTTAGTCCAGTGACACGGCTTATATACGCCCATACGAATGCTGAACGCAATTCCACGGCGTTCCTCTACAAGACCGAGCCGGGTCTCGTTGGGGTTTTAGACGGTAGTCCAAGGTTTCTACCGCGGTTAGTCCGTCATACCCGTCCTGGTCCCCCGACCGGGCGGGAAACGTAAACTTAATAATTTACTTTGAAAACAAAGTTTTAACCGACGAAATATCAATCATCCCCTATTTTCCTACCCTTAGGGTTGGTTTTTTTTTTCAAATTTATATGGGACCAACTTCGGGGTATACCCTTTCCAATAAAAAAAGAATTATCAAAATCGAACTACTCTGTAAAAAGTTATGCGTGGTCATACATAAAAAAAAAAAATATACGCGTCGACTTGAGAACCTCCTCCGTTTTTTTCTCAGAGTATGCTGTCGCAGCTGTATGCTCAATGGGCATACACTGCCATACTGTGCACGCGTGCTGATCGCAGAGAATATTACGTTTTTTCCCAAAATGCCTGATATGATGCGCGTTTATTGTCAAATAAGCGTGTAGGTATACAAGAGTGTGTGTTTTAAATGTGTGCGTGCTTTGTCTTGTCAATTACTTGGGCGTTGTGTGGGTTAATGTACTTGCGACAGGCTCACTCTATACAAATCGGCCGCCATGTCCGATCTCCTTACATCTGTGGTTTTTTTCGTCGGTTGAAAAAAGGCCCAGTTTTACAAAGCTGCGTTCTAACGGGCCAAATGTCAGATCACAGAAACTCAGTACATTCTTTGGCATTACTGTCTGGACTTTATAAAACCAGGGGTCATCGGAGTCGACAGATTTCTACGTGGCGGGGGAACAGCAATCGCCTAAGGACGGACGAGCAGTTATGGCGAGGGTGACGACGGCTCATTCGTTCAGTGTGAGATCTTGGAGTCCTCCGGGTGAGAGATTAGATGGTGGCCGCCGTGCAGTTTTTACTGGATAAAAATACCACAGAATCCAGTCTTCCCCCCAAGCCTGAGTAGGCAGGGTTTCTCCCCGCAAAAAGACGCTAAAAAAGTTTTTAAAATACTTTATTATATAGTTGGGGAAACTGTGACTTCAGTACGGCTACCGCGATACGAAAACGAAGCACGTGTCTGGTGCACTTGCTGATTCGAGCGATAGAGAGGGAGTTATACGAACGAATTCCGTTTTCGTTTTGCTGGTAGCCGCTCAGGTATTTGTACAAAAATGTATTATTACCAGATTTCTTAGATTTAGTGTTTTTCCAAACTGACTCCAGTCCTGATTAGATCATCTGTCTTAGTATAAATCTGTCGCTGAACATTTCGCCATTGCCTCAATGCTGAGGATCGTGGCATCGTGTCCTATTGACGTGATAACGTCTTATAAATCGATGAACACTGGCAGCACGCACGAAAAAGTATGACTCATTGTTCCGCTCCGCTTGAGCCGAGCGTTCGGCTTTAAGACGTTATCACGTAACATTATCGTCCGTAAACCGGCATTATAGACAAACTATTTTTTGTTGACCAGACTTCTGCAAAGGCTCCTATCACCTGAACATCTTTTTATTCTAACCAATTCCACTATTCATATCATGAGTGATTAATTCAGGAATTACCAGTAGTGTTACGGTCAGATAAGCCAAATGGGCCGTGTTGGATTCATACTCGTAACTTCTTCCGCTAATTAACGTGTCAGATTATAATATAAATATGTGTTATATTGTAAATAGATTATTTGGTTCATTATTAGAAACAACTATTATGTTATTAAAAATAAACCAAGATCACCGGAAGTATGTCGTATGTAGTTCGAATGGAAGTGAGGGTTTGCATAAAAACGGGTGTCCGCCAGTCGACGGCCATTATTTGCTCGGTAACGACTGAAGACTCAACCGTCTACTAAATAATATCGACTAAATCTACCCACACTTCCATGATGACTGTCTGATGGTGCTGGTGATTCGTTATTTGTTCGTGTAAATCCTACTCAAGAAAGTAAAAGGTGTAATTTGGTTCAGTACTGCAGAAATTGAATGTAAGTAACGTTTAAATAAGTACATATTAATCAAATATTATGTTTCTATTCGATTTATTTTACTCGTCATCCAAAGCAATGTCCCTTTTTCCACAATAAATAGAATAAAATGATGTTTTAATTATTCATTAGTACTCGCCTTATATTCCTTTCCATAATTTTCCTAACAAACGCATATCCAGTTTTCTATGTGCAATTACAATGAGAGCAATGGATAATTTGATTTGGGAACCGTAATATAGAAGACTTGCCCTTAACACTTCAGTCTAGACTTAAGCATACAATTGCATACCGAACGTGCCTACTGCCTAGCCATTGTCCGGCACCTATTTAGCAGGCCAAACATAAGCTGCCTAAATCGATTGCATAATGAGTACATTCCGTTCATAAAATGTGACCTTTTTTCAAGCCTCTAAGAACACTTCCCTCTTACCAATACTTGATAGTGCATCTGGGTGAAGTGGGTGAAGGATGTTTTTTTTATTTCCCAAAAAAAGATTAGGTTAAATTTTTATGACATATTATTATAAGGTCGCCAAACACAGCGTTTATTGGCGAGTATTGCACTCACTTTCTTTACATTTTTTTTGTGTAGGTACCTTATAAATTAAGAATAAAGTATTGTTCACAATAGTGTCATAATCAAGCTTTTTTAATCTCGTACCTTACTTAGGCCACTCAGCAAGCTACGTGGCCTAAACACGGTACTCGACTAAAAAGCGCTCTATTATAACACGATTGTGAAAAATACGATTTAAATTTTGTAAGGTTCCTTACACTACAAGAAGTGAGTTCGTTCGATATTACATATTTGTTATTTCATGTGTTTCCAAACCCTTGTACAATAAGACAATAACCGTTAATGCAACCTACTTTAAATTATAATCTATACATATAATAAAGCTGAAGAGGCTCGAAAGTCTGTACATGGAAGATATTCGAAAAAAAATTGGCTACGGATACTTAAAATCGATAACAGAACACGTTCCAACAGTTTTTAGATGTTTTGTCTGTTTGTCTGTTTATCTGTTTTTCTGTTTATCTGTTTGTCTGTTTATGTGACCGCGCATCACGTGAAAACGGCTTAACCGATTTAGATAAAATTTGGTATAGAGATAGTTTGAGTCCTGCAAAAGGACATAGGGTAGTTTTTATCCCGGAAATAAACCCCTAAGGGGATGAAATGGGGGGGTGGAAGTTTGTATGGAGCTACTTAAACCGCTGCACCGATTTGGATTAAATTTGGTATATAAATAGTTCGAGTCCCGGGGAAGGTCATAGGATAGGTTTTATCCCGGAAATCTTCCCTTTAGGGAGTAAAACGTGGGGGTGAAAATTTGGATGAAACCCATTTTGATAAAATTTGGTTTAGAGTTCTGGAGTTTAAGTTCTGGGAAAGGACATTGGATAGTTTTATCCCGGAAATCTGCCCATAAGGGGGTGTAGTGGGGGGTGAAATTTTGGATGGACTCCGTTTAGATCAAATTTGGTGTAAAGATAGTTTGAGTCCCAAAGAATGACAACGGCTACTTTGAATCCCGAAAATCATCCCCTAAGGGGATGAAATAGGGGTAGAAATGTGGATAAATCCCATTTAGTAAAAATTTGGTAAAGAGATAGAAAGAGTCCCAGGGAGTCCTTCCCTGTTTTTATCCTGAAATGCATATTTTTTATCCTGAAAAATCATCTCCTGAGGGGGTGAAACGAGGAGTGAAAATTTGGATAGAACCCATTTAGATGAAATTTGGTATGGAGATAGTTAGTCCTAGGAAGGACCTAAAATAATTTTTAGTCCAGAAATCATCTCCTAAGGGGGTGAAATGAGGGGTGAAAATGAGAATAAAACCCATTTAGATGAAATTCGGTATAGATATAGTTGGAGTCCCGGGAAAGGAAATCGCATAGTTTTTGTAACGAAAATCATCGCCTGAGAGGATGAGATGAGGGTTGAAGATTTGGATGGAACTCATTTAGTTGAAATCTGGTTAAGAGATAATTTGAGTCCTGGGAAAGGACATCTGATAGTTTTATTCCGGAGATCATTCCCTAAGGGGGTGAAATGGGGGTGAAAATTTAGTATAGCGATAGTTGGGAGTCCTGGGGAAGGACATAGGATAGTTTTATCCCGAAAATTCTCCCCTAAGGGGTGAAAATTTGGATGTGAGTGACCCATTTAGATGAAATTTGGTTAACAGATAGTTTGAGTTCCGGAAAAGGACATAGGATAGTTTTTATCCCGCAAATCATCTCTTAAGGGGGTGAAATGGGAGTTGAATATTTGTATGAAGCTACTATACACCCATTTAAATAAAATTTTGTATAGAGGTAGTTAGTAGGCGCGGTGTTGGTAGGCACAAGGTGGACTGATGACCTGGTAAAGGTCGCGGGAGTCCGCTGGATGCGGGTGGCGCAGGATTGGTCACTTTGGAACTCTTTGGGGGAGGCCTATGTCCAGCAGTGGACGTCTTTCGGCTGATATGATGATGATGATAAATGATAATAATGATAAAGATAGTTTGTGAGTCTCGGGTAAGGACATATGATAGTTTTTATATCAGAAATCTACCCATAAAAGGGAAATGGAGGGTGAAAGTTTGTATCGAGCTACGATATAAACGAGTTCTACGCGGACGAAGTCGCGGGCAAAAGCTAGTGTACAATATTTTTTATATAATTCGATTCGATTTTTTTTTCGATTTTTTTCAAGAAATAATTAGGCTTATTTGTTTCTGTGAATGTACTCTGCAATACGCCGAAGTTAGCGGAAATTCCTGGGAACACCGTGTAAATAGATATGTGTGCCGTTTTATTTGGTAATGTTCTAATCTTAGACATAGGAACATTAGGAACGGTAATAGACAGACTGGATTACATGCTGCGGTTTTAGTATAATAAATAAGAAGGAAATAATAAGTAATAATGTAATATGAGACGTCGGTGCCGTTTAAGAGGTTATAAAACTTCGCGGTAGATGTCGCTACGAGGCGCAATTAGAAGAGTGAAGTTACCACGAGAACAGCCCAAGGTATTGTGGTAGCCGTACAAGCCCAATTTCAAAGAAAAACCGCAAATCGATCTACAGTTTAGCCATTTGGCACACGCATACTAGAGATCAAAACAATTTTTTTGACCCGCAGGCAGTTCCTAAAAAAAATTCCCTTAGGAGGGAAGTGCCAAGACATTTTATTTTTTGTATGGTTTTTTTTTTCAGAAACCTATCGTGTGTGGTATCTACTGAAAGGGTATTTTGAAGCGATTCTAAAAATATACTATAATTTTCTTTAAATTTAAGAGTTATCCTCTTGTCGGTGGAGTATTTTCCACTTCTCTCTGTCGTACGCCATTTCCTTGACTCGCTGATACGACACGACACCATCTTTTTCCTTTATTTGGTCCATATAACTGCGCCGTGGTCTTCCCCTGCCTCTCCTTCCTTCTATCTTTTCTTCCAATATGGTTTTAAAGAAGTTGTCGTGCCGTATCAAATGTCCAATCATTTTCCCCCTTCTAGCGCTGATGGTGTTCAGGATCGCTCTCTTCTCTTTTACCCTTCTTAACACGTCCTCATTTGTTACTCTCTCAGTCCAGCTTATGCCTTCCATCCGTCTCCAACACCACATTTCAAACGCTTCCAGTCTCTCTCGATCCCTTTGTGTCATTGTCCACGCTTCGCTGCCATACAGGGCAATACTCCAAATGTACACTTTAATTAGCAACTTTTTGCTCCTATTTTACTTACTACTTACTATACTTTTTGATACTATAATAACAACATTTTTTTTAGGAACAGCGGGGCAAAAAAATTGTATGCGTGTGTCAAATGGCTAAACTGTAGATCGAATTGCGGTTTTTTTAATCGTACGGCTTACACTAGTAGTAACTAGTTATTTTTGTTGCATTGTCATGCATAGCACGCTGAATTAGAGATAGAGATCGTTTTAAGACTTAGTTTTGTTCTCCAAAAATAACTCCTAAGGGGGTAGAAAAAGGTAAAACGGTGGGTGAATATCGGAGCGTTTTAACCGCCTAATTTCTTTGGACACGTTTTTGTTGAACCATCTGTACAGTTTCATGGTATTTCTGGTAAAATTATAGAAGTCAGGGTCCTCCACCAAACAACCGGAAATGTCATCAAAATGTAGAAACTCGACAAAAACGTGTCCAAAGAAATTAGGGGACAAAAACACTCCGATATTCACCCTAGTGTATGTACTCGTATGTACAATTGTACAGTCAAGTGCAGAAATACGTATCGATTTAACCCTCTCATAAATATGTACCGAAACCTTAATCCGCAGACATAAGCGCGATGGGACATATTTATGAGTAAGTCGCATGTACCCATATTTTTCACTTGACTGTATCATCATCATCATATCAGCCGAAAGACGTCCACTGCTGGACATAGGCCTCCCCCAAAGAGTGCCACAATGGCCGGTCCTGCGCCACCCGCATCCAGCGGACTCCCGCGACCTTTACCAGGTCATCAGTCCACCTTGTGGGGGGCCTACCCACGCCGCGCCTTCCGGTACGTGGTCGCCACTCGAGAACCTTTCCGCCCCAACGGCCATCGGACTTGACTGTATACTTACACGTATTTGTTTTGGGGACGGAACATAGAATAAAATGGTTCTGCAATTATTAGCGTTTTATTTATTTATTTTGTAACTAACTATACGTACACTAGCTTATTCATACATTGTAAACTCTAATACAATCTTTCATTTTAACACTAAATATTCTCATTATGACACAAACTCAAAATCTTTCTTTTCAAACCTTTTTTCAACGTATTTATATTAAAATTACTTACATCATGACCTCAACCATTTCAACGCCAAGAACGTCTAAACATGTCGCGCGTTTTCGTACCCATAGCTTCAAGAACCACTATAGTGTCATGGCGTATAATTTGCTTCAGTTAAAATGACGAAAAGTACTTAAAACCCAACCATTACGGACATATAATATTGTTCAATTGATAACTTCAAGTAGGGTTGTAAAACAATTCATCATCATCATCATATCAGCCGAAAGACGTCCACTGCTGGACAAAAGCCTCTCCCAAAGAGTGTCACAATATGGCCGGTCCGGCGCCACCCGCGACCTTTACCAGGTCATCAGTCCACCTTGTGGGGAGGCCTACCCACGCTGCGCCTTCCAGTACGTGGTCGTCACTCGAGAACCTTTCCGCCCCAACGGCCATGCATGTTCTAATGTTAGATAGATGTTTATTTGTAAAGTCATGTACCTACATGAGATCTTAAGATTATACAGAAAGGCTTCCATGACACCCTGTTAGGGCACACAAATGGTCTTATAAGTAACTTAATTATATATTTCAGGTCATGCTATTTTATGCGTAATAGTAAAACAATTACGCATAAACAATACAACAAACAGTAGCTAGCAGTACGAAGTTGTAAAATCGAACGATAAGTGCATTTTCGTTATTTTAACTGAAGCTGAAGTTTTTATCTATATATCTAAATAAAGCTATACGTCAAAGTGCCTTAATCCTATTTCTTGTAGGTATTTGTTGTTGTTGTTTGTTGTAATGGCTTGTGTCATTTTTGGCCATGGCCATGACGAAGGTACGATAAAAAAAATACAGTACAAGTTTAAATGACAATTAGTCCCTAAAATTTTGTACAAAAAGACAACTTACAAGAAAGTAGACCAATAGACGACGTTCAGGATGAAGAAAGAGAAAGGAAAGAAGAAGCGAGAGAACCGATCGATGTATACTGCCGTCTCCCTCCCGTTGCAGGAGGTATCATATTGCGGGATAGAGGCAGATGTACTCGCGCGAGGGTCCACGGAGTTTGGGAATATGTGCTGGAAAGTTACAAAATATATAATTTTCAACAACGAAAAACTCTGATGTACCTTTGCAGCAGTCAAGCTAAACGAAAATATATGCTTATAAAATAAACGAATATTTGGAAAAAATCTTACACAAGGGTGGACTGCATAAAAATTGTACATAGTAAGAGCCTTACGCTACGCTTACGCTACGCTTACGCTACGCTTGAAATGATAATTTACTTTAAAAACAAAGTTTTAACCGACGAAAAATCTATCATCCTATATCCATATTTTCCTACCCTTAAGGTTGGTTTTTTTTCCAAATTTATAAACAAACTTCGGGGTATACCCTTTCCAATAAAAAAATCATTATCAAAATCGAACTACTCTGTAAAAAGTTATGCGTGGTCATACATATAAATATATATATATATATATATATATATATATATACGCGTCGACTTGAGAACCTCCTCCGTTTTTTTCGTCGGTTGAAAAATGAAAATAATTTGTTTGAAAATGAAAACGCTTACGCTTGGCTTACGCTTTAACTTTTCTCATTTTCGTAACGGCATTATATGGGTAATTGCCGTTACGAAAATGAGAAAAGTTAAAGCGTAGATTAGATCAAGGCTCTTAAACTATGTACATTTTTTTTGCAATCCACTCACAAATCGAACTACTCCGATAGTAAGCTCAAAATATGGGTAATAGACGATGATATATTTAATAGATATAAATACTTAAATACATAGAAAACATCCAAGAATCAGAAACAAATATTCATGCTCATCACACAAATATTTGCCCTTACCGGGATTCGAACCCAAGACCTTCAGCTTTGTAGGCAGCGTCACAAGGCTAACCGGTCGTCCGATTATCCAAATGTGAGATAGCAATGGACAGCTAGCATTCCTAATTATCTAACATGGTTAAAGTAAATAAAACTATATAGCTAAGCTAAACATTAACGAAAAGTCCTTAAACCTATATAGTTTAGCTAAGCTAAACATTAACGAAAAGTCCTTAAACCAATCATTATACGGACTGTGGCTAGCTTCTAGGCAAACGTTCCAATGAATGACGCTTTAATTCTAATAATTGACACCCACTTACCTTTATTTATGCAATAAGATTGAAGGTGCTAACTATTGGTGAAGTGTCGGGCACTAGAACATTTACCTTGGCAGTGCATTCTTTGCCACTTATTGGAATTTATTTCTATAATGACTGTTGTACGACCGAAGTTTGAATGCAGGGTTTGTTGGCAAAATTAAGGATAACATAAAAATTTCAAGAACTTTAGGTTGTTTTTAATAAAAATATTATTCATAAGAAAAAAGCGACGATTTATACAATGCGGACTGCGGGCCTCGATAAGGGTTTGTATCGCACACTTTGTACTTTTGTTTCAGAAGGCGCTTTTAATTGTTGAAACGCGGTACCAACGCCAACCCTTTTAGAGAAGGGAGACATTTGTTTCACCGTGTACCTATTCTAGCACATTCTTGTTTTGTTGTTTTTTTTGTGTACAATAAAGAAATTACAAAAGTACATACTTACAGTCTACGCAAGATTACGCCTACATGTAGCTACTAGCCGATTTCAGTGCGGTTTTCGAGTAATAGGGAACTATTCTGCAATGTTCTGCCGCCAGAGTGCAGCACTAGCACAAACCGAAAGTAGAGGAAGATAGAGACTCACACACACATGCACAATTGATTGTCCAATGAGTGACAAGGATGCATGCATAGACAATACCGCAAGTGGGAACGAGATACACGCCCACGTCCCACGCCTATGCCACATGGACGGAAAGTACCTTGAATATTGTAGATGGAACATTTTACTGAAAGAAGACATTATTTTAATTTATTAAACAATTTAAACTGCATTCGTAGATTTTTAAATAATTACATGGTTGAACCGGGAATCGAACCCGCTACACGAGAAAAACAAATACCTTGTAGCTTTATCTTACCGATCGAAAGGCTTTATCATAAGGATTATTTTTTGCTAAGTACCATAGTGTCAGGAATAAAAGGAAGACCATGCATTTTATAACATTTGATGTGAAATTTTGTTCAGAAAAATTAAAACCTGACATTGCCGTAAGGACATACAACGGACATTATCATTTTAAAGTACCCATCACTAATGAATGAATCAGTACCCACTTGAGAAGTACCTACGCATTATTTCCCTATTATAATTTAAGTGCATGATAAAATTATAAAGAGATACGTTTAGTAGGTACTATCGGCCAAAACCAGAGTAGACCACCTTTTGGTTCCAGCCGTATAGCATAACGTAATGCGGAGTGAAATTTGCACAAAGTTCAATGTCGTATTAAATAAAAAAACACATGGTTATTTTTATAAATATTAATGTTTTTCAATAGTGTATTTCACGACGTTCAATGCTAAAAAAAGTTTACTCCAATGCAAAATGATTTACGGCAGTTTTGTGGTACTTTGTCCATCGCTGTCAAAAATACAGATATAAGCATTTTTTTTAGGTGCAATTTTATCCTTCTTAAGAAAACTTTTTTAGGAAACTTCGTATGCTCGACATATTTCACGTTGTCGTCCGTTGGACTATTGGTGTTCTCAAAATAAAAGTTACCTTGCCACGAATTTCCATTTTAAGTGACTTATGATTCGTCACCCATAAATCCCATAACGCAAAAACCGCTAGTTTTTACATGTTTTGACCAAATGACGTAGCCGCATTTTCCGAGTAAGTTTATGATTTTCGGAGACGGCAGGCTTAACTTTTCTTGAACGATTGAAGATGCCCATGTCTTTAAGATATGTTTTTACAGTCTATATTTGATTTTCCTATGAGCTCTCTGTAAGATTTTGCGACTCGGCCGGCCGTATTTTTCTTTAGTCGAGCCCCCTCAGAAAACTGGCTAAAGCTGGAATGTTTCTCTGAACCAGTCCTTCTAGTAGTACTTTTTCTCAAAAAAAGTACACAAAATAATATAAACAGAGCTTCGGCTTTCACCCATTTGCACAAAATGTTTCACTATCTTCAGTTTCGGCCGTAGGGAATGTGTACTTTAGAAATTACAAATAGTTTCGCGACGTCGTTCTTCTCGATTTGCCATAATTTCAATCCAATCTGCATGAAACTTACCAGATTGATTGACAGGTATGTAGTCTTTAAATTAACCGTAAGATGCAATTGCTGTCTCGATTTTTTAAAACATTGTACAAATTAAAACTTTGTGCAAATTTCATTCCGCATACGTTATTGCAAGCGATTCTGTTTTGAATCTGGTCGACTCTGGCTTTGGCCGATGGTACCTGGTTGTATGCAACAAATCGAGTTTCTGTCCAATCAAGTTTCTGCTGTACCTATCCTGAATCTGCCAAAAGACGCGTAAATGGTTTTGTCAATGGGACTCATTTTGAGCATTTGATAAATTAAATTGATTAATTTTGAATTAAAATGTTAAAATTCATGGTCTTCCTTTTATTTCCGACACTATGTTATGCAGCAAAAAATAATCCTTATGATGTAGCCTTTCGATCGGTATGATAAAGCAATAAGGTTTTTGTTTTTCTCGTGTAACCATGTAATTATTTAAAAATCTATGAATGCAGTTTAAATTGTTTAATTAATTAAAATAATGTCTTCTTTCAGTAAAATGTTCCATCTACAATATTCAAGGTACTTTCCCTCCATGTGGCATAGGCGTGGGACGCCCTGTAGGTATATGATATGGTTGAGATTATTTAATGTGACCGATTTTTTTTTAATGTCTTGGCAATTGGAGTACTCTACCTTTGACGGTAGAGTTGCTTTGGCCAGCTCAAATAATCTCAAGTAGGTATACCTAATATAGGAGATTTATCTTTTAATACATTTATTAACTACTCACCTAGGGCGGTAAAATAAAGAACGCCTCAGATCGCAAAGCCGAAGGCAAATAAAAATGCGATCGATGATCGATGCTTTCTTTATTCCCGCCCGTGGTGGGTAGAAAATGTTACGTCCCCATGACAGATAGCGGGCGGGATCGCCAATTTAGGTGTAAAAAACCACTTAAAACCTACATGTTTTTAACCGCCTTCAAAAAAAGAGGAGGTTTTTTTTGTAAGTTTGTTACGCGATAACTCGGTAATTTATGAACCAATTTGTTTTTTTTTCTTTGTTTGAAAGCATATACTTCCAGATTGGTCCCGTTGTCACCAAAATCCAGTTCTGATGATCGGGTCCTGGAGAAATCGAGGGAACTCTTCAAATTTTATAGGCAAACTCGAAGCAATTTGGCTACTAATTTGAAGTCGGTTAAAACTTTGTTTTAATAGTAGTTTATGTGACAGTACATAATGAAGGGCATTAAACACGAGTGTTTTAATGCCTAATTTTGTACAGTTACATACACTACTTTATCTGATCCACATATCATAAGCCTCATCATAAGCCTCCATGATGCATTCAGGAGCCGCATATTATGACCGGCATAGCGGCGTTGTTTTCTGGCACCTGTCATAGTTTTTTTTTAATTCAGAGATAAACTAGAGTCGTATCCAACTATCATATCGTTCGATATCTTACTTACGTGCGACATTTGTCTAATATGTATGCAAATTGACAATTCATTTCGAACTAAACGTCATTTCGACTGATATTAGAATAGAGGTTAAATCAAATTTCTTACGTTCGAAATTTGAATGAAATAATATTATCGAAATTCCATGTTATTATTTAGTGATAATAACATTTTCACAGATAAGAAATGTGTTCTAACAAAACAGTCTATTTTTATGGTGGTCATAATGTGCGGTTCTTGAACGCATCATGGGGGTTTATGAATTTTATGATATTTGGATGGATAAAGTAAATTATGATGTGATCAAATCCTACCTTAAAAGCATCCAAGTCCCTAGACAGATCCTCGTCAGAATACCCCTTCATGGCCTTCGTGGCCACCGGGCCCATGTAGTTGTTCACCACCGCGAACTCGAAGAGTGAGAGGAACACGAACACCGAGCAGGACGACATCCACACGTCGATGGCTTTCACGTAGGAGACGGGCGGGAGGTTTTGCTGCGACTGGGTGTTCTGAGTAGCTGTAAGAACGAGAGAAAATCTTCTATATCATCATCATCATATCAGCCGAAAGACGTCCACTGCTGGACATAGGCCGATCCCCACGATGTTTTCCTTAGCACAAAAAATACTGTGACATGGGTACCTACTTGACAACGATATATTTAATTAAATAGATGTCAGTAGGTACTAAAATATATAGAAAACATCCAAGATTGTCCTTACTGAGATTCAAACCCAGGACCGTCAACTTCGCAGATAGAGTAGTGACCCTACCTAGTGAGGTACCTACTAGTATTAGACTAGCCGGTCGTCCAAAACTTTTAAGACTGGCATCAAAAAGCTTTCTAAAGCTAGTTGTAAAGTTGTTATTGAATCGAATTTGCAAAATGAGGCATTGTGGTTTCTTTTAGATTCAAATCCGGCAGGTTATATTACAGAGATTATTACAGATGATTTAGTGATTAAATCTCGGGTGAATTTCGACACCAACTAAAACTTTTCTAAAACCTCACCCAAAGTCAGAAGACTAGTGACCCCCCGCGTAACCTCGCATAGCTTCAGGCTTGCTCCAGAACGAGGTCCAGGACATGACGACGATCAGTGCCGAGGGTAGGTAGGTGTGAAACAGATGATAGCCGAGGCCACGGCGCAGGTTCGTCAGGCTGATGAAATTGAAACCACAACTAAAATGTTCCTAAAAGCTCACCCAAAGCCAGAAGACTAGTGACCCCCAGCGTGACCCTCGCTGGAATGGTTTCAGGCTTGATCCAGAACGAGGTCCAGGACATGACGACGATCAGTGCCGAGGGTAGGTAGGTGTGAAACAGATGATAGCCGAGGCCACGGCGCAGGTTCATCAGGCTGATGAAATTGAAACCACAACTAAAATGTTCCTAAAAGCTCACCCAAAGTCAGAAGACTAGTGACCCCCAGCGTGACCCTCGCTGGAATGGTTTCAGGCTTGATCCAGAATGAGATCCAGGACATGACGACGATCAGTGCCGACGGTAGGTAGGTGTGAAACAGATGATAGCCGAGGCCACGGCGCAGGTTGAAGACTACAGCCATCAGGCAGATGAAATTGAAACCACAACTTAAATGTTTCTAAAAGCTCACCCAAAGTCAGAAGACTAGTGACCCCCAGCGTGACCCTCGCTGGGATGGCTTCAGGCTTAATCCAGAACGAGATCCAGGACATGACGACGATCAGCGCCGAGGGTATGTAGGTGTGGAACAGGTGGTAGCCGAGGCGCCGACGCAGGTTGAACACTATGGCCAGGCAGGTGAAGTTACCTGGAATTTGAGAAGGTCAAATGATTGATAGAACACTATTATGAGCCTACGTCAGAGTGATGGCCTGATGGCTGTTAACAGACTCCTACCAAAAGGGAGAGCGGCATCGTCTCTGTTGCTGTTTGTTTGAGCATTCTTAGGCCGGTTGGTCTAGGGTCGGTTGTTTGCAACCACTGGCAATATTTTTGTTCCATAAGTCTTCAGTTCCCCGAACAGCACTACCCAACGCAAAAATTCAACTTACGTACTGACTTTTGGGACTATGGCGATAATCTTACCACTTGAAGAAGGGACTTGTCAGTTCAGCTTTTCTTCATCTTCGTCATCACTATCTTGGCAGAGAGGTAGTAGTTGTCAAATCAGGGGTTCAGGGGTGGTGAGCTAGCTTCACAATCCCACACAATTCTTCGCATAAGTAGTGCAAATTACTGATCTGGGAACTCAGTTACAAACCTTGGTCCTTCAAAATGCTTTTCTGTATGTACAATACTAATTGCTGCAGTTCATTTCACCTTTAAACACTTACACCCTATGTGTTCTCTCTCCAACCTTGGCTGTTTAGAATGTGACTTACCACTTACCAGTAGAATACTCGATATTACAGCCGCTGGTGTAGTTGTTGGCGATGTCCAGCTGCGTCAATGTCGGGGTTGACGACCACCAACGGGTCCGTGAGGTTCCAGATGAACACCAGGTCATGGATCGTGGAAGATACTGAACGGATCTTTGTCACATCATTCTTTCGATAAAGACGCTATTATCTCCTGGGTTGTTCTCCCTTTTTGTTCCATTAGTCTGAGTTCTTGGAAATGCACTACCCAACGCATCAGTTCAGCTTACCTATTGACTTTTGGAGCTCTGCCGGTAACCTACTTGACCTACTTGAAAATGAGACGTGTCAATGTGTCGGTTCCTTTTACTGATTGGAGACTCTGATACTCTGTGAATTCTATCGATAACCTTGGTACTTGCAAAAGATTCTCGTCAGTTCAGCTTACTGATCTAGGTACATACTCTGTGGCAAACCTTGGTTCTTCAAAATGCTTTTCTATATGTAAAACACAAGTTGATGAATTAAATTTCACTTACCAACACTTGCATACTGTGTTCTCTGTTCGAAATGTGAACCATCTTAAAATTTCATCACTTATCTAATATAACCATTCAACCACAAGTGAACTTGGTCATTCAAAATGTGACTTACCAGTAGAATACTCGATGGTGCAGTCGCTGGTGTAGTTGTTGGCGATGTCCAGCTGCGGTAGCTCGATGTCGGGGTTGACCACCAACGGGTCCGTGAGGTTCCAGATGAACACCAGGTCGTGGACCGTGTGGGATACTGGAATAAAGATGACGGTAACCGACAACAACACAGTATGATTAATTCGCAGAGAGGAACAAGCGTGGAACTACTGACCGTTTACTATATACGTTTGGACGTCGCTGGAACCGACCGCCATTGACGCTATACTGTTGTACTGACCGCGCGGTGCAACGTCTACCCTCCTCTTTGTAATTTGCGTAGTGAAAGTGAAATAGGCGTCGCTGACTTGGGTTTGTTGTTCTAGGCCGTAAGCTTGTTAATCTTGTTGATGTTTATATATGATAGAAATTGTACCCAACGCATACCTACTTAAGAGTAAAGAGGTTGATATTGCTTAAGATATTCTTTGCTTTGGTTTGCCACCATTTACACACAATGTTGAATCTTCGCCTGAATTTATAAGGCTAGTTTTAACAGTTAGTCTACGATCGTTTAGACAACTTCTGAAATTAAACTACCTATAGAGGTACGAGTAGTCCTTCGTTGCGAGAAAGGCTGCGGAAAGCAAGTTAAATAATTTTATCATCGACTTGTTGGACTGAAAATTCGACAAAAACAAGGTCTGCACTTTTGGCATGCACCTATAATTAAAGAGTGATATAAATAATAAATAATTTAAGAGCCAGTCGTTCTATAAGTACCTACTAGTATAACTTTCGCAAGTATAATGCTTATTCAAATATCAAAAATCAAGCCAGGATAACTTACAGCTCTCGATCATCATGGAACAGCTCTGAGTGTCGTGAGGGTAGGTCTCGAACTTCATAGCGCATGACAACACCAGGGTTAACCTTAACAAAATATTATAAATTGCATACAATTTCATTGTTTGGTCCTTTGAACCGGATTCAAATCTATACCAAAATACAAAATCATATATTAACCAAAAAAAGTAACACATAATGAGGACTTATCTATCAGACCCCAAACTAGGCTGAGCCTGTGTCTTGGACATCTGCGAGAGCGATTGACAGCATAATTTTATTAACTAATAATTACCTAAAAACTTGATCACAATGGAAACTCATTACCTACTTGACAGGGCAAATTAATTGCAATGAATTAACTTGAAAATTCCTTACTACTTAAGCTAAACTTACATTTTAAATGAAAGAAAAATTAGACTAGGCTTGTATCATTGTTAAAGTGTGTGCTGTGCGCGTGTGTGTGTCTGTGAATATGTGTGTGTGTGTATATGGGATGTCCATTAATAAACGTTTGCAACCAGCTTTTCCGTTGCACCATAAGACAGTGAGTAAAGCCATTTTATTACGAGATTTTTGACCCGGCGAACTGAAAGAGCTTTTAGCTCGAGAACTCTACATACATTGTTGTAGTTGTATGTAAATGCGAAAGTAGGCGACTTCCAAGCTACCACGGATCTCACAGAAGGTAAATGAGCTTCTCTAGGCCGCTTGTTGAATGCTTCGACACATTGTAAACATACCGCAGCAAAACTGTCACACTGACATAACATAATTCCTAATGCTATAAAGAATCTGGAAAGTCCAAAACTGTTTAACAAACAATTGAGAATGTTTTTTAACAAACAGATGTTTTTCTAACTTGAAGGAATACTTTAATGATGCCTAAAAGTTAAAAATCTTGCTGTGTGTTTTTCTTTTTTTCTTATCAGGCTTTTTTAATGTATAAATTTACTATTAATAATTGTATTTAGTTAGCCCTCTGATATTGCTGTGCCCTTGCAGGGTGTCACATGTATACCTACTTATTAATACCATCCACGTCTGTAATGTGATATGCAATAAACATTTCTATTTCTAAAAAAAAAAAAAAAAAAAAAAAAAAAAGTGTACGGTCAGCCACGTAAGGATCTTAACACCTTTGTACCGTGTCCGTGTCGCATTAAACGTCATGTTAAACTGCCATATGGAAGGCATATATTTTACGGAACTGTGGCGTTTGGCCTCCAGATCTTGGAGACGGGAGGTTAGGTTACATTTCAGTTCTTTACAAATTTACAAATGTGATTAAATTAAGTTAGCGCTAAATCCTCGAGCACTTAATTACGTATGAAAATGTAGAGATTGTAGAGTATAGAATGTAATGGGATATTTGATAGACGACATCCATTATTTGTGAGTACGTGTATTTTGATCCATACGAGTGTGCATCCACTGTGATGCAACAATTATTATTGCGACCAAAAATTGTACTAAATAAAAACACCCCTGTCACAATAAACATAGGCTAAGAACAGTTTATCCTTATGGGAGCTATGATGTCACAGACAGTCACACCGATACACAGACACAAAGAGACTCTTTTTCATCGGGTTTGAAAACTGATAGTACAGGTAGAAGTTGGAACCCGACCGCAGACAGCAGCAGCAGATGAAGTTTTGCGGCGACACGACTGGTTTCTATGTATTTCTATGACGGTGACGCCCGGCGACCTGTCGCTAGCTACGAAAGGTATTTCATAGAAATACATAGAAACCAGACTGCTGCTGCTGTCTGCGGTCGGATTTCAAATTGTACCTTTATACTAATAATTCTCTCAAATTACTCACTTAGACATATATAGCAGCGTCTTATCATGATACAACCACAGATAATGATTGGGTATGCTCATCTCATGGAAGGTCACTTTCTTGGCGTTCTTGAAGAAGCAGTCCGGTCTCCAGATCTTGTTGAGCCACTCCACATCGAGGATCCTGTACTCTTCGTGCATGTTCTCTGGGAGTCGGAGACGAGGGTCGCGCCAGGATTGGGCGAGGAAGATGTCAGCTACGTATGTCTGGAAATGGTATTAGTTTTCAGAGAATAAGACTGACTCTATAGAAGGTTGAGGATAATGAGTGTCGTATACAGTTGTGGATCCCGGACTTTCCAGGGAGGGTTTGACTCCGTTTGGAGGAGGCTTGAGCTAGCTGAGGTTATTTTAGTAAGGACTACGATGGGGCCTGGTTTAAGGATTTCGAAGATGAGATTCGGCAGCAAGTCGGTTAAAGGTACTAAGGATAACTTTCAACACCTCATTTGCAGTTTATAGCAGCTCAATCCTAATCAGAAAAATCTTGTTATTCAGGGAGAAATACACACGGACTTATTTTTTTTTTATTTTTTTTTTGTGGGCCTTAATATGCCGCTTCGACCAGCAAGTGATCTATTGAGGCAGCAATTTCTTTAGAGTTCACCGTTAAGGCCCGTTGCCTCCAGGAAATTCCAGATTCTTTGGGCGGTGATATGTTGTACTTCTTCTAGGTGCACGATGTCCCGACACACACGGGCTTTAGAAGCTAGGCTCTTTCTTTTTAGGGTTCCGTACTCAAAGAGTAAAACGGGACCCTATTACTAAGACTCCGCTGTCTGTATGTCTGTCTGTCTGTCTGTCCGTCTGTCTGTCCGTCTGTCACCAGGCTGTATCTCAACAACAGTGATAGTTTGACAGTATTTTCACAGATGAGATGTTGTATTTATGTTGCCGCTATAACAACAAATACTAAAAAACAGAATAAATAAAATAAAAAATTGTTTTCTTTTTTTTTCCTGCCTACGAGCCCGGGACTTCCGGCTTCGTAGGCAAGGTCACTACCGACTACCAATTAGGCTACAGCAGGCTCCCATACAACAATTTTTTGCGATTTTTATAGATAATGGTACGGAACCCTTCGTGCGCGAGTCCAACTCGCACT